>CM066033.1:1046325616-1047615861 GCA_033557465.1 Ichthyophis bannanicus
GGAGGTGCTTGAAAAGGCATCCCTTGCAGTAGATTCGGGAGATGAAGCCACCACTGCAGAGAATCTTTTAGTAGATTGGACACCCTCACTTTGTCTGTTTAGGTTTCCTGTGGCCTGCAGCCACTGAGTCCGTAGGCCCCAATGAACGGGTCTATGTGCAGACGGGCATTTGGAGTTACATGGACCGTGGATGCCATGTGCCCTAAGAGCCTTAGGAATTGTCTGGCGGAGACTAGAGAATTGCTGTGGAACTGTCTGGCCAGATTCATTAGTCTGTGGGCCCTGTCCATGGGTAAGAAGGCCTTCGCTTGAAGGGTGTCTAGTCTTGCTCCTATGAACTCCATGTTTTGTGAGGGGCGCAAAGCGGACTTTGCGAAGTTTATGACAAAGCCCAGATGCTGGAGAAGAGATACAGTATGGAGGGTGGCTTGATTGGTTTCCTGTGGAGACTGACCTCTGATGAGCCAGTCGTCCAGGTATGGAAAGACAAAGAGTCCTTGAACTCTGTGAAAGGCTGCCACCACCGCCAGGCACTTGGTGAAAACCCTGGGGGCGGAGGTTAGGCCAAAAAGGGAGTACCCTGTACTGGTAATGGCTTCCTCCCACTACAAATCAGAGATATTGTCTGTGGTCTGGATGAATAAGGGTGTGAGTATAAGCATCCTTTAGGTCTAAGGAGCATAGCCAATCTCCCTGATGGAGGTAGGGCAGCAGTATTCCAAGGGTAAGCATCTTGAACTTTTCCCTCTCCAGGAACATTTTGAGATTGCGCAAGTCTAGGATGGGCCTGAGGCCTCCTGTTCTTTTTGGTACGAGAAAGTACCTGGAATAGAAGCCTTGACCTCTCAGGTGGTGGGGCACCAGTTCCACCGCCTGCTCCTTTAGAAGACTTGCTAACTCCTGCAGGAGTAAGTCCCTGTGCAAAGGGAGTCTTGGAGGCTCCCCTGGAAAGTAGGAGGGAGGTACCTGGTGGAAGTGGAGGAGATAGCCTCTCTGGACTATGCTTAGCACCCAGGTATGCCTTGTAAAGCCTGACCACCTGTGGGCATACAGGGTCAGCCGGCCTCCTGTGCTGACAGGGGCCAGCTGAGGAGGAGAGGCTACGCCACTGGAGTCAAAACCCCGCTCCCTGCTGTGCAGGAGCCGGAGCTGGTGGCTTGGGGGTTTTCTGCCTACAGGGCCCATATCCCTGCCCCTTGGCCTGCTGACCCTGTTGGGGACCTACAGAGGCCTGAAAGTGAGGGTATGATTTGTAGACAGATGACTTCCTCGGGTAAAAGGTTTTTTTCCAGAGCCCTTCTTTTTCTGAGAAAGGGCAGAGGTTTTCCTGGACAGCCTTGTCCAGGTGAGAGTCTCAGACTCGAGTTCTGCAGCCTTTTCAGCCATGGGCTTGCCAAAGAGGTTTTCACCTCGGCAGGGGACATTGACCAACTTGTCCTGAACCCACGGCTCGAGGTCCGATGACTGTAGCCAGGCCTGACAGCGTGCACCGATGCCGGCCGCGGCTACTCGGGCCGATGCCTCGAAGCCATCATAGGCTGCTCGAGAGATAAACTTCGAGCACTCCCGGATCCCCGATGACAGGGCCTTGAACCTCTGCAAAGGTTCCTCGGAGAGACCAGCAGAGAACCCGGCAATCTCCTTTGCCAGGTCTCGAAGGTACATGCCCATGTACAGCTGGTAGGTCTGCACACGGCAAGCAAGCATTGAGCCCTGGAAGCACTTTCTACCGAGGGCATCCAGGTTCTGGGCCTCCCGGCCAGGAGGTACCAAGGAGTGCATCTTCTGACTCTTCAGACGATGCATGGCCGATTCCACAACCATGGAGTGGTGCGGTAGCTGTGCCTTTTGCAACCCGGGGCTCTTGCGGACTCGATATATGGAATCGACCCGCTTGCTCAGAACTGGCGTCGAGGCCGGCGCCTCCCACATGCGGAAGAGCAACCGTTCCAGCATCGGAGGAACCGACACAGTAAAGGCCTCCTTGGGGGGTTGAGTCATACTGCAGGGCCTTGAGCTCCTCAGTTCGAGGCTCCTCCGGGATCCGCGGGGAAGGCCAAGGCCTTGGCCATGTCCCGCACGAAGTCCGAGAACCGGGTGTCCTCCGGGGGGGGGGTGGGGGGGGGACCGTCTCCGATGCTTGGACTCCAGTGAGTCCGAAGGGACACACCGGGTCCAAAATGTGTCTGGGGACTCCTCGTCTTCCGTTTCCCAGCCCGACCCCTCGGAGGAGGAATCGAGCGGCTCCGGTCGGACAGGCACCGATGCCATCTGCCCCGACGCCGAGGGTACCGGCGTCGACGACCTCGGTCCCGAACGGGAGGCCGAGGGAGACCTCGGCCGAGGATCGACTCGAGAGCGCATGGACTCGAGGATCGGCTCAAAGTCCCGGTGGTCGGGGCAGATGCACCGGTGAGACCGGCGATCAGTGCCCGCTGCTGTTCCATGAAGGCAGCCAAGCTGCTCTCCAAGGCCGTCAACCTGAATCCGAGCTCAGGAGACTCAGCAGCCCCCGACGGCGTCGGGCCCGACGTCGGCTTCCCCGGAGGAGAGTCCACGAAGACTACAGTACTCACGTGACCCGGGGACTCCGTCTCTACACGAGGTTGTTTAGCAGGCCGCTCCGACTCCAAAGACCCAGGACGGCGCTCGGGGCTATGCGACCTGGCCCTGGAGGAACCAAGTGCGTCCACCGACGACGCCCTCGCGGGTTTCTTCTTCCTGCAATGCTCCCGCGAGGGAGACCCCCTCTCAGAGGAACCCCGTTGATGCTCGGGATCGGAGTCAGAGAAGATTCGTTCTTTTTGGTGCTGCCGGCTCCTCAATGCCTTCGAGGACATTTTCCCACACAGGCCACAGATCATCGGGTTATGATCGGGCCCGAGGCAGCGGAGGAAGCAGTCATGTGTGTCGGTAAGAGACATATGTTTTTTACACTGATCACACTTTTTAAACCAGCTGGCAGCCATCGGGTGAAAAAGGGCCCCTGCGAGGTCAAAAGACAGGGCTGCCAGTAAAAAATATAAAAATGGCGCGTATGCTAGTCACTAAGGACAAAAAACAAAAAATGAAGTCCGGGCTCGATACCGGTGTACCGGGCCCAGGCGGGAAAGGGAAACGGCGTCGAACTAAAGAAAACACGGATCCAAGCCGAAAAATCAACTTTTTCCTCGGGTGAAAATGAAATACGTCCGTCGGGCTCCGTGGAAAAAAGACGACTGAGCAAGACGGCAACCTTGGGCGGGAAGGGGACCGCGCATGCGCGCTGCATTCCCAAAGGCTTTCTTTGAAAGCTGGGGAAATGCTCCGCATGGGGGCTCCGTCGGCACCGACATCACCCATATGTGAGGGCTGACTTCCTGCTTGGTCCTGGAGAAGAAGGGCTACACAATACCTCAGCAGGGGGGTAGTCCCTCAGGTAGGCTAGAGCAGGAAAAGAAGTTTAAAACGCAGCACGTTCTGGGGACAGAGTAGGGAGAGATATTTAATTTAAAGTAACAGTTAACCTGGCTACCACACAAAGGCCAGTTAGTTGAGAGAGGCAAGGTAAGTTATACAGCTGAGAAAGCTGAAGTGCAAAACTAAAGGGAAAAGGGAGGTGAAGTAGCACACCAATAAAGACAAAAATAAATAAATAAATAAATATAGAGCTAGAACTTACAGCAAAGTCATCACAGGAGTTAAATATCCACCTCTCTAGCAGAGCACTGTGAGGGCACTGCTCTTCCCAGAGCAGAGAGAGGCAAACAGAACAGACTATGTACACGTGGGAGGAGGAGACAGGAAGAAGGGCTACACAATACCTCAGCAGGGGGGGAGGGGGTAGTCTCTCAGGTAGGCTAGAGCAGGAAAAAAAGTTTAGGTAAGGAAACATAAAGGAGATCAGGTGAGTCAAGATCCGAAAGTGACAGCAAAGAAGTGAGTACCAATAAGCCACCTTATTTAGCTTGTGGGGCATGGCCAGGATAATCCTATCAAGCCAGGTGAAGCCCTGCCAATCCTTCCCCTCAGAGAACTTGCAGGTAACATAGTGCTGGCACGGCAAATAGGCCATCAAATGAGTATTAGGTTTCTACCTCTGTTTCAGGTGGTCAAAAGTAGGGAAGGAGATCCCACCCCCCCCCAGATCTAAAAGATGACCCATGTAATGACATCCATCCCTATCCCACCCCCGGAAAGCTGTGTTTTCCATACTAGGTAGAAATTTGAGGGTCCCCAACAGTGTCCTAAATGGAGACTTCCCCTTGTCCTCCCTGACCTGAATATGCCACCACTGTCAGGTCCTCCACATGGGCTCCATAAAACTTCCCCCTTCCGAGACGTTCCACTTCCACTGCTGGTTGAACTGCAAGAGGCCGAAGAACTTGTGATGTTCATACTGCCATCTAAGAACTCCTCCAGAGCATCACGGCCACCCCTGCATGCGATTCATAAATCCACATTGTAGAGACAGGGATCAGATAGACTCAGGCCCCCTTTGTCGTGTCCTCCCATCAGCTTATCATAGTTGATCTGCACTGGTTGCATCCTCCAAAGGGAGGAGAGCACCACACTATGATATAGCCACTCTTCCTTCCCCTTGATCCACAGAGGCAGCATCTTCAGCGAAAATAGCAGGCAAGGCAATACTACTATCTTTATCAGGGCGACTCAACCCAAAAGTGATAGCTGGAGGTTCCGCCACCTGGTACACCAATCTTTCAGCTAAGCCAGATGCTCACACACATTCTTCCTATACACCTGTCGAGCATCAGTTCTGAGGTACACCCCCAGGTACTTCATCGTCTCTCCACAACAGTGTAAAATTCCTCTGCGCCTTGCAAGCACACATCTCCGAAACCGGCATAGCCTCAGACTTACTCCAATTCATCTTTAGCCCAGCGAATGCCTCAAAGAGTGCTACAGTGTCCATCACTCTAGACATGCACTCGCTAGCGCGACTAATGAACAGCAGCATGTTCACTGTGAATAGGTTGATCCTGTAGGGCTCCCTGTCCACTTGAATCCTGTGTCAGTCGCGTGTCACCCTGATCCTAATTGTGAGCAGTTCCAAAGACAGCAGAAACAACATAGGAGACAAGGAGCAACCCTGTCATGTCCCCTTCTGCAGGGTAAAGTTCTCCGAACCCTACCCCCCCCCCCCCCGTTCACCAGAATCTGTGCCTGGGGCCTATGGTAGAGCACCCAGACCCAGTTAAAAAAGGCCCCCACTATGTCATACTTCTCTAGGACCCAAAAGAGATACTCCAATAAGACATTATCAAATGCCTTTTCGGCATCGAGACTGGCGGTTATCTCATCCCCCTCCTTGCCCCATCCCGCTGCCAACACTGCTATGTCCCTTAATAGATTAGCAGAAGCAAACCACCCAGGCATGAAACCTACCTGATCCAGGTGGACCAGCCCCGGGATAACTCCTGCCAGCCACTTTGCCAGACCAGACTTGTGTTCCATATCCCTTCACCCCCTCCATAACTTCACACCCAACCATTTATTCCTTGAGTAGTCCCAATACACCTTCCCCATGCCCCCTCCCCTAGTCCGTTCTCCCTCAGCCCCAGTCCACAAACAGTCTCAAGAGGGACGCCTCCCACCTCTCCATTTTCTCAGTCTGCAAGTTGCTCTCAGAATATAATGAGTCCCGGGTCACAGGCCGACTGCCCACTCTGACCCACACCTTAGCCAAGCAGATGCAGCACTCTACAGGCCTGCCTCGCCAGCAGCCTCCCCCCCACAAAATATCCAAAACAATCAAGGCAGGTCCCCAGGGAGGGGGACCTGCGTGTTCTCCCGCCAGGTATTCCCCACCCCCTGGAAATGCCCACTATGAAGGAGGAGAAGAGACAGAGAAGGTGCTGCAGAGCAGCAATGCCAAAAATGGAGCTCACAGAGCAACGAGGGTGAAAAGAGGAGAAGGACAGGAGGTCCCCACTAGCCAGTTTCCTTGACACTCCCTTCAAACATTGCAATGTCCAGAACTTAAAGTCATCCTTCTGCTGGTCACTCTCCCACCAGTCTGTCCACAAAGATTTTCAAAGCCTCCGGCATCTCATAGTTCTAGGTCCGATTCTCATGCTGCAGCCAGACCCTAGCAGGGAACAATAAGACAAAGTGGATCCCCGTTGTGTCCGCATCAAGCAGTACGTTGCCATAACCTTGTGCTGCTCTGCCACCCTGACTGAGTAACCATTGAAGGCCAGCACTTTATGGCCTTGATATTCAAAGTAGATGCTTGGAGCAGTACTGACCCATCACCCAATCCTTCTACGCATAGTTCATAATGCAAACAATAACTAATCAGGGTCTCCCAGCATTCTTCCACCGTGGACCCAGCTTATGCACTCGCTCCACAATCATCCAGGGCCCTGCTAACTGCACACTGAGCTGCCATGGCAGCAATACCTCCACCAGTCCCAAAGTTCATTATCTTTGGTACTCTCCGGGAGGCCGATCAGCCAGATGTTATTTCAGCACCCCCTAGTCTCTTGCTCATCCAATTGCTCAAGCGACACTTGCCAGCTGTGCTACAGCTGCTGCATGTGGCTTACCAGGGCCTCCCTCCTCTCCTCCTGTTGCCTTACCCGGCCCTCTACCTGCTGCACCCTCTGGGTCTGCGCCTGCAAGCTGCCTTTGAGTTTGTCGAAAGAGGCATGCAACGTGAAAGCTGCTTATCCAGGATCACATTTAGAGATCAGGTAATCTCCCTGACGGCCTCATCCTGCAACACAAACACTGGGGCTGGCTGTTCCCCTGCCATCTTTGCCGCATGGTCTTTCCTGGTATTCCCCTCTTCTGCATGTCTCCCAGACATCACCTTCTGTGCTGGAACCTCTCTGCCGCTTGTGTGGGGGGGGGGGGGGGAGCACACTGACTTTAAAAGCAGATTTTTAGCAGCTTTAAGAGATCCGGAAGCAGAACGCAGCTTGGAGGCTCCCACTCAGTTCCATATTATCTCATAACACCACCTTCAAAGACTTCTTGGGTTAATTTTCCTCTTCCTACCACATGCTGGAGATTCTTGACAGTTCCATGAGTGGAAAATGTCTTAACATTGCGAACTGTAGACACAGCAATCCCAAGGTCTTCGGAGATGGCCTTGTATCCCTTTGAAGTTTGATGTGTGGTGATAATGGCTTTTCTGATGGTCTCAAGCAGCTGTCTTGTCTTCACCATTGTGAAAATGGAACAGGGCATAAATATGGTCATTTTAAACATTAGAGCCATCATTCATTATTTGATTCAAATCATGTGAGCATTGTCAATTGATCACAGATGTGTCTAATTTTACTGCAATGGGAAGTGGTTCTTCTGTTCAAATTGATTTGAATTATTTATAAGGGTGTCAATTATCACTTCATGGCGATGTCCTAGTTTTTATACAATTTTTTTTTAATTGGTCTTGTTTTATTCAATTCTTTTATGTGTCAAATATATGCACATATAGTCCAAAGCCATTTCACTGGCCACTTTTTTTAGGCGATTTTGGACATGAAGGGATTGAACTGCAAGGGTACCAATAATGCTGACTACAACTGTAATTAGTTGCACCTCATTATATACCATGCTAGCAGTTAATGTGTGTTAGGTGTCAATGCGGCACCATGCTATTGGCATGCATTAAATCTTGCAAGAAACAGGTAAGGCAACTAAGCCAATAGGTCTCTCACTGCTTTAATTATAAGAAAAACCTTTTCCATTACCATCCATGAACGCTTCCAGTTGTTCAATAACTTTGGCATGCCTGCTCTTATTATAATGAGAATATTGATATAATTTGTTTAAAAATACTGTCCTTGAAACACCATGACATAAAATCAGAGGCAAAAAAATTATGTTAAGAATTTTTAGGCCATATCCAAATGGAAAGCATTTGTGTAATGTCTGAATGCATTATTTTAGAAAGTCTAAACATTATCAGAGTGATATTCAGCAGTGAGCTGGTTGTATAATTTGAAACAGATAATCTCTCTCTTTAAAGTTACATGTTGTGACAAGGAAGCCTGTTTTGAGCCTATGAGTATAGAAAAGGCCAATGACTAACTTGGAGAAAGGAGAAATCCCTGCAGGGCATGGATTTCAGGCCCCTCATAGAGAAAGAAACCTGAGGGAGAGAAAGTTCAGGCAGACACACCCTAACTCCTATGACGTAACTGCAGGCTTGAGAGGTGATTACAATCACCTGGGAGGAGGGAAGGAAGGGCTGGAGCCCTGGAGAGGGAAATATAAACCCCTGCTGGGGCAGAGGAAAGAGGAAGCTCAGAGGAAAGGAGAAACTCAGAGGAAGGAAGCAGCTCTGGGGAGGCAGAGGTCTCAGGAGGTTCGGAGGACTCAGAGGATTCAGGGGAATCAGGAGTGGAACCAGGAGCACCTGCAGATCTCCAGGAGAGAACCCAGAGAGGAATACAGAGAGCTGTTCCAGAGAGGCTGGAAGGAGACAAGGAACTGTAGCGAGCACAACCAGGGAGAACTGCCCAGTGCTTCAGGTACTGACTGTCTTTATCGGGGAGAGTTGAGCTCAGGAGAGACATTAGAACCCCCAGGGAGGATGTATTCTGAGCACTGTGTCCAGAGCTCAGAACAGGACACTGCCCTAACAACACCAGAGGATATGCAGATTGAGTTGGCAGGGGAGGAATTGCAAGATCTAGATATCCCCATGGACTGTACCCTGTGTCAAGCTACAAGCATGGAATCATTATGCTAAAGGCTAGCATTGAATGAGAAAGTCTCCTAGAAGCAGGTAACTGGAATTGAGCCAGGAATTGGGTTTGAAGAAAACTCCACGTGTTTGCATTTCTCAGGCAAAGTGCTGAGTCACGCTCAACAGAAAGCTTGTGAATGTTTGTTACTTGTTTTCTTATTTTGAATTTAAAAACCTATCCTGAAAGGAAGGAGGGAAAGAAGAGGTTGTTCCAGAGGAACTGAGTTATTCTTTTGCTGTTAAGTGCTTCACAAACACAAGGTTAAAAAGAAGTATTTTTACCTTGCTGAGCAGAGATGTTTCTCTAAGACTGAGCAACGTTGTTAACCAGCTGCATGTGTTTAAAAGACTGTGAAGCAGTTATACTGATCTAAATGCTCTGTTGCAAACAATCCTGAATGGACAAAATTCCTGTGTACAGTTTACTTGAACCTTTACTTTAAAATAAATTCTGTCACTTGCCTTAACATCGGACCATAACTACACTTCTTCTTAAGAGCCAAACTACATGTCCTAAAATCCACCTGAGGAAAAGCTAGTTTATTTGAGCTCACCAAGAGAAGTTCTCCGTTACCTCACCCCTCTAAGCCACAGGCCAGGGGCAAGGGCGTGACAATGTATATTTTGTGCTGCTGCTGAATATACATACATGTACATATACGACTTTAATTACAGAGAAAATTCATGGAGTATGGGGTAGCCATCCATTGCCTCAGGTACAAACTTAGATTGAAAGCCCTCTGGAAACAGGAAGAATGCTTACTGTACTTGAATGTAACTTGCTTTGAACTCCTGAGAAAAGGCATGATAAAAATCCAATGTAAAGTTATACAGTTGGCCTGTCACTGAATATCAGTCCCACAAATTACCTGTATAAAGCTATATCTACTGTTTGGTTACTGCTTAACCATACAGGTTATATGGAAAGAAAATGAATTTCACCATGCTCCATATAATGTTTTCCTCTGCTTCTGGCCTTTCTTAAATCCTACTCTTTTTAAAATGCATAAATTCTGGCTGGTAAGCAACTTGAATAGGAAAGGGGGACATTTTTAAAAAACACTTATGCACTTGGCACCTGTTGTTGACCATGTATGTATTGTTGCATATCATGCCATATAAATATTGAAAGTAATTTTATAACTAAGCCAATATAGCGTAGTTACTCACCTGTAAAGCTGTTCTCTGGGGACAGCAGGAATCAGTCCTCACATATGGGGTAACATCGGCACTGACGGAGCCCGCACGGTAACCTATACCCTGCTTTCAAAGAAAGCCTTTGGGAGATATACCATCCATGCATGGTCCCCTTCCCACCCAAAGGTGCCATCTTGTCTCAGTATTATATCATAGCACAAGATAGCAAAAAGAAAAGCAACTCCATGGGGAGGGGCGAGAATTGTGAGGACTGATTCCTGCTGTCCCCGGAGAACACCTGCTACAGGTGAGTAACTACGCTTTCTCCAGGAACAAGCAGGAAGTCAGTCCTGATATATGGGACTCCCTAGCTACAAGCTACCAAAAAACCTGTAAAAAGCTCACGGATGATCAGAAAAAAGGGGGAACCATGAGCATCAGCAACAAGTCGAGAAATAACAGATTCCTGAGCGGCCCAGGTGCCCCGCGAGGAGCAAATACTCCAGTAGCCTGAACATACCAAAGGGCCGGCGGGCAGGAGTTGCCTATACCCCAAACAAATGACCGAGAACTACCTGGCCGAAGGCGCTGTCCCGGCAGTAGTAAGCTGCAAAAGTGTGGACTAAGGTGGCAGCCTGGCAGATTCCTGACAAATAAACAGAGCGCAAGTTCTCTATGGAAGCTGCCATGGCCCGGACACTGTGCACCATGAAACGGCGCTCCAGCGAGAAACCAGCCTGCTCCTATGAGAAGGCGATGCAGTCAGCGACCCAGTTGGACAGGGTCTGCTTAGGGACCTCAGCGCCCAACCGACTTGGGTAATAGGAAGCAAAGAGCTGAGAAGCTTGGCAGTGCCCAGGGTGTGCCTGAGATAGAAGGTGAGAGCTCGCTTACAGTCCAGTGTGTGGAGAACTGCCTCTGCCCTGCTGGTGTAAGGCCGCAGGAAGAAGGTGGGTAGAAACTTGTGGTGCATGCTGAACACGCTGACCCTGTGGGCAAAGATGAGCACCATGACCAACACCATCTTCCAGGAAAGATACTTGATGTGGCAGGAGCCGAGGGGCTCAAAGGGTGGTGCAGTGAGCTTGGAGAGCACAACGCTAAAGTCCCACTCTCCCGCTGGCGGGCAAAAGAGTGACTTCAACAGGAGAAGTCTCCTCAGGAAGTGAGACAGGAGGGGTTGAGCAGAGCATGAGATGGTGATGCACCGCAAGAGCACTGAGGTGCACTCTTACTGAGTTAGACTTCAGCCCTGCCCGGGACAGGTGAAGTAGGTACTGCAGCACTAACTGGATGGAACAGGAGAAAAGTTGACACGATGCTCCACGCACCAGACAGAGAACCTCCGCCACATGAAGGCGTATTCCCGATGGGTGGAAGTTTTGCAGGAAGCGAAGAGTACCTCCTCCACTTCAATAAACAGTTGAAAGGGGCCAGGGCTACCCTTTCAGCAGCCAGGCCATGAATGCCAGGAATCCCAGGTTGGGGTGCAGGAGAGAGCCCTCAACCTGCATCAGTAGGCCTGGATTACACACTGACTGACCTTTTCAATGCCTCGTTGGAGTTGGGAGTGGTGCAAAAGGACTGGAGAGAGGCACATGTGGTGCCTTTACACAAAAGCGGAAGTAAGGATATGGTTGAAAACTACAGGCCGGTTAGTTTAACTTTGGTGGTGAGTAAATTATTGGAAATGCTGCTGAAAGAGAAATTAGTGAGGTTTCTGGAGTCCAGTGGATTACAGGATCCGAGGCAGCATGGATTCACCAGAGGCAGGTTTTGTCAGACAAATCTGATTGATTTCTTTGACTGGGTGACCAGGGAGTTGGACCGAGGGAGAGCCCTAGATGAGTTGTATTTAGATTTCAGTAAAGCCTGACACTGTTCCTCACAGGCGACTTATAAACAAACTAAGCACTCTAGGGATGGACCCTAAAGTTACTGCTTGGGTTAGAAATTGGTTGGGTGGGAGGTGACAAAGAGTACAGGTAAATGGAGCTCACTCTGAGGAGAAGGATGTTACCAGTGGTGTGCCCCAGGGATCTGTCCTTGGTCCGATTCTTTTTAACATCCTTGTTAGTGATATAGCAGAAGGGCTGTCGGGTAAGGTTTGCCTCTTTGCTGATGATACCAAAATCTGCAATAGAGTAGACACCCAGGAAGGTGCAGATAACATGAGGAGGGATCTAGCTAAGCTTGAAGAATGGTCTAGAATTTGGCAGCTGGGATTTAATGTTAAAAAATGTAAGGTCGTACATTTGGGCTGCAGCAATCCAAGGGAGCAATATAGTATAGGGGGTGAAGTACTTTTGTCCACTAAAGAAGAGCGGGACCTAGGCATTGTTGTGTCTGATGATCTTAACCCGTTTTGGACCAGCGTATATTTTACATACATAAGGTTTCCATACTTACTACTCAGCTATTTACTAATTAATGATTATAAATTCAATGGAACTATGTTTAGCTATTATCATTATGTCAAAAAGCATTATATACAGATTTTTTATCTGAGATCTAGTTAGTTTAATAGGTATTCGAAGTTTGCTGATTTTGACAGTACTGGCGGCTCAACATAAAAAGATAACAAAAAATAGTAAGTAGCTTATAATGATGTAATAGCTACTATTTTGCAAATAAAAGTATTCGTAGACTTTAGAAAATAGGTTAAGATAACTGTAAGTTACTTAGTGGCAGAGTTATTGGTGCGTATATCGGCCTTGTATGTTTTTCATACGCTGGGCTAATATGTTGTGGAAACTAATTGCTGTTAAGCATTCTGTTCTAGGTGTTTCAATGATGCAATATCGACGCACTGCATCAGAAGTGTTTTCACATGTATCATATTCCGCCGTTAGAATGGACTGTTGACAAACTATATTATATCATAATAAAGTGTTTTAAATGAAAACTGCAGTTTCAATAGTATCATACAGTATGTTTATGTCAATGAATATTGGAACTGAATCCCATCTTTTCTGAAGACGGACAATATACTATATTAGACTAGTGTATGAAAAACATACACTATGTGAAACTTCTATTTTCTGCAAAGTTTTAATATTTTTTATTATTGCCGGTATTTCATAGTTGTTTGAGTGTAACAAATCTAATAACTCATCCAGAACAGAGAAAGAATATGCGAGCTCTCCAAAACGGGTTAAAGTAGCTAAACAGGTAGAAAAGGCAACGGCAAAAGCTAGAAGGATGCTTGGGTGCATACGGAGAGGAATGGCTAGCAGAATAAAGGAGGTGATAGTGCCTCTGTATACGTCTTTGGTGCGACCTCATTTAGAGCATAGTGTGCAATTCTGGAGACCGCACCTTCAAAAGGATATAAACAGGATGGAGTCGGTACAGAAGGTGGCTACTAAAATGGTTAGTGTTCTTCATTATAAAGCATATGAGGACAGACTTAAGGATCTTAATATGTACACCTTAGAGGAAAGGCGGGATAGAGGTGATATGATTGAGATGTTTAAATACCTCTGTGGCATAAATGTACAGGGGGAGAGCCTCTTTCAATTGAAAGCAAGTTCTGCTACGAGGGGACATGGGATGAGGGTGAAGGGTGATAGATTCAGGAGTGATATGCGGAAATATTTCTTTACGGAAAGAGTGGTGGATCCGTGGAATAGTCTCCCAGTGGAAGCGGTAGAGATGAGGACAGTATCTGAATTCAAAAAAGCATGGGGCAAACACAGAGGATCTCTAAAGAAAAAAGGGGACTTTTGTAGTTGTTGATATGGAAGGACAGACTAGATAGGCCATGTAGACTTTTTCTGTCGTCATATTTCTATGTTTCTTTGTTGCTATAAGAACATAAGATATGACCAAGCCAAAGAAGCCCAGTATCCTGTTTCCAACAGTGGCCAATCTATGTCACAAGTACATAGCAGTTTCCCTAAAAGACACAGGTTCCACAATGCTTGTGTTGAGGCAAGCAATGGATTTCCCGGGTCCCCTTAATGGTTTATGGACCTTTCCTCCAGGAACTTTTCCAAACCTTTTTTAAACCCAGCTACACAAACAGCTTTTACTATATATATATATATCTCCTCCGGTAACGAATTCAAGAGTTTGATTACATGTTTATTTATTTAGCTGTATTTATATCCCACTTTTCACCGGGTCAAAGCGGTGGAACATTAAAAAGGGGAGGGGGGGTGGACAATAATCAACTTCAAGGGTTGGGGGCCATCACCAGGTGGCCAACATTAATGATTTTAACAAATATTTGGGACATAGGCATAGATATTGTGTCACCGTCTCAAAGAGCATATGTTCAGGGGGATGAAATAGGGTGGTTGGGGGGTAGTCAGTGGTGGGTGCTTGTTTCTGGTCCGAGGTATTCCTGGAATAGGGCGGTTTTTAGTTGTTTCCTGAAAGATAAGGGATCTGTGTTGCTTCTGATGTGATTCGGTAGAGAGTTCCAAAGGGTTGGTGCATATAGTTCAAAGGCTCTGTTGCAGGTCCGTTGATTGCATTTAGTTTGTTTATGGGGGATGGTGAGGGAGTTGTTGGTGGTTTTTCTGGTTGTTCTGTTGTGGGCTGGTCGGGGCAGTAGTGTGCGGAGCTGGGAAGTCTGAGTTTGGTAGAGAGCTTTGTGAGTGAGTAGGGCGGATTTGTATTTGATTCTTGCTTCTAGGGGGAGTATGTGTAGCTCCCTCAGGACTGGGGTGATGTGGTCTTGTTTTTTTGCTTTCTGGATAATCCTTGCTGTGGTATTTAAGGCAGTTCAAAGTGGGTTGGTATGGGTGGCTGGAAGTCCATGGTAGATTATATTGCAGTAGTCCAGGTGGGGGAGTGTCATGGTTTGCATCACTGTTCTGAAGTCCTGTGGTTTGAGGAGAGGTCTGAGGCGCTGTACTGTTTTAGCCTTGTGGAATATTGTTGCGGTGGTTTTTTTGATTTGTTGCTTGAGTGTGAGTGCTTGGCTATGATGATTCCTAGATCTCTTATGTGTGGTTGTATTTGTATTTGTGTGGTTCCAATGTTGAGGTGTGCAGGTGGTGTGAAGTCTGGGTCCTTTGTTACTATGAGGGCTTCTGTTTTCTTTATGTTGATGGATAGGTTGTTTTTTTGTAGCCAGCTGGATACTTCTGTGAAGCATTCTGATAAGTGTTTATTTGTTGGGTTAGAGGTTGTGATTGGGGCATAGAGCATTATGTCATCCGCATAGATGTGATAGTTAATGTTGTGTGCGCGTATGATTGAGCAGAGTGGTTGCAGGTAGATGCTGAAGAGCATGGCAGATAGTGTGTATCCTTGGGGTACTCCTTGGTGTTGCTGGAAGGGGGGTGAGGTTGATATGTTTGTGCGGATCAGTTGTTGTCTATTGGTTAGGTAGGAGCGAACCATTGAAGTACAGTATCTTTGATGCCAATTGCTTGTAGTCTGTGTAAGAGGATGTTGTGGGAGATGGTGTCGAAGGCTGCCGATATGTCTAGGAAGATCATGGCATATCCAGAGTGCTTGGCTTGAGTTCCTATGATGAGGGTGTTCATTAGTGATGTCATGAGGGTCTCAACTCCGTGGAGTGGACGGAAGCCATGCTGTTGCGGGTCCAGTATGTTGTTGGTATCTAAATGTTCTTGGAGCTGTCGCTGAACTACTTTCTCAATGATTTTGGCGGTGAACGGGAGGCTTGCTATAGGTCTGTAGGAGGCGGGGTCAAGGGGATCCAGGTTGTGTTTTTTTAGGGTTGGTCGGATGATTGAAGTTTTGAGGAGGTCTGGCATGCGTCCTTGGCTGAGGGATTCATTAATAATGTGGGTTAATGGTGTGCTCAGGTCTTCTTTATCCATTCTGAAGGGCAGGGGTCTAGTGGAGAGGTGGTGGTATTCAGGTGAGAGATGGTGGATGATATTTCCTCTTTCGTGATTGCTTCAAATGTGTTCCAGTCCCTGTCTATGGTGGTGGGGTGGTTTGTTGTTGTCTCTGTGGTCAACTGTGGATTTTGTGGTTGTTGCAGCTGCTTGTATTGTCGTGCTAGTAGTTCAGGTGGGATGTTTGGTAGTTGGTTGGAGTGGTTGGGTGCTTTTCACGTTGAGTGAAAAAATATTTTCTCTTATTAGTCTTAAATAGGTTACCCTGTAGTTTCATTGCATGCCCCCTAGTCTTTCTATATTTTGATGGTGTAAACAATCGATATACGTTTACCCGTTCCACTCCATTCATTAATTTATAGACCTCTATCATATCTCCCCTCATCCGCCTCTTTTCAGGTTGAAGAGCCCTTTTTAGCCTCTTTTCATAGGGGTATCCTTCCATTCCCTTTACCATTTTGGTGGCTCTTCTCTGTACCTTTTCTAATAATGCTATATCCTTTTTAAGATACAGAGATCAAAATTGCACACAATATTCAAGGTGCGGTCGCACCATGGAACAATACAGAGACATTATAATATCCTTTGTTTTATTCTCCATTCCTTCCCTTAATGATACCTGGCATTCTATTTGCTCTTTTGGCCACTGCTGCACACTGGACGGAGAGTTTCAAAATGTTATCCATGATGACGCCTAACTTTTTTTCCTGGGTGGTTCCTAATGTGGAACCTTGCATCGTATAACCATAGTTTGGGTTGTTCTTTCCTAGGTACACAACTTTACACTTGTCCACATTAAATTTCATCTGCTATTTGGATGCCCAGTATTCCAATTTATCAAGGTCCTCTTGCAATTTTTCACAATCCTCATGGGTTTTAACAGCTTTGAATAAATTTGTTTCATCTGCAAATTTGATTACCTCACTCATTATTGCCATTTCCAGGTCATTTTCGATTATGTTAAAAAGCAGCGGACCCAGCACAGATCCCTGCAGTACTCCACTATTCACCTTTCATCATTGGGAAAATTGGCCATTTAGCCCTACCCTCTGCTTTCTATCTTTTAACCAGTTGCTGATCCACAATAGTACACTGCATCCTATCCTATGACTTTTTAAATTCGCCTCATGAGGGACCTTGTCAAAGGCTTTCTAAAAATCCAGATACACTATATCAACTGACTCACCTTTGCTACCTGTTTATTCACATCTTCAAAAAAACAAAGATTAGTAAGACAAGACCTTCCTTGGCTAAAGCCATGTTGCCATGACTATCTACATGTTCAGTAATTTTGTTCTTTATAATGGTTTCTACCATTTTTCCCTGTACTGACGTCAGGCTCAGTGGTCTATAATTTTCCTGGATCACCCCTGGAACCCTTTTTAAAAATTGGTGTTACAGTGGCGATCCTCCAATCTTCAGGTATCACAGATGATTTTAATGATAGTTCACAGATTACTAATAACAGGTCTGCAATCTAATATTTCAGTTCTTTTAACACCCTTGGATGTATAGCATCCAGTCCGGGTGATTTGCTACTGTTCAGTTTATCAAATAGTTGTAATACATCTTCCCGGTGTATCGATATTTCTTTCAATTCTTCAGCGGCATCACCTTTAAATACTATTTCAGTCATGGGTAACATCCCTACATCTTCCTCAGTAAAGACCGAAGCAAAGAATTCATCCAGTCTCTTCGCTATGGCCTTATCCCCTCTTAGTGTCCCTTTTACCCCTCTATCATCTAATAGTCCATCTGACTCTCTCACAGGTTTTTTTGCTAGAAATGTACTTGAAAAGTCTTTATTACGTGTTTTTGCTTCCACAGCAAGCTTCTCCTCAAATACTCTCTTTGCTGCCTTATCAATTCCTTGCAACTAACTTGCCAGTACTTATGTTGTTTCCAGTTTTTGTCATTTGGCTCCTTTTTCCATTTCTTGAAAGATGCTTTTTTGGCAACAGCCTCTCTGACCTCACCTTTAAACCATGCTGGCAGTTTTTTGGACTTCCTTCCACTTTTCTTAAAGCGTGGAATACAGCTGATCTGGGCTTCCAAGATAGTATTTTTAAACAACACCCATGCTTGATGTAAATCTTTAACCTTTGCAACTGCTCCTTTTATTTTTTTCTTAACTATTTTCCTAATTTTATCATAGTCTCCCTTTTGAAAGTTAAAAGGTATTACTGTGGATTTCCTTACCATCCTTCCTCCATTTATTAAATCAAACACAATCATACTATGATAACTATTGCAAAGTGGCCTCAATACCCTTATCTCTTGCATCAGATCTTGTGTTCCACTAAGGACTAGGTCCAAAATGGCTCCCCCTCTGGTTGGTTTATGAACCAGCTGCTGCAAGAAGCAGTCATTTATTTCAACCAGGGATGATATGGCCAGGCAAAGGATCAGGGGAAACCATGGCTACCTGGCCCATCGTGGGGCCACCAGGATCACTGTGGCCCTGTCGTGCTGGACCTTGAACAGGGTCTTGGTGATCAATTGTGTGGGTGAGAATGTGTAAAGGAGACTCTCTGCCAAGAGATCAGAAATGCATTTGCCACCACCCGGGAGGGGTGCAGCTGCCGGGAACAGTTGTACATTGGCTGGACTGGCAAAGAGGTCCATCCTCAGGAGCCTCCAGCGTTGGAACAGCTGGCCGATCACCCTGGGGTCCAGCCTTGTCATGCGGCTGGAGGACCCAGCTGACCAAAAGTGTTGTCCTGGCACGTGAAGTAAACTGCCTGCAGGGGAATCCCTTTTCTGCGGCATATGAAGAGAGCTCACTGTTTCCTGACAAAGTAGGGCCAAACCTATCTCCCCCTGCTTGTTTATGTAGATCATCATCACCTGGGTGTCAGTCTGAACCAACACCTCATTGTGCTGCAGGTGGTGGTGAAAAGCCTAGAGGGCTAAGGCTATGGCTCGGAACTCCAGGAGATTGATATGTTGGAGACTCTGTCAGTGACCAGCTGCCCTGAGTGCAGGGGTCATCACAATATGCTCCCCATCCCAGCTTGAAGGCATGCATAGTGGGGATCCTCGGGGGTGCTGGAGGCTGGAAGGGCATCCTGGACAGTAGACATGGGAGGTTTTGCCAACAGTCGAGAGAGAGAGCCAGAGGACGAGGATGAGCAGCCTGTCCCACAAGCATCCTGTGGCCTGGGACCACTGCAAGAGGAGGGCCCACTGGGATGTCCATATCCACAGGTGAGCATCTGGAGTGATATGCACCATGAATGCCATATGCCCTAGCAGGTGGAGCATGAGGTGGGCCGACGCAGAGCGACAGCACTATGTGCTTGCAGGAATCGCTTGGAGGCATAAGGCCCTGTCCCCGAGGGAGAAAGGCCCTGGCTTGGACAGTGTCCAGCTAAGCCACTATGAACTCCAGGTCCTGGGTTGGCTGGAGATGGGACTTTGCTGTACTGACAATGTTCTACCCCAGCCACAAAGTGAAGGTGCTGCCTGTGTAGGGGGTTGATGAGGATGTGTGTGCACGCATCTTTTAGGTCCAAGGAGCATAGCCAGTCTCTCTGCTGGAGGTATAGCAGGAATGTTCCAAGAGAGAGCATCTTGAACTTTTCCCTCACCAGGAATCCTGCAGGGCAAGGATGGGGGTGGAACCCTTTGGTCTTTTTTGGTACCAGGAAGTAGTGGTAGTAGAACCCTGTGCCCCGGAGGTGGGCTGGGACGGGTCCTCTGGAAGGCCTGCGAGTTCCAGCTGGAGTACGTAATGGTGGAGGGAAGTCATGGGGGGGCTCTCCCGGGAAGTGGGGGTGTCTGGTGGAGGTGGAGGAGGTAACCCTCTCTCACCACCTGAAGGGCCCACGCGTCGGTGGTAATGGAAGACCACCTGTGGGCAAAGAGCACCAGACACCCCCTGTGGGCTGCAGGGCTGTGCCTCCTGGGGAAAGAGAGGCTATGCCCGAGGAGTCAAAAGCCTCTCCAGACTGTGCCTGGGGCGTGGGCTGGGGTTTGGGAGTCTTAGGCTTAGGTGGGCCATGCCCTTGTCCCTTAGTCTGCTGGCCCTGTTGGGGAGCTGGGAAGACCTAGTATTGAGGGTAGTTTCCATAAGCCTTCCTCTTCTTCGTTTATGAGGGCTTTTTACTATATTTCTCTTAGTCTACCTGAGTGACTACCCCTCCCCCCTGCTGAGGCATTGCTGTAGACCTCCATTTCCTGTTCTGCATGTGGGCTTGCTCAGATTGCCTTTCTGTTCCTTGAGAAGAGGAGTGCTTTCCAGAGCTCTCCTAAAAGGTGATTTTTGCTGAATTTGCTGCTTAACTGTGAGTTCTCACTGTCTGTCTGTTTGTCTCCACATATTTATCTATCTATTTGCCCTTATTGGTGGTTCCCTTACCTACTCCATTGCTGTGTGCCCACGGTTCAGGAACAGCCTACTGGCCAGAGACACTTAGGTTCCCGCCCACCCTACCCCTCACCCCACCCACCCCAGGGGCTACATTCCCTGTACAGTGGTCACATACATGCCATCTGTCGTTCCTAACTTGGGTAAAGCCCACATCTTCTTCAACTTTTCTTATTATTATTCTTCCTTTTCTGGGACTGCTTAATCAACATGTCGTGTATTCAGTGCAATAACTGTGGTACTTTCATTCAAAGAAGAATCATTTGGAGCCTAAGAGCTTGTCCTATATACCTAAAGTCAGCTGCCATGCATGAAGAACTGACTCTACTAAGGAAAGACCTAGCTGCCATGCATAAAGAAGTGTCTCTACTGAGGGAGGAACTGGCTGCAATGAAGCGCACCTCTTCTAGGATACAAACTGAACAAAGTCCACCACCGTTCCCACAAAGAATCAAACGCCCCAGGAACAAATGGATCACAGTGGGTTCCAGAAGATTGCGACCTGTAACGCAGAGACATCCTATACATCAAGAGATATCCCTGCACAATGCCTTCTCTGCCTTGGCTAATGAGGATGCCCAATCCAAAGAAACTGAAGGGCCCTTAAATGAGTCAGACAATGCCCAATCTCCTGCTAAAGCACCAAATATGAAGAAAACCTCACCAAACAGAAAACTATTACTACTTGGAGGCACCAACTTGGGAACACAGTTCAAAGGAGAGAAGATAGCCATGTGCCTACCAGTCTCTTCAGCCAGCAGGAATACAAACCAAGTTGTTGAAATACTTAGCACAAAAAGTGAACACTCCAAACCTGATGTTATTATCCACTTGGGCACAAATGACCTGGCTAGAAACAGTGCCTCTACAGCCCAAAAGGCTGGGAGAGAAATTCAAGCCCATTGTTAACACTGTTGCATTCTCAGAAGTTCTACCTGTTCTTGGTAAGGGGACATAAAGGCTGCATCGCATTAACAGCTTCAATACATGGCTCCAGACCTGGTGCAAACAAGGAGGATTCAGATTTATTGGCAACTGGGGCAACAGATGGACCAGCAAGATGGACTACATCTCTCTGTCGCAGGGAAAAGAAACCTAAGTGAAAAATTCAGGCAGTATGTGGATATGCATTTAAACTAGGAAAAGGGGGTGATGGATGTGGGAGGTCAACATCTGCATGCCACCCCCTGCAAAAGCAGAACAACATCAGAAACAGCCACACTTTTAAACCACACATCAAAAACAAGTGGGAAGAAGTGGGCAGAACAAAATCAATGCAAAATACACACAAGCCAGGTAAATGCTGTAAAGCAATGAGCACAAATGCTCGAAGCTTAGCCAATAAAATTTCAGACCTGGAAGCCCTAATGGTGGAAACGGATTTGGACATTGTGGCCATTACAGAAACATGGTTTAATGAATCGCATGATTGGGATATAGCCATAGCTGGCTATAATCTATTCAGAAGAGACAGAGAAAATGGAAAAAGAGGAGGAGTAGCCTTGTATGTCAAAAGCAGTATTAAAGCTAATGAAATGCAGGGGACATGGGGAAAAGAAGAAGCGCTCTGGATTGCGTTGGAAAGAGGAGATGGCACTGTCATCCATATTGTTGTAGTCTACAGACCTCCGACTCAAATTGAAGAGAGAGATAACAAATTGATTATAGATATTGCCAAGATAGCAACAAAGGGGGAAGCAATCATATTGGGTGACTTTAATCTACCTGATGTGGATTGGATTACTCCTTCTGCACAACTGGAAAGAAGCAAAAAAATTGTGGATGCTCTCCAAGATGCATTACTTAGACAAATGGTGATGGAACCAACCAGGGAAAGCTCAACGCTGGATGTAGTGCTCACCAATGGCAATAGCATGTCGAATGTCTGCGTGAGTGCCCCTGTGAGCAACAGCAACCATCACACGGTGTGGTTTGAGATAAAAGCCATGGTACAGGCCAATCATAGCAAGCTCAAAGTCCTAAACTTCAAAAACAATGACTTCAATAAAATGGCCGAGTACTTAAAGGAGGAGATGACGGGGTGGAAGGAGATAAAGGAAGTGGAATTGCAATAGGCTAAACTAAAGAAGGCAATAAATGGGGTAACAGATAAATATGTAAGAAAAGTAAATAAAAACAAGAGGAGAAGGAAACCTATTTGGTTTTCCAAAGAGGTGGCTGCTCAAATAAAGGCAAAAAACACAGCTTTCGCAAAATTCAAAAGCTTGCAAACAGAACACAGAAATGAATACAGGATCAAGCTCAAAGAGTCTGAAAGAGAAATAAGGATAGCAAAATCAAAGGCAGAGGAAAACATGGCTAAAGATGTTAAGGGTGGCGACAAAACTTTCTTCAGGTATATTCGGGAAAGGAAGAAGATCAGAGTTGGAATTGCAGGACTCAGAAGTGCTGGGAAAGGACTCGTAGAAAGTGACACTGAAAAAGCGAAATTGCTAAACAAATACTTCTGCTCTGTTTTTACTAAAGAAGATCCTGGAGATGGACCAGCTGTGACTCCCAAATATAAAAATAGGAATGAAGTAGATACCACACCATTCACAGAAGATGAGGTGTTAGAACAACTTGCTAAACTGAAAGTGGACAAAGCCATGGGACCGGATGGGATACATCCCAGGATACTGAAAGAGCTCAGAGAGGTTCTTGCAGGACCGTTAAAGGATGTCTTCAACAGATCCTTGCAAACAGGAGAGGTTCCTCAGGACTGGAGAATGGCTAATGTTGTACAAAAGTGGTGACAGGGAAGAAGTGTCAAACTACAGGCCCGTGAGCCTTACCTCAGTGGCGGGAAAAGTAATGGAGGCGCTCCTGAAAGAGCGAATAGTGAACTTTCTCAAAACCAACAGGTTGCAAGATCCGAGGCAACATGGTTTTACCGAAGGACGGTCTTGCCAAACAAATCTGATTGAGTTCTTTGACTGGGTGACCAAAGAACTAGATCTGGGGCATGCAATGGATGTCATCTATCTGGATTTCAGCAAAGCCTTTGATACTGTCCCTCATAGGAGGCTTGTCAATAAACTCAGTAGCTTGGGGATGGGTCCCAGGATAGTAAACTGGATTAGAAATTGGTTGACTGACAGACAACAGAAGGTGATGGTACATGGAGCTCACTCGGATGAGAGGAAGGTGATTAGCGGGGTGCCCCAGGGTTCGGTCCTGGGCCCGGCACTGTTCAATATATTTGTAAGTGATATTGCTGAAGGACTGAATGGAAAAGTCTGTCTTTTTGCAGATGACACAAAAATTTGCAACAGAGTGGACTCCCCCGAGGGAGTGGTTAACATGAGGAAAGATCTACAAAAGCTGGAAGACTGGTCTAATGCTTGGCAACTACGACTTAATGTGAAAAAGTGCAGTGTCATGCACTTGGGTAGCAGAAATCCAAGGGAAATGTAAATGATAGGGGGTGAGAGGTTGGTATGCACGGTTCAGGAAAAAGACCTTGGTGTGATTATCTCTGATGATCTCAAGGTGGCAAAACAGTGCGACAAGGCGGTGGCAAAAGCCAGGAGGATGTTGGGCTGCATACAAAGAGGGATTACCAGCAGAAAGGAAAAGGTACTTATGCCACTGTACAAGTCACTGGTGAGGCCTCACTTGGAATACTGTGTTCAGTTTAGGAGACCATATCTTGCAAAAGATGTAAAAAGACTGGAAACCGTTCAGAGAAAGGCGACCAAAATGATTTGGAGCCTGCGTCAGAAGCCTTATGAGAAGAGACTTGAAGAGCTAAATATGTACACTTTGGAGGAGAGGAGGGACAGGGGAGATATGATTCAGACCTTTAAATACTTAAAGAGAAATGATGAACAAACAAACCTCTTCCAAAGACGGGGAAGCTGTAAAACTAGAGGGCATAACATGAAGCTGCAAGGTGGTAAATTGAAAGGCAATGTCAGGAAATATTTCTTCACTGAAAGGGTGGTGGATGCTTGGAATGCTCTCCCGATGGAAGTGGTGGGGGCAAACACGGTGATGGAATTCAAAACAGCATGGGACAAACACAGTGGATCCCTTTACAGCAAGAGGATTAAAACAAAATAAATGTTACCATCTAACTTCTGAACCATCTAACGTCTCAACAAATAGGGGTGTCCTACATGGAGTGGTGGGTTCACCCCTAAATATAGACATGGGGAGGGGTGGCCTGCACAGAGCGACAGGTGCACCTACTTTTGCCATCTTGCTGGATAGACTAGATGGACCATGCTTGTATTTATCTGCTGTCACTTACTATGTATGTTACCCAAAGCCTTCCTTCAGGAAGGGTCAGCAGTCTTCTTAGAGAGCCTAGGCCTAGTCAGAAACTCGGACTCCAGCTTGGCAGCCTTGTCTGTCATGGCTTTGCCAAAGAGATTCTCTCCATGGCAAGGGACGTTGACCAATTTGTTCTGGACCCATTGCTCCAGGTTGGAGGACTATAACCAAGCCTGATGTCTGGCACTAATGCCTGCCACAGCTACTCTAGCTGCCAACGCAAAGCCATTGTAGGCCGCTCAAGTTATAAACTTGGAGCACTCCCTGACTGTCGAGGCCAAGGTCCGGATCCGCTGGAGGGGTTCCTCCGAGAGACCAGCCGAGAACCCAGCAAGCTACTTCACCAGGTCTTGAAGGTACATGCCCATGTAAACTTGTAAGCCTGGATCCAGCCAATAAGCATCGGGCCCTGGAAGCACTTTCTGCCCATGGCGTTGGCCTCCCTGCCCGGGGGAACCGAGGAGTGCATTTTCTAACTCTTGAGCCTCCGCATGGCTGACTCCATCACCATGGTGTTGTGAGGTAGTTGAGCTTTTTGAAAGCCAGGACTTTGATGGATCCAATACATCGAGTCCAGTCACATGCTAACTATGGGCACCGATGAGGAGGTCTCCCAAATGCGAAGGGGCAGCCACTCCAGAATGGGGGGAATGGGCATCATGAGCACCTCTTTCGGGGGGCCTCATACTGGAGGATCTCGAGTCCTCTGTGTGAGGGTCCTCCTCCGACTCTATGGTGAATGAAAGAGCTTTGGCCATGTCCCGCACAAAGTCAAGGAAGGCCGTGTCCTCGGGTGGGGACTGACGTCTCGACTCCAGAAGGGACGGGTCCAAGGGCATATTGCGGTGATGGCAGGTATCCAGGGACTCATCATCCTTGGTGACCCAGTCTGAATCCAACTTGGAGGAGTCAAGGATCCTCCAGGACTCGGAGTGCTGGCCTGACTCAGACGACCTTGGGGCTGCGGTAGCCAGGAGATGGGAGCCAAGGACACTGAGCAGTGAGGACCTTGGCCTTGAGGTTGAGGCGTCTCTCGAGGCCGGTGGCACTTGAGGATCTGCTTGACCTCCATGGAGACCCTCGCAGTAGAGGGCCTGGTGGTTGAGAGTGATGATCCAGAGTAACCAGGCATCAGAGCCTGCTGCTGGGTCATGAAGGCAGACAAACTGCGCTCCAAGGCCACCATCCTGGCCTCGAGACCAGATGGCTCTGCAGCCTTCATCACGGAACCGAGGACTGCAGGCCCAGCACCAGCTCTGTCGAGGGGGAGTCCTAGACCAGTATAGCCTCAGGGGTCCAAGACTGGTTCCAGGGCATGGACGGCTCCCAGCAAGACAACTTGGACAGCCTCTCCTTGCCATCACCCTTGGCCTCTCGTTGAGGGCTGCAGGACTGGGGCCTGTGGGATTTTGCCACTTTTCCCGACTTGTCACCTGACGGGGTCCTCAAGGTTTTCTGGCCTTTCTTGGCACGATCCTCAACATGAAGCACTCTGGCCAGAGGTTCTGTGGTCCTAGGACTCTAAGACCACACAGTCTCCGCAGGTGCTTGAGATTCTAGAAGGGGTTTCGGAGTAGGCTCTCACGAAGGACTACAGGGCCAAGTCGGTTTTTTGAAAAATCAACTCTTGCTACTGCTAACTGAAGACCAAGGCATTGTAGTCCAGCTCGAGGCATCGAAGGTAGCAGTCATATGGATCCATGTGCAACATATTATAAGCACAGTGGTCGCATGGCTTGAAGTCACTGACAGAGGCCATGGCAGGGAAGAATGCCCCTGCGAGGTCAAATTCACCGGGCTCGGCCAGGAAAAAGTCATGAACCCATGCCAATTGAAAAAATTAAAAGAAGAAAGGAAAAAAGAACCTGAGGACATGATGCCGAGGCAAGTGGACTCAGGGACAGGAAAGGCACTGGTACGCTACTGGAGAAAGCAAAAAAGAAGACAAAAATCACCAACTTTTCTGGGGAACAGACACATATCCGATGGGCTCTGTAGAAAAAAGGAGACTGAGAAAAGATGACACTCTTGGGTGGGAAGGGGACCACATATGCGTGGTACATCTCCCAAAGGCTTTCTTTGAAAGCTTGGGAGAGGTTACAGTGCGGGCTCCATCGGTGCTGATGTCACCCCATATGTGAGAACTGACTTCCTGCTTGTTCCTGGAGGAGTAATAGTACATGCATACTTTTGCGTATGCTACTGCTGGCAAATTTTCAAAATGAAAGTACATGCATACTTTTGACTTTGAAAATTAACCCATGGAATCTATGTGCATACTTGCCCTTTGGCACACACAAATTACACAGGTACACTAAAAAAATTTTTTTTTTAAACTGCCTCTAATGTTTCGATTGATTTTTACGTTTTTTGGTGCGCTGAATCCAAATCTGGTAACCAATTTGCTCCATCACGTACAGATTTTTTGCTACATTGGGTTAGCAGTTTGAGGTGAACGTTTCAGATTGAGTGCGATCGAGATAAAAGTTTCTTGGATGAATTCTTTATACTAATTGTTTAGTAGTTATTCAAATAAGAATAAAGAAAATTGTAACAAGGCAGCACATAAGAATAGAGTAATGTCAACAAAACACACTGTGATGGTAGCAAAATTGTCTGCACTTAAAACAGCCACATACATGTGCACAAACATTGAGCATATAAGAGCGAGGTTAGACACAAAGCAAAGCAAAGAAATGTGCAAAAAATGTTGTACAGGTATGTATGTAAGAATAGAAAACGCAAACCGCACCATTGCAATACATGAAGACAAACACCCGATGGTGTGAAAATAAAATTCTAATAAATGAGATCCGACACTGTGGTAATAACTAGCAAATTTTTATTTCAAAGTTTAGTAAAAACACGATATTTGTCAACACAGTTTAGATTTTAAAGTCATTCTTCGGTCAATCAATCTCCTGGTGGGCCCGTTTCTTCTTCCCCCGAATGCTTCTCTTGGTGCGCTGCTTGGCGTATTTTTCATCTGGGGTTTCCCGCAGCAGCAACCAGCAGAAATCAGCCATCATACTGGTGTTCCATCTTCCTTGGTACCTTCTCTCTGCGTCCTTGATGTCCTTTCACCTTGTTCTTCACTGTACGCCCCCAAGTTTTCGGGAAAGTAGTTCAAATGGGAGTGCAAGAAATGGACTTTCAGGCTCATGTTACAGCCTTGTTCTTTGAAGGCATTGAGCATCCTGGCAACAATATCCTTATAGTTCTCATCCCGCCTGTTCCCCAAGAATTTGAGAACAACATCCTTGAAGGAATCCCAGGCTTCTTTTTCCTTCTCAGACATCGTTTCAGCGAATGCTCCATCTGAAATGAGTTTCCTTATATCAGGGCCAACAAACACTCCTTCCTTTAGCTTTGCTTCAGAAAGTCGGGGGAACTTTGAGCAAAGGTACCGAAAGCACTCACCATCTTTTGGAAGGGACTTGATGAATTGCTTAATGAGACCCAACTTAATGTGGAGAGGTGGTAATAGAATTTTATCACGAGGTACCAAGCTCTCATGAAGAACATTTTTCTCACCGGGTCTCAAATACTCCCGAATTGGCCAGTCTTTTTTCCCCCAGTGTAGGTCGCGGGCCCGGCTATCCCACAAGCAAAGGAAGCAGGGATATTTGGTGAAACCGGATTGCTGCCCTAATAGCATGGATAGAATTTTAAAGTCTCCACAAATCATCCACTTATGCTCATCATAACGAATTTCTGAAGAATCAGGGCCAAATTCTCGTATTTTTCTTGGAGAATAACAGAGTGAGCAATAGGAACTGAAGCGAATGTGTTGCCATTATGAAGAAGAACACCTTTTATGCTGTCTTTTGACGAATCAATGAACAGCCGCCATTCAGCAGGATCATACTTGAGTTTAAACTTTTCCATCACTCCGTATATATCGTTGCAAAATACCAAATCTTCCTCTTTGCTGAAATACTTCAAAAATTGTGTCTCGCGGTTGCGGTACCAATAAAAAGTTGTTCCTGGTGACAATAGATTTTTCTGTTTAAGCCGAGAACCTAGCAGTTGGGCAGCATCTTTTGGGAGTCCTAAATCCCGGACTAAATCATTCAATTCAGCTTGAGAGAAAAGTTCAGGTTTCGGATCTGGTTCAGTTTCAAACTCGGAAGTACTGGACTCATCGGGAAAAGCCATCTGATGAGTCTCATCATGATCAGAACCGTCCACACAAATATGATCCAAAGATTTTGGTGGTTCAGGCACAGGTACTTTGTTGCTATGAGGCATAGGCCTATTTGCTGAGGGAAGGTTGGGGTAACTTATTACGTTCTTATTTTTTAAGTTGTATCCCTTCACAATGCAAGAGCAAAAATAGCAGTCACTGCTGTGGTCTCTTTGTTCACGCCACATCATAGGTATTCCGAAACGAAATGCTTGTTTTTTACCTTTCATCCATAAGCGTAGATCTTCCTCACATGTCTTGCACACTTTGTGAGGAGCCCACGGTTTGTCTTGATCGCCTAACTTCAAACCAAAATAGGCGAAATATACTTTTTTAATAAATGCAGAAATGTTCCTCTGCCGCTTTTTCACAGTATATTCCCCACAAATAAAACAAAAACTGTCCGGAGAGTTGACGCAACCTCTGGCTCTGTGAGCCATCACAAATACACAGCACTGCAAACTACAACTGTAGTGAACCACTTCGGAATAAAGCTGGATTACGACTGAGCAAACAAAAGGTAATAATGAACTTGCAAGAAACTGAAATTTGACAGGAACGTTCATGTCGCAACCACCGTGTTTGAGCGAGCGAACGAGGCGAGGCGAACAGGAAAGAACATGCGCCAGCGCGATTACTGGATTTAGCCCCCCGCCTCCCAATTGTCCTGTTAATGTATAAAATGAATACAAAACACTCTAAAATATCATGAGGGAGTGTTTCTAGTTAGTTAACCATTACAACCTCTATTTTG
This sequence comes from Ichthyophis bannanicus, assembly GCA_033557465.1. Lineage (NCBI taxonomy): Eukaryota > Metazoa > Chordata > Amphibia > Gymnophiona > Ichthyophiidae > Ichthyophis > Ichthyophis bannanicus. The sequence goes on from CM066033.1 coordinate 1,046,354,864, forward strand.
GGCCAAGAAAATAAACTGCAGTCGGGTAAAAAAGAAATCATGTGAACATTCCTTATATGGGTAAGAAATCTAATTTTGCAAGAAAACGTGACGTGATGGAACATTTTGGCTATTTTTCCTGGATTCAGCACCCCAAAATCTATAGGAATCAGTTGCAAAACTGGAGGCAGTTTTTTGGTAGTGTACCTGTGTTATTTGGTTAATTTCATGCACATATGCACATATTTTATAAAGTATGTATGTCAATACTAACCTCTCTCCAACCCTGGCCACTGGAATGCCTCTGTTCAGCCTGGGTGAAATTACTTATGTACAGACTTTGCATGTATAACATTTTGTGTACATTGGAGAAGAAATTTTGTAAGTCTATTTCTGTACATAAAGCACAGTTTTATCTGTGGAAATGTCTTTTAAAGTTATCTATAGATGTTCACAAGCCATGTAACAATTGTATACATCATATCTAAACTCTCTTTAACAAGTTCCATTACTATTTTACGTTTGAAGAAGTAAAACAGAACAGAAAATATTCCTCTGCACAAGACACCTTGAAACCTATGTTTCATTCTATTAGTTTAGAAAGCTTAAAATGCATGTTCTCAAAATTATTACAGAAATATGGAAATAAATGCAAATATACTTTTAGGGTGAGGTGAGAATTATTACAGTGCTTTCAAAACTACTCTACTTACAGAAAGTATAATATACAGAGTGCTATGATCATGATACCTACCATGCTAGTCTCTTACATTTCAAAACATATTTACTCCAGTTTTAAAAGATTTAGATACCATATTTGGAGAGGTGGGCTCCTAAATTGGCTTAAACCTTAAATTAAGACTCCCTAATTTGACTAAGCACCTAAATTTGGAAGCCTTAAAAATGAGTGGCTAGAAAGTTAGTGTTAAGGCAAAGTCTAGAAATTTAAAATTCAACTGCATAGACAATAAATAATTTGAAATAGCTAACTTACATGATTTCCAGTTATACATATATTCAGCAGCATTATGAGGGTCTTTTACTAAAGTGAGCTAAGCAGTTAACATGGGGCCAGCACAGTTAGCATGACCCAGTTTCCATGTCAACTGTATGCATGTTAGGATGGTAGATAGGCAGGTTAGGAGTGGAAAGTGGGCAGGGTGAGTATCTTGCAGTCAGCATGACCAAGCCAACTGCAAGGCATGCCATTAGCAAGGGTGCACCTACCTCTATAGGTGGACATAAAGAGCACCCATGCTACTTTTATGCTGTTAATGCAGGATGCACTGCGTTAACTGCTGGGAAAGAGTAGTTACTCACCTGTAACAGGTGTTCTCCAGGAGCAGCAGGAATCAGTCCTCACATATGGGTGTCATAGGCGCCGATGAAGCCCCAGCGGAGCATTTCCCCAGTTTTCTATGAAAGCCTTTGGGAATGCAGGCACGCATGCGCGGTTCCCTTCCCGCCTAAAGGTGCCATCTTACCTCAGTCAAATGACATAGCTAAGAACAGCACACAAAAAAGAAAAATAAACTATGTACAACTGCAACTCCAAGGGGAGGAGGGAGGGTTGTGAGCACCGATTCCTGCTGCTCCTGGAGAATACCTGTTACAGGTGAGTAACTACTCTTTCTCCAGGACCAAGCAGGAAGTCAGTCCTCATATATGGGTGACTCCCCAGCTCTGGGCTACCGAGGAACCCAGGCTGAACAAGAGAACTCCCTCTAGTCTCAGAAGCAAAGAAAGGCTTTTCAAGGACACAACCTCCACCGGTAGCCCAACAGAGGGTAGGAGTTGCCTAAACCTCAAAGAGATTCCGGAGTACTGCTTGGCCAAAAGCACTGTCCCTACGGGACTCCCTCTCCAGGCAGTAATGGGCTGCAAACGTCTGGCTTGAAGACCAAGTTGCAGCCCTGCAGATGTCTACCAAGGGCACAGAGCGGAGATGAGCCACTGAGGCAGCCATTGCCCTGACTCGATGGGCCATAACCCTACCCTGCAAAGGAAGGTCAGCCACCTTGTAAGCCCAGGTGATACAGTCAGCCACCCAGATGGACAAGGTACGCTTGGACACAGCCAACCCCAACTTATTGGGGTCAAAGGATACGAAGAGCTGAGTAGCCCTTCTATGCCCCTGCGTACGGTCAAGGTAGAAGGATAAGGCCCTCCTACAGTCCAGGATATGCAGGACTGCTTCAGCCTGGCCTGCATGAGGCCTAGGGAAGAATGTTGGAAGAACCACCTCCTGATTGAGGTGGAAAGAGGAGACAACCTTAGGGAGGAACTTTGGATGAGTCCTAAGGACTACCCTGTTCCTATAAATCCTGGTGTAAGGCCTGTCACAGACCAGGGCCTGAAGCTCACTTACTCGCCTAGCCGAGGTAAGGGCTATCAGGAAGAGTGTCTTCCAGGAGAGGAAGTGTAGTGGACAAGTAGCCATCGGCTCAAAAGTTGGGCGAGTCAGCTGCTGCAAGACCACATTCAACTCCCACTCAGGGGCAGGAGGACGGATGGGAGGCTTGAGCAAAAGCAAGCCTCTGAGAAAGCGGGACACCAAGGGGTGACCAGATAGAGACTGCCCCTCTACCAAGGAGTGGTGAGCTGCTAGAGCTGAGAGGTGGACCCGAACAGAATTGGACTTAAGTCCCTGATTGGATAAGTGCAGTAAGTACTGAAGTACCACCGGCACAGTACAGGAGAAAGGATCCTCTGTACGTAGGTGACATCACACAGAAAACCTCTTCCACTTGAGAGCATAGGTTTTCCTCGTAGACTGTTTCCTAGAGGCTAGGACAACCTCCTGAAGTTCCTGAGAGGGGCCCCAGGGAGCCAAAACTACCCTTGCAGCCTCCAGGCCATCAAATTGAGAGACTTGAGATTGGGGTGCAGAAGGGAACGCTGGTCTTGTGTGAGAAGGTCGGGTTGCAACCCCAGAGGTAGTGAAGGATCCACCGCAAGTTGAAGCAGAAGAGGAAACCAAGGCTGTCTCGGCCACCTGGGAGCTATCTGCAGGACCGAGGCTTTGTCCTGAAGAATCTTGAACAGGGTTCGGGCCACCAAGGGCGTGCGAGGAAACGCATAGAGGAGGCCCTGAGACCAAGATATCAGAAAAGCATCCGCTACTATCCGCAGAGGATGTGGTTGCCTGGAGCAGAACTTTGGCAGTTGCTTGTTCAGTGGGCTGGCAAAAAGATCCATCAGAGGAAGACCCCATTTGAGAAAGATCTTCTGAACTACCGAAGGATGCAGCTGCCACTCGTGGGGCTGCAGAATCCTGCTTAACCTGTCTGCCAGGTAGTTGTCCTGGCCTGGAAGGTACACAGCCCCTGAGGAGCATGTTGTGCTTGAGGGCAAAAGAACACAGGTCCTGGGCCTCCCGACAAAGGATCCTGGACCCGGTTCCGCCCTGTTTGTTCACATAAAACATGGCAACTTCGTTGTCTGCCTGGATCAGGACAGACTGGTGAGTCAGGGTAGGAGTGAAAGCTTTGAGTGCTAAGCGAATAGCTCTGAGTTCGAGGAGATTGATCTGCTGTGCAGCTTCCCAGGGAGACCAGAGGCCCTGGGTGCACTTGCCCAGACAATGCGCTCCCCAGCCTTGCAGGGAGGCATCTGTGGTGAGCACCACTGTGTAACCTGGAATCTGAAAGGGCACCCCTTTCAGCAGATTAGGTGGGTGTAGCCACCAGTTGAGGGAGTGCAGAAATAGAGTAGTTACTCACCTGTAACAGGTGTTCTCCAGGAGCAGCAGGAATCAGTCCTCACATATGGGTGACGTCGGCGCCGACGGAGCCCTCGCGGAGCAATTTTCCCCAGCTTTCTAAGAAAGCCTTTGGGAATTGCAGCACGCATGCGCGGTCCTCTTCCCGCCCAAGGGTGCCATCTTGCTCAGTCTGATGACATAGCTAAAAGACAGCAAAAAATTAGCAAAAACGAAATCATAGAACTGCAACTCCAAGGGTAGGAGGGAGGGTTGTGAGGACTGATTCCTGCTGCTCCTGGAGAACACCTGTTACAGGTGAGTAACTACTCTTTCTCCAGGACCAAGCAGGAAGTCAGTCCTCACATATGGGACTCCCAAGCTTAAGGCTACCGGAGACCCTAAGCACAATAAATGAGCTCCCTCTAGCTCAGTAGCACAGAAGGAAGGAATCTTCTCTGAGTACGCCCACAACCGGTAGCCCAACATCCGGGACGGAGGGCAGGAGTTGCCTATACCTCAAAGAGATTACGGAGGACTGCCTGTCCGAAAGCACTGTCCCTGCGGGACTCCCTCTCCAGGCAGTAATGGGCTGCAAAAGTCTGGCTTGAAGACCAAGTAGTGGCCCGGCAGATGTCTGCCAATGGAACAGAGCGGAGGTAAGCTATTGACGCAGCCTTCGCCCTAACACGATGAGCCGCGACTCGACTTTCCAACGAGAGGCCGGCTGCCTCATAAGCCCAAGCGATACAGTCAGCAATCCAGATGGACAGAGTACGCTTGGAGACAGGGAGCCCCAACTTATTGGGGTCATAAGACACGAAGAGCTGAACAGTCCTTCGGTGCTCCCGCGTACGGTCAAGGTAGAAGGTCAACGCCCTCCTACAGTCCAAGGTATGCAGGACCATTTCAGCTCGGCTGGAGTGTGGCCTGGGAAAGAAGGTCGGAAGTACCACCTCCTGGTTGATGTGAAAAGGGGAAACCACTTTAGGAAGAAACTTAGGGTGAGTCCGTAGGACTACCCTATTCTTGTAGAACCGAGTGTAAGGAGGATCAGAGACCAGGGCCTGTAGCTCACTAACGCGTCTAGCAGAAGTGAGGGCTACCAAGAATAAGGTTTTCCAAGAAAGAAAACGAAGATGACAGGTAGCCATAGGTTCAAAAGGTGGACAGGTAATCCGCTGTAAAACCACATTCAGATCCCAGTCAGGGGCTGGTGGGTGCAAAGGTGGTTTAAGGAGAAGGAGGCCTCTGAGGAAACGAGCCACTAGAGGGTGGCTGGAAAGAGGCCTGCCATCCACCGGCATGTGATGCGCAGAAAGAGCACTGAGGTGGACCCTGACCGAGTTGGACTTAAGTCCAAGATCGGAGAGGCAAAGCAAGTATTGCAAGACCACTGATATCGAACAGGAGAAGGGATCTTGAGACTGCTGAGCACACCAGATGGAGAACCGACGCCACTTCAGAGCGTAGGACATCCGGGTGGAGGGTCGCCTGGAGGCCAAGACGACTTCCTCAACATCTGGAGGCAGCAGGAGGGGAGCCAGGACTACCCTTTCAGCAGCCAGGCCATCAGATGAAGGGACCGTAGGTTGGGGTGTAGGAGAGTCCAGTGATCCTGGGTCAGGAGATCGGGCTGAAACCCCAGAGGGAGAGGAGTGTCCACCGCCAGCTGCATCAGAAGCGGGAACCAGGGCTGTCTCGGCCACCGGGGAGCCACGAGGATCATTGAGGCTTTGTCCCGGAGAACCTTGAAGAGCGTCCGAGACACCAGTGGCATGGGAGGAAAGGCATACAGAAGGCCTGTGGACCAGGAGAGAAGAAAAGCATCCGCCGCTACTCTGTGAGGATGCGGTTGTCGAGAGCAGAATCGGGGAAGTTGCCGGTTGAGAGGACTGGCAAAGAGATCCATGGTGGGTAGGCCCCATTTGAGAAAGATCTGCTGAAGTACTAACGGATCCAATCTCCACTCGTGTGGCTGGAGGATTCTGCTCAGTTTGTCTGCCAGGCAATTTTCTTGACCCGGGAGATAAACAGCTTTGAGGAGGATGCTGCGGCTGACGGCCCAAGAGCACAGCTTTTGTGCTTCCCGACAGAGAAGGAAGGAGCCTGTGCCCCCTTGTTTGTTCACGTAGAACATCGCAACTTGATTGTCTGTCTGGACCAGCACAGACTGGTGAGAAGTGAGGTGGGAGAAGGCCCTCAGAGCTATGCGGACAGCTCTGAGTTCCAGGAAGTTGATCTGCTGGGCAGACTCCCAAGGAGTCCAGAGGCCTTGAGTACATGTCCCTTGGCAATGTGCTCCCCAACCCAGGAGAGAAGCATCGGTCGTCAGGACCTGAGAAGGCGGAGGAGACTGAAAAGCCATTCCTAGCACTAGGTTTGGCAGATGAAGCCACCATTGCAGAGAAGAAACCAGCGGGTCGGAGATCTGTACGGAGTCCGCTAGGCTCCCAGTGGCCTGATGCCATTGTGTGCAAAGGCACCATTGAGCAGGCCGCATGTTCAGGCGGGCATTGGGGGTCACATGGACAGTGGAAGCCATATGGCCGAGCAGTCTCAGAAATTGCCTGGCAGAGACCAGGGAATTGCTGTGAAAGTGGCTGGCAAGATCCATGAGCCTGTTTGCCCTGTCGAGAGGCAGAAAGGCACGCGCCTGAAGCGTGTTTAATCTTGCGCCGATGAACTCGAGATCCTGAGAGGGGAGCAAAGTGGACTTTGCGAAGTTTATGACAAAGCCCAAGTGCTGGAGCAGAGTCACAGTGCGGTGCGTATTGTGAGTGGCCTCTTGGGAAGACTGTGCTCTGATGAGCCAGTCGTCCAGGTATTAAAATACAAAGAGGCCTTGAAGTCTTAGATAAACCGCCACCACTGCTAGACATTTGGTGAACACCCTTGGTGCGGAAGATAGGCCAAAGGGTAGTACTCTGTACTGGTAATGATTGCCCCCCACAACAAACCTGAGATATTGTCTGTGGCTGGGGTGGATGAGGATGTGAGTCTAGGCATCCTTTAGATCCAAGGAGCATAACCAGTCTCCCTGCTGGAGGTAGGGCAGCAGGATTCCAAGGGTAAACATCTTGAACTTTTCCTTTGCGAGAAACTTGTTGAGGTTCCGCAAGTCCAGGATGGGTCTGAGGCCTCCCGTTCTTTTTGGTATCAGAAAGTACCTGGAGTAAAAACCTTGACCTCTCAGGTGGTGGGGCACCGGTTCCACAGCCTGTTCCTGAAGAAGACTTGCTAACTCCTGAAGGAGTAAGTCCCTGTGCAGAGGGAGTCTGAGAGGCTCCCCCGGAAAGTAGGAGGGAGGTACCTGGTGGAAGTGCAGAAGATAGCCCTCCTGGACTATGTGAAGTACCCAGGTATCTGTAGTGATGTTGGTCCACCTGTGGGCAAAGTGGACCAGCCGGCCTCCTGTGCTGAGAGAAACCAGCTGAGGGGGAGAGGCTATGCTGATGAAGTCAAAAACCCCCACCCTGCTGAGCAGGGGCCGGTGGTGCAGGCTTGGGGGCTTGCTGCCTACGTGATCCATTACCCCGTCCCTTGGCTTGCTTACCCTGTTGGGGAGCTGCCGAGGCCTGATAATGAGGGTAGTGGTAATAGGCAGCTGCCTTCCTCGGGTAAAAGGGCTTTTTCCCCGAGCCCTTCTTCTTCTGAGAAGGGGCAGAGGTCTTCCTTGAGAGACGAGTCCTGGTGAGAGTCTCGGTCTCGATCTGTGCAGCCTTCTCATCCATGGGCTTGCCAAAGAGGTTTTCACCTCTGCAGGGGACATCGACCAACTTGTCCTGCACCCATGGCTCGAGGTCGGATGACTGAAGCCAAGCCTGTCGATGGCCACCGATGCCGACTGCGGCTACTCGAGCCGAGGCTTCAAAGCCATCGTAGGCTGCTCGAGAGAGAAACTTTGAGCACTCCCGAATACCAGTTGACAAGGTTTGGAACCTCTGCAAAGGTTCCTCGGAGAGACCAGCAGAGAACCCGGCTATTTCTTTAGCCAGGTCTCGGAGATACATGCCCATATAGACCTGGTAGGTCTGGACTCGACAAGCAAGCATAGAGCCCTGTAAACACTTCCTACCGAGGGCATCCAGGCTTCGAGCCTCCCGACCGGGAGGCACCGAGGAGTGCATTTTCTGACTCTTAAGTCTATGCATGGCCGATTCCACCACCATGGAATGGTGCGGTAGTTGTGCCTTTTGGAACCCGGGGCTCTTTCGGACTCGATAAATGGAATCGACCCGCTTACTTAACACCGGCGACGACGCCGGGCTCTCCCACATGCGGAAGAGAAGTCGTTCCAGCATCGGAGGAACCGGTACAATAAAGGCCTCCTTTGGGGGAGAGTCATATTGGAGGGCATTGAGTTCTTCAACTCGAGGCTCCTCCTCGGGATCCGCGGGGAAGGCCAAGGCTTTGGCCATATCCCGCACGAAGTCCGAGAACCGGGTATCCTCCGGGGGGGACCGTCTCCGAGGTTCGGACTCAGGGGAGTCCGATGGGACACACCGAGTCCGAAAAGAACCAGGTGACTCTTCGTCCTCGGATTCCCAGGCTGACTCCTCGGAGGAGGAGTCGAGCGGCTCTGGTCGGGCGGGCATCCATGCCGTTCGCCCCGATGCCTAAGGAGTCGGCGTCGACGACCTCGGTCCCGAACGGGAGGCCAAAGGAGACCGTGACCGAGGATCGACTCGAGCCCTCATGGACTTGAGGATCGGCTCAGTCTCCGGGGTCGACTTGGACGTCGACGTCCCGGTGGTCAGGGCAGAAGCACCGGCGAGGCCAGCGATCAATGCCCGCTGCTGGTCCATGAAGGCAGTCAGACTGCTCTCCAAGGCCGTCAACCTGAGTCCGAGCTCAGGAGACCCAGCAGCCCCCGACTCGGGCCCCGACGGCGTCGGGCCCGACGTCGGCTCCTTCGGAGGCGAGTCCACGAGGACAACAGTACTCACGTGAGCGGGCGAGTCCATCTCGAGACGAGGATGTTTGGAAGGCCTCTCCATCTCCGAGGACCCGGGACGGGAATCGGGGCTATGCGACCTGGCCCTCGAGGAACCAGGAGCGTCCACCGACCCCGCCCTCGCGGGTTTCTTCTTCCGATGATGTTCCCGGGTAGGAGACCCCCGTTCAGAGAAACTTCGACGATGCTCAGGACCAGAGTCCCGAGACGTCGAAGCCTCTGACGAGGTCCGAGCCCGGCCGGAGTCAGAGAAGATCCATTCCCGCTGATGCTGCCGACTCCTCAACGCTTTTGAGGACATTTTGCCACACGGACCACAGATCATCGGGTCATGATCGGGTCCCAGGCAGCGGAGGCAGTAGTCGTGTGTGTCGGTAAGAGACATGAGCTTCTTACACCGATCACACTTCTTAAACCCGCTGGCAGCCATCGGGGGAAAAAGGGCCCCTGCGAGGTCAAAAGACAGGGCTGCCAGTGAAAAAGAAAAAAAGGCGCGAAATCTGTCACGAAGGACAAAAAACCGAAAAAATAAAGAACGGACTCGCAACCGGCGTCGCGGGTCCGGGCGGGAAAAGAACCGGCGTCGAACTGAGAAAAAAGACAAATAAAATCAACTTTTCTAGCAGGGAATTACAAACAACGTCTGTAGGGCTCCGCGGAAAAAAGAAGACTGAGCAAGATGGCACCCTTGGGCGGGAAGAGGACCGCGCATGCGCGCTGCAATTCCCAAAGGCTTTCTTTGAAAGCTGGGGAAAATTGCTCCGCGAGGGCTCCGTCGGCGCCGACGTCACCCATATGTGAGGACTGACTTCCTGCTTGGTCCTGGAGAAGGTCTGGACACCCTTATCCTGTCTCTGAGGCTGCCTTTGGCCTGTGACCACTGAGTTCGAAGACACCATTGTGCAGGCCTCATATGGAGCCTGGCATTGGGGGTCACATGCACTGTCGAAGCCATGTGGCCTAGAAGTCTTAGGCAGAGTTTGGCGGAGACCAGGGACCTGCTGAGAAACTGACTTGCCAAGGCCATCAACCTTTGGGCTCTGTTTTCTGGCAAGAATGCCTTTGCCAGAAGAGAGTCCAACCTTGCCCCTATGAACTCCAAGTTCTGGGAAGGGAGCAAAGTGGACTTTGCGAAGATTATGACAAACCCCAGGAGTTGTAGAAGAGCAATGGTCCTGAGGGTGGCTTGGTTGGCCTCCTGACCTGTCTGATCCCTGATGAGCCAGTCCTCCAGATAGGGGAAGACAAAGATTCCCTGATTTCTCAGGTAGGCCGCCACCACTGCTAGGCACTTTGTGAAGACTCTGGGGGCGGAGGTGAGGCCGAAAGGCAGCACTCTGTACTGATAATGGTTTCCTCCTCCCACAATGAACCTGAGGTACTTTCTGTGGTCTGGATGAATGAGGATGTGAGTGTACGCATCCTTTAGATCTAAGGAGCATAGCCAATCTCCCTGCTGGAGCTAGGGCAGAAGGGTTCCAAGAGTAAGCATCTTGAACTTTTATTTCACTAGGAACTTGTTGAGGTTCCTGAGGTCCAGAATGGGACGAAGGCCACCGGTCCTTTTGGGCACCAGGAAATACCTGGAGGAGAATCCGTGACCTTGGAAGTGGGGAGGCACAGGCTCCACCGCCCTGTCCACCAACAGACCCTGACGCTCCTGACGGAGAAGGTCTGTGTGCAGAGGAGGCCTTGGAGGCTCCCCTGGAAAGTATGGGGGTGGCAGTTGGTGGAAATGGAGGGCATAGCCCTTGTGGACTATCTCCAGCACCCAACTGTCCCCGTTGATAAGGGGCCACTGGTGGGCAAAGAGGGCAAGATGACCTCCTGTGCAGGGTTGGGAGAGCAGTGGAGGAGAGGCTATGCTGAAGGAGTCAAAATCCCCCACCCTGCTGAGTGGTAGCAGGGGCCTGAGGCTTGGGGGTCCTCTGCCTACGGGGCCCATTACCCTGGCCCTTGGCTTGCTGACCCTGGGGGGAAGCTTGGGCAGCCTGATATTGTGGGTACTGTTTGTAGGCAGTGCCCTTCCTCGGGTAAAAGGGCTTTTTACCCGAGCCCTTCTTTTTATGAGAAGGGGCAGAGGTTTTCCTCGACAGCCTTGTCTGAGTGAGGTGCTCGGTCTCGAGCTGAGCGGCCTTCTCGGTCATGGGCTTGCCAAAAAGGTTTTCACCTCGGCAAGGGACATCGACCAACTTGTCCTGAACCCATGGCTCGAGGTCCGATGACTACAGCCATGCCTGGCGTCGAGCCGCGATGCCGGCTGCCGCAACTCGGGCCGAAGCCTCGAAGCCATCGTAGGCGGCGCGGGACATGAACTTCGAGCAGTCCCGAATCCCCGAGGACAAGGACTTAAATCTCTGCAAGGGTTCCCCGGATAGACCAGCAGAGAATCCGGACAACTCCTTGGCCAGATACCGCAAGTACATGCCCATGTACAGCTGGTAAGACGACACGGCAAGCAAGCATCGAGCCCTGAAAGCACTTTCTACCGACGCCATCGAGGTTTCGGGCCTCCCTGCCAGGAGGCACCGCGGAGTGCATCTTCTGGCTCTTCAGACGATGCATGGCCGATTCCACCTCCATGGAATGGTGTGGTAGCTGTGCCTTCTAAAAGCCAGGGCTCTTCCGGAGCCGATAGATCGAATCGACTCGCTTGCTAAGAACCGGCGCCGAGGCCGGTGCCTCCCACATATGGAAGAGGAGCCGTTCCAGCATCGGAGGAACTGGGACAGTAAAGGCCTCCTTCGGAGGAGAGTCATACTGCAGCGCCTCAAGCTCTTCAGCTCGAGGCTCTTCCTCGGGGTCCGCCGGAATAGCCAAGGCAGTGGCCATATCCCAGACGAACTCCGAGAACCGGGTGTCCTCCGGGGGGGACCTACTCCGGGACTCAGACTGCGGTGAGTCCGAAGGGACGCACAGAGTCTTAAAGGTATCAGGAGACTCCTCGTCCTCCGTCTCCCAAGCCGACTCGTCCGAGGAAGAGTCGGGGTCCGACCCTGCGGGGCCCTGGAGCACCCGCCCCGACGCCCCGAAGCACCGGCGTAGACGCCCTCGGTCCTGAATGGGAGGTCGAGGGAGACCGCGACCGAGGTCGACTCCGAGCCACGATGGACTCGAGTATCGGCTCGGTCTCCGGGGTCGACTTCGACGTCGATGTCCCCGTGGTCGGGGCAGATGCGCCAGACAGGCTGGCCATCAGTGCCTGCTGCTGCTCCATGAAGGCAGACATTCTGCTCTCCAAGGCTGTCATCCTGAGACTCAGCTCGGGAGACACAGCAGCCACCGACTCGGGCCCCGGCGGCGCCGGGCCCAACGTCGACTCCCTGGGAGGAGAGTCCACGAGGACTACGGGGCTTACGTGTCCAGCAGACTCCGGCTCCACATGAGGAACTTTGGCAGGCTTCTCCGGTTCCACAGGCCCGGGGCGACGGTCGGGGGTCTTAGACCTGGCCCTCGAGGAGCCAGGGACCTCCTCCGATGATGCCCTCGCGAGCTGTTTCTTCCTCTTGCATTCCCGGTCGGGGGACCCCCTGTCCGAGGAGCTTCGATGGCGCTCGGGATCGGAATCCCGAGATGTCGAGGCCTCAGACGAGGTTCGGGCCCGGCCGGAAGCTGAGTCCGAGAAAAGCCTTTCCTTTTGCTGCTGGGGACTTCGTAGTGCCTTGGAAGACATTTTTCCACAGGCCCCGCACGACTTAGGATCGTGGTCGGGGCCGAGGCACCGAAGGCAGCAGTCATGTTTGTCGGTGAGAGACATTAGTTTCTTACACCGATCACACTTTTTAAAACCGCTGGAAGCCATCGTGGAAAAAAGAGTCCCCGCGAGGTCAAAGGACCGGCCTTCCAGGGAAAAGGAGAAAAAAGGGCGCGAACGCCAGCCACAAAGGGCAAAAACCGAAAAAGAAGAATCGGGCTCGATACCGGTGTACCGAACCCGGCGGGAGGGGAACCGGCGTCGAACCAGTAGAAAAAAGAGCAAAAATCGCTGAAAAAAATCTAATTTTAACCGGGAAAACTGGACACACGTCCGGTGGGCTTCACGAAAAAAAAGAGACTGAGGTAAGATGGCACCTTTAGGCGGGAAGGGAACCGCGCATGCGTGCCTGCATTCCCAAAGGCTTTCATAGAAAGCTGGGGAAATGCTCCGCTGGGGCTTCATCGGCGCCGATGACACCCATATGTGAGGACTGATTTCCTGCTTGGTCCTGGAGAACATGCTTTCCACACCCCCGACAGTTAACGCACTAGTGTTGCACCTAATCAGCTATGGTTTTGTGCATTATGGCCATGTTACTTGCAACACCATAGTGCCCTTTAGCAAAACGGCCCATATATATTTAGGTAGTGCCACTGAAGATACACATTTAACTTGGAATGTCAAAATCAGACATTTCAAATTATACCTACTGTTTGTATGGCTCATCTAGATATTTCATGACCAGGGTTCCTTGTCGTGCCACTACTTTTCCTGTTCCCTTGGCGACGGTGGCCTCCAATTTTAAAAAGAAAACATGGGTCTTCATAGCTCCACGCTTGCATGGCTGGTCTGGTCCCTTCCTCCTCTGACATGAGCATATGTCAGAGGAGGGAAGGATCAGACCAGCCATGGAAGTGTGGCGCCAGAAAAGCCTGCCTTTTTTTTTTTTGTTATTGTAGGTCTGCTGCCATCGCCACCACTGCCAAGGGAATAGGAAAAGCGGCGGCGGGGCAAGGGCAGACCGGGCAGGCAACGTGGGGGGGAAATGGCTGGATATGAGGAGGTGGGGTAAGATGGGGAGATGATGAACATAGGGGGATGGGGCAGAAAGTCTATGCTGGGCTTGGGTGGATAGGGGCAAATGACACAAGTCTGATGTCATTAAGGGGGGAGGGCGCTAGGTTTGCAAGTTGTAGAGGGTGTAGTTATGGCTTGGTATTGCCCTGTGTGCCAAGTCTATGAAATGCACTCCCCAAAAGGATATGGGCCACAAAAGACCTTGCAAGCTTTTGCAAAGTAACAAAAACTCACTTATTCCAAGACCATTTTGAAAATGAATCATAGCCCATACACAATGCCCTGTCACATGTTAGAATGAATATCTGTCTCTTGAGTTGGCCACCAAGTTACTCTTCCCATTGACCCTTTATCCTTTTGACACATATTGTATACTCCTTGTTGAATACATATTCTGTAAAAGTGTTAAATGTAACTATGTAACATTGTTATGTTCTATGTGAACCACATCGACTATTAGATACGGTTTATAAAAATCAATCAATAAATAAATACTGGCTGAATTATTTACTGCATGTCCTAATGCTTTTAATACCAATTTTATGGGGATAAAAATACACATATCCTGAACTGAATTACTCCACCTATTTTATCTTGAATATCTATCCTTTCCTGTATTGTTCTCCAAGAACAGGAGGTACAAGTGAGAAGGGAGCAAGCACACATTATATACCTTCTCTTCTGTATTTACAACTGTAACCCTTTGCATGATTAAGATCATATTCATTGTAGGAGTCTTGTACCGATTCACAAATTGAAGAAACCCCCAGATAGTGAGATTGTGCCATTACATGAACAATGCACAAAACCTAAGAGCACAAGTTTGAGGAACTGGCACTACAATCAAAGACCGAATGACCATGGGGTTGATACCCAGAAGGATTTATGTGGTTAACTGTGGAGTTCACGGCATAAATCTTTTTTTTATTCTAATTCTGAGACAGCAAACATATAACTTTGGCCATACATCTCAATATCCGGCCAAAAGTTATACATTAAGAAGGAAGTAGGCGAAGAATTATTCCAAAGTAAAACATTATGCAGAGAGCTAACTTTGTTTCTTCAGGAGAACCACATTAACAGCTGTCCTAAGTCACATGGAAAACTTATCCATTTAAGTCTCTAACTGCATATTTGGTGGTCTTACTTAAACAGATATCTTTCTGCTGGATATTCAGCAGTCCCAAACGGATATGTTATCTGCTTATCTTTATGCCATGAATGGGTGGCTGAATATTACCGCCTCCCCCACCCCCCCATTTGCCCCGAATCAAATGATGCGTCTTCTTAAAAATTACTGATAAAAGATAAAATGAAAGTGTTTTTTCACTATAAATCTTCTGCTCCATCAAAAAATGAGGGAAGTAATACATAAAAGCACACTTTAGCACACTTATGATTAATGAATCTAGAGTACAGGACTTGAATTTAGCTTGATGTTATATTATAGAATTACACCAAAACAAATATCAGAAATCACTGGTATAAACAAGAAAATAGCCTTCCAAATTTCATCTCAAAACATCCAATCCCGTGCTTTTAACATTAACCTGTGAATTGCATGTTTCTGAAATTATTTCACATGAAACACAGAACTAAACATTTTATCCTTAGTACATTTGTTCTCATGCTTTATCACTGAGGAAGTAAAAATAAACCCCTATAGCTTGCTTTTCTTACAGCAGTTAGCTCTTAAGTGCATCTATTTTACAGCAAAAGGCTTATGGTAATTAAAACTATTGGTTGGATTTGCCGACAGCCAGTACAGATTATCTGAGTGAACAAAGGAAAAATGTAATGTTGCCTTTTAGTACCTGTTTCTCTCCGCAGTGTAATCAGCATCCACAGTATTCCACATGACACAGGAATCATCAGCAATCACAATGAAAGGCCAGATGTCCTGGGGTTTCACACCAAGTTCCTCTTGTCGATTACGCTCCAGATCTAAATTATGGTAAGACAGCTCTTTTATCAAAAAGTGAGCAGCTCCTAGGAGAAAAATGGAACAAGTGGGTCTGTGTGTGTGACATTTTCATATTTTGCCTGCAATTTTTTATAGTCATGTAGACATTCACAAAAGGGTTCATTTCCTTTTATGCACACACATACATTTTTATAGAATTATGTTTATTCATTTTTAAAAATACCATACATGCATAATATCGTATAGCAACCTTTTGTTTTTTTAGTGCCATCAAGTCAATGCTGACTCCTGGCAATCCAGCAGCCCCTGGGTTTTCATGGCAGGGTATGATTGGAAGTAGATTACCAGGCCTTTTCTTCTGAGGCAATGGAGGGGAAAGTGACTTGCTGAAGGTCAAAAGGCATGCCAGTGGGAATCAAATGCTGGTCTCTGGGATATGAGGCTGTTGCTCGAACCACTAGGTTACTCCTCCACAACATAGCATCACATAATCACCTAGTCACATATTGATCCACCGCCCCCCCACCCCCGACACCCTCCATGAGAACAATATTACCTATCGCACTATGCATTTCGGTGAAGTTGTGAAAGAACTGCTGCTTCTTCTTAAAGCTTGCAAAATCTGCAGCCATTTGAAAAAAGTAATGCATCTGCATTTTCCAATGTATAAAAGTCAGTACTCTGGCACAATCCACTGTTTCACAATGGTGAAATTAGGTCATACCTGATAATGGCCTATCCTTAAGTTACTCCAGTCCAGTCCAGACACGTGGGTTGTCAGCCCTTACCAGCAGATGGAGACTGAGCATGTCAGAACTTTTGTGATGTCACAGTAGAAGAGCACTTGCACCGTCTTCAAAAGCCAGTATCCTACTGACAAAGCAGACTCCAAAAACAGCTAAATTAAATCAGGAAAACATTTTTTCTTTTGCTTGGTATCAAGCTAGAGTAACAATCTAAGGAACTATATTATACAGCCTTACAGAGCATCATCCACATTCTTTGTACTGATAGAAATAAGCACCATGGCCCTGACCCCCAAAGGAAAAAAAAATTACCAAAAAATATAACAGGCGAGCTGTAAACAGAACAACAGGAGCAGGTCCTGGACTGGACTGGAGGGACTCAAGGAAAGGGAGTCATAGAGAGGCACAGCAGCCCGCATAAAAACCAAGGTCCAACTGGAGCGAAGCAAGAGAAAACACCCCTAAAATCCAAAGCAGCTTTATTGAAGACCCCTACACTTGCAGTGTTTCAGCAAGTATGCCTTCTTCAGGGGGTAAACTCACTTTGCTGAATCTGGAAAGTATCACAGCAAAATCTTTAATCATTGTGTTGTGATCAGTAAACTATTCAGCACAGGAAAGAGTAGTTACTCACCTGTAACAGGTGTTCTCCAGGAGCAGCAGGAATCAGTCCTTACACATGGGTGACGTCGGCGCCGATGGAGCCCCCGTGCGGAGCATTTCCCCAGCTTTCAAAGAAAGCCTTTGGGATTGCAGCGCGCATGTGCGGTCCCCTTCCTGCCCAAGGGTGCCATCTTGCTCAGTCTGATGACATAGCTAAAAGACAGCAAAAACCAAAATGAAGTATATGATTGCAACTCCAGGGGAGGAGGGAGGGTTGCGAGGACTGATTCCTGCTGCTCCTGGAGAACACCTGTTACAGGTGAGTAGCTACTCTTTCTCCAGGACCAAGTAGGAAGTCAGTCCTCACATATGGGACTCCCCAGCTCTAGGCTACTGGGAACCCTAAGCTGAAAAAATGGCTCCCTCTCAAGAGCCTCAGCATTCGTGATAAGAATATCCTCTGAGAACGCCCCCATACGGTAGCCCAACACAAGGGCTGGAGGGTAGGAGTTGCCTAAACCTCAAAGAGATTACGGAGTACTGCCTGTCGAAAGCACTGTCCCTTCGGGACTCTCTCTCGAGGCAGTAATGGGCTGCAAAAGTCTGGCTTGAAGACCAAGTAGCGGCCTGGCAGATGTCTGCCAACGAAACAGAGTGGAGATGAGCTACTGACACGGCTTTCACCCTGACACGGTGGGCCGTGACTCGACCCTGCAAGGGAAGGTCAGCTGCCTTGTACGCCCAGGTGATACAATCTGCTACCCACGTGGACAACGTATGCTTGGAGACAGGTAACCCCTGCTTATTAGGGTCAAAGGAGACGAAGAGCTGAGTGTCCCTTCGATGCTCCCTCGTACGTTCTATGTAAAAAGACAATGTCCTCTTACAGTCCAGGGTATGCAAGACTGTTTCAGCCCGGCTGGTATGCAGCCTGGGAAAGAAGGTCGGAAGAACCAACTCCTGGTTGAGGTGGAAAGAGGAGACCCCTTTTGGAAGGAACTTCGGGTGTGTCCGTAGGACCACCCTGTTCCTATAGAACCGTGTGTATGGTCTATAAGAAACCAGAGCTTGTTGTTCACTCACACATCTGGCCGAGGTAAGAGCTACCAGGAATAGCGCTTTCCAAGAAAGGATGCGCAAATGGCAAGTAGCCATCGGCTCAAACGGTGGCCGAGTAAGTTGCTGCAAGACCACGTTCAAATCCCACTCAGTCGCCGGTGGACAAACTGGAGGCTTGAGAAGAAGCAGACCTCTGAGGAAGCGGGACACCAAGGGATGAACCGACAGAGACTGTCCCTCCACTGGTGAGTGGTACGCTGATAGAGCTCTGAGGTGGACCCGAACAGAGTTAGACTTAAGGCTTAGGTCTGACAGGTGAAGTAGATACTGCAGTACTACTGGCACAAGGCAAGAGAAAGGATCTTCATTGCGCTGAGCACACCATATCGTGAACCTATGCCACTTGAGGGCATAGGACTTTCTGGTGGACTGCCTCCTAGAGGCCAAAACCACCTCTTCAACCTCCTTAGGTAGAAGCAAGGGAGCTAGCACTATCCTTTCAGCAGCCAGGCCATCAGATTGAGGAACCTGAGATTGGGGTGCAGAAGGGAACCCTGATCTTGAGACAGGAGATCGTGTTGCAACCACAGAGGGAAAGGAGTTTCCACCGCCAACTGTAGCAGAAGTGGAAACCATGGTTGCCTCGGCCATCTGGGGGCTACCAGAATCACCGAAGCCTTGTCCCAGAGAATCTTGAACAGAGTTCGCGCCACCAGGGGCGTGGGAGGAAACGCATACAGGAGGCTCGTAGACCAAGAGATCAGAAAAGCATCTGCTGCTATTCTCAGGGGATGCGGCTGTCTGGAGCAATACTTGGGCAGCTGACGGTTTTGTGGACTGGCAAAGAGATCGATGGACGGAAGTCCCCAGCGGAGGAAGATCTGCTGGGCCACCCATGGATTCAACTGCCATTTGTGAGGCTGGAGAATCCTGCTTAGCTTGTCTGTTAGGAAATTCTCCTGACCAGGTAGATAAACTGCTTTGAGAAATATGCCTTGTTTTACTGCAAAGGAGCAAAGGCCCTGCGCCTCCTGACATAGGAGCCTGCATCCCGTGCCCCTTGCTTGTCCACACAGAATACTACTACCTGATTGTCCGTCTGAACTAAGACAGACTGGTGAGAGAGGACATGAGAAAAAGTCTCTAGAGCCAAGCGGATTGCTCGCAGCTCCAAAAGATTGATCTGCTGTATGGCCTCCCGAGGAGACCAGAGGCCTTGAGTGCATGTGCCCTGGCAATGTGCACCCCAGCCCTTTAAGGAAGCATCGGTCGTCAGCACCCTTGTGTGTGCTCGAGCCTGAAAAGGTATCCCCTTGAGAAGGTTTGGGAGATGTAGCCACCACTGTAAGGAGTCCAAAAGTGGTTTGGACATCTTTACTCTGTCTCGGAGGTCGCCTGTGGCCTGCATCCACTGAGCAGCCCGCATGTGCAGAGAGGCATTCGGAGTCACATGTACCGTGGATGCCATGTGGCCCAGGAGCCACAGGAAGTGCCTGGCGGAGACCTGAGAATTGCTTTGGAACTGGTTCGCCAAGTCCATCAGTCTGTGGGCCCTGTCCTCGGGCAAGTAAGCTCTTTCCTGAAGGGTGTCTAATCTTGCCCCTATAAACTCTAGGTTCTGAGAGGGGAGCAAAGTGGACTTTGCGTAGTTTATGACAAAGCCCAGATGCTGAAGAAGAGAGACCGTGCGAAGAGTGGCTTGTCTGGCCTCCTGGAGAGACTGGCCCCTGATGAGCCAGTCGTCCAGGTATGGGAAGACAAAAATTCCCTGATTCCTAAGATAGGCCGCCACCACCGCCAGGCATTTGGTGAAAACCCTAGGGGCAGAGGTTAGGCCAAAGGGAAGTACCGTGTACTGAAAATGGTTTCCTCCCACCACAAATCTGAGATATTTTCTGTGGTCTGGGTGAATGAGGATGTGAGTATAATCATCCTTTAGGTCTAAGGAGCATAGCCAGTCTCCCTGCTGGAGGTAGGGCAGCAGTATCCCAAGAGTATCCTACATGAATACACATACAATTTCCACTCGAATTTACATATTTATATAGTAAAAGCATATATATAGTATAATGTTGACTGTACATAGTTATCCCTGTTACTCCATGTTATATATTCCTGTGTTCTCTGTAAACTCAATGTTACCTGTTTGCATTGCAGTATATTTGTTCGATGTACACCGCGCTGATTTTAATAGCGCGGTATAGAAGAGATGTTAAATAAATAAATAAATAAATAAAAATAAGAGTAAGCATCTTGATCTTTTCCCTCTCTAGAAACTTGTTTAGGTTTCGCAAGTCTAGGATAGGCCGGAGGCCTCCTGTCCTTTTTGGTACCAGGAAGTACCTGGAGTAGAAGCCTTGCCCTTCCAGGTGGTGAGGCACCGGTTCCACCGCCTGTTCCTTTAGAAGACTTGCCAACTCCTGAAGGAGGAGGTTTCTGTGCTGAGGGAGTCTTGGAGGCTCCCCTGGAAAGTAGGAGGGGGGTAGCTGGTGGAAGTGGAGCATGTAGCCCTTTTGGACTATGCTGAGTACCCAGGTATCCCCTGTGATGGCTGGCCACCTGTAGGCCTACAGGATCAGCTGACCTCCTGTGCTGAGTGGAGCCAGAGGTGGAGAAGAGGCTGTGCTGTGGGAGTCAAAACCCCGCTGTCTGCTGTGCAGGAGCTGGAGCTGGCAGGTCTTCTGCCTACGGAGCCCATGCCCCGGCCCCTTGGCCTGCTGACCCTGTTGGGGAACTGGAGAGGCCTGATATTGAGGGTAGGATTTGTAGGCAACACCCTTCCTCAGGAAAAAGGGCTTCTTTTTTTGAGAAGGGGCAGAAGTCTTCCTGGACAGCCTTGTCCTGGTGAGAGTCTCAGTCTCGATTTCTGCAGCCTTTTCAGTCATGGGCTTACCGAAAAGGTTTTCACCTCGGCAGGGGACATCGACCAACTTGTCCTGTACCCATGACTCCAGGTCTGATGACTGCAGCCAGGCCTGATGGCATGCACCGATGCCGGCTGCGGCTACCCGGGCCGAAACCTCGAAACCATCATAGGCTGCTCAAGAGATAAACTTCGAGCACTCTCGGATCCCTGTTGACAAAGCCTTGAACCTCTGCAAAGTTTCCTTGGAGAGGCCAGCTGAGAACCCGGCAATCTCCTTTGCCAGGTCTTGTAGGTACATGCCCATGTACAGCTGGTAGGTCTGGACACGGCAAGATAGCATAGAGCCCTGGAAGCACTTTCTACCGAGGGCATCCAGGTTCTGGGCCTCCCGGCCGGGGGGAACCAAGGAGTGCATTTTCTGACTCTTCAGGCGGTGCATGGCCGATTCCACAACCATGGAGTTGTGCGGTAGCTGCGCCTTTTGGAACCCAGGGCTCTACAAACTCGATAAATGGAATCGACCCGCTTGCTAAGAACCGGTGCTGAGGCCGGTGCCTCCCACATACAGAAGAGCAGCCATTCCAGCATCGGAGGAAACGGTACAGTAAAGGCTTCCTTCGGAGGAAAGCCATACTGGAGGGCATCGAGCTCCTCGGCTGGAGGCTCCTCCTCGGCGTCCGCAGAGAAGGCCAAGGCTTTGGCCATGTCCCTCATGATGTCCGAGAACCGGGTATCCTCTGGGGGGGACCTTCTCTGAGGCTCGGACTCCGGTGCGTCCCTTCGGACGCACCGGGTCCGGAAGGTGTCCTAGAACTCCTCATCCTCCATCTCCCACGCCAACTCCTCCGAGGAGGAATCGAGCGGCTCCGGCCGGGTGGGCCTCAGTGCCACCCACCCTGGCGCTGAGGGTATTGGCGTCGACGACCTTGGCCCCACACGGGAGGTCGAGGGGGACCTTGACCGAGGATCGACTCGAGACTTCATTGACTCGAGGATCCACGAGGACAACAGCATTTACGTGACTTGGGGACTCCGGCTCCACGCGAGGCAACTGGGACGGCCTCTCCGACTCCGAGAGCCCGGGGCAGCGGTCAGGGCTACGTGACCTGGCCCTCGAGCATCCACGAGCCTCCACCGATGCCGCCTTTGCGAGCTTCTTCTTCCTTCTGTGCTCCTGGGTGGGAGACTCCCTCTCATAGGAATCCCGACGGCGCTTGAGGTCAGACTCCCGAGATGTCGAGACCTCTGATGAAGTCCGGGCCCGGCTGGACGCGGACTCTGAGAAAATTCTCTCACGTTGATGCTGACGGCTCCAAAGTGCCTTCGACGACATTTTGCCGCACGGGCCATAGGCCAGCGGGTCATGGTCAGGCCCGAGGCAACGGAGGCAGCAGTCATGTGTGTCGGTGAGAGACATAAGTTTCTTGCACCGATCACACTTTTTGAACCCGCTGTCAGCCATCGGGGGAGAAAGGGCCCCTGCAAGGTCAAAAGACCGGGCTGCCAGTGAAAACACAAAAAGAGCACGAACACTAGTCACGAAGGACAAAAACCAAAAATGAAAACTCCAGACTCGATACCGGTGTACCGAGCCCAGGTGGGAAGGGGAACTGGCGTCGAACCAGATCAGAAAAAGCCAAAACAGCCAAAAAGAAATCTACTTTTCCCGGGTGACATGAACTCACGTCCGTTGGGCTCCACGGAAAAAGAAAGACTGAGCAAGATGGCACCCTTGGGCGGGAAGGGGACCGTGCATGCGTGCTGCATTCCCAAAGGCTTTTCTTGAAAGCTGGGGAAATGCTCCGCACAGGGGCTCTGTCGGCGCCGACATCACCCATATGTGAGGACTGACTTCCTGTTTGGTCCTAGAGAATGCAAATGCATACTTGCTGAAACACCAAAACTTCCTCAACCTAGCCCTCTCAAGAGCCATGCCGTAAGTGAGAATTGATCCACTTGACGCATGAGAATGGGACCCTGCGAGAGCAGATTGCTCCTCTGAGAAAGCCACCATAGGTCCGCCATTAGCAAGCGCCTCAGATCTGCATACCATGGCCTCCGCGGCCAGTCCAGCACTATCCTCAGTAGGCTTCTATCCTGTGCAGTAGGCAACCGATAAGGACCCATGGAGCGAACACATAAAGAAGCTTCCCCGGTGGCCAGTGTTGTACTAGGTCATCCAGCCCATCCGACATTTGCTCTCTGCAATGGCTGTAGAAATGACTTGCCTTGGCATTCTCTGATGTCACCATCAGATCCATAACTGATTCACCGCAGTGACGAACTATGTTGCAAAACACCACATGATCCAGGTGCCATTTCCCCGAATCCAGACGGTGTCAACTGAGTAAGTTCACCTGAATGTTTTCTCTCCTGGCCACGTGCACCAACGACAGGGCTAGCAGGTTGTTCTCCACTCATAGAAGTAATGGCCACATCTCTTTTGCCAGGACTACGCTCCCCGTGCCATCCTGAAACTTGATATAGGTCACCTCACCATAGTGTTGTTGTCTGAGTACACTCTCACTGTCTTGCGATGAATCAGAGGACAGAAGAACTTCAGAGCCAGGAACACCGCTTGCATCTCCAAGCAATTGATGACCAGATGCTCACCTCCTGTGTCCAAAGACCTTGTGTCACTCGAGACTAGCGGTGGGCTCCTCAACCTGACAGACTCACATCTGTGGTAACTAGTATCCAGTCGGGAGCCTCCAATGGCACCCGGTGAGCAGATATGTAGGCTGTTGCCACCAGCATAGATGCAGGTGAGTATTGAAATGACATACCAGATGTTTCTCTAAGGACTGCTTCTGGGGGAATCAATGAGACATTAGGGCATGCAGTAGCGGCCTCATGTGGGCCCTGGCCCATGGAACAACATCCAACATTGCTGCTATAGAGCCCAGGAGCTGAAGGTAATGCCAGGCATTAGCACCGCCATCTTCAAGAAATAGCATACCTGCTCCTGAATCTTTGAGAACCTCTCGACTGGCAGGAAACCAATCCTTCAATGGTATTGAATCGTGCTCCCAAGTAAACTAAGTCCTGAGCTGGATGCAACTGGCTTTTGGCTACGTTGACCACCCAGCCTAGTTGTTGTAGAAAGGACTGCACCCGTTGAGTTACAGCCCCGATTTCTTCCTCTGACTTTGCCCTGATCAACCAGTTATAGAGGTATAGGTTCACCAAGATTCCTTTGCCCCTCAGTGCAGCTGCCAAGACCACCATCGCTTTGGTAAAGGTTCAAAATGCTGTGGCAAGCCCAAAGGATAGAGATCAGAATCGGAAATGCCCCATCGGCACCACAAACCACAAGAACTTCTGATGGTCTGGGCGAATCGGGATGTGAAGATATGCATCTGTGAGATCAAGCACTGTTAAGAACTTGCCTTTTCGGATGGCCAGGATGACTGATCACAGCCTTTCCATACAGAAATACAGCACCCTTAAAGCTCAGTTAATGTGCTTGAGATCCAGTATTGGCCAAAACATGTCCTCCTTTTTGGGAGCAATAAAATAAATGGAGTATCGACTTCAACTGAGTTAGTCAGATGGCACCTCTACCACCACTTCCAGCTGCTGTAGCCACTGTAGTGTGTCCCAAACCACTTGCATCTTGGGGGCTGCTTTGCAAGGGACCATACAAAAGTGTCAGAGAGTGCTCTGGTGAACTCGAGCATGAACCCATCATGGATGATCTCTACATCCCACTAATCGGTGGTGATTGGGCCCAGGGGGATCCCCTACTGGAAGCAGCTCTGCCTGGACCAGCCTCGCCTCATTGTGGTTTCTTGGAGGCCCCCAGGGCACTGGAATTATATCTTCTATTTGTTCCTCTGTGACCCTGAAAGGACTAACCTCATGCCGTAAATCATCCTCACTGAAAAGGAGCAAAATGGACAGCCCAGAATCTCAGATAATCCTGCGACTGCCCTCTGGGCGGGCCCTGGGTCTTGGCCCCCTTGGCTTGTCCTCTGGCAGACGGGATCTCTTGTTGTCACCGAGATCTTTAACCAACTTATCCAAAGCTTCTCCAAATAAGAGCCTGCCCTTAAAGGGAAGCTTGCTTAGCTGAGTCTTATAGAACACATCAGCTGGCCAGTTCCACAGTCACAGAAACATCTGGCCATGACTGCCTATGCCATATTCTTAGATGAGGAGGGAAGGCGATGGCAGTGGGGGTGTACTATTGACCGCCTGGCCAGAATGAACACATGGATGATGAAATGCTCAAAGAAATCAAGGAAGCTAACAAAAGCTACAGCACAGTAATAATAATGGGTGATTTCAATTACCCTGGTATCGACTGGGTCAGTGTCACGGCAGGACATGCTAGGGAGATAAAGTTCCTAGATGAAATAAATGACTGCTTCTTGGAGCAGCTGGTGCATGAACCGACCAGAGGGGAAGCCATTTTGGACCTAGTCCTTAGTGGAACATCAGATCTGGTGCAAGAGATAAGGGTGTTGGGGCCACTTAGCAATAGCGATCATAGCATGATCGTGTTTGATTTAATTAGTGGAGGAGGGATGGTAAGGAAATCCACAGTACTACCTTTTAACTTTAAAAAGGGAGACTATGATAAAATGAGGAAAATAGTTAAGAAAAAACTAAAAATGAGCAGTTGCAAAGGTTAAAGACTTACATCAAGCTTGGGTGTTGTTGAAAAATACTATCTTGGAAGCTCAGACCGGCTGTTTTCCACGCTTTAAGAAAAGTGGAAGGAAGTCCAAAAAACTGCCAGCATGGTTTAAAGGTGAGGTCAGAGAGGTTGTTGTTGCCAAAAAAGCATCTTTCAGGAAATGGAAAAAAGAGCCAAATGACGAAAACTGGAAACAGCACAAGCACTGGCAAGTTAAATGCAAGGTATTGATAAGGCAGGCAAAGGGAGAATTTGAGAAGAAGCTTGCTGTGGAAGCAAAAACGGGTAATAAAGACTTTTCAAGTACATTCGTAGCAAGAAACCTGTGAGAGAGTCAGTTGGTCCATTAGATGATAGAGGGGTTAAAGGGGCACTAAGAGGCGACAAGGCGATAGCGGAGAGACTGAAAGAATTCTTTGTTTTGGTCTTTACTGAGGGATGTAGGGATGAATGAAATGGTATTTAAAGGTGCGGAAGAATTGAAGGAAAGATCGATAAATCGGGAAGAGGTATTACAACTATTTGATAAACTGAAGAGTAGCGAATCACCTGGACCAGATGATATACATCCAAGGGTGTTAAAAGAACTGAAATATGAGATTGCATACCTGCTATTAGTAATCTGTGAACTATCATTAAAATCATCTGTAATACCTGAAGATTGGAGGATGGCCAATGTAACGCCAATTTTTAAAAAGGGTTCCAGGGGTGATCCAGGCAACTACAGAACAGTGAGCCTGATGTCAGTACCAGGAAAAATGGTAGAAACCATCATAAAGTGCAAAATTGTTGAACATGTAGATAGTCATGGCTTACTGGGAGAAAGCCAACATGGCTTTAGACAAGGAAGATCTTGTCTTACTAATCTGTTATGTTTTTTTGAAGGTGTGAATAAACAGGTGGACAAAGGTGAATCGGTTGATATAGTGTATTTGGACTTTCAGAAGGCCTTTGACAAGGTCCCTCATCAGAGACTTTTGGCAAAACTAAAAAAGTCATGGGATAGGAGGCAGTGTACTATTCTGGATCAGGAACTGGTTAAAAGATAGAAAGCAGAGCACTGTTCCCTCTAAGCTGTGCGCGTGTGCACGTGCACACACCTCACCGAGCGAGCGCACATACTTTACAACAGAGCGCACAAAAATTACGGTTCTGATTCTGATAGAAAACAACACAGACGTCTTAAAATTTAAAAGTTCTTATGTATTTATGGTTTTCACAAGTTCTACAATGTTTTCTAGTGCAATCAATGTGGTGTACATACTGTATTCTGATGTGTAGTCAAATTTTAAAGCATATAACTCCGAGTGTCGTTATGTGGCGCACAAAAATTTAACCTTCCTTCAAAAGCTGCACAGCTGATATTTTATGCGCACACAGCCTACAGAAAATTAGAGGGAACATTGAAGCAGAGGGTAGGGATAAATGGCCAATTTTCCCAATGGAGAAAGGTGAATAGTGGTGTACCCCAGGGATCTGTGCGGGGTCCGCTGCTTTTTGACATATTCATAAATGACCTGGAAAAGGGAATAACGAGTGAGGACATCAAATTTGCAGATGACACAAAACTATTTAAAGTTGTTAAACCAATGAGGATTGTGGAAAATTGCAAGAGGATCTTGATAAATTGGAAGACGGAGCATAAAAATGGCAGAAGAAATTTAATGTGGACAAGTGCAAAGTTATGCACCTAGGGAAGAACAACCCAAACTATGGTTACACGATGCAAGGTTCCACATTAGGAACCACCACACAGGAAAAAGATTTAGGCGTCATTGTAGATAACATGTTAAAACCGTCTGCCCAGTGTGCAGCAGCAGCCAAGAGAGCAAATAGAATGCTAGGTATCATAAGGAAAGGAATGGACAATAAAACAAAGGATATTATAATGCCTCTGTATTGTTCCATGGTGCACCCGCACCTTGAATATTGTGTGCAATTTTGATCTCTGTATCTTAAAAAGGATATAGTGTTATTAGAAAAGGTACAGAGAAGAGCCACCAAAATGGTAAAGGGGATGGAAGGATACACTTATGAAGAAAGGCTAAAAAGGTTAGGGCTCTTTAACCTGGAAAAGAGACGGCTGAGGGGAGATATGATAGAAGCCTATAAATTATTGAACGGCGTGGAACGGGTAAACGTAGATTGATTGTTTATGTTATCAGAATATAGAAAGACTAGGGGACATGCAATGAAGCTACAGGGTAAACTATTTAAGACAAATAAGAGAAAATATTTTTTCACTCAAGGTGTAATCAAACTCTGGAATTTGTTACTGGAGGATGAAGTAAAAGCTGTTAGTGTAGCTGGGTTTAAAAAAGGTTTGGATAAGTTCCTGGAGGAAAGGTCCATAAACTATTATTAAAAAGGGACCCAGGATATCATTGCTTGACCCAATACAAGCATTGTGTAACCTGTGTCTTTTGGGGAAACTGCTAGGTAAGTATGACCTAGATTGGCCACTGTTGGAAACAGGATACCTGGCTTGATGGACCTTGGTCTGACCCAGTATGGCATATCTTATGTTCTTATGAGGCCTACACGAAATCATAAAAGGCATCCGCCAAGTAAGCTAAGGCTGACTCCAATTTAGAAGCCTCTGAAAGCAGCTGTTGGGACCCCACATCCATCTCTGGCAATGCCTGGGCCAAGCATATGTACACTCTAGTCACATAAGCTCCACAGATAGGGGCCTGCAGCGACAGGGCAGTGGTTTCAAAAGCTTGCTTCAACAGAGTCTCAAGCATGCAGTCTTGCACATCGTTAAGAGCTGTCCCACCTTCCATGGGAATGGTAGTCTTTTTCATCACTGCAGACATTAGGGCATCCACCTTAGGTAAAACGGGAGGCCAGGAGAGCTCGCGAGGGGTAAATCCACATTAACATCCTCCCTCCAGGTGAATCCAAAACCGTTGCTAAACATTCTCCAGGCAGCATGGAAGAGATGGAGAGAGCTGACAAAACGGCCGCGGTTCCCACTGAAACCGGAGAAACCCTGCTGCTTTTCTGAAGGCTGCCCCACTGTTCCAGATGTGCACTCCTGCCTTTTCTCTTTCTCCCCTGAAGTTGCCTGCACTTCTGCAGCTGCCTCCTCGGCGGTCCAGCCCTCTCTCTCGCATGTCCTACACAGGCCGGCTGCCAAAACAGAGCCCCTGCAGCTTCCACATGCCAAGACCCCCCCACAATGAAATTATGCCACCTGCCACCAGGAAAGAGAGGAAAAAGAAAATAAACTCACCACACGTTCCATTTTTCTTTTTCCAGCATGAACCCCACAGAAATGCAGCTGCACAGCACACCAGCGATCAGAGATGCTATCCCCTCTTTTTTCTTTTCTATTTTTTGCAGGCCAAGTACAAGAGCTCTCTATCTCCCAGAAAGGACAGCCAACTGAACTTGTGCTGGTCAGAATTTAGTGTTGCTTCCGCTAATATGCCTGAAAGTGAAGAAGAGGGACCTTGTTCACCAGATGGACACCCCTATCAAACTGGGCCGATTCAACTACCCCAGTCTATAGAGCAGTGGAGGACCAAACTCGTGGTCTGTAAATGGTACAGTGCACTCAAGACTGTCAGGCCAGCACACCAAAGTATTAAAGCGCTCTGCTTTAATCTCCTTTTTTTTGTTTTGTTGTTAGGCCTTCAGTAGAGTCCAGACAGTGCAGATGCTCCTCACAAGCTGCTGGAGATTGAGATATTGGCCTTGGAAGGCAGTGCAAGGGCTCTTCTACTGTGACATCACAAAAGTTCTGACATGCTCAGTCTTGAGCTCCTGGTGAGGGCTGACAACCCACGCATTTGGACTGGACTAGAGCAATAATAAGTAAATTATGTTTTACAGCCAGACAGGCCCTTCTTGCAATTATTATATCTGAAATACAATCAATAGTAACTTATCATGGGACTCTAACAAATAGCAGCCACGGGGAGGAAATGACCTGTAACAATGCAGAAATAAACTGAAATACCCCCTCCATAGTTTCATAATCTTCATGCTTTCCCTGGGACAAGCATTGTGGAACCTATATACCTTTTTGGGAACCTGCCAGGTACTTGTGACCTGGACTTGCCACTGTTAGAAGCAGGATACTGGGCTTGATGGACCTTGTATGGCATTTCTTATGTTCTTATGTACACATGAATATCCACTATGCCTTCAGCAATTCCACATTTTAAGCAATAATCTGCATTTGTAACTCCTGCTATGAAAGCCCAGCATAGGTGCATATATAGGGCCCGATACTGAACTGAACCGGCGCATAGCCGTCCCCACTGACCTCTAACCCTGGATATTAAATGCTGAGGCTGCACTGAATATCCGGGATTGCTGCACATGCTCTGGAGCTGTAGAAGCTAATCGAGTAGCAGTGATCTTGCACCGCTGTCCAGTTAGCTCCCGTGAGTAAAACTAGGCCAGTTTTTCCTTCGCCTAGTTTTACCCGCAGGTGGGTAGTGATGCAATATCACCGTTACCCAGCTAGCGACTGTCGCTGCCTCTGCTCTGTCCCGGAACGCCTACGGCATGCCCCAATGCTAAGCGGTTAGCATCGGGGGGGGGGGGGGGTGTAGGGGAGATAATCAGGGATATTCAGCGGCATAGCCATGTTAGTGCCATTGAATGTCCCGGTTTATAGGTCTGTAAACTGTGTAAATGCCTTTCGAATATCAGGCCCATAATTTATAAAGTAACAAACTGCATTTCTCTAGCCACAATACATAACCTCCATGCTTCCTTCAAAGTCATCATCATCAAATTCCTCATTCAACTACTCTTACTACTACTCTTACCATCTAGCTACTGTAGGTAAGACCTGCCCCTCCCCATCAACTCATTCAAACATTTATATATCCAAGAAATAAGACCAACTTTAAGGACTGGAGCCATCAAAATCCAGTCCAGCTTCCCCTTTACCAGATCCCAAGAGGCATCCACTTTCAGTTGCTCAACATGGTGGCGCACCTGCTGGTAACCATAAAACTCTTTATAACCTATCCTATATTCATTCTCCAAGGTGGTGTAAGTTATAACAGATTGCCTCACTCAGCATAGCCCCAATTTAACCCACTGTTGAAAAATATAATATTGTAGACCGGAAATAAATTCTCCATTGCCCCCAGTAGGAGATATTGAGACACTTTATAGGAGCTCCCCAATTTTTTTTACAGTCAAATCCAAGCACTTCTGCTTGCCTGAATTAAAAGGTTCTACAATCCCCACTCGTACATGCAAGAAGAAGTGCTACATAGAGTATAGTTCAATGTATAGGACTTTATCAGTTCAGACTCAACAGAAAGCACAGTTACTTACCTGTAACAGGTGATCTCTGGGAACAGCAGGAATAAGCCTTCACATATGGGTATCGTCGGTACCGACGGAGCCTGCGCGGGAACGCTCCCCAGCGTCCAGAAAGAAAGCTTTTGGGAGCATCCCACAGCGCCTGCGCGCTGCCTTCCCGCCTTTCCCAACCGCCTCTCTCCAGTTCGAGTTTTAAGCTGAGACAGAGAGAGAGAGGAAAGGAAAGAAAGATAGAGAGATACAACTCCTAGGTGAGGTGGGTGGGTTGTGAAGACTTATTCCTGCTGTTCCCAGAGATCACCTGTTACAGGTAAGTAACTGTGCTATCTCCAGGAACAAGCAGGAATGAGTCTTCACATATGGGGACTCCCCAGCTAGAGATGCCAGGGAGATCTCCAAGGTTGTGAGTCCCTGAGAAGGGCTCTACCTGCCCCCATGGATCTCGGGCATCCAACCAGGGATGGGGGGTAGGAGTTGATTAGGTATGGAACAGGTGTTTGAGAAAAGCCTGACCAAACAAGGCATCCTGGCGGGAGTCCTTGTCCAAGCAGTAATGGGCTGTAAAGGTATGAACCGAGGCCCAGGTGGCCGCTCGACAAATTTGGTCGATGGACACAGAGT
The DNA here is from genome assembly GCA_033557465.1 of Ichthyophis bannanicus. Lineage (NCBI taxonomy): Eukaryota > Metazoa > Chordata > Amphibia > Gymnophiona > Ichthyophiidae > Ichthyophis > Ichthyophis bannanicus. The sequence goes on from CM066033.1 coordinate 1,046,386,030, forward strand.
TCAGATGAGCCATAGAGGCTGCCATGGCCCTCACATTGTGAGCTGTGACATGGCCCTCCAGAGAAAGGTTCTTACTCTGGTAGGTGAAAGAAATACACTGAGCAATCCAATTGGACAGAGTTCTCTTAGAGACTGGAAGTCCCAAATGAGAGGGATCAAAAGCAACAAAGAGTTGAGAGGACTTTATATGTTGCTGTGTCCTTTGTAAGTAAAAAGCGAGCGCTCTCTTACAATCCAGGGTATGGAGATTCCTCTCTGCACTTGATGCATGAGGTCCTGGAAAAAAGACAGGTAAATACACCTCCTGGTTCAGATGAAAAGGTGAGACCACTTTAGGCATAAAGTGTGGATTAGTCCTGAGGACTACCTTGTCATGATGGAACCTTGTATAAGGAGGATTAGCCACCAAGGCTTGCAGCTCACTGATGCGGCGAGCTGAGGTGACTGCAATGAGAAAAGTAACCTTCCAGGAAAGAAATTTCAAGGAGGTAGTGGCTAAGGGTTGAAAGGGTGGCTTCATAAGCTGGCCAAGAACCAAATTCAAGTCCCATGCCACTGGAGGTGGTCTAATGGGAGGTTTAGTTAAAAGAAGGCCTCTCATGAATCTTGCAATAAGAGGATGAGAGGAAATAGGCTGTCCATTGAGAGGCTTAAGGGATGCTGCAATAGCACTCAAATGGACTCTTACTGAATTCGTTTTAAGGCCTGCATGGGATAAATGCAGCAAATACTCTAGTAAAGAATTCAGAGGTATTGCAAGGGGGTTAAGACCCTTCTGTGCACACCAAATGGTAAACCTTTTCCATTTAAAAGCATAGGAACGTCTAGTGGAAGGCTTTCTGGAAGCATGAAGGATATCCTTCACCTGCAGAGAAAGATGCAAATCTTGAAGGTCTAGGCCTTCAGCAATCAGGCTCTGAGATGAAGAGACTGGGGATTTGGGTACCACAACGTTCCCTCCTCCTGGGACAGGAGGTCTGGAGCAGATCCCAAGTCCAGGGAGGGAGCTTGAGAGAGATGCAGAAGTAGAGGGTACCACACCTGGCGTGGTGCTATGAGGATCATAGACCCCGTGTCTTTCTGAAGTTTGAACAGTGTCTTGGGAATTAGGGGAATGGGTGGAAAGGCATAGAGGAAGTCTTGCCCCCAATGAAGGAGGAAGGCATCCCTGGCCTGAACTCCCTGACACGGAATCCTGGAACAGAACCGGGGAAGTTTGGCATTCCATGGACTTGCAAACAGGTCTATGTCCGGGGTTCCCCAAATTTGGAAGATCCTGGCTATCTGGTGCCCATGGAGGGAACATTCGTGTGGAAGCAGAACTCGACTGAGTCTGTCTGCCCAAGAGTTTTGAACCCCTGGAAGATACACTGCCACGAGATGAATTTGATGCTCTCTGGCGAAGGCCCACAATCTCAAAGCTTCGTTGCAAAGCGACAGAGAGCCAGTCCCGCCCTGCTTGTTCACGTAGAACATGGCTACTTGGTTGTCCGTGTGGATGAGGACTGTCTTGTAGCTGAGCAGGGTGTGGAAGACTCTGAGAGCTAGAAGAATTGCTCTGAGCTCTAAGAGGTTGATATGTAGAGATGTCTCTTGTGGAGACCAGATGCCCTGGGTGGAGAGATCTTGTAGATGAGCTCCCCAACCCCTTGGAGAGGCATCTGTTGTAAGGGTTGCTTGGGGTAGCGACTGTTGAAAGGGGGACCCCAGCAACAGATTTTGAGTGGACTTCCACCACTGGAGAGACCAGAAGAGGCGACTGGAGGTTGCTATTTTGTCTGACAGGCACCCTGATGCCTGGGTACATTGGGTGGACAGAGTCCACTGAGCTGCCCTCATGTGAAGGCGAGAGTAAGGAACCACATGCACGGTGGATGCCATGTGGCCTAACAGTTGTAACATTTCTCGAGCAGTTAAATGGGACTTTAACTGAATTTGTGAGGCTAACTGCACCAAGCATAGGCAACGGGCCTGGGGAAGATAGGCCCTTGCAGTTGTGGTATCCAGCAAGGCCCCTATGAACTCTAATGACTGAGTAGGGGTGAGATGGGATTTTGGGATGTTTATTACAAGTCCCAGATACTGAAGAACACGCCTTGTGCAGGCTAGGGAAGTCTGGGCCTCTGACTGGGACGGAGCTCGGATAAGCCAGTCGTCCAGATATGGGAATACAAATATTCCTAGAGTGCGTAGAAATGCAGCTACTACTGCCATGCATTTTGTGAACACTCTTGGAGCAGAGGCCAGACCGAAAGGAAGCACTCTGTACTGGTAGTGCTTTCCTTGATAAAGGAACCGAAGGAACCTTTTGTGTGTTGTACGGATGAGGATATGGGTGTACACATCCTTGAGATCTAGAGAACAAAGCCAATCCTGACTCTGAAGGTATGGAAGGAGAGCACCGAGAGAAATCATCCTGAATTTCTCCTTGCATAGAAACTTGTTCAATTCTCTGAGATCTAATATGGGTCTGTAGCCCCCTGTTTTCTTTGGGATAAGAAAATAGGGGGAGTAGAACCCTGAGCCCTGTTGAAGAAGGGGTACTTCTTCTATTGCCCTTTGGGCAAGAAGGGTAGCAATCTCCTGACCCAGAAGGTCAAGGAGAGATGTTGGAGAATTGAACTGTCTCACCATGGTGTGAGGAGGAAGATTTAAGAAATGAAGCTTGTACCCTCCCTTATGATGGAGAGGGTCCATTGCTCTGCCCTGACTTGTTCCCATCTGGGAGCAAAGTGGGCTAACCTTCCTGGAATGGTGAGAGGCTCTGGTTCTTCTAGAGCCAGAAAGGCTAAGTTCTCTAGATGCAAGTCAAAGGCCCTGAGGAGGCTGAGGCTGCTGGGCCGTAGCAGTCCTTGCAGCCTTAGGCTTGGCTTGTTTAGGTTGTTGCTGACGCTTTGCAGCAAAACGACCTGCAGAAGATGCCTGCTGACCATAAACAGGATAATATTTCCTCTTTTTGGGAAAGAAAGCCTTTTTGAATAACCTTTTTCTAACAGGAGCAGAAGTAGACTTTGAAAGTCTATCTAAGGCAGAATTCTCAGCATCCATCTGAGTGGCCTTTGCTTGCCAATCCTTGCCAAAAAGGTTTTCACCTGTACAAGGAAGATTTCCTAATCCATCCTGGACCCAAGGTTCCAAATCATAAGCTTGTAACCAAGCAACTCTGCGTGCACCTATGGCAATAGCCGAGGCTCTGCTGGCACACTCAAAAGAGTCAAAGGCTGCACGGTTGGAAAATTTGGAAACATCCTGGGCATGTTTAAGCCAGGTGAGAAACTCCTCCCTTTTATCTTCTGAGATAAAAGGAGATAAAGTTTGCAGATGATCTGTAACTTCCTTTAGAAACATCCCCATATAGAGACTATAGGAGTTGATTCTGGCAGCAAGCATATTGGCTTGGAAAATTCTCCGGCCAAAAGCATCCAAGGTTCTGCATTCTCTTCCTGGAGGATTAGATGAGTGTCTTTTTGCATTCTTTATCTTCTTCATAGCAGACTCCACCGCAATAGAGTGGTGAGGAAGCCGAGTCTTATGAAAGCCAGGACAAGGAGGAACACGGTACATGGTGTCCAACCTATGAGAATGAGGGGAGGTAGTGAGAGGTGTCTCCCATATGCCCAACATGTGATCATAAAGGATCTCATGAATTGGTAAAGTAGCTGCCTCTTTAGAAGCCTTAGGATATTGTAAAATATCCAATTTCTTGGCTCTAGGCTCTGATTCAGGGGCCACTGAAATGGAGAGGCCCCTGGCCACTTTCCTAATGAAGCCTTGAAAAGACAAGTCTTCTGGAGGAGACATTCTTCTTTTTGGAGAAGAGGGCTCCTGAGGAAGGAGTACCGATGCTTCGACAGAAGCCTCTGATTCATCAGAGTCTTCAGAGGAATCGAAGTATCGCCTGTCTGGATGCTCCTGCAGAGCCCGATACGCGTACCGAGTGGTATCGACATCGGGAGTGATTGGTACCGATGGGCATCACAAAACAGGGTACCGCTGCAGTTGACACCGAAGCCGATGTCGATGCAATCGGTACCGGCACCGGAACCGATATCGGTGCCGGTGCCGGAACCGGTACCGACAACGGAGTTTGTTGCGGTACCGGAGGCATCGCAGCTTGTATGAATGCCGTAATGGCATGCTGCATGGTCAGAATATTCTTATCCATCGACGCAACCAATGTCTGGATGTCGGTACCAGTGGAAACCACCGGTACCCCAGAACATGGCAACAGGTGATCGGTCGAGGCCGAGCCATCGATGTCAACCTGTGACCCCATAGATAAAGCTTTGGAAGCCGAAGCTTCCCGCCGGGGTAACTTTGCCGGTGCGGGATCCTCGAGAGCAAGCCCGGAGGCATCTCAATACTTAGAGGGAGATCTACCCTTCGAGGACCGGCTGGACTTATGTTTGGTTACCTGAGATCCATGGGAGGAAGAAGCAGCCCTGGAAGATGTCGATGCCACTGAAGCTGCATCAGAGGGAAACAGGGTACTGAGCTTGGCCACTCGATTCTGTCAACCTCTTTTAGACATCATGGAACAGGACTCACAATCGGTGATGGAGTGATCAGGACCCAAACATTTTAGACACCAGTCATGGGTGTCAGTGATAGAAATAGTACCGCTGCACTTCGTGCACTTTTTAAACCCGGAAGCGGGTTTTTCATGAGGAAAATTTTTCTAGGCCTAAGGCCCAAAAGGAAAAAATGCACAGAAGTGGGAAACGGTCGTTTTTTTTTTTTTTTTAAAAGAAGAAAGAAGAAAAGACCAGCGGTACCTGTCCGACGTCGAAGAAGGCAGACGCGCGACCAAAGAAATAAAGAAATATAAAGAACTTCTTCAGCGGTGACAGGAACACGACCTGCTGGCTCTGCGGAAAAGAAGAACTGGAGAGAGGCGGTTGGGAAAGGCGGGAAGGCAGCGCGCAGGCGCTGTGGGATGCTCCCAAAAGCTTTCTTTCTGGACGCTGGGGAGCGTTCCCGCGCAGGCTCCGTCGGTACCGACGATACCCATATGTGAAGACTCATTCCTGCTTATTCCTGGAGATATATATTTACCAACACTGGCGACCTTCCCAATTATGCTCGAACAATCTGTGACTGACAGCACATAGTATGTATAGCAATATATATCAGGTAAATCTAACCTCCCCCTCCCCCTTACCACAGATTTCTTCAGGAACCTCATTGCTAATCTTGGTTTCCTTTCTTTTTCAATAAAATCACTTTCATCCTCATTTTCTCTCAGCAAATAGTGTAGTTACTTGCCTGTAACAGGTGTTCTCCAGGGACAGCAGGAATCAGTCCTCACATATGTGTGACATTGGTGCTGACGGAGCCCCGCAGAAAGATCTCCCCAGCTTTCAAAGAAAGCCTTTGGAAGATGCCACCACGCATGTGTGGTCCCCTTCTCGCCCAAGGGTGCCATCTTACTGATTTGTTGTTGGTTCTTCGCTAGGGACTAGTTGCCCTGCGTGCGCAGTTCCTCACAGTGGGCACCCCAGCCCAGTAGGGATGCATCCGTGGTGAGGACCCTCTGGAGATTTGGGAGCTAGAAGGGCATGCCCTTCTGCAGGTGCTGTGTGCCCTGTCACCAGTTGAGTGACTCTGCTATATGATATTGAGACCCTGTCCTGGAGCCTGCCTGAGGCTTGTGTCCATTGCGAGTGGTGACACCACTGAGGTGGCCACATGTGGAGGTGGGCATTGGGAACCACATGGACTGTGGATGCCATGTAGCCTAATAGGCGGATAATAGGCCACGCCGACTCTGAGTGATGGTGCTGTACCTCGGTGGCCAGGACCCTGAGGCGATCCGCCCTGTTCAGGAGAAGGAAGGCCCTGGCCTGGAGAGTGTTCAGACAAGCTCCTATGAACTCCAGACCCTGAGTTGGAGTGAGGTGAGATTTGGGGTGGTTTATTACAAACCCCAAATGCTGCAGGACCTTGATGGTGTGGGCTGGGCCTGTTGCACCTCGGTGGCCGTGTCCCCTTTCATGAGCCAGTCGTCCAGGTATGGGAAGTCGAAGGCCCCTTGAAGACAGAAGTATGAGACCACCACTGCCAGGCATTTGGTGAAGACTCTAAGTGCAGAGGTTAGGCTGACGGGTAGAACCCTGACTGGTAGTGGTTGTCCCCGACCATGAATGTTAAGTATTGCCTGTGACTGGGATGAATAAGGATGTGGGTGTAAGCATCCTTTAGGTCCAAGGAGCATAGCCAATCTCCCTGCTGGAGGTAGAGCAGCAATGTTTCAAGAAAGAGCATCTTGAACTTCTCCCACACCAGGAACTTGTTCAGGTTTTGCAAGTTCAAAATGGGCCTTAGGCCCCCTGTTCTTTTTGGAACCAGAAAGTAACAGGAGTAGAATCCCTTGCCCCTGAGGTGGAGGGGTACTGGTTCCACGGCTCCGTCCCTAATGAGACATGCGAGTTACTGCAGTAGCAGGGCCTGGTGCAGGGGAGCCTGAAGGGGCTTTCCTGGAAAGAAAGAGGGGAGGCGTCCGGTCAAGTGAAGGAAGTAGCCTTCTCTGACCACCTGGAGGACCCAGGTGTCAGTGGTTATGGCCAGCCACCGATGGGTAAAGTGGATCAGATTCCCTCCTGTTGGCAGCTGCACACCCCCAGGAGGAGAGGCTATGCTCAGGGAGCCAGTGTTTGGGGCTTAAAGCCCTTATGCTTAAATCGGCCTTGGGGATAGCCTCAGTAAGGCTGGTTCTTTCTGTGAAAAGGGGGCCTCTTCCCCGACTGTTTCTTTTTTGAAAGGGTTGAGATCTTCCTGGAGAGCTGAATTTGAGTGACATACTCGGTCTCGATCTTGGATGCCTTGTCCTCCCTCCATCGGTTTTCCGAAGAGGTTTTCACCAAGACAGGGGACATTGGGGAGTTTCTCTTGTACCCACTGCTCGAGGTCCGATGCCTGTGGCGGACACCCTCATGTTAGACTCAAAGCCGTCATAAGAGACATGCACTTCGAGCACTCCCCGATGCACTTCATGAGGGTTTGGAATCACTGGAGGTGATTTCCACTGAGACCCACCAAGAAACCTGCCAGTTCTTTTGCTAGGTCTCAGAGATACATGCCAATACAGTCAAACCTCGGTTTTCATGATTGATCCGTTCTAAGAAGTCTGACTAAAACCGAAACGTACGAAAACCGAAGCAATATTTCCCATAGGAAATAATGTAAATTCAATTAATCCGTTCCAGACACCCAGCTCCTGTCACTTCTCTCACCTGCCCGATCGTCCACAGGACAGCAAACACACAGATATTGTACTGTACGGCACTGCAACATCTCCTGCTTACATTGACAGCTACCCTGCTACCTCCGAGCCTGAGGGGGTGCTCCAGAGAACAGGCAGGCGGTGGAGAGATCGGGGCCTTCCTCTTTGTGCAATCCTTGGCTCTTGACTCTGACTCTGGCTCGAGGATGTTGCTCAGCTTCTCAACACGCGATCGGTGAGTCCGGGGGTAGTGCTGCCGGGACTGGGCGGGCAGTGTAAACAGACCAGCGCGAGGTTGACACTTCTTCAGGAGTTGTACAGTGTATATAGTTTTCAGATCTGGCAGCACGAAAACCGAGGCGATATCCGATAACCGAGACAACATCTCAGTCAGAAAAGACGTCGAAAACCGAAACGCACGAAAACCGGGGCAAACGAAAACCGAGGTATGACTGTATACAGCTGGTAACTTGGATTCGGCAGCCCTGCATCGAGCCCTGGTAGCATTTGCATCCAAGGGCATTGAGGACACAGGACTACCTGCCTGGGGGCACGGAAGAGCGAGTCTTTGGGCTTTTCTGTCAGCACATGGTCGACTCCATCACCATAGAGGTGTGAGGGAGTTGCATCTTCCATAAACCGGCCCTGTTGGATCCTGTAGATGGTGTTGAGGTGTCTGCTAACTATTGGCACTGACGCCGGAGTCACTGACATCTGAAGGACGAGTTGCCCGAGGATGGCGGGGACAAGGACCGACAGGGCCTCCTTAGGTGGAGCCTCATACTGGAGAATTTCCAGCTCCTCCGTGCAAGGGTCCTCCTCTGACTTCATGGTGAGAGACAAGGCTTTCGCCATGTCTCGGACAAACTCGAGGAACAATGTGTCCTTGGGTGGGGACCGGCGCCGCGACGCTGGAGGAGATGGATCTGAGGGGAGATAGCGGTGCTTACATATCTCCGGGGAAGCCTCATCCTCAGACTCCCAGTCTGAGTAGTCAGTCGAGGATTTGAGGCCAGATGGCTCCTGAGGCAACGGGCTCGGTTTGGGTCTTTGGTGACCCACGGCGGTTGCTTGGCTGGAGCCACAAACACTTGCTGGGGAGGATCTTGCTCCTGAGGAATGGGAACGGGATCGAGACCTTCGCCGAGGATCGGCTCTCGGGGACCATCTCAGTGGCCCAGGGAGTCCTCGATATTTATTTATTTAACAGTTTTTTTATACTGCCTTTTCATTCAATCAAGGCGGTTTACAATAAACTTCAAAGAACTTGCAAAACGTCAACTTATACAAAGAACTTGTAAATATCAACAGTAACATTATAACTTCAAAAACCTGAATAGTCTCTTGTAACATTATCTAAACTATATACATCTTAATAAGAGTAATGGGGTGTTTGTATGGTGTGTGTGTCATGGCTTAAATCAGTTTGTGTAGTGATTAGGGTGATTGGTGGTCTTCATTGAATTGTTCAATGAATAGGGTGGTTTTGAGCAGCTTCCGGAATTCTTTTATATCTGTTGTTGTTTTTAGTTTATCTGGGAGGACATTCCAGATAGCAGGGGCAGCAAGAGAGAAGGCTCACATGGATGTAGATTTGTTGGTTCTTGTGAATAGACTAGGTGTTGGTATATTGTTTTTGGTGCTGTTTTTGTCTGGTCTTTTGCTTGTTTTGGTTCCAATGAGTTCCTGTAGTATTCCTGCTGACATGTTTTTTTTTAATTTTGAAGATGGTGAGTGCTGATTTATATTTTGCACGTGATGATATTGGTAGCCAGTGCAGATCATGTAGTATTGGAGTTATATGGTCTTGTATTGAAGCGCTAGCAATGTTGCGGGCAGCAGTGTTCTGTTCTATTTGTAGGGGACGGGTGGTTTGTTTGGGTAGACCTTGGAATAGTATATTACAGTAGTCCAGAACAGGTGAAATGATGGCCTGGCATACTGTGTGGAAATATTCTTTACTGAGGAGAGGTTTTAGTCTCCGGAGCGTTGCGAGTTTGAAGAAGGCTGTTTTGGATATCTTGTTTATATGCAGTTGGAGGGTGAGTTGCTTGTCTAGAATCACTCCAAGGTATTGGACTTCATCTTTTATTGTAATCGGTGTATTGGATATGTTGATAGAAGTAGGATGAATGAATGTGGGGTCTCTCGTAATGATGACTGCTTCAGATTTTTTAATGTTGATGTTTAAGTTGTTGTTAGTTAGCCAGGTTGTCATTTCTTGAATGCAGGTAGATATAGTGGGATAGTTTGGGGAGTCCAGTTGAATAGGGGTATATGCCATGATGTCATCAACATATATGGCATATTGTATCTTGTATTTGTTAAATATTTTGCATATAGGGTTAGGGTTAGGGTGTTATCCAAGTTGTTACTCCTGTTCTATGTGAAGCCAAGCAGTTTGTTATGGTCATTTTGTTGTATGTAAACCGTGCTGACAATAGTGCGGTATATAAGAAATTGTAATAAATAAATAAATAAATAAATAATAAATATAGGCTGAATATAGATGTTGAAGAGAAGAGCTGATAGTGATGAGCCTTGGGGAACTCCTTGAGTAGTTTTGAAGGGTGCTGAGGTGAGGTTCGCAGATATATGAAGGTCCCTGCGGTCTCAGTATGAGCACCGGCGGGGCTGGGCATCAAGGCCTGCTGCGAGGCATGGAAGGCAGTGACACTGCATTCCAATGCCATTATTCTGGCTTCCCACTCAGGAGTTGCAGTCTGCAATGTGGACACCAGTGTGACCGGGTCCGTTGTTGGTGAGGAAAGGGAGTCTTCGATGAGACAGGCCTCGGAGGTCCATGACACGTCACTGGAGGCCTCAGCATCTGTTCTGGGTACCTTCACTGGCTGCCCCCACTCCGACTCCTGATACCATCTGGGGACTATGCGATCTGACACGGGATTTGCCGCGTGTGTCCGATTCCCAGGATGACATCCATGAGGATTTCTTCTTCTTCTTGTACTCACTCTCCAGAGAACCCTTGTCGGCATGTCCGCGGGCCCAATCGGGTGCCGCGGGGGCTTTACGCAACTCCGAGGATCCATGCGAGGCCTTTGAGCGCGAAGCTACTGGGGACACTGGGCAGAATCTGACCTGTGGAAGATGTCATCTTGCTTATGCCAACAACTTTGGATGGCCTTCACGGACGTTTTCTTGCACAGGGAATAAACCTCTGGATCATGGTCAGCACCTAGACACCGGAGGCAGCAATCGTGTGCGTTTCGGTTAAAGACATGTTCTTAGCGCACCAATCACACTTTCTGAACCCACTGGCTATTGGGGCAAAAAGGACCCCTGTGAGGTCAAAGACCCTTGATGCAGCTAGCGATTACTAAAAGACGCGACACCGCGCTGGAAGAAAAACTACAAAACTGTTCTGATATGCAAAGCTGAGGCAATAGGACTCAGAAGCGGGAAAGGGACCGGTGCTAACCGGAGAAAGAAGGGCAGTTTGATGCACCAAAAAATCTACTTTTTTCCAGGGAAAGAAGACGGACGTCTGTTGGGCTCCACAGAAAAAGGGAGACCGAATAAGATGACACCCTTGGGCGGAAAGGGGACCGCGCATGTATGGTGCATTTCCCAAAGGCTTTCTTTGAAAGCTGGAGAGATGCTTCCACAGGGCTCCATCGGCGCCGACATCACCCATATGTGAGGACTGACTTCCTGCTTGTTCCTGGAGAAAACATTTCTAGTGATCATCAGAGGCAAATTCTGAAAGTTATATAGCCATTTTGGTAACAATACCATCTTCACCAGCTGTATGTGACCTTTGAGGGATAAAGGAAGATCTTGCCACCATCTCAATAGTTGTTCACTACTCCGCAATACAGGATCAACATTCAATCTATATAACTTAGACAAATCAATAGGAACCTACAACCGCAAATATAAAGTATCTGAAGCCCATTTTAAGGGGAACAGGCCAGCCCATTTTCCACAAAGTGTTCTCAGGAGATCCAAAGTGGTGGAATTCCCTCAGTTCACCTACAATCCATGAAACCTGGATAAAGTCATATAAAATCTCCAACACCTGAGGGAAAGTATCTTAGGCACAACCCAAAATTACCAGCAAATCATCAGAGAACAAAGCAGTCTGCACTTCTTACTCTCCTACCCATACTCCCTTGACCCCCAGTTCCTGCAGCAAGGCCACAGCCAAAGATTCTATACTTAAAGGGGATAGCAAGGTCCTCCCCCCCCCCCTAGTGGAAATGGAAATGACTGGCAATCATTTACCACAAGTTGAGCTCTGGGTTGGCTGTACACTTAAATCTTGACTATCAAGGTGTCACCAAAAGCAAACCAATGCAGCATTTCCCATAAATAGTCATGAACACCTTTATCTAATGGTTTCAATATCAAAGCTTATAGTCAGGGCCTCCTTCTGCTGCTAACATACCCCCTCAGTACCGGCAAGAGCAGGCCTAGCATTTGTTACTCAAAACCTCCCAGGAACAAACCTATCATCCTTTAGCACAAGTTCCAGTAGGACCCCATTTAGTTATCTGCAAAAATTTTGTATATATTTTCATATCTATACTTAAGAAATGAGCCTATAAGAGGCTGGATCCAAGGGATATCTCCCCTCTTTGGGCAGTACAGTAATCACAGCACAATTAAGAGATGAAGAAAAACCACCATCCATTAAGTATCTGGTCATACAAAGCCTTCAAGGACTCTGCTAATGACCTTCCCAATATTTTATAGAATGTAGGTCACAGCCTTTCTGGGCCGGATGCTTTTATCACCTTCAGGGCCTTAATAGTGCCAGTCACATCTTCCAGGGTCACAAGCCTTTCCAAAAGTAACTGTTGCTCCGCTGCAATCTGAGGTAAATGCACAGTTTTCAAAAAGCAATAAACCTGATAGCGCAAGTATAGATTGCAATAAAGGCACTAAATATTGCCCTGATTCCCATCTTGCTAGTCTGAAGTGCACTAGACATTCTTTAACAAAGGGGCAAAATGAGCCCCCTGCTCACAATTGACCAACCAGGCCAATCACTTACCAGCCCAGTTCCCAAATCAAAACAACGTATATTTTTGATATATTATAGTAGTCATAGTCCTTTGATGAATACTTGTATTTATGATGGCTTTCAAATGAAAAACTGGTCCCTTCCTAAAAGAGGCTCTGCATTTCAAGCAAAGGCAAGGGTGTGTGACTTTTAATTACTAACTCTCCGCCTGAGAGCTCTTAAAAATGGTGCTTTAGTTCAAAAGAGGAAATATTTTCTTTAGTGGTGTAGGGTTAAAACTCTGCTTTTAATAAGTTTCTCAGTTCTTTGAAGCTACTGACACCTCATCATTGTTAGTTCCCTCCCTACCGCCCCAACTCCCACCCACCCCTGTGAGCTGTCTTGCTTTATAGGGCACCTCCCCAATTAGCTACACACAGGGACTTGGAACAACACATTTAGAACACACTTAAAAGAGATTAACTGCTTTTTCTCTAAAAGGACAGCTGGGAAACTGGCTGGTACTTTGGTAGGTCTCTCTCTCTTTTTCTTCAACAGGTACCTAAGCTCCACCAACTGAACAATGGCTGGGAAAAATTGCATCGCCAAAGCTGTTGCCCCAGTTGAAGGACTGGTTCCATGTGCAGGATTCCCACATGCTGAAGCTCTCAGGAAACAAGTGGGGGAGCTCAGAGAAGAAGTGGCGAGGTCGAGGAGCATTCAAGACTCCACTTCACATATGTTGGGCAAAACAACAAATCCTCCAGCTCCAAGGTCTGTGATCCCAGCTCCAAGGTGAATAAGCTGTGCGATTCTCGTCGCCATATCTTAACAAAGATATAGTGGAATTAGAAAAGGTACAGAGAAGAGCAACCAAAATGATATAGGGGATGGAAGGATACCCCTATGAGGAAAAGCATGGAATTGCTTAACAAATATTTTTGATCTGTGCTCACAGATGAAGGGCCAGGAGGACCTCAAAAGACACCCACAAATAAAAGCAGAAGTAAAGGGGATCTTGAACAATTTTCAGTGTTCATGATGACCTAGCTAAACTAAAAGTAGACAAAGTGACTTGCACACCATTCAGCGGACAAGGTCAGGAAGCCCCCACAACAAGTCAAATAGAATTAGTTTTGATATTTATTTATATTCTCTTATATACTGTGCTATTCTGCATCAGTGTGGTTTACATTGAACAAACTGAAATTACATTGAACAGGGCATTATAACTTGGAGATAACTATTTTACAGGGAACATGGGCTATGGAGGGTTAAGTGGCTTGCCCAAGACCACAAGGAGCACCTGTGAGACTAGACACCCCAGTCCTTCTGGCCCAAGGTTGCTGTCCTCTAGTGGGATTTGAACCCCTGACCTTCTGGCCTGAAGTACCTTGCCCCAACCACTAGGCCACTCCTCCACCCTCACCCTTGGGAAGCCCAAGGCAGGTAAAAACCATGCCAGGCTCAGTGCTACTCCCCTGCTGTCAGACCTGCAGTCACATACCTCTGTAGAGCACTCTTCGGATCTCTGGGGGAGCGCAGGGGGAAGAGAAAGGAGGAAGGAGGTACAAGAGGTTGTGTGAGGCTTTGAAGAATCCTTTACCAAACTCCTTTTCCAATCTTCTGAGTGCTCAACAGGTCCTTAAGATAAGGACATGGAGCTGAACCAATTCCGCTCTTCCTTATGGCAATACTCAAAAGAGCACCGATTTTAAAAGTGACACTAATGGAGCCTCCAGCGCTGTGCTCCAGTGAGAAAGTCACCTCATGGGTGGCTGCTCACGAGTGACATCCTCCCAGATGATACTGCATCTACTGCTGCTGTTTGTCATAGGGGGTTTAACAGTTCTCCCACACACCTCGTCCCACTGGCCATGGTGGTGGTGTTGTTGGGCTTCTACTTTCTCCCTCTTGCCAGTTCCAACCCCTCCTGCTGCCTCAGTCTCACTCCTTTCTCTCTTTTGAAGTCCACTCCATCCGCCTTTTCACTCCACTTCCTCTCCGGGTAGCTGTTATTTATCGACCTCCTGACAAGTCTGCTTCTACCTTTCTCACTGACTGACTCGTGGCTTTCCTTCTTTCTGGATTCCTCTTCCTCCACTCTTATTCTTGGAGATTTTAACATTCACGTTGATAACTCCTCTGATCCTTATGCTTTAAAGCTCCTCTCCTTTACCTCCTCATTTGACCTCCAACTTTGTTCCGCTGCCCCCACTCACCAGCATGGCCACTGCCTTGACCTGATATTTTTCTCTAGTTGCTTACCCTCAAACGTCTGTAGCTCAGTTCTTCCCTTATCTGACCATCACCTTTTAAGCTTTAATCTTCATCACCAGCTGCCTCAGCCTCGTCCTGTCTCCTCCAACCTATTTAGAAATCTTCATGTTATTGATCCCTTGGCTCTCTCTCCCACTATTTCTTCATCTCTTTCTTCCACTATGTTATCTAAGTCTGTTGACGAGGCAGTAACTTCCTATAATGTTGCACTCTCCTCAGCTCTGGATACTCTCGCTCCGCCCATGCCACGTCCTGTAAGACGTTCTGCACCCCAGCCCTGGCTTTCACCCACTACCCACTATCCACGTTCCTGTGCCTGTATTGCTGAGCGTGCTTGGCTTAAATACCGCTCCCCTGAAGACTTTCTACACTTCAAATTCATGCTTGTCTCTCTCCAGTCAGCCATAGCTCTTACCAAACAAGACTACTATGTCCATATGACTAACTCTCTTGCCTCTGATCCTCGCCGTCTCTTTACTACTCGCAGCTCTCTTCTCAAAGCGCCTCTGCCTCTGATCCCTCCCTCCCTTTCTGCCCAAACCCTGGCTGACTATTTTCATGACAAAATCCACAAGATCACCCTCCAATTCCCCACAAAGACAGCTACTTCCCCTCCTCCCCCACTTCACTCCCAACTCTCCCCCCCCCCACCTCTGCTACCTTCTCTTCCTTTCCTCTGATCTCTGAAGAGGAAACTGCATACCTTCTTTCTTCCTCCAAACTCACCACCTGCTCCTCTGATCCTATCCCCACCCATCTCCTAAGTCCCATCTCCTCCACCGTTGTCCCTTCCATCTCTCATATTCTCAACCTACTGCTCTCCACTGCAACAGTCCCTGTAGACTTCAAGCATGCTGTGGTCACACCTCTCCTCAAGAAACCCTCACTTGATCCCACCTGTCCTTCTAATTATCGACCCATCTCTCTCCTTTCCTTCACTTCTAAACTACTTGAACGTGCAAGTTCACCGCCGCTGTCTCGACTTCCTCTCCTCTCATGCCCTCCTGGATCCCTTACAGTCTGGCTTTCGTTCTTTACACTCTACTGAAACGGCTCTTGCCAAAGTCTCCAGTGACTTGTTCCTGGCAAAATCCAAGGGCCTTTACTCTGTCCTCATCCTTCTTGATCTCTCTGCTGCTTTTGACACTGTTGACCACAACCTTCTCCTCAATACCCTATCCTCGCTTGGTTTTAGGGGTTCTGTACTATCCTGGTTCTCCTCCTATCTCTCCCATCGCTCTTTCAGTGTGTGTTCTGGAAGCTTCTCCTCCTATGCTACCCCGCTTCTCAGTTGGTGTACCCCAAGGATCTGTCTTGGGTCCGCTCCTTTTCTCTCTCTATACCCAGTCCCTTGGTGCGGTTATCTCTTCCCATGGCTTTCAGTACCATCTGTATGCTGATGACTCCCAGATCTACCTCTATGCCTGAAATCTCTCCAGCAATCCAGACCCGGATCTCTGCCTTTCTGACATTGCTGCCTGGACATGAAACTGAACATGGCCAAGACTGAACTTCTTATCTTTCCCCCTAAAACCTCCCATCCCTCTTCCTCCTTTCTCAGTCTCTGTGGATAACTCTGTACTCCTTCCTGTTTCCTCAGCGCGCAATCTGGGGGTTGTCTGACTCCTCTCTCTCTTTCTCCACACATATCCATCTGATAGCTAAGACATGCCGTTTCTTTCTCTATAACATCAGCAAAATCCGCCCTTTCCTTTCTGAACACACTACTAAAATGCTTATCCACTTCTTACTCACCTCCCGTCTTGACTACTGTAGCCTACTCCTTGCTGGTCTCCCTTTGAATCATCTCTCTCCCCTTCAATCTGTTCAACACTCTGCTGCATCGCTAATCTTCCGCCAGCCTCGTCATGCCCATATTACTCCTCTTCTCAAGTCACTTCATTGGCTCCCTATCCGTTCCACATCCAGTTCAAACTTCTCCTGCTGACCTATAAATGCATTCACTCTGCGGCTCCTCACTACCTTTCTTCTCTTATCTCTCCATACAACCCCCCTCGGGAACCCCTAGCAAATTGCTTCTATCTGTGCCCTTCTCTTCTACTGCTAACTCCAGACTTCACTCCTTTCACCTTGCTGCGCCTTACGCCTGGAACAAACTACCTGTGTCTGTACGCCAGGCACCTTCTCTAACCCTCTTCAAATCCAGGCTGAAAAACCACCTCTTTGCTGCTGCTTTTGGATCTTGACTCACCTGATCTCCTTTTTCTTTCCTCTTGCTTTATCCCTACCTACACCTTCTGTGTTTGTCTTGACTAGATTGTAAGCTCTGATGAGCAGGGACTGTCTCTTACATGTCTGTGCAGCGCTGCGTACGACTTGTAGCACTATACAAATGCTCAGTAGTAGTAGTAGTACATCAATCTTTCATTCTTCAATATTTTTTTGTTTTTCCAGATTTCATCAGAGCTGTAAAAACTTGCATCCAACATCTGCTGGAGATAAAGAAATACTGTATGTTCCTAGGGGCACAGGCTGTTAATAGCATGATGATGTCATAAGAAGCCTCTGGAATGTTTCTCTGTCTCCGCATTTGCTGGAGGCGAACACAACCTACTTGTCTGGACTGGTCTAGCAGGACAATATGGAATAGGCTTTTGGCCACCAGAAAAGAGTTAATCGGCCACTCTAAAGTTTGAAAAGAATTTTTGCATTTGAATAAGTAGATAAATCTTTCAGGATGAAAAATGTCCTTCCCTCAGTAACCAAAAGCAGCGTGCACACATTTAATTGTGGGAAATGGAGTGAGGTGAGAAGCAGGGTTAGGGCAGGAGAGGTTAAGAATGCACAGGGATTTCATTTTGAAATCCCCAGGTATATTTTATCAAACATACTTTGCATTTTCTGTACAATGGGTGGAAGTCCATGGACCCAAGAGAGTATCTTTTTGAAAATTAACTTGCAGGTCTGCAATAATTAAGAATAATTGCTCTCCGTTAAATATGACACACTGTGAACAGTCCAAGGATTTTATATTTGTACTGAAGCAGTAAAACAGAAGCACAGGCATTTCCACAAAGAATTATTCAAAAGCACTTATGCAGCTAGCATCAGGTGCAGGCACACAAGCGACTTATATAAATGTGCTGGACAACAACTTTTCACTGTATAGATTGATATAGGGTCAAAGGTTATGAGATGAAGTGGGGTAAGATTAGAGGTGTTTGGTGGGCAGGGCATAAGCCTATATGGAGAACGGCATTATTCAGCTGTTCTCCAGATAACTTATCTAAGACTGAACACAAACAACAGGCCTAACTTTATATGGATAAGTTATCTCTGTCCAGTTATGATCCCATATTCAGTGGTCAGATTTATGCAGATAGAGGTACATTTACTAAAGTGTACTACTGGGTAGCGTGAAGTTTGTTTCTCAAGGGAAATTTCTCCAAATGGGTTTTGCGCATACCATGACAGCAATAAATCTCATTCCTAAGCCAGGGCATGTGGTTCAGTGTGTGCCAAGTGGTGACCAGAGAGACTAGGGTTCAAATTCCACTGGCACTCCTTGTGGCCTTGGGCAAGTCACTTAACCCTCCATTGCCTCGGGTACAAACTTAGAAAGTAAGCCCTCTGGGGACAGGGACATACTTGCGTACCTGAATGTAACTCGCCTTGAACTGCTACTGGAAAGGCGTGAGCTAAAAACTAATAAAATAAATAATAATAATAATAAAGACTGCATGTCAAAAATGCGGCAATGCTAAAAATTCTGCGCTACCCAAATACTGTGGGTTGGGGTGGAGACTGGGAGGTCAGGAGTGAAACGTGCTTATTGCAAATGTGGGCATCCTTTGGCACATCCTCTTTTAAATACAGCTACACCAACAGTTTTTACTACATCCTCTGGTAAAGAATTCCAGAATATGATTAAGAATTGAGTGAAAAAATATTTTCTCTGATTTGTCTTAAATGTGTTACATTGTAGCTTCACTGCATGTCCACTAGTCTTTCTACTTTTTGAAGCAGTAAACAACTGATTTACGTTTACCCGTTCACTCCATTCATAGACTTCTATCATATTTCCCCTCAGCCATCTCTTTTCCAAGTTGAAAAGCCCTAACCTTTTAAGCTTTTCTTCATAGGGATATCGTTCCATTCCCTTTACCACTTTGGTTGCTCTTCTCTGTACCTTTCGCTATAATCCTTTTTAAGATATGACGACCAGAACTGCACACACTATTCAAGGTGCAGTTGCATCATGGAGCGTTACAGAGCATTATATCATCTTTGGTTTTAATCTCCATTTCTTTCCTTATGATTCCTAATTCTATTTGCTTTCTTGGACACAGCTGCACACTGGGTGAGCAGAGAACTGGGCTGGGGAACAGCGCTAGAAATAATATCATTAGATTTCAGCCATGCCTTTGACACTGTTCCACATTGGTGACTTATAAACAGAGTGCCCTTGGAATGGACCCTAAAGTGACTGACTGGGTAAGAAATTGTTGCGTCAGAGGCACCAGGGTGTAGTAGGAAATGACATTCTTTTTGTGGACAGGGGCGTTACCAGATATTGGACTTGATGGACCTTGGTCTGACCCAGTATGGCATATCATATGCTCTTATGTTGATCCTGTAGAATCTTCTGGAGTACTATGAATATGAACAGAAAGTGAGAGAAGTCGTACATCAAGCTATTGTCCTAGGAGACTGCAAACACATCTTGATTAAAACTGCAGTGTTGGTCTGAGGGAGCAGAAGCAGTAACATATGACATTATCTACAGAGGCAAAGAGATTGATTAATCAGAATGCCTCATTTCTTGCAAATGTGCTTCACTACAAGGGCGTCAAGCGACCATTCATGGGGCTGCAACTGTTTAAAGTGTCTGCCAACTGGATGAAGATACCTGGAAGGTAAGTAGCCTAGATTGTGCAATTGAGAGTTGCTGCAAAGGTCCATATTTGAAGTGCTTCCTTGCACAGATGCAGGGATTCTGACCCCTCGGTTTGTTTACATAAAACATGGCAAACTAGTTGTCTGTGCAAAGCTGAAGGAGCATGTTCTTCAACCAGGGGGGTAAAGGTTCTCAGACTTTAAAGAACTGCTTGAAACTCCAATTGGTTAATGTGCAAGCAACACTTACTAAGGGACCACAACCCTTGGGTATGTAGAGAACTGAGATGAGCTTCCAACGCTCATGTTGAGGCACTGGTTGTGAGAACGAGTTGCACTAGAAGGGTCCACCAGCAGATTGATGAGTCCACCAAAGAAGAGCACTTCTGAGACTGGAGAGGGGAATCTTCTAGGAAAGACTGTGAAGTCATGGTTTCCAAAATCTCTTGAGATGCCATGGAAGGGATCTCACTCTCCATCTGGAATTTGTAACTAGTAGGATAGCTGCAGTCATATGGCCTAGAAGTCATAAAATTATTTTTGCTGTGGATCTTCATGCCACAGAATGGGTTCGAGTCAACAGCATTATGGAGAACATTCTGGCTGGATATAGATATGCCATAGCAGTACAGATATCTAGATCAGCTCTGATGAAACATAACTATTGAGTCTGACTGAGATTGGACTTGTCATAGCTGATGAGAAAACCCAGTCGTGAAGGACTACCAAAAGGGACTGCTACTGCTGTAAAGAAATCTGCACTTGTAAGTATTTACTTCTGGGAAATTCTCTAAATCTTGAGGAAAAGGGAATTCTTTGGGTTAAAGCTGATAAATCTGTGTACTATAGAATCCAGTGTATTTGCTAACACAGTCAGGGCTTAGTAGCACCAAAGAGATTATAATTTGAATGTAAACCTCAGTCAGTAGCAGCAGGGAGCTTTTAATTTAAATCAAATTAGAGTATAGTTTGGCATAGAACGAAGAATAGGGCAAATGTTCTTTGAGTAGAAAGAAAGAAATTGTTTGAGACCTTCACAAAGAGGTCTTCCAGTTAGGGGGCAAAAGACCTGTGAAATTGTTTTAAATAGGTGTTAATGCCAAGTGACATGTAAAAGGGGCAATTTGAAAGGCTCCCTCATCAAACCAAGGGCTGTCTAAATCATCCAGGAAATTAAGAGATTACCTTAGAAGCACAGGTCAGGGCACCGTGTAGCAAACTAGCTTTTACTAAGTGTTCTTTCCCTCCCATCCACTCCGACTCCAAACCACCTCAGGCATAATCTTAGCTTTATAGGCTCATAAACCTATTAAAGGGGAAGAGGTGGTTAAATTCACTTTCAGGTTCAGCTGGTTATCCTAACCAAGAATTGATTAATCTTGAGGTGAACTAAGTCCCTTGAACATATTAGGCCTCATTCTATTTTGGAAGTCACCGCCTGCTGTGCATCCGGACGGAATTGGACACACAGAGGTAGATGGGATTCTGATCCCATGGGGCACGTCTAGCCCCTGCGGGATCAGAATCCCGTCTAGGCCTGTACGTGCAGGCCGGGACCCAATTCCGGTTGGCCTCCATGTACAGGCCTCTGCTTGGCTAAATCATTCAAGGATCCTGAATGGAGCCATGGCGCCATGGAGTCACAGCTCCATACAGGAGTTGCGATCCTCGACCACTGCTGACTATTTCATTCCCTGCAGTCTGACCCCTGATCTGGCCTCCCAAGGTCTGACTAGGTGCAAGAAGATCTTTGCCCTCAGGGAACAAGTCATATCTAGAGTGGCAGACTTGGAGGACATAAGGAAGCTAGAGAGGTATACAGACAAGACCTACAGGGACGTAGTAATGAAGTTCCACTTTCAGTCTGGCAGCTTCTCAGTTGCTTTGGAGAGAGGTTGCATAAAAGAAGAGCATAACCTTGGTGTGGCAGGAAGTGATCCTGTAGCTAGGACCTGCCCTCCAGGTGACGAAAAACCTTCTCATACCAAGGAGGTTTCTCCAGGACCATGTGTCCATGAGGGAAGGGTTAGGACTGCTGTTATAGTAGGTGATTCGATAATTAGGCAAGTAAATAGCCAGGTGGCTGGTGAACCTGAGGATCGCCTGGTAAAATGCCTGCCTGGTGTGAAGGTAGCGGACCTCACGCACCACCTAGGCAAGGTTTTAAACAGTGCTGCGGAGGAATCTGCTGTCTTGGTACATATTGGTACCAATGATAAAGGAAAATGTGGGATGGAGGTTCTGGAAGCCAAATTTAGGGTTTTAGGTAGGAAGTTGAAATTCAGATCTTCCAGGGTAGCATTCTCTGAAATGCTTCCCATTCCACGTGCAGGACCCAAAAAGCAGGTACAGCTCCGGAGTCTCAATGAGTGGATGAGACGATGGTGCAAAGAAGAGGGTTTTGGATTCATTAGGAATTGGGCGACACTATGGGGAAGGGAGGGACTTTTCCAAAGGAACTGGCTGCACCTTAACTGGGATGTCACCAGGCTGCTGGCATTAACCTTTAAAAAGGAGATAGAGCAGCTTTAAAACTAGATAATAGGGGAAAGCCGACAGTCGCCCAAGAGCACATGGTTCGGAAGGATGTATCCTTGAAGGATGCTAGCAAAAGAGGGAAGGTTAGGGCATCTCAACAGAGAGGTTCCAATAAAGATAAAAGTAACCCAAATGCCCTTAAGTACAGAGCTGAAAAGCATAGTTACTCACCTGTAATAGGTGTTCTCTGGGGACAGCAGGAATCAGTCCTCGCATATGGGTGATGACAGTGCTAACAGAGCCCGCGTGGTAGCTTCTCCCCAGCTTTCAAAGAAAGCCTTTGGGAGATACACTACGCATGCAGGTCCCCTTCCTGCCCAAGGGTGCCATCTTGCCTCAGAAGGATGATATAGTTCAAAGGCAAAAAATGATGCTAAAAGCAACTCCATGGCGAGGAGGGAGGATTGTGAGGAGTGATTCCTGCTGTCCCTGGAGAACACCTGCTACAGATGAGTAACTACGCTTTCTCCGGGAACAAGCAGGAAGTCGGTCCTCACATATGGGACTCCCTAACTATAGGCTACCGAAAATCTGTAAGAAGCCACAAGTGACCAGGAAAAGGTGAACCGTGAGAAGCAGCAATGAGTCCTTGAGAAGACAGACTCCTGAGCAGTCCAAGTGTCCAGCGAGAAACCAGCAGCCAGAACACACAAGGACTGGAGGGCAGGAGTTGCCTAAACCCCGAATAGATGACAGAATACTGCCTGGCCAAAGGCACTGTCCCTATGGGACTCCCTCTCCAGACAGTAATGAGCTGTGAAGGTATGGACTGAAGATCATGTGGCAGCCCAGCAGCTTTCCAACAAGGAAACGGAATGCAGGTTTGCCACAGATACCGCCATGGCCCTGATGCTGTACACCATGACCCAGTGCTCCAGCGGGAGCCCAGCCTGCTCATAGGCAAGGGCAATGCAGTCACTACCCAGGTGGACAGAGTACGCTTGGTCACTGCTGCCCCCATCTGACTAGGGTCATAGGAGACAAAAAGCTGTTAGGTTTTGCAATGGCCCTGGTTATGTTGGAGGTAGAAGGACAGGACCCTCTTACAGTCCAGAGAATGAAGGATGGTCTCCGCCCTGCTGGCATGAGGCCGTGGAGAAAAGTTGGGGAGCACTACCTCCTGATTGAGGTGGAAAGGGGACACCACCTTGGGAAGGAACTTGGGGTGTGTGCAGAGCATGATCCTGTTCTTATAGAACCTCATGTAGGGTGGATCTGCCACCAATGCCTGGAGTTTGCTGACCCTGCAAGCAAACGTGAGTGCCACCAAGAACACGACCTTCCAAGAAAGATACTGTAAGTGGTGGGTAGCCAGGGGCTCAAACGGTGGGCCAGTGAGTTGCGACAGCATCACGTGAGTTCCTACTCTGCCACCGGCAGGTGGACAGAAGACTTAGACAACAAGAGACCCCGGAAGAAGTGGGTCACACGAGATTGGATGGAGAGGGACTTGCCCTCGATAATATGGTGGTGCACTGCGAGTGCATTCAGGTGGACCCTAACAGAGTTGGGCTTCAGTCCTACCTGAGACAGGTGAAGCAAATATTGCAGCACAAACTGCACAGAGCACAAGAATGGGTCAACCTGTCGCTCCGTGCACTACAGTGAGAATCTGCGCCATTTGAAGGCATAAGCCCATCTTATGGAGCTCCTATAGGAGGCCAGGAGGACCTTCTCCACCTCCCATGAAAGGTTGAACGGGGCAAGGCTACCCTTTCAGCAGCCAAACTGTTAGCATCAGAGACCCCGAGTTGGGGTGTAGAAGGGAGCCCTCCTCCTGCGACAGCAGCCGCGGGGCACTCCCAAGGGGGACCGGGGATGTCATGGATAAGTGATGGAACAGTGGGAACCACGGTTGCCTGGGCCACCAAGGGGCTACTAGTATCAGTGATGCCCTGTTGTGTTGAGCCTTGAACAAGGTTTTGACAATCAGCAGCATGGGCAGGAAGGCATAGATAAGGCCCTCCATCCACGGGATGAGGAATGCATTCGCTGCTAGCTGGGATGGGTGTGGCTGCCTGGAACAGAAGCTGGGCATTGGTCAAACTGGTGAAAAGGT
Organism: Ichthyophis bannanicus; assembly: GCA_033557465.1. NCBI lineage: Eukaryota > Metazoa > Chordata > Amphibia > Gymnophiona > Ichthyophiidae > Ichthyophis > Ichthyophis bannanicus. The sequence goes on from CM066033.1 coordinate 1,046,409,952, forward strand.
CCATCCATAGAGTCCCACAGAGCTGGAAGAATCGGTAGGCCACTCGGGTCTAGCCACCATTCGTGCAGCTGGAGGACCTTGCTCAGCCTGTCCACTAGGGCATTGTCCTAGCCCAGCAGATACACTGCCTGCAGGAGTATCCCGTGGCGGTTCGCATATGAGCAGAGGGTTACTGCCTCTTGGCAGAAAGTGTATGATCCCGTGCCCCCTGCTTGTCGATGTAGAACATCACCACTTGATTGTCCATCTGGACCAGTACTGAATGGTGTTGCAGGTGGTGATGGAAGGCTCAGAGGACCAGGGATATGGTCCAAAGCTCAAGAGATTGATCTGTTGCAGAATGTCCTTCAGTGACCAACTGCTCTGAGTGCAGAGGCTGTCACAGTGGGCTCCCCAGCCTAAGAGGGAGGTGTGCATGGCTAGGACCCTCTGGGGAGGCAGGGGGCCTGGAAGGGCATCTCGGCCAGGAGGTGCTGGGGGGCTTGCCACCAGGCGAGGGAATCAGCCAGTGTGTGGGTCACCACCACTCTGTCCTGCAGTCGGCCTGTGTCCACTGAGAGCAGAGGCCCCAGTGAGCCACCCTCATGTGAAAGTGGGTGTCCGGGGTAACATGAACTATGGACGCTATGTGATCCAACAGGCGGGGCAGGAGGTGGGCGGGCACCTGGTATCAGCGCTGCATGGCTGTGGCCAGTGCCCTGAGGTGATCGGCCTTGTCCTGGGGGAGAAAAGCTTTGGCCTGAATGGTATCCAGCCTTGCCCCTATAAACTCCACACTGTGTCGGGCGGAGATGGGACTTTAGTTGGTTTATTATGAACCCCAAGTGCTATAGGATGAGGATGGTGCATGCCGTTATGTGTTGCACCTCTGCGGCAATGCGACCTCTTATGAGCCAGTCGTCCACGAAGGCTCCCTGGAGACAAAGGTAGGCCACAATTACCGTCAGGCACTTGGTTAATGCCCTCGGTGTTGAGGCTAGCCCTCACCTCCCAAAATGAACTTGAGGTATTTCCTCTGGTTGGGATGGATGAGGATGTGTGTGTACAAATCCTTTAGGTCTAAGGAGCATAGCCAGCCTCCTAGCTGGAGGTATGGCAGCAGTGTTCCAAGAAAGAGCATTTTGAACTTCTCTTTCACCAAGAACCTGTTTAGATCCTGCAGGTCCAGAATGAGCTGGAAACCTTCCGTTCTCTTGGGTAAGAGGAAGTACCAGGAGTAGGATCCCTTGCACCTGAGATGTGCGGGCACCAGTTCCACCACCTTGTCCTCAAGAAGGCCTGCGAGCTAATGCAGTAGTAAAGTCTGGTGGAGGGGAGTCCTGGGGGGCTCTCCCGGAAAGAATGGAGTGGGCACCTGTGCCAGGTGGAGGAGGTAACCCTCCTTCACCACCTGCAGTGTCCAGGAGTTGGTGGTAATGGATGGCCACCGGTGGGCATAGAGAATGAGACACCCTCCCGTGAGCTGCTGGGCTGGGCCTCCTGGGGGAAGAGAGGCTATGCCCAAGGAGTCAAAAATCCTTGCCAGGCTGGGCCAGAGCCAGTGCCTGGGGTTTGGAAGCCTTAGGCTTATGAGGGCCATGCCCTTGTCCCTTGGGCTGCTGCCCCTGTTGGGGAGCTGTGAAGGGTTGGTACTGAGGCTAGATTCCATAAGCCTTCCTCTTCTTCAGGTAGAAGGACTTTTTACCCAAAGGCTTCCTTCAGGAAGGGTCAGCGGTCTTCTTGGAGAGCCTGGTCCTTGTTGGGAACTCAGACTCCAACTCTGCAGCCTTATCAGTCATGAGTTTAACAAAGAGATTTTCTCCCTGGCAAGGGACATCAGCCAACTTGTCCTGAACCCATTGCTCCCTGCTGGAGGACTGTAGCTAGTCCTGGCATCGGGTACCAATGCCCACCACAGCTATTCTAGCCACTGACTCAAAAGCCGTCATAGGCTGCCCGAGTCATGAACTTGGAGCACTCTCTGACACTCGAGGCCTGGATATGGAACCACTGGAGGGGTTCCTTGGAGAGACCAGCTGAGTTCCCAGTGAGTTCCTTCGCCAGATCTCTTGGGTACATACCCATGTACAGCTGGTATGCCTGGATCTAGCCAATGAGCATTAAGCCCTGGTAGCATTTCCTGCCCAGGGTGTCCAAAACATGGGCCTCCCTACCCGGGGACACAGAGGTGATGCATGGCCGACTCCACCACCATGGAGTTGTGTGGCAGCTGTGCTTTTAGGAGGCCAAAGCTCCGGTGGATCCAGTACATTGAGTCCAGCCATCTGCTCACTATGGGCACTGACACAGAGGTTTCCCACATGCGGAGGAGTAGCCGTTCCAAAATTGGAGAAACAGGTACTGTGAGTGTCTCCTTCGGAGGGGCCTCATACTGGAGGATCTTGAGTTCCTCAGTCTGAGGGTCCTCCTTCGACTTACTCTTGAAGGCCCATGCCTTGGCCATGTCCTACATGAAGTCAAAGAAAGTTGTATCCTTGGGCAGTGACCAATGCTGGGTCTCAATGGGAGAAGGGTCGGAGGGCACATTCCGGTGATGACAGATATCTGGGAATTTGTTGTTCTCGGTTTTCCAGTCTGACTCGTAGTCTGTGGAAGTGCTGGGGTGGTCCAGACTCTGGAGCCACCAGAGGCCATGCGGCCAGAGCCAGGGGCACTCATCAGGGATGGCCTTGGTCCTGAGTACCAGGACCGAGACAGGGACCAGTGTCGGGGGACCTCTCAAGGTTGGTGGCACTCAAGGATTGGCTGAATGTCCTGGGAATTCCTTGAGTTCGAGGGTCCAGTAGTTGGGAGTGATGACACAGCAGAATCGAGCAGCAGAGCCTGTTTATCGGCCAGTTTATCTGCCTTCATGGCCAGTTTATCGGCCATGAAGGCAGATAAACTGCGCTCCAAGGCTGCCATCTTGGTCTTCAGGCCAGATGGCTCCGCAGCCTTCGGCACGGGCACCAAGGGACATGGACGCAACTCCGGCTCTGTCGAGGAGTCGTCCTCGACCAGGATGGCCTTGGGGGTCCAAGGCAAGTTTCCAGATGCTGATGATTCCTGTTGGAGATTTTGGTCAGCCACACCCACTCTTTCCCCTCAGACTTGCAATGGGGACTGCGAGCACGGGGCCCATGGGACTTTCCCACTTTTCCAGGCTAGTCTGCAGACACTGTCTTCGAGGGATTCTGGCTCTTCTTGGGCTCTTCCTCTGGGGTCTGGCTGGAGGACCCATGTCCTTGGGGCTCCAAGGCAACAAGTTCTCCCCGGGGTTCTGGAGGGGGCCCTGGAGCGTGTTGTTGCTGGAGATCCCAGTGCAGAGTCAATCTTATGGAAGGAGGACTGCCGCTGCTACTGACAGCTCTTGATGACCTTGGAGGTCCACACACCAAGGGGTCACGGTCTGGCCCTAGGCATCAGAGGCAGTAGTCGTGTGGGTCGGTGCACAACAAGGTGTGGGCGCATCAGTCACAATTCTTAAAGCTACTGGCAGAGAACATGGTGGGGAAGACAGCTCCCATGAGGTCAAAAACCTCAGGCCCAGCAGGGAAAAAGGGAATGAAGCTGGTTGAGAAGCTCTTGAAATAAAAAAGAAAAAAGGAACGGACCTGAGACGCGATGCTGAGGCAAGTGACCACGGGGGCAGGAAAGAGATCTGGTATGTGACCATAGAAAGAAAAATTCAAGAGAAGGAGGCAATAAAAGGGGCAACAGCTACATATGTAAGGAAACTAAATAAAAACAAGAGGAAAAGAAAAGCTATTTGGTTCTCTAAAGAAATAGCTGCACAAATTAAGACAAAAAACACAACTTTCACAAAATTCAGAAGTTCACAAACAGAACACAGAACAAAATACAGGATAAAGCTAAAAAACACAAAAAGTGAAACAAAGACAGCAAAATCAAAGGCAGAAGAAAAGATGGGTAAAGATCTGAAGGGTGGAGATGAAACATTTTTCAGGTATATTTGGGAGACGAGGAAGAACAGTGTGACAAGGTGGTGGCCAAAGCCAGAAGTAGCGTAGTTACTCACCTGTAACAGGTGTTCTCCAGGAGCAGCAGGAATCAGTCCTCACATATGGGTGACGTCGGCGCCGACGGAGCCCTCGCGGAGCAATTTTTCCCAGCTTTCAAAGAAAGCCTTTGGGAATTGCAGCGCGCATGCGCGGTCCTCTTCCCGCCCAAGGGTGCCATCTTGCTCAGTCAGATGACATAGCAAAAAGACAGCAAAAATTAGCAAAAACGAAAGCATAAAACTGCAACTCCAAGGGGAGGAGGGAGGGTTGTGAGGACTGATTCCTGCTGCTCCTGGAGAACACCTGTTACAGGTGAGTAACTACGCTTTCTCCAGGACCAAGCAGGAAGTCAGTCCTCACATATGGGACTCCCAAGCTTAAGGCTACCAGAGACCCTAAGCACAAAAATGAGCTCCCTCTAGCTCAGCAGCACAGAAGGAAGGAATCTACTCTGAATACGTCTCCAACCGGTAGCCCAACATCCGGGATGGAGGGTAGGAGTTGCCTATACCTCGAAGAGGTTACGGAGAACTGCCTGTCCGAAAGCACTGTCCCTGCGGGACTCCCTCTCCAGGCAGTAATGGGCTGCAAAAGTCTGGCTTGAAGACCAAGTAGCGGCCCGGCAGATGTCTGCCAACGGAACAGAGCGGAGGTAAGCCACTGACGTAGCCTTCGCCCGAACATGATGAGCGGTGACTCTACCTTCCAGCACGAGGCCCGCAGCCTCGTAAGCCCAAGCGATGCAGTCCGCAATCCAGATGGACAGAGTACGCTTGGAGACAGGGAGCCCCAACTTGTTGGGGTCATAAGACACGAAGAGCTGAACAGCCCTTCGGTGCCCCCGCGTACGGTCCAGGTAGAAGTTCAGCGCCCTTCTACAGTCCAGGGTATGCAGGACCATTTCAGCTCGGCTGGAGTGTGGCCTGGGAAAGTAGGTCGGAAGTACCACATCCTGGTTGATGTGAAAAGGGGAAACCACTTTAGGAAGAAACTTAGGGTGAGTCCGTAGGACTACCCGGTTCTTGTAGAACCTAGTGTAAGGAGGATCAGAGACCAGGGCCTGCAGCTCACTAACGCGTCTAGCAGAAGTGAGGGCCACCAAGAACAAGGTTTTCCAGGAAAGAAAACGAAGAGGACAGGTAGCCATAGGCTCAAAAGGCGGACAGGTAAGCCGTTGTAAAACCACATTGAGATCCCAGTTCGGGGCTGGCGGGAGCAAAGGTGGTTTAAGGAGTAGAAGGCCCCGGAGAAAACGAGCCACTAGAGGGTGGCTGGAAAGAGGCCTACCCTCCACCGGTAGGTGGTGTGCAGAAATAGCACTGAGGTGGACCTTGACCGAGTTGGACTTAAGTCCAAGATTAGAAAGGGAAAGCAAGTACTGCAATACCACTGATGCTGAACAGGAGAAGGGGTCTTGAGACTGTTGAGTACACCAGACGGAGAACCGACGCCACTTAAGAGCGTAGGACTTCCGGGTGGAAGGCCTCCTGGAGGCCAAGACGACCTCTTCCACATCTGGAGGGAGCTGGAGAGGAGCAAGGACTACCCTTTCAGCAGCCAGGCCATCAGATGAAGGGACCGAAGGTTGGGGTGCAGGAGCGTCCCCTGATCCTGCGAGAGGAGGTCGGGCTGAAACCCCAGAGGAAGAGGTGTGTCCACCGCCAGCTGCAGCAGAAGCGGGAACCAAGGTTGTCTCGGCCACCGGGGAGCCACTAGGATCACCGACGCCTTGTCTCTGAGAACCTTGAAGAGCGTCCGAGACACCAGGGGCATGGGTGGAAAGGCATACAAGAGGCCTGTGGACCATGGAATCAGAAAAGCATCCGCCGCCACCCGGAGAGGATGCGGCTGTCGAGAGCAGAATCTGGGAAGCTGTCGGTTCAGAGGACTGGCGAACAGATCCATGGTGGGGTGGCCCCACCGGAGAAAGATCCGCTGAACCACAAGCGGATCCAACCTCCACTCGTGTGGTTGGAGGACCCTGCTCAGTTTGTCTGCCAGGTAGTTTTCTTGACCTGGGAGATAGACAGCTTTGAGGACGATGTTGCGATGGACGGCCCAAGAGCAGAGCTTCTGTGCTTCCTGACAGAGAAGGAAGGAGCCGGTTCCGCCTTGCTTGTTCACGTAGAACATGGCAACCTGATTATCTGTCTGGACAAGTACTGACTGGTGAGAAATCAGGTGAGAGAAGGCTTTGAGCGCTAGGCGGATGGCTCTGAGCTCCAGGAAGTTGATCTGCTGAGCGGACTCCCAAGGAGTCCAGAGACCCTGAGTACAAGTCCCTTGGCAATGTGCTCCCCAACCCTGGAGAGAAGCATCGGTCGTCAGGACCTGAGAATGTGTAAGGGGCTGAAAAGTCACCCCGAGTACTAGGTTTGGCAGGTGAAGCCACCATCGCAGAGAGGAGACCAGCTGGTCGGAGATCTGTACGGAGTCCGCTAGGCTCCCAGTGGCCTGATGCCATTGTTTGCGAAGGCACCATTGAGCAGGCCGCATGTTCAGGCGGGCATAGGGGGTTACATGAACCGTGGAAGCCATATGGCCGAGCAGTCTCAGAAATTGCCTGGCCGAGACCAGGGAATTGCTGTGAAAGCGGCTGGCGAGATCCATGAGCCTTTGGGCCCTGTCCAGAGGCAGGAAGGACCGCGCCTGAAGTGTGTCCAACCTGGTGCCGATGAATTCTAGATCTTGAGAGGGGAGCAAAGTGGACTTTGCGAAGTTTATGACAAATCTCAAGTGCTGGAGTAGAGCCACCGTGCGATGAGTAGCCTGAGTGGCTTCTTGGGCAGACTGGGCCCTGATGAGCCAGTCGTCTAGGTATGGGAACACAAAGAGACCCTGAAGTCTCAGATAGGCCGCCACCACTGCGAGGCATTTGGTGAACACTCTGGGGGCGGAGGATAGGCCGAAAGGCAGTACTCTGTACTGGTAATGGCGTCCGTCCACCACAAACCTGAGGTATTGTCTGTGGTCTGGATGAATAAGGATATGAGTATACGCATCCTTCAGATCCAAGGAGCATAGCCAGTCTCCCTGCTGGAGGTAGGGCAGCAGGATTCCAAGGGTAAGCATTTTGAACTTTTCCTTTGCAAGGAACTTGTTGAGGTTTCGCAAGTCTAGGATGGGTCTGAGGCCTCCTGTTCTTTTTGGAATCAGGAAGTATCGGGAATAAAACCCCTGACCCTTCAGGTGGTGGGGCACCGGTTCCAAGCTTGTTCCTGAACAAGACTTGCTAACTCCTGAAGGAGTAAGTCCCTGTGCAGAGGGAGTCTGGAAGGCTCCCCTGGAAAGTAGGAGGGAGGTACCTGGTGAAAATGAAGAAGATAGCCCTTTTGAACTATCTGAAGCACCCAGGTATCTGTGGTGATGTTGGACCACCTGTGGGCAAAGTGGACCAGCCGGCCTCCTGTGCTGAGAGAAACCAGCTGAGGGGGAGAGGCTATGCTGAGAAAGTCAAAAACCCCCACCCTGCTGAGCAGGGGCCGGTGGTGCAGGCTTGGGGGCTTGCTGCCTACGGGACCCATTACCCCGTCCCTTGGCCTGCTTTCCCTGTGGGGGAGCTGGTGAGGCCTGATACTGAGGGTAGTATTTATAGGCAGCACCCTTCCTCGGGTAAAAGGGCTTTTTCCCCGAGGCCTTCTTCTTTTGAGAAGGGGCAGAGGTCTTCCTTGAGAGACGAGTCCTGGTGAGAGTCTCCGTCTCGAGTTGTGCAGCCTTCTCATCCATGGGCTTGCCAAAGAGGTTATCACCTCGGCAGGGGACATCGACCAACTTGTCCTGTACCCAGGGCTCGAGGTCGGACGTCTGAAGCCAAGCCTGGCGGCATCCACCGATGCCGACCGCGGCTACTCGAGCCGAAGCCTCAAAACCATCATAGGCTGCTCGAGAGATAAACTTGGAGCACTCCCGAATGCCAGTAGACAAGGATTGGAACCTCTGCAAAGGTTCGTCGGAGAGACCAGCAGAGAACCCGGCTATTTCCTTAGCCAGGTCTCGGAGATACATGCCCATGTAGAGCTGGTAGGTCTGGACTCGACAAGCAAGCATAGAGCCCTGGAAGCACTTCCTACTGAGGGCATCCAGGCTTCGGGCTTCCCTACCAGGGGGCACCGAGGAGTGCATCTTTTGACTCTTCAGTCTATGCATGGCCGATTCCACCACCATGGAATGGTGCGGTAGTTGTGCCTTTTGGAACCCGGGGCTCTTGCGGACTCGATAAATGGAATCGACCCGCTTGCTTAACACCAGCGACGACGCCGGGCTCTCCCACATGCGGAAGAGAAGCCGTTCCAGCATGGGAGGAACCGGTACAATAAAGGCCTCCTTCAGGGGAGAGTCATATTGGAGGGCATCGAGTTCTTCGACTCGAGGCTCCTCCTCAGGATCCGCAGGGAAGGCCAAGGCTTTGGCCATATCCTTCACGAAGTCCGAGAACCGGGTATCCTCCGGGGGGGACCGTCTCCGAGGTTCGGAGACGGGGGAGTCCGAAGGGACACACCGAGTCCGAAAGGAACCAGGCGACTCTTCGTCCTCAGATTCCCAGGCCGACTCCTCGGAGGAGGAGTCGACCGGCTCCGGTCGGGAGGGGACTGATGCCATCCGCCCCGACGCCGAGGGAGTCGGCGTCGACGACCTCGGTCCCGAATGGGAGGCCGAAGGAGACCTCGACCGAGGATTGACTCGAGCCCTCATGGACTCGAGGATCGGCTCGGTCTCCGGGGTCGACTTGGAGGTCGACATCCCGGCGGTCAGGGCAGAAGCGCCAGCGAGGCCAGTGATCAATGCCCGCTGCTGGTCCAAAAAGGCAGACAAACTGCACTCCAAGGCCGTCAACCTGAGTCCGAGCTCAGGAGACCCAGCAGCCCCCGACTCGGGCCCCGACGGCGTCGGGCCCGACGTCGGGTCCTTCGGAGGCGAGTCCACGAGGACAACAGTACTTACGTGAGCGGGCAAGTCCACCTCGAGTCGAGGATGTTTTGACGGCCTTTCCGACTCCAAGGACCCGGGACGGGAATCGGGGCTATGCGACCTGGCCCTCGAGGAACCAGGAGCGTCCACCGATCTCGCCCTCGTGGGTTTCTTCTTCCGATGATGCTCCCGGGTAGGAGACCCCCTTTCAGAGGAACTCCGACGATACTCAGGACCAGAGTCCCGAGACGTCGAAGCCTCTGACGAGGTCCGAGCCCGGCCGGAGTTAGAGAAGATACGCTCCCGCTGGTGCTGCCGACTCCTCAATGCCTTTGAGGACATTTTGCCGCATGGCGTGCAGATCATGGGGTCATGATCTGGGCCGAGGCAGCGGAGGCAGAAGTCATGAGTGTCTGTAAGAGACATAAGTTTCTTACAGAGGTCACACTTTTTGAAACCACTGGCCGCCATCGGGGGAAAAAGGGCCCCTGCGAGGTCGAACGACTGGGCAGCCAGGGAAAAAGGAAAAAAAGCACGAAATCTGTCACGAAGGACAAAAAAACGAAAAATAAAGGACGGACTCGCAACCGGCGTCGCGAGTCCGGGCGGGAAAAGAACCGGCGTCGAACCGAAGAAAAAAACAGAGAAAAATCATCTTTTCGGCGGGGATTCACAGGCAACGTCTGTAGGGCTCCGCGGAAAAAAGAAGACTGAGCAAGATGGCACCCTTGGGCGGGAAGAGGACCGCGCATGCGCGCTGCAATTTCCAAAGGCTTTCTTTGAAAGCTGGGAAAAATTGCTCCGCGAGGGCTCCGTCGGCGCCGACGTCACCCATATGTGAGGACTGACTTCCTGCTTGGTCCTGGAGAAATGCTGGGCTGCATACAGAAAGGATTACCAGCAGAAAGGAAGAGGTACTAATACCGCTGCACAAGTTACTGGTGAGGCCTCACTTGGACTATTGTGTTGTTTTGAAGACCATATCTTGCAAAGGATATAAAAAAACTGGAAACATTTCAGAGGAAGGCAACCAAAATGATTTGGTGCTTGTACGTATAAGAGATCTAAAGGCCTAAATATGTACATGCTAGAGGAGAGGAGGGACAGGGGAGATATGATACAGACCTTTAAATACTTAAAGAGTATTAATGAACAAATAAACCTTTTTCAAGATGGGGAAACTGTAAAACTAGAGGGCATAACATGAAGCTGCAAGGGGGTAAACTGAAGGGCACCACTGAAAAGGTAGTGGATGCTTGGAATGTCATGCCGATGGAGCTGGTGGAAGTAACTATAGTGACAGAATTCAAAATGACAATAGGACACAGTGGATCCTTTTATAGCAACAGGATAAAATCAAAATAATCTTAACTATCTCTTTTATCTCAACAAATAGGGGTGACCTGCATTGATTGGTGGGTACACTCCTAAACAATGGCATAGGGAGGGGTGACTTGCACGGAGCGGCAGGTGCTTTCTTGCCACCTTACTGGGCAGACAAGATGGATCATGCTGGTCTTTATCTGCCGTCATATACTATGGGCCCGATTTTCATTTTGGCAGTTTATGCACCATGTTGGCGCATAGCCTGCCTGCTGACCCCCTTAACCCAGATTTTCATTTCCACAACAACGGAAATGAAAATCTGGGTCACACTGCACAAGCCGGCAACTGCCGAGGCTGTGGGTAGCAGAGATTTTCGATGCTGCCCGTTTAGCCCCAGTGCCTTAAAGATAGGCGAGGGCTTTCCTCACCTATCTTTAAGGCACAGAGCGCTAAGCAGGCAGCATCGAAAATCACTGCTACCTGCGTAATGCCATTCCCCGCCTCCTGTCTAGCCCGAAACACCCCAAACATGCCCTGATGCTAAGCGGATAGCATCTGGACCCATTAGGGACTTAACTGGGATTTCCCATGTAGATGCCTTTGGAAAATCCCGGTTAAGGCATTTACACGGGTAACATGGGCTGTTACCCATGTAACTGCCTTCGAAAATCAGGCCTATGTTACTGTGTTAGAGAAAACATAACACTTTTTCTGGGGAAAACAGACACACGTCCAGTGGGCACCACAGAAAAAAGGAGACTGAAGCAAGATGGCACCCTTGGGTGGGTAGGGGACCACGCATGCGTGGTGCATCTCTCAAAGGCTTTCTTTAAAAGCTGGGGAGAAGCTACCGTGCGGGCTCCGTTGGTGCCAACATCACCCATATGTGACTTCCTGCTTGTTCATGGAGAAGATTCCAAATTACCCCTATTAACTGACAAGCATATTTATTATCAATAAAATACAACCCTAAAATACCTGTTTTCAAATGCTAAAACTAAAATATATATAAAAAATATATAAAACTAAATAAAGGGTTAGATATTATTGGCATCTGAGAGACCTGGTGGAAGGAGAACAACCAATGTTTTTTTATTAAAATTCCCCCTTCCCCCTCCCTTTTCTTTTTTCCTCTCCTTTCCCTCTCCCCTTTCTTCCCCTCATCCCACCCTACTGTACACTTTCCATGGGATGGTTCTCATTCTGGTGCTTTCCATTTCAGCAATATTGGTTCATACATTACTATATACTTTGCATAGTTTCTGGATATACATCCACGTGAGTTTATGATTCTAAATATGTCCCCCTTTCACTTGCATGTCTTATATAGATATATATCCTTCTGTAAGGAGGGTTAGGACTAATAATATGTTTCGTTGGTAGTTCTCTCCCTCAACCTTTTTATGCCCATAAACTGGATTTAGTTTATACTCCTAAAGTCTCCCCTTGTTTGATTTTAACTTTGTTTATTCTTAACTCAGTATTCCCTACACCCTAGGTGTGCCCACTATCAGATGATTATATATTTTCTTTCCTCTTCTGATTATAGCTCTTGGATTCCTCCTTGTCTTGAAATATAGCATACAGACTTTTCATCACAAAGAATATAGATATAACAATAGGAACCTTGTCAATTAATATGAAGGATTTTAAGTGTATTTGTTTATCCTAGTTTTAGACAATGACATGATTTGTATTTATTTATTTTGCCCCTTTTTATATATTTCTCTCTTGAGACATTATTATTGATTATTTCTTTTAATGCTTTTATATTATTTTAATTCCATCATAATTATTGACACTGCTATATGTATCTTTTAATTTTTATTTCATGTTTGTCTGCCTACACCCCAGACAAAACACGGCCCATGTACGGTGGACCTATTGACACAATATATTGAAGATTGATTATATTACTCTGGTTTTCTGTGGTGTACATCGCTTCGCTCAATCACTGGCAAGGTTGGCTCCCAAAGCTATTGCAGCTGCTAGAGTGGTGTGCTTACCTGTGTGGCTGGGTTTTTTATTGTTTTTAATTGCTGTCTCCACCAGCTGTGAAAGTACTGTTCCTGGAAGGAGAGAAAAAGTTGCCAAAAGGTTGATGTGATTGGCAGTAGTGGATTGCTAACTGGACTCCACATGACCACAGCCCATGAAATAATTAAGAAAAAATGCTTTCCCTTTAAAATTTCAACACCAGGTTAAAAAAAAAGTAGTTGGCTTTGGGGGGGGGGAGCAAAAATGCTGACATAGAAGCTCATATAAAGAAACTGCAGCGTGTCAGGAAAGGAAAGAGCTAGCACTGGCACTAATGCGGAAAAAAGAAAACTGATAAGTTGTAATGTTCTATGCATTTTAAAAACATGGTTCTATGTAAACTGCTTTGACCCAGTGAAAGGTGGTAAATAAATCCCGCTAAATAAAATAAATAAATACTTCCACAGAGTGTCAGAGGGTGCACATGTTCAGAAGAGAACAAAAAAGTTCTATCTGAAGATAGAAGAGAGCTCCGTACTGTGGCAGGTGCAGGCCTGTGATCCACGGTGTCTGACATAAGCAGGCCAGCATGGCTAGCTTGACCTGTAAATGAGGCCTGTGGAGAGGCACATAGGATTGCACATCCCCCAATATGCTGCTATTGTAAGATAGAACTCAGTAGAAGTATTGAATTAGCTTAGGTAAGCAGAACTGAGAGATGGAAAAATACAGAAAAACATGTTTAAAAGTTACTGATAAGAAAAAGTACATCTGCAAGGAATATAATTGGGAGTGCTGACAGATGAGTTGCAGAGCCCTGCTCCTCTGCATGCACAAATTGGCTATATGGCCTTGAGAGTGTGAAAGTAACAAGTTGATGAACTGACCATTGTAATTGGGACTAGAAGGGGGGTATGCAGGTGCCATGCCCACTGAAGGGACATAATTGGATAAACTTATCAGTACCGGGACCAATGGAAGGGGTACGGGAGGTACGGGAGGTTACCGGGACCAATGAAATGTTTTTCTATACCTAGAATGGAACAGAAGTCTATAAAAGTTGTTGTAATGCTTGAAAACTTTGCTCAGCCATTTTGAAATTGACTGGTTCGAGACTTGTGCACAAATAAATGATTTGGACCTTCTGAACAGACTCCTGGTATCATTGGTTTGTCTGCGCTTTGCTGCTACATATTCTTGGTGCGTTGGCCGGGAAGTTGTGGAATCAAAGTGTATATAGGGCAATATACCACGACTTTCCGCCTCTATAGGCTTGGTCCTGCCGGGATCGCGCCCTTCCGACGAGGGCTGCTCCCTGGCGCCATCGGTCCCTTGTATCGGAGGGAGCTGGTCGGACCTCGGCGGGTGCCGGGCCCGGTTGGAGCCAACGCCTCGAACCCGAGTGAGGGGAGTCCGAGGTCCAACTCATGCGCCTGCTTGGGAAGTTTGAGGACCGGATCCGGTGAGTATAGTTTTGATTTGGTGTCTAGACAGAAATAGAAAGAGCAGTACTGCCATTGGAACTTGGAATTTGGAATTTGTAATCTCGAGATATTGGGAATTGGTAAGAGAGCTTGATCACCTCTCAAGGAAGGGCCGAGTAACCCCGCATGGGAATTCGCCGGGTGAAACCCCCATCCTTATTGTAATTGGGAAAAGACTAGTCAGAATAGATAGAAACGAATGCATTCTGGGATACGTTGCTAGCATGATTGTGTGAACGAAGTGTGAATGAGAGGTCTGGCAGCACGGACCAAGTGAAGGCGGACCCCTGAGTAGCGCATTTCCTGACTGGGCGACCGCGTTCAGGTCGCGAAAAGGGGGAAGCGATTGTCGTCTTGTCTTGTTATTTGTACTCCCTATACGTTTCTAGGGCCGTGAGGACCCCTTACCCACGGTCCGCCCTCCTTTTCCCTTCTGTCTGTTGTTGCGCGCACACATCGAAATGGGAGGGGTGGGGTCTACTAGAAACACTCCATTAGAATGTATGATCGCACATTTTAAAGAGGGATATTCAGGAGATTATGGTATTAAAATGACAGCAGCCCGTTTGCAGATTTTGTGTACTAGGGAGTGGCCCGATCTAGACCCCATCTGGCCCCGAGAGGGAACGTTCAATGTAGAGATTATTCAGTCAATACACCGTAGAGTGCGGATAGCGCACCCCGATCAGTACTCCTATATAGATTCCTGGTTAAGTATTTGTGAGGATCCGCCCCCCTGGGCGCAGCGCTGTTATGAGGAACAGTGCAGAATAATGTTAGCTAAAACAGATTCTAGTCAGAAAACAGAACATCCCAAAATGAAAGAGCAGGATAAGAAAGCCAGAAAGAAGCCCATCCTGGTAGATCCTGATTCCCCAGAGATAATTCCAAGACAGCCCCGAACCCCAGGTCCGATAAGAGTAGCCCGGCGTCCTGCCCCAGAACCCCAGAGACGGCCGGAGCGGGACCCAACCCCTGATCCCCCTCCTGGAGGGCAGAGAGAGGAATCAGCTGAAGACGAGGATGCCATAAAAAGCGAGTCAGAAGTAGAGGGAGAAGAGGAAGAAAAAGAGAATGCCCAAAGTGAAGATGATAGCGTACAAGTGGTTGCTAGTGCCAGCGCGCCAGCAAAAGATACACCCAAAGTGAAACCTGTTGAGAAAGCAAAAGTAGTCCCCGGGAAGATAATTAAGAAAACAGTCCTTAGATCCCAAAAGACAGTTCCCGCCAAGTTGCTGCCTTTACGGCAAGTCCCGGGAGTGCCCGTAAAGAATGATAATGATGAGGTGGTGGCGGGACCCCTAACTTATGTGTATATCCCTTTCTCTACAACTGATTTATTAAATTGGAGGTCGCATTATGCCTCCTATACTAGTAAGCCCCAGGAGCTGACAGAATTAGTAACTACTATTATGGAAACTCACCAACCCACTTGGTCAGATTGCCGCCAGCTCCTGACCACCCTATTCACGACAGAGGAACGAGCACGAATTAGAAAAGCAGCTATTGAGTGGATGGCAGATAACCCTGTAGCTCCGAGACAGGGGCAGAATATAATAGACCGTCGGGAAGCAGCTCAGAGAGAATTCCCGAATGAAGACCCCCATTGGGATCCAAATACAGATGAAGGATCCACAGCCCTAGCCCGTTTTCGCCAAGGCTTTTTACAAGGCCTGAAAAGGGGGGGCCAGAAAGCTATGAACCTTTCCAAAGTTGCAGGAGTTATCCAAGGTATAGATGAGAGCCCAGCAGATTTTCATGAAAGATTAACTGAAGCATACAGAATGTATACTCCCTATGATCCCGAGGCACCAGGAAGTTTATGTATGGTGAATTCTGCTTTTGTAAACCAGTCTCAACCAGACATTAGACGTAAATTACAGAAATTAGAAGGGTTTGCGGGCATGAATGCAACACAGTTACTGGAAGTCGCTCATAAAGTGTATGTGAATCGTGATAATGAAAGACAGAGAGAATGTGATAGAAAGATGAAGAAGAAAGCTGATTTTTTGGCTGCGGCCATAGTTGAACAGAAAAGGGGAGGTGTCCCTAATCGACGGAGCAGAGGAAGAGGGCGGGGTCAAGGCGGAGGCCGGACCCAGAAGCTAGGCGTGAACCAATGCGCCTACTGCAGAGAGGAAGGACATTGGAGAGATATGTGCCCGCAACTCGAAGACGCCCAGCAAGATGACGACAGCAGTCATCAGTGGCGAGAAGAAAGACGAGGCTATCCCCGAAACCGCGGAGGAGCCAATCGAGAACAATTCCAGCGAGAAAGAGGATGAGCCATTCAAGCATTGGCCACACCGGTCCATGATGAGAATGACATGGATTAGGACAGACCGGGCTCCAAGTTTGCTTTAGGTCTCCAGGAGCCTATGGTCGGAATACAAATAGGAGACCAAGTTATGGACTTTATGGTTGATACTGGAGCACAACATTCAGTAATAGACAAAACGATAGCCCCATTTTCTACAAAAGCAGTCACCATTATAGGAGCAACTGGTGCCAAAGCTACAAAATCTTTTCTTCAAAATCGAATATGCAGTCTAGGAGGACAGCAAATAACTCATCAATTCCTTTACATGCCCGAATGTCCAGTGCCATTACTGGGACGAGATATGTTAGCCAAGCTTCAAGCACAAATATCCTTCTCCGAACAAGGAGAAATGCAAATGACAGTAAATTCCCAAGCCAAACCAGCAGGAATAATGCTGCTGACAGTGCCCCGAGAAGAAGAATGGAGGTATTACGTTGATGACTCCATCCAAGACACCTATTTTGAACAAACTTTAAAGAACATCGATGCACCACCTGGAGTATGGGCAGAAGGCAGTCCCCCAGGCCTAGCCAAGCATATAGCTCCAGTGATTGTAACCCTCAAGCCTAGTGCTACACCAGTGCACGTCAAACAGTACCCTCTCCCAAGAACTGCAATTGAAGGCATTCATCGCCACCTACAGAGATTGCTCGAGTATGGCCTACTAAAGATATGTCAATCCCCATGGAACACTCCACTTTTGCCAGTAAAGAAACCTGGGACAGATGATTATCGCCCAGTACAAGACTTAAGAAGAGTAAATGATGCAGTTGAAACTATACATCCAGTTGTACCCAATCCTTACACTCTTCTAGGACTGATACCTGCTGAAGCTACCCATTTCACTGTACTGGATTTAAAGGATGCATTCTTTTGCATAAGATTAGCCCCTGTAAGTCAAATATTGTTTGCATTTGAATGGCAGGACCCCATCTCTGGAAGAGGGGGCCAACTCACCTGGACAAGATTACCCCAAGGATTCAAAAATTCGCCTACCATCTTTAGTGCTGCACTGAATCAAGACCTTTCAAGCTATCCAGTAGCCCCGGGGAAGAGAGTGCTTCTCCAATACGTGGATGATCTGTTGATAGCTGCCATATCAGAAAGTGAATGTATACTAGCCACCAAAGATCTCTTGCAGCTACTAGATGAAGCTGATACAAAGTTTCCAGAGCAAAAGCACAGCTATGCCAAAAAGAAGTGAAATACTTGGGTTTTCGTATAACCCAAGGAAGCCGAAGATTAGGCAGAGAAAGAAAAGAAGCAGTATGCAGAATTCCAACTCCAACAACCAGAAAGCAAGTCAGAGCCTTTCTGGGAGCGGCAGGATACTGCCGAATCTGGATACCCAACTTTGCCCAAATTGCTAAACCACTGTATGAAGCCACAAAAGGAGAAGAGAAGTCACCACTGGAGTGGGGACTTGAGCAGGATACAGCCTTCCAGAAATTAAAGGAAGAATTGATGTCATCACCAGCACTTGGACTACCAGATGTCCACAAACCTTTCCACTTGTTTGTACATGAAGCACAGGGAAATGCCTTAGGCATGTTGACTCAGAAATTGGGAAATTGGGAGCGACCTGTAGCATACCTATCGAAACAATTGGACCCTGTGGCCAAAGGATGGCCACCATGCCTGAGAGCAGTTGCAGCTACAGCGCTACTAGTGAGTGAAGCAGACAAACTCACACTAGGACAGAACATACGAGTCACTGTGCCACATGCAGTCCTTGCTCTCATGGAACAGAAAGCAAATTATTGGCTCACCAATTCCCGAATGTTGAAGTACCAGAGCATGTTATGTGAAAACCCACAGATACAACTTGAAGTGAGCCATGCCTTGAACCCAGCTACCTTGATACCCATCAGTGAAGAACTCCCAGAACATGACTGTATCGAAGTCATGGAAACTGTGTTCTCCAGTCGACCCGACTTGACAGATGTGCCCATAGACAATCCTGACCAAATCTATTATGTTGATGGGAGCAGTCTCATCCTCGATGGACGACGCTGTGCCGGATATGCAGTCGTCACTCAACACGAAGTAGTTGAATCATCAGCTTTAGCCTCAGGCACATCAGCCCAGAAAGCCGAATTGATAGCACTCACCAGAGCATTGTTGTTAGGAGACAAACTTGTGCTAAATGTATATACAGATTCCAAATATGCCTTCACTACCTTGCATGCCCATGGAGCTCTCTATAAAGAAAGAGGACTCATCACATCCGGAGGAAAATCAGTCAAATATGGTCCCGAGATATTGATGTTACTTGATGCAGTTTGGGCCCCAACACGTGTAGCTGTTATTTATTTATTTATTTATTTTTATTTATTACAGTTTCTTATATACCGCGCTATTCGGCATCAGCGCGGTTTACATCATAACATAACTACCATACGACAAGGTGTCTGGTTTTACATTGAACAGGGAAAAGAAACTTGGATAACTGGGTTAACTATATACATGAGCTATTTACACTGCAGGATAGGTAAAATCATATCATGAGTAAGGGGGCATTGCAGAGGACATCAAGCAGGAAAAGGAGAAGTTGCCCGAGGAAATAGATTTGCAGATGCCTCAGCACGACAAGCAGCTATGACAGGACAGATTGCCCCACAAGCTATGCCAATGCAAGCAGCATTGTTTCCAGTACCTTTGAATCTATGGACACCACGATATACCACCAAAGAATTGAATTACTACTGTAACAAAGAAGATGGAGTACTGAAAGATGGATGGATTGAGCTGCCACCAGAAGAAGGCAGTCAACCCCCTGGACGAATAGTGATTCCTGAACTGTTAGGACCATCTTTTGTCAAAGCTTTCCACGAAGCCACCCACTATGGGAAGAGTGCTATGGAAAAAGCACTCAGACCACATTTCTACATCCCTCTGATGACAACCATATCAGCCTCAGTAGCACGTCAATGTCTAACCTGTGCCTTATAACGGCACCCCGAGTTCAGTCAGGAGGTGTAACTCCCATGCACAACCTCCAGGTTGATTTTACCGAAATGCCAAGAGCCAATGGATACCATTACCTGTTAGTATTAGTTTGTACTTTCTCTGGGTGGGTAGAAGCCTTCCCAACTAGAACTGAGAAAGCCCGAGAAGTTACCAAAGTCTTGATTAGAGAGATTGTCCCTAGGTTCGGAATTCCAGCAGTAATAGGGTCAGACAATGGACCCTCATTTGTCTCCCAAGTTACTCAGCAGTTAGCAAAAGCTTTGCAGATACAATGGAAACTCCACACTGCATACAGACCCCAGAGTTCAGGGAAAGTTGAGCGAATGAATCGTACCCTAAAAGCCCAAATGTCCAAGCTTTGTCAGGAGACACACTTGAAGTGGCCCCAAGTGCTCCCAATAGCTTTACTCAGAATACGCTCAGCTCCTGTAAAGTCAACAGGATTTTCCCCTTTTGAAGTTCTGTATGGTAAACCCCCACCAATAGTGCAGGGAGTCAAAGGAAGTTTAGCCCAAATTGGTTCAGAAGTAACCAGACAAGAACTCCTAGCTCTTAGTTTTGTTCTGCAGACTCTCCATACGTGGATCCAAGACCAGTTGCCTATCAACTTGACGGAACCCTTGCATCCCTATCAGCCTGGTACTTCGGTGTGGATCAAAGATTGGAAGAAGACACCGTTGGAACCCCATTGGAAGGGACCGTACACCGTCATCCTGTCTACCCCAACTGCAGTAAAGGTAGCCGAGATCGACGCCTGGATCCACCACAGCAGAGTCAAGCCCGCCACTGATCCTGAACCAGAGCAGTGGACAGCAGAACAGCATCTTGATGCACCCTTGCGAGTTACTCTGAGACGGCAACCAGCAGCTTAGACACTTCATCACAAGTGCTTTGCAGTAGCCAAGTCTTTCGAAGAGGATTGCTGTTTTCCATGCAGCCACAGTTTTGTTTCAACGAACCCAATTTGCGTGTGATTTGACACACTACTTTGAGACTACATTGACTAAGCCAGACTTCACAAGCCAACTGAAATTGCTAAAAAGTTGGTCAATGTGTACTGGACAACCTGAGGATCTTCAATCAACACTCAGCACCCGTTAAATTGCTTCATTAGCAAACGGGACGAAGAATAAGAGAACGTCGTGATCAAGATCAGCAAGCTGAGGATTCAGAACTCCAATCAACATCAACATGCATCTTTACTTTTGCTTTGCCTTGGTTGCCTTCTTTGGAGGTTTTGAACTGACTTATGCTTTACCACCATGCACTGCTTGCATTACCTCTACTCGAACTGGACTGAAAGTAACTCAGACTTTGCTTTATCATTCTTACTATACCTGCAAGGGAACAGTGACTCGGTGTATCTATAACACCACTGAACTAAATGTTTGCACTCATGGCAAAATCAAAGCATGCTATAATCCGCATCAAAATCCATCCTATTACACATTGGAAA
Source organism: Ichthyophis bannanicus (assembly GCA_033557465.1). Classification (NCBI taxonomy): domain Eukaryota; kingdom Metazoa; phylum Chordata; class Amphibia; order Gymnophiona; family Ichthyophiidae; genus Ichthyophis; species Ichthyophis bannanicus. Next base: position 1,046,430,394 of record CM066033.1, read on the forward strand.
TAAGATGGAAGGATGCAGATGGACCTATATTAGCTGCTACACCACCACTTAAGGACATTACTAAACCTGCTGTTTTGAATTTTGATGCATGTAATGCCATTAATAGAGATAGTTATTCCACCTGTGGTACATGGGAGAAAGCGTATCGAAATGACCATAAGTACATGTGTCCAGAAGGTGCCACAAATTGGTGGAAGTGTACAGGTAAAACGGGATCAGGCTATAGTACTGCACCAGCGGCAGACTACTATTGCCCGTATTGGGGATGTGTTTTTTATGCTACCTGGAATACTGGTATAACTGATGAGAAAATAGATAAACGGATGGCTACTCTAACCAAGCCAACCACAAATGATAAATGTCAGAAAGATGGTTGCAACCCCTTACACTTACGTATACACAATCCCTATGCTTGGAAACAAGGATATAAGTTTGGTTTACGTATTGCTGGAGGGGCAGTAGATCCAGGAACCATTGTGTATATTAGATTGAATACCCAAGCCCACAAGTCATCTAAATATCATATTCATAATACCTTTTATGAAGCCATGCATGTAAATAAGTTTGAGATCCCTCATCCCTCACAGAATTTATTTTTAGAATTAGCTGGAGCAGTAGTATCTAGTCTTAAGATCTCAGATTGCTATTTCTGTGGCGGAACCCAAATGGGAGACCAATGGCCATGGGAAGCCCAAGAATTGAATTATTCTTTAGTTTACAATCAGACTGAATTACACAAGGCTACCAGTGAATGGGTGTTAGCGCACTCAATCGTTGGACGTCTTTGCTATGCCAGAACTGGACCCCAGTTCACCCAAAAGGTAGGACAGCTGGTCTGTCTTAGCCAGAAGTACTATAATGCCACGACCAAAAAGACAGCATGGTGGTCAGGAATCAGACACCCTGAACCTCCTAACCCATTAGCCAGATTTCCTGAACTTGCTGGTTTATGGTACATGGTGTCTGCATGTTGGACGTTGGACTTCACTAACAGCTGTGTCTACATGTCTCCTTGTCCATGGAGGTGGTTTTTATCTGCCAGTTTTTGTGGGTTTCTATGTTTCTATTTTTATGCATTTGGTGTCCACTTAATATTGCCTTCTAGGTTTACATGTCTGAAATTAAATTTCTTTAACTTTTTAAACCTAAATATTGAATGTTGCAAAAAATAAGAAGATAATCTGTTCCTTTTTGCTCAATCTTATGTGAGAACTATAGGGAGTAATTTTAAAAGCAGCCATATAAGATATGCACCATCATGTATTTACATATACGCATCAATGGGCCTTTGTATGTGTTCTGTAGCCTGTCACTATTCTGTAAGTATGCATGTTAGGCCAATGGCCCATACTTTGACTGTGGTCATTCACATAGGCAGAGCTTGGGCAGAGTGCACGTTTACGTGCATACTTTATAAAAAAAACAGGTGCAAACATGTAAGATACACATGATCATGTATACCAGCAATATGGCTGGTGTATGTGATCATGACTAGATTCAACACATACTTCCCACTACATTTGTACCTATTTTATAAAGTATGCATGTATGTGACTTTATAAAATAGGGACAATTGACATGCATAAAAACATGCGTTAACCTAGTCGTGCCTTACAAAATCACCCTTATAGTACTTGACTTAGCAAAATTTTACTCTAGTGCAAAAATAGATTGCAATAGAAATCCAAAATCCAGATGAATTGTATCAATGAATATATCCCCAATATAAATTGTGGTGATAACAAAGACTGGCAAAACTGGAACAACTTCTGCACTGGAGCGATACTTCAATAAATTCCCCCCCACCATAATATGAACAGCTATTGGCCCCACTTTTAAGACACCACACAACCCTCAAGTCACTATTATGGCCTACCAGGCTGGCAGTGACCATGTAATCTTTTGGTTGTGTCTCATATTAGAGAAGAAAGACTGTATGGAGATAGACTTTAAAAAATGGTCTAACAAAATTCCAGAAGAGCAAGCCACGGTTGTCACAGGCGGTTCTCAAGAGTTGAGCAGTGCTTTGTAGTTGGAAAATGCTATTCTTCAGTAAGAAGAAAAGAAGTATTCTTCCTACTTGGAGTGAACATATTTGAGTAGAAAAAGATTGAGGCAAGGCAATTATGCATTATTTGAAGCACATCTGTAATATTTGAGCAATCTGAATCTGCTACACTGTAGTATGGAAGAAAGGGTCTACTTTATTTCTAAGAAATGTCAGTAATATTTAGGATATTAGTCAAGTCTGCCACTAATGTTTTAGCAAAGCAATATTGCTTCAAGACCCAAATAAGCAATTGTAAGAATGTCATAACATATAATACCTGAGTTTAAGTCTCTAAATTATGAAGACTTCTGCTACCATGTCAGGCAGACTAGATGGACCATGCTGGTCTTTATCTGCTGTCATATACTATGTTACTATGTAAAATTCTTATCCCAATTTCCCAAAAGCCAGGGAACAGTTGAATACATAGCAGGTAACCAAGAACAGAGGATGTTGAAGAAAATGTAAGCTAGAACATATGGTATCCTCTTAAGATTCTTTCATTGGTGAACTCCAATCTGTTCATGAAATGGTAGTGAATTTCAAGGTCTTGTTTTGCTTCCAGTCAAGTAGAGTTCATGTATGAAGAAACGAAGAAAGGGCACATTTTATACCTACCTACTCCAGCAGTGTTGAAAATACTTGGTAGAACCAGCATGATGTGATTTGGCCAATACTTTTTATATATTGCCATTTCATATTCTTTGACAACTAAGACATGCAGGTGGTTAGCACCATCCATTGCATGATACAAGTTGAAGAGTCCATGCTCATGACGGCCAGTTGTTGGAGTAAAGATGGGGCTTCTTACACAATCCATATTCTGTTTTTAAAGCAAAAATATGATTATGTTTTATTACAAGAAAAATTATAGTCTCATTACAGTTGAACAAGCCCTTTTTCATCTCTACTGTATAGCTTTAGGGGTTGATATACAAACAATGTATATACTTTATGCAGCTTTTAACTGCATGAACACAGTTTATTAATCTCTTCCCTCCCTTCCCTGTCTCTGGCTGACTAGCTAAATTTTGTGCACATTAAATTTCTGTGCTCACACAGTCAGCTAGACAAAAACAAGATGCCAGGTTGTGCCAGGCTTCTCAAACTTAGGGCTAGATTTACTAAAATGTGCTACCACAAGTGGTGTAAATTTTGCTGAAGTGGCCCTAGCAATGCAGCATGGCCACAAGGAAGAAGGGAGCCCACTTGCATCTGATCCCTTATCTTCAGAAGTGGACTTCTCCCACTCTAGGAGCTCTTTAGAAATTGTTGCTTGGGGGGCCATAATTGAATTTCTGTCACTGACTACCCTATTAGTGCATATTAATGCTATTAACACACATTAGTAGTAAATAGGTCCCAATGCATAAAATAAGACCAGTGGTAAATAATGTGCATTCATATGTGTTAACATATAGTAATGCAAAAACATTTTTAGTAGATCTAGTCCTAAGGCAGTTACAGTAGCATGACATTCAGTGTCAATCTCCTAAATTTAGCAGAAAAAATCTAGGTGCTGCAAAAGTCAACCTAAATCTGCCTTGTTGCCATTGAGTGGCACTTTCTCCCGCGACAGAATATGTTTAAAAACTGCACCAAGACACAGTCCTTTCTTCCTTTCCTCTCAACATTCGATGACACATTTTTTAAAGCACAAGCCACAAAGCCCTGACCTTTCCTCCTAGCATCCAAAAGTACAAAAGAAAAAGTATAGGTTCGTGAAGCCCCTTTCTCCCACTACTCAAAAGTGTTAATGTTGTGATTAATGATCCCTATCATCCTTGTCTCATCTCCAAAATCTGGAATTAGGTGGAATGAAGTGATCTGCATTAACTACATGGCACAGTCTATGCCCATTCCCTGCCTCTTTACATGCTATGCACTTAGGAGGTAAGTGTATAAGAGTCACTTAGTTTACATGCATTCTCATGTGTGTATTTTGCATATGTTTATAGTATGCACACACTTTTAGTTTGTAAAATAGGTGCGTAAGTGGGAAGATTCGCACGCCAAATCTAGGCTTGACTGCTTAACACCAACCCTAGACTGTGTAAATGCCCATGACTAGATTTGTAGAAAAGGCACATACACTATAATATTTTATAAATTAAGTGTGTACATTTAAGCTCCAAAATTACACTTTATTGCGCCGAAGCACATACCTGCAGAATAGCATCCACCTAAAATATGCATGCGCTTATTCCCACGTCTAAGTCATTGAAAATAAGTGCTTCATGAGCATTCATAGCGTGTAACTTTATAGGGCTTGTTATCAAATTACCTCCTTTATGCGTGAATAGCTTGCACTGTCAAGCCACTGTGTCAACAAGGCAGTAATTCACACATGTGGAGGGAAATTTTATAACACAGCACCTAGGATAAGAGGGTAATCAGGTTTTTAGTTTAAGCCTATTTTAAGACACATAGCTAGTATTTTATAAAGACTAATAAGTGCTTAATGAGCTAAAAAGTGCACTTTAGAGGCAAGGAGATTTACACCTGCTCTATAGCAGGTGTAAATGAATGCTTTAAAATACATAAGTATGCATGGAAATTAAATGAATGCTTTAAAATACATAAGTATGCATGGAAATTAAGGCAATTTATAATCAACCATGTACCTGTCAACTCTGCCTGCCAGCACACAGACCATGTCCGTTGCTGTGTCTACCAGTAAAGTATCAGCATTCATGCCAATAGATGTACTTTTACGCCAGTCAGTATTTTATACGTGGTCATTTTAAACTGAATTTTGAGCCTCCTCCTACAATCACCCTGTGTAACAATACGTACAACACAAAAAAAGAGATCAAATATCTGGGAGTCACACTCGACTGCAACCTAAAAATGGAAACGCACCTGCGTAAAACAAACAAGGCCATCTTCCATAAACTTAGAGTGATTCAACCTCTGAGGAATATAATCGAACCCTGTGATTTTCGGTCTGTTGCACAAGCACTCATTATGCCACACCTGGACTACTGTAACGCCATCTTACAAGGTCTCCCTAAAAGATCGCTAAATATCCTTCAAATGGCACAAAATGTGACGGCCAAGATCATCATGAGAACAGGCATTGCTGAGCATATCACGCCTGTTTTGATTGAGCTACATTGGCTTCCCATTGCAGCCAGGATCCAATACAAAACATTGCTAACCACGTTCAAACTTATAAATAACATAACCCCATCATTTCTCTCCACACTTATCAGCACCCAACCATCAAACCGGGACAGGAGAACTATCAACTCAGGCACACTACAAGTCCCTACCAGCATCAGATCTGTGAAAGCAAGTACTAGTCGCAGGACGTTCTCATTCTCTGCACCAACTATCTGGAACCAACTACCATTTGAGCTGCGTTCAATCAAGGACATTACTGCTTTCCGGAAGGAACTAAAAACTCATCTATTTAAAAGTCACTACAACCAGCTGTGACTCACTGTACAAGATAGATGAAGCAAAGGATCCAAGAAATGTATAAATATGTATAAATGGAAATAATGTAAATATTTGCAGTCCAATCCCCAAGACACTAATCCTGTGTGCTGTGCCTTACCCCCAATTCTATGTGTATATTTGCCCCCCTTTTCTGTCTTGATTTGACTACTCCCAAAGATGTAATCAAACCGCTGCTGATCGCTGGAAGTGGCGATATATAAGTGTGTACTAAATAAATAAAAATAAATAAATGAGCAAACTGCCACATACATGTGTTAATGATTTTGTAAAATTACCTCCTAAGTGCTTAACATACTTTAGTAAAAAAAACCTCCTTATTTCTTATTATATAAAGTTTATTATGATAATTAGTTCACCTACTTACCAACCCTGGGAAAACCGTTATTAGGAAGTAGATGTCATAAAACCATAAATATAGAGAGCAAATGTACATAAATTCATACAAAACATTTTCTAAAAATTACCAAACATAAAACAAACCAAAATACAAAGCAAGAGACAAATACTGTAAATTGAAATACAATATTTTATATTTCTGAGATTGTTTTTTCTGTTTGTGTTTTGAATTACCTGTTTTTATGTGCTTGGTAATGCATAATATATATTTTAAGTAAATTTATCTGCATTTCCCCTACATATTTCTAGATTTTTAACATTTTTATTATTTCATCGTCTTTACTGTTTCCTCCCTCATTGTGTGAGTGAATTGCTTCTCCCCTTTCTTTAACCTTCTTTTTAAAATAGAGATAACCAGCACCAAAGAATACTCCAGGAATAGAGGAGAAGCACTAGAATATTTTAGGAAGCATTGGGACTGATAGAAAGTCTGATCAAAAAGAGTAGTTACTCACCTGTAACAGGTGTTCTCCAGGAGCAGCAGGAATCAGTCCTCACATATGGGTGACGTCGGCGCCGACGGAGCCCTCGCGGAGCAATTTTCCCCAGCTTTCAAAGAAAGCCTTTGGGAATTGCAGCGCGCATGCGCGGTCCTCTTCCCGCCCAAGGGTGCCATCTTGCTCAGTCAGATGACATAGCTAAAAGAGAGCAAAAAAGTAGCAAAAAAGAAAGCATAGAACTGCAACTCCAAGGGGAGGAGGGAGGGTTGTGAGGACTGATTCCTGCTGCTCCTGGAGAACACCTGTTACAGGTGAGTAACTACTCTTTCTCCAGGACCAAGCAGGAAGTCAGTCCTCACATATGGGACTCCCAAGCTTAAGGCTACCGGAGACCCTAAGCACAAAAAGGAGCTCCCTCAAGCTCAGTAGCCCAGAAGGAAGGAATCTTCTCTGAATACGTCTCCAACCGGTAGCCCAACATCCGGGATGGAGGGTAGGAGTTGCCTATACCTCGAAGAGGTTACGGAGGACTGCCTGTCCGAAAGCACTGTCCCTGCGGGACTCCCTCTCCAGGCAGTAATGGGCCGCAAAAGTCTGGCTTGAAGACCAAGTAGCGGCCCGGCAGATGTCTGCCAATGGAACAGAGCGGAGGTAAGCCACTGACGTAGCCTTCGCCCGAACACGATGGGCCGTGACTCGACTTTCCAGCGAGAGGCCGGCTGCCTCATAAGCCCAAGCGATACAGTCAGCAATCCAGATGGACAGAGTACGCTTGGAGACAGGGAGCCCCAATTTATTGGGGTCATAAGAGACGAAGAGCTGAACAGCCCTTCTTTGCTCCCGCGTACGGTCAAGGTAGAAGGTTAACGCCCTTCTACAGTCCAGGGTATGCAGGACCATTTCAGCTCGGCTGGAGTGTGGCCTGGGAAAGTAGGTCGGAAGTACCACCTCCTGGTTGATGTGAAAAGGGGAAACCACTTTGGGAAGAAACTTAGGGTGAGTCCGTAGGACTTCCCGGTTCTTGTAGAACCTAGTGTACGGAGGATCAGACACCAGGGCCGGCAGCTCACTAACGCATCTAGCAGAAGGGAGGGCCACCAAGAACAAGGTTTTCCAAGAAAGAAAACGAAGAGGACAGGTAGCCATAGGTTCAAAAGGCAGACAGGTAATCCGCTGTAAAACCACATTGAGATCCCAGTCCGGGGCTGGTGGGCGCAAAGGTGGTTTAAGGAGGAGGCGGCCTCTGAGAAAACGAGCCACCAAAGGGTGGCTGGAAAGAGGTCTGCCATCCACCGGCATGTGATGCGCAGAAAGAGCACTGAGGTGGACCTTGACCGAGTTGGACTTAAGTCCAAGATTGGAGAGGGAAAGCAAGTACTGCAAGACCACTGATGCTGAACAGGAGAAGGGATCTTGAGACTGCTGAGCACACCAGACGGAGAACCGATGCCACTTAAGAGCGTAGGACGTCCGGGTGGAGGGCCGCCTGGAGGCCAAGACGACCTCCTCCACATCTGGAGGCAGGCGGAGGGGAGGAAGGACTACCCTTTCAGCAGCCAGGCCATCAGATGAAGGGACCGGAGGTTGGGGTGCAGGAGAGTCCCCTGATCCTGTGACAAGAGGTCGGGCTGAAACCCCAGAGGAAGAGGGGTGTCCACCGCCAGCTGCATTAGAAGCGGGAACGAAGGTTGTCTCGGCCACTGGGGAGCCACGAGGATCAACGAGGCTTTGTCTCTGAGAACCTTGAAGAGTGTCCGAGACACCAGTGGCATGGGAGGAAAGGCATATAAGAGGCCTGTGGACCATGGAATCAGAAAAGCATCCGCCGCTACTCGGAGAGGATGCGGTTGTTGGGAGCAGAATCTGGGAAGTTGTCGGTTCAGAGGACTGGCAAACAGATCCATGGTGGGGAGGCCCCACTTGAGAAAGATCCGTTGAACCACCATCGGATCCAATCTCCACTAGTGTGGCTGGAGGATCCTGCTTAGCTTGTCGGCCAGGTAATTTTCTTGACCTGGGAGATAGACAGCTTTGAGGATGATGCCGTGGTGGACGGCCCAAGAGCATAGTTTCTGTGCCTCCTGACAGAGAAGGAAGGAGCCTGTTCCGCCTTGTTTGTTCACATAGAACATTGCAACCTGATTGTCTGTCGGTACCAGCACCGACTGGTGAGAAATCAGGTGAGGGAATGCTTTGAGCACTAGGCGGATGGCTCTGAGCTCCAGGAAGTTTATCTGCTGAGCAGACTCCCAAGGAGTCCAGAGACCTTGAGTACATGTCCCTTGGCAGTGTGCTCCCCAACCCAAGAGAGAAGCATCGGTTGTCAGGACCTGAGAATGCGGAGGGGGCTGAAAAGTCACCCCTAGTACTAGGTTGGGCAGATGAAGCCACCATTGCAGAGAGGAGACCAGCTGGTCGGAGATCTGTACGAGTCCGCTAGGCTCCCAGTGGCCTGATGCCTTTGTGTGCGAAGGCACCATTGCGCAGGTCGCATGTTCAGGTGGGCATTGGGGGTCACATGGACCGTGGAAGCCATATGGCCGAGCAGCCTCAGAAATTGCCTGGCCAAGACCAGGGCATTGCTGTGAAAGTGGCTGGCGAGATCCATGAGCCGCTTGGCCCTGTCCAGAGGGAGGAAGGCCCGCGCCTGAAGAGTGTCCAACCTGGCGCCGATGAATTCGAGATTTTGAGAGGGGAGCAAAGTGGACTTTGCGAAGTTTATGACAAATCCCAAGTGCTGGAGTAGAGTCACAGTGCGATGAGTGGCCTGAGTGGCCTCTTGGGAAGACTGGGCTCTGATGAGCCAGTCGTCCAGGTATGGGAACACAAAAAGGCCTTGAAGTCTTAGATAGGCTGCCACCACTGCCAGGCATTTGGTGAGCACCCTGGGGGTGGAGGATAGGCCAAAGGGCAGTACTCTGTACTGGTAATGATTTCCTCCCACAACAAACCTGAGATATTGTCTGTGGTCTGGATGAATAAGGATATGAGTATACGCATCCTTTAGATACAAGGAGCATAGCCAGTCTCCCTGCTGGAGGTAGGGCAGCAGGACTCCAAGGGTAAGCATCTTGAACTTTTCCTTTGCAAGGAACTTGTTGAGGTTTCGCAAGTCCAGGATGGGTCTGAGGCCTCCTGTTCTTTTTGGTATCAGAAAGTACCTGGAGTAAAACCCTTGACCCTTCAGGTGGTGGGGCACCGGTTCCACAGCCTGTTCCTGAAGGAGACTTGCTAACTCCTGAAGGAGTAAGTCCTTGTGCAGAGGGAGTCTCGGAGGCTCCCCCGGAAAGTAGGAGGGAGGTACCTGATGAAAGTGTAGTAGATAGCCCTCCCGAACTATGTGAAGTACCCAGGCATCTGTGGTGATGTTGGACCACCTTTGGGCAAAGTGGACCAGCCGGCCTCCTGTGCTGAGAGAAACCAGCTGAGGGGGAGAGGCTATGCTGATGAAGTCAAAAACCCCCACCCTGCTGAGCAGGGGCCGGTGGTGCAGGCTTGGGGGCTTGCTGCCTACGGGACCCATTACCCCGTCCCTTGGCCTGCTTCCCCTGTGGGGGAGTTGCGGAGGCCTGATACTGAGGGTAGTATTTATAGGCAGCCGCCTTCCTCGGGTAAAAGGGCTTTTTCCCCGAGCCCTTCTTCTTCTGAGAAGGGGCAGAGGTCTTCCTTGAGAGACGAGTCCTGGTGAGAGTCTCGGTCTCGATCTGTGCAGCCTTCTCATCCATGGGCTTGCCAAAGAGGTTTTCACCTCTGCAGGGGACATCGACCAACTTGTCCTGCACCCATGGCTCGAGGTCAGACGACTGAAGCCAAGCCTGGCGGCGTCCACTGATGCCGGCTGCGGCTACTCGAGCCGATGCCTCAAAACCATCGTAGGCTGCTCGAGAGATGAACTTCGAGCACTCTCGAATACCAGTTGACAAGGTTTGGAACCTCTGCAAAGGTTCATCGGAGAGACCAGCAGAGAACCCGGCTATTTCTTTAGCCAGGTCCCGGAGATACATGCCCATGTAGAGGTGGTAGGTCTGGACCCGACAAGCAAGCATAGAGCCCTGGAAACACTTCCTACCGAGGGCATCCAGGCTTCGGGCCTCCCTACCGGGGGGCACCGAGGAGTGCATTTTTTGACTCTTAAGTCTATGCATGGCCGATTCCACCACCATGGAATGGTGCGGTAGTTGTGCCTTTTGGAACCCGGGGCTCTTGCGGACTCGATAAATGGAATCGACCCGCTTGCTTAATACCGGCGACGACACCGGGCTCTCCCACATGCGGGAGAGAAGTCGTTCCAGCATCGGAGGAACCGGTACAATAAAGGCCTCCTTTGGGGGAGAGTCATATTGGAGGGCATCGAGTTCTTCGACTCTAGGCTCCTCCTCGGGATCCGCGGGGAAGGCCAAGGCTTGGCCATATCCCGCACGAAGTCCGAGAACCGGGTATCCTCCGGGGGGGACCGTCTCTGAGGTTCGGACTCGGGGGAGTCCGATGGGACACACCGAGTCCGAAAGGAACCAGGTGACTCTTCGTCCTCGGATTCCCAGGCCGACTCCTCGTCGGAGGAGTCGAGCGGCTCTGGTCTGGCGGGCATCGATGCCATCCGCCCCGACGCCGAGGGAGTCGGTGTCGACGACCTCGGTCCCGAACGGGAGGCCGAAGGAGACCACGACTGAGGATCGACTCGAGCCCTCATGGACTCGAGGATCGGCTCGGTCTCCGGGGTCGACTTGGAGGTCGACGTCCCGGCGGTCAGGGCAGAAGCACCGGCGAGGCCAGCGATCAATGCCCGCTGCTGGTCCATGAAGGCAGTCAGACTGCTCTCCAAGGCCGTCAACCTGAGTCCAAGCTCAGGAGACCCAGCAGCCCCGACTCGGGCCCCGACGTCAGCTCCTTCGGAGGAGAGTCCATGAGGACAACAGTACTCACGTGAGCGGGCAAGTCCATCTCGAGACGAGGATGTTTTGAAGGTCTCTCCACCTCCGAGGACCCGGGACGGGAATCGGGGCTATGCGACCTGGCCCTCGAGGAACCAGGAGCATCCACCGATCCTGCCATCGCGGGTTTCTTCTTCCGATGATGTTCCCAGGTAGGAGACCCCCTTTCAGAGGAACTTCGACGATGCTCAGGACCAGAGTCCCGAGACGTCGAAGCCTCTGACGAGGTCTGAGCCTGGCCGGAGTCAGAGAAGATCCATTCCCGCTGATGCTGCCGACTCCTCAACGCTTTTGAGGACATTTTGCCACACGGACCACAGATCATCGGGTCATGATCGGGTCCGAGGCAGCGGAGGCAGAAGTCATGTGTGTCTGTAAGAGACATGAGTTTCTTACAGAGGTCACACTTTTTAAACCCGCTGGCAGCCATCGGGGGAAAAAGGGCCCCTGCGAGGTCGAAAGACCGGGCTGCCAGTGAAAAAGTAAAAAGGTGCGAAATCTGTCACGAAGGACAAAAAAACGAAAAATAAAGAACGGACTCGCAACCGGCATCGCGAGTCCGGGCGGGAAAAGAACCGGCGTCGAAACCGAGAGAAAAAAAGAGAAATAATCAACTTTTCTGCGGGGATTCACAAACAACGTCTGTAGGGCTCCGCGGAAAAAAGAAGACTGAGCAAGATGGCACCCTTGGGCAGGAAGAGGACCGCGCATGCGCGCTGCAATTCCCAAAGGCTTTCTTTGAAAGCTGGGGAAAATTGCTCCGCGAGGGCTCCGTCGGCGCCGACGTCACCCATATGTGAGGACTGACTTCCTGCTTGGTCCTGGAGAATGAGGAGATCAGTTTTTCTGGGAACTTAGCATGCAAAGTACAATAAAGAACTGGTATTTTAGGGGAGCTTTAGAACAATAAGACCTTCAGTCAGATAGAGGTTTACATATATAGTATTAATTTAAATGCAATTGTAAGTTTACCGTATCTGTGATAAGGGGTAATCGCATGCTTTCTAGCTGTCCTCCAGGTTGGCTAAAGATAAAATGGTGCTCCTTTGACTTGGGTATGATGAAATGAAGGTTGATTTCCTCTCCAAGCATGGAATAGGAAAATGTGAAGGCATGCAACGTGGACTCGTACAGCTGAGGGGAAAAAATGGCACTGCTAATAGTAAGTATGCTTTATTTCCAAACAAAAGATATCAGGACAATGAATCTATCTATCAAGATTAATGCATAACCATATAAATAAGGCAGTCATTTCAGAGAACTATTAGGGCGAATGTTCAAAACAGGTTAATAGATTCATATAACTTGCCTATCCAGATAGTATCGGGTCATTTAAATCATTAAACGGCCTGGTACTGTCTATGTAAGAAGAGGCCAGATTTGGGGCAGGGCAAAGGTGGGGTAAAAAATTACCTGTTTATTGGCAATATTCAGATGCTAAATGGATAATTTATAGGTTTAGTTTAGGTCGGCCAAATATCAGGCTGAAAATAATTTGGTGACCACACCAGCTGAATATTGATACCTTTATTTCTACAGACATTAAATTGTCTTGGAAACAAGAAATGATGCGAGGGTAGCACAAGGTTTTGGCACAGGGCCCCATGCTGTTTTGTAGCACCATGCCAAAATTACACACTAACCCCATACTACCCTTTAGTAAACATGCCCCTAATACTGGAGTTTTCCATCCAAGTTTTATGAAACTTGCAGACAGGCATCAGCAGCAGAAGCAATAGCACTCCAATACACTAAAATGGCACAAAGTATGACAATAATACCCCATGGAATTGCAAGAAGGGCACAGTGGCCAAATAATGGCATGAACACCTCAAGGTATCACGAGGGGGAAATAAAAATTCATACAATGCCATGAGCAACCAAAAGGACCATGAAAGAGGCAAAGCAACGCAACAATGGTGAGAACAACCTAAAATGTCATGAGGGGGCAAAGTGGCAAGAACAATGGCAAAATCCCCAATGCACCAATAGGGGCAAAGAATAAAATTAGTGACTGTAATCTTGACCTTCTTTGTCTTATAGAAACATGGCTCCAGGAAGGGGAAGACTTATTTACAATGCTGCCTTCCTCCAGACTATTCAGCCTTTTCTACCCCATGACCCTCTTGAAGAGGGAATGGAGTGGCTCTTATCTATAAGAACTATATCCCTTCTTCAGAACTCTTCGACTGCCTATTAGCTGTCCCTGAATTCCTACTGGTCAAGATCGGGGCACCATATCATCATCACCACATGTTGATCCTATAGGGCCCGATTCTGCCCTGCTAGTTGTGCCCTCCCCGCCGGCGTCTAACATCCTGACCAATTGTACAGTGAAGTTAGATGCCAACGGGGAAGGGGTGGATCGGGGGCAGAGTTAGGGTGGGCGATCGCCGACCTTGGACGTACAGGCTAATGTTGACCCTGTACATCCAGGGCCAGTGACTTGTGTGAGGAGGTTATTCCACCTCTGAGGTGGAATAACTTCCCTGGACATTTTTTTTGGTGGGCCCAGGTCGCGGATGGGGCAGGGAGGCCCAAAGACATTCCCTGAGCCCGACCCTGGCCTTAGGAGGCTGGATCAGGGGTCGGACTGCAGGGAAAGCCTTTGTTAAGCCGGTGGCTGGGATTGCAGCTTTACAATGGAGCTGTGGTGCCATAGCAACTGGATGCCATGGCACTGCAGGTCCATTGTAAAGCCCTCTCTGAGTTAGTCGGGCTTTTCCTGTACATGCAGGCCGGATTGAATCGCAGTCCCGGCCTGCATGTACAGGGCTGTTCACAATTCTGGTCCCGCGGGGCTAGACTTGCCCGCGGGATCAGAATCTCAACCCCCTCTGTACGTACGGTTCAAATTGGATGTACAGAGGGGCTGTAGGTCTGGGATGGAATGAGCCTGTAATTGTTCTCCCTCTCTTCAGGCTAAGATTTGGGATTCTATTATTCAAGCCATTCTGAGTTCCTCCATTCTTTACCCCCAACTTATTCTCGGAGCTTTCAATATCCATTTGATGCTCCTGTCAGATCATATGCTCCTGTCAGTTCACTACTGTTAATTGCTATTTGTTAACTGTAATTACCTAACTTTAAACTTGTTATATGTAAAAACAGATCACCCTGTTTAATGTTGTTATATGGAAACCGCACCTGATCAAATGGAAGGAGCGGTATATAAATAACCTGTTAATTAAATTAAATTAAATTAATTAAATATGACAAATCTTTCATTCAATTTCTGTATGATCATGGCTTTGTGCAACATGTTTCTTGCCCCACCCACTCTGCTGACCACACCCTGGATTTTATCATCATCCAGTCTGAGGCTTCCATTTATCCTACTCATATCTCTTCCTGTCCACTTCTTTCGTCAGACCACTATCTCATTTGCTTTACTCTTCCTATATCAAAACCTGTGCCATCTTCCCCTAATACAGATTTAATTCCAATTTCCCACCAGATTTCTTTACTGTTCCATTAGACATACAAATTGATCTCTTGTCTTCTATCAGCAAAGATGGATATCCTTGCACCTAAAAAACCCTGCTAACCCCATCAGAGGAAATTGTTTCCTTGGTACCATGCAGGCCTGCACTTCCTCAAGAAGCAAGTTAGAGCAGCAGAAATATCCCCCTTCATCTTTCGCTCTTTTTAAAGATCGCCATTGATACTATTGAGCTCAGGTTCTTGCTGCCAAGAGGGAATACTACTTTGCTCTGGTCAAACAATCCTCTTATTCACCTAAGACCATTTTCCCTATTGCTAACACATTATCCTCATCTCTTCCATTCCTCAGACTAATTCCCTTTCTACTCCATCATCAGATTCTCTCGCCACTTATTTCAGTGACAGATCAGTACCATTTGACAAGGACTCCCTTGAGCCCCTGAATTCATTATATCATCCCTTCGGTCTCAGCTCCTCTATGTATGATGCATAAATAGTCTGACGTTTCCCCACCCCCTTTTCATTGTCCATGGTGCAGAAGCTAGTTTCCACAATAAAAATAACTGTCCTTTACATCCCATCCCATCCCATCCCCTCTAGCTGGTTGAAGGAACCCTCTCTTGGCTTGATTTTTTTTGTGTACTCCATCATTTCTACAAATTTAACAACTGGCCAGGTTCCCAGTGAATGGAAAAATGTCTTGGTCTGGCCATCTTTGAAAGGTCCCAAATCCGATCCTCGGGATCCAGTTAGTTACTGGTCAATCTCCAATCTGCACTTTCCGTCAAAACTGGCAGAGCACTTGATCCTGCCACAATTTACCAACCATCTGGAACATACCCATACACTACTACTACTACTAATCAGCATTTGTATAGCGCTACAAGACATACGCAGCGCTGTAAAGACACATGTAAAAGATGGTCCCTGCTCATCAGGGCTTACAATCTAGTCAAGACAAACAACAGAACAGTTGAGGACAAGGATATATCGAGAGGAATGGTAAGGAAAAATAAAGGAGACTAAGCGGGTCAGGATCCAAAAGTGTCTTCAAAGAGGTGAGTTTTCAGCCTGGATTTGAAAAGGGCTAGAGATGAAGCCTGATGCACAGACTCGGGTAGTTTATTCCAGGCAAAAGGAGCAGCAAGATGGAATGATTGAAGTCTGGAGTTGGCAGTAGAAAAGAAGGGCACAGATAGAAGAGATCTGACAGAAGAGAGGCGTTCGCGGGGAAGGGTATAGGGAGAGATAAGAGAGGAAAGGTAGTGAGGAGCAACAGAATGAGTGCATTCATGGGTCAGTAAGAGAAGTTTGAATTGAATACAGAAATGAAAAGGGAGCCAGTGAAGTGACTTGAGAAGAGGGGTTATATGAGCATATCGAGGCTGATGGAAGATTAGCCGCGCAGCTGAGTTTTGAACAGATTGAAGAGAAGAGAGATAATTCAGAGGGAGGCCAGCAAGGAGAAGGTTGCAATAGTCTAGATGGGAGGTGACTAAAGTGTGGAGCAGATAGTTAATTTGGAGGAGGAGAGAAGATTTGCAGTTTCCTCCTCAGTGATTGCAGAAAAGGAAGAAAGAGTGACCAAAGATGAAGGAAAGATTTGGGAATGAAGAAGAGGAAGATGAGATGGAGGTGACGCTGCAGAGAATTCAAGGCTAATCTTCTGGACTTTGTCATGGAAGTAGTCAACCAAGGTCTGGGAAGACAGTGAAGGAGGGATTGAGGGAGGAGAGACCTTGAGGACAGAGTTAAGCGTAGCAAAGAAATGATGAGCGTCATAGGCAAGAGAGTTAGTCAGATGGACATAGTACCCTTGCTTGGTGAGAGCTATGACTGACTGGAAAGAGGTCAGCATGAATTTGAAATGTAGGTAGTCAGCAAGAGCATGTGATTTAAGCCAAAAGTGCTCAGCCAAGCGTGCACAGAAACGTAGCTAGTGGGTTGTCAAGGAAAGCCAAGGTTGAGATATGGTACACCTCACAGGGTGTGGAATGAAAGGAGCAAATGTATCCAGAGCAGAGGAGAGTATAGTGTTATAGGAGGAAAGAGGTGATAAGACAGCAGTGGAGAGAGCTGAAGGGTTGACAGTGTAAATTGTCATGAGGTGGACAGCACAGAGTCTAAAACTTTAAAAGGGAAAACAAAGGAAGGGATTACTGGTCATGAGATAGACAGTACACAGCTTGAAATAACCAGAGAGGCTCTAAAAGGAGAGCTTATTTCTTATGAGGGAGATAGCATAAAATCTGAAGTATTAAAAGCATTTAGAAATGAAGAGCTTACCTCACAGTCACAGGGTCAGTGGAGACATTCACTGTGCAACGGGGCAGGGAGTGAAGAAACAAACATTCCTCAGGGTTGCAGTGACGCAGAGAGAATTCAGAGCTCTAATCAGGCTCACCTGTGGGAACAGTCACGTTCCACGTTCAATAGTGGAGTGGAGGCGTGGAGTGGAGTGGAGGCGTGGAGTGGAGTGGAGGCGTGGCCTAGTGGTTGGGGCAAGGTACTCCAGGCCAGAAGGTCGGTGGTTCAAATCCCACTAGACGACAGCAACCTTGGGCTGGAAGGACTGGGGTTTCTAGTCCCACAGGTGCTCCTTGTGGTCTTGGGCAAGCCACTTAACCCTCCATAGCCCATGTTCCCTGTAAAATAGTTATCTCCAAGTTATAATGCCCTGTTCAATGTAATTTCAGTTTGTTCAATGTAAACCGCACTGATGCAGAATAGCGCGGTATATAAGAGAATGTAAATAAATAAATAAATAAATAGGCAGCCCAATAAAACCAGGAGAAAATCAAGTGAGAGGGGAGAGGAAGGAGAGGATGAATTCCCAAGCAGAGAGGGTGATCTCACAAGCAGAGAAGCTGATTTGGAAACTCCAGACCAAACAGTAAGAGACCCACTACCTTGGAGAGCCAGGTTTGAACAGAAGCAGTCTGACGAACCCGAGTGGATCAGGGGAGATAGAGCTAAGGTCTTCCCAACCAGAGGGGTCCTCGCTCCCAGGCAAGCAGCCAGATCTCCAAAGAGCAAAGGTCACACTCAGAGAGTCTCACAGGAAGCAGGAAGCAAGTACTACCCTGTTAGACCCGGCAACAGACACTACCGGAGCAAAGCAGTCTGCAGGTCTGAGAGAAAACCCTGGCTAGAGGAAGAAGGACTAGAAGCCATATTCTCTAGTGGCAAAGATAAGTACCCTCTATATTATAAAGGGAGTGGAGTAGATTCGGGGAAGAAAGGAAAAGCATACAGGAAACAAGAATTCCCTCAATGGCTTAGGGACTGGGAAGAATTCCCCAACTCAGCTCCTGTTACCTCTGAACCCCAGCAGCTGCAACTATACCTCCCAAGGACAGAGTTTGCCCCAGAGCAGTGGTCTGAGCACAGATTGGCAAAAGCTCAGAGATCCCACATAGGCGAAGCCCAAGAGGGGATGCAGTGGGAAAGCACTATCCCAGGGAACATACAGGAGCCCATGGATTGTAGTCTGGGTGTAACAGACACTGTAGAATCTCTGTGTTAAAGAGAAGGAAAAAGAAGTGTTTTGATTTCTTTAAAGGAAGATAATATCTTTTGTGTGGTTTTGAGAAAGCAAAGAAGCAGCTTGGTTTTTGTTCTTTTGCCTGTGATGTAACAGCTTATTTTGTGTTGTCCTTATCTGGAAGTCATCCATACGGGACAGGGAATAAAACCCATCCTTAATTCACTTTGGACACGACTCTTATTATTCCACAACTCAAACTGGGTCTCCATCTAGGCAGCTGCCTAGGGAGACACAGTCAGCCAATAGGCTTACAAAATATTCCTAAATATGTTTGTGTAGATTGGGCAAGTCCAAGATGTGGGGTGGTTAAGGGTGAAGGTTAGCAGGTGATGGTCAGATAAGGGCAGAACTGAGGTGGAGAAGTTTGAGGGTAAGTAGTTGGAAGAGAAGACAAGGTCAAGGCAGTGGCCATGCTTGTGAGTAGGAGCGGTAGAGAGCACAGCTGGAGGTTGAATGAGGAGGTTAGGGAAAGGAGCTTTAAGGCATAAGGGTCAGAAGCGTCATCAGCATGAATGTTAAACTCCCCAATAAGGGAAGGGGAAGACGCATCCAGAAAGAAGGAGAGCCAGGAGTCAAAGTCAGTGCGAAAGATAGAGGTGGACTTGTTGGGAGGGTCAATAAATGACAGTTACCCAGAGAGGTAGTGGAGAAATTAGGTGGATGGCATGGACATCAAAGGAAGCAAAGGAATTAGAGGCAGGAGGAGGAGCTGGAATTGGCAGGAATGAGAGAGTAGGAACCCAACACAGCCACCATGGCCAATGGACCAAGGCTTATGGGAAAATAGGTAGCCTCCGTGACAGAAGGTAGCGACTGAAGCTGAATCTTCAGGAAGAAGACAAGTTTCAGTAAAAGCTAGGAGATGTAGAGTATTAGAGATAATGAGGTCATGAATAAAGGCAAATTTATTGGAAACAGAATGTGCATTCCATAATGTGCATGAAAAAGGGAGCGAAGAGGGAGATAAGAGAGAGATATGAACAAGATTAGAAAGATTACACATTGACCTGCCCTGGGAGTGTGAAAAACGTCAAGGGGGGCCAGGGTTGGGGTTGACATCTCCAGATGAGGGAAGGGGAAGGGGAAGGAGAGCACAAGGGAAAGAGGAGGTGGCACGATGGAAGAGAGGGGGAGGTTCTCTCAGTGAGCGTGGGAATGGCTGAATGAGAGGAAGAAAAAGGTGAAGTTCAAGGGCAGATGATAAGGCAGAAGACAAAATGGTAGGGGAAGTGGGGACAATAAGGAGTGGTAACGACAAGTAGGGTCATGGAACTGTGGGAATGAGTAGAAAAGATTTGGGAAAGATAACATCAAGAACACAAAGTGATATGGAGCCACAGGAGAGGAGGAGGAGGAGAAGCGAATGCAAATTAAAGGAGATACAGGTGGAGAGGGGGGAGAAAGTCCTGGTGGCTTCAGGTGCACCTGAGTAATTGCATCAATAGCAGAAGAAGGCTATGAAAGAGTGTTAGGCCAGGGATGGGTGGATGGGTGGGTAATAAAGTGCTGAGAGGGAGACTCAGCTCTGCAGATGGCAGGAGTTGAGTAAAGGACAGACAGAAGATAGGACACACACACTGACAAAACAGAAATATAGACAGAACAATAAACAAGCTAGATTCTAAGCAGACACAGGAAAATGCTTGAACAGAGCATACAAAGTTAGCTGAGGCTTACAATAAGGGTGCTCTCCTAAGCAGGAACCAGCAGCAAATAGAGGAACCGCAGCTTATGTGCTCAGAGAGGAAAGCTTCTGAACAAAGCCCCAGCAGGATGAGGGGCGGGGAAAGTGCTGAATGCAAGTAAATGAGAGCAGGCAGATTCCACCGGAAGTGCCCTAGTAAAACTCAAGTGAGGTAAAAAAAACTTAAGACTTTAAATACCCACAAGAGGAATACCTGTAGAGGAATACAGAGATGGAAAAAAAAGAAAGAAAAAGCACTCCTGATGTGCAGTCAGTACTAGTCAGAGAACAGAGACAATAAAGTGTTGAGAAGAAGACAGAGCGCTGCAGAGGGCAGGAGCTGGTTAATGGACAGACAGAAGATAGGAACACACACTGACAAACGGAAATATTATAGTTATTATATTGAAATGTTATAGTTGTGCTAAAGTATTACAATGTTCACTGTAATGTTAAAGTTGTGTTATATGTAAACCGCTTGATCCTTGGAAAAGCGTTATATAAAACCTATTAAATAAATAAATAAATAGAAATAAAATAAATATAGACAGATCAATGCACTACATTTATGTCTGGCTTCTATGCCAACCACAGTACTGAAACAATTATTACTTCTGTTCTCAGTGAAACATATTCTGCTCTTGACTACGGGCAACTCATATTAGCTATCTTGGATATTCTGCTGCATTCGATCTTGTGGATCACCATATTCTTCTCTCCTGTTTATACAACTCCGGTTTTCGAGGGACTGTTTTGATCTGGTTTACATCTTTCCTGTAAAATTAATCCTTTTTAGTACTTTCTCTTTTACTTTTCAATATGTACCCGAGCCCACTTGCTATGCTTATCCAGTCCAAGGGCATCTCTTTCTACATCTACACAGATATCATCCTTCTCCTCACTCATACTGACTCTATTGATCTCAGCCTTTACCATATCAACAACTGCCTTGAATCAACTGCCTCCTGGTTATTCTCTAACTCCCTTAAACTCAATCCCACAAAATCTTCTGCTACCTGAATTCTGGGTAATTCTGGAGAATCTTCTTTTGCCCCCTCCCTGGCCAGCACGCCTATACCCCTTTAGTCATCCTTCAGATATCTTGGAATCTTCTTTGACTCTAAATTCTCCTCTCTTCAAATCAGTCCAGTTACAAAATCCTCCTTTATAGCACTCCACCACTTTCGTGCTCTTCATCCCTTCCTTGACCTCACTGCCCAGGTCTCCATTCTCTACTCAGTATCATAATTGTAAGACTGGACTACTGCAATGTCATCTATGCTGCATTGCTAATTTACAAACTAAAAAAGTTACAAACTATCCAGAACACCGCAATCCGTATTCCGTGTAAAGCATGAAAATGTGATCATATTTCTCCTCTTTTCACCAAACATCACTGGCTTTCTGTTAAATACCATATTCAACACAAAATTCTCACACTGACTCATAAATTCCTTAATAACAATGTACCATACTATTTATCATCTTTGGTTAACATATATGCTCCCCCACGTTGCTTATGCTTGCTCCATGGGAACCAATTGGTAATCCCATTATCCTTAAAAACTAAACTTGAATCCATGCAGACATCTGTCTTCTTCTCTGTTGCCCCTGCCTTAAAACTCTCTCCCATCTCACATTCATCTTGAGCTCTCATAGTAACATAGTAAGTGACAGCAGATAAAGACCAGCATGGTCCATCTAGTCTGCCCAGCAAGATGGCAAGAGTAGGTGCACCTTTCGCTCTGTGCAGGCCACCCCTCCCCATGTTTTTGTTTAGGGGTGAACCCACCACTCCATGTAGGACACCCTTATTTGGATTAAAGGATTCAAATCCTTGGTCAAAACTTTCCTTTTTCAATTAGTGTTTGAGCTGGAGACGGAAGCCGGGGACTGACCAGACTCCCACACTGTTTGAACCCCTTTTGCTGTCTCTATCCTGTCAGTAATGGAGCTCTTAACATTCTTTGTTTACTTTATTTTATCTTATTTCACTTACATTTTAACCTGAAAGATGTAAACCGCTTTAGGTGCTTGTAAAAAGCAGTATATTGAATATAATAAACCATAACAACAGTAACTGGTCATCCAAAGCAAACATTTCCCCAATTTACGGTGGAAGTCCAAAGCAGTTCTGATGTGAATTGGTCATCTGATGTTGGTATAGAGGTTAAGACTAATCAAACCATCTAGTAGCTGCTTCTTTCTGAAGTTTATCTATGATGGGGATGCACAAGTTCTGTCCTCCAAGTCCGTAAACAGTCCAGGTTTTCAGTATATCTTCAATGAATAGGCATGAGATAAATTTGCATTCATAAGAACATAAGAACATAAGACATGCCATACTGGGTCAGACCGAGGTCCATCAAGCCCAGTATCCTGTTTCCAACAGTGGCCAATCTAGGTCCTACACACCTAGCAATATCCCCAAAAGACCACAGGTTCCACAATGCTTGTACTGGGTCAAGCATTGATATCCTGGGTCCCTTTTTAATAGTGGTTTATGGACCTTTCCTCCAGGAACTTGTCCAAACCTTTTTTAAACCCAGCTATACTAACAGCCCTTACTACATCCTCCGGTAACAGATTCCAGAGTTTGATTACACGTTGAGTGAAAAAATATTTTCTCTTATTTGTCTTAAATAGTTTACCCTGTAGTTTCATTACATGTCCCCTAGTCTTTCTATATTCTGCTAGCGTAAACAATTGATCCACGTTTATCCGTTCCACTCCATTCATTAATTTATAGACCTCTATCATATCTCCTCTCAGCCGTCTCTTTTCCAGGTTAAAGAGCCCTAACCTTTTTAGCCTCTCTTCATAGGAGTAGCCTTCCATCCCCTTCACCAATTTGGTGGCTCTTCTCTGTACTTTTTCTAATAACGCTATGTCCTTTTTAAGATACGGTGACCAGAATTGCACACAATATTCAAGGTGCGGTCGTACCATGGAGCGATACAGAGGCATTATAATATCCTTTGTTTTATTCTCCATCCCTTTCTTTATGATACCTAGCATTCTATTTGCTTTCTTGGCCGCCGCTGCACACTGGGCGGAGGGTTTTAACATGTTATCCACGATGACTCCTAAGTCCTTTTCCTGGGTGGTGGTTTCTAATGTGGAGCCTTGCATCGTGTAACTATAGTGTGGGTTGTTCTTTCCTAGGTGCATAACTTTGCATTTGTCCACATTAAATTTCATCTGCCATTTGGATGCCCAGTCTTCCAATTTATCCAGATCCTCCTGCAGCTTTCCACAATCCTCTTGGGTTTTAACAACTTTAAACAGTTTTGTGTCATCTGCAAATTTGATAACCTGACTAGTTATTCCCTTTTCCAGGTCATCTATGAATATGTCAAAAAGTAGCGGACCCAGTACAGATCCCTGGGGTACTCCACTATTCACTTTTTTCCATTGGGAATATTGGCCATTTAGCCCTACCCTCTGCTTTCTATCTTTTAACCAGTTCCCGATCCACAATAGTACACTGCCTCCTATCCCATGACTTTTTAGTTTTGCCAAAAGTCTCTGATGGGGGACCTTGTCAAAAGCTTTCTGGAAGTCCAGATACACTATATCAACCGACTCACCTTTGTCTACCTGTTTATGCACACCTTCAAAGAAACATATCAGATTAGTAAGACAAGATCTTCCTTGTCTAAAGCCATGTTGGCTGTCTCCCATTAGGCCATGACTATCTACATGTTGTGTAATTTTGTTCTTTATGATGGTTTCTACCATTTTCCCCGGTACTGATGTCAGGCTCACCGGTCTGTAATTTCCCGGGTCACCCCTGGAACCTTTTTTAAAAATTGGTGTTACGTTGGCGACCCTCCAATCTTCAGGTATTACAGATGATTTTAATGAAAGTTCACAGATTACCAATAGCAGGTCCGCGATCTCATATTTCAGTTCTTTCAACACTCTGGGATGTATACCATCCGGTCCAGGTGATTTGCTACTATTCAGTTTATCAAATAGTTGTAATATATCTTCCCGGTGTAGTGATATTTCTCTCAATTCCTCTGCAGTATCACCTTTAAGTACCACTTCAGTCATGGGTAACATCCCTACATCTTCCTCAGTAAAGACCGAAGCAAAGAATTCATTCAGTCTCTCTGCTATATCCTTGTCTCCTCTTACTGCCCCTTTTACCCCTCTATCATCTAACGGTCCAATTGACTCTCTCACAGGCCTTTTGCTACGAATGTACTTGAAAAAGTCTTTATTTCGTGTTTTTGCTTCCGTAGCAAGTTTCTTCTCAAATTCCCGCTTTGCCCGCCTTATCAATGCTTTGCATTTAACTTGCCAGTGCTTGTGATGTTTCCAGTTTTCATCATTTGGCTCTTTTTTCCATTTCCTGAAGGTTGCTTTTTTGGCAGCAACAGCCTCTCTGACCTCACCTTTAAACCACGCTGGCAGTTTTTTGGACTTTCTTCCACTCTTCTTAATGCGTGGAATACAGCTGGTCTGGGCTTCGAGGATAGTATTTTTAAATAACACCCAAGCTTGCTGTAAGTCTTTAACCTTTGGAACCGCTCCTTTTAGTTTTCAATGTGGGTAATGTGCTTACAGATCTATCTCTCGCATATTCATTAGAGTTGGTTTATACAGAATGGTTTATGGATTAAGTTCAATAAAACAGAGGTGATGATTGTGACTTTTGACGCAAGATTATTCTTCTGGCTTCAGTGAAGACCTTCTTAGACCATGAAATTAAAGTCCGAAATAAGATTCTTTAGAGTTGGTTTATACAGAATGGTTTATGGATTAAGTTCAATAAAACAGAGGTGATGATTGTGACTTTTGACACAAGATTATTCTTCTGGCTTCAGTGAAGACCTTCTTAGACCATGAAATTAAAGTCCGAAATAAGATTCTTTATTTAGGGATCCAACTGAATGCTAAACTTAAGTTCTAATCTCAACTCTTAAAAGTTGTTAGAGTCATATTTTTTAAAAATTCAGAATGCTTTGTTATTTAAAAAGGATACTGAATTAATCCAAGGGCGGAAGACTTCCGGAGGATAAGCAGAAGCAGGGGAGGTTTCTGTCAGCGGCCAGGATGCCGCAAAGGGAGTATCGGCGTTTTCGTGCGTCTAGGTTTCCCCAGACTCAGACTCAGAGAGGACGTTTCCCCTACAGGAATCAGGGGTTTCGAGGTTTCCGAGGGGCGAGTAGAGGTTTTGCGGCCACTGCTTCGGCGGCCAAGAAGCCACAATGAAGTCGGGGAGGCCCAGGTGGACGTGGCAGTAGGAGGTCGATTGCAAGAGTTTTACTCTGCCTGGGTCGAAATTACGTCTGATCAATGGATCTTAGAGGTGATTCGGGAAGGATATGCATTAGAGTTTCAGAAACCGGTAACCGACTCGTTCGTACAGTCCCCGTGCAAGGCACGTCGCAAACGAGATGAGGTCCGTCAGACATTACTCAGATTGATAAAGCTCAGGGCGGTAGTACCAGTTCCGCGAGACCAATGCGGTATAGGTCGATACTCCATTTATTTTGTAGTTCCGAAGAAAGAAGGAACTTACTGGCCAATTTTAGATTTAAAAAGAGTGAACAGGTGTCTCAGAGTGTATCATTTTCGGATGGAAGCACTAAGATCGGTGATCATGGCAATCCGGAAGGGAGAGTTTCTCGATCTGTCCAAGGCTTATCTTCACATTCCTATTCGTCCGGATCACCAAAGGTTTCTCCGGTTTGCGGTACCGATGGGCCACTTTCCGTTTCGAGCGTTGCCGTTTGGGCTGGCGACGGCGCCTCGGACCTTTACCAAGGTTATGGTAGTCGTGGCGGCGGAGTTAAGGAAGAATGGTATTCTCGTGCATCCGTATCTCGACGACTGGTTGATTCGAGCGAAATCGAGATTAGAAAGCCAGGAGGCTACGGTCAAGGTCATCAACTGCCTACAAAGGTTAGGTTGGGTAGTAAATATGGCCAAGAGCAGTCTAGTGCCTTCGCAGTCTCTGGAGTACTTGGGGGCACGCTTCGATACGGCGGCAGGCAAGGTCTTCCTGCCTCCACATCGAGCGGAGGCCCTTCGAAACTTAGTTCGGGGGTTCCTAGCCAAGTCGCAGCCGACAGCTTGGCATTATTTACAGCTCCTGGGAACAATGGCGGCGGCAATAGACTTAGTGCCCTGGGCAAGGGCGCATATGAGGCACTTACAGAGGGTGTTACTCCGACGATGGTCTCATCAGAACGATCCGCTTTCTCAGCATCTTGTCTGTCTGGAGGAGATGCGGGAAGCATTGCGCTGGTGGTTGCTTCCGGAGTCCTTAGCAAGGGGAATGCCCTTGGAGGCACCGAGCTGGGTTCCACTGACTACGGATGCCAGCCTCCTCGGTTGGGGAGCACATTTTCGGGGCAGGTTCGCCCAGGATTGGTGGACGGAACAAGAGAAGACTTCGTCGATCAACAGATTGGAATTGCGAGCGGTGTTGTTGGCGTTAGAGAAATTTCATCCGTATCTCGGAGAGATAACAATTCGCGTGTTTTCGGACAACGTGACCGCAGTGGCTTACATCAACAAGCAAGGGGGCACCAACAGCGTCGCTTTAGAGGCCGAGGCAGAGCAGTTGTTCCAATGGGTGGAAAAAAATCTTCTCGGCTTGTCGGCAGCTCATGTGGCAGGCGTAGACAATATAGCGGCCAATTTTTTGAGTCGGGTGAAGATAGACCCCAGGGAGTGGATGCTTCACCCGGACGTGTTCGAGTTGATGGTTCAGCGCTGGGGGGGCGCTGATAATGGATCTCATGGCGACATTCCAGTCGGCGAAAGTCAGTCGGTTTTTCAGCAGACGGAGAGAGAGAATGTCAGAGGGGCTGGATGCTCTCATCCAGGAGTGGCTGAGGGGGCAATTGTTGTACGTGTTTCCGCCCTGGGTGCTAATTGCGTGGGTGGTACGGCGCATCGAAAGGCACAGAGGCTTCGTGATTTTGATCGCCCCGGACTGGCCGAGACGGCCGTGGTATACAGATCTCCGAAGACTGGTGGTGGGACAGCCGTGGCGGCTACCAGTCAGAGAAGATCTATTAATGCAGGGCCCGTTGTGCATGCCTCAGGTAGCTTGATTCTCGCTTACGGCATGGCTCTTGAAAGGGCAAGGTTAAGAGCTAAGGGGTATTCGGAAGCGGTAATCTCCACCCTACTAGGAGCTCGTAGAAGATCGACTTCCCTGGCCTATATTCGGATTTGGCGCATTTTTGAGGCTTGGTGTGTGGACCGGAAGTGTGAAGCGTTAAGGGCCGCGGTGCCGCAGATCTTAGCTTTTCTGCAGGAGGGTTTTCAGAAAGGCTTGGCAGCGTCGTCTCTTAAGGTGCAGGTGGCCGCACTTTCCTGTTATAGGGGGAAGGTCAAGGGCCAGGCGCTGGGCGTTCACCCGGATATTAAGCGTTTTTTGAAAGCGGTTGGTCTCTTGAGACCTCCGTGCAGGCCAGTAGTTCCTACTTGGAATTTGCAGCTGGTGTTGGAGGCATTAGGAGAACAACCATTTGAACCTTTAGCTAAGGCCACGGTGAAGGATCTGACGCTAAAAGTGGTGTTCTTGGTGGCAATTGCGTCGGCGAGGCGGATTTCGGAATTACAAGCTCTATCGTGTAGGGAGCTGTTTCTGTCCTTTTTTGAATCAAAGGTGGTCTTGCGGCCGGTCACTTCCTTTTTGCCAAAGGTGCTTTCTCCCTTTCACCTGAATCAGGTGGTTTCTCTGCCGGTGTTCAGGAGGGAGTCACAGGAGTCGTCTGCGCAACAGCTGCATCACTTGGACATCCGGAGAGCTTTGAAGAGGTATCTCAGGAGGACTGCAGAGTTCAGGAAGTCCGAGACATGTTGAATTCTTGATTTTGTCTGTTAAGTGACCTGTGGCTTGTGTCCACTGCGAAGAGAGGGTCCACTGAGCCGCACGCATGTGTAGGCAGGCATAAGGGACCACATGTACTGTGGATGCCATATGCCCCAGCAGTTGAAGCATTTCCCGGGCAGTTAGTAGGGTTTTCTTCACTGCTTGGGAAGCCAATTCTATTATTCATGGACAGCGTGGCTATGGCAGGAATGCCTTTGATTGCTGCGTGTCTAAGCGAGCCCCTATGAAATCTAGGGATTGAGAAGGGGTGAGGTGAAACTTTGGGTGGTTGATTACCAGACCCAAATATTGGAGAATTCTCATGGCACGAGAAACAGCTCGTTCTGTTTCTGAAGCTGTTGGTGCTCTGATGAGCCAATCGTCTAAGTAGAGGAAGACGAATATCCCCAGAATTCTCAGGAATGCTGCTACTACAGCCATGCATTTTGTGAAGACTCTTGGGGCAGAGGCCAGCCCGAATGGAAGGACTCTGTATTGGAAGTGGTTTCCTTGAAAGAGAAATCAAAGGTACTTCCTGTGATTTACATGGATGAGGATATGCATGTACACATCTCTTAGATCTAGAGAACATAACCAATCCTGATTCTGAAAGTATGGTAAAAGTGTTCCGAGGGAGATCATCTTGAACTTTTCTCGGAACAGAAATTTGTTCAATTCTCTGAGGTCCAGGATAGGTCTGTATCCCCCTGTCTTCTTTGGGATAAGAAAATAGGGGGAGTAGAACCCCTCCCCCATTGGGATATGGGTACCTCTTCTATTGCTCCCTGAGCAAGAAGTGAAGAGACCTCCTGACACAGGATGTCGGTGACAGGGTCTTGAGAACTGAATTGTTTTATGATAGTAGGCGGGGACATGCTGAGAAAGTGAAGTTTGTACCCCTGTCCTACAATGGACAGAGTCCAGTTTTCTGATGTTATTTGCTGCCATCTTTTGGCAAAATGGCATAATCTGCCCGGAATGGTCAAGGGCTCTGGACCCTTCAGAGGCAAAATGGTTAAGTTCTCTAGGTAGACGTCAAAGCCCCTGCGGAGGCTGTACTTGCTGAGCCGGTTGAGCTCTTTGAGCTTGCGGCTTTCTTTGTTGTCTAGGTTGCTGCCCCTTCTGGGGAGCATGAACTGGACAGTGAATTGGATGGGAATAAGAGTGGTAAGACTTTTTCTTTTTCTTAAAGAAAAACTTCTTGCCTGTTTTTTTTTCTTTGATGGGTTGGCTGTAGACTTCTATTATTCAAGGTGGTATTGTTAGATTCAATCTGATTAGCCTTGGTCTGCCAATCCTTCCCAAATAAGTTTCCACCTGTGCAAGGAATGTTTCCTAACTTCTCTTGTACCCACTCTAAATCTGATGCTTGGAGCCAGGCAATGCGCCGTGCTCCGATAGTAATAGCAGAGGTTCTGCTAATAACTTCAAAGCAGTCAAAAGCTGCACGATTCACAAATTTGGAGACATTTTGAGCGTGCTTGAGCAGAGTGAGGTACTGACCCCATTTATTTTCAGGAAGAAGAGGGCTCATGCGTTCCAGATCCGCTGTAACCTCTTCAAGAAACATTCCCATGTAAAGGGAATATGAGCTAATCCTAGCTGCTAGCATGGAGGATTGAAAGCATCGACGCCCAAAGGCATAGAGTGTCCTCGATTCACGGCCTGGCGGGTTGGAAGAATGCGTTTTAGCACTCTATTCTCCGCATGGCTGATTCCACTACCATGGAATGGTGTGGTAACTGAGTCTTCTGAAACCCTGGAGAAGGTGGGCCTCGGTACATGGTATCGAGGCATCGAGAATGCGATGACACCATTAAGGGAGTTTTCCACATTCTGAACAAAAGATCTTGAAGGATCTGATGAATGGGCAGCATCGCTGCCTCTTTGGGAGCCATAGGGTATTGCAGAATTCTTAGTTCTTCTGCCCTAGGTTCCTTCTCAGGAGTAACCGTGATTGAAAGCCCTTTAGCTACATCACGTATGAAATCCTGAAAAGACATGTCTTCTGGAGGAGACATTCTGTGCTCAGGAGAAGGAGATGGATCCTTCAACAGAACTGCTCTTATATCGGTAGAGTCATCGGAAGACTCACTGGAGCTTTGCATCGATCGATGCTGGTACCGATGAATATCAGTACCGTGGCATTTCGGTTCCAACCCCTCAATGCTGGAGAAACTCTCGAGGCTCGGCATGGGAGGAAGCCGTCCCACCTGAGTGGGTGCCACTGGAGCCGGTACCGGTGTCGGTACCGAGCTCATTTGAACCGTCTGTAGTGGTCTTAGCGGTACTGAGGCAGCTAAGAGGGATGCTAGACGGCGTTCAATAGCAAGGATTCTCTTATCCATTGCTAATGCCGATGCCTGGTCGGTACCGGTGGAAGCGGCTATGACCCCAGAACATGGCAACAGAAGTTCTGCAGAGGTGGAGGCCTCTGGAACATTCTGAGACCCCGTTTGTGCTTTGGAGACCGAAGACTCCTGCCGGGGCAATTTTTCTGGTGTACTTTCCTCGAGGGTAGTGCCAGTGGCATCTCAATGCTTTGCAGGAGATTTACCCTTCAAGGACCAGCTAGTCTTTACAGACTTTTGTTTAGTTACCTGAGATCCATGAGAGGAAAATGAAGCCCTGGAGGACGTCGATGCAACTGACATCATGTCAACTGTGAAAAGAGAACCGGCCTTTGCAGCTCTGTTCTGCAGGTCTCTTTTGATCATCTTTCTACAGGAGAGACACTCCGTTGGACAATATTCAGGACCTAAACATTTCAGACACCATTCGTGGGTGTTGGTGACGGAAATAGTACCGCCACAGTTTGAGCATTTTTTAAAACCACTAGTTGGCTTCTCCATGTCTGGAGATTTTTGGGCCTAATGCCTAAAATGGCGCTTAACCCCAGGAGGGGTGAGGCACCGAAGAAACGAAGAAAAATTTCTTTTTTTTATAGAAGAAAATAAGAAAAGAGAACCAATGGTACCAGTAGGCGTCGAAAGAAGGCAGACGCGACCACAAAAAACAAGAAAGAAGATAAAGTTTTCTGCAGTGACAGGAGAGACGTCCTGTCGGCTCCGCGGAAAATGAAGAACTGAAGTGAGAGAGGCAGTGAGGCGGAAAGGCAGCACGCATGCGCTGTGGGATGCTCCCAAAAGCTTTCCTTTTGGATGCTGGGGAGCGTTCCCGCGTAGGCTCCATCGGTACCGACGATACTCATATGTGAAGACTACATTCCTGCTTGTTCCTGGAGATTAATGTTAACGCATGTTAAGTGCCAGTGCACCCATAGAAATGAAACGGCTCTGGCTCTTAACGTGCGTTAAATCCCTTTAGTAGACATGCCCCTATGTCTACTAGCTCTCCTTTGTCTACCTTTTTATTCACATCTTCAAAAAAATGGAACATGTTGGTGAGGCGAGACTTCCTTTTGCTAAATTCATGTTGGTTTTGTTTCTTTAAGCCCTATCTATATGTAAAGCTGAGGTAGCTGAGATTGAAAGATAGTCTTCCATTTTCCCAATTCCTCCGGTACAGAAGGAATTGTACTGATCTTCAGGAATTCAAAATTCAAGCTAAAATATTGAAATCAAAACTATCTGAACGAGGGTATCCAAAACGCATTATAAAGGCGGCTTATACACGCGCTTTACATAACCATAGGGAGATGCTTCTCATTCCAAAACCTCCGGTTCAGACAGATGCATCTATTAATTTAGTGACTATACTCTCCTTATAGTAGAGGTATCGCGGCTATTATCAAACATCATATGAATGTGATTCATAGCATTCCCATACTACGAGATAAACAAATACGATGTGTCTGGACGCGTAATCGCAATTTAAAGGAAATTCTTTGTCCGGCGATCGTGTCCACTTCTAGTGACATCAACGAAAATCAGCTAAAGGGTCACACTCGGTGTGGAAATTGCTCTGTATGTGATGTGAATTGGCAAATCACTTCTTTTTGTACCAATGGACGGACTTATTCTTTACAACATTCCACTAATTGCTCTTCAACACAGGTCGTTTATGCCATTCAATGTCCCTGTCAGTTATTATACATTGGGAAAACTCTGCGAGCTTTTAAAGTGAGGCTAGCAGAACATCACAGTAAACTTCGGTGTAGAACAATGACAGCGCCATTGGTTGAACATTGCATTACACATAATCATACTTTTCAAGACCTTCGGTGTTTTTGCATTGAGCGAGTTACACGGGGGAGTGCGGGCAGATCTTTAGATCAAACCTTACTTTACAAGGAACAATGTTGGATTTTACCTTACAGACTGTCTCCCTGGGTGGCCTTAATTCTCAGATAGACTGGAATTTATGCATATAATGTTGACGTCATTACGCTTTTCTAGTCAGCTACCAATAAATGGAGCCTTCACTTCTTTCAGATCGCATGCGCGGCGTTTTTTTACAAGTCAAGAAGATTGATTGATGAGCAAAGCATGTGGTGAGCTACTCTGTGATCCAAAGCAATGACTGCATAGTATTTGTACGATATATATGTCTTCATGAATATGATATGGAGAAGATGTTTGTTAACTAGAGAATATTTTATCTGTTTTCCCAGTTAAAACTTGATGATAAAAAAAGTCAGTGCAGTAACCCCTAACGAAACGATACCTCGTGAAACGCAGTGGCGCTGAGACTGGCGTTGGGAGCCTTCAACAAAAGCTAAGCCTGACTTATTTACCTTTAGAACAACGTGTATTTTAAATGATATAATGAAAATTAGCACAACAATATAATGAAAATGAAAATGAAGGGTCATTGATGCAAATTTGAGCATTTGGTTAAGAAACACAATACCATAGCTCATTCAAGTCTGAGACCCGGTGCGAACCACTTTAATATTTGAGATGGGAAGTTAGAACTTGTCTCTTAGACATTCTCGTGTTATAATTAGAGTAATTGTTTATCATTTGGCTCAACGGTGTATTACTCTGAAAGTATCAGACCAATTTTTGATTGTCAAGTATGGCCTAGCATAGCCTGCCACTATGAAAGGCCTGTAAGTTAGGCCTGGATCCTAATTTCCATAACAGCTAGAAAAGAACTATAAATCTATGAAAAATGAAAAAGATGTTTTAAAATGCTTAATAAGAAGTTTTTATGAATGCATAAGTCTTCTATTATTCTCTTGTATGTGAAAGAACCAGAAAGTAACAGTAAAAGTAACAGTATATGCATTCCAGAAGCCGAAGTTAACCTTGCAGTAGAAAAGTTACCAAGTCAAGACTATACCATTGTTCAAACAATCCTAGAGGAGGGGGCCGGTTGCTAGGTTCCGGAGGGATTTCTAATTGGACAAATGAAGGGAATGTATAACCAATGAGAAGTTTGTATGTATCGAGCTAGAATCAATAGAACGTTTTCATGTATCAAACTGAAAAAGTGGTATAAAAAGTTATGTCTCTGTATAAACCTCCGCTCAGTACCTTTTGAAGCTTGACTGACTGGGCCTTGTGCACAATAAACTGACTTGGACCCTGTCTATTGACTCCTGGACTTGTTCATTGATTGCACTTTGCCACAGCATATTCTTGGTGCGTTGGCCGGGAAGTGCGAGTGGTAAATGGTATTCAAGTGAATAATCCACGTAATTCGCCTTGAGGTTTGGCCCGGTTGGACCCGTGTCTGTCCGACAGCGGGGGAAACCTCAGGCGCCGCCGGCCCCTTTGTGCCGGTGAGGGTTCCGCCTGCCTCGGCGGGTCATCGGGTCCGGCTGGCCAACACCTCCGACCCGGGGGAGTCCAGGTTCCAACTCAGAAGCTGGTGTGGTATCGGGGACCGGATCCGGTGAGTAGACATTTTTGTGATTAAAGTAGTCAGAAAGAACAGCCTGGGACAGCGTCTTGTGAGTGCAAGACCAATTTGGTAAATTCGGTATAGACTAACTGAGAAATCTGGGAAATCTCTCATGAGTGTACGCGAAACAAAGGAGCCTGATCACATCCCATAAGGGCGGTCCTAGTAAGCTCCGCGTAAGGAAAGCGGAAACTGAAGCCATCGACCCTTCTTGTTTGGAATAGTCAGTTAGTCAGAAAAATCTGGGCACTTGAAATATTGAAATATGATATCTTGTTGAAATATGCTTGTGTGTGAGTGAGAGGTCTTGAAATATGGACCGAGCGAGAGCGGACTCCTAAGTAGCGCAGTTCCTGGCCGGGCGACCGCGCCCAGGTCGCGAACAGGAGGAAGCGAGTGGTGTTTGTCCCCCCCCAGTGTTTTGTGGGCTGTACGGACCCCTTACCTACAGCCATACTACCTATCCTTATTGTACGTTGTCTTGTACGTCATTACGTGTACGTAGGGACGCAGGGTACGTAACGTACGCAGGTACGTTGAGTACATAGGCAGCGTAGGCAGGTACGATTACATTATGGGAGGGACGGAGTCCACGCAAACTCCGTTGGCATGTATGATCAAGAATTTCCGTAAAGGATTTTCGGGAGATTATGGTATACAAATGACTTCATCTAGATTAAAAATTTTATGTGAAAGGAAGTGGCACGTATTAGCTGCTTCATGGCCCCGAGAGAGAACCTTTGATTTCGAGACAGTTTTACGAATTCATCAGCTTGTACTGAGAGGGTATCCCGACCAGTTCCCCTATATAGATTCCTGGTTGAGTGTATGTGAACGGCGGCCATCATGGATGAGGCGCTGTTATGAGGAGCACTGTAAAATATTTGTAGCCACTACTAAGGGAACCACAGAAAAAGTTAAGGAAGCAAAGCCACCAGTATATTCTGACCAAGAGTCCTCAGATATTCTGGATAGTTTACCCCGGCACCCACAGAAATTAGTCCCCACAGCCCCGCAACTTGAAGAAGAGCCCGAGGAGGAACCCAAACAAATACCAAAGCAACAGCCTAAGAAGCGCCCTACCCCGAGTGAAAGTTCCGGGTCAGGCCCAAGCACAGCGGGGGGACTTGAGTCTTCTGATGAGATAGAAAGCGGAGGCTCTCCTGCCAGTTCAGGGTCACCCACCAAGGAAACTAGTGCTCGGGAGCCTTACGACTTGAGAAGTGTTACTCCCAAGAAAAAGGAGAAAGCGGGGCACCTAATGCCATTACGCCAAGTGCCTGGAATTCCTGTTTTAAATGATCAGGGCCAAATGGCGCCAGGACCAACCAGCTTAGTTTATGTACCCTTTTCTACCACGGATTTATTAAATTGGAAAACGCATTATGCTTCCTATACAGCTAAGCCCCAGGAATTAACAGAATTAATGTCTAGCATTATGCAAACCCATCAGCCTACCTGGGCCGATTGTCGGCAGCTTCTGTCCACCCTCTTCACCACTGAGGAGCGAGGCCGGATCGGGCAAGCAGCCCTCTGGTGGTTAGAAGAGAACCCTGTAGAAAGGGGGGCAGTGAATCCCCCGCAGGCCGCAGCTGCAGAATATCCCAATGAAGATCCCGGGTGGGACCCGAATGACGAAAGGGGGGCGGAGGCCCTAACCAGATTTCGCCAAGCCTTAGTGCAAGGCCTGAAGAGGGAGGCCAGAGGGCCATGAATATTGGAAAAGTATCGGAAGTTCTCCAGGGTCCAGATGAGAGCCCAGCGGCCTTTTATGAGCGGTTGTCTGAAGTTTATAGACTGTATACCCCATATGATCCTGCTGCTCAAGAAAATTTACGCATGGTAAATGCAGCATTTGTTAGTCAGTCCCAGAGAGACATAAACGAAAATTGCAAAAATTGGATGGATTTGCGGGCATGAATACAGCTCAGTTAATGGAAGTCGCTCAGAAAGTATTTGTGAATCGTGAGAATGAACGAGATAGAGAAAGTGAACGAAAGATGAAGAAGAAAGCAGATCTTCTGGCTGCTGCAATAACCGAACGACGTGGGGGAGGTATCCCTAATCAAAGGACCAGAGGACGTGGAAGAGGCCGCGGAAGTGAAAGGCCTCCATTAGGTGCAAATCAGTGTGCCTACTGCAAGGAAGAAGGACATTGGAGAAATGAGTGCCCGCATTTGGACTCCGCCCCTGCAAGGGGAGGAGGGAGTCCCTGGAGGCCAGGAGGAAGATTCCGAAGGAGAGGAGGAATGAATCGAACACATTTCCAGCAGGAGAGGGAAGAAGCCATTGAGGGAGTGGCAGTAGCAACGGGCTATGACCTGGATGACATAGATGAAGACTAGGCCAGTCCGGGCTCCAAGTTCACCCTGGGTCCCCAGAAGCCTATGGTCAGTTTAAAGATAGGGGACCAATACATGGAATTCATGGTAGATACAGGAGCAGAACATTCAGTAGTAGCCAAGCCAGTAGCTCCACTGTCCTCACGATCTGTCACCATAATAGGAGCCACTGGAAATAAAGCCACAAAACCATTCTTGCAGAACCGCACGTGTGAACTAGGGGGACAGAAGATAACACACCAGTTCTTGTATATGCCTGAGTGTCCTATTCCACTACTGGGCCGAGACATGCTTGCCAAGCTTCAGGCCCAAATATCCTTTGCTGAAGGGGGAGAAATGAAAATGACTGTGAACCCAAAGCCTTCTGGATTAATGGTGCTTACTGTTCCCCGAGAAGAAGAATGGCGGTTCTATAGCGCATACCCAGCAAAGTCAACTAGTCCCTGTATACCTACCAATCTCATAGCCCCACCTGAAGTTTGGGCAGAAGATAATCCACCTGGCCTAGCAAAGAACATAGCCCCTGTCATTGTCACCCTCAAGTCAGGAGTGGAACCAGTACATGTAAAGCAGTATCCTCTCCCTCGACCAGCCATTGAAGGAATTCACCATCATCTGATGAAACTGCTGAAGTATGGACTTCTCAGAGAATGTCAGTCACCATGGAACACTCCCCTTCTCCCAGTAAAGAAGCCTGGGACAGGGGACTATCGCCCAGTACAAGATCTGAGGCGAGTAAATGATGCAGTTGAAACTATACACCCAGTAGTACCTAATCCTTATACTCTCTTGGGACTGATACCCGCTGAGGCTACTCACTTCACAGTCCTGGACCTGAAGGATGCCTTTTTCTGTGTGCGTCTAGCACCCACTAGTCAACTCTTATTTGCTTTTGAATGGCAAGACCCCACAACAGGAAAGCGGGGTCAGCTTACCTGGACCAGATTACCTCAAGGATTCAAGAATTCACCTACTCTCTTTAGTGCTGCCCTGAATCAAGATCTTTCAAGTCACCCAGTGGACCCAGGAAAGAGGGTTCTTCTTCAGTATGTAGATGACTTACTCATAGCTACCAACTCAGAAAGTGAAAGCCTGCAAGCTACTAGTGAACTTTTGTACCTTCTCAAAGATGCCGGATACAAAGTCTCAAAAGCCAAAGCACAACTATGCCAAACTGAAGTCAAGTATCTGGGATTCCAGTTGTCCAGTGGGATCCGACGTTTAGGACCAGAACGCAAAAAAGCTGTATGTAACATCCCCACTCCAACCACTAGGAGGCAAGTAAGAGCCTTCCTGGGGGCCGCGGGATATTGTTGCATATGGATCCCCAATTTCGCCCTGATTGCAAAACCACTATACCAAGCCACCAGAGGAATGGAAAAATCCCCACTAGATTGGGGACCTGAAGAAGATGTAGCATTCCAAACTTTGAAGAAGGCTCTGATGTCATCTCCAGCTTTAGGTCTTCCAGATGTCCAGAAGCCTTTCCATCTTTTTGTCCATGAGTCACAAGGAAACGCATTGGGAGTATTGACCCAATCTCTTGGATCCTGGCAACGACCAGTAGCTTATCTGTCAAAACAATTGGATGTAGTTGCAAAAGGATGGCCCCCCTGTTTGAGAGCTGTTGCAGCAACAGCCCTCTTAGTGGGCGAAGCAGACAAACTTACCCTAGGACAAACTCTTCAAGTCACCGTGCCACATTCTGTCCTGACTCTCATGGAGCACAAAGGAAACTTCTGGCTAACCAATGCACGAATGTTGAAGTATCAAAGTATGTTGTTTGAAAACCCTCGGATACAGTTGAAAGTCAGCCAAGCTTTGAATCCTGCTACACTGTTTCCAATTGGTCCTGGGCCACCTGATCATAGTTGCTTAGAAACCACTGTATTTTCAAGTCGCCCTGATTTGACCGATGTCCCTCTAGAGGACCCAGAACGGACTTTCTTTGTAGATGGAAGCAGTCTGATCATCAATGGACATCGTTGTGCTGGATATGCAGTGGTGACCCTTGATCTAGTAGTTGAGTCCTCAGCCCTGACCCCAGGAACTTCTGCACAGAAAGCTGAATTGATAGCCCTCACCAGAGCCTTAGCATTAGGAGAAGGACTCCGCATAAATGTGTACACAGACTCCAAATATGCCTTCACCACTTTGCATGCACATGGAGCCTTGTATAAAGAGCGAGGGTTGATCACTTCAGGGGGTAAGGACATTAGGTATGGGTCTGAAATATTGAAGTTATTAGATGCTGTTTTGGCCCCCAAACAAGTGGCAGTCATGCACTGTCGAGGTCATCAGGCAGGAGCAGGAGAAATTGCTCAAGGAAATAGATTTGCTGACGCCACAGCCCGAAGGGCAGCCACCACAGGACAAGTGAGGACCCAAGATACTGTAATGCAAGCAGCCCTATTCCCTGTGCCCCTTAGTTACTGGGTGCCCCGATACACTACACGAGAGTTAGACTATTATTGTGAGAAAGAGGGAGGAGTTTTAACAGAACAAGGTTGGATAGTGCTACCACCTCCAGAAGATAGTCCACCACCAGGTCCTACAGTCATCCCTGAAGCACTAGGGCCAGCCTTTGTCCAAGCTTTCCATCAAGCCACACATTATGGAAAAACAGCCATGGAAAAAGCCCTCAAACCCCATTTTTGTATTTCACTGCTAGGATCCCTGACAGCCTCAGTGGCACAGCAATGTCTGACATGTGCCAAAAACAATGCCAAGCAAGGTCCTGTTCCACCCCCAAGAATTCAGTCAGTAGGGGTGAACCCCATGAGTGACATACAGATAGACTTTGCTGAAATGCCTCGTGCAAATGGATATCACTATATGTTAGTGTTAGTCTGCACGTTTTCAGGGTGGGTAGAAGCCTACCCTACCCGAACTGAGAAAGCCCGAGAAGTCACTAGGGCATTGCTCCATGAGATTATTCCTCGATTTGGAATACCGTCGACTATAGGGTCAGATAATGGTCCATCATTGTATCCCAAGTGACCCAACAGTTAGCTCAAGCTTTGCAAATAAAATGGAAATTACACACTGCATACAGACCCCAGAGTTCAGGGAAAGTAGAACGCATGAACAGAACCCTGAAAGCTTAATTATCCAAGCTTTGTCAAGAAACACACTTGAAGTGGCTCCAGGTTTTACCCATAGCCCTTCTTAGGATACGTTCAGCTCCCACCAGATCCTTGGGAGTCTCCCCTTTTGAGATTTTGTATGGGCGACCTCCACCCATAGTGCAGGGAATAAGAGGAGACATGCGACAGATAGGATCTGAAATAACTAGACAAGAACTATTAGCTTTAGGTTCTGTTTTGCAGAAACTCCAAACGTGGGTACAAGACCGACTACCCATCAACCTGACTGAACCTCTGCATCCCTTCAAGCCAGGAACGTCTGTGTGGGTGAAAGAGTGGAGAAAAACCCCACTGGCACCGCATTGGAAGGGACCATATGTCGTCATCCTGTCAACACCCACTGCAGTGAAAGTTGCAGAATTCGAACCCTGGATCCATCACAGTCGAGTGAAGCCGGCAGCTGCTCCTGATCCTGGCCAATGGACGTCAGTAAATGATCCTGAGACTCCATTGTGACTCACCTTGAGGAGACAACCAGCTTTATAGAGACCATTTACGTCACGCGAGAGTGGCCGTCACAGCAGAAGTAGAAGAAAACTCAGCGAAGTTCATCATCCTCAACTTTCCAGTTAACTTTCAGAGACTGTAATCATAATGTTCTTCCACTATTGCTTTGTGGGAGTACTGATCTTGGGAATTCTGGAAAAGACTTTTGCTCTACCCCCTTGTGCAGCTTGCATAACCACCACCCAAACTGGACAGAAGATTACTCAGACTCTGCTCTATCATTCTTACTATACTTGCACTGGTACAGTCAGCCGGTGTATCTACAATGGTACTGAATTGAACATTTGTACGAAGGGGAAAAGTAAGACTTGTTATAACCCCCGACAAAATCCATCCTACTATACATTCGAGATACGTTGGAATGACGAGGATGGAGTCATCTTGAATATAACTAAACCTCTCACCAATCTCACCAAACCTATCATCTTGAACTTTGATGCTTGTGGGGCCATCAACAAAAATGCTTACCACAGATGTGCGTCCTGGTCATGGGAGCGAGCATATTACCATGATGATAAGTATATGTGTCCAGAGGGAGCCTATGGATGGGGAAAATGTACTGGAAAAAGTACAGCGGCCACCATCTACTCCACTGCATCTCGACATGATTACTTTTGCCCAAAATGGGAGTGCGTATATTTTGCTACCTGGAAGAATGCACCTATGGGACGAGATGGAGATCATCGGAAAGGCAGTCTAACCAAGATTAAACTGTCAGAGCCTACGAAATGTCAAAGAGGAGCTTGTAATCCTCTCCAACTTTTCATAGCCGATCTTAGCCAATGGAAGCAAGGATACAAGTTTGGGTTGCGTATCGCAGGAGGAGGTGTAGATCCAGGGACTATTTTATATCTACGATTAAACACCAACACCCATGTATCCTCACCCTATTGTATACATCATTCTTTCTATGAAGCCATGAAATCAGAGTTTGAAATTCCTCCTGCCTCCCAGAACTTATTTCTTGAATTAGCAGGAGCAGTTGCATCTAGTCTCCATGTGACAGACTGTCTGTTTTGTGGAGGGACAACAATGGGAGACCAATGGCCTTGGGAGGCACAAGAACTGAACTATTCTGTTCCATATAATCAGACCAATATACACAATACCACAAGTGAATGGGTATTGGCTCACTCTATTGTAGGTAACTTATGTTTTTCTCGCTATAGACCTATGTTTAATATGGAAGTGGGGCAGCTGGTCTGTCTCAATCAGACGTTTTACAACAGTACCACTAAGAAGACTTCTTGGTGGTCTGGCGTCAACACTACTGAACCTCCCAATCCTCTTATTCAATTCCCCAAGCTTGCCAGTATTTGGACTAACTTAGCAGCATATAATTCCTGGCAAGCACCACCTGGACTGTACTGGATTTGCGGAACCCGAGCATATGCTAGGCTTTCTCTTCACTGGGGAGGTGCATGTGTATTGGGAACCATACGACCTTCCTTTTTCCTTCTGCCTACATCCCAAGGAGAGCAGCTGGGATATCCTGTGTACCGGAGTCGACAACTGAAAGAGGCCTTGAAAATAGGCCAATGGGACAAATGGGAAGGCGATGAATGGCCACCAGAGAGAATCATTGCATACTATGGACCTGCTACTTGGGAACAGGATGGGACTTGGGGATATCGTACCCCTGTTTATATGATTAATCGAATAATACGTTTGCAAGCTGTTGTTGAAATAATAACCAATGAAACTAGCAAAGCACTAACCCTTCTAGCAAAGCAAAGTACGCAAATGCGCACGGCCATTTATCAGAATCGTTTAGCTTTAGATTATTTGTTAGCAGCTGAAGGTGGAGTATGCGGGAAACTGAATCTGAGTAATTGTTGTTTGCAGATTGATAATAATTTATTTATTTATTTATTTAGTATACATTTGTTTCTCCAGGACCAAGCAGGAAGTCAGTCCTCACATATGGGTGACGTTGGCGCCGACGGAGCCCTCGCGGAGCAATTTTCCCCAGCTTTCAAAGAAAGCCTTTGGGAATTGCAGCGCGCATGCGCGGTCTCCTTCCCGCCCAAGGGTGCCATCTTAGCCAGTCTTCTTTGTTCCGCGGAGCCCTACAGACGTACCCGTCGTGTTCCCGCTGAAAAAGTTGATTTTAGTGATTTATTTCTATTTTTTTCTTCGGTTCGACGCCGGTCTTTTTCCTGCCCGGACTCGCGACGCCGTTGCGAGTCCTTCTTCTATTTTTTCGGTTTTTCTGATTTTTGGTCAGTTTCGTTTTTTCGGTTTTTCGCTGGCAGCCCGGTCCTTTGACCTTGCAGGGGCCCTTTTTCTCCCGATGGCTGCCAGTGGTTTCAAGCGGTGTGTTCAGTGTGACAGAAATATGTCACTTACTGACACACATGATAATTGCCTCCGCTGCATCGGCCCGGATCACGAAGAACTGATCTGTGGGGCCTGCAGCAAAATGTCCTCCAAAGCCTTAAGGAGTCGACGGCACCAGCGGGAACGAATCTTCGCTGACCCCGGCCGTACCCGGACCTCGTCGGAGGCCTCGGCGTCCAGAGGTTCCAGCTCTGACCATCGCCGAAGTTCCTCCGACAGGGGTTCTCCCTCCGGGGACCATCGACGGAAGGTAAAACCCGCGAGGGCGGCGTCGGTGGACGCTCCTGGCTCCGCGAGGGCCAGGTCGCATAGCCCCGATAGCCGTCCCGGGTCTTTGGAGAAGGAGCACCTCCCGAAGCGACCTCGTCTGGAGTCGGAGTTGCCTGCTCGGGTAAGTCCTGTAGTCCTCCTGGACTCGCCTCCGAGGGGTCCGACGTCGGGCCCGACGCCGTCGGGGCCCGAGTCGGGGGCTGCTGGGTCACCTGAGGTCGGACTAAGGTTGACGGCCTTGGAGAGCAGACTATCTGCCTTCATGGACCAGCAGCGGGCACTGATCGCTAGCCTCGCTGGCGCCGCTGCCCCGACCGCCAGGACCTCGACGTCTAAGTCGACCCCTAGACCGAGCCGATCCTCGAGTCCATGCGAACTCGAGTCGATCCTCGGTCGAGGTCACCCTCGGCCTCCCGTTCAGGACCGAGGTCGTCGACGCCGACTCCCTCGGTGTCGGGGCAGCCGACGCCTCCGCCTGCCCGAGCCGACCCCACTGATTCCTCCTCGGAGTCGGCCTGGGAGTCTGAAGAGGAAGAGTCACCTGATTCGTTTCGAACTCGGTGTGTCCCCTCGGACTCACCTGAGTCCGAACCTCGGAAGCAGTCCCCTCCGGAGGATGCCCGGTTCTCGGACTTCGTCAGGGATATGGCCAAGGCTTTGGCCTTCCCGGCGGATCCCGAGGAGGAGCCTCGAGCCGAAGAGCTCGACGCCCTTCAGTATGACTCTCCCGCCAGGGAACACTTTACTGTACCGGTTCCTCCCATGCTGGAAGCACAGCTACCGCACCATTCCATGGTAGTGGAATCGGCCATGCATAGGCTTAAGAGCCAGAAGATGCACTCCTCGGTGCCTCCTGGCAGGGAGGCCCGTAACCTGGATGGCCTCGGTAAGAAGTGTTTCCAGGGCTCTATGCTTGCTTGTCGGGTCCAGACCTACCAGCTCTACATGGGCATGTATCACAGAGACCTGGCTAAAAGAGGTAGCCGGATTCTCCGCTGGGCTTTCCGAGGAACCTTTGCGGAGGTTCCTGGCCTTGACAACTGGTATTCGGGAATGCTCCAAATTCATGTCCCGAGCAGCCTATGATGGCTTTGAAGCATCGGCTCATGTAGCCGCAGCCGGCATCGGTTCCCGCCGACAGGCTTGGCTTCAGTCGTCTGACCTTGAACCCTGGGTGCAGGACAAGTTGGTCGATGTCCCCTGCCGAGGTGAGAACCTCTTTGGCAAGCCCATGGCTGAAAAGGCTGCACAAATCGAGACGGAGACTCTCACCAGAACTAGGCTTTCTAGGAAGACCTCCGCCCCTTCCCAGAAAAAGAAGGGCTCGGGAAAGAAGTCCTTTTACCCGAGGAAGGCGGCTGCCTATAAACACTACCCTCAATATCAGGCCTCCGCAGCTCCCCAACAGGGTCAGCAGGCCAAGGGACGGG
Organism: Ichthyophis bannanicus; assembly: GCA_033557465.1. Classification (NCBI taxonomy): domain Eukaryota; kingdom Metazoa; phylum Chordata; class Amphibia; order Gymnophiona; family Ichthyophiidae; genus Ichthyophis; species Ichthyophis bannanicus. The sequence continues at coordinate 1,046,474,040 of CM066033.1, forward strand.
GTAACGGGTCCCGTAGGCAGCAAGCCCCAAGCCTGCACCACCGGCCCCTGCTCAGCAGGGTGGGGGTTTTTGACTTCATCAGCATAGCCTCTCCCCCTCAGTTGGTTCCTCCCAGCACCGGAGGCCGGCTGGTTCACTTCGCCCACAGGTGGTCCAACATCACTTCAGATGCCTGGGTGCTTCAAGTCGTAAGAGAAGGCTATCTTCTCCACTTCCACCAGGTCCCTCCCTCCTATTTCCCGGGAGAACCTCCACGACTCCCTCTGCACAGAGACTTACTCCTTCAGGAGTTAGCAAGTCTTCTTCAGGAACAGGCTGTGGAACCGGTGCCCCACCACCTGAGGGGTCAAGGCTTCTATTCCCGGTATTTTCTGATACCAAAAAGAACAGGAGGCCTCAGACCCATCCTGGACTTGCGCAACCTCAACAAGTTCCTCGTGAGGGAGAAGTTCAAGATGCTTACCCTTGGAATCCTTCTGCCCTACCTCCAGCAGGGAGATTGGCTATGCTCCTTGGATCTAAAAGATGCCTACACGCACATCCTCATCCACCCAAGCCACCGCCTACACCTAAGGTTTGTGGTGGCAGGAAATCATTACCAGTACAGAGTACTACCCTTTGGCCTATCCTCCGCACCGCGAGTCTTCACAAAATGTCTCGTGGTGGTGGCGGCTTATCTCCGGCTTCACGGCCTCTATGTCTTTCCGTACCTAGACGACTGGCTCATCAGAGCATCGTCCTCTCCGGAAGTCACCAATGCCACACACCGCACTGTGACTCTTCTGCAGTACTTGGGCTTTGTCATAAACTTCGCAAAGTCCACTTTGCTCCCCTCACAGGATCTCGAATTCATCGGAGCAAGACTGCACACTCCTCAGGCACGAGCTTTCCTGCCTCTCGACAGGGCTCAACGGCTCATGGACCTAGCCGGCCGTTTTCGCAGCCAGGCCCTGGTCTCAGCCAGGCGCTTCCTGAGACTACTCGGCCATATGGCTTCCACCGTCCACGTGACCCCCAATGCCCGCCTGAATATGCGGCCTGCTCAATGGTGCCTTCGCAGGCAGTGGCAACAAGCCACGGGCGGCCTAGCCGACTTAGTACGCGTCTCCGGGCCGCTGGCCTCTTCTCTACAGTGGTGGCTTCATCGGCCGAACCTGGTGCTCGGAATGCCTTTTCAGTCACCTCAGCCGGCTCAAGTGCTGATGACCGATGCGTCTCTCCTAGGATGGGGAGCGCATTGCCAAGGGGCATGTACTCAGGGTCTCTGGACCACGTGGGAGTCTGCTCAGCAGATCAACTTCCTGGAGCTCAGAGCAATCCGTCTGGCTCTCAAGGCTTTCTCCCACCTGACTTCTCACCAGTCCGTCCTTGTCCAGACAGACAATCAGATTGCCATGTTCTACGTGAACAAACAGGGAGGCACGGGCTCCTTCCTTCTCTGTCGAGAAGCACAGAAGCTCTGCTCTTGGGCCGTCAGCCACGGCATTCTTCTCAAGGCAGTTTATCTCCCAGGCCAAGAAAATTGCCTGGCCGACAAACTCAGCAGGATCCTCCAGCCGCACGAGTGGCGCCTGGATCCCTTGGTAGTTCAGAAACTTTTCCTGAAGTGGGGCCTCCCCACGATGGATCTCTTTGCCAGTCCTCTCAACCGGCAACTTCCTCGCTTCTGCTCTCGGCAGCCGCATCCCCTCCGAGTAGCGGCGGATGCTTTTCTGCTCTCATGGTCGAAGGGCCTTCTGTATGCCTTTCCTCCCATCCCGCTAGTCTCTCGAACTCTTTTCAAGGTTCTCCGAGACAAAGCTTCCATGATCCTGATAGCTCCTCGCTGGCCCAGACAGCCGTGGTTTCCACTCCTGCTGCAATTAGCGGTGGAGGATCCGTTCCCTCTGGGGTTTCAGCCAGATCTCCTAACACAGGATCAGGGGTCCCTGCTACACCCCAACCTCAGATCTCTACATCTGATGGCCTGGCTGCTGAAAGGGTAGTCCTTGCCCCCCTTCTACTGCCGGCAGAGGTGGAAGAGGTCGTCCTAGCTTCTCGGCGACCTTCTACACGCAAATGCTACGCCCTTAAATGGCGTCGCTTTTCCACTTGGTGTACCCAGCAGTCTCAGGATCCCTTCTCCTGCTCGGTGTCGGTGATCTTGCAGTACTTGCTCTACCTATCTAATCGGGGACTTAAGTCCAACTCAGTCAAAGTTCACCTCAGTGCTCTTTCAGCACATCATGTGCCGGTGGACGGCAGACCTCTTTCCAACGACCCTCTCGTAGCGAGGTTTCTCCGAGGTCTCCTTCTACTTAAACCACCTCTGCGCCCGGCAGCACCTGACTGGGATCTGAATGTGGTGTTACAGCGGATCACCTGTCCGCCTTTTGAACCTATGGCTACCTGTTCTCTCCGTTTTCTTTCTTGGAAAACCTTATTCCTGATAGCCCTCACTTCCGCTAGACGCGTAAGTGAATTGCAGGCCCTCGTGTCTGATCCCCCTTACACTCGGTTCTACAAAAATAGGGTAGTCCTACGGACTCACCCGAAGTTTCTTCCAAAAGTGGTCTCCCCTTTTCACATCAATCAGGAGGTGGTACTTCCGACCTTCTTTCCCAGGCCACACTCCAGCCGAGCTGAAATGGTCCTGCATACCCTGGACTGTAGAAGGGCATTGAACTTCTACCTTGACCGTACGCGGGAGCACCGTAAAGCTGCTCAGCTTTTTGTGTCTTTTGACCCCAATAAATTGGGGCTCCCGGTCTCCAAGCGTACTCTGTCCATCTGGGTTGCTGACTGCATCGCTTGGGCTTATGGGGCAGCCGGACTCTCGTTAGAAAGTCGAGTCACGGCTCATTGTGTTCGGGCGAAGGCTACGTCAGTGGCTTACCTCCGCTCTGTTCCATTGGCAGAAATCTGCCGGGCCGCTACTTGGTCTTCGAGCCAGACTTTTGCGGTCCATTACTGCCTCGAGAGGGAGTCCCGCAGGGACAGTGCTTTCGGACAGGCAGTCCTCCGAAATCTCTTCGAGGTTTGAGCAACTCCTACCCTCCATCCCGGATGGGGGCTACCGGTGGATAATAATTCAGTGAAGATTCCTTCCTTCTGTGCCGCTGAGCTAGAGGGAGCTCATTTTGTGCTTAGGGTCTCCGGTAGCCTTAAGCTTGGGAGTCCCATATGTGAGGACTGACTTCCTGCTTGGTCCTGGAGAAAGCGTAGTTACTCACCTGTAACAGGTGTTCTCCAGGAGCAGCAGGAATCAGTCCTCACAACCCTCCCTCCTCCCCTTGGAGTTGCAATCATCTGCTTAAGTTTTTTTGCAAATTTTTATGCTGTCTTTTACCTATGTCATCAGACTGGCTAAGATGGCACCCTTGGGCGGGAAGGAGACCGCGCATGCGCGCTGCAATTCCCAAAGGCTTTCTTTGAAAGCTGGGGAAAATTGCTCCGCGAGGGCTCCGTCGGCGCCGACGTCACCCATATGTGAGGACTGATTCCTGCTGCTCCTGGAGAACACCTGTTACAGGTGAGTAACTACGCTATACCGCTACTTCCAGCGATCAGCAGCGGTTTGATTACAGATTGGGAATTGTCAAATCATGACAGGAAATTTTTGAGGTATAAACACATTGATTAGACAGGAAAGCACAGCACACAGAGAACTATTTTACAGGGAACATGGGCTATGGAGGGTTAAGTGGCTTGCCCAAGACCACAAGGAGCACCTGTGGGACTAGAAACCCCAGTCCTTCCGGCCCAAGGTTGCTGTCCTCTAGTGGGATTTGAACCCCTGACCTTCCAGCCCGAAGTACCTTGCCCCAACCACTAGGCCACTCCTCCACTCCTAATAATGGACATGTAGTTGAAGACTTAGCCATCCAGATGAGAGAGCAGACTTTTGTGCCTGTCCAGACATGGCACAGTTTAAAGATGGATGGGTGGTTTGGGTCATTGTTTTCCTGGATGGGTGGATTGAAATCCCTTATGTTGATTGTCTTATTCATATTAGCCATGTGCTTATTGCTCCCTTGTCTCTTACCCCTTTGCTTACGCATGATAACATCATCACTTGATAACACTACTGAGCGGAAGGCAGCTACAAAAGTCTTAGCTATGTGGCAATATCACCCTATACCCCAAAACGCTGATGCTATTACACCTGTATAATGTACAAATTGACTAATGAGTGATTTAATTCTCACCCTTCCTCACTTGCAGGTGAGAATAATCAAAGGGGGGAATGAGTTAGGCTATGGCCTAGCATAGCCTGCCACTATGAAAGGCCTGTAAGTTAGGCCTGGATCCTAATTTCCATAACAGCTAGAAAAGAACTATAAATCTATGAAAAATGAAAAAGATGTTTTAAAATGCTTAATAAGAAGTTTTTATGAATGCATAAGTCTTCTATTATTCTCTTGTATGTGAAAGAACCAGAAAGTAACAGTAAAAGTAACAGTATATGCATTCCAGAAGCCGAAGTTAACCTTGCAGTAGAAAAGTTACCAAGTCAAGACTATACCATTATTCAAGCAATCCTAGAGGAGGGGGCCGGTTGCTAGGTTCCGGAGGGATTTCTAATTGGACAAATGAAGGGAATGTATAACCAATGAGAAGTTTGTATGTATCGAGCTAGAACCAATAGAACGTTTTCATGTATCAAACTGAAAAAGTGGTATAAAAAGTTATGTCTCTGTATAAACCTCCGCTCAGTACCTTTTGAAGCTTGACTGACTGGGCCTTGTGCACAATAAACTGACTTGGACCCTGTCTATTGACTCCTGGACTTGTTCATTGATTGCACTTTGCCACAGCAAAGCAATATTCTTCTTTATAATGGTTTCTACCATTTTGCCTGTTACTGACATCAGGTTCACAGGCCTGTAGTTTCCTGGCTCACCCCGAAACTCTCTTTAAAAATTTGTGTTACGTTGGCCACTCTCCAATCTTCAGTACTATAGTTTATTTTAATGATTGTTTACAAATTACTAATAGGTCTGCAATTTCATCTTTGAGTTCTTTCAGAATTCTGGGATATATGCCATCTGGTCCAGATGATTTGCTACTCTTAAGTTTGTCAAACTGCCCTATTACATCTTCCAGCTTCACCGAGATTTCTTTCAATTCATTTAATTCATTATCTTTAAGTATCATTTCTGGGAGGGTATCTTCCCTATATCTTCTTCAATAAAGACCAAAGCAAAGAAATAATTTAGTTCCTCTGCTCCCTTAGTGCCCATTTATCAACAAATGGTCCAAATGACTTCCCTCACAGGCGTTTTGTTTTGAATGTATCTGAAAAAAGTTTATATTATGCATTTTTGCTTCTATGCAAGCTTCTTTTCAAATTCTCTCTGATGCGGAATTGTACTCCACTGAGGAATTACTCAACATTAAAATAAATAAAAAATATCCTGAAAACTTTGCCTGTTTGCAGTCCTTGAAAACTGCACTTGTGCACTCCTGGCCTATGGCATTGGGGTAAGAGGCTGAGACACAGTTTGGAAGCTGACTTCTCTTTTGCTGTGTCTTTACTGATGCATGTAGTAGAAAGTACAGTAGGGTTCCCATCATGCAAATCTCCTCTGCAAATACTGAAAAAAGAACAGGATAGCATTTTCAGTGGCATCAACACACCAAAGCACCGAGATTCAAGAATAGTGCAGCTGTCACATTTATTAATAATATTTGTGATTAATATTTTTAAAACATTTATCATTCACCCATCGTAAATATCGATATGGTTATTCCAAGAAATAGAGTAAGGATCACGGAAACAGGGGTGGAAATATAAACACACCAAGGCACTGTAAGAGAGGAAAAGGAGCATTAACTGAGCCCTGAACATCCAAAGCAGAAAAGTGGTACCAACAACTTTGGCATGAATGTCCCAAGACATTGCATGAGGAGCAAAGTGTCAGGAACATCTCCAGGTACTGAGAGGTGAAATAGCACAAAAAGTGACATGAACACCTGAAGGAATGGTGAAGGGGCAGGGCATCACGAACAGTGGCATGCATTGCCACAGTGTTTAGTTTTTTTTTGTTTTTTTTTAAACCTCACAGAGTCTGTGTTCTCTAGACAAACAACTTAAACAACCGCATCTTAATGCACTAAAGAAATACTATTAGATCTTTTATTGCAGGATTGAAGTGTAAAGAAAAAATGGAATGCCGGATGGCTTTACAACATATTTGCCTGCAGAGGGCTTATTTTGCAGACTGTGCTGATTTATAGAGTTCTGAGCAATAGACGTGGCAGACAGAGCAAGGGTATTACTATCCTAGGGTACAGTGAGGACCAAGGACATGGCAGCTGTGACATCAACTTTCTGGCACTGGGTGAAGACCAAGATGGCAGGAATTGAAGCAAAATAATATTCAAGGTCCCAGGTTCTCCTGACTGAGGCTGAGACCATGGACAATGTTAAGTTGGTAGTGGTCTATGGCACACTGGAATTAGGTCATTATATAGGTAGGTTGTGCCCAAAGATGACATTTTACTTTACCAGTTAATGTTCTTTCCTTTAGTTCTGTTATACCAGTCCAGATAAGTGGGTTGTGTTCCTCTACAAGCAGATTGGTGGAGACAAACAACAAATGAAAAGCCCAGGTTTCAATGACATCACTCCCATGCCTCTATTCGCCTCAGCCACCAGTGGTCCCTTCAGTATTCATCCCGAAGCATTTGGGAGAAACATGGCAAGCCTCACATAACCTCAACCATGGGCAACAATGAGTTGTCAACAGTAGAGAACTATGTACAGGAAAGCATAAACATAAGGCTGTCAGTAGATGATGAACCTGCAGAGCCAAATATAAAAATCATAGTGGACCCAAGGGTACTGCAGCAGAAGACAGAGCAAATACAGTTTCAGGGACCGGCCCTGGACTTGTCTAGCAGGACTCAAGAAAAGGATATCAACTGATAAGTAAAATGTCATCTTCCATATCGTCCTGCTAGACCAGTCCATACAAGTGGGATGTACCAAAGCTACAATTCCACTGAGCGGAAAGAAGATACAGCAGCTCACAAAACCCCTGAGCCAAAGGCTGTGTCTGCCTGTGTGTGGACATCCAAGCAGAAATGCTTGACAAAAGTGGAAAGTGATGCCCACATTGCTGCCCGGCAAATGTCTGCAGGGACTACCAAGCTCTGCTCTGCCCACGAGGACGCTTGTGCTCAGGTAGAATGGGTGCGCAAATCCTCCATAACTGGCCGGTTCCGTAACAGATAAGCTGAGGCAATTTCTTCATTAATCCAGTGCCCCAAAGTCAACTTAGCTGGCATGTCACCCTTGTGTGGGCCAATAAACAGCACCAAAAAAGGATGGTCTAACTTACGAAAGGAATTCATAACCTCCAAGTATCGGAGAGGCACCCTCTAGATATCCAACAAGGCTAAGATCCTTATCCTTCCCCCGACAAAACTCCTTAGAGGAGGAGGCAGGCATACCACCTGGTTCATGGGAAAGGGGAAGGCATCTTAGGCAAGAAAGAAGGCACAGGTCAAATTAAAATGATCTCCTCGAAAAAGACAGATAAAGATCTTGGCAAAATAGAGCCTGTAGCTCGAAAATCCATGTTGCTGAATAAATCGTGACTAAGACCGTCTTGAGCATCAAATCCTTTAAAACAGTGTACTTCAATGGTTTAAGGCAGGGGTCTCAAACACGCGGCCCGCGGGCCGCATGCGGCCCGCGAGACAACTTTGTGCGGCCCGCGACGGAGGAAAACAAAAAACCCCAAAACCCTGGCTTCTGCCGTTGCCGCCGTGGCAGCGGCAGAATCAATTGTCCAATTTTTAAAAAAACTGACTTCTGCTGCTCAAGCAGCAAAATCAGCTGTCCTGCGGCCCCTTCCCCTGTGCCCGGAGATCCGAGTCTGCTCTATCAGCTGCGTGCTTTTCAAGCCGCGAAGAGAGTATTCCCCTCTCGCGCGGTTTCAAGCCGCGCGAGAGGGGAATACTCTCCTCGCGGCTTGAAAAGCACGCCGCTGATAGAGCAGACTCGGATCTCCGGGCACAGGGGAAGGGGCCGCAGGACAGCTGATTTTGCTGCTTGAGCAGCAGAAGCCAGGTTTTTTTTTAATTTACCTGGGGGGGGGGGTTGTGTAGGACTGGAAATGGGCTATTGGCAGGGGGGGTGTGTAGGACTGGAAATGGGCTATTGGCATGGGGGGGGGTATGACTGGAAATGGGCTATTGGCAGGGGGGGGGGGTATGACTGGAAATGGGCTATGGGCAGGGGGGTTATGACTGGAAATGGGCTATTGGCAGGGGGGGGTTATGACTGGAAATGGGCTATTGGCAGGGGGGGTTATGACTGGAGATGGGCTATTGGCAGGGGGGGGGGTTATGACTGGAGATGGGCTATTGGCAGGGGGGGGTTATGACTGGAGATAGGCTATTGGCAGGGGGGTTATGACTGGTAATGGGCTATGGTGGGGGCTAGGACTGGAAATGGGCAGGTGGGGGTTAGGAAGGACTAGAGGTGGGCTGATGGGGGGAGTTAGGACTGGTAATGAGCTATGGAAGGGCTGACTGAAATGGGGTAATGGGGGTTAGGGCTGGAAGTGGGCTATTGGCAGGGGGGTTATGACTGGTAATGGGCTATGGGGGGGTAAGACTGAAAATGGGGTGATGGGGGGTAAAACTGGAAGTGCGCTATGGGGAGGTTAGGACTGGTAATGGGCTATGGGGGGGGTAAGACTGAAAATGGGGTGATGGGGGGTAAAACTGGAAGTGCGCTATGGGGAGGTTAGGACTGGTAATGGGCTATGGGGGGTCTAGGACTGGTAATGGGCTGGGGGGGGTTGCTAGGACTGGAAATGGGCTGAGTGGAAGGGGGGCTTGAACTGCAAATGGCTGATGGGGAGGGGGGCTTGGAATGGAAATGGGCTGTGAGGGGAGGGAGCTAGGATTGGAAATGGGCTGATGGGGGGCTAGGATTGGAAATGGGCTGATGGGGGGCTAGGATTGGAAATGGGCTGATGGTGAGGCTAGGATAGGACTGGAAATGGACTAATGGGGGGACTAGAAGGGAGCGGATGCTGGGTGGGGCTGGAACTAGAAGGGAGCTGATGTTGGGGGAGGATTAGAATGGGATGGAGCTGGGAAAGTGAAATGGAGAGGGGAAAAATATTTTGTCTGGGAGAGAAGACAAATCTACAATTGGCCAGGTATTGGGAGAGTAAGTGGGGATTGAGGATGGAGGAGTAAAATTTGAGTGGATGAAATAGGAATGAGAAAAGAGAAAAAGGAGAAAGATTAGTATGTTAAAGCAGATGTAGAGAGAGAATGGAAAAAAACTAGGAGAGAAGAAAGGGCAAATGGACAGCAGACGATGGAGAGTTAGCAGAAGACATGAAGAAACCAGAAGAAAGTGGCTGGAACAATTGCAACTGAAAAAAATGCACAAAAGGTAGAAAAATCTCTCTTTATTTTGAATTTATTAACTGGAATATGTCAGCTCTGGGAAATGTGCATCATTAATGTTTGCGCTTTGTTTAGTACAAGAGGAAATTAATTTATAGTTTTATTTCTACAGTGTTGTTGTACATTCCAAGTTTGGCTTTTGGGGTTCCCAGTTTAATTATTGTCTTCTTGTTTCTAAATCTTTTAGTCTTTCTTTATCCATACTCATTAAAGAGGCCTGTTTACTAAAAGTTAGTGTATGGTAACATTATGCAAATATTTATGCAAATGAGGCCCCTTATGCAAATGAGGCCCCGCGTCTTATGCGGCCCCCGGGTTACTTTACAAGTCCTCATTTGGCCCTCAAAGCAATTTGAGTTTGAGACCCCTGGTTTAAGGGATGTCACCATCAGGGCCCTGAGCACCAGACACAGATCCCGGGAAGGGATCACAGACCGGAAGAGAGGACACAGATGCCGAACCCCCTGGAGAATGTACGAGATATCTGGGTGCAAGGCTAGAGACTTACCAGCCACTAGACTTCGTAAACAGGCCAAAGCTGCTAACTGAACATTCAGGGAGCTAAGGGAAAGGCCCTTCTTCAGGTCATCCTGTAGAAAGGCCAACAGAAATGGCAGCTTGGCTGCCTCAGGAGCCAACTGCTAAGCGTCACACCATTGCTCAAAAGAGGCACCATATCCGCATGTATGTTAGCTTGGTAGACCTCCTCCGGGCTCTGAGAAGAGTGGAGATCACCCATGGAGAGTAACCCTCACATGCTACCCATCTCATTTCAAGAGCCAAGCCGCAAGTGAGAAGGGAACCGGGTCCTCCAGGACGATCAGTCCCTGCCACAATAGGCCCCAAGACGGCTGGCAACCAAAGAGGAGGTACCTACAGGAGAAACATCAGGTCTCCAAACCACACTCTCCTCAGCCAATCTGGCATCACCATTACAATTCTGCCCGGGTGGTATTCTATATGCTGAATCACACATCCACCAGGGATCACGGAGGAAACATGTACAGCCAGTGCTGACTTGGCCAAGACTGGACCAGGACATCGATGCCTTCAGATCCTGTTTCCTTGTGGTGACTGAAGAAACAGCAAACCGGCACTGGAGCAGATCTCCATCAGATCCATTTCGGGGTGACCCCAGCAATGCAGAATCCATTGAAATGCCTCTTGACTCAACTCCCACTCTCCAGAAACCAGACAGTGCTGGCTGAGGAAGTCTGCTTCCATACTGTCCATCCCAGCAATGTGCTGAGCCAACAAGGCTAGGAGGTTCTTTTCCACAAGGCAAACAGGAGAGCCATCTCCAGAGCTACCTCGATACTCTTTGTGCAGCCCGGCCGATTGACATAAGCCATTGTCATAGCATTGTCTGAAAATACTCAAACAGCCTAGCCCTCGATTAGAAGCTAGAAATGCAGAAGAGCCAACCTGATGGCCCTCATCCCGAGGTGGTTGATGGACCACACCACTTCCCTGTGGTTCCAATAGCCCTAGGCCATACAATCTTGGCAACGGGCTCTCCAGCCCGAGAGACTGGCATCTGTCAATAGGAGGATCCAGGAGAAATCATCCCGTAGCATGCCTATCCTCAGATGACAGTGCTGCTGTCACCACCACAGGCTGGACTTCACCATCAATGTGAGTGGGAGCCTGCATTCAAACTCCTGAGATCTCAGGGACCACCAAATCAACAAGGATCACTGGAGTGTTCACATGTGAGCACGCACCCACAGCAACATTTCTATGGGCGCCGGCATCAATCTGAGGAGCTGAAGAGAATCCAAGACTCTGGGAGCCTGCTGCGCACAGAACAGTGCCAGGTAATCCAAGAGAATTTGATGTTCTCCTCTGGCAGAAAAACTCTGCCCACTGAAGGGTCGAAACATGTTCCTAGAAACTCCAGGATCTGGGAAGGCCACAGCTGGCTCTTCCCAAATTGATCACCCAGCCGAGAGTTTCTAAGGACACAGATTCCTTGGCGCAACAGTGCCGCAACCACCACCACCATGACCTGGGAGAACATCTTCAGGGCAGTGGAAAGCCCAAAAAGGAGGGCAGCAACCTGATAGTGAGAGCCAAGTATGGCAACACGCAGCTACTTTGCTAATCTGCCTGGATCGGGATATGAAAATATGCCTCGGCCAGATCCTGAGAAGCCAAGAACTCCCCTTGGCACACAGCTTGAATCACAGAGTGCAAGGTTTTTTATCCAGAAATGCAGGACGCACAAGTATTCATCAACCCCCTTGAGGTCCAGAATGGGCCAGAAGGAACCATCATTTTTGGCACCACAAAATAGATGGAGTGTCTGCCCTAGTCCCACTCGTCTGGGAGGAAGGACATCATCACTTTTAGGCACAACAACTTGTCGAAGGTGAAATGCACAGCGACACTTTAGATCACAGACTCGTATGGGGAGATGAAGGTATCTGGAATGGGCTCTTTTCATTCCAGGACATAGCCAAACTGAATGGTGTCAAACATCCCATTATCCTTGGTAACCCAGGACCATTCCTGAAAGAAAAGGCGAAGCCTGCTTCCATCTGAAGGAACCAGAGAATTGTCCCACAAACCTTCACTGCGCAGCCAGGGAGGGTCCTCCTCTAAAGGGAACATGTCCCTGGGTCCATGTGCTCCATGAAAGGACTAAGAACGAGCCCAAAGCCCAGAAACAGAGGGAAAGAAAGGTTTTCCAGGTTGGTAACGATGAGACTTCCGAGTCCCTTGGAAACCAGTCAGCGCACCCTCAGTAGATGGGCGGAGGCTGACAACAAGAAGAGGCACCAGCCCACTTCACAAGCACATTGGACCCATCTTCCAGAAGGCTGCAGAGTTTGTCTTGCCCAGGTCCTTCACTAGCTTCTCTAAATTGGCTCCAAACCGAAGCTTCCCCTTAAAAACCAGTTGAGCCAACCGAGCTTTGAAAGATGTGTCCACTGCCCGTGTTGGAGCCAAATCCAACACCACAATAGTGTTATCAGAGCACCATCCGTGGCCACCAAACGTACCAGGTCATACATAGCATCAGAAAGGAAGCCCATAGCTGACTCCAAAAGAGGGGTAGCATCATCCGGCAGAACAAACTGAATCCACTGGAACAGGGCTCGAGACGTCAGGATGGTACATACCACCAGTTGCAGACTAGCTGCTACTATGACGAAACTGGCTCCTTAACCACGAATACATCTTAAGATCCAGAAAATGCTTTAAGGCCAATCCGCCTTCTACAGGAATGGCAGTCCATCTGGTAACTACCATACCTGCGCATCCACCTTGGGAGTGCCAATGCACTCTTCCTCTGGGAGAGTGGAGATCTTTTTACACATCCCTAATCCTTTAGGCAGGGAGTAGGGAGAGTTCCACTCTGACTGGATTAAATCCTTGATCATATCCGGCAATGGGAACACAGCAGTGGATATTCGCACCCTTTGAAGGAGCAAGTGTACCTTCGACTCCTGCTCCGTGCCGGAAGAATTTGCAACTTCAAGGCGGATGAGATCCTGTCAATCAAAGCCTCTAGCTTTTTCTTCCAGAAAGCACAGTTACTTACCTGTAACAGGTGATCTCTGGGAACAGCAGGAATAAGTCTTCACATATGGGTATCACTGGTACCGACGGAGCCTGCGCGGGAACGCTCCCCAGCGTCCAATCAGAACGCTTTTGGGAGCATCCCACCACGGCTGCATGCTGCCTTCCCGCCTTTCCCAACTGTCTCTCCTCAGTTGAGTTTTAAAGCTGAGACAAAGAGAGAGAGAGAGAGAGAGAAGGGAAAGAGATAGATAGAGAGATACAACTCCTAGGGGAGGTGGGTGGGTTGTGAAGACTTATTCCTGCTGTTTCCAGAGATCACCTGTTACAGGTAAGTAATTGTGCTATCTCCAGGAACAAGTAGGAATGAGTCTTCACATATGGGGACTCCCAAGCTAAGATGCCTGGAGGAGGCCCCAGCATGTTGCAATCTAAAGATGGGCCATGCTTATCCCTCAAAAACCTCAGGCATCCCAGGGATGGAGGGTAGGAGTTGAACTAGAAAAGAAAAAGAGAGCTGTGGAACAGCTCAACTAAACAAGGTATCCAGAGGGGAGCCCTTGTGTAAATCATAAATATTAGAAAAATGTTGAGTCTTAATTTTCTAATATGGATCTCATTCAGAAATATTGCAAAAATATTTGTTGAGGGTAATAAGGGTCTGTGGTTGAGAGCCAGATCATTATCCTCAAAAAAATTCGCCCAATGTGAAGTAGAGGGAAAAAAATTTTTGCAATAGAGGAAGTGATGAGAAGTCCTCATGGCCAGAACTAACCCTAGAAGAAGTACTAGGGGAGTTCAATGAGGTTGGACTTTTGAGAATAGGTAAAGCCTCTGTAAAGTCCAAAAATTGAACTTCTTGTCCTTGGAGCAGAATAAGGTCCTAGGAAGAGTGGAGATAATGTGACTGGTTGGGATGAAAAGGTAGAAATACCCTTTGCAGAAAAAAGGGGCTAGGTCTTTAAGACCCCCTTTATTTCAATGAAAGAGAAAGATATTTGTACTAGGCGTTGAGCCTCCAATTTTTTGAAGATCAGTAAAAGTCTTTGTAAGTGATGTCACTTATGATGAAGACTTTACATGTAGAGCTTCAGGTGTGACGTAACCTAAAAGGTAACGGTAAAAGAAGGTATTTGGTAAAATACCCTAGAAATTGGTTGTCCACTGAGTTTATGGTATGCTGGGGCAGCATTAATATGGGCAGTAGACAAATCTTTCAAAGTCAGATGATGTATAGATATTAACGCAACAACAAGAAGGATTAAGACCTACTTGAGAATCTTGATGGAGAATCTCTGTCTGGTTAAATATGGAAGAACTATAGAAAAAGTTTCATGGAAACTGGTAATATGTTCTTCACTTACAGGGATAGGATTAGACTTCTTGAAAAGATCTAGCCCCTGAATAACCAGGTCTCGAGACGTACGTGAATGAGTGCAGAGGAGATCCTTAGTCTTAAGACAGCAAGTCTGGATCCTTCTATAATTTCAATTAGTAGCTGGAGAGAAAGACGCAATATAAGGGGATACCATGTTTGTCTCTTTATGAGGGCAATATGAGTATCATGCATTTTCCTGTTTAACATAAGCTACCATGAAGTATAGAAAATTAGAAGGAGAGTAGTGAATAAGGACCAACTGCAGTGAAAAAAATACATCCCTGTTGAGGAAGTTCCAGTGAGATGTGAAACAACCAGGGAATTGTGCAATTTTCTACACTTTCACGTGGTCTAAACCCTGGTTACCTTTTCTTAAAAGGAAATTTTAAGGAATATGGAAAAAGTAGGAAAAAAACAGTCATGTAGGAACATGACTGGTAGAGTCTACCAGCTGAAGCCCTTATTAACTATCTGGCCAGCTACCTATTAGGAGTAGCTCTGAGGTTCTCTGGCAAAGGCCCACAGTTGCAGAGCTTTGTTGTAGAATTGCAGAGAGCATGTTGTCGGTTGCTTAGATCTGGCTGTTGAATTGCCAGTGTGCAACCTAATCTATTCTGTTGGAGCTAAGAGAACTGAACGTGGCTAAGAATAGTAGACAGGCCTGACGCCTGCAACAATAAATAGTCCAAATGAGTTCTGGATCTCCTTTGGACTTATCTGTTATTAAGGCAGCATAAAAGTTAGGTCCCCTAGGTTGGAGAGGACCGACAGACATAACTTGGAGTAGTAATACCCAATTTCTGTCCGAAAAGCTGCCTTAAAAAGATATGTAAGAAGGAGATGAACTGCAAAAAGGGGAGAAAACTCTGTATGGAAACTAGCTACTGGAGTAGGTTTTGAAGAAAACCCTAAGGCTTAGAGGATAAGCCCTCCAGTTGATTAGTAGTACTCTTAGAGACTGAATGTCTGGACTAAGAGGGATAGAAATTAATACAGAGTTGAGAAGACTTACAATTTAGTAAGTCTTTGAAGGGATAGGGTCCCCTTGCAGTTAAAAATATGAGATATCCTCGTACAGGAAAACTGACAAGGTGAAAGGTATAGTTCACCCTGTTGTTAGTTCTCCTTTTTGTTTTAAAAAGAGAAACCTGTTATCTCTGGGGTATGATAGTCCTCAATAGCTCTTAGCTAGAAGGATAGATTTCTCTTGTAGCAAGAGATTGATGCCCAGAGTGGAGGATTGAGTCAATGAATGACTGATATCTCAGTATGGATTAGATGACTTTTAGATTTATTTATTTATTTATTTAACACTTATTTCTATACCGCTCTTTCCCAAGTATCAAGTGCGGTTTACAAAGAACAGTAAATTATATGGTATGTGGAAGCACATACCTAGTCGTATTACATAGAACAGGTAGAACTATTTACAAGTAACAATATAACATTTGAACGGTAAGAAGTTAGAACAGATGCTTCTGTTGAAAGAAATAGGTTCAAGTTCTAAATCTCACACAGAAAAGTGAATAAAATATCAGAAACCCTGCGATTGCTGGGTTTGCTGAGCCTGTTGAGCTTTTGATTTTCTTAGTCTGGTGTGGTGTTGTCCATCTTTGGAAACAACTGCAGAATGGGTAGAAGATGGATAAAACTTTTTCCCCTTGGGGGAATAAAGCTTTTTATGAGATTTTTTATTAGCTGGGATAGAGGAGAGTTTGGACAACCCTCTGAAAGTGACAGCATCAGTGTTCAACCGATTAGCTTGAAATAAAGCCTCCTTGTTGAAGAGATTTTCACCAGTACAAGGAGTATTTCCCAGCCTTTCCTGAATCCATCTGTCCAAGTCAGAAACTTGGAGCCAGGCTAAGTGTCGTGCTCCTATGGCTATAGCAGAAGTTCTGCTAATAGACTCAAAACAGTCCAGGGAAGCACGATTAAGAAACCTAGAGATATTCTGAGCATGATTGACTAATAAGGAATAGTCTGCTCTTTTATGCTCTGGAAGAAAAGGGTTCAAAAACTTTAAGTTGTTTGTGACCTCTTCAAGAGATAATCCCATATAGAAAATATATGAGATAACTTTTGCTGAAAGCATGGATGCCTGGAAGCATCGACGTCCAAAGGCATCTAAAGTCCTAAACTCAGGACCTGGCGGATAAGAAGAGTGCTTCTTTGCACTCTTAATACGCCTCATTGCTGATTCTACAATAGAATGATGAGGAAGTTGAGTTTTCTGAAAACCTAGAGAAGGTGGCACCTTGTACATAGTGTCAAGTGTCTTGGAATGTGGGGATACTGTTAGAGGAGTTTCCCCACATTCTTAACAGTAGATCTTGTAAGATCTGGTGCACAGGAAGCATGATGACATCATTTGGAATCCCGGGAGATTGCAGTGTCTCTGAATTCCCCGGTAAGGATTCTTTACCAGGTATAGAAATGGCAAGGAGCTTTGCCATATCAAACAGAAAAGCTTGAAAAGAAATCTCCCCCGAAGAGGACTCTTTAAAATGAGGGGTAAAGGCTAGACTTGTAGAAAAATCAGCCTTGGATTCATCCCAGTCATCGGGATCGGAAGACTGAAAAGGATGAAGCATCGGATTTTCTTTAAAGCGATGTCTTTGGTACCACCCGAGGTCGGTACCGAGACAAGTTGGTACCGAATCTTCCATGCTAGAGATCGATTCCAGGCTCGGCATCGAGGGAAGTGATTCTGTCGAAGTAAGCATGGACGGTACCGACACCGATGTCGATACCGGTACCGAAAGTGATACCGATACTCGAGGAATGGTCTGCAGCAACTCTAACGGTACCGAAGTAGCCGAGAATGCTAGACTACGTTCATCGGTGATGAGTGTTTCATCCATCACCATAGCCGATGCCGGGGTGTCGGTACCACACGAAGTGGCCACAACCACCGAGCATGGCCCAGGTATTTATTTATTTACATTCTCTTATATACCGCGCTATTCTGCATCAGTGTGGTTTACATTGAACAAACTGAAATTACATTGAACAGGGCATTATAACTTGGAGATAACTATTTTACAGGGAACATGGGCTATGGAGGGTTAAGTGACTTGCCCAAGACCATAAGGAGCACCTGTGGGACTAGAAACCCCAGTCCTTCCGGCCCAAGGTTGCTGTCCTCTAATAGGATTTGAACCCCCGACCTTCCGGCCTGAAGTACCTTGCCCCAACCACTAGGCCACTCTTCCACTCCGTATGTTCATCGAGGTAAGAACCTCGGGAACAACCCAGAGCCCCGTTAATGCTTTGGAGCCCGAAGACTCCCGCCGAGGCTTTATTGCCAAGGCCGAAGCCATCTCGATGCTGAGAAGGAGATCTACCACTCAAGGACTGGCTAGTCTTTACAGACTTTTGTTTGGTTACCTGATCCTGTGAAGAAGAAGATATTCTAGCTGGTAACATCAAAGGGGATGTGAACTGGGTATCGAGTTCTGCTCGATTCTGAAGACTTCTTCTGTTTGAGCTCCAGCAGGAAAGACACTCCAGGGGGCAATGGTCAGGACCCAAACATTTTAGACACCAAGTATGAGTGTCTGAAAAAATATCTGTACCAACACACTTTGAACATTTCTTAAGGATAGTGGCTGGCTTCTCCATAACGGAAGGGTGGAGGCCTAGTGGCCTAGAAACCATCAGGCACTAAACAGGAAAAAATTCCTAAGGAAAAAAGAAATTCTTCAGGAAAGAGAAAGAAAAGTACCGGCGGTACCGGTAGCGTCGAGGGAAGGCAGACGTGACCACAGAAAAGTGAAAAATAAAAAGAATAATTTTCTGCAGTGACAGGAATACGTCCTGCCGGCTCCGCGGAAAACTGAGGAGAGACAGTTGAGAAAGGCGGGAAGGCAGCACGCAGGCGTGGTGGGATGCTCCCAAAAGCGTTCTGATTGGACGCTGGGGAGCGTTCCCGCGCAGGCTCCGTCGGTACCGATGATACCCGTATGTGAAGACTCATTCCTGCTTGTTCCTAGAGATTAGGTGAAACACACCAGCCTCCTCACAATCTTCTGAAGGTCAGAGTACTTCTACATCCATGTCAAAGTCCACTACCAAGCCATCTGAATCAAAGTCATAGTGAAAATCCCGGACAGTTCCCCATCCCCAAGGGGTGTCCCACACCAGGGCCACTTAGTCAAAGGCAATCAAACAGGGCTTCTACTCTCTGCTTGCCTGCACGAGACTGCAGTCAGGGGCACCCAGAGGCTGCAGGGTCTTAATTTCTATGCCAGGAGGACCAGGCCTGCTGCAAAAAGAAAAGAAATTTGGGGAGGACAATCCAGATTCCAGAAGCTCTCCTCTCAGAAATGATCCCCTAACACTAGGGAGGCACAGCTGCTACAAACCCCCTAAAGAGTGATGAGCAGCTCACAACATGGTCGCCGGATCCTCCAGCCAGCTGGATATCTTTACCCATAGCATCATCCGTTCCCTCCTGCCCTGAGGCAAGCAAGGCTGGACTAATTGCATCCTCCGGCTGAAAGAGGGGGAGCAGGTCCTCCAGGGATGACTAAGAAACTGCCATGCAAGAAGAGCAGAGTCCAGAATCTGGAGATGAGGCACCTCAGCTGCCACAAGTCAAAACAGTGCTTCCTGGAAGACGACAGTTAAGGCAAGTATTACAATAGCACGTGCTAAGGCCGCGGCAGCCCAAAGGCATGCAATAACTGTGCTTTTACTGTGGGGTGTCTTAACTGCACTGTTTGGTGTAATGTGCATTATAGGTGCTAGGGAAGGAACATGTGTTGGAGCCACTTGGGCAGAATGCATATTAGGACCACACGAGCCCCAGGGGCACATTAGGTAAAAACACTACTACGCTTGCAGAAAATGGCAGAAAACCCCCACACGGTGCAAAGGGTCACCAGCGGTCCACTTCAAATTGCGTCCCAGACAGATTGAATCAGGAGCCCCCAATCAGGACAGTGACAAGGTCAAGCCTTGGTACTCACCTCCTGAAAGTCCCAGGCCAAATATCTGTGCTGGGCTCAGCTCTACTCCCCAGGAATTGTTTCAGTGGCTGACAGCACTGCGTTTAAAGTGGCTGGCAGGCAGATCCCTCTGAGAGCCTTCTGCAATGTTTGGGAGAGAGCATGGGGGACAGAGGAGGAGAGAGGGGGCATTGAGATTGCATGGGGCAGTTGTACTCTTCCAGCTCCTTCCAAATCCTTCCGATTTTTGGCTGTTCAATAGATTCTTAGCCAGGTAAGACCACAGATTTGAAACAATTTCCCCTCCTCCTATGGCTACCAACATGACCGCAGTCTAGTGGAGCCTCCATGTCGCGCTCCAGTGAGAGGTCAACCTTCAGGCTGTCGTTCACAAGCATTTCAAATCAATCTTTTCCTCTCAAATCCTTAGAATTTTTTTCAGAAAGGAGAAAATCCATCCACCATCTTCTGGAAACAAAGAACTACTGAAGGGACCTCTGGTGGTTAAGGTGAATAGAGGCATGGGAGTGATGATATTGAAACCTGGGCTTTCCATTGGTTCTTTGTCTCCACCAATCTGCTGATAGGGAAACACAACCTACTTGTCTGGTCTGGTTTAGCAATAGAAATGGGTCTGCTGAAAGGGGAACACAACCTACTTGTCTGGACTGGTCTGGAAATGGGTATTAAAATTCACTGATGTTAAATACAACAGACCATTTATCAGTAGGTGCCATAAAGGAATTTGAGAAGAACCTGAAAACAGAGTTCAATGTGCCACAAAACCAAACCATTATAAGTAAAAAGTAAGATCTGTAGAGTCCACTAGGAAGATTCAAACTGAGGGTATAGTCACTCAGATTGGAATAGTGCATCCCCTGTTTCCGCCAGAATGCCTTCAATCTCTCATGAAATTGGCTAAAGGGACCCCAAAATGGGTGTTAAAAAACATAGCAAGACTAAATACTTAAGAACCACAGAAGAGGAGGCAAAGAAATAGCACAAATCACTGAGGAGCAAGGCATTAAGCAGAATGCCATCAATGCCACAAGAGAATGAATGAAGGTTAAGACAACAAGCATGATGGCACCAACACCCCATGGCACAAGGTGCAAAACAAGGTTGTATGAAGATTTTAAGTGCGGGGGTAAGGCAGGAGGCATAGTGGCTTCAATACCCCAAAGCACAAAAACAGAGAAAATGATGGCAGACAGAGCCATATGGTCTATCCAATCTACCCACAGAATGCAGAGTATGGCACATTAGCATCAACATCCCAAGACACTGAGCGAGTGTTAGGGCAGCAAGCACAGTGGAATCAAGATCTGACAATATCTAAGAGAGGGGCACGAGAGAAAATGGTTTTTAATTTTCTTCCTGTCTTTTGTTGTTATTTTTGGAGCCAAATCACCTCATTGGAACCAGGAGAGAGAAGGGCATCAGCAGCAGAAGTAGCAAGCCACAGTAGTACACTGCTTCTTATCCCAAGACTTTTTAATTTCTCCAAGAGTCTCTCACAAGGGATCTTGTCAAAGGCTTTCTGAAAATCCAGATACACTATATCAAGCGGCATCCAGAGAGGGGCAGGAGAAGTTTTTTCTTTTCCTTTCTTTTACTTCCTTTTCTTTGCTTTTTGTAGCCAAAATACTTCAGAAGGACCAAAGGAGATGCAGGGCAGGAAACAATACTAAGTTGCTGGGGGCATTCCAAATACCATAACAGGAGTGAAGTTTATTGAGCCACCAGTTAAATTCTGCTATTTGCTTTAAAAGGAGAAGACAATGTGTTAATGGCCTTGGGGAGGCAGAGATGAGCAGGCATGTCCAGCACCTGATAAAGAGTTGGCAAATGTGAGTGACCAGTCCAGCCCCCGAAGAGGAGGAGACTAAGTCAAGCATGCTGACTTGCCTTCAAGGAGGCAGTAGCAAGCCTGTCAGTCAAGCTCCTGAGGAGAAGATAGGATTTATCTGGCTCCTGAAGCAGAGGAGGTTTCACTGTCCTGAGAAAGGGAGGAGAAAAGAGCTTACAGAGACAGTACGAAGACTCGTTTTTTTCCTGCATTGTGGAGATTTTGGAAACTACTGCAAATTTGGGGGGGGGGGGGGGGGGGCAAGGACCACCAGAGGGAATTTGGACAGCTAATAACTGGGGATTGGAAAAATGAGACTGGAAGATTCAACTAACAACAACTCCTGAGATGAATGCAGACATCGACCTGGCACACAGACAATGAGCTGATTCCTGAGATTATCAGCCCCCAAATTATGCAAAGATTTAAAGACAATACAAAGAAGTAGTTGATATTTAGTAGGCAGCCAATGCAATGATTTAAGGAATGGAGAAATGTTGGCCCTATCAGCACACAGTCTAACTACCCATGGTGCTGCATTTTGAATCAATTGCAAACTCTTAATATAATTTTTGGAAGACCAATTAAAAGTGCATTACATAATTCAACCTTGTTATAATGCAAGCATACACTATCTTGATTAAATTGTCCTTATTCAAATAAGGACACAGCTGCCTAATGAACTAAAGTTATGAAAAAGAGCTTCTACAGACAGCATTGATATGAAGCAGCATAGACAAATCCTTACCCAACAAGACCCTAAACAGCAGATCTGCATACTCACTGAGAGTAAAAGATCAGCGCCTTAGTGCCTGAATAGAAGACAAATTTCTCAAGCCTTCATTGCAGTTCATCCCTAATGGCATATGCAAGCTGAAAATCATCAGCATACACACTACACTTAATATTAAAACCCCATACAATTTTCCCCTAAAGGGGCCATATAAATATTAAACAGAACAGGAGAGATGATAGAGTCCTGCAGATCCTACATTTTAGGAGTCATGATAGGGATTCTATTTGCACAGATCTTATATAAACCACTTTAACTCATTCCCTGCTATACTAATTTCCATACGCCATTTTTTCAAAATATAGTAATCAACAACATCAAAATCTAAAGAAAAATGAAAGAAAACCATTATCAAACAGTCCTACCAAAGCTGTTTCAGTACCAAAACCCACACAGAAGCCACTCTGAAAGGCGTTTAAGTTATTTTCTAATTTCAAGTACTCCACCACTTTGCTGGTAAGCACTGTTATAATTCTTCAAAAATCAGTGTTCTCTGTTAGTAGTTTTAAAAGAAGTGGGATGATGTATTTTCTCCAAAGAAGTATTAACAAATGCTGTTAAAGTTTTCTTAAGATCAGTGCCAGTAACTACAGGGGACATGGGTTGCTTCAGCTAGCAGCTAGTCTCAACCACTTAAAGGTTTTATCAACTTCCTCTATGCTAATATATCTGAACTAAAAAAAAACATTATCATCATCAGTCATATTTAGTCTAGAGATATCCAGCAGCTCAGAAATAACAAAAGAGTGCACATCATGTGCTAATTCCATTATCATGCATTGTCTGCCGCAGGGCCCATATTATCAACCTTCAGTTTTGCACTGAAAAAGAAAGCAGAGTGGTCTTCTGCATTAATAACTCTTACCACGAAAGATTGATTTTAGTACTATAAAATCAGAAAACTCAACTCTTTTCCAGAACTGCCACTTATCACGACATCTCAACTTCTTAATGATATGTAATAACTGCCACGTCTATTTGTTTTTGTTTTGTTTAATTGTCTCATGGTGCAAAACATCAAACATTTAACTTCCCTTCAATGATATGTTCTTAATGCACAAAATAATGTTGCAAACATCAAAAAATACAATACTTCTGAACATTCTTACTTTGATACTCCTGCACCACATACAATACTTCTGAACATTCTTACTTTGATACTCCTGCACCACACACAATGCCAAAGTCACAAGCTTTCTTTCTCCCTCTCCTTCCCCCCTTTCCCCCTCTCCCCCCTGGGTTCTCTCTCTGATTCTGCTTCGCTGGGTATTGTTATCAGAATCAGTACCAAAGATGTATATATATATCTTTTCCATACTGGCTGACTCTTATCCTTTTTAGGCCTGCCTTTCTACCAACACCATTTTGTGCCTTATACTGAACCAGTGTTGCCCTGAAGGATTTTCTTCCCCCACCAAATATTTTAGAACCACCTTCCTGGCTAATAAGAGGGTCATCTGAAAAAATTTGCATTCCACTTTCGGTAACTTCCCTTCCCTTAAAATAGCTCCATCTCTCAGGAGCAGCAAACTCTAAGGCCATTCCACCTTTCAATTTATAATTTTCCCAACTGCCTCCTTTACTTTACGCCACACGGCTGCTAACATAGGGCACTCAAAAAGGTATGTCTTTAAGTCCCTGTGTGCACTTTGGATTTCTGGCATTCACCATGGTCATGTTTTTAACATGGCTCCCTTCTTTATCATTATGTATTCTCTATGCATGATTTTATATTGCATTCCTTGGAGGCCCACGTTCACAGCGACCAGAGGTATTCCCCATGTATTCCCTCCTCTCCCACTGCTGGTCTGTCTTCCAACCTATTACCCTATCAGAACTGACCAATGCCCTCTCTACCACTCGGAAAACCACCTGTCCGTCTGACCCTATTCCCTCCCACTGGCTCTCCGAGTCTTCATTGGCTCTGCTTCCTTTGGTTCTTTCTATCTTTAACACTAGTTTGTCATCCGGCACCTTCCCCTCACATTGGAAACATGCCCTGATACGTCCTCTTTTGAAGAAACCCTCTCTGGATCCTTCCGCACCATCTAATTGGTGCCCTATCTCTAATCTCCCCTTTCTCTCTAAGCTTCTCGAAAGGTTGGTTTTCTCTCAGCTGTCTTCGCACTTAGAGGATTCTTTGGTTCTTCACCCCCGTCAATCTGGTTTCCGTCCTGGGCACAGTACCAAAGCTATCCTTATTTCTTTTCTTAATGAGTTGCATGTTGCCCACGATCACGGTTCTATCTCTGTAGCTGTCTCACTTGATCTTCTGCCGCTTTCAATGTTGTTGATCACCGCACTCTTCTTCTAAGGCTTTGTTCTATTGGTCTTTCTGGTCCGGTCCTTCACTGGTTTCACTCGTTTCTTTTCGACCAGTCTTTTTCAGTACTTTCTGGCTCTGACTCGTCTACTCCGACACTTCTTCCCTGTGGTGTCCCTCAGGGTTCTGTGTTGGCCCCCCTGCTGTTTAACATCTTTCTGACCCCTCTTGCTTTACTCATTCAGCAGCATGGTATCTCTGTGTACTATTACGCAGATGATATCATTCTTCTTTTCCACACCTGTTCTCTCACGCCTGATATTGGTCCCCTCAATGTTTGTCTCTCTGCTGTCTCTTCCTGGTTTTCAGAGTACTTTCTACACGTTAACTTGTCCAAGACCTCGGCTATCTGGTTCACTGCTGGTGCTCCTATTCCTACTCTCGCTCCATCTCTTTCTGCCGGTCCTATCCCTCTCGTTACGTCCCTGCGCTATCTTGGTGTCACTCTGGATTCAGCTTTAACTTTCAAAGATCACGTTTCTTCTATTGTCCAACGTTCCTTCTGTACGTTGCGACAACTTCGTCCAGTCCGGCCTTTTCTCTCCCCCTCTTCCATGACCACACTTCTTCTTTCCCTCGTTGTTTCTCGTTTAGACTATTGTAACGCCTCCCTGGCCGGTCTCCCACTCACTCAGCTTCGCCGACTCCAATTAGTTCATCACACTGCTGCCCGTCTTCTGACCAATACATCCCGATCTGCCCATGTCACCCCCCTTCTCATTCATTTACACT
Source organism: Ichthyophis bannanicus (assembly GCA_033557465.1). Lineage (NCBI taxonomy): Eukaryota > Metazoa > Chordata > Amphibia > Gymnophiona > Ichthyophiidae > Ichthyophis > Ichthyophis bannanicus. The sequence goes on from CM066033.1 coordinate 1,046,499,009, forward strand.
GGTTGCCTATCCCTTTCCGTATCCAATATAAGATTCTGACTTTTGTTCACAGGGCTTTGCACACTGGTGTCCCACTCTATCTCTCTGATTTGGTTCACTTCCATTGCCCCTCTAGAGCTCTTCGATCGATTCATGCTAATCACCTTTTTCTTCTACCTCCTTCTAGGGCTCGTCTTGAATCCACACGTTCCTCTGCTTTCTTTTTCCTTGGTCCTCGTCTCTGGAACTCATTGCCATTAGCTTTACGTCTGGAATCTTCCCTCCGCACCTTTAAAGCCTCTCTCAAGACCCACCTCTTTTCCACAGCTTTTGACATTCCTCCTCCTCCTCCTCCTGCCGGCAACTGATTGTTTCCCTTCCCTCTGTTTTGCGCTTATTGTTTTCCTCTGTTTTTCGCTTATCCCTTCCCTCTGTTTTTGCGCTTATTGCTGTACGGTTTCTTCTTTTACTGTCGTCCCTTTTGTAAACAAATGGCGTTCCTTTCTGTTTCCTTTCTTCAGTAATCTCCTTTGTTTTTATTGTAAACCGCCGCATGCCTCTTGGTTTAGGCGGTATAATAAGTTTTAAATAAAGATAAAGATAAATATTCTCAAAGAGGAGCTCCAATTTCCATGAGGGCAAGTCTTCTCCAAGCTCTGTCACCCATGCACAGTAGCTGCCAAAGCTCCCAAATGCTTATCGTCAAAACTTTCCCTGCTCGTCCAGTACCATATAAACTAACCTATTCCGGTAGGGAGTCAAGTCCTTGAAGTCCTCATTAAGTTCCTACATCACCAGGCTATTGGGGGCTTTTGCTGTGAATGTGATCCAATAATGCCTCACCTGCAAATATTGTAGTAAATGATTACTGGGTATGTTCCATTTGTACTTAATTTGTGAAAAAGTTGGAAATACACCTGTGCTGAGAGCCATCAGCTGTCCTAAATCCTGACACCCATTAATCCTCCACTCCTGAAATCTTAACCTTTCCTGGTTTACATGAATCATCCCAGATACCTGCTGAGGCAAACTTTGTCCTCTCTATATAAGCTTTGTGGATCAATCCAGGACGATAGCAAGCTAGAAATATGCCCTATGTGACTAACGAATCTGGTGCCCATCTCCCCCAGCCCCCCCCCCCCCCCCTTGGCATATGCAGGAACTCACTCTTTCTCACTTTTCGCTACCTTTACAGATTAGAAAGACAAGACTTTCCTTGGCTGAATCCATGTTGGCTTTCTCCCATTAAACTATGACTACATATTTGGTAATTTTGTTCTTTATAATGGTTTCCATCATTTTGCCCATTATCCATGTCAGGCTCACCGGTCAATAGTTTCCCAGATCACCCCTTTAACCCTTTTTAAAAATTGGCATTACATTGGCCATTCTCCACTCTTCCGGTACTACAGATGATTTTAATGATAGTTCACAGATTATTAATAGTAGGTCTGCAATCTCATCTTTCAGTTTTTTTAATACCCTCGGATGTATATCATCCGGTCCAGATGATTTATTACTTTTCAGTTTATCAAATACTTATAAATACATCTTGCCAATTTATCAATATTTCTTTCAATAATTCCAGTGTATCACCTTTAAATACCATTTCAGGAATGGGTTTCTTTCCTATATCTTCTTTTGTAAAGACCGAAGCAAAGAATTCATTCAATCTCGCCTGCTATGGCCTTGTCCTCCCTTAGCGCCCCTTTTACCCCTCTATCATCCAAAGATCCAACAGACTCTCTCACAGGTTTTCTGCTACGAATATACTTGAAAAAGTTTTTATTATATGTTTTTTCTTCCATGGAAAGCTTTTATTTCTCTTTGCCTGCCTTATCAGTGCCTTGCATCTAACTTGCTAGTGATTATGTTGTTTCCCTTTTTTGTCATTTGGTTCCTTTTTCCATTTCCTGAAATAGGCTTTTTTTGTTACAATTGCTTCTCTGATCTCGCCTTTAAACCTTGCTGGCAGTTTTTGGCCTTTCTTCCACTTTTCTTAAAGCATGGAATACAACGCCCATGCTTGATGTAAATCTTTAATCTTTGCAGCTGCACTTCTTAGTTTTTTCTTAACTATTTTCCTCATTTTATCAGTCTCCCTTTTGAAAGTTAAAAGGTAGTACTGTGAATTTCCTTGCCATCCTTCGTCCATTTATTAAATCAAATTTGATCATGCCAAGATCACTACTGCCAAGTGGCCCTAACACCCTTATCTCTAGCACCAGATCCTGTGTTCCACTAAGGACTATGTCCAGAATAGCTTCCCGTCTTGCTGTTCATGAACCAGCTGCTCCAAGAAGCAGTCATTTATTTCATCTAGAAACTTTATCTCCTTAGCATGTTCTGCAATGACATTCATCCAGTAAATACTGGGGTAATTGAAATCATCCATTATTAGTGTGTTGTAATTTTGGTTAGCTTCCCTGATTTCTCTTAGCATTTCATCATCCACCTGTTCATTCTAGCCAGGGGGGTTGCCAGTACGCCTCCACTGCCTTCGCCTTCCCCTTTTAACATGGCATTTCTAACCATAGAGATTCTACAGTGTATTTTGTTTCATGCAATGTGTGCCCTATGTCCCCTCCTTGGGAACTCCGCTCTTCTAGCAAATTGCTTCTATCTGTGCCCTTCTCTTCTATTGCTAACTCTGGAACAAACTACCTGAGTCTATACGTCAGGTGCCTTCTCTGACCCCTTTCAAATCCAGGCTGAAAACAACTCTTCGCTGCTGCTTTCAGATCTTGACTCACCTGATCTCCTTGTGTTTTCTTACCATTACCCCTAGATATATCCCTGTCTACACCTACTGTGTTGTCTGTCCTGACTAGATTACAAGCTCTGATGAGCAGGGACTGTCTCTTACATGTCTGTGCAGCACTGCGTACATCTTGCAGCGCTACACAAATGCTCAGTAGTAGTAGTATTTTGCCAATCCCCAAAGCTTTCTGTCTTCCCAACTCCCTCTCCCCTCCCACTGCTGCAATGGGGTGACAAACAAGTCTTTAAGGATTTTATAAAATTCTGCTCCAAATCCTTCAGGACCTGGGCTCTGCTATACAATGTTTTAAAAAAGTCCACAAATTGCCTGGTTACTGCTTCAGCCATCCTTAATTTGAGTAACTTTGCGCTGTATGGTCACACACAGGGGCGGCACAAGGCAATCGGCTCCCTGAGGTGAGGGATGAGATTGTGCCCCCTCCCTCGGAGCCGGGGGGAGGGGTGGGAGGCTTTATCAAATCTCCAATCAGGGACTGAACCAAATCGAAAAGTCAATTAGATAATGTGAAGGAAATAAAAAGATTTTTGCACAGCAAGAAACTAAAAGAAAGAGCGAGAACTACAGCACAGTTTATAACACCAAATTATAACTCATTTTTATTTTGTTGTTATAAACTGTGTTAGTGTTCTTGCTTTCTCTTTTAGAACATATATTTTGCATTCACAGAACCCCTTCCCTCAACAATGGGTGCAGAGCATTACTAGGACATTCACCCACAAAACTCAATATCTAATTAAAAAAAAAACCAACCAAATCTGATTCTGTCCATCTCACTAACAAACATTCTCCTCTTTCAGGCATATTGTGAACTAATAGGAGTGAAGGTATAGCCTAATGGTTAGGGCACTGGCTTAGGAACCAAGGGCCCGATTTTCAAAAGGCATCTACATGATTTACAGCCCAGTAAATTGTGTAGATGCCTTATTTTGGGATATTCAATGGCACTTACATGGTTAGTGCCATTGGATATTCCCTCCTAAGTCCCCTATGTGCCCCTATGATATCCGGTTAGCATCAGGGCATATTGGGGGGTTCCGGGGTAGAGCAGAGGCAGAGAATGGTGCTAACTGAGCAGCAGCGATATTAGATGCTGCCCGGTTAGCGATCTGCATCTTAAAGATAGTGTTTTTATCATTTTTAGTCAAAGCAGTTTACATTGTAACTTAAACTTGGTAATGTACATTAAACAGGGACATTGATAGACTGGATTTAATGTACATTAAACAAGGATATTGATCGACTGGATGGGACATTGATAGACTGGGCAGCAGCGATATTGGATGCCTGATTAGCGATCTGCTACTTAAAGGAGAGGGTTTTCCTCGCCTATCTTTAAGGTGTATATCGCTAACCGGGCATCCAATATTGCCGCTGCCTGATTAGCATTGATGGCTTCTGGCTTTTGCGGTGATGACTTGATATTCAATACCATCATCGCAGCATTGAATATCCGGTTTAGGGGTCAGTGGGGAGGGCTATGTGCTGACAAGGCGCATAGCCCTTCCAAAATTAGCACAGTTGAATATCAGGCCCCAAGAAACCAGGGTTCAATTCCCACTAGCACTCCTTTTGACCTTGGGAAAGTCACTTAACCCTCTATTGCCTCAGAAGAATCCAGTCTATCAATGTCCCTGTTTAATGTACATTACTAAATTTAAGTTACAATATAAACTGCTTTGACTAAACATGATAAAAAGCAGTATTAAAAACAGTTAAATAAATAAAATAAAAAAAACCCTACAAAAGTCACTAAGGATCTATAGTGCAAAACTACCATACCATGCCAGCACTAACTTACAAAACTCACATAAGGAGCCTACCCAAAAAAAAGCATCATTGTAAATACTGCAGTGGGCCCTGGAACGTCCAACACCTATTTGAAAAGCTGAACAATTCAAATTAAAATACAGATCCCTATGTACAAACTCCAAAGCTGGAACAAAATTAAACTGAGATGTTGCCTTAAAATTTGAAATTTCAGTCTGGCAGCATAAAGAACATAAAACTGCTAATCTCAGAGGCAATCCATATTCCAGTATCCCCCCAACCAGCATCCTACAGATGACTACTATTCCTATTCAGAAGCTCCCTCACTTGGTTTGGAGCTTGTCGTGCTGTGAGGGCTTGTGTGCATCAGTGATGCTGAGAGCTAAACTATCGGTAGTTTAACTACTGGCAGGGTCTCCCAAGATGGACAGGTCTCAGCTGAGGTGCCAGATCAAGACAAACCACCCATCTGGGCAGCAGCAGAATGGGATAGTGTTGACGGCGGAGGATCACATTTCTGTGACAACGGCAACACCACCAAACTTAAACTGCGCGGAAGAAAGGCCCGGCAATCTACTTCTGTATCTTGCCATGAAAACCCAATGGATAGTTACAACAAAACAAATTGTGCTATAGTGCTGGAAGATGAGACCCCCAGGTCGGAAGGCACTCAACTAGCTACTGGGGAAGAGCTGAAGACTTCTCAGAGTAAAGCCAGCATTTATGATGTGGTTGGATCAAAGCCCTCGGGACGTCTGACTGCTGATGTAGCTGCGCATGAAATGAGAGTCAGAAGCTGTAAAGATGTCTTACGCATTGGAACATGGAACGTACGAAGCATGAACCAAGGGAAGTTGGAGGTGGTCAAGAATGAAATGGAACGTGTACAACTTGATCTGTTGAGTGTCAGCGAACTGAAATGGACTGGCATCGGGCACTTTGCATCAGATGATCACATGGTCTACTATGCTGGAAATGAAAGACAAAGAAGAAATGGTGTTGCATTTATAATAAAGAAGAAATTTGCAAGAACTGTAATGAAATACAATGCAGTCAGCGAACGCTTAATCTCTATTCGTCTACGAGGAATGCCTATCAACAAAACTATAATTCAAGTATATGTCCCAACAACAGCTGCAGAAGAGAATGAAATTGAAGAGTTCTATGAACAAGTACAAGCTGAAATTGACAGAACATGCAAACAGGATATCCTGATAGTCATGGGTGACTGGAACGCAAAAGTTGGCAACAAAGAAGAAGGCAAAGTAGTTGGAAAATATGGACTTGGCAACAGAAATGAAGCTGGAGAAAGACTGATAGAATTCTGCAAGACCAACGATCTATTCATCTCAAACACCTTCTTCCATCAACACAAGCGGTGACTGTACAATGGATGGCATAAAAATCAAATTGACTACATCTGTGGAAGTCAACGATGGAAAAGTTCTATAACATCAGCAAAGACAAAACCTGGAGGTGACTGTGGTACAGATCATCAACTACTAGTATGCAAACTCAAGCTAAAGTTGAAAAAGAGCAAACCACTCATGAATGCAGCAAAATATGACCTTGAGGATATACCACTGGAATTTAAAGACTGCCTGCAAAATCGATTTGCTGCTTTAGATACAAATGACAGAGCTCCAGAAGAGTTATGGAATGACATCAAGAAGGTTGTGTTGGAAGAAAGAGAGAAGTCTCTACAAAAGGTGAAAAAGCAAAAACGGCCAAAATGGATGACGGAAGAAACTCTGAAAATTGCCCAGAAACGCAGAGAAGCTAAAGCCAGAGGAGAAAGAAAGACAATAACAGAACTCAACAGAGATTTCCAATGTGCAGCAAGACAGGACAAGGAAAAGTACTACAACGACGCATGCAAGGAAATAGAAGCAGAAACTATTAGAGGAAGAACAAGATCGGCTTTCCTAAAGCTACGAGAGTTAAAGAAAAAGTTCCAGCCTCGAATTGGAATGTTACAAGATGCTCAAGGTTCTATGTTGAATGATGCTGAGAAGATCAAGAAAAGGTAGAAAGAATATACAGAGTTTCTATATGATAAAGATCAAGTGGACCAACAGCCGTTTTAACCTGTACCTTATGATCGGGAACCATTGGTGATAAAAGAAGAAGTTAAAGCAGCATTGAAAGCCTTATCAAAGAACAAAGCACCAGGCATTGATAACATTCCCATAGAAGTATTACAGTAATCTGATGCAGCTGTTACCATACTTACAAGACTCTGCCAAGAAATATGGAAGACAACATCATGGCCAACTGACTGGAAAAGATCTGTGTTTATACCAATACTAAAGAAAGGTGATCCAACTGACTGTGGAAATTATCCTACAATCGCTCTGATCCCACATGCCAGCAAGATTCTACTGATGATTATTCAAAAGAGACTATAACCATACCTAGAACAAGAACTACCTGAAGTGCAAGCAGGGTTCGGGAAAGGGCGAGGAACGAGAGACATCATTGCGGATGTGAGATGGATCCCTGAAAAGACTAAAGAATACCAAAAGGATATCTATTTGTGCTTTATTGACTATAGCAAGGCTTTTGACTGTGTAAACCATGAGAAACTCTGGGCCACATTAAGGTATACCAGAACACCTGATCGTACTCTTGCACAATCTGTACATTGATCAAGAAGCAGCAGTTTGAACGGAACAAGAAGAAACAGAATGGTTTAAAATAAGCAAAGGTGTAAGACAAGGCTGCATACTTTCCCCCTACCTGTTTAATTTATATGCAGAACAAATCATCAGAGAAGCAGGATTGTATGAAGACAACAGAGGTGTAAAGATTGGTGGAAGACTCATCAACAACCTTCGCTATGCTGATGATACCACATTACTGGCTGAAAGTGAAGATGATCTGAAACATTTGCTTCTCACAATCAAAGAACATAGTCTCAAAATGGGCCTGCACCTTAATGTAAAGAAGACAAAGATCATGACAACTGGCATAATCAACAGGTTCATCGTTGAAGGAGAAGAAATTGAAATTGTCAACCACTTTAACCTACTTGGATCAACTATCAATAAAGAAGCAACAAGCAGTCAAGAAATCAGATGACGTATTGCTCTTGGCTGAATGGCTATGAAAGACCTAGATAAGATTCTCAAGAGCAGAGATGTCTCTCTCCATACAAAGATTTGACTTGTTCAAGCCATGGTATTTTCAATAACATCATATGGATGTGAAAGCTGGACAGTGAAAAAGATAGACAGGAAGAAAATTGATGCCTTTACATTATGGTGCTGGCGGCGAATACTGTGTATACCATGGACTGCCCGAAGAACAAACCAGTCGGTACTAGAGGAGATCAAACCTAAGCTTTCTTTAGAAGCTCAGATGACAAGACTTTGACTTTCGTACTTTAGACACATCATGCGAAGAGAGAGATCATTAGAGAAAGACATCATGCTTGGCAAGATAGAAGGTCAGTGCAAAAGAGGAAGGCCAGCAATGAGATGGATCGATACAATAACAGCAGCTACGGGTACCAGTTTGTCAACAATGAGCCGCCTTACTCAAGACCGAACACAATTTAGAATAGCCATCCAGAGGGTCGCCATGAGTCGACTCCGACTCGACGGCACTTAACAACAACAACAACAACATTCAGAAGCTGGATTACTACAGATCCCTACATAGAAACTCCATGCTAACAGAACACACATCCTTAGTCACACATGCAAAACAGAGATAGATCTTCGCTAATATAAACTAAAAACGGACATTTGTAGACAAAAAATGTTTTTACTCCATTACTCTTAGATTTACAGGATTCTCTCTCAAAATTATACTTTACTGCAGAATGAAGCAAAAGAAAGAACTCTTACACACGCACAGACATCTGTATTGTTGGCAGAAACTAACATAATGGCTCAGCTCAAGTAGTCTGAGTGCAGCTAATGATACTTCACAGTGTGTGGTCTTAGTTGCACCGGCAGCCATTTGCCACGCTGAAATGCAGTAACTGCAGTGGGATGTAACTGCCTCCCTGCACTTAGTCTACAGCCCCAAGTAATCAAACTCTGGAATTAGTTACCAGAGGATCACAGTAAAAGCTGTTAGTTAGATGGGTTTAAAATGTTTTGGCAAGTTCCTGGAGGAAAAGTGCATAAACTATTATTAAGGAGGACCCAGGAAATCCACTGCTTGCCCCAAGACAGGCACTGTGGAACCTGTGTACCTTTTTGGGAATCTGCTATGTACTTGTGACTTCGAATAGCCACTGTTGAAAACAAGATACTGGGACCCAGTATGGCATTTTTTTATGTTCTGTTTTGTTTATATGATACCAGCACAAAGCTTGGGAAACCTACTGCTAAATATGCCAAAAAAGAGGGGCTCAACAGTACCATGCAGCACTTCCCACTTCCACATAACATGAGCGACTTGGCGCCCCAACACAGCACTTTGCACCCTCTGAAAAAAACAGGAAATGCAAGATGCTCACATGCTAAGGAACTAAGAGAAAAACTGAGAATGACAGCACAGTTTATAATACCAAATTATAAAATTATAACATTTTATTTTGTTATAAACTGCATTATAGTTCTCTTTCTTTTTGAATATATATTCTGCATCCACAGAAACCTCTCCCTGGTCAATGAGAGCAGAGGTAGGACATTCACCCACAGAATTCAATAAATTAAAAAACATTCCGATTCTGATCATTTCACTAACATACATTTTCCAGTACCAGGCATATTGTGAACTAATACAAAACCCTACAAAAGCCATCGATGATCTACAAGGCCAAATCAACCACACCATACCAGCATAAACTTCAAAAACTCATACAAAATGGAATAAAAGCAGCACTATAAATACTGTAGTGGGCCCTAGAACATCCATACACCTATTGAAAAGCTAAACAAGTCAAATTACTACAGTACAGGTCCCTTTGTACAAACTCCATGTTAAAAGCCTGGCCTCAGTCACACACTCAGAACACAGGCCTTCACCAAGTACAGAATAAGTGACAATAAACTAAAGAAAAAATTAAAATATGTAGGCAAAAATTAAACTGAAAGCCTAAGAAGCCAGACTCTACATGCAGTGCAATACCAGAGAAATAAAAGAGATGCATTTCCCTATGCTGTGTAAAATATATAAATAGTGCAGTCCAATCACTCATTTATTTAATTTATTTATTTAAGTTCTCTTCTATACCGCGCTATTCAAATCAGTGCGGTTTACATATAACAGATCCATATACAATGCAGTCGGGCATAAAATTATTTTTTCTACCTTTGTTGTCTGACCATTTTATTCTCTGATCATGCTGGTCCTGATCTGAGGCTTCTCCTTTCTTCTGTCTTCTCTTAGCATGGTCTCTTATCCATCTGCCATTTCTTTTCTCTACTTTTCTTCACTTCCTTCCATCTTGGATACTGATTTTTTTCTTTCCCTCTTTCTTCCATTTATTTCTCTCTCTCTCTCTGGCCACCTGGATTTCACTACTCCTTACTATCCAGTTCTCAATCTCCCTCTGTTTTATGTCATCTACCTACCGTTTTTCAACCTTCATCCCAGTCCTTCCCCAGCTCTTCTTCCCTGGTCCATTATTTTGCACTTACTTGTATACATATACAAGATGAACAGAAAAGTAACAGCATCTCATCTCTTACTGGGTAGTGCCGGCCATGGTCCAGAATTTGTCTTCTTGCTTCTCCCCCCATCCAGCATTTGTCTTCCTGCCCCCTTCTCCTGTTGTCCATCGTTTATCCTCCTGCCCCCCTGTGTTGTCTAGCATTTGCCCTCCTGCTCCACCCCGTGTTGTCCAGCATATGTCCTCCTATCCTCCCCCAACTCCCTGAGCATTTGACTTCCTGGCCACCTACTCAGTTATCCAGCATTTGTCCTCCTGTCCCCACCACCCTCCACTTGCACCTCTCTTCCTGCTCCTATTAGTTCCTGCAAGCGATCAGGCTGATTATCCAGCGGTGGCACTCCAGCTCTGCTTTCATATTAGATTTTGCTGCTTCTGCCTTCCCACCACTTTTTTTTCCTTGCTGAAGCATTCTTGTGCTAGAAAAAAAAGTGTCGGGAAGGCAGAGGCAGGCCAGAGGCGGCAAAATCTAAAATGAAAACAGAGCCAGAGTGCCGCCGCCATCGGAGTGCTGCCCCCTCAAAATTGCCATCTGAGGCGACCGCCTTAGGTGCCCTAATGGTAGAGCTACCCCTGGTCACACACCAGCCTCCCCAATAACTTCCCAACCCTGTTTACATGGAAGTTCAAACAATTCAAACGTTTACATTGAACAGGTAACTTTGTACAGTAAATAAAGGAATACGGTAGTTTTGTGTGGTAGCTTTGCTTTGAGCAGTTTGTTGCTTAGTTGTAGTCTCTTAAACTTTAACTATATACATAATGTTCTTCATGATATTTGGTTGTTGACAATATACAGACTGCTGCTTATGTTGTGGGTGGGGAGGTTAGGGGGGTGGGACCAAAGTGAAGGATGAAGAGGTGGGTCTTGAGGAGCTAGCAGAAGGTTAGGAGGTAAGTGGTGGAGTTCCAGGTTGAGGGAGCATATAGTTCACAAGATCTGGAGCAAGTCTGTTGGGTGCTTTTTGCTATTGCTTGGGGGCTGGTTAGGGTGTTCATAGTGGAGGATGTGCATGGTCTGTTTGTCTGCAGTGGTAAGATGAGGGAAAGAAGGTGGTAGATTATTGGTGATTAAGAGTTTTGTGCATCATTAGAAGGGTTCTGCAGAGTATTCTGCTTTGTAGTGGAAGCCAGTGAAGATGACTGAGGATGGGGGTGATGTGTTCTTGCCTGGAGACTCCTTGATGATCCGGGCTGTCATGTGGAGTGCTGTTTGTAGAGGATGGAGCGTTGATTTTGGGAGTCCATGGTATATTGAGTTGTAGTAATCAGCATGTGGTTTAGTGAATGCCTGTAGGACTGAGCAAAAGTCTGATGGGTTGAGGAGAGGGCAGAGGTGTTGTAAGGTTCGGGTTTGTAGTAGATTGTGTCTTCGGAGTGATGTGGCTGTCGAGAATGATTCCCAGGTACTTACTTCAGGTTTGACTTGGATTTCTGTGTTGTTGAGAGTGATGGAGGAGGGGGTATGTGTGAATGATTCATTTTTGTTGACAAGTAAGGTTTCAGTTCTCTTAAGGTTTACAGATACATGATTTGCAGATAGTTATTGTGAGACATTTGAGAAGCACTGCTGCAGTTCATGGTAGGATGGTTTGTTGAGGTTGAGTGGGTAGATGTGATAGTTGATGCTGTGTGATTGGATGAGGTTGCAGAGGGGTTGCAAACAGATATTGAAGAGGAGAGCTGAGAGGCTAGATCCTTGGGGGACGCCTTCAGTTTGAATGTATGGGGTTGACGATAGTGGTCTGATTCTTATCTGTTGGGGTCTGTTGTGAAGGTAAGCTTGGAACCATCTTAATACAGCATCCTGTATTCCAACTGACTGGGGGTGCTGTAGGAGGATGTTGTGGTTGATGGTGTCAAAGGCAGTTGAAATATCAAGGAATACGAGAATGAATCCTTGGTGAATGTTCTAAATTCCCTTTATGAGGTTGTTAAGCAGCAAATGTCTTGTCAGACAAATCTGATTGATTTCTTTGACTGGGTGACCAGGAAGTTGGACCGAGGGAAAGCCCTATATGTAGTGTATTTAGATTTCAGTAAAGCCTTTGACACTGTTCCTCACAGGCGACTTATAAACAAACTGAGCACCCTAGGGATGGACCCTAAAGTTACTGCTTGGGTTAGAAACTGGTTGGGTGGGAGGCGACAAAGAGTACAGGTAAATGGAGTTCACTCTGAGGAGAAGGATGTTACTAGTGGTGTGCCCCAGGGATCTGTCCTTGGTCCGATTCTTTTTAGCATCTTTGTTAGTGATATAGCGGAAGGGCTGTCGGGTAAGGTTTGCCTCTTTGCGGATGATATCAAAATCTGCAATAGAGTAGACACCCAGGAAGGTGTAGATAACATGAGGAGGGATCTAGCTAAGCTTGAAAAATGGTCTAGAATTTGACAGCTGGGATTTAATGTTAAAAAATGTATGGTCATGCATTTGGGCTGCAGCAATCCAAGGGAGCAATATAGTATAGGGGTGAAGTACTTTTGTCCACTAAAGAAGAGTGGGACCTAGGCGTGGTTGTGTCTGATGATCTTAAAGTAGCTAAACAGGTAGAAAAGGCGACGGCAAAAGCTAGAAGGATGCTTGGGTGCATACGGAGAGGAATGGCTAGCAGAAAAAAGGAGGTGATAGTGACTCTGTATAAGTCTTTGGTGCAACCTCTTTTGGAGTATAGTGTGCAATTCTGGAGACCGCACCTTCAAAAGGATATGAACAGGATGGAGTCAGTACAGAGGGTGCCTACTAAAATGGTTAGTGGTCTTCATTATAAAGCATATGAGGACAGACTTAAGGATTGACCCAGTACAAGCATTGTGGAACTTGTGTCTCTTGGGGAAACTGCTAGGTACATATGACCTAGATTGGCCACTGTTGGAAACAGAATACTGGGCTTGATGGACCTTGGTCTGACCCAGTATGGCATATCTTATGTTCTTATGATTTTAATATGTACACCTTAGAGGAAAGGCAGGATAGAGGTGATATGATTGAGATTTTTAAATACCTCCGTAGCATAAATATTCAGGGGGAGAGCCTCTTTCAATTGAAAGCAAGTTCTGCTACGAGGGGACATGGGATGAGGGTGAAGGGGGATAGATTCAGGAGTGATATGCGGAAATATTTCTTTACAGAAAGAGTGGTGGATCTGTAGAATAGTCTCCCAGTGGAGGTGGTGGAGATGAGGACAGTAACTGAATTAAAAAAAAGCATGTGACAAACACAGAGGATCTCTAAAGGTAAAAAGTGGACTGTTGTAGTTGCTGATATGGAAGGACAGACTAGATAGACCATGTGGTCTTTTTCTGTCGTCATATTTCTATGTTTCTAAAGTTAGGAGGGTTCCACTCTTTGCTGAGGTCGGAAACCATGCTGCTGTGAATCGAGCAGGGCATGAGTGTTGAGGTATTCTTGTAGTTGGATTTGGACAGTTTTCTCAATTATTTTGGTTAAGAATGGTAGACTTGCAATGGGTCTGTAAGAAAAGGGGTCGGACGGATCAAGGTGGGTTTTTTTTTTTTTTTTTTTTTAGGAGAGAGTGACTTGAGACGGATTTTATGCAGGTTGGTAAGAAGTCATGTAGTAGGGAGCATTGAGTGAGTTTTGCTAGGAATGGAACAAGATCAGATTTGGTGGCTTTGATCCAATTGACTGGACAGGGGTCGAGTGGGGAGCGGGGATGTGCATATTCAATTTCTGTTGGATGTAGTGTATGCCACACATCCATCACATCTAGCTCAGAATTCAAAAAGCTAAGTCTCCTCCAGGCACGGCTCTTTCATGGCCTCTTCTCCAGTCTACAATCATGTTAAAATCCCCTCCTATGATTAACTTATAATTGTTATAAGCTACCACTTTCACCAGCAAGGCTGAAAAGACCCTATGATCACAAACATTTGCTACATAGATATCGCATAGTAAGACTCTCTTACTATTTAAAATTCCCATCAGAAGTACATATCTGCCTTCAGAGTCTTGTATAATTTTCTCTCTCTCAAATGCCACCCCTTACTTACTAAAATTGCTATGCCCCTTTTCCTACTATTGTAGGCCGAAAAGGCTATCACACCATTCCAAACTCCCTTCATGGCAATTAAATGTATTTCTTGCTGGAAAACTATATATATATGCTCCTGCTGTTTTATAGTAATTAAGCATTCTGGTCCTCTTTATTGCAGCCTGCCAATATTTAGCATAATCAGAATTGTACCAGCCAGCACCCACTTTCACACAGCTTTTCCACCATGCTCTCTGTAACCACTCACTCACTCTCTGGAAGTCTCCCAGCCGAGATTCCATCAGGCGCCCTTTAAAAGGTATTCACCTGCATCCTAAGATCTTTGTATTATTGTCGCCTCCCACATTTTTTGATTACCCCTCCAATTTTTCTCTCTCCCCACCCTCCATCACACATTCCTCTCTTTACCCATTCATCCAGTCATCCCCTACTCAAGCATACATTCTCCCCCCTTGCTCATCTTCCCCCCCCCTTCATTTCATGTGAATCACCCATATCATACTCATCACACTCACCTCCTCCATCCAGGCTCTATTTGGCATCCTGTGACTGCTCTGCTTTGGTAGAGCCACAAGAGATCAACCAAATCCCTAATACTCACACCCCCTTCTTGTCCCCCCCCCCACCCTAACAAATTCATCACTTATTCTAAGTAGTTACTAGTTCATCTACCCTGCCCTCCCCCCCTTCATCACAGATCTCATTACCATTCCCCGTTCCCTATTTCTCACTCTGTCCAACTTTCAAAACAACTCAAAACTACATTGATCAGGTCTACAAAAGTTCCTATTCACCGGTGTGGCCCTGCTCTTATAAATGTTCTCTCTCTTCCAAGGATACAGATGAAAAACTATCCATTGGGCATCGATTGCAGGTTGATCTCTGGCCTAATCGACCTCAGTCCCTCCAAGGTTATAGCTTGCAGTGTATTCAAAGAGGTCCTGCAGGTGCCTGATCACCAGGTATTGCTTCCTGGACTTCCCCTCCCCACCATCCTTGCAGGTTTATACATCAGGTCCCCGGTCCCATAACACCAAAGCATTCACTGGCCCTGATGACCGGCCTCTAACTCCACCAGAATACCTCCTTTCCATGAGGTAAAGGGAAACTTTTCCTAAGGAAAGAGTGGCCCTTCTCCTCCAGCATTGAGGTGACATCTATGGGGGGGGGGGAGGTGTTGCATATCCCTCAAAGTGCTCTGGGCAGTATAAACCTATCAACCAGAAACAATCAGTAGAAAGACAATTATAAGGAAAGTGTTTTGCCATCTCAAACTCCATTCTAACTGCTATTGTGGATTACTTCACACATTCGCATGCCCTACCATTAACAACACACAAATTCACTGGACACCCCTTCTTGACGATTCACTTGATCAATATACCACCGATGCCCTAACTGTGAAGAAATGTACACAACTTCCACTGAGCAGTGACTAATAATCATTAATTTCTGGCCATTATAAAATACCTCCTTTCCTTGTGAAAGGCGTGCATCAACACTACTTTGTCTACATAAATTAAAATTGTGGCGATAACTAGCCAGGGCTTAGCCGCATCCTCACAAGGAGGGCAGCTTCTGTGGGCTTGTTCACACCTAAGATGCTCCTTTGCCATCTTCAGGCCTACCTTTTGGAAAGCCACTGAAGAAATCCCCCAGCTCTTGCTCTTTTAACAGCTTCAGGGAGTCCAATCAATTGAACATTATCTCACCAGATGCTGTTTTCTTGGTTCTCAGTTTTGTCCATCAGGACCACATTAACCTGCTGCAGCTCCACCAACTATCCTCTCATTTGGCTGACTTCATTCTCTTGCTGGCTCACCCATTGTTCCATCTCCACAAGTTGGTGCACTTGGAAATCACATTTTTCTTTTTTCCATCGTGGACTCTAACTTAAGAACATAAGATATGCCATACTGGGTCAGACCAAGGTCCATCAAGCCCAGTATCCTGTTTCCAACAGTGGCCAATCTAGGTCATACGTACCTAGCAGTTTCCCCAAAAGACACAGGCTCCACAATGCTTGTACTGGGTCAAGCATTGATATCCTGTGTCCCTTCTTAATGATGGTTTATGGACCTTTCCTCCAGGAACTTGTCCAAACCTTTTTTAAACCCAGCTACACTTGATCAGCAGGTCCTCCAATATAGCCAGTATGCCTTTTGAAATTTCAGTCACCAAGCCCTCTGGCATGGGCACTGCGACCTTCTTGCCTTCCAGCGCCATTTTGGTTACTTGCCTTGCACTGCTCATTGCTGCTTCACGGCAGTTTTGCAGTTATAACTCACCCTTCTAAAGGCCAAGGCTCAAGCCTGCCATTGCTGTTCCCCATGATTCAGAGTTCGATGATCAAATGTGAATAATTTCAGTCTCATTATGCTGTTTTTCTAATGATTTGCCGGATCCTCTCCTCCCTGTGTGTTGCTAGCATCCCTGCATTATGTGACCTCCGTCCGCCATGGTCTATTTGATTCAATATTCAGTACATTTGATACATAGGGGCCAATATTCAAAGTGATTAACATGGTTAGCAGATCTGCTAACTGCATTAATCATGGCAACCAGGATATTCAGTGCCACTAACTGAATAGTGCTGGGTGTCGCCACTGAACATTCCAATGCTAGTCAGCTAGAATCGGGGCATTCCAGGGGTGGAATGGAAGCAATATTCAGCCGCTAGCCAGTTATTCCACAGAGGTGAAAGTTAGGCAACTGAAAGGTATGCCTAACTTTTGCTGCCATAGCTAACCGGGCAGTGGCTGAATATTGCCCCTGCCTGGTTAGCTTCAGTGCTATTCAGCCAACCTGGATATTAAATGCTGGTGGCCTGATATGGCCCCGGCATTGAATATTTGGATTTAAAGTTCAATGGCGACAGCTAGTGACTTTCCAGGAGCTCGCCGCCGCTGCTGCTTAATATCCCTCTCCCCATAGTTTTTGTGAATAATCTGTCTTTTTATAAGCTATAGCTTTTTCCATTTGTTCATGTTACAAATTTTATTCACATCACTAGATAACCTATGATATACTCCTTTCAGCTTGCATGTCTTCCTTTTAATTATTTGGAAATCCTAAGTAAATCAGAAGATCTTTTTACCATTGCTACATATCATGATCTATATGGAGCATGAGAATCAAACATCTGAGTAAGGTAGAAAATAAAAATGCCATACTGGGTCAGACCAAGGTCTATCAAAGCCCAGTATTCTGTTTTCAAAAGTAGTTAATCCAGGTCACAAGTACCAGTCGTTCCCAAAAATGTACACAGATTCCACAATGCTTATCCAAGTGTAAGCAGTAGATTTTCCCGATCCTCTTTAATAATGGTATATGGACTTTTCCTCATAGATAGATAGGAAGAAAATTGATGCCTTTGAATTATGGTGCTGGCGACAAATACTGTGTATACCATGGACTACCTGAAGAACAAACTAGTCCGTACTAGAGGAGATCAAACCTAAGCTTTCTTTAGAAACTCAGATGACAAGACTTTGACTTTCATACTTTGGACACATCATGCCAAGAGAGAGATCTTTAGAGAAAGGCATCATGCTTGGCAAGGTAGAAGGTCAACACAAAAGAGGAAAGCCAGCAATGAGATGGATCGATACAATAACAGCAACTACAGGTGCCAGTTTGTCAACAATGAGCAGCCTGACTGAAGACCGAGCATAATTTAGGACAACTATCCAGAGGGTCACCATAACACTGACTCAACAGCATTTAACAACAACGACACACTAACTGCTTTTACTACATCCTCTTGTAATGAATTCCAGAGTTTGATTACTCATTGAGTGAAAAGATATTTTCTCTTATTAGTCCTAAATGGGCTATATTGTAGCTTCATTGAGTGTCTCCTAGTCTTTCTACATTTTGAAGGAGTAAACAACTGATCTATGTTTACCCATCTCACTCCATTCATTAATTTATAGACCTCTATCATATCTCCCCCTCAGCTGTCTCTTTTCCAAGTTGAAGAGCCCTAACCTTTTAAGCCTCTCCTCATAGGGGTATCCTTCCATCTCCTTTACCATTTTGGTGGCTCTTCTCTGTATCTTTTTTTTTCTTATTCTTGATTTCAATTATCCGCCATGGTATTTACTCTATTAGATTCAACAAGAGATCCTGTATTCCTGGATGTCTCCAAAAATGAATTCTAGGGTACCATAGGCAAATGGGTGAGAAGATTTTACCATATGTTGAGAGTTCAAACTTAAGAAAGGGCCACTCATGTTAAATTTAATTAAAGAACACACAGACTATGTATAGGAAATATCTGGTCCACAAAGATAAATGCTTGACTAGGCTCAGAATAAAGCACAGTTACTTACCTGTAACAGGTGATCTCAGGGAACAGCAGGAATAAGTCTTCACATATGGGTATCGTCGGTACCGACGGAGCCTGCGAGGGAACGCTCCCCAGCATCCAAAAGGAAAGCTTTTGGGAGCATCCCACAGCGCCTGCGCGCTGCCTTCCCGCCTTTCCTAACCGCCTCTCTCCATTTCGAGTTTTAAAGCTAAGACAAAGAGAGAGTGAGGAAAGGAAAGAAAGATAGAGAGATACAACTCCTAGGGGAGGTGGGTGGGTTGTGAAGACTTATTCCTGCTGTTCCCAGAGATCACCTGTTACAGGTAAGTAACTGTGCTATCTCCAGGAACAAGCAGGAATGAGTCTTCACATATGGGGACTCCCCAGCTAGAGATGCCTGGGAGATCACCCAGGTTGTGAGTCCCTGGGAAGGGCTCTACCTCCACCCATGAATCTCAGGCATCCAGCCAGGGATGGAGGGTAGGAGTTGATTAGGTATGGAACAGCCTGACCAAACAAGGCATCCCGGCGGGAGTCCTTGTCCAAGCAGTAATGGGCTGTGAAGGTATGAACCGAGGCCCAGGTAGCCGCTCGACAGATCTGGTTGATGGACACAGAATTTAGATGAGCCATAGAGGCTGCCATGGCCCTCACATTGTGAGCTGTGACATGGCCCTCCAGAGACAGGTTCTTACTCTGGTAGGCGAAAGAAATACACTGAGCAATCCAATTGGACAGAGTTCTCTTAGAGACTGGAAGTCCTAAACGAGAGGGATCAAAAGCAACAAAGAGTTGAGAGGACTTTCTATGTTGCTGTGTCCTTTGTTAAGTAAAAAGCAAGAGCTCTTTTACAATCCAGGGCATGAAGATTCCTCTCCGCACTTGATGCATGAGGTCCTGGAAAATGACAGGTAAATAAACCTCCTGGTGCAGATGAAAAGGTGAGACCACTTTAGGCATAAAGTGTGGATTAGTCCTGAGGACTACCTTGTCATGATGGAATCTTGTATAAGGAGGATTAGCCACCAAGGTTTGCAGCTCACTGATGCGGCGAGCTGAAGTGACTGCAATGAGAAAAATAACCTTCCAAGAAAGGAATTTCAAGAAGGTAGTGGCTAAGGGTTCAAAGGGTGGCTGCATAAGCTGGCCAAGAACCTGATTCAAGTCCCATGCCACTGGAGGTGGTCTAATGGGAGGTTTAGTTAAAAGAAGGCCTCTCATGAATCTTGCTATAAGAGGATGAGAGGAAATAGGCTGTCCATTGAGAGGTTTAAGGGATGCTGCAACAGCACTCAAATGGACTCTTACTGAATTCGTTTTAAGGCCTGCATGGGATAAATGCAGCAAATACTCTAGTAAAGAATTCAGAGGTATTGCAAGAGGGTTAAGACCCTTCTCTGCACACAAAATGGTAAACCTTTTCCATTTAAAAGCATAGGAACGTCTAGTGGAAGGCTTTCTGGAAGCATGAAGGATATCCTTCACTTGCTGAGAAAGATGCAAATCTTGAAGGTCTAGGCCTTCAGCAACCAGGCTCTGAGGTGAAGAGACTGGGGATTTGGGTGCTACAACGTTCCCTCCTCCTGGGACAGGAGGTCTGGAGCAGGTCCCAAGTCCAGGGAGGGAGCTTGAGAGAGATGCAGAAGTAGAGGGTACCACACTTGGCGTGGCCAATGTGGTGCTATGAGGATCATAGACCCCTTGTCTCTCTGAAGTTTGAACAGTGTCTTGGGAATTAGGGGAATGGGTGGAAAGCCATAGAGGAAGTCTTGCCCCCAATGGAGGAGGAAGGCATCCCTGGCCTGAACTCCCTGACACGGAATTGTGGAACAGAACTGGGGAAGTTTGGCATTCCACGGACTTGAAAACAAGTCTATGTCCGGGGTTCCCCAAATTCGAAAGATCCTGGCTATCTGGTCCCCATGGAGGGACCATTCGTGTGGAAGCAGAACTCGACTGAGTCTGTCTGCCCAAGAGTTTTGAACCCCTGGAAGATACACTGCCATGAGATGGATTTGATGCTCTCTGGCAAAGGCCCACAATCTCAGAGCTTCGTTGCAAAGTGACAGAGAGCCAGTCCCCCCCTGCTTGTTCACGTAGAACATGGCTACTTGGTTGTCCGTGTGGATGAGGACTGTCTTGTAGCTGAGCAGGGTGTGGAAGACTCTGAGAGCCAGAAAGATTGCTCTGAGCTCTAAGAGGTTGATATGTAGAGATGTCTCCTGTGGAGACCAGATGCCTTGGGTGGAGAGATCTTGTAGATGAGCTCCCCAACCCTTTGGAGAGGCATCTGTTGTAAGGGATGCTTGGGGTAACACCTGTTGAAAGGGGGACCCCAGCAACAGATTTTTAGTGGACTTCCACCAATGGAGAGAGAAAAAGAGGCGACTGGAGGTTGCTATTTTGTCTGACAGGCACCCTGATGCCTGGGTCCATTGGGTGGATAGAGTCCATTGAGCTGCTCTCATGTGAAGGCGAACATAAGGAACCACATGCACAGTGGATGCCATGTGGCCTAACAGTTTTAATATCTCTCGAGCAGTTAAATGGGATTTTAACTGAATCTGTGAGGCTAACTGCACCAAGCATAGGCAACGGGCTTGGGGAAGATAGGCCCTTGCAGTTGTGGTATCCAGCAAGGCCCCTATGAACTCTAGAGATTGAGTAGGGGTGAGATGGGATTTTGGAATGTTGATTACCAGTCCCAGATACTGAAGAACACGCCTTGTGCAGGCTAGGGAAGTCTGGGCCTCTGACTGGGATGGAGCTCGGATGAGCCAGTCGTCCAGATATGGGAATACGAATATCCCTAGAGTGCGTAGAAATGCAGCTACTACTGCCATGCATTTTGTGAACACTCTTGGTGCAGAGGCCAGACCGAAAGGAAGCACTTTGTATTGGTAGTGCTTTCCTCGGTAAAGGAACCGAAGGAACCTTCTGTGTGTTGGAAGGATGAGGACATGGGTGTACGCATCCTTGAGGTCTAGAGAACAAAGCCAATCCTGACTCTGAAGGAATGGAAGGAGAGCACCAAGAGAAATCATCTTGAACTTCTCCTTGTACAGAAACTTGTTCAATTCTCTGAGATCTAGTATGGGTCTGTAGCCCCCTGTTTTCTTTGGGATAAGAAAGTAGGGGGAGTAGAACCCTGAGCCCTGCTGAAGAAGGGGTACTTCTTCTATTGCCCCTTGGGCAAGAAGGGTAGTAATCTCCTGACCCAGAAGGTCGAGGAGAGATGTTGGAGAATTGAACTGTCTCACCATGGTGTGAGGAGGAAGGTTTAAAAAATGAAGCTTGTACCCCTCTCTTATGATGGAGAGGGTCCATTGCTCTGCTGTGATTTGTTCCCACCTGGGAGCAAACTGAGCTAACCTTCCTGGAATGGTGAGAGGCTCTGGTACTTTTAGAGCCAGAAAGGCTAAGTACTCTAGTTGAAAGTCAAAGGCCCTGAGGAGGCTGAGGCTGTTGGGCCGTAGCAGTCCTAGCAGCCTTAGGCTTGGCCTGTTTTGGTTGTTGCTGTCTCTTTGTAGCAAAACGACCTGCAGAAGATGCCTGCTGACCATAGGCAGAATAATATCTCCCTTTTTTGGGAAAAACCCCCTTTTTGAACAACCTTTTCTTAAAAGGAGCAGAGGTAGACTTTGAGAGTCTATCTAAAGCAGAATTTTCAGCATCCATTTGGGTGGCCTTTGCTTGCCAATCTTTGCTAAAAAGGTTTTCACCTGTACAAGGAAGGTTTCCTAGTCCATCCTGAACCCCGGGTTCCAAATCAGAAGCTTGTAACCAAGCAACTCTGTGTGCACCTATGGCAATAGCCGAGGCTCTGCTGGCACACTCAAAAGAGTCAAAGGCTGCACGGTTGGAAAATTTGGAAACACCCTGGGCATGTTTAAGCCAGGTGAGAAACTCTTCCCTTTTATTTTCTGAAATAAAAGGAGATAAAGTTTGCAGATGATCTGTAACTTCTTTTAGAAACATCCCCATATAGAGACTATAGGAGTTGATTCTGGCAACAAGCATATTGGCCTGGAAAATTCTCCTGCCAAAGGCATCTAAGGTTCTGCATTCTCTTCCTGGAGGATTAGAAGAGTGCCTTTTTGTACTCTTTATCTTCTTCATAGCAGACTCCACCACAATGGAGTGGTGAGGAAGCTGAGTCTTATGAAAGCCAGGACAAGGAGGAACACGATACATGGTGTCCAACCTACGAGAATGAGGGGAGATGGTGAGAGGGGTCTCCCATATGCCCAACATGTGATCATAAAGAATCTCATGAATTGGTAAAGTGGCTGCCTCTTTAGGAGCCTTAGGATATTGTAAAATATCTAATTTTTTGGCTCTAGGCTCTGCTTCAGGGGCCACTGAAATGGAAAGGCCCCTGGCCATTTCCCTAATGAAGTCTTGAAAAGACAAGTCTTCTGGAGGAGACATTCTTCTTTTTGGAGAAGAGGGCTCCTGAGGAAGGATCACCGATGCTACGACAGAGGCCTCTGATTCATCAGAATCTTCAGAGGAATCGAAGTATCGCCTGTCTGGATGCTCCTGCAGAGCCCGATACGCGTACCGGGTGGTATTGACATCGGGAGTGATCGGTACCGATTCAGTACCGATGGGCATCACAGAACAGTGTACCACTGCAGTCGACACCGAAGCCGATGTTGATGCAATCGGTACCGGCAACGGAACCGATATCGGTACCGGTGCCGGAGTCGGTACCGACAACGGAGTTTGTTGCGGTACCGAAGGCGTCGCAGCTTGTATGAATGCCGTGATGGCACGCTGCATGGTCAGGATATTCTGATCCATCGACGCCACCAATGTCTGGGAACCACCGGTACCCCAGAACATGGCAACAGGTGATCAGTCGAGGCCGAGCCATCGATGTCAACCTGTGACCCCATAGATAAAGCTTTGGAAGCCGGAGCCTCCCGCCGGGGTAATTTTGCCGGTGCAGATTCCTCGAGAGCAAGCCCGGAGGCATCTCGATACTTAGAGGGAGATCTACCCTTCAAGGACCGGCTGGACTTAAGTTTGGTTACCTGACATCCATGGGAGGAAGAGGAAGCCCTGGAAGACGTCGATGCTACCGAAGCTGCATCAGAGGGAAACAGGGTACTGAGCTTGGCTGCTCGATTCTGTAGACCTCTTTTAGACATCATGGAACAGGACTCACAATCCGTTATGGAGTGGTCAGGACCTAAACATTTTAGACACCATTCATGGGTGTCGGTGACAGAAATGGTGCCGCTGCACTTCGTGCACTTTTTAAACCCGGAGGCGGACTTTTCCATGAGGAAAACGTTTCCTAGGCCTAAGGCCAAAGAAAGAAAAATGCACTGAAGTGAGAACAACAGTAGGTTTTTTTTTGTTTTTTTTTAAAGAAGAAAGAAAGAAAGACCGGCGGTACCGGTCCGGTGTCGAAGAAGGCAGACATGCGTCCAAAGAAATAAAAGAAAATAAAGAAATTCTTCAGCGGTGACAGGAACACGACCTGCTGGCTCTGCAGAAAAGAAGAACTGGAGAGAGGCGGTTAGTAAAGGAGGGAAGACAGCGCACAGGCGCTGTGGGATGCTCCTAAAAGCTTTCCTCTTGGACGCTGGGGAGCGTTCCCGCGCAGGCTCCGTCAGTACCGATGATACCCATATGTGAAGACTCATTCCTGCTTGTTCCTGGAGATAATATAAAATACAATACACAATCCCCAATGCATGCATGTAAGAAATGGAAATACAGTAAGTTAATTAGGGGGAGGAAGGGAAACAGTTATGATTGCTTGCCGTAGGTGCTAAGATTTCTAGTTACTGCACTATCATCTGTTGTCAGTCCAATGGAAATCTACAGAAATTAGTAATTGTTTAATCTTAGTTGTAAGCACTCCGTTAGTGATCAAGTTAGCCATGAGGGACATGTGAGAGAGTGGAGGAGGCTAGTTTAAAAGATGTCACTCCCATTTTGATCAGTTCTGTTTCCTGTAGTCTACCATCCTTCTAGATTTTTACCACTGCCAAACAAACCTACACACAGTTGAACTGGAAATGACTATCTGAGCTAGAAATCAGATTTTTCTCTCTTGGATTGTGTCACCTGTTAAGAAATTCCTTTTCAAACAAAAAGATGATCATTATTAATTGGAAGCTGTGGCATTAGGAGTAGCAGGAGGCCTCTGAGTCCAGCTGGGATTATGATAGTATACAATGGGGATCTATTACTTTACTTGATACTACGTTATTGTTTATTCTGGGATGGCCAGTTTTCTGTTTCATAATACTGTAAAACTATGCTGGACTACACTTCTTTCTGGTCTTTGGTACCTCAAAGATTATGTAAGAAAATAAACGGATTCAGCTTTAAAGCACAGTTACTTACCTGTAACAGGTGATCTCTGGGAACAGCAGGAATAAGTCTTCACATATGGGTACGTCGGTACCGACGGAGTCTGCGCAGGAACGCTTCCCAGCTTCCAATCAGAAAGCTTTTGGAAGCATCCCACCACGCCTGCGTGCTGCCTTCCCGCCCTTCCCAACTGTCTCTCCTCAGTTACGTTTTAAGCTGAGACAAAGAGAGAGAGAGAGAGAGGAAAGGAAAGATAGATAGAGAGATACAACTCCTAGGGGAGGTGGGTGGGTTGTGAAGACTTATTCCTGCTGTTCCCAGAGATCACCTGTTACAGGTAAGTAACTGTGCTATCTCCAGGAACAAGCAGGAATGAGTCTTCACATATGGGGACTCCCAAGCTAAGATGCCTGGAGCCCTAGCATGTTGGGATTTGAAAACATGTTACACCTCATATGGCCAGGCATCCTGAGGATGGAGGGTAGGAGTTGAAATAGAAAGGAGCTGTAGAAAACAGCTAACCTAAGATAGGACTACAGGCAAGGAGTCCTTGTATGTATGATAATTAGCATGAATATATACTGAAATGAACAATTGCAATATGGACCTCACCTACTGGATTGCAGGAAGTAGAGAGGCTCATGGAATCTACTGGGGATCCAGTAGAGGAATCTTCAAGGTGACCTCACTGAAGTGAAGGTGAAGGTCAAAATCTGGAAGAGAAAGGTGACCACAGGATTCAACTGGGGTAGTACAAAAACGGCAGGTCTTCAGTGGGAAGCTTTATGGAAAAAGCTGCAAACTCTTTTGGCTGCAGAGTTATTCACACTTAGGAGCAATAGAGGAAGACTGACCGATTTGGACAAACTGGCCTAGTCCCTGAGGGAAGAAGGGGTACGGAAAAAACCCCGTATTCCCAGGAAAAAGATAGGTGTCTGAGGATTTGGAACCTCAGATGTACTGAAGATCCGCCATGTCTTTCCGAACTGGTGAGAGGTAGGAAAGATATTGGAGCATGGAGCTTCAGGAATACCTAACCCTTAGGGTTATGATAGGAGCTGCCAGTACCACAGGAGTAGTAGTGTGTGTAGCACCCCAAATATGCTGTGAAACAGCATGGACGTGGGTAAAGCCCACTGTTTGGAACATATAGGAGGGTAGAACCTATATGAGCATAGACAGTTAGATAGATAAGTATATAAATACATATCTACCTACAATAAAGTATCTCGGCAGATACACAGATATATATATATATATATATATATGTATATATATATATATATATATGTATATACATATAGATATATAGAGAGATATACAGGATATATATATCTATAGTGAGATCTAGAAGGGCAAAACATATGCACACACAGCTGACAGACATATATATCTATAGAGATGTATATACTGCCACCCACCCACTCCCTGGACCTTGAGGGTTAAGGGAGGGGCTGGCCTTGAATGCCCTTGAGGGTTAATGTTGTAGTTGTGTTGGTGCTCAAGTGATAAGGCAAGGCAAAGAATATTTCTTTTTATGAGGTTTATTTCCCGCTTACGCAGTTCAAATGCAGCAGACGTCAATGAAATAATATGGCACAAAACAAGATTGAGAAACTGAACTTAAACAAGGCTTTTTTCACTGCTTAACTGAATGTCCATTACTGATCACATTCACCTGTCATGTGATCTCCTTTTCATTAAGGTAACAGAAACTCTGACATCAGCACTGCTCCTGAATGGCACAGAATATGCTTCCACTTATTCTCTTCAGATAAGCCCTATTTTTATCACAGCAAACAGTGAGGTAACTTTTCTATTTTCTTACATACAACACTGGCATGCAAATCAGTTAAATGTCCTTTGGAATCATACAAGTAGAGCAATCCATCGGGACTTCCTGTTCAGTAGATGGCAAAGAAATTAAAGGCATTTCTTCTGGCCAGCTGATCAATGGCTTTGCTACGTTCTGAGTAGAAACTGCTCTGCTTTTAAGGAACTCTCTGAATTCAGTGAGAAGTAATTCAGCCTGTGTATTTTCTGAGCTAGGCTGAGCAAATCCTCCTTCAGGTAAATGCTTGTTTATATTTCTTATCTCTAGGCAATTATCAGTGCTTTTACTTGGACAACATTTCAGCTTGCAAGCATTTCCCTTCCCCCACCTATCTCCACATGGCAGTGCAGGGTAAAACGCTCCAGCTGTGTTTAGAGAATCTCTCAAGAGTGTTAAAAGGAAAACAGTCAGGCTTTTCTTCGCTTAACCGGTTATTATCAAACTTTCTGCCTTTATCCTGTCTTTCACAATTAAAATTCACTCTTTCTGGCTTTCCACTGTTAAGTTTGCTAGCCGTGCCACACCCACCAGATACCTTGTGCTTGGGCTTCTTCCAGGGTAATTCCTTATCCCTTTGCCTCCTATTCCAAGGTTCTTCTGGGTCCTTTACACTCCTGAGCTGCAGCCTTGGGTCTCTCAGTGCCTTAGAATTCTTCTGCTTCCAGAAATCTCTCTCTGCCCCTGAGTCTCCCAGCTCCTGTCTGCTCCTTCTTGGATCACAGCTGCTTAGTGGTTCTCTCTCCCACGGTTCCTGTTCCTGGTCATCTGACCTGTCCTCGTCCAGGTGCTTGTCTCCTTGGTTCCTCTCCTGGTGGTCCTCTCTTTTGTCTAACTGTTTCTGGGTTTTTAACAAGCTAGCTGAGTACTGCACTGCCCGCCTCTTGCTTGGGTGTGCCCAATCAGGGACTTGGCTTTTCACCTGCCTTGAAGTGAGGAGTGGTTCCTGATTAGCTCTGCATTCTTTTTCCCTCTCAACAGAGAAAATCCTGCATTCCCCTGCAGTACCGGCTCTCTCCACCGGATCACTATCAGTTTCCATTGCCTCATAAGAGTCTGCTACATCACAGATCCCCCCCCCTTAAGATATCACGGGCTGGCGTAGGCTCGCCCGCACAGCACAGCACGTGATTCTACTTAAGGCATCAGCGTTTTGATGAAGCTTTCCAGCCCTGTGCTCCACCTGGAACTCAAAAGCCTGTAGGGCCATAAACCAACGGGTTAGCTGGGAGTTATGGTTGTGCATCTGGTTCAACCATTTCAATGGTGCGTGGTCCGTGATCAGAATGAATCTTCTCCCTACTAGATAGAAGCGCAGCGCATCAATAGCCCATTTGATGGCCAAACACTCGCGCTAAATGGTGGAGTAATTCTTCTCCGCGGGTGCCAATTTCCTACTCAGGAATAGGACTGGGTGTTCCGTACCCTCATGTCGCTGGGACAAAACAGCGCCCAGGCCTGTATCTGAGGCGTCTGTCTGTAGTATAAATGGTTTTGAGAAGTCCACTCCCCTCAAAACCGGTGCTTCACAAAGTTGACGTTTCAAAAGTTCAAACACTCCTTTGGCGTCTTCACTCCACTTGAGTGCATTAGGAGCATTCTTTCGCAGCATGTCGGTTAGCAAGGCGGTCTTTTCCGAAAAGTGTGGAATAAATCTTTGGTAGTACCCTACCAATCCCAAAAAGCTGCGCAATTGTTTTTTATTGGCAGGTTTTGGGAAGGCCTGTACACTTGCGACTTTGCTGAGCAAGGGTTTTACTACCCCATGGCCCACGACATGACCCAAATATTTAACTTCCTGTCCCCCGAAGAGACACTTGGCAGGGTTCAACGTGAGGCCCGCATCCCGGATTGCTCGAAGAACAGCTTCCACTCTTTGTACATGCTGTGTCCATGTCTCACTATGGATGACGACGTCATCCATGTAGGCGACTGCGTAAGACTGATGTGGACGAAGGACCATGTCCATAAGGCGTTGACAAGTGGCCACAGCGCCATGCAGGCCAAAGGGCATCCTCTTGAATTGATAGAGGCCAACAGGTGTACTAAACGCCGTCTTTGGCCTGGCATCTCTAGTAAGGGGCACTTGCCAATACCCTTTTGACATGTCCAGCGTCGTCAGATATTTTGCTTGTCCCAGTTGATCGAGCAATTCCTCAATCCGCGGCATCGGATATGAATCAAACCGGGATATTGAATTAATCTTCCAAAAATCAATACAAAACCGGATCGAGCCATCCAGTTTGGGTACCATGACGATGGGACTATTCCATGGGCTCCGGGATTCTTCGATTATCCCCATGGCTAGCATCTCTCCCACCTGTCGTATTACCTCGTTCTTTTTCGTCTCCAGTAGTCGGTAAGGGCGCTGCCTTATCACTTCGCCCGGGGGTGTTATTATGTCGTGCGCTATCAATCTCGTTTCTCCAGGTACAGGCGTAAGAACATCTTTGTACCTTGACAGCACTTGGGTAAGTTCCTGTTTCTGTGCCCACGAGAGTCCCTCATCAAGTCGAGGTTCAAGATTTTCCTTGCAGTCAGTCAGCTGGGGTCCAAGGTCCTCCTCTTCGGCCTCCTCCCTCTCCACTGACGCTGACAACCCTTGCAAGCTGTTGGTCCCTGTAGACACGAAACCCTGCGTGCCGCGCACCGTTGTGGACAAAACAGGTACCTCTTCCAAAGGGGGAAGACCGACGCGTTCACAAATTAGTTGCGCAATGCGGTCTCCCGTCTTCACTCTAAAGTCGCTTTTTCCAGAGTTAAAAAGGAGTACCTTTACCGAGCCACGGTAGTCTGGGTCTATTACGCCCGCACCAATGTCTATAAAATGTTTCAGGGCTAGGCCCGACCGTGGAGCTAGTCGCCCATAACATCCAGCAGGTAATTCTATTTGTAGCGCCGTGTCCACCAGTGCCTTTCCGCCAGCTGGGACTACCATATCTTCGGCGCTGGTAAGATCAAATCCGGCTGCACTAGGCGTGGCTCTCTGGGGTGGCTGAGCGTTCGGGGTCATCTTACAAAACCTTAGGACAAACTTAGGTTTTCCTGCACTGTCTGCCCTCGGAACTTCCTTCCTCTGGCTACCTTTGCTGGCCTGGGCCAGTAAGGGTCGAGGAACTGACCTCACTTTCTCTGTGGCCAGAGCTTGTGCTTCCTCAGAGACTTTTCCTGCGCGGGACCCCTCTCTCTCCTGCAAGCCTTGTACTAGCCCTCTGTGGAATTGTGGCCAGTCCTTGCCTAAAATTACTGCATGGGGAAGACTCGGGACCACTGCTAAGGGGATAGTCCTTCATGTACCTAACCCAGTTATGTGTAATTTATATACCGGATAAGTGAAAGTTCCTCCGTGAACGCATCTTATTGGAGCAGGCTGAATTACTTCCTGGCCCTGCATGTCTTTTATTCTCTGCCACAACTCTGCAGAGAGCATGCTTACCTCAGCTCCTGAATCCAGAAAAGCTTGAGTGGTAATTCCCTGTATTTCAATAGACAGAAGAAATCCCTGTCTATCTTCCACATGACTATCCGCTATCAAAGCAGTTTTTACAACACAGTGCTTTTTCGAATGTCCCTCTTGCCCACATCTGTAACATTTTAGCCTATTCTTAGAGCTTTTCCATAAAGGCATGCACATTGTTATAGGGTCTTCTAGCACCCTTCCGTCCCTTTCTGATCTGCGGCTGCGTGACTCCTGGGAAGTAGTGCCAGCTCTCTGGGCAGTTAGCTCTGCCTCTATATATCTCACAGAGAGTGCAACAGCTTCTTGGGGAGTTTTGCAATTCTGCAAGATTAGGAAGGTGCGGATTCCCTGTGGTAGAGCGTTCATGTACTGCTCTAAAATCAAAGCATCCAGTATTGACTCCACAGACCTCCCTTCTGGAGTTAACCATTTATCAAGCAAGCTTTGAATCCTATGACATAATGACTTAGGCATCTCACTCGGCCTCAGTCTCACACTCCTCAAACGTGTGTGGTAGACTAAAGGAGTGAGCCCTAATCTCTCCCTGATTACCTTTTTTACTTCATCATAATTGCCAGCCATGGCAGCAGGCATGGCGCGGTAAGCGGTCATCGCTTCCCCAGTAAGGGATGCTGCCAGTCTTAATGCCCAGTGCTCCTTAGGCCATGAGCTAAGGCGAGCTACTCTTTCAAAGCTCTCAAGATAGTCATCAACGTCATCTTGATTGGTAAGCTGTCCAAAATTAAACACAGTTCCCGCCTGTAAACCCACAGGTTGTACAGGGCCTGTTACAATAGAACCTGTAGTAGATGATTGTCCAGCGGCTTGCTTCCTCTCTTTCATCCATTCCTCTATGAGAGTGAGTAGAGGTTGCTGCTGTTCACGCATGCTTGCGTTGGCTTTCTCCTGGGCCTCTAACGCAAGATCTTGCTGGCGCTCCAGCTGCGTCACCATCCATTGAAAAATTTCTTTGGCGTCCATCGCCATCTTGGGATACCTGAAACACATCAAAAAAAAGAGACCCAAGTGCGGAAAACACAGTACACTTTGGCTATCTGCTCTTTTTTTTTTTTTCTCCCTAGTCACCACTAGGCTTCACCCTTGCCCTGGTATCCTGGTTACCCAAGGTGGATACCCTTTACCTGGCTCAGGTGGTATACAAGCACGTCAGGAACAGAAGATCCTGTAGTCATGCAGTCTCCTTCCTTGTTTGGGTTGGTCAGCTCTTCGGCTGGGCACCTCCTGGAAGTCAGCTTCTGCAGTTTCTTGCTGTAGTTATTTCTTGCGCCTGCGCAGTATCCTCAATACTATGCCACTTTTCCACCCACCTACTCCCTGGATCTTGAGGGTTAAGGGAGGGGCTGGCCTTGAATGCCCTTGAGGGTTAATGTTGTAGTTGTGTTGGTGCTCAAGTGATAAGGGAAGGCAAAGAATATTTCTTTTTATGAGGTTTATTTCCCGCTTACGCAGTTCAAATGCAGCAGACGTCAATGAAATAATATGGCACAAAACAAGATTGAGAAACTGAACTTAAACAAGGCTTTTTTCACTGCTTAACTGAATGTCCATTACTGATCACATTCACCTGTCATGTGATCTCCTTTTCATTAAGGTAACAAACTCTGACATCAGCACTGCTCCTGAATGGCACAGAATATGCTTCCACTTATTCTCTTCAGATAAGCCCTATTTTATCACAGCAAACAGTGAGGTAACTTTTCTATTTTCTTACATACAACACTGGCATGCAAATCAGTTAAATGTCCTTTGGAATCATACAAGTAGAGCAATCCATCGGGACTTCCTGTTCAGTAGATGGCAAAGAAATTAAAGGCATTTCTTCTGGCCAGCTGATCAATGGCTTTGCTACGTTCTGAGTAGAAACTGCTCTGCTTTTAAGGAACTCTCTGAATTCAGTGAGAAGTAATTCAGCCTGTGTATTTTCTGAGCTAGGCTGAGCAAATCCTCCTTCAGGTAAATGCTTGTTTATATTTCTTATCTCTAGGCAATTATCAGTGCTTTTACTTGGACAACATTTCAGCGTGCAAGCATTTCCCTTCCCCCACCTATCTCCACATGGCAGTGCAGGGTAAAACGCTCCAGCTGTGTTTAGAGAATCTCTCAGAGTGTTAAAAGGAAAACAGTCAGGCTTTTCTTCGCTTAACCAGTTATTATCAAACTTTCTGCCTTTATCCTGTCTTTCACAATTAAAATTCACTCTTTCTGGCTTTCCACTGTTAAGTTTGCTAGCCGTGCCACACCCACCAGATACCTTGTGCTTGGGCTTCTTCCAGGGTAATTCCTTATCCCTTTGCCTCCTATTCCAAGGTTCTTCTGGGTCCTTTACACTCCTGAGCTGCAGCCTTGGGTCTCTCAGTGCCTTAGAATTCTTCTGCTTCCAGAAATCTTTCTCTGCCCCTGAGTCTCCCAGTTCCTGTCTGCTCCTTCTTGGATCACAGCTGCTTAGTGGTTCTCTCTCCCACGGTTCCTGTTCCTGGTCATCTGACCTGTCCTCGTCCAGGTGCTTGTCTCCTTGGTTCCTCTCCTGGTGGTCCTCTCTTTTGTCTAACTGTTTCTGGGTTTTTAACAAGCTAGCTGAGTACTGCACTGCCCGCCTCCTGCTTGGGCGTGCCCAATCAGGGACTTGGCTTTTCACCTGCCTTGAAGTGAGGAGTGGTTCCTGATTAGCTCTGCATTCTTTTTTCCTCTCAACAGAGAAAATCCTGCATTCCCCTGCAGTATCGGCTCTCTCCACCGGATCACTATCAGTTTCCATTGCCTCATAAGAGTCTGCTACATCACTATATATATATATATATATATATATATATGAATATATAGGTCGAAAGAGGAATGTCTGCAATTAAGCAGACAGAGATATGCCTATAAGTACATTCACATGAGGGATGTGAAGAGGAAAGATTCATCTGATAACAAGAAGGAAGAACCTACTTGAGAAGATATAAAGAGAATCTATTCCCCCTGGTTATGATGGGAATGCTATCCAGTGAAATAAGCAGGATGGTTACGTGAAAAAACAGTCAGTAAGCAGCAAGTCCTGAGTCTTGTAGAACTCTAGCATGGTAAAGGGACAGAGAACGCATAAGAATGAGATACCAGGTTGACCCACTTGAGGGACAAAAAGGGTATCATGCGTTCTTTAGTTAAATATGTGCTGTCCCTGAAGGATTAGGATACCATGAGGAGAAGCTGCAAGGAAAAAAGAGCATATTCCCTGTAGGAATTGACCACTCTTTAGGCTTTCACATAGAGAAGGCTTATGTCCTTTGTTTTAAAAGGAAATAGTAGGGTATGAAGAACCCTCACAGTCATGGGGGGCATGACTGAGGAAGCCTTTTTTTTCCAACCATGTAGGATAGTCATTAGAGAAAAAACCCCATGCTCTCTAGCAAGGGCCCATAGTGGAAAGCTTCTCTGTAAAATTGCAGAGAGCATTATGCAGGAGAATTGGGAGATAGAACTGGCTGTTGGAAAAGCCAGCAGCCACGTCAACTATGCTGCCAAACCCAAAGGATTTGGAGATGGCGAGAATAGAAGATAGTATGATAAGCCTGTAGTGATAAGGATTGTCCAAGAAAGATGTATGCACTGTCTTGGAATCACTACTAAGGCCAGACAGAAAGTGGTGGAGGACAACTGTGTATACTTGTGGAAAAGTACCAGTAGTCCAATCACTAAAGCTCCTGCATGGGCAGCTGCTGATAAGACAGCAGAGAGAATCTTTCTGTGTAAAACAGAAAGAACAGACAGAACAAGAGTAAGAAATCTCTGTCCCTGTCTGATGAGCTGCCCTAGCAAAAAGAAGGGAGTTTATTCGAGAGAAAAAACTCCACACTGAAATGGAAAGACTAGAAAGGCTGAAGAAGAAGCCCTCCAGTGCAAAGGTACCACTCTTACAGGGGAAAACTGGATAAGAGGGTAGAGGAACAAGAGCTGAAAAGTGACTTACCATGTGGTAAGTCTGTAAGAGGAAAGAATTCATGTTGGTACAGAAAACTATCATGTGATAGTTGTTAAACCCCTCTTATTAGCAGGAAGAAGAGGAGAAAGCTGTGACCCATAGACATGAATATCCTGACAGCTCAGTATATCTAGGAGAACTGGATGCCATGTTTAAAGTTTAGAATGAAAACAGTGAAAAACCTCTGCTGAGAAGAAGTCAACTGTAGGTTCTAAACTCCAAGAGGCAGAAAACAGATTAATCAGAACCCTATGGTTGCTGGGTTTGTTTAGCCTGGCGAGAGTTTGGATTCTTCAGACCAGGGCGATGTTTCCCCTGCTTGGGAACATCTGTATGATGGGCAGGAGAAGAGTGAAACCTTCTCCTCCTAGGGAAAGAAGGTTTGGTAGGGCATTTCCTACCTACTGGGGAAGGAGAAGGCTTAGAATAGCCTTCAGAAACAGGGAAGTCAGTGGACCACTGAGCAACCTGATGTAAAGACTCCTTACTGAAGATATTTTCTCCAGTGCAAGGAGTATTACCCAGTCTTTGTTGTGCCCATTTGTTTAAGTCTGAAGCTTGGAGCCAGGCTCTACGTCGTGCCCCTATGGCTATAGCAGAGGTTCTGCTAACAGACTCAAAAGAGTCTAGGGAAGCACGAGTAAGAAACAAAGAGATACTTTGAATATGACTAAGTAGTAAGGAATAGTCTGCAGTCTTGGGCTCTGAAAGAAAAGGAGTCAAAAGATATAATTTCTTTGTGACCTCCTGAAGAGATAGACTCATATAAAAAATATATGAGAGAATCCTTGCTGACAGCATGGATGTCTGGAAGGTTTGACGTCCAAAGGCATCTAGTGTCCTAGACTCACGACCTGGTGGGTAAGAAGAGTGCTTCTTCTTACTTTTCACCTTCCTCATTGCTGATTCCACCACAATGGAATGATGGGGAAGTTGAGTCTTTTGAAACCCTGGAGAGGGGGGCACCTGATACAGAAGATCAGTTGCTCTAGAAGGTGAGGGTACCTTTAAAGGTGCTTCCCACATTCTTAGAAGAAGATCCTGCAAGGAATGATGCAAAGGAAGCATTATGTTTTCCTTTGCTTCAGTAGAAATAGAGCCTTGTGTAGGATCATGGCCAGGGATAGGAATGGCAAGAGATCTTGCCATATCCAGGAGGAAATTCTGAAAAGAAGGATCTCCAAAGAGAACCGTCCCTGGACAGGCTATACCTGAAGAACTAGCCTGGGCACCGGAGGATCTACTTGAGTATATAGGAATATAAGATCCTGCACGGTGCAAAAAGGGATCCTTAAGGGATGGATGCTGGTACTGGAGGTCAGGACCTGTGACAGTCAGTACTGCATCGTCCATGCCAGGTATCGACTCCAAACTTGGTATAAAAAGGAGCGACCCTGGTGAAAGAAGCATGGAAGGATCTGGCCCCGATGCTACTGTGGATACCGCTACCGATACCGATACCGGTAGCACTGTCGGAATCGAAGGCGACACCGACATCGGAGCAGTCATCGGTGGCAGCTCAATCGGTACTGAGGTAACCGAATGCCGTTGGTAATCACCCTCGGTACCGAGCGTCCGGTACCGGTAAGTATCGGTACCGAGACGTGTCGGTACCCAGTCTTCCAGACTAGAGATCGATTCCAGACTCGGCATCGAAGGAAGTGAGTCTATTGATGCATGTCTAGAGGGTACCGACGTCGGTGGAGTATCGGCGTTGATGCCGATACTGGAAAGTCAAACTGGAGCGTATCCACCGGTCCCGAAGGTACCGAGAAAGCCAGATGACGATCCCTGGTGAGGAGTGTAACGTCCAACACCAGTGCCGATGCCGGGGTATCGGTACCGCTCGAAGCGGATGCCACCACCGAGCATGGTTCAGGTATGTTCTGTGAGGGGTGAGCCCCAGGAACAACCTGAAACCCCTCATAGGCTTTAGAGGCCGAAGACTCCCGCCGGGGTTTTGAAGCCAATGGACCCTCGAGGGCAAGGCCGGAGCCGTCTTCATGCTGTGCATGAGACCTACCACTCGAGGGTTTGCTAGTCTTAACAGACTGTTTGTGGGTTACCTGATCCTGTGTAGAAGAAGAAACGGTCGGTGCCCTGACACTGGAAGGGAACCTGGTATCGAGGGAAACTCGATGTTGAAAATCTCTTCTTACAGTACTCTGGCCCGAGGGCTCTGGAGGAAAACGGTCAGGACCCAAACAGGTTAGACACCAGTTTTTGGAGTCTAAAAATAAAGCTGTACCGCCACAGCTTAAACATTTCTTAGAGAAAGAGGCTGGCGGTTCCATGAGGGACATGGACAGGTCTAGAAGGCCTAAAAAATTTAAGACAAAAAACTGAGGGAAAATATTCCCTGAATTTCAGAAAAAGAAAAAAGAAACACCGGCGGTACCGGTGGAGTCGGGGAGACAGCCGCGACCACAAGAAAACAAAAGAATTAAAGAAGAATTTTCTGCGGTGACAGGAGGACGTCCTGCCGGCTCCGCGGAAAAACGAAAAACTGAGGAGAGACAGTTGGGAAGGGCGGGAAGGCAGCACGCAGGCGTGGTGGGATGCTTCCAAAAGCTTTCTGATTGGAAGCTGGGAAGCGTTCCCGCGCAGACTCCGTCGGTACCGACGTACCCATATGTGAAGACTCATTCCTGCTTGTTCCTGGAGATCCTTTTATCCACAGGCAACATCATTGTGTATCCTAGTAGACTCAGCATCCAAAAATCAAGCAGGCTAATATTCAAAACTTTTAGCTGGATGGCCAACAGGAGGTCTTCCAGACAAAGGTGCAGACCGTAATATTCAGCAGCACTATCTTGATAATACCAATGACTATCTCCGCAGACCACCCTGGCATTATGCAGTTAATGCAGGGGCAGTCTGTGGGCAAAGCAAAGGCGATATTTAGCCGGATGCTTTAAGCCACATGAAAAGCTGCAATCTGATAAGTGTCAGCTGAATACTGTGCTGATGGAATAAGTGCAGGCACTTATCCAGATAGCACCGCTCAGCTCATAAATTCAGTGGCAGCACCTATCTGGATACTGCCATTGTATATCCTGCCAATATTTAAGCGCTGTGACATTTGAATATTGGGTAGAGGTATCATTTTGTAGTAATACTGAAATTATCCACTGTCATGAGATCACAAATCAAGGACCACCATAATACATGGAAATAACCACCGGTACACGTTATTCAATTGTGAAATCACATATATGCCATGAAAACATATTCTTGAAATTGATAACAGTTCAGAACTAGCTAGTATTAAAATTCAGACAGACTTGCTTTAAAAATCCCAAACAAGCCAGGAAAATCTGCACCAGTCTCAAAGAGCAGGATTATGACAAAAGTAGAAACTCGAAATGAAAATCCATCCTGAGTTATGACAGTGCATGTGACTTGTCTAGTAGAACATTGCTCCAATAAATTTAGCACAGCTTACCTGATACCTCGGATTGAAGCCCATGTACTGATGACACTGTTCACAGTGGTGGTATGTGTTATAGGCAGCATATTTAGATAATCTAATCCGAGTTGTATGACGTCGCATATATGTATCCTCATGTTGTTTGTTCACTGATTTATCTGTAAACACAGGACACCATGTTATCCTATAATAGAGAATAAAGAATATGGGGGGATATTCAAAGGCATTTATACAGTTTGCAGACTTGCAAACCGTGTAAATATTGCTCAGCAGGATATTCAGTGGCACTAATATGGTTAGTGCCAATGAATATCCGCAGGTGCCGCTGCTAGACGTCATGATGCTAACCAGTTAGCATCGGGACATACCAGGGACATTCCAGGGCAGCACCTGTTGCTAACCAGGCAGCAGTGATATTGAGCCATTTCCTGATTAGCGACACACTGGTCTAACTTTCACCACAGAAGCTAACCAGGCAGCGGCTGGATATCGCCGCTGCCCAGATAGCTTCGTGGCAATCTGGGCATCCCGGATATTCAATATCGGAGCCCAGATATGGCCCCAGAAATGAATATTTGGGTTTAAAGTTCAGTGTTGGTGACTAATCGCTGTAGGAGCGCTAGCCACTGGCGCTGAATGTCGGACCCTATATATATATAATTGTCTTATTTTCCTGTTATAACAACCACAATTAACAAATTAAGTAGGGTAAAACAAAGCAAAATCCCCTTATCAACAAATTATTGAAATAATAGTATCAGTTTATCTTACTGTGATAATGTTCCACCTTCAAAATATTTTTATTTTTATTTATTTATTTAACAAGGTTGATAGACCTTTTTCGCTTTTAATCAAATCAGTTTACCTGAAACATTTAACAGCGGAGAGCTGCTTTACATGGAACTGATATACATTGAACTGGGTTTATTGGGATGGGTATAATACAAAGAACTAATACTTTTTTTCTGGCTCAGTAACTTTCTCCTGCTGTTATGTGTTTCAGAAATGGCCTCTAATGAGCCATAGTACCATGTGCTGTTAATCACAATTACCCAAGCAAACATTTCCTTATTTTTAGAAGCCTGCCACCTCCCCCACTAGCTGAGTCACTGAATGATCTTTGGAACCTGGTACATGTGCATCCTGAGTCTGGCTAGTAGGTAACACCACTGAGGAATGGCTGTGACTTTCTTTCCTTAGGGGTCACAATCAATTTTTATCTCCAGCCCCAGTGAGCCCAGAGAGAGAAACTAGGCCCAAAAAGGAAAGGTTTGGTCTTACCTGCTAATTTTCTTTCCTTAAGTCTATCAGAACAGTCCAGAACAAGTGGGTTATGCCCATCAGCCAACAGATGGAGACAGAGAATAATATCTTATGGCAGAATGCACCCACATGCTCCTCAGTTTTTCCTTAACAAAGCAGAAGGAGATAACTAGACCCCAAAGACCAACTCATCCTAGGGAGGGAGGGAAGGGCACCAATATTACAATATACAATATACTATACCAGGACCGTACCGAGCCCTGTGCGAGTGGTGCGGCCGTACAGGGCGCATAGACTTAAAGGGTGCATTTCGGCTCTCTGCCGTTGCCTGCCGCTGCCACTTTTTCAGTGGCAGGCAGCAGCAGAGAGATGAAATGCGCCCCTTAAGTCTTCGCGCCGGCACACTAAGCAGGTCTGGTCTCTCCGGGAGGGACCAGACCTGCTCAGGGTGCCGGTGACTTGCAGATCGGGCGCACGCCCCCCTCCCGCACCCACATAAAGTGTCTAAATGGAGGTGTGGGGGGGGGGGGGCGCGCGCCCAATGTGCAAGTCGCACAGGGCGCATTTCAGTCTCAGTATGGCCCTGTCCTATACACATATCCTCCAATACCTCTCTTTACAAAAACCTTTCTGAAGCTCAAAAAAGACAGAAGCTCAACGATTCTCATCGCTCCCTACTGCCTCAGACAACCATGGTTCCCTCTCCTTCTGGAGCTTTCCAGTCAGGAACCAATTCAGCTGGGGCATGCACCAGATCTGATATCGCAGGAGAAGGGAACAATGTTACATCCCAACATCCTAACAGGGGCTCTACAGGACAACCAACAGTAAGGATTTGAGGGTTTATTTTTATTAAATTGCTAGCTCTCTGACTGGGAGCTCTTAAAAAGGTTTTTGTATATTTTTAAAGCAAGGCTACTTTCTTTTTGGTGCTTTAGTGGAAATTTCCTTGAGCAGAGTACGTAATTGAACTCTAGTAACCTCCTAAGCTTTGGGAACTGCTAACACCTAAACAGGTGTTAGTTCCCTCCCTACCCACCCCGACTCCCACCCACCCCTACTGAGCAGTCTTGCTTTATAGAGCACCTCCCCATTTACCAAAGCACAGAGACTTGGACCAGCACATTTTGAATATAATTAAAGAGATTTAACTGCTTTTTCTCTGAAAGGACAGCTGGGAAACCAACTGGTACTTGGTAGATCTCTCTCTTTTGCTTTAACAGATACCTAAGCTCCACGAGGAGAACAATGGCTGGGAAAGCACAGTTACTTACCTGTAACAGGTGATCTCTGGGAACAGCAGGAATAAGTCTTCACATATGGGTATCATCGGTACCGACGGAGCCTACGCGGGAACGCTCCCCAGAGTCCAAAAGGAAAGCTTTTGGGAGCATCCCACAGCGCCTGCGCGTGCCTTCCCACCTTTCCAAACCGCCTCTCTCCAGTTCGAGTTTTAAGCTGAGACAAAGAGAAGAGAGAGAAAGGAAAGGAAAGATAGATAGAGAGATACAACTCCTAGGGGAGGTAGGTGGGTTGTGAAGACTTATTCCTGCTGTTCACAGAGATCACCTGTTACAGGTAAGTAACTGTGCTATCTCCAGGAACAAGCAGGAATGAGTCTTCACATATGGGGACTCCCCAGCTAGAGATGCCAGGGAGATCCCAAAGGTTGTGAGTCCCTGAGAAGGGCTCCACCTCACCCCCATGGATCTTGGGCATCCAACCAGGGATGGGGGGTAGGAGTTGATTAGGTATGGAACAGGTGTTTGAGAACAGCCTGACCAAACAAGGCATCCCGGCGGGAGTCCTTGTCCAAGCAGTAATGGGCTGTAAAGGTATGAACCGAGCCCCAGGTGGCCGCTCGACAGATTTGGTCGATGGACACAGAGTTTAGATGAGCCATAGAGGCTGCCATGGCCCTCACATTGTGAGCTGTGACATGGCCCTCCAGAGAAAGGTTCTTACTCTGGTAGGTGAAGGAAATACACTGAGCAATCCAATTGGACAGAGTTCTCTTAGAGACTGGAAGTCCTAAATGAGAGGGATCAAAAGCAACAAATAGTTGAGAGGACTTTCTATGTTGCTGTGTCCTTTGTAAGTAAAAAGCAAGTGCTCTCTTACAATCCTGGGTATGAAGATTCCTCTCAGCACTTGATGCATGAGGTCCTGGAAAAAAGACAGGTAAATACACCTCCTGGTTCAGATGAAAAGGTGAGACCACTTTTGGCATAAAGTGTGGATTAGTCCTGAGGACTACCTTGTCATGATGGAACCTTGTATAAGGAGGATTAGCCACCAAGGCTTGCAGCTCACTGATACGGCGAGCTGAAGTGACTGCAATGAGAAAAATAACCTTCCAGGAAAGGAATTTCAAAGACGTAGTGGCTAAGGGTTCAAAGGGTGGCTTCATAAGCTGGCCAAGAAACAAATTCAAATCCCATGCCACTGGAGGTGGTCTAATGGGAGGTTTAGTTAAAAGAGGGCCCACTCATGAATCTTGCAATAAGAGGATGAGAGGAAATAGGCTGTCCATTGAGAGGCTTAAGGGATGCTGCAATAGCACTCAAATGGACTCTTACTGAATTCGTTTTAAGGCCTGCATGGGATAAATGCAGCAAATACTCTAGTAAAGAATTCAGAGGTATTGCAAGAGGGTTAAGACCCTTCTCTGAACACCAAATAGTAAACCTTTTCCATTTAAAAGCATAGGAGCGTCTAGTGGAAGGCTTTCTGGAAGCATGAAGGATATCCTTCACTTGCTGAGAAAGATGCAAATCTTGAAGGTCTAGGCCTTCAGCAACCAGGCTCTGAGGTGAAGAGACTGGGGATTTGGGTGCCACAACGTTCCCTCCTCCTGGGACAGGAGGTCTGGAGCAGATCCCAAGTCCAGGGAGGGAGCTTGAGAGAGATGCAGAAGTAGAGGGTACCACACTTGGCGTGGCCAATGTGGTGCTATGAGGATCATAGACCCCTTGTCTCTCTGAAGTTTGAACAGTGTCTTGGGAATTAGGGGAATGGGTGGAAAGGCATAGAGGAAGTCTTGCCCCCAATGAAGGAGGAAGGCATCCCTGGCCTGAACTCCCTGACACGGAATCCTGGAACAGAACAGGGGAAGTTTGGCATTCCACGGACTTGCAAACAGGTCTATGTCCGGGGTTCCACAAATTCGGAAGATCCTGATTATCTGGTCCCCATGGAGGGACCATTCGTGTGGAAGCAGAACTCGACTGAGTCTGTCTGCCCAAGAGTTTTGAACCCCTGGAAGATACACTGCCATGAGATGAATTTGATGCTCTCTGGCGAAGGCCCACAATCTCAGAGCTTTGTTGCAAAGTGACAGAGAGCCAGTCCCGCCCTGCTTGTTCACGTAGAACATGGCTACTTGGTTGTCCGTGTGGATGAGGACTGTCTTGTAGCTGAGCTGAGAAGACTGAGAGCTAGAAAAATTGCTCTGAGCTCTAAGAGGTTGATATGTAGAGATGTCCCCTGTGAAGACCAGATGCCTTGAGTGGAGAGATCTTGTAGATGAGCTCCCCAACCTCTTGGAGAGGCATCTGTTGTAAGGGTTGCTTGGGGTAACACTTGTTGAAAGGGGGACCCTAGCAACAGATTTTGAGTGGACTTCCACCACTGGAGAGAGCAAAAGAGGCGACTGGAGGTTGCTATTTTGTCTGACAGGCACCCTGATGCCTGGGTCCATTGGGTGGACAGAGTCCATTGAGCTGCCCTCATGTGAAGGCGAGCGTAAGGAACCACATGCACAGTGGATGCCATGTGGCCTAACAGTTGTAACATCTCTCGAGCAGTTAAATGGGATTTTAACTGAATTTGTGAGGCTAACTGCACCAAGCGTAGGCAACGGGCCTGGGGAAGATAGGCCCTTGCAGTTGTGGTATCCAGCAAGGCCCCTATGAACTCTAGAGATTGAGTAGGGGTGAGATGGGATTTTGGAATGTTTATTACAAGTCCGAGATACTGAAGAACACGCCTTGTGCAGGCTAGGGAAGTCTGGGCCTCTGACTGGGATGGTGCTCGGATGAGCCAGTCGTCCAGATATGGGAATACGAATATCCCTAGAGTGCGTAGAAATGCAGCTACTACTGCCATGCATTTTGTGAACACTCTTGGTGCAGAGGCCAGACCGAAAGGAAGCACTCTGTATTGGTA
This sequence comes from Ichthyophis bannanicus, assembly GCA_033557465.1. Lineage (NCBI taxonomy): Eukaryota > Metazoa > Chordata > Amphibia > Gymnophiona > Ichthyophiidae > Ichthyophis > Ichthyophis bannanicus. The sequence continues at coordinate 1,046,541,957 of CM066033.1, forward strand.
GTGCTTCCCTTGATAAAGGAACCGAAGGAACCTTCTGTGTGTTGGATGGATGAGGACATGGGTGTACGCATCCTTGAGGTCTAGAGAACAAAGCCAATCCTGACTCTGAAGGTATGGAAAGAGAGTACTGAGAGAAATCATCATGAATTTCTCCTTGCATAGAAACTTGTTCAATTCTCTGAGATCTAATATGGGTCTGTAGCCCCCTGTTTTCTTTGGGATAAGAAAGTAGGGGGAGTAGAACCCTGAGCCCTGTTGAAGAAGGGGTACTTCTTCTATTGCCCCTTGGGCAAGAAGGGTAGCAATCTCCTGACCCAGAAGGTCGAGGAGAGATGTTGGAGAATTGAACTGGCTCACCATGGTGTGAGGAGGAAGGTTTAAGAAATGAAGCTTGTACCCCTCCCTTATGATGGAGAGGGTCCATTGCTCTGCTGTGATTTGTTCCCACCTGGGAGCAAAGTGAGCTAACCTTCCTGGAATGGTGAGAGGCTCTGGTTCTTTTAGAGTCAGAAAGGCTAAGTTCTCTAGTTGAAAGTCAAAGGCCCTGAGGAGGCTGAGGCTGTTGGGCCGTAGCAGTCCTAGCAGCCTTAGGCTTGGCCTGTTTTGGTTGTTGCTGTTTCTTTGTAGCAAAACGACCTGCAGAAGATGCCTGCTGACCATAGGCAGAATATCATCTCCCTTTTTTGGGAAAAAACCCCTTTTGAACAACCTTTTCTTAAAAGAAGCAGAGGTAGACTTTGAGAGTCTATCTAAAGCAGAATTTTCAGCATCCATTTGGGTGGCCTTTGCTTGCCAATCTTTGCTAAAAAGGTTTTCACCTGTACAAGGAAGGTTTCCTAGTCCATCCTGAACCCAGGGTTCCAAATCAGAAGCTTGTAACCAAGCAACTCTGCGTGCACCTATGGCAATAGCCGAGGCTCTGCTGGCACACTCAAAAGAGTCAAAGGCTGCACGGTTGGAAAATTTGGAAACATCCTGGGCATGTTTAAGCCAGGTGAGAAACTCTTACCTTTTATTTTCTGAAATAAAAGGAGATAAAGTTTGCAGATGATCTGTAACTTCTTTTAGAAACATCCCCATATAGAGACTATAGGAGTTGATTCTGGCAACAAGCATATTGGCCTGGAAAATTCTCCTGCCAAAGGCATCTAAGGTTCTGCATTCTCTTCCTGGAGGATTAGAAGAGTGCCTTTTTGTACTCTTTATCTTCTTCATAGCAGACTCCACCACAATGGAGTGGTGAGGAAGCTGAGTCTTATGAAAGCCAGGAAAAGGAGGAACACGATACATGGTGTCCAACCTACGAGAATGAGGAGAGTTGGTGAAAGGAGTCTTCCATATGCCCAACATGTGATCATAAAGAATCTCATGAATTGGTAAAGTGGCTGCCTCTTTAGGAGCCTTAGGATATTGTAAAATATCTAATTTTTTGGCTCTAGACTCTGTCTCAGGGGCCACTGAAATGGAGAGGCCCCTTGCCACTTCCCTAATGAAGTCTTGAAAAGACAAGTCTTCTGGAGGAGACATTCTTCTTTTTGGAGAAGAGGACTCCTGAGGAAGGATTACCGATGCTTCGACAGAGGCCTCTGATTCATCAGAGTCTTCAGAGGAATCGAAGTATCGCCTGTCTGGATGCTCCTGCAGAGCCCAATACGCGTACCGGGTGGTATCGGCATCGGGAGCGATCGGTACCGATGGGCATCACAGAACAGTGTACCGCTGCAGTCGACACCGAAGCCGATGTCGATGCAATCGGTACCGGCACCGGAACCGATATCGGTACCGGTGCTTGAGCCGGTACCGACAACAAAGTTTGTTGCAGTACCGAAGGTGTCGCAGCTTGTATGAATGCCGTAATGGCATGCTGCATGGTCAGGATATTCTGATCCATCGACGCCACCAATGTCTGGATGTCGGTACCAGTGGGAACCACCGGTACCCCAGAACATGGCAACAGGTGATCAGTCGAGGCCGAGCCATCGATGTCAACCTGTGACCCCATAGATAAAGCTTTGGAAGCCGGAGCCTCCCGCCGGGGTAATTTTGCCGGTGCGGATTCTTCGAGAGCAAGCCCGGAGGCATCTCGATACTTAGAGGGAGATCTACCCTTCGAGGACCGGCTGGACTTAAGTTTGGTTACCTGAGATCCATGGGAGGAAGAAGAGGCCCTGGAAGACGTCGATGCCACCGAAGCTGCATCAGAGGGAAACAGGGTACTGAGCTTGGCTGCTAGATTCTGTAGACCTCTTTTAGACATCATGGAACAGGACTCACAATCCGTTATGGAGTGGTCAGGACCTAAACATTTTAGACACCATACATGGGTGTCGGTGACAGAAATAGTGCCGCTGCACTTCGTGCACTTTTTAAACCCGGAGGCGGGCTTTTCCATGAGGAAAATTTTTCCTAGGCCTAAGGCCGAAGAAAGAAAAAAAATGCACTGAAGTGAGAAAAAAACTGTAGTAATAAAGAAAGAAAGAAAGACCAGCGGTACCGGTCCGGCGTCGAGAAGGCAGACGCGCGACCAAAGAAATAAAAGAAAATAAAGAAATTCTTCAGCGGTGACAGGAACACGACCTACTGGCTCCGCAGAAAAGAAGAACTGGAGAGAGGCGGTTGGGAAAGGCGGGAAGGCCGCGCGCAGGCGCTGTGGGATGCCCCCAAAAGCTTTCCTTTTGGACGCTGGGGAGCGTTCCCGTGCAGGCTCCGTCGGTACCGACGATACCCATATGTGAAGACTCATTCCTGCTTGTTCCTGGAGATAAATCGTATCGCTAAAGCTGTTGCCCCCATTACAGCTTCTGCCTCGGTCCAGACAGAGGTCCTAATGCCAGTTGAAGGACCGGTTCCATGTGCAGGGTGCCTGCATGCTGAAGCTCTGAGGAAACAAGTGGAGGAACTCAGAGCGGAGGTTGCGAGGCAGAGGAGGATTCAAGACAATGAGAAGTACATTGATAAAATGCTTCTTGCAGCAACCAAGCTCTCCAACAGAGGAGAAGATGGGTGCCAACAGAATATCGATGGTTGGACACAAGTCACCAGGGCCTGCAAAATCACCAATCCAACTTCTTCAGCCATTGAAATGAAGAACCATTATGCAGCCCTGGAAGTGGAGGAGGTGAAAACATCCCTGGAAAGGGAAGAACCAGAGCTCAAGTACCCCAAAGTTGCAGAATCAGTGACCACAAGGAAACGAAGGGTAGTGGTGGTTGGAGACTCTCTTCTGAGGGGGACTGAGGCGTCCATCTGCCGACCAGACTTGATGTCCAGAGAAGTATGCTGTCTGCCTAGAAAGAGGGAAAGAGAAATCTATTTGCACTGGTGTGATATACAGACCTCCCTCACAAGAGGAAGAGGTGGACAGAGAGTTAATTGAAGACATACGCAGCATCGCTAGGAAAGGGGACGTGCTACTGCTAGGAGATTTCAATACGCCAGATGTTGATTAGCACATTCCTGCTGCAGTATCATCTAGAAGTAAGGAGATCCTGGATTCTCTACAGGGGGAACTATTCAGGCAAAGTGTTTCTGATGTTGTAGTGGGAGATCATTTTGCATCCAGTGATAACCAGATGGTGTGGTTCAGTATTAGGACTAGGGCTGTTAGAATCCATTCAAAGGTGAGAATCTTAGACTTTAGGAAGACTAACTTTGCCAAGATGGGCCAATACTTCAGGGAGTCGTTAGTGGGATGGGAACAGCTGGGGGATGTAGAAAAACAGTGGGCAAAACTGCAAGGGGATATTTTAAGGGCAACCAACCTTTTTGTTAAAATGGTAAATAAAGGTAAAAGGAAAAGGAGACCACTATGGTTTTCGAAAGAAGTAGCTGAAAAGGTGAAGAAAAAGAGGGAGGCCTTCATGAAATACAAGAGATCACAGAGAGAGGAAGACAGGCAACTGTATTTGGAAAAACTTAGAGAAGCTAGCAAAGTAGTCAGGAAGGCAAAGATTCAAAAGGAGGAGGAAATAGCCAATGCAATAAAATGGGGGTGGGGGGGGGGGATAAGACATTTTTCAGATACATTAGTGAGAAGAGGAAGGGCAAAAGTGGTATTGTCAGACTCAAGGGTGCAGGGGAGGAATATGTAGAAGCTGATAAGGATAAAGTGGAATTGCTTAACAAATATTTATGTTCTGTGTTCACTGATGAAGAACCGGAAGCAGGACCTCAGAAAACACCCACAAACAGGAACAGAAGCGAGGGACATCTTGAACAATTTTCAGAAGACTGTGTTCGTGAGACACTAGCTCAACTTAAAGTAGACAAAGCGATGGGACTGGATGGGATACACCCTAGAATACTGAGGGAACGTGGGGACGTTCTAGCAGCTCCACTGACTGACCTTTTCAATGCCTTATTGGAGTCGGGAGTGGTGCCAAAGGACTGGAGAGAGGCTCATGTGGTGCCTTTACACAAAAGTGGAAGTAAGGATGTGGTTGAAAACTACAGGCCGGTTAGTTTAACTTCGGTGGTGAGTAAATTATTGGAAACGCTGCTGAAAGAGAAAATAGTGAGGTTTCTAGAGTCCAGCAGATTAAAGGATCCAAGGCAGCATGGATTCACCAGAGGCAGGTCTTGTCAGACAAATCTGATTGATTTCTTTGACTGGGTGACCAGGGAGTTGGACTGAGGGAGAGCCCTAGATGTGGTGTATTTAGATTTCAGTAAAGCCTTTGACACTGTTCCTCACATGCGACTTATAAACAAACTGAGCCCTCTTGGGATGGACCCTAAAGTTACTGCTTGGGTTAGAAATTGGTTGGGTGGGAGGCGACAAAGAGTACAAGTAAATGGAGCTCACTCTGAGGAGAAGGATGTTACCAGTGGTGTGCCCCAGGGATCTGTCCTTGATCCGATTCTTTTTAACATCTTTGTTAGTGATATAACGGAAGGGCTGTCGGGTAAGGTTTGCCTCTTTGCGGATGATACCAAAATCTGCAATAGAGTAGACACCCAGGAAGGTGCAGATAACATGAGGAGGGATCTAGCTAAGCTTGAAGAATGGTCTAGAATTTGGCAGCTGGAATTTATTGTTAGAAAATGTTATTTTAAGAACATGTCTGCTCTGTTTTGTGGTGCAAAGGTTCAAATGTTTCCCGATGTCTGCAAGGCGACGCAAACAAGGAGACAGGCCTTTTTGGCCCTTAAGCCTAGGGTGGTCGCTCTTTCAGCTACTTTTTTTCTGAGATAGCCCTGTAAATGTTTGGTCACATTTCAGGGATCAAAGTTTATTTTCTTTGATCCTTCTCAACTTGAGGTTTTCTTGTCTGATAAAGAGGGACATGGCAATAATTGACTGGATGTAGGTGGTGTAGTTAAAGCTGTCAGATAATGTAGAGCTTTGCTCTTTTGTTTTCTTTTGGTATATTTTTCTTTGTGTAAACCTCCCCAGTTTTGTGGGCTAAGAATGGTGTATGTATTTTTTATGAATACTTTTCTGGTTGTTAGTTTCTTATGTGTATCATCTAAGTTTCTTTTTGCTTGCTTTTGTAAGTTTGATGAAAATTCTAATAAAAAAAAAGAAAAAAAAAGTAAGGTCATGCATTTGGGCTGCAGGAATCCAAGGGAGCAATATAGTATAAGGGTGAAGTACTTTTGTCCACTAAAGAAGAGCGGGACCTAGGCGTGGTTTTGTCTGATGATCTTAAAGTAGCTAAACAGGTAGAAAAGTCAACGGCAAAAGCTAGAAGGATGCTTGGGTGCATACGGAGAGGAATGGCTAGCAGAAAAAAGGAGGTGATAATGCCTCTGTATAAGTCTTTGGTGCGACCTCATTTGGAGTATAGTGTGCAATTCTGGAGACCGCACCTTCAAAAGGATGTGAACATGATGGAGTCGGTGCAGAGGGTGGCTACTAAAATGATTAGTGGTCTTCATTATAAAACATATGAGGACAGACTGAAGGATCTTAATATGTACACATTAGAGGAAAGGCGGGATAGAGGTGATATGATTTAGTTGTTTAAATACCTCTGTGGCATAAATGTTCATGAAGAGAGCCTCTTTCAATTGAAAGCAAGTTCTGCTACGAGGGAACATGGGATGAGGGTGAAGGAAGATAGATTCAGGAGTGATATGCGGAAATATTTCTTTACGGAAAGAGTAGTGGATCCGTGGAATAGTCTCCCAGTGGAGGTGGTAGAGATGAGGACAGTAACTGAATTCAAAAAAGCATGGGACAAACACAGAGGATCTCTAAAGGTAAAAAGGGGACTGTTGTAGTTGTTGATATGGAAGGACAGACTAGATAGTCCATGTGGTCTTTTTCTGTCGTCATATTTCTATGTTTCTAACATCAAGTTCTTGGCCCTCACAGCTTGGATGTTGAGAAGCTGATGTTGTCTGCGCTCAATCTGCTCTCTGGTGTCTCTGATGTTCATTTGTCCTCCAGGAGGGCCTCAGTGAAAAAATCCTATTCATACAAATGGAAGAGATCTGCTGTCTGGTGTGAGGGATGTTCCCTAGATCCCTTTGCCTATCCCACACAAGCACTGCTAGACTATCTTCTACACCTCTCCGAGTCGAGTCCAACTCAGTAAGGGTTCATCTTGGTGCAATTGGAGTTTACCATCAAGGTGTAGAAGGAAAGTCCATCTCTGTATAGTTCACTTTAATTGCTCACTTTATGCGGGTTTGCTTTTGTTAAAGTCTCCTTATAGGCCATCTGCAGTGTCCTGGGACCTCAGTGTGTTTTTTGCGCAGCTAATTAAAGCTCCTTTTGAACTGCTCAGTTCCTATCCTCTGAAGTTCTTGACCTGGAAGATTTTGTTTCTGGTAGCAGTCACTTCAGCATGCAGGGTGAGCGAGCTTCAAGCTCTAGTACCACCCTACACTAAATTCCTTCACAATATATTCTTCTGTAGTCATCCCAAATTCCTTCCAAAGGTGGTATCGGATTTCCATCTTAATCAGTCAATTGTTCTGCCTCAATTTTTCTCAAAACCTCATGCTCGCAAAGGGGAAACTGCACTGCACATGTTGGGCTGCAAACGAGCCTTAGCTTTCTATTTGGAGTGGATGAAAGCTCATAGAAAGTCTATCCAGCTTTTAGCTTCTTTGACTCCTAACAACACTCATCAATTTGGCTATAAGACTTATCTCTTTCACTTATAGAAACATAAGAGCAGAAAAAGAACACATGGCCTATCTAGTCTGCACTTCCATATTAACTACAATAGTCCCCTTTTACCTTTTTACCTGTGTTTGTCCCATGCTATTTTGAATTCAGATAATCTACCACCTCCACTGGGAGAGTATTCCACGCATCTATCACTCTTTCCATAAAGAAATATTTCTGCATGCTACTTCTGAGTCTATCCCCTTTCACTCTCATCCTATGTCCCCTCGTAGCAGAGCTTGCCTTCAATTGAAAGAGACACTCCTGGGCATTTATGCCATGGAAGTATTTAAATGTCTCTATCATATCGCCCCTATCCCGACTTTCCTCTTAAGTATACATATTAAGATTTTTAAGTCTGTCCTCATATGCTTCAAAATGAAGACCACTAACCATTTTAGTAGCTACCCTCTGCACTGACTCCAACCTGCCTATATCCTTCTGAAGGTGCGGTCTCCAGAATTTCACACTATACTCCAAATGAGGTTGCACCAGAAACTTATACAGAGGCATTATCGCCTCCTTTTTTCTGCTGGCCATTCCTTTTCCTATATACCCAAGCATCCTTCTGGCTTTCACAGTCGCTTTTTCTACCTGTTTAGCTACTTCAAGATTGTCAGACACAATTACGCCCAGGTGCCACTCTTCTTTTGTGGACAGAAGTATCTCACCCCCTACACTGTAGAGCTCCTCTGGAATTTTGCAGCCTAAATGCATGACCCAGCATTTTTTAGCATTACATTTCAGTTGCCATATTCTAGACCATTCTTCAAGCTTAGCTAGATCGCTCCTCATGTTGTCGACTCCTTCCTGTGTGTCTATTCTATTGAAGATTTTGGTATCGTCTGCAAACAAACAAACCTTACTCGACAGTCCTTCCGTAATATCTCTAACAAAGATGTTTAACAGAATCGGACCAAGGACAGATTCCTGCACACCACTGGCAACCTCCTTCTCCTCAGAGTGATCTCCATTTACTTGTACCCTTTGTCATCTCTCACTCAATCAATTTCTAACCCAATCAGTAACTTTAGGGTTCATCCCTAGGGTGCCCAGTATGTTTATAAGTTACCTGTGCGGTGTAAAGGCTTTACGGAAATCAAAATACTTCGGTCCAACTCCCTGGTCACCCAGGTGAAAGAAATCTATCAGATTTGTCTGACAAGACCTGCCTCTGGTGAGTCCATGCTGCCTTGGATCCTGCAAGCCATTGGACTCCAGAAACCTCACTGTTCTCTCCTTTAGTAGCCTTTCCAATAATTTACTAACCACAGAGATTAAACAAACCAGCCTGTAGTTCTCAATGCCATCCTTATGTCTGCTTTTGTGTAAAGGGACCACATGTGTCTTTCTCCAATCCTCTGGCACCGCTCCCGACTCCAAAGAGGCATTGAAAAGGTCTGATAGTGGAGCCGCTAGAACCTCCCCAAGTTCCCTCAGTATTCTTGGATGTATCCCATCTGGACCCATAGGTAGCTCCTCTCGAACACAGTCTTTTGAAAATTGTTCGACATTCCTGTCGCTTCTGTTGCTATTTAAGGGTATTTTCTGAGGTCCTGCTCCAGAACACACTACACAGAACAGAAATATTTGTTAAGTAATTCTGTTTTATCCTCATCGGTTTCTGCATATTCCTCCCCTGCACCCTTCAGTCTGACAATACTACCTTTGCCTTTCCTCCACTTAATAACATATCTGAAAAAAGTCGTATCCTGCATTTTATTGCATTGGCTATTTCTTCTTCTTTTTATACCTTTGCTTTCCTGACTATTTTGATAGCTTCTCTAAGTTTCTCCAAAAACAGATGCCTGTCTTCCTCTCCCTGGAGCAGGACCTTAGAAAATACCCACAGATAGGAACAGAAGTGACGTGGATCTTGAACGATTTTCAGAAAACTGTTCGTGAGGAACTAGCTAAACTAAAAATCAACAAAGCCATGGGTCTGGATGGGATACATCCAAGAATACTTACAGAACTTGAGGACATTCTAGCGACTCCACTGTCTGACGTTTTCAATGCCTCTTTGGGTCGGGAGTGGTGGCAGAGGACTGGAGAAAGGCACATGTGGTACCTTTACACAAAAGCGGACATAAGGATGACATTGAGAACTACAGGCCGGTTAGTCTGTGGTTAGTAAATTATTGGAAAGGCAACTAAAGGAGAGACTAGTGAGGTTTCTGGAGTCCAATGGATTGCAGGATCCAAGGCAGCATGGATTCATCAAAGGCAGGTCTTGTCAGACAAACCTGATTGATTTCTTTGACTGTGTGACCAAGGAGTTGGACCGAGGGAGAGCTCTAGATGTGGTGTATTTAGATTTCAGTAAAGCCTTTGACACCATTCTGCACAGGCAACTTATAAACAAACTGAGCACCCTAGGGATGGACCCTAAAATTACTGATTGGGTTAGAAATTGGTTGAGTGGGAGGTGACAAAGGTAAATGGAGCTCACTCTGAGGAGAAGGAGTTTACCAGTGGTGTGGCAGAGGGATCTGTCCTTGGTTTGATTCTGTTTAACATCTTTGTTAGTGATATTGCAGAAAGACCTTTGGGTAAGGTTTGCTTGTTTGCGGATGATACCAAAATCTGCAATACAGCAGACACCCAGGAAGGAGTAGATAACATAAGGAGGGATCTAGTTAAGCTTGAAGAATGTTCTACAATATGGCAGCTGAAATTTAATGCTAAAAATTGCAGGGTCATGCGTTTAGGCTGCAAAACTCCAAAGAAGCTGTACAGGGTAGGGGATGGGGTACTTCTGTCCACAAAAGAAGAGCAGGACCTGGGCATAATTGTATCTCATTTGGAGTATTGTGTGCAATTCTGGAGACCGCATCTTCAAAAAGATATAAGCAGGTTGGAGTTGGTGCAGAGGATGGCTACTAAAATGGTTAGTGCTCTTCATTATGAAGCATATGAGGACAGACTTGAAGATCTTAATATGTATACTTTAAAAGGCGGGATAGGGGCGATATGATAGAAGCAAGGCATAAATGCGCAAGAGGGTCTCTTTCAATTGAAGGCAAGCTCTGCTATGAGGGAATATAAGATAAGAGTGAACGGAGATAGACTCAAGAGTAATATGCGGAAATATTTACAGAAAGAGTGGTAGATGCATGGAATAGTCTCCCAGTGAAGATGGTGGACATGAGGATGGTATCTGAATTAAAAAAAGCATGAGACAAACACAGAGGATCTCTAGAGGTAAAAAGAGGACTACTGTAGTTGATATGGAAGGGCAGACTAGATAGGCCATTTGGTCTTTTTCTGCCATCATGTTTCTATGTTTCTAAAAGTAATCAGATCACCAAACACATAGCAACAGTGTTGGAAGCCTCCATAGTCCAAAAAGCAATACCAAACTTTGGATACAGCATCTGCTTTCCCATTCAACTTAGAAGTGAGTTTCTCCAAATGATAAATCTCCCAAATTTTGGACAACCATTCTGAGCATGCAGGAGGTGATGAGTGTTTCTAATATAAGTCACTATGCTCTGAGCTGCTAACAATAAGCAATTCAGGAGAAGGCCATTTGTTCGATCGACACCCCTGGTCCGAATAGCCTAACAAAAAAGTCTCCATATTGAAGAGAATCTGGAGGCCCATTATACTAGAGATTGTACTGTGCCTCCTGTATTTTTGGTGATCAGGAAATACCTGTAATAAAATCCTCACCCTTTTTGTTCTGGTGGCATAAGCTCAATCATGAGATCTGACAAGAGTGTGGTAACTTCTCTCTGAAGCAGTTACTGATGCTGAGGGTCCGTTTGCTAATGGGCAATTTAGAAGTAGGTCAAATAGATGCAATTTGTAACTGCTTTGGGTAATTTGTAAAACCCATGTGTCTGAGGTTACAAGGGAATACTATGGACAAAAAGAGTGAGTCTTCTTCCGACAGGAGAGTTCTCCATTGCAGTTACAGGTAGATTATCTATGCTCTTCAGGGATCAGTCAATACCCCACTCCTAGTTTTGGCTGAGAAACAGGCTGGGACATCTGAGGCTTCTCTCACTTCACTTGTGCTCAAGGAAACAAGGAAGAGTAGAGCGTTATCCACAGAGATTGAGAAAGCAGGAAGTGGGGAGGTGGGTTAGGGGGAAAAATAAGAAGCTCGTTTTGGCCATGTTCAATTTCAAAATGGTGGTGAGACATCCAGGCAGCAATGTCAGATAGGCAGGCAGAGGATCCAGGCCTGGATTGCCAGAGAGATTTCAGGTGTAGAGAGGTAGATCTGAGAGTCATCAGCATAAAGATGGTTCTGAAAGCCATGGGAGGACATGAGTGCACCAAAGGACTGGGTATATAGAGAGAAAAGAAGTGGACCCAAGACAGACCCTTGGGCTACACCAATTGAGAGCGGAATAGCAGTAGAGAAGGATCCACCCGAACAAACACTGAAGGTGTGGTGGGAGAGATAAGAAGAGATCCAAGATAGTACAGAGCCCTTAAAACCAAGCAAGGTCAAGGTGCTGAGGAAAAGGTAGTGGTCAACAGTGTCAAAAGCAGCAGAAAGGTCAAGAAGGATGAGGATCAAGTCAAGGCCTTTGGACTTTGCCAGGAACAAGTCACTGGAGCCTTTGGCTAAAGCCATTTCAGTAGAATGTAAAGGATGAAAGCCAGATTGCAAGAGATCCAGAAGGGCTTGAGAAGAGAGAAAGTCAAGGGAACAGCGGTGAACTGCACATTCAAGTAGTGCAGAAACAATGACTTTCTAGACTTCAGGGAGTACATCAGACCCTGATGCACTAGAAAGAGTAGTTACTCACCTGTAACAGGTGTTCTCCAGGAGCAGCAGGAATCAGTCCTCACATATGGGTGATGTCGGCGCCGACGGAGCCCCCATGCGGAGCATTTCCCCAGCTTTCAAAGAAAGCCTTTGGGAATGCAGGCACACATGCGCAGTCCCCTTCCCGCCCAAAGGTGCCATCTTGCTCAGTCTAATGACATAGCTAAAAGACCGCACAAAAAGAAAATGAACTATATACAACTGCAACTCCAAAGGGTGGAGGGAGGGTCGTGAGGACTGATTTCTACTGCTCTTGGAGAACACCTGTTACAGGTGAGTAACTACTCTTTCTCCAGGACCAAGCAGGAAGTCAGTCCTCACATATGGGTGACTCCCTAGCTCTGGGCTACCAGGAACCCAGGCTGAAAAATAGAGCTCCCTCTAGAGCCTCAGCAACAGTGAGAGAATCTTCTCTGAGACCACACCTGAACGGTAGCCCAAAACCAGGGCTGGAGGGTAGGAGTTGCCTAAACCTCAAAGAGATTACGGAGTACCGCTTGCCCGAAAGCACTGTCCCTACGGGACTCCCTCTCGAGGCAGTAGTGGTCCGCAAAAGTCTGGCTTGAAGACAAAGTAGCGGCCCGGCAGATGTCTGCCAACGGAACAGAACGGAAGTGAGCTACTGATGCCCGGTGGGCCGTGACTTGACCCTCCAGGGAGAGGCCGGCTGCCCTGTACGCCCAGGCGATACAGTCCACCACCCAGATGGACAACGTACGCTTAGTGACAGGCAACCACAATTTATTAGGGTCAAAGGAAATGAAGAGCTGAGAAGCCCGTCTATGCCCCTGCGTACGTTCTAGGTAAAAGGATAGCGCCCTTCTACAATCCAGGGTATGCAAGACAGTTTCGGCCCTACTGGTGTGCGGCCTGGCAAAGAACGTCGGAAGGACCACCTCCTGGTTGAGGTGGAAGGAGGACACTACCGGTGGAAGGAACTTAGGATGAGTCCGCAAGACTACCCTGTTCCTATAGAACCTGGTATACGGCCTATCCGAGACCAGGGCCTGAAGCTCACTCACCCGCCTAGCCGAGGTGAGTGCCACAAGGAACAACACCTTCCAGGAGAGGAAACGTAAATGGCAGGTTGCCATTGGCTCAAAAGGTGGGCGAGTCAGTTGCTGGAGTCAGTTGCTGCAAGACCACATTGAGATCCCACTCAGTGACCGGTGGATGAATAGGAGGCTTAAGCAGAAGCAGACCTCTGAGAAAACGAGACACCAGAGGGTGGCCTGAGAGAGATTGTCCATCCACCGGCGATTGGTGAGCTGAGAGGGCACTGAGGTGAACCCGGACAGAGTTGGACTGAAGTCCTAGGTTGGAAAGGTGGAGCAAGTATTGTAGCACCACCTGGACAGAGCAGGAGAAGAGGTCCTCTTGCTGTTGAGAATACCAAGTAGAGAACCTACGCCACTTCAGAGCATAGGCCTTCCTAGTGGAATGCTTCCTGGAGGCCAACACCACCTCTTCAACCTCCCTTGATAGGAGCACGGGAGCAAGGACTAGCCTTTCAGCAGCCAGGCCATCAAATTGAGGGATTTGAGGTTGGGATGCAAGAGGGACCCCTGATCCTAAGTCAGGAGGTCGGGTTGCAACCCCAGAGGAAGTGGAGTATCCACTGCCAACTGCAGAAGAAGAGGGAACCACGGCTGCCTGGGCCACCTGGGGGCTATCAGGATCACCGTGGCTCGGTCCTGCTGGATTTTGAATAGTATCCGGGCCACCAGAGGTGTGGGAGGAAAGGCATACAGCAGGCTCTCTGCCCAGGGGATCAGGAATGCATCTGGCGCTGTTCACAAGGGATGCGGTTGCCTGGAACAGAACCTGGGTAGTTGCCTGTTCAGCGGACTGGCAAAAAGATCCATGGTCGGAAGACCCCACTTCAGAAAGATCTGTTGAACTACCAGAGGATCCAACTGCCACTCGTGAGGCTGCAGGAGTCTGCTTAGCCTGTCCGCCAGGTAGTTTTCCTGGCCTGGGAGGTAGACCGCCCTGAGGGTCATGCCCTGAGTGACAACCCAGGAGCAGAGAGCATGTGCTTCCAGGCACAGAAGTCTGGATCCTGTGCCTCCCTGCTTGTTGACGTAGAACATAGCCACCTGGTTGTCCGTCTGAACTAGGACAGACTGGTGAGACAGGATCTGAGAGAAAGTCCGTAAGGCTAGACGAATGACCCTCAATTCCAACAGGTTGATCTGCTGGGCGGCCTCCCACGGAGACCACAGGCCTTGGGTGCAGGCTCCCTGGCAGTGTGCCCCCCAGCCCTGCAGGGAAGCATCGGTTGTCAGTACCTGAGTGTGTGGGGAGGCCTGAAAAGGAACACCCCTGACCAGATTTGGGAGATGCCTCCACCAGCATAAGGAGTCCACCAAGAGTTTGGACACCTTTATTCTGTCTGACAATTTCCCTGTGGCCTGCAGCCACTGCACCCTGAGATGCCACTGAGCCGGCCTCATGTGCAGCCGGGCATGTGGGGTGACATGCACTGTGGAAGTCATGTGACCTAAGAGCCGGAGGAAGTGTCTGGCCGAGACCAGAGAGTTCGCCCGAAACTGGCCGGCCAACTTTATCAGCCTGTGAGCTCTGTCCACAGGCAAATAGGCCTTTGCATGGATGGTATCCAATCTTGCCCCTATGAATTCCACGTCCTGTGAGGGAACTAAAATGGACTTGGGGAAGTTTATGACGAACCCCAGGTGCTGAAGCAAGGATATGGTTCTGAAGGTGGCCTGCCTGGCCCCTGATAAGCCAGTCGTCCAGGTAAGGGAACACAAAGATCCCCTGGTTCCTGAGGTAGGCCGCAACAACCGCCAGGCATTTTGTAAAGACCCTGGGGGCGGAGGTGAGGCCAAAAGGAAGCACTCTGAACTGGAAGTGCTTTCCCCCCACCACAAATCTGAGGAACTGTCTGTGACTTGGATGGATGAGGATGTGAGTATAAGCATCCTTCAGGTCTAAGGAACATAGCCAATCTCCCTGCTGGAGGTAGGGCAGTAAGATTCCAAGGGTAAGCATCTTGAACTTTTCCCTCTCCAGAAACTTGTTCAGATTTCTCAGGTCGAGGATGGGTCTGAGGCCTCCTGTTCTTTTTGGTACCAGAAGTACCTCGAGTAGAAGCCTTGCCCTTTCAGGTGGTGAGGCACCGATTCCACCGCCTGGTCCCTTAGACGACCTTCCAACTCCTGAAGGAGTAAGTTTCTGTGCAGAGGGGGTCTTGGAGGCTCCCCTGGAAAGTAGGAGGGGGATATCTGGGTGAAGTGGAGCAGATAGCCCCTTTCGATGATGCTTAACACCCAAGTATCCCCTGTGATGGCTGGCCACCTGTCTGCCTACAGGGTCAGCTGACCTCCTGTGCCTTGGAGAGAAGGAGAGGCTATGCTGGCATAGTCAAAAAACCCCTCCTTGCTGAGCAGGAGCCAGAGTAGGAAGCTTGGAAGTCTTCTGCCTATGGGGCCCATGACCCTGCCCCTTAGCCTGCTGGCCCTGTTGGGGAGCTGCAGAGGCCTGGCAGTGAGGGTAGGTTTTGTAGGAAGCGGTCTTCCTTGGGTAAAAGGTCTTTTTCCCCGAGCCCTTCTTCTTCTGAAAAGGGGCAGAGGTTTTCCTGGACAGCCTTGTCCAGGTAAGAGGCTCGGTCTCGAGTTCTGCAGCCTTTTCGGCCATGGGCTTGCCAAAGAGGTTTTCACCTCGGCAAGGGACATCGACCAACTTTCCTATACCCATGGCTCGAGGTCCAAGGATTGTAGCCAGGCCTGGCGGCGTGCACGGATGCCGGCCCCTGCTACCTGGGCCGAAGCCTCAAATCCATCGTAGGCTGCTTGAGATATAAACTTCGAGCACTCTCGAATACCAGAAGACAAGGCCTTGAACCTCTGCAAAGGTTCCTCAGACAGACCAGCAGAGAACCCGGCAATCTCCTTTGCCAGGTCTCGAAGGTATATGCCCATGTACAGCTGGTAGGTCTGGACACGGCAAGCAAGCATAGAGCCCTGGAAGCACTTTCTACCGAGGGCATCCAGGTTCCAGGCTTCCCTGCCGGGAGGTACCAAGGAGTGCATCTTCTGACTCTTCAGGCGATGCATGGCCGATTCCACAACCATGGAGTGATGCGGTAGCTGTGCCTTTTGAAACCCGGGGCTCTTGCGGACTCGATAGATGGAATCGACCCGCTTGCTTAGAACCAGCATCGAGGCCGGCGCCTCCCACATGTGGAAGAACAACCGCTCCAGCATTGGAGGAACCGGGATAGTAAAGGCCTCCTTGGGAGGAGAGTCATAACTGCAGAGCCTCGAGCTCCTCGGCTCAAGGCTCCTCCTCGGGGTCCGCAGGGAATGCCAGTGCTTTGGCCATGTCCCTTACGAAATCTGAGAACCTGGTATCCTCCGGGGGGGACCTTGTCCGAGGCTCGGAACCCGGTTAGTCCGAAGGGACGCACCGAGTCCAGAAGGTGTCAGGGGACTCCTCCTCCTCCGTTTCCCACGCCGATTCCTCAGAAGAGGAATCGAGCGGCTCCGAGTGGGCGGGCACCGACGTCATCCACCCTGACGCCGAGGGAACTGGCGTCGACGACCTCGGTCCCGAACGGGAGGCCGAGGGTGACCTCGGCCGAGGATAGACTCGAGTTCGCATGGTCTCGAGGATCGGCTTGGCCTCCGGGGTCAACTTGGACGTCGATGTCCCGGTGGTCAGGGCAGATGCGCCAGTGAGACCGGCGATCAGCACCAGCTGCTGCTCCATGAAGGCAGACAATCTGCTCTCCAAGGCCATCAACCTGAGTCCGAACTCAGGAGACCCAGCAGCCTCCGATTCGGGCCCCGACCGCATCGGGCCCGAGGTCGGCTCCCCAGAGGAGAATCCACGAGGACTACAGTACTCACGTGACTCGGGGCCTTCGACTCTACACGAGGATGCTTTGCAGGCCTCTCCGACTCTGAAGACCCGGGACGGCGATTGGGGCTATGCGACCTGGCCCTCAAGGAGCCAAGAGCGTCCACTGATGCTGCCCTCGCGGGTTTCTTCTTCCTTCGGTGCTCCCTCGAGGGGGCCTCCCTTTCAGAGAAGCCCCGGCGATGCTCGGGGTCAGACTCCCGAGACGTCGAGGCCTCTGCCGAAGTCCGGACCCGTCCAGAGGCAGATTTGGAGAAGATCCTCTCACGCTGGTGCTGACGGCTCCATAATGCCTTGGAAGACATTTTGCCACAGGGACTACAGACCGTAGAATCATGATCTGGCCCCCAGGCACCGGAGACAGCAGTCGTGTGTGTCGGTGAGACACATCAGTTTCTTGCACTGATCACACTTTTTAAAGCCACTGGCAGCCATCGGGGGAAAAAGGGCCCCTGCAAGATCATAAAATTGGGCTGCCAGGGAAAGAAAAAAGGCGCAAACGCAGTCTCTAAGGACAAAAACCGAAAAAAAGAGATCCGGGCTCGGCACCGGTGTACCGAGTCCAGGCGGGAAAGGAACCGATGTCGAACCGAAGAAAAAACTCGACCCAACGCAGAAAAATCAACCTTTTTCACGGGTGACAAGGACAGGCGTCTGTAGGGCTCCGCGGAAAAAAAGAAGACCGAGCAAGATGGCACCTTTGGGCGGGAAGGGGACCGCGCATGCGTGCCTGCATTCCCAAAGGCTTTCTTTGAAAGCTGGGGAAATGCTCCGCATGGGGGCTCTGTCGGCGCCGACATCACCCATATGTGAGGACTGACTTCCTGCTTGGTCCTGGAGAAAGGATAATTGGCCAGGCAGGCTTCAGCGTCGTAGCCCTTCAATGCCCTGATACTGATGCCTTTCCCACAGGCATCCTATACTTTTCGAGGATTGGCTGGACTGTTTCTGATGTTGATGCAGCAGACATCAAGGCACTGAAATGCTGCATGGCAAACAGCATCATGGTACTTTCTTTGATAGCTCTCAGAAAACGTTTCTCCATAGCTGCCATCTCAAAAACTGTGGGGCCATATCAACATCAACTGATGTTCCTGGATTCTGAGAGGGTGTATTGGCTGCTTGGTCTTGGCATACAGTAGGCTTTCACTGCTCCTCTGATGTCCTGTAGGATAAGCTCTCCTCTCTTCATGACTGCTTAAAGGGGAGCTTGGAGGGCTTTGACATCGATGCACCAGACTCCACGCGATGCTCAACAAACAAGATCACGCCTTGGCATTGATGAAGATGAAGACAAATCCTTCTTTACCTTCAGGCAAATATCGATCAATGGCTGATGCTCTGGGGTACTATCAGTGCTTGGCTTCAAGTAGGCTCGAGGGCTCCTTGATGTCGATGTACTGCCAGTGTCCAATAGAGCCTTTGATGCCATTGAGACCAACGCAGTCAATGCCAATGCTGATAGCCTGGACTTCTTAGTGCCGAAAATAGTTTTGCACCGCTTCTTTCAACTCTTGACCTCTCTTTTTGTCATCTGCAAACACAAATTCCAAGAAGAGGGCTGATGACTGGCTCCCAGGCACTGAAGGTACCAATTGTGAGTGTCCATCATGGATATGGTCCTTGAGCACTTGGAACACTTCTTAAACCTGCTGGCAAGTTATTGTGACATACTGCCAGGAAAAATAGTCACAGCAAAATCAAAGGTTCAATTTTTGAAGAAAATAATTAACAGATATATGTGGCTTAAGCTCCTATGCCTAAGGGAGCAATGGTGCCAATGGAAATAAAGAAAACTTTAAACGACCGAAAACTCTAACCAAAAGAAACTACAGGAAAATCCCACGACAGCAGGTAGGGAGAAAGCCAAACAGACCGAAAAACACATATTTTTTGAAGATACCCCATGACGAGTAGTCTCTAGGCGCATCCGTTTGGTTCTGCATAGAAACAAAGACTATAGTAAAATAGCATCACGGCAGCAGACAGGAAGATGCATGCATGAGCAGAGGAGCTTCCAAAAGGTTCTTTCCAGGAGCTGGAAATACACCCACGTGGGGCTCTGTTGGATGACATCACCCATATAGGAAAAAAAAACCTTTCTCAGCTCTTCCACACAGACACACCCTCTGGCACACCTTTCCCCTTCAAAGTCTTCTTCCCAACAACCGTAACTGAACTTACTGTATCAGTATTCTATTCTTATGTAAAAGTGTTCTTCCACCCTGTTCCATCTGAAAATGGTCCCTTACTAGCTTCATTCTAACTCTCACAGCACACTTTCAGTGTTCTAAAGTCCCTAACAGATCTATCCACACATTAAAATAATTTTATAATCAATTTTCTTTAAAGTTTACCTATTATCGAACACTCACACATGCACACACTAACACGTAATAAATTTTACTATATTTCCATGTTCTTTTCTTTTATTTGAAACTTTTCTGCCCCTTTTATTTCTTTTAATGCTATTACTTTGTTTACTTTTTATTTCAGCCAGCCTCTTTTTAAATTTAATCTGCCCCCAAAGGTTCAGTCCCCCTTCCTGACCTGATTCAGGTCATTTTCAGGCCCCCAACTGTCTATTTAAAATGTTTTTTCTTCCTCTGGGCTTCCTCGCTCCTCGTTCAGTAAGATCCCTGATGTTGAAGCTTTGGTGGGAGTAGCTGACTTGGATTTAGTGACAGTTACAGAAACATGGTTCACAGAAAACCATGACTGGGATGTAACTATACCTGGCTATACTTTATTCAGAAAGGACAGGGTAGGAAGAAGGGGAGGAGGAGTAGCACTATATGTAAAAACTACTATTAATGCTTTGGAATTACAGAGCTTAAAAGGGAGAGAGGAGGCATTGTGGGTTAAACTAGAAAGAGGGAAAGAGAAATCTATTTGCATTGGTGTGATATACAGACCTCCCTCACAAGAAGAAGAGGTGGACAGAGAGTTAATTGAAGACATACGCAGCATTACTAGGAAAGGGGAAGTGCTACTGATAGGAGATTTCAATATGCCAGATGTTGATTGGCACATTCCTGCTGCAGTATCATCTAGAAGTAAGGAGATCCTGGATTCTCTACAGGGAGAACTATTCAGGCAACTGGTAACAGACCCCACAGGTGAAGGGGCCATACTGGACTTGGTGCTTACCAATAGTGAAAGTGTTTCTGATGTTGTAGTGGGAGATCATTTTGCATCCAGTGATCACCAAATGGTGTGGTTCAGTATTAGAACTAGGGTTGTTAGAATCCATTCAAAGGTGAGGATCTTAGACTTTAGGAAGACTAACTTTGTCAAGATAGCACAGTTACTTACCTGTAACAGGTGATCTCTGGGAACAGCAGGAATAAGTCTTCACATATGGGTACGTCGGTACCGAAGGAGTCTGCGCGGGAACGCTCCCCAGTGTCCAATCAGAACGCTTTTGGAAGCATCCCAACACGCCTGCGTACTGCCTTCCCGCCTTTCCCAACTGCCTCTCCTCAGTTAAGTTTTAAAGCTGAGGCAAAGAGAGAGAGAGCAAGAAAGGGAAAGATAGAGATAGAGAAATGCAACTCCTAGGGGAGGTGGGTGGGTTGTGAAGACTTATTCCTGCTGTTCCTAGAGATCACCTGTTACAGGTAAGTAACTGTGCTATCTCCAGGAACAAGCAGGAATGAGTCTTCACATATGGAGACTCCCAAGCTGAGATGCCCAGAGGGAGTCCTAGCATGTTGCGAGTCTAGAAAGAGCCATGCTATTCCTCAGGACCTCAGGCATCCTGGGGATGGAGGGTAGGAGTTGAATACAGAAAAGGAGCTATGGAACAGCTGGCCTAGAACAGGGCTTCTAAAGGGGAAGACCCTGTATAGAGGGCATTTAGTAGTAAAATATTGTAATATGGGCCTCCCTTGTTGGCACTGCAAAAGTCTACTGAGGTTCATATGGATCTGTTAGAAGAGCCAGTGAAGAACCTCAAGGAGTACCTCACTGAGAAGTAGACGTAATAAAAGTAGAAAAAACAAGTGGAGGTCAGAACCCGTCAGGGTGAGAAATAGCCCCAGGGGAAAACTGGGGTAGTATAAGAGGTAGAGCTTCAGCGGAAGACGCAGAAGGTACTACTAGAGAAAGCTTAAGCTGTTTTGGTCCAAAAACAGTACAAACCTAGGACCAAAAGAAAAAATGAGTCTGACCCAACTGGACTGGCAAAGGAATCAGTCCATGTAGGAGAGAAAGGGTATGGAAACCCATGTATTTGATAAGAAAGTAAGGATAGACTTATGAACACTGTTCCCTCTAAGCTGTGCACGTGTGCGCGCGCACACACCTCGCCTAGTGAGCGCACATACTTTACAACAGAGCGCACAAAAATTACGGTTCTGATTCTGATAGAAAACAACACAGACGTCTTAAAATTTAAAAATTGTGATTATAATTACTAGAAATTTTCTGCTTCATTTAGTAATCGTCTATTCATTTAATTTGATTAAAATCAGTGTGGTGTACAAACATACTGTATTCTGATGTGTAGTCAAATTTTAAAGTATATAACTCCGAGTGTCGTTATGTGGCGCACAAAAATTTAACCTTCCTTCAAAAGCTGCACAGCTGATATTTTATGCGCACATAGCCTACAGAAAATTAGAGGGAACATTGCTTATGAAGTGCTAAGCTTTAGATTAACTGAAGCTCCGCAATGTCTTTCCTAAATGGGGTCAATTAGGAAAGAAAAAGGTACATGAGATCTTCAGGGGTACCTAACCCTAAAAGGTTATGGTAAGGAAAGGTTTGTTAATTACCACAGGAAGTATGTTAGCACAGCATTGATAGGGGTAGTGCCCATCTGTCAGGATCATATAGGAATGTATGGATATCTGAACCTAAACAGACAGATAGATAAGTATGTGGATACATATCTACCCAAAAGATATATCTCACTATATATATATATATATATATACACATATAGGGTATATATGCATATATATAGAGAGAGATATGTATGGGCAGAAGATACACAGATATATATATATATATAAATATGTAGGCATATAGACACATGTCTCCAGGTATGTGGATGGAGAGATGTCTATAGAACCAGATCCCCCCTAGGGATATAGGGAGAGAGAAAGATTCCTCTAATAGCAAGAAGGTTGATACCTGCTTGAATAGATGCATAGAGAATCCTCTTTCCCTGGTTATGACTGGCAGAGTCAGAGGAATGGTCTCCCTGACAAGAAGGAGTCTAGATTCCTTTCAGAATTTTGAGCTCTTGAATAACCAGGATGGCCTACGTGAAAAATGCAGAGGATAACTTCAGTCTGCAGGCAGCAAGTCCAGATCTCTCCAGAACTGCAGTATGGAGAATGGATAGAGGACACCACTGGAGGAAGATACCATAGTGACCCGCCTATGAGGGCAAGGTGGGTATCAGGCGTCCTTTAGCTGCCACTGAAAGAAAATTATCTCTGGCGAGAAGACCAAAGGAGATATGGGCCAAGCCAGAGAATTGGCCATTCTTTAGGTTTTCACGTGATGAAAGGCCTGAGTCTTATGTCTCAAAAGAGATTTAAGATGAGATGGTAAGGGTAGGGAATACCTACCAGTCATGAAAACATGACTGGGGGAACCCCTCCTAACCATCTGGGGTTATCTGCTAGTCAAAATACTAATGCTCTCTAGCAAGGGCCCATAGTGCAAAGCTACTTTGTAGAGTTGCAGAGAGCATGTTGCAGGTTGGTTAGAAGAAAAAACTGGCTGTGTAAAGCCAGTGGGTAACAAACTATTTTGCCAAGGACAAGGGGGCAAAGAATAGAAGTTAACCAACTAGTCTGTGATAATAGGGTTTTCCAAACGAGGTTGATAACCTGTTTGGGATTTAGCACTGAGGCTAGAAGAATTGCTAGTGGAGGGGAACCCCTGGTTGTGTGGTGAACAGAACCAGTGGCTTAACCACTAGGAATTGCTGTATCTGCAGCAAGTACTAGGGCAGCGGAAGGAAATTTCTTTTGCCCTCCTTTTTTAGATTGGGAAAAAGAAACAACAGACATAGTAGTGCTTCCTATTGTCTGATGAGCTGCCCTAAGGTAATAAAGGGGGAGATAACTCTGGAAGGGAGAATCCCCCTGTGGAACAGGTAGAGGACCATAGGGGCTTACCAGTGTAAAAGAGCCACTCTTACAAATCAAATGTTGCAGTATGAGGGAGGTAAGACAGAGTTGAAGGAGACTGACTATGCAGGAAGTCTCTGAAAGGTAAGATGATACATGCCAGTACAGGGAAACAACTGTCTTATTGATAGTTGTCACTTTTCTTTTCCCCAAAGAGGAAAAGAAAACCTGTTAAGTATGGGCATGATCATCATAAAGACTCTTAGAGTAAAAGAAAAGATGTCTCATGAAGAGATATCTAGAAAAGGTTAGGATAAAATTAGTGCAGATACTTCAAGTGAAAAGAAGCAGACTGCCACTCTAACCATCAACCAAAAGGGGAAATAATGATCTATTTGAAACCCTGCGACTGCTGGGTTTGCTGACCCTGTTGAGGTTGTGGTTTCTGCAGACCAGGGCGATGTTTCCCCTGTTTGGGAACATCTGTATGATGGGCAGAAGATGGATAAAACTTTTTCCCCCTAGGGGAAGAAAGTTTGGTAGGACATTTCCTACCAACTGGGAAAGAGGAAGGCGTAGAACAGCCTCTGGAAAGAGGAATGTCAGTGGTTAACTGAGCAACTTGGAGTAAAGACTCTTTGTTAAAGAGATTTTCTGCAGTGCAAGGAGTATTTCCCAGTCTTTCTTGTGCCCATTTGTCCAAGTCTGAAGCCTGGAGCCAGGCTTTACGTCGTGCACCTATAGCTATAGCAGAAGTTCTGCTAACAGACTCAAAGGAGTCTAGGGAAGCACGAGTAAGGAACCTAGAAATATTTTGAGCATGACTAACCAGTGAGGAATAGTCTGCACTTTTGGGCTCTTGAAGAAAAGGAGTCAAAAAGAGTAATTTCTTTGTGACCTCTTCAAGAGATAAACCCATATAGAAAATATATGAGAGAATTCTTGCTGAAAGCATGGATGCCTGGAAGGTTTGGCATCCAAAGGCATCTAAAGTCTTAGACTCACGACCTGGTGGATAAGAAGAGTGCTTTTTAGTACTCTTCACCCACCTCATTGCTGATTCTACAACAATGGAATGATGAGGAAGTAGGAAGTTGAGTCTTCTGAAAACCTGGAGAGGGGGGCACCTGATATAGAAGATCAGTTGCCCTAGAAGGTGGGGGTACCGTTAAAGGAGCTTCCCACATTCGTAGAAGGAGATCCTGCAAGGAATGATGCAAAGGAAGCATGATGTTCTCCTTTGCTCTCCCAGGAATATACAGAGATTCTGTATTCCCTTGTGTAGGATCCTGTCCAGGTATAGGAATGGCAAGTGACTTTGCCATATCCAGGAGAAAAGCTTGAAAAGAAAAATCCCCAGAGGGAAATTCTTTAGGACAGGCTAGATCTGCTGAAGAACTAGCCTTGGCACCGAGGGATCTATCCAACTTTATAGGAAGATAAGATCCTGAATGGTGGAGTATGGAATCCTTAGAGGATGGTCGCCGGTACCGCAGGAGGTCGGGACCAGCAACAGTCGGTAGCACATCGTCCATGCTCGGGATCGATTCCAAACTCGGTATCGAGGGAAGCGAGCCTGATGAGAGAAGCATGGAAGGCACCGACAGCAATGGTAATGTGGATATCGGTACTGATTCCGGCACCGTATCCGATACCAGTGGATGAAGGCCAGCCGGTGACAACTCTAATGGTATCGAAGAAACCAAGAGTGCCGGACATGGATCATCGGAACCGTGCCTTCGGTACCATCTGGTGTCGGTACCAAGGCGAGTCGGTGCCCAGTCCTCCAGACTGGAGATCGATTCCAGACTCGGCATCGAAGGAAGCGAGTCTATCGATGCACATCTGGAGGATACCGACGTCGGTACTAGTATCGGTACCGGGATCGATACCGATACTGGAAGGTCAGTCTGTAGTGTAGCCAACAGCCCCATAGGTACTGAGGACGCCAGACTACGATCCTTGGTGAGGAATGTTTCATCCAACACCATTGCCGATGCCGGGGTATCGGTACCGCTCAAAGCAGATGCCACCACTGAGCATGGCTCAGGTATGTTCTGTGAGGGGTGAACCTCAGGAACAACCTGAAACCCCACACAGGCTTTGGAGGCCGAAGACTCCCACCGGGGTTTTAAAGCCAGTGTGTTCTCGAGGGTAAGGCCAGAGGCATCTCTATGCTGTGCATGAGATCTACCACTCGAGGACTGGCTAGTCTTAAAAGACTGTTTTTGGGTTACCTGATCCCGTGTAGAACAAGAGGTGGTCGGTGCCCTGAAGTTGGATGGGGACCGCGTATCGAGGGGAACTCGATGCTGAAGACTTCTTCCCACAATACTATTGCAGGAGGGACACTCCGGAGGAAAATGGTCAGGACCCAAACAGGTTGGACACCAATTGTGAGTGTCTAAAATTAATTTTGTACCGCCACAGTTTGTACATTTCTTGGGAACAGTGGCTGGCAGTTCCATGAAGGAAAGTGAGTAGGCCTAGCAGGCCTAAGAAAACCGTGAGGCACTAACAAGGAAAAGTATTCCTTAAAAAGGAAAAATTTTACAAGAAAAAAGAAAAGAAACACCGGCGGTACCGGTGGCGTCGGGGAAGGCAGCCGCGACCACAAGAAAACCAAAAAATAAAAGAAGAATTTTCCGCGGTGACAGGAGGATGTCCTGCTGGCTCCGCGGAAAAACGAAAACTGAGGAGAGGCAGTTGGGAAAGGCGGGAAGGCAGCACGCAGGCGTGTTGGGATGCTTCCAAAAGCGTTCTGATTGGACGCTGGGGAGCGTTCCCACGCAGTCTCCGTCGGTACCAACGTACCCATATGTGAAGACTCATTCCTGCTTGTTCCTGGAGATGGGCCAATACCTCAGGGAGTCGTTAGTGGGATGGGAACAGCTGGGGGATGTAGAAAAACAGTGGGCAAAACTGAAAGGGGATATTTTAAGGGCAACCAACCTTTTTGTTAAAATGGTAAATAAAAGGAAAAGGAAAAGGAGACCACTATGGCTTTCGAAAGAAGTAGCCGAAAAAGTGAAGAAAAAGAGGGAGGCCTTCATGAAATACAAGAGATCACAGAGAGAGTAAGACAGGCATCTGTATTTGGAAAAACTTAGAGAAGCTAGCAAAGTAGTCAGGAAGGCAAAGATTCAAAAGGAGGAGGAAATAACCAATGCAATAAAATGGGGGGATAAGACATTTTTCAGATATGTTAGTGAGAAGAGGAAGGGCAAAAGTGGTATTGTCAGACTCAAGGGTACAGGGGAGGAATATGTAGAAGCTGATAAGGATAAAGCGGAATTGCTTAACAAATATTTCTGTTCTGTGTTCACAGATGAAGAACCAGGAACAGGACAGCGTAGTTACTCACCTGTAACAGGTGTTCTCCAGGAGCAGCAGGAATCAGTCCTCACATATGGGTGACGTCGGCGCCAACGGAGCCCTCGCGGAGCAATTTTCCCCAGCTTTCAAAGAAAGCCTTTGGGAATTGCAGCGCGCATGCGCGGTCCCCTTCCCGCCCAAGGGTGCCATCTTAGCCAGTCTGATGACATAGCTAAAAGACAGCTTAAAAATTCTTTAAAAAACTAAATGATATGATTGCAACTCCAAGGGGAGGAGGGAGGGTTGTGAGGACTGATTACAGCTGCTCCTGGAGAACACCTGTTACAGGTGAGTAACTACGCTTTCTCCAGGACCAAGCAGGAAGTCAGTCCTCACATATGGGACTCCCAAGCTTAAGGCTACCGGAGACCCTAAGCACAAAAATGAGCTCCCTCTAGCTCAGCAGCACAGAAAGAAGGAATCTTCACTGAATTATTACCCACCGGTAGCCCAACATCCGGGATGGAGGGTAGGAGTTGCTCAAACCTCGAAGAGATTTCGGAGGACTGCCTGTCCGAAAGCACTGTCCCTGCGGGACTCCCTCTCGAGGCAGTAATGGACCGCAAAAGTCTGGCTCGAAGACCAAGTAGCGGCCCGGCAGATGTCTGCCAATGGAACAGAGCGGAGGTAAGCCACTGACGTAGCCTTCGCCCGAACACAATGAGCCGTGACCCGACTTTCTAACGAGAGTCCGGCTGCTCCATAAGCCCAAGCGATACAGTCAGCAACCCAGATGGAAAGAGTACGCTTGGAGACAGGGAGCCCCAATTTATTGGGGTCAAAAGACACGAAGAGCTGAGCAGCTTTGCGGTGCTCCCGCGTACGGTCAAGGTAGAAGTTCAACGCCCTTCTACAGTCCAGGGTATGCAGGACCATTTCAGCTCGGCTGGAGTGTGGCCTGGGAAAGAAGGTCGGAAGTACCACCTCCTGATTGATGTGAAAAGGGGAGACCACTTTTGGAAGAAATTTAGGGTGAGTTCGTAGGACTACCCTATTTTTGTAGAACTGAGTGTAAGGGGGATCAGACACGAGGGCCTGTAGTTCACTTACGCGTCTAGCGGAAGTGAGGGCTATCAAGAATAAGGTTTTCCAAGAAAGAAAACGGAGAGGACAGGTAGCCATAGGTTCAAAAGGCGGACAGGTGATCCACTGCAAAACCACATTCAGATCCCAGTCAGGCGCTGGCGGGCGCAGAGGTGGTTTAAGGAGAAGGAGACCTCGGAGAAACCTTGCCACGAGAGGGTCGTTGGAAAGAGGTCTGCCGTCCACCGGCACATGATGTGCTGAAAGAGCACTGAGGTGAACCTTGAAGGAGTTGGACTTAAGTCCAAGATTAGAGAGGTAGAGTAAGTACTGCAAGACCACCGACACCGAGCAGGAGAAGGGATCCAGAGACTGCTGGGTACACCAAACGGAAAAACGACGCCATTTAAGGGCGTAGCATTTGCGGGTAGAAGGTCGCCGGGAAGCTAGGACGACCTCTTCCACTTCTGCCGGCAGTAGAAGGGGAGCAAGGACTACCCTTTCAGCAGCCAGGCCATCAGATGTAGAGATCTGAGGTTGGGGTGTAGCAGGGACCCCTGATCCTGTGTTAGGAGATCTGGTTGAAACCCCAGAGGGAACGGAGCCTCCACCGCCAGTTGCAGCAGGAGTGGAAACCACGGCTGTCTGGGCCACCGAGGAGCTATCAGGATCATGGAAGCTTTGTCTCGGAGAACCATGAAAAGAGTTCGAGAGATTAGTGGTATGGGAGGAAAGGCATACAGAAGGCTTTTCGACCATGAGAGCAGAAAAGCATCCGCCGCTACTCGGAGGGGATGCGGCTGCCGAGAGCAGAAACGAGGAAGTTGCCGGTTGAGAGGACTGGCAAAAAGATCCAGCGTGGGGAGGCCCCACTTCAGAAAAAGTTTCTGAACTACCAAGGGATCCAGTCGCCACTCGTGCGGCTGGAGGATTCTGCTGAGTTTGTCTGCCAGGCAATTTTCTTGGCCTGGGAGATAAACTGCCTTGAGAAGAATGCCGCGGCTGACGGCCCAAGAGCAGAGCCTCTGCACTTCCCGACAGAGAAGGAAGGAGCCCGTGCCCCCCTGCTTGTTCACGTAGAACATGGCAACTTGATTGTCCGTCTGGACAAGGACGGACCGGCGAGAAGTCAGGTGGGAGAAAGCCTTGAGAGCCAGACGGATTGCTCTGAGCTCCAGGAAGTTGATCTGCTGCGCAGACTCCCACGAGGTCCAGAGACCTTGAGTACATGCCCCTTGGCAATGCGCTCCCCATCCCAGGAGAGAAGCATCGGTCGTCAGTACTTGAGCAGGCGGAGGAGATTGAAAAGGCATTCCGAGTACCAGGTTCGGCTGATGAAGCCACCACTGCAGAGAAGAGGCCAGCGGGCCGGAGATCTGCACTAAGTCGGCGAGGCCGCCCGTGGCCTGTTGCCACTGCTTGCGAAGGCACCACTGAGCAGGCCGCATATTCAGGCGGGCGTTAGGGGTCACGTGGACGGTGGAAGCCATATGGCCGAGTAGTCTCAGAAAGCGCCTGGCCGAGACCAGGGACTGGCTGCGAAAACGGCCGGCTAGGTCCATGAGCCGCTGAGCCCTGTCGAGAGGCAGGAAAGCACGCGCCTGAAGAGTGTGCAATCTTGCGCCGATGAACTCGAGATCTTGCGAGGGGAGCAAAGTGGACTTTGCGAAGTTTACGACAAAGCCCAAGTACTGGAGAAGAGTCACAGTGCGGTGCATGGCTTGTGTGACCTCTTGAGAGGACGATGCTCTGATGAGCCAGTCGTCTAGGTAAGGAAAGACATAGAGGCCCTGAAGCCGGAGATAAGCCGCCACCACCGCGAGACATTTTGTGAAGACTCATGGTGCGGAGGATAGGCCAAAGGGCAGTACTCTGTACTGGTAATGATTTCCTGCCACCACAAACCTTAGGTATTGGCGGTGGCTTGGGTGGATGAGGATGTGCGTGTAGGCATCCTTTAGATCCAAGGAGCATAGCCAATCTCCCTGCTGGAGGTAGGGCAGAAGGATTCCAAGGGTAAGCATCTTGAACTTCTCCCTCACGAGGAACTTGTTGAGGTTGCTCAAGTCCAGGATGGGTCTGAGGCCTCCTGTTCTTTTTGGTATTAGGAAATACCTGGAATAAAAGCCTTGACCTCTCAGGTGGTGGGGCACCGGTTCCACAGCCTGTTCCTGAAGAAGACTTGCTAACTCCTGAAGGAGTAAGTCCCTGTGCAGAGGGAGTCGTGGAGGCTCTCCCGGAAAATAGGAGGGAGGGACCTGGTGGAAGTGGAGAAGATAGCCTTCTCGCACAACATGAAGCACCCAGGCATCTGATGAGATGTTGGACCACCTGTGGGCAAAGTGGACCAGCCAGCCTCCTGTGCTGGGAGAAACCAGCTGAGGGGGAGAGGCTATGTTGATGAAGTCAAAAACCCCCACCCTGCTGAGCAGGGGCCGGTGGTGCAGGCTTGGGGGCTTGCTGCCTACGGGACCCGTTACCCCGTCCCTTGGCCTGCTGACCCTGTTGGGGAGCTGAGGAGACCTGATACTGAGGGTAGTGTTTATAGGCAGCCGCCTTCCTCGGGTAAAAGGACTTTTTTCCCGAGCCCTTCTTCTTTTGGGAAGGGGCAGAGGTCTTTCTAGAGAGCCTTGTTCTGGTGATAGTTTCCGTCTCGATTTGCGCAGCCTTCTCAGCCATGGGCTTGCCAAATAGGTTCTCACCTCGGCAGGGGACATCGACCAACTTGTCCTGCACCCAGGGTTCAAGGTCAGACGACTGAAGCCAAGCCTGTCGGCGGGCACCGATGCCGGCTGCGGCCACTCGAGCCGATGCTTCAAAGCCATCATAGGCTGCTCGAGAAATGAACTTGGAGCATTCTCGAATTCCAGTGGACAAGGCTAGGAACCTCCGCAAAGGTTCCTCGGAAAGTCCAGCAGAGAATCCGGCTATCTCCTTAGCCAGGTCTCTAAGGTACATGCCCATGTAGAGCTGGTAGGTCTGGACCCGACAAGCAAGCATAGAGCCTTGGAAACACTTCTTACCGAGGCCATCCAGGTTGCGGGCCTCCCTGCCGGGAGGCACCGAGGAGTGCATCTTCTGGCTCTTGAGCCTATGCATGGCCGATTCCACCACCATGGAATGGTGCGGCAGTTGTGCCTTCTGGAAGCCAGGGCTCTTGCGGACTCGATAGATGGAATCGACCCGCTTGCTTAAAACCGGTGACGATGCCGGACTCTCCCACATGCGGAAGAGCAGTCGTTCCAGCATGGGAAGAACCGGTACAGTAAAGTGCTCCTTTGCAGGAGAGTCGTACTGGAGGGCGTCGAGCTCTTCGGCTCGAGGTTCCTCCTCGGGATCCGCAGGGAAGGCCAAGACCTTGGCCATATCCCTTACGAAGTCCGAGAACCGGGCGTCCTCCGGAGGGGACTGCTTCCGAGGTTCGGACTCAGGGGAGTCCGATGGGACACACCGAGTCCGAAAGGAATCAGGTGACTCTTCCTCCTTGGATTCCCAGGCCGACTCCGAGGAGGAGTCGATGGGGTCAGGTCGGGCAGGCGTAGACACCGGCCGCCATGACGCCGAGGGGGTCGGCGTCGGCGACCTCGGTCCCGAACGGGAGGCCGAGGGTGACCTCGACCGAGGATCGACTCGAGCCCGCATGGACTCGAGGATCGGCTCGGTCTCCGGGGTCGACTTAGATGTCGACGTCCCGGCGGTCAGGGCAGAGACGCCAGTGAGGCTAGCGATCAGTGCCCGCTGCTGGTCCATGAAGGCAGTAAGACTGCTCTCCAGGGCCGTCAACCTGAGTCCGAACTCAGGAGACCCAGCAGCCCCCGACTCGGGCCCCGACGGCGTCGGACCCCTCGGAGGCGAGTCCAGGTGGACAACAGGACTTACCGGATCAGACGAGTCCTTCTCCAGACGAGGCCGTTTTGCGAGACGCTCCATCTCCAAAGACCCGGGACGGCTATCGGGGCTATGCGACCTGGCCCTCGCGGAACCAGGAGCGTCCACCGACGACGCCCTCGCGGGTTTCGACTTCCGATGATGATCCCCTGAGGGAGACCCTCTGTCCGAGGAACTTCGACGGTGCTCAGAGCTAGAGCCTCTGGACGCCGAAGCCTCCGACGAGGTCCGGGTATGGGTGGGATCAGTGAAGATTCTTTCCCGCTGATGCCGCCGACTCCGTAAAGCTTTGGAGGACATCTTGCTGCAGGCCCCACAGATCAGTTCTTCGTGATCTGGGCCTAGGCAGCATAGACAATGATCATGTGTGTCAGTTAGAGACATATTTTTGTCACACTGAACACACCGTTTGAAGCCACTGGCAGCCATCAGGGGAAAAAGGGCCCCTGCGAGGTCAAAGGACCGGGCTGCCAGCGAAAAATCGAAAACCCCCCGAAACTGACAGAAAAGTCAGAAAAACAAGGAAAAAGGACTCGCAACCGGCGTCGCGAGTCCGGGCAGGAAAGAGACCGGCGTCGAACCGAAGAAAAAACTTAAAATAATTGAAGAAAATCAACTTTTCTGCGGGGACTGTGAGACAACGTCTGTAGGGCTCCGCGGAAAAAAGAAGACTGGCTAAGATGGCACCCTTGGGCGGGAAGGGGACCGCGCATGCGCGCTGCAATTCCAAAGGCTTTCTTGAAAGCTGGGGAAAATTGCTCCGCGAGGGCTCCGTCGGCGACGACGTCACCCATATGTGAGGACTGACTTCCTGCTTGGTCCTGGAGAACTCAGAATAACCTACAAACAGGAACGGAAGCGAGGGACATCTTGAACAATTTTCAGAAGACTGTGTTCGTGAGAAACTAGCTCAACTTAAAGTAGACAAAGCGATGGGACTGGATGGGATACACCCTAGAATACTGAGGGAACTTGGGGACGTTCTAGCAGCTCCACTGACTGACCTTTTCAATGCCTCGTTGGAGTCAGGAGTGGTGCCAAAGGACTGGAGAGAGGCTCATGTGGTGCCTTTACACAAAAGCGGAAGTAAGGATGCGGTTGAAAACTACAGGCCGGTTATTTTAACTTCGGTGGTGAGTAAATTATTGGAAACACTGCTGAAAGAGAAAATAGTGAGGTTTCTGGAGTCCAGCGGATTACAGGATCCGAGGCAGCATGGATTCACCAGAGGCAGGTTTTGTCAGACAAATCTGATTGATTTCTTTGACTGGGTGACCAGGGAGTTGGACCGAGGGAGAGCCCTAGATGTGGTGTATTTAGATTTCAGTAAAGCCTTTGACACTGTTCCTCACAGGCGACTTATAAACAAACTGAGCACCCTAGGGATGTACCCTAATGTTACTGCTTGGGTTAGAAATTGGTTGGGTGGGAGGCGAGAAAGAGTACAGGTAAATGGAGCTCACTCTGAGGAGAAGGATGTTACCAGTAGTGTGCCCCAGGGATCTGTCCTTGGTCCGATTCTTTTTAACATCTTTGCTAGTGATATAGCGGAAGGGCTGTCGGGTAAGGTTTGCCTCTTTGCGGATGATACCAAAATCTGCAATAGAGTAGACACCCAGGAAGATGTAGATAACATGAGGAGGGATCTAGCTAAGCTTGAAGAATGGTCTAGAATTTGGCAGCTGGGATTTAATGTTAAAAAATGTAAGGTCATGCATTTGGGCTGCAGGAATCCAAGGGAACAATATAGTATAGGGGGTGAAGTACTTTTGTCCACTAAAGAAGAGTGGGACCTAGGCGTGGTTGTGTCTGGTGATGACCTTAAAGTAGCTAAACAGGTAGAAAAGGCGACGGCAAAAGCTAGAAGGATGCTTGGGTGCATACAGAGAGGAATGGCTAGCAGAAAAAAGGAGGTGATAATGCCTCTGTATAAGTCTTTGGTGCGACCTCATTTGGAGTATAGTGTGCAATTCTGGAGACCGCACCTTCAAAAGCATGTGAACAGGATGGAGTCGGTGCAGAAGGTGGCTACTAAAATGATTAGTGGTCTTCATTATAAAACATATGAGGGCAGATCTTAATATGTACAGTACACCTTAGAGGAAAGGCTGGATAGAGGTGATATGATTTATTTATTTATTTATTTATTTAACAGTTCTTCTATACCGCTCTATTTTAGATCAGAGCGGTTTACATTTAACATCAACTATACAACACAAGGAACTTTGAGTTGTATTTACAATAAACAGGGAGATCAACTTGGAAGTAACTGGGCGAAACTATGTACAATTCTTAGATGTTTAAATACCTCTGTGGCATAAATGTTCAGGGAGAGAGCCTCTTTCAATTGAAAGCAAGTTCTGCTACGAGGGGACATGGGATGAGGGTGAAGGGAGATAGATTGAGGAGTGATATGCGGAAATATTTCTTTACGGAAAGAGTAGTGGATCTGTGGAATAGTCTCCCAGTGGAGGTGGTAGAGATGAGGACAGTAACTGAATTCAAAAAAGCATGGGACAAACACAGAGGATCTCTAAAGGTAAAAAGGGGACTGTTGTAGTTGTTGATATGGAAGAACAGACTAGATAGGCCATGTGGTCTTTTTCTGTCGTCAAATTTCTATGTTTCTATGCTGCAGCCCCCCCTACCCAGAGTACTCTACATATGTGCGCCGATCATGCATGCTCAGGCATTTCTGGATTCTGGCCTCGAACTACAAGTTTTAAATTTCAACTTGTGGCACTTCTGGAGCACCACGGGACCCCAGCATGTCACTCCCCTATGCATCCAAATGCCTCCGGAGCCATCCCCAAGCCTGCTGGTGACATTACTGCGATCGCGGGCCTACTGCAATTGCAGCAGCCACACCACAGCAACACCTCCGATTCCGCGGCAGACCCGGGGATGCAGCAAGCATGCTCTCACTGCCTTCCAGCAGCATCAATTAGCCACGGACCTGCCGGGTCTTTAACAAAATATATGGACAGTCAGGTACATTTAATTTTTATTTTCCATTACACTAGGAAAACCAGATTAAAACACTTTTGGCTTGATATTCAAAGTTATACAAACGTATTTTTAAAAATGTATGAATAGTATTGGGCTGAAAATCTGACTGAAATGCTTAACAGTATTTGTAACACAGTAACATAGTAAATGACAGCAGA
This sequence comes from Ichthyophis bannanicus, assembly GCA_033557465.1. Lineage (NCBI taxonomy): Eukaryota > Metazoa > Chordata > Amphibia > Gymnophiona > Ichthyophiidae > Ichthyophis > Ichthyophis bannanicus. Next base: position 1,046,576,289 of record CM066033.1, read on the forward strand.
TATTGTATAACATGAGTTTGGGGCAGAGCGAGGGCAGCCTTTACAATTACCTAGAAAGCAGCAATATTCAGTTGAATAGCAGGCCTAAACCAAATCGAGAGTGCTAGTGTGGTCACCACGTTCTCTATATGTTCAGCACCATCATCTATATGGATAGCCATTCTGAATATATGTATTAATGTACAGTAAGTGCCAGTGCTAGCACTTTAATTAATGCAGTCACTGTGTTGGTTCTGTATTGATCCCTGTATTTTTAATAGGATCCCAGAAACATGAGGAGACAAAAAGGGACTTGCAGTTGACATTTAAGGTGTTGATTTTCAGTCACATAAATTTACTTGGATATTTTTAGCAGGATATTCAGCCACACTTACCCAGCTAAATTTACGACTATCCAGCTAAGTCTGACTGCATAAAATTTATGAAATCAGATGAAGGCCTGCCTTTTAAGTGACCACACTTAACAAACTAAGTTTAAAAAGCCCACAACGCCAATGCACATAGATTTGGCCAGATAAAGGGAGGGAGGGAGAATTTTGAATAAGTGATATTTACCTGTTTTATAGGGATAGCTACTACGCTGCAGTAAAATATGTTATTTTACAGCAGAAAAATTTACTGCGCCAGTCACGGACCTGCCATACCTTGGTACAGTAGGTTAGTGGCTGGCATGGTAAAGCATAGTTACTCACCCGTAACAGGTGATCTCCGGGAACAACAGGAATTTAGTCCTCACATATGAGTATCGTCGGTACTGACGGAGCCTGCACGGGAACGCTCCCCAGCGTAAAATTAGAAAGCTTTTGGGAGCATCCCACAGCGCCTGCGTGCTGCCTTCCCGCCTTTCCCAACTGCCTCTCTCCAGTTGAGTTCTAAAGCTCAGACAAAGAGAGAGAGAGGGAAAGGGAAAGAGATAGATAGAGAGAAACTCCTCCTAGGGGAGGTGGGTGGGTTGTGAGGACTAAATTCCTGCAGTTCCCGGAGATCACCTGTTACAGGTGAGTAAATATGCTATCTCCAGGAACAAGCAGGAATGTAGTCATCACTTATTGGGACTCCCTAGCTTTAGATGCCAGGGAGAGACCCCAGACGTTGTGCATCCCTGAGAAGGGCTCCACTTCCCCCATGGATCTCTGGCATCCTACCAGGGATGGTGGGTAGGAGTTGATTAGGTATGGAACAGGTGTTGGAGAACAGCCTGACCAAACAAGGCATCCCGGCGGGAGTCCTTGTCCAAGCAGTAATGGGCTGTGAAGGTATGAACCGAGGCCCAGGTGGCTGCTCGACAGATGTCGTCGATAGACACAGAGTGCAGATGAGCCATTGAAGCTGCCATGGCTCTCACATTGTGAGCCGTGACATAGCCCTCCAGAGGAAGATTCTTACTCTGATAGGCAAAGGAAATACACTGAGCAATCCAGTTAGATAGTGTTCTCTTGGAGACTGGAAGTCCCAAATGAGAAGGATCAAAAGCAACAAAGAGTTGAGAGGACTTTCTATGTTGCTGTGTTCTTTGTAAGTAAAAGGCTAAAGCTCTTTTACAGTCCAAAGTATGAAGGTTCCTTTCTGCATTTGATGCATGAGGTCTTGGAAAGAACACAGGTAGGTAGACCGCTTGGTTCAGATGAAAGGGCAAGACCACCTTTGGCATAAAGCGTGGATGAGTCCTAAGGACTACCTTTGTCATGATGGAACCTTGTATAAGGTGGATCAGCTACTAGTGCTTGCAACTCACTGATGCGACGTGCTGATGTGATTGCAATGAGAAAGATAACCTTCCAAGAAAGGAATTTCAAGGAGGTAGTAGCTAAGGGTTCGAAAGGTGGCTTCATGAGCTGACCAAGAACCAAATTTAAGCCATAGAAGGTGACTTAATGGGAGGCTTAGTTAGCAGAAGGCCTCTCATAAATCTTGCTATAAGAGGATGGGAGGAAAAAGGTTGTCCATTTAGGGGCTTGAAGGAAGCTGCAATAGCACTCAAATGGACCCTGACTGAGTTAGTCTTAAGTCCTGCATTGGATAAATGAAGGAGACACTCCAGTAATGATTCCAGAGGTATGGCAATGGGGTTAAGACCCTTCTGCGAACGCCATATGGTAAACCTTTTCCACTTGAAAGCATAAGAGCATCTTGTGGAAGACTTCCTGGAAGCATAAAGGATATCCTTTATTTGCTGAGGGAGGTTAAGATCATGGAGATCTAGGCCTTCAGCAACCAAGCCCTCAGATGTAGAGACTGGGGATTGGGATGCCATAACATTCCGTCCTCCTGAGATAGGAGATCTGGAGCAGACCCTAACTCCAGGGAGTGAGCTTGCGAGAGATGTAGAAGCAGAGGGTACCACACTTGCCGTGGCCAATGTGGAGCTATGAGAATCATACAGCCCCTGTCTCTCTGAAGCTTGAACAGGGTTTTGGGAATTAGGGGAATGGGTGGAAAGGCATGCAGGAAGTCTTGACTCCAGTAAAGGAGGAAAGCATCCCTGGCCTGAGCCCCCTGGACCAGAATTCTGGAACAGAACCGGGGAAGTTTGGCATTCCACGGACTTGCAAAGAGGTCTATGTCCGGGGTTCCCCAAATTTGAAAAATCTTGTACCTGGTCTGCATGCAGAGACCACTCGTGTGGAAGCAGAACTCGACTGAGTCTGTCTGCCCAAGAGTTTTGTATGCCTGGAAGATACACTGCCAGGAGATGTATTTGATGCTCTCTGGTGAGGGCCCATAGTCGCAAAGCTTCGTTGCAAAGCGACAGAAAGCCTGTTTCCCCCTGCTAGTTCACGTAGAACATGGCTACTTGATTGTCCATATGAATGAGGACTGTCTTGTAGCTGAGCAGGGTGTGGAACACTCGAAGAGCAAGGAAGATTGCTCTGAGCTCCAAGAGATTGATATGTAGATGAGTCTCCTGTGGAGACCAGGTGCCTTGGGTGGAGAGGTCTTGCAGATGAGCTCCCCAACTCATTGGAGAAGCATCTGTTGTGAGAGTTGCTTGGGGTAAGGGTTGTTGAAAAGGGGACCCCAGCAACAGATTTTGAGTGGACTTCCACCACTGGAGGGACAAAGTAAGGTGACTTGTATTTTTCTATTTTTTCTGACCGGCATCCTGATGCCTGGGTCCATTGAGTGGATAAAGTCCACTGTGCTGCCCTCATATGGAGGCGAGCATAGGGAACCACATGCACAGTAGATGCCATGTGGCCTAGTAGTTGTAGCATTTCTCAGGCAGTGAGATGAGGCTTTAGCACTGCTTGAGAAGCTAACTGCACCATGCGAAGGCAACGGGCCTGGAGGAGATAGGCCCTTGCCCTTCTGGTATCCAGCAAAGCTCCTATGAACTCTAAAGACTGAGTGGGAGTTAGACTGGGTTTTGGGATGTTTATTACCAGACCCAAATACTGAAGGATACGCATTGTGCAGGATAGAGAAGTCCTGGCCTCTGACTCTGTTGGTGCTCGAATGAGCCAGTCGTCTAAGTAGGGGAAGACGAATATCCCCAGAGTGCAGAGAAATGCTGCTACCACAGCCATGCATTTTGTGAACACCCTTGGTGCTGAGGCCAGGCCAAAAGGAAGCACCCTGTATTGGTAGTGCTTTCCTTGAAAAAGGAACTGAAGGAACCTTCTGTGAGTTGGATGGATGAGACCATGGGTGTACGCATCCTTGAGATCTAGAGAACAAAGCCAATCCTGACTCTGAAGGTATGGCAGCAGAGTTCCGAGAGAAATCATCTTGAATTTCTCTTTGACAAGGAATTTGTTCAATTCTCTGAGGTCTAAGATAGGTCTGTATCCCCCTGTTTTCTCTGGGATAAGGAAATAGGGGGAGTAAAACCCTGTACCCTGCTGATGGATGGGTACTTCTTCTATTGCCCCTTGGGCAAGGAGCATAGTGACCTCCTGACCTAACAGGTTGCTGAGAGAGGTCGGAGAATTGAACTGCCTTATCATTGTGGGAGGGGGCATGCTCGAAAAATGAAGCTTGTACCCCTCTTTTATGATGGAGAGTTTCCAATGCTCTGCTGTTATCTGCCCCCATCTGGGGGCAAAGTGAAACAACCTTCCTGGAATGGTGGAAGGCTCTGGTCCAATAAGAGCCAGGAAGGCTAAGTTCTCTAGCTGAAAGTCAAAGGCCTTGTGGAGGCTGAGACTACTGGGACGGCTGAGGCTTAGCAGTCTTTGCTTTCTTTGTTTGGGTGGTTGCTGACCTTTCCTGACAAGCTGACCTGCAGAACATCCCTGCTGAGAATAAGCAGGATAATATCTTTTCTTTTTAGAAAAGAATGGTTTCTTGAAAGGTTTCTTTCTTGCAGGATCAGCTGTGGACTTGGATAACCTATCCAAGGTGGAGTTGTCTGCATCCAACTCATTGGCCTTTTCCTGCCAATCTTTACCAAACAGGTTCTCACCAGTACAAGGAATATTTCCCAGTTTGTCTTGTACCCAGAGCTCCAGATCAGATGCCTGGAGCCAAGCAATTCTACGTGTACCTATGGCAATGGCAGAGGCTCTGCTTATGCACTCAAAACAGTCAAAAGCTGCATGGTTGACAAATTTAGAAACATCTTGGGCATGTTTGACCAATGTGAGAAAATCCTGCCTTCTATTCTCAGGAAGAAGAGGACTCAAAACCTCTAAATCAACCTGTGACTTCCTTCAGGAACATTCCCATATATAGACTATAGGAACTGATCCTGGCAGAAAGCATGGAAGCTTGGAAGACATGACGTCCAAAAGCATCCAAAGTTCTGCACTCACAACCTGGAGGATTAGAGGCATGCCTCTTTGCACTCTTGATCCTTCTCATAGCTGATTCCACTACAATAGAGTGATGAGGAAGCTGAGTTTTCTGGAAACCAGGACAAGGAGGGACTCGATACAGAGTATCCAGTCTACGAGAATGAGGAGAGGTGGTAAGAGGTGGCTCCCACATTCTTAACATGAGATCATGCAAGATCTCATGGATGGGCAAGGTAGCTGCATCCTTAGGAGTTTTAGGATACTGTAAAATTTCCAACTCCTTTGCTCTGGGCTCTGTTTCAGGGGCCACAGTAATGGACAGACTCCGAGCCACCTCCCTGATGAAATCTTGAAAGGAAATGTCCTCTGTAGGAGACATCCTGCGTTTATAGGGGAGGAAGGCTCCTCCGGGAGAAGTATACCTGCATCGACAGAATTGTCAGAATCCTCAGATTCCTCTGAGGACTCGAAGTACCTTCTGTCGGGATGCTCTTGAAGAGCCCGATACCCATACCGACCGAAGTTGGTACCGAGGGGAACCGGTACCGGTATAACGGTACTGGAAGGTATCGCATGACTGGGTGCCAGCAATGCGGACGCCGATGCTATCGGTACCTATACCGGTGCCAGAGTCGGTGCCGGTTGAACTGTCTGATGCGGTTCCAAGGGTGTCGATGACGCAAGGAGAGACGCCAGACTGCGTTCAATAGCCAGGACCCTCTGGTCTATCGATGCTGCCGATGCCTGGATGTCGGTACCGGAGAAGATGGCCGGTACCCCAGAGCATGGCATCAGTAGTTCTGCCAAGGTAGAGGCCTCGAGAACATCCTGGAGCCCCGATAATGTTGAATGATGATGAGAAGATCAAGAAAAGATGGAAGGAATATACAGAGTTTTTATATGATAAAGATCAAGTGGACCAACAGCCGTTTCAACCTGTACCTTATGATCTGGAACCATTGGTGATGAAAGAAGAAGTTGAAGCAGCATTGAAAGCCTTATCAAAGAACAAAGCACCAGGTATTGATTGCATTCCCATAAAAGTATTACAGCAATCTGATGCAGCTGTTACCATACTTACAAGGCTCTGCCAAGAAATATGGAAGACAGCATCATGGCCAACTGACTGGAAAAGATCTGTGTTTATACCAATACTAAAGAAAGGTGATCCAACTGACTGTGGAAATTATCGCACCATCGCTCTGATCCCACATGCCAGCAAGATTCTACTGAAGATTATTTAAAAGAGACTACAATCATACCTGGAATAAGAACTACCTGAAGTGCAAGCAGGGTTCAGAAAAGGGCGAGGAACGAGAGACATCATTGCGGATGTGAGTTGGATCCTTGAAAAGACTAAAGAATACCAAAAGGATATCTATTTGTGCTTTATCGACTATAGCAAAGCTTTTGACTGTGTAAACCATGAGAACCTCTGGCCAACATTAAGAAGCATGGGTACACCAGAACACCTGATCGTTCTCTTCCACAATCTGTACATTGATCAAGAAGCAACAGTTCGAACAGAACAAGGAGAAACAGAATGGTTTAAAATAAGCAAAGGTGTAAGACAAGGCTGCATACTTTCCCCCTACCTGTTTAATTTATATGCAGAACAAAACATCAGAGAAGCAGGATTGTATGAAGACAACAGAGGTGTGAAGATTGGTGGAAGACTCATCAACAACCTTCGCTATGCTGATGATACCACATTACTGGCGGAAAGTGAAGATGATCTGAAACATTTGCTTCTCACAATCAAAGAACATAGTCTCAAAATGGGCCTGCACCTTAATGTAAAGAAGACAAAGATCATGACAACTGGCATAATCAACAGGTTCATCGTCGAAGGAGAAGAAATTGAAATCGTGAATAACTTTAACCTACTTGGATCAACTATCAACAAAGAAGCAACAAGCAGTCAAGAAATCAAACGACGCATTACTCTTGGCAGAATGGCTATGAAAGACCTAGATAAGATTCTCAAGAGCAGAGATGTCTCTCTCCATACAAAGATTTGACTTGTTCAAGCCATGGTATGTTCAATAACATCATATGGATGTGAAAGCTGGACAGTGAAAAAGACAGACAGGAAGAAAATTGATGCCTTTGAATTATGGTGCTGGCGGCGAATACTGTGTATACCATGGACTGCCCGAAGAACAAACCAGTCGGTACTAGAGGAGATCAAACCTAAGCTTTCTTTAGAAGCTCAGATGACAAGACTTCGACTTTCATACTTCGGACACATCATGCGAAGAGAGAGATCATTAGAGAAAGACATCATACTTGGCAAGATAGAAGGTCAACGCAAAAGAGGAAGGCCAGCAATGAGATGGATCGCTACAATAACAGCAGCTACGGGTACCAGTCTGTCATCAATGAGCCGCCTGACTGAAGACCGAACACAATTTAGGATAGCTATCCAGAGGGTCGCCATGAGTCGACTCCGACTCGACGGCACTTAACAACAACAACATCCTTCCATCCACTTTACCATTTTGGTGGCTCTTCTCTGAACCTTTTCTAATAATGGTATATCCTTTTTAAGATATGGCGACCAGAATTGCACACAATATTCCAGGTGCGGTCTCACCATGGAACGATATAGAAGCATTATAATATCTTTTGTTTTATTTTCCATTCCTTTCCTTATGATACCTAGCATTCTATTTGCTCTCTTGGCCGCCGCTGCACACTGGGTCAAGGGTTTTAACATGCTATCCACAGTGACGCCTAAATCTTTTTCCTGGGTGGTGGTTCCTAATGTGGAACCTTGCATTGTGTAACCATAGTTTGGGTTGTTCTTCCCTAGGTGGATAACTTTGCACTTGTCCACATCAAATTTCATCTGCCATTTTGATGCCCAGTCTTCCAATTTATCAAGATCCTCTTGCAATTTTCCACAATCCTCTTGGGTTTTAACAACTTTAAATAGTTTTGTGTCATCTGCAAATTTGATAACCTCACTCGTTATTCCACTTTCCAGGTCATTTATGAATATCTCAAAAAGCAGCGGACCCAGCACAGATCCCTGGGGTACACCACTATTCACCTTTCTCCATTGGTAAAATTGGCCATTTAGCCCAACCCTCTGCTTTCTATCTTTTAACCAGTTCTTGATCCACAGTAGTACACTGCCTCCTATCCCATGACTCTTTAGTTTTGCCAAAAGTCTCTGATGAGGGACCTTGTCAAATGCTTTCTGAAAGTCCAGATACACTATATCAACTGACTCACCTTTGTCCACCTGTTTATTCACACTTTCATAAACACATAACAGATTAGTAAGACAAGATCTTCCTTGTCTAAAGCCATGTTGGCTGTCTCCCATTAGGTCATGACTATCTACATGCTGAGTAATTTTATTCTTTATGATGGTTTCTACCATTTTCCCCGGTACTGACGTGAGGTTCACCGATCTGTAGTTAACCGGATCACCCCTGGAACCCTTTTTAAAAATTGGTGTTACATTGGCGATCCTCCAATCTTCAGGTATTAGAGATGATTTTAATGATAGTTCACAGATTACTAATAGCAGGTCTGCAATCTCATATTTAAGTTGTTTCAACACCCTTGGATGTATACCATCCGGCCCAGGTGATTTGCTACTCTTCAGTTTATCTAATAGTTGTAATATATCTTCCCCGATGTATCGATATTTCCTTCAATTCTTCCGCACCTTTAAATACCACTTCAGTCATGGGTAACATCCCTACATCTACCTCAGTAAAGACCGAAGCAAATAATTCATTCAGTCTCTCCGCTATCGCCTTGTCGCCTCTTAGTGCCCCTTTAACTCCTCTATCATCTAATGGACCAACTGACTATCTCACAGGTTTTTTGTTACGAATGTACTTGAAAAAAATCTTTATTTCGCGTTTTTACTTCCGCAGCAAGCTTCTTCTCAAATTCTCCCTTTGCCTGCCTTATCAATGCCTTGCATTTGACTTGCCAGTGCTTGTGCTGTTTCCAGGTTTCGTCATTTGGCTCTTTTTTCCATTTCCTGAAAGATGCTTTTTTTGGCAACAGCCTCTCTGACCTCACCTTTAAACCATGCTGGCAGTTTTTTGGACTTCCACTTTTCTTAAAGAATGCAATACAGCTGGTCTGGTGCTTCCAAGATAGTATTTTTCAACAGCACCCAAGCTTGATGTAAGTTTTTAACCTTTGCAACTGCTCCTTTTAGTTTTTACTTAATTATTTTCCTCATTTTATCATAGTCTCCCTTTCGAAAATTAAAAGGTAGTACTGTGGATTTCCTTACTATCCCTCCTCCACTAATTAAATCAAAGGCGATCATGCTATGATCACTATTGCTAGGTGGCCCCAACACCCTTATCTCTTGCACTAGATCTGGTGTTTCACTAAGGACTAGCTCTAATATTGCTTCCCCTTTGGTCGGTTCATGAACCAGCTGCTCCAAGAAGCAGTCATTTGTGTCATCTAGGAACTTTATCTCCCTAGCATGTCCTGCCTTGACACTGACCCAGTCGATACCGGGGTAATTGAAATCACCCATCATTATTACTGCACTGTAACTTTTGTTAGCTTCCTTGATTTCTTTGAGCATTTCATCATCCATTTGTTCATTCTGGCCAGGCAGTTGATAGTACACCCCCACTGCCATCGCCTTCCCCTTTTTACATGGAATTTCAATCCATAGATATTCTACAGCAAATTTTGTTTCCTGCAAAACTTTAATCCTTTCTGATTCAATGCCCTCTCTAACATAGAGCGCTACCCCTCCACCAATTTGATCAGCTCTATTATTATGATATAGTTTGTACCCAGGTATCACAGTGTCCCACTAGTTGTCCTCCTTCCACCATGTCTCTGATATTCCAATCATATCTAACCTCTCATTTAGTGCTTTATATTCTAACTCTCCTATCTTATTTTTTAGACTTCTAGCATTTGCATACAAGCATTTTAGAGACTGTATTTTATTCATATCAATTTGGCTATTGGTAGACATGGATCATTTGGGATCTTTAAGCTCTGTCTGCTGCATACTCGAGGGCATTTGGGCTACTTTACTCTTTTTTGGAACCTCTCTGCTTTTGGTAATATCCTTCAAGGATACATTCTTCTGAACCATCCGCTCTTGGGCGACTGTCGGCTTTCCCCTATTATCTAGTTTAAAAGCAGCTCTATCTCCTTTTTAAAGGTTAATGCCAGCAGCCTGGTTCCATCCCGGTTAAGGTGAAGCCCATCCCTTCGGAAGAGCCCCTCCTTTCCCCAGAATGTTCCCCAGTTCCTAACAAATCCAAAACCCTCATCTCTGCACCACTGTCTCATCCACGCATTGAGACTCCGGAGCTCTGCCTGCCTTTTGGGTACTGCACGTGGAACGGGAAGCATTTCGGAGAACGCTACCCTGGAAGTTCTGGATTTCAACTTCCTACCTAAAAGCCTAAATTTAGCCTCCAGAAAAGCCCTACCACGTTTTCCTATGTCACTGGTACTGACATGTACCAAGACATCAGACTCCTCCCCAGCACTATCTAAGACTTTATCTAGGTGGCGCGTGCGGTCCGCTATCTTCGCACCAGGCAGGCATGTTACCAGGCAATCCTCATGTCCACCAGCCACCCAGCTATCTACATGCCTAATGATCGAATCACCAACTATGACGGCTGTCCTAACCCTTCCCGCATGGGCACATGGCCCTGGAGAAACTTCCTCGGTGTGAGAGGGTTTTACATCACCTGGAAGACAGGTCCTAGTTACAGGATCACTTCCTGCCACACCAGGGTGATGCTCTCCTGTCACGTGACCTCTCTCCTCCTTGGCCACAGGGATGCTGCCAGACTGGAGGTGGGACTTCAGGACTATATCCCTGTAGGTCTCGTCTATGTACCTCTCTGTCTTTCTTATGTTTTCCAAGTCTGCTACTCTAGCCTCTAGAGAACGGACTCGTTCCCTGAGAGCAAAGAGCTCCTTGCACCTAGTGCACACGTAAGACCTCTCACCAACTGGGAGAAAATCATACATGTGACACTCAATGCAAAAGACTGGAAAACCCCCATCTCGCTGCTGGACTGCTGTCTGCATCTTAGTTTTAAGTTTTTGTTTAGATCTTTAAGTTCTTTAATTACTAAGGTTTGCTATGGATATTTATACCAATAAAACTGTACCTAATACGTTTAATATACCTTGTTCACCTGAAGCTTAATTAATCTCAGGTCCTTAGTGTATGACTGATTTGGATAACGAGCTGCACCTGAGAGCCCTTCCTTTCCTTTAAGATGTGTAAGTACCTATAAAGCTACGATTATCCCAGGGGTGGGTGGGTGTTGGGGAGGGAGGAAGGGAAATAACACTTATTAAAAGAGGGCTGCTACACAGTACCCTCTCCTGTGCTGCTGAGGTAAGCTATATTCTTATTTGATTTAAATTATAGCTCTTTGCTGCTGCTAGGCTCTAACTTATGATGAAATTTAAACTACAAGCTCTCTGCTGGGTTCCAAATTTAACCAGAAAGCTCTCTTCTGTGTTTTAAATTTAAACTAAAAGTACTTTGCTGATACTAGGCCCTCAGTGGCTATTAAATTAAAACTACAAGCTCTCTGCTGGGTATGAAATGTAACCAGAAAGTTTTCTTCTGTGTTTTAAATTTAAACTTAAACTGCTGCTACTAGGCCCTGACTGATTTAACAAAAAATAGTGGGTCCACAGATTAATTAGCTTTAATAAAAAGAATTCCTTTCAGAAAATTCCCAGAAGTATATACTCACAATTGCAGATCTCTCTCCAGAAGTAACAGTCCCCTTTTCTAGTCCTTCAAGACTGAGGATCACAGAGCTCTGGTTGAGCTATTTATGCCCGTGCTGCTGAGGTAAGCTCCCCCTTCCCTCCCCCCCTTAAGTAAATATTCTTAGACAATTTTTATTGACATTTACAATATTCAAATATTATTATTGTTTGTCTAAATGGCTTACGAAAATATTAGCTGTTATATAACTAAGTTTTTACTATATTTTTACAACATTGTTGTTTTGATCATCTGCTCTAATTTATGCGACTAATGAGTATCTTTGCGTCTGTTTCCCTGTATGTCCAAATTTCAATTAATGAATTATACCACGTCCCTCTGGCTCTGGGATAGATTTGTCTCAATTAGTATCTCCACATGGAGTCTTTTTAAAGACTGAATGATACACTGTGCCTTCTGTAAGTAATTCCTCCTCGTTTTTAACATGTACTTATGTATAGTCCTATGGTTCTTTTACAATTTTTAATTTATCTTTTAGTAGTATCATTAGTATTTATTTGTTTTATATGTACTACTATCCATGTTATTTATTCATCTTGTTTCTTTAAGATATTTTTATAATTTGAATTTGAGCATTTGTTTTAAGTTTTTATGCTTGCTCTAATTGGTCATATATCTATATATATGTTTTTATAGACACATTATGTCATATTTATGTTTTTATTATTTTTGATTTTTAATATTATGCTTTTTTATATTTGATGTTTTTACATGTTTTATCTAAAAGATGTGTGCCCCCTGAAGAAGGCAATCCTGCCGAAACGCATTGGGGCATTATTTTCAATAAACCAGTGACCATCTACACCCTCGCTTTTTGTACTTTTTCTGGAATTCTGCTGTGAGGAGTCTTGTTTGCTCTCATAAGAACATAAGATATGCCATACTGGGTCAGACCAAGGTCCATCAAGCCCAGTATTCTGTTTCCAACAGTAGCCAATCTAGGTCATATGTACCTAGCAGTTTCCCCAAGAGACACAAGTTCCACAATGCTTGTACTGGGTCAAGCATTGATATCTTCAGTCACTTCTTAATAATGGTTTATGGACCTTTCCTCCAGGAACTTGTCCAAACCTTTTTTAAACCCAGCTACACTAACAGCCTTTACTACATCCTCCGGTAACAAATTCCAGAGTTTGATTACACGTTGAGTGAAGAAATATTTTCTTTTATTAGTCTTAAATAGTTTACCCTGTAGCTTCATTGCATGTCCCCTAGTCTTTCTATATTCTGATAAGGTAAACAATCGATCTACGTTTACCCGTTCCACTCCGTTCATTAATTTATAGACTTCTATCGTATCTCCCCTCAGCCGTCTCTTTTCCAGGTTAAAGAGCCCTAACCTTTTTAGCCTTTCTTCATAGGAGTATCCTTCCATCCCCTTTACCATTTTGGTGGCTCTTCTCTGTACCTTTTCTAAAATCGCTATATCCTTTTTAAGATACGGTGACCAGAATTGCACACAATATTCAAGGTGCGGTCTCACCATGGAACGATATAGAGGCATTATAATATCTTTTGTTTTATTTTCCATTCGTCTCCTTGTGTTCCTTCCTGTTTGTCTGGGTTCACCAGGATAGACAGGGTCTTATTCCACTTCAGAGGTGGTATATGTCCCCCCAGCATCGGAGGATGGCACCGTCGTGCCCCCACAACTATTTAGGTGGCTGCAGGGGTTCCCTGTCAGCCGATTCTGGTCTTGGAAGGCACGATTTTGTGCAGTGCGGGCGATCAGGGCTCCTGCATGGGGCTGCGGTGCCATGGCAATGGGACGCCACAGCACCGCAGCACCATGCAGGAGCCAGGCTGAGTTAGTCGGGCAGGGCTCTGGACATCCAGGGTGCCGGAATCGGGGCACAGCCTGGACGTCCATATCCCATGCTGTGATTCTGTTCCCACAGGGATGTCTATCCCCCACAGGAGCAGAATCGGGTGCATCTCTGGGCCATCCAGATTTCTGGAGGTCCAGATGGCCCAGATGTGCACCTATGGAATTTGCCTCTAAGTGTTTGGCAGAGCCTCTTGTTAAATATGATGTGAATTTTCCATATCCACACCTGAACCTCTAAAATCCCTTTTCAATATCCTATCAAAGATCTGCCTTAATATGCAAGCTGAGTTTTTCATTTTGTGGAACAATATGTTCTGCAAGCAGCTTTCTCTCATAAAAATGTGCATTAAGGGCAAATAACTTAACTATCCACACTAATACAGGTCCTACACAAGAAGGAATAATTCAAATAAGAGATATCTGACCTTCACGGCTGATGCTCTGAAACCTTGAACAGATCAGGCTTGCATCTTCATACTTTGGGTCATGAATTGTATAGTCAAAAGGCATCTTCTTAAATATTTCTAAATTAGGCCACAGATCCCCAGGATGGTGATAACATTGGTCCGGTTCTTCTTTGGCACCTGCAATATCAGTGAACATCCACAGTTTAGAGACAATATAAGATATTTGCAAAGTATAGACACCGCCAAATATGTAGAATGTACTAGTAAGTCTTTGGGTTCAGTAAATTTTCACATATACAGAGCTAGTCTTGTTTTCTGCAAATAAAGGTTAATAAATAGTTGTATGAAGGACCAGCCCCAAAGTTGGTTCACAGTGTTGTCGCCTTAGGCAAACCTCAAGCCTTATGAGCCCACTGGGTGTTAGAATCCATTGTTTAGCTGTGAATACCTTGTTTTTTGCCATCCCGCAGTAGCTGCCACCCTAGGAGATCATCTAGTTTGCCTAGTGGTTGGGTCCGCCCTGGTTGTATGGTATTTTTATTGTATAACGGTAATATATTTATGACAAGCCTTCAAGACCTATAGTCCCTTCAGGTTAGTCCAGAACTGGGCTAGAGATGATTTTGCTCAGACATATATAGAAGTGATATCTGACCGATAGATATCGTACTTTAAATGGGGCTTTCTGAAATTTATATAAAACGTCTGCAGCCATGAACAACACAGCTTTATTAGGACCCCCTACCTGAACTGAAATATCAGGATATATCAAATTGCGCTTACATGCCAGTTTAGTTCAGGAGGATTTGAGTAAAATAAATTGTGTGTCACGCTTTTCTACTCACTTCCATTGGATCCAGAAACCTTTAACAAAGCAAAGTCGTTCAACCATAATTTTTATTTTCTGAATCTAGGCAAAACGTATGACAACTTCCACATATAAAGCAATATACATAATATTCTCTTTCTCCTCGCAGTAACAGAGTACCATTACAGTGTGCAAATCACAGCACATTTGCTTGAAATGTTTATGGATAACAATATTTAGTGTGATAAAGTTGTAACATAAATGCATTTCTAAAGGGCCGGCCCATCCACTAGGCAGACTAGATGGCCACCTAGGATGACAGACCTCAGTGGGCGGCACATGACACCTCTACCATTGTATAGAGCAGCAGCAAAGCAAGCCCTCCAGCACCACTGTGGGCCTTGAAACACCCATCCATGTGTGGGTACTCATGGCTTGCTGCTCCTGCACCTTCCGACAGGAGGTTGTGTCAGAGGGGACAGGAGTGGCAGGCCATGAGTAACACTTGCAGATGTTTCAAGGCCCAGTGCAACGCTAGAGGGCTTGTTCTGCCACTGCTTTCTACAATGGTAGAGAGGTCTCAGTGCCAATCCCCCCCAGGTGAGGGTGAGAGGGAAGGGAAGGGGATATGTATGCTGGGGGTGGGGGGCTACCTAGAATGACATAAACCATTAGGTTCAGTCCTACATCTTTATGTTATTGGGAGTCAATTTTCAAATAGCCAGCTTTGTTGTAAACATATGGGTACTTTCACTGAGGGTGATTTATTACAGGCGTTATTGGTAGGCGCTTACAGAGCCACGTATGTACTGCAGGCACTATTTTGCAAAGACAAGTAGGTGCCTACTTGTCTTTATAAAACACTAGCATAACTGGCAGAGAACACACCTTGAATGTGGATGTGATCACTTATACTTTCAATCTGTTCAAACTCAGCCAGGGGGTTAATCTTCTGCTAGTCTCGCTCTGCTCACATCTTCTCAAGTCACTTCACTGGCTCCCTATCCATTTTCGCATTTAGTTCAAACTTTTTCTACCGACCCATAAATATATTCCTTCAGCAGATCCTCACTACCTTTCCTCTCTTATCTCCATACACCCTATCTCAGGAACTCCACTCTTCTGGCAGATAATTCTTATATATGCCTGTGATGTGGTCTATAAGAGTATTGCCTGTCCCTCTCCAGAGGGATTATCAACAGGTCCCTTTAAGAGAGCCTGCAGCCCACAGTTCAGGGCGGGGAGGGTGTGGCTCCCAGGGAGAGATTAAAACCCCAACAGGCTGCAGGAGGGCGAGAGGCCGGTGGAGCCAGAGGTCTTTTCCAGGAAAGCCGTGTGAAGATAGGAGCTTTAACTGGGGCTAGAGGAAGAGCAGGAGAACCAGACTGTAAAGGTTAAACAACTGGGATAGAATAAAGCTGACACTGTTTTCTTGAAGGCTGTGAAGGTCTAACAGCTTGGATGAAATCAAACTGATATTGTTTTCTTGACTGCTGCCTGTTCTATCTTTTATGCAAATAATAGCAGTTTCTGTGATTCTTCTGTAGAAGCTTTTCTTGTATCAAGTTGAACTCTTGGCTAATGAGGTCTCAGATACCATAGGTTGCCACTGTTTCATGAAACTCCAGTGGACTAATACCTAAAAATACATCAATGACCTCTGTCTTAAACATCTAGCCATGTGAGTCCCCTTCTAATGCAGTACTCGTTGATGTGAATTTTTTCTATACTGATTTAAACAGATGTAATGCTTAATAGTAAATAGTAAACCAGTGCTTAGCTTTACGATGGATTTTGCATTATGGAAGTGCACATCCTGCACAGTTAAAGAATAGCCTACCAGTTTCCCAATTCATTAGATACCGTAGAAATTGTACCAATCTATGTGAGTTCAAGAGACAGTCATCTACTTTACGTAACAATTTTTTGCAACGGGGATATCCCCCTAAAGTAATACACCAAGCCTATAAGAGAGCGAGGTACCTCAATCGAGATTTACTCATTAATCCTCCAAGCACAAGAAGCGTCACTCCCCAGCTACACATCAATTTCGTTACAGCATTTTCACCGTTCAGTTATTCTCTACAACGGAGTATAAAACGGCATGCTAATGTCTTACAAGGCATTCCAGAATTAGCAGACTATACAGTGAGATGCGTCTGGCAGAGGCAAAAAAATTTTAAAGAGCTGCTTAGTCCTGCGGTCTTACGTCCTCTTCCAGTCTCTACGCCCTCGACGATCGAAGGCCACACACGTTGTGGAACCTGTAATATCTGTTCAATTACTTTGGAACTACAGGATTTTTATTATCATAATACCTGTTATCGATTATGAAGCACCACTAATTGTAAATCTATACAAGTCATTTATGCACTTCGTTGTCCTTGTGACCTTCTCTATGTCGGGAAAACCACTCGTTCCCTACAGGTGAGAATCAATGAGCATAGGAGTAGGTTAAGATGCCAAAGACGGGAAGCCCCGATTGTTGATCACTGTTTGAATTTACAACATGCCTTTTCTGAACTAAGATGTTTCGTTATTGAACAAGTTCTTTTTCCAATCCGGGGAAAATCAATAGATCACACGCTACTATACCGTGAACAACGTTGGATTCACACTCTTGATTCAGTAATACCTCAGGGGCTTAATTCCCGAATTGAATGGGAATTGTGTATATGATAAAATTAAATCTATAGCTTATTTTTTCACCTAAGGGATAACACCTGTTTTAAGTGCTACTCATTACAAAAGACTATTTTACTTGTCCGCATGCGCGGCGTTTTTGTTAGTAGAGCACACCGTTGACAAAGCTCCATTGAACCAGGCTGGTGCAGCAATAGGTAGGAGGACCGGCGAACATGTTAATAAAACGGTTTATAAAAATGTTAATACCAGAAGCATGTAACTGAAGAACTTATTTCTCCTTGTAGTGACGATGTGAAAGTTTTCCCCTGATGAAACCAATAGGAGAAACGCACCTCATAGCGCATGAATCAGCGTCAAAGGGAAATCCATCGTAAAGCTAAGCACTGGTTTACTATTAAGCATTACATCTGTTTAAATCAGTATAGAAAAAAATTCACATCAACGAGTACTGCATTAGAAGGGGACTCACATGGCTAGATGTTTAATACAGAGGTCATTGATGTATTTTTAGGTATTAGTCCACTGGAGTTTCATGAAACAGTGGCAACCTATGGTATCTGAGACCTCATTAGCCAAGAGTTCAACTTGATACAAGAAAAGCTTCTACAGAAGAATCACAGAAACTGCTATTATTTGCATCTTTTGACTCTGTGATAGATAACCACACCAACAATTGTTCTATCTTTTAAACAAAATCCCTTTCCACCACACTATCACAATGCCCTTCTTTGCCACTGCCAACTCCAGACTTCATTCATTCCGCCTTGCTGCTCCATATGCAAGGAAGAAACTAGCTGAGTTAGTACAAGCAGCTCCATCTCTGCCCTATTCAAATACAGGCTAAAAACCCATTTCTTTGAAGCTGCTTTTGGATCCTGATCCCCTTACTCTCCTGATCATCAGCTATCTGTATCTTTACCATTTCCCTAGATTTACCCTAGTCCCCAGTTGTTGTGTAGTCTGTCTTGATTAGATTGTAGGGTTTGATATGCAGGGACTGTCTCATACTTGTATATGTCCAACATGGAAGCAACAGGACACCCGCAAGCAAAAAGCCCAGCAATCAGGAGAGAGGCATCAAAAGAAGGTTCCAAATCTTTATTCAGGGATGAAGATAATTACAAACAGGGATATGTTTACTCCTGGGATAAAAAGGGTACAGGAGTAGAAATTGGTCTAGACACAGATCGACCTTCCTTGATAAAAGAAATACTGATGCAGGTGAGTCAAAGGTTGACAGTTCAGATTTAGAACCAAAGAAAAAAAAGGAATTGGAGTGAATCAGAAGAGTTCTTAGATGCCTCCATTTCTCTTTTTCCTTCACAAAAAGATAAACGTCCCATCACCAACAAAAGGTTTTTCGATATGGACAAGCTTTGGAAAGGCAGGGGTTGGGATCATTCACGGTCACGCCTACCCTCACTGGAATATAAAAAAACAGAATTTCAAACAAGAGGTCAGGGACAGGGAAGAGTCGTCAGAAGGGAATGGACATGCAACAGATCAGATTACAGAAAGTTTCAACATCAGGAGTAGACACTGGAGTCATAAACATTTCTAAATATTCATTGAGTAAGACAGAAATTTTGGTACTAAGCAAGGTTTGTGTGGGGACACTGCAGGCACTGATGAATGTACACAAGCTTGGATTATTTAGAAATGCAGATTTACTACCATATGTATATGTGACCCATGAAAAATTGCTTTCAAACTTGTTTCAGGTTTCCTTTTCTCATGACTCCTTCCCATCCATCTCAATAGGAATTTTCCTTTTAAAATGGGACTATATAATTTAACTGAGCCCAGAGCTACCCTGTGGACTTACTTCTGCAGAAAGCTTTCAGACCCAGTCTTGTTTATGAATGTTCATCTTACTGCATTCTGGGATAGATTAATTAAAAAAAAAATTCTCTATCTATGGTTTGGTGTGATGCTACCCTCTGGTGGCTGTAATAGCATATGCCAACACTATGGCTCAACACACTGCGATGGTGTGCATATAACTGGAGTGTGCAGGTTTGAGACCTGGCTGTGGATCATGTATCTACAGGACAATTCACATCATTGTAAGGGACCTCCACATTTAATCAAGTGGGGGTGTATATACTGTATATATATATAGTGCTGGTAGGCAACAGATTAATGGCAGGACTCCTGAGCCCAGAAGGCGAATAGGCAAACCAGATGAGGGGACTTGGATTTTGCAACTGTTTAGAGGGAAAGCTGATGGCAGACAGTGATCATTTGGTGACTTAAAGCTTGGAAAGAGGCGAGATCTTGGGTTTAATTGTTGATGTAAAAAAAAAAAAACAGTTTAGTTTGCTTTATAGGTTATAAATTAACTTAAGAAATGCCATACTAGGTCAGACCAGGGTCCATCAAGCCCAGAATCCTGTTTCCAACAGTGGCCAATCCAAGTCACAAGTACCTGGCTGGTTCCTGAAGGCCACAGGTTCCACTAGGCTTGTCCAAGGGTAAGCAGTGGATTTCTCAGGTCCTCTTTAATAATGGTTTGTGGACCTTCCCAAACCTTTTTTTTTTAAACCCAGATACACTAACAGCTATTAATTTATAGGCTTCTATCATATCTCCCCTTAGCCTTCTCTTTTCCCATGTTGAAGAGCCCTAACCATTTAAGCCTTTCCCCATAGGGGTATCCTTCCATCCCCTTTACTATTTTGGTGGCTCTTCTCCGTACCTTTTCTATTTCCGCTATATCCTTTCTAAGATTCAGCGACCAGATGGGCGACATTCAGGACTGGCGCCAGGGCGGCGATACTGCCCCCAGTATAATACCAGCAGCTGCACATGGAACTCATGTAAGTCCTGGCATGCCTGTTTGGTCTGTGGAGCTAGCCACTCAGCTTCCACGTGTAGATCCACCAGTAAGGAAAAGCCTTTTAAGCAGCTGCCCAATGACCCAGTGAAGGACATGGCTCCCTCGCACATCAGGCTTGAAAGCTTGCATTTGTAGCCGTGGTCCTATACTCATTGGGACTGGGCATGCATGGATGGCTTTGCAGAAGATTTCCCTATTATATCCTCCGTCCCTACTTCCTTTCCTACCATATGCAAATCCCCTTCCTTCCTTCAGCACCTTCAGGTGGTGCAGGGGACAAAAACAAAAATCACCAAGGAAAACATCTTGGGAAGGGTCTCATGTTGTCCCTGTTGGGAACAGTGCCAAAGAAGGAGCCAGGCAAATTCCATTTGATACACAACCTGTTCTGTCCCGCGGGCAAGTCGTTTGATGACCATATTGATCCTTCTTTGTGTTCCATGAGAAATGCGTCTATCAATCAGGCCATAGCAATCATTGGGAATTTGGGCCACAGGCAAAACTGGCTAAGGCAGAGATAGCGTCGGCATTCTGACTGCTCCTAGTGCATCCAGACTCTTTTTCATCTACTCTGTTTTCACTTTCAAGGGCGAAGGACTACTATGATAAATGTATGTCCATGGGCTGCTCAATTTCTGTACATATTCTGAGTAGTTCAGTTCATTCCTGCTTTGGCCAGATGAAGAAATAGCCGGGCCTGGCTCAACTGTTCATTACCATGATTTCCTGTTTGTGGGGGCCAGATTCGAGGAATGCAAAAGGATCTTGAATTCCTGCGAGCCCATCACACAGTGGTTTAGAGTACCTCTGGCGGCAGAAATGACCATGGGACCCGCAGGACACATTTCTCAGAATTGAGCTAGATATACAAGTCCGAGTGTCTAGACTACCCAGGGATAAGTTGGAGAAATTAAAAACCACCATTGGGCAAATGAGAGGCTTGTGAAAAGCTAGATTAGAATAGAAAGCTAAATTAGAGCAGTTTCAGTCTCTGCTCAGTTTATTATGTTTCACCTGTAAGGTGATCCCGATGAGGCATGTTTTCTGTCACCGACTGGCTCTTGTGACAAGGAGGGGTCAAGCAGAGGCACCACCGCATCAGGGTTGATAAGAGCATATGTGAAGACCTACGAGTCTGGCAGGACCCCCCCCTGTTGAAACTGCGACCTGGAATTGCTCACGGATGCATCGGGGGAGGGGGGGCAGTTTTGGGATATACGTCTGGAGGGGGGGGGGGGCCTGGGGCTTGGAGTCTTGATCGCGCGAGTGGCACTCCTTTGGTGCTAACGAGGATATCACATCCCCTGGAGTTATTCCCCATGATGGCAGCCCTATCTGGCCCCCTCAATTGGCTAACAGGGTGATTACATTCCACATCAATAATTTGGCGGTAGTCTAAGCAGTACACGAGATGTATGTCAGGATGCTAGGGGTGGTGGTGCTGACCCAGAAAATTGTTATGTTCTGCATTCCGTATAATATCACCTTTAAGGCAGAGCATATTACAGGATTCTACAATTACATTTCTGATGACCTTTCTCATTGCTCCATGCCATCAGAATATCCATTCCCAGCAGCAATCTGGGCATTGAGCCTGCCAAAGTGCGGGAGCTATCGATGGGTTTCCTTGGCCAAATGCACCAGTCAGAAATATTTTCGAAGCCTGGGAGCATTTCTGTGAGTTCTGTAGCCTTAACGGGATCAGGGATAGTGACCGATGCATGACGGGCTCCACTCCCCAGTGGATTCTATCATGCAAGGGCAGCAGCATGATGAAATCTGCAGTACAGATGTGTCTGGTGGCAGTCACTTTCTTCGCCTGGGCAATGAGGAAAAAGAGCCCTTCAGCCGATTTCGTCATTGCTAAAGGATGATGGTGCAGTTGCTGACCGTTGCCGCACTCTAGACCACAGGCGCCTGATCTCCCACGAGGAGTTAAGGAAGCTGCTCACCATCATGGATGGTGGTCTGCTAGGACACCTTTGAGACTCATCTTTTCAGTTGTGCCTTTTCCTTAGCATTCTCCAGGGCACTCAGGGTAGGACAGCTTCTTTCGTCCTCATGTTCCTGGTTCCATAACATGATTGCTGATGCCCTTTCTCATTTTAAGATGGCAACATTCCAGACCAATGCTCCAGGGGCAGATGCAGTCAAGACATCCATTCCAGAGGCAGTCTGGGTGTTGGGTCTGCTGAAGTTTAGAGCCTCTAGATGGGTTTCCAGGCTGACACTTGAAGGCCCAGGATCACTTCTGGGACCTGTGTGTGCAGGACAGCATCAGGGAGGGGACTGCTTTAAGACCAGCACCATTCTTCGCTGTATATTCTGCTACAGGGACAGGGACAGGGGGCAGGAGTAAATCTGCAGTAAGAACATGCTTAATGGCCAATACCTCTTTTGCCAAAGCAATGGGAGAACGGAGCCCTTCCGTGGATTTTGTCACTGCAAGGATAATGAAGGGATGGTCAGCTGAGCATCGCCACACACCTAACTGTAAACCTGTAGTTCTAAGATGGACCCCACGAAAGGAGGGGGCCAAATTGCCATGGTCACCCCTGCCAGGAGACCACATGTGTCCGGTGTGGTATTTTGAGGCTTGCAGATGATTACGCCTGATGGGAGGCGAGCAGTGTTGATCAATGTAGAGGACCCCCGTCTCACTTCCGGTTTACCAGGGTGCGGAAGTCGTAAACTACAATGCCTGATCACATCAAAGTACACAAAACGCATATACTGACTCTGGGACATAAAAGAGAGATGGAGGAGCCAAGGTGTGCCATCTCTAATATAAATTAAATGAGTACTGTGATAAGGAAGCTTATCATAGCTCAGGAAGGAGCTATAGTAAAGGTGAAGTGACTCTGAACAAGCAACCTGTCAGTTCTGGTAGAAATAAGAAAACAGAATTTTCCCATAAAAGACTACCAGTCCCAGAATGCACCAGGTTTCCAGCAGCCATTAGAGGAGCTGAAGTGGGGAAACGTGTGTTCAATCAGGAGGGCTATGAGGTAATCCCTAAGCACTCATCTCAAAGGGCAGGGCCTGATTCAGCACAGCTGCGCTGTGTTAGGGTGGAGCACTCATCTAGGCAGAATAAAGGTAGAGTTTATTCTACAGAGAATCATCCTCATCATCATCTTCATGATCAGCTTGGATATCCTCAGTTTCATCTGGAGGATCATCAGAAGCAGAAGCCAAACCGGACGGACAGAGAGGGCAAGAAACCCTTTGGAAGAAAGAAAAGCCTTTGGGAGGACTAGAGGAGTCTGGAGCAGTACGTATACTGGGAGGCATTCCAAGGGCCAGCATACACCATTGGACTGGGGAAAGCCAGAGGAATGGTGCTGCAGAGCTAGGAATCTCCAGACGGTACCTGTGAGGGAGACGGCTGCACTTGGAAGGGACTCTAAGACCCGTGCCAGAAGGTATGTGAAGAGAGACCCAGTGTCCAGGGATCTGGATTGGAAGGCTGGACATAGGAACTGGACTACATACTGGCCAGGCTATATAGAGAGGAACTCTAACAGCAATGGAAGCTCAGGTATGAACACTGATCTATGCCCTAGCTATAACCTTGAAAGACAGCAGGGAAACAAGTATTCTCCTGAAAGTGCTCCATTGAGAAATTCCTCTGTGCCAATCCATGATATTGAACCCATGATTGTTGAAGAAGGGGGAGACGTTGCAGATGAAGGCTGTGTTTACATGGACTGCTCTCTGTCCAAACTCCTTTGGTGATTTTCTGTTATAAAATACAACAACCATCACAAAGAAATACAAACTTGTTCTTTAAATCTACTCAGAAAAGCTCCTGAGTAGGATTTTTAGCCACGCAGTAGAAAGCAAGCCAGCTAAGGGGTTTCAGCTGGGTAACTGCTAGCAATTGAGCCTTACCTAATTGCTTGTGAGCTCTGAGGGAATCACTTCTGAATCTATGTGGGAAGATATAAGAAGTTAACCTGAAAAGAACAGTTTTTCCTTTCTTTGTGGATTTTGTTTGTTGTTTGATACACTGCTAAGAAAATATTAGCTAAAGCCTACAGAAAAGACCAGTTTGTTGCCAACCAGGTCTTTATTCTTTTGCTTTGATTGCCTGATAAGTTCAACTGTTGTTTTCCTGATTTTGTTTTTCCAAGTTTAACACTGAAAGCAAGTAACCTGATTTATGTGCTACCAAGAATATCTGTGTTGGGAGAAATAACCCCATAAATAAATATCTTATTGGCTTTACCCTCAAGCACAACTAATTATTGTGAGCAGCTGTGTCTGGTGTGAATGGACTGCATTGCCCACAATCCCTTGCAAATCATATTGATATATGCACTTGCCAAGACTGTGAACATTCTCACCCAGGCAGCCGTCTGACAGTACTTACAATGGCACACTGTGAAAATATATCTTGACCAAAACACCAATTACTGAAAAAATCAGGTCTGCAGAGGTCAAATGAAATAAAACAGGAGTCAGTTTAAAAATCCATAATGTTATATCAATAGAAGAGTCCCTTGCCTAGAGTCACCATATCTAATAAAAACAGAAGAAGCAGAGAGGTGAATTCAACTATACCCCATTATAAAAAGCAAATTCTGGCCAAAACAATTGTAAGGAAGCAGAGGTACGGAAGTCGGTCATCGCAGAGGCGGACCTTGAGGTTGGCTATTACGGCATTTATTCCTTCCGCATTGGGGTGGCTATCATGGCAGTTGGGCTTGGCATGACAGGGGAACAAATCATATCCATGGGTGGGTGGCGTTCTGACCGTTATAACGTGTACGTTCGCCCAGAAGCTAGGGATTGACGAATGTTGCTGTGACTAACCTGACCTTTCTTGTGTTCTTCTTTCGATGGTTTGCCATAGATGCAACTCCCCTGGAAATGTGAATATGAGGCCATTCATATGTCCACGGGGTGCAAAGGAAATCCATAGCATACCACAGGGCTTTAATTTGGACCTGAATCCTGCAGAGGTGTTGATTGTCAGGATGGAGGTGCAGGGAATGATATGGGACCTGCTGGTTCCATCTCTTATGTGCAGGAGGAGGGCGGACAGGAGCCCTTTAGTCTTAGTGATGCATCTGGAGAGGAAACAATTGGCCAAGACCCGCAGTGTCAAATTAACTGGAAGATGCAGCTGGCCAATATATTCTCTGGGACTCGGGTAGTATGGTCCCATATCGTACCACTGAGGGTTTGAAAAGGCAAAAAAGTCACACTGAGCAGTGCAGAAAACAAGACGAAAGTCGAATGGATGGTTGGCTTGCTTCATGGATAATGTGTATCAGTTATGACAGCAATGGTTAAGAAATATTTTCAGGTCAAGGGGTGGGCTTTGATGGCACCTCCCTTGGGCAAGTAGGGGCTGTGCACCTCGAGGATAAGTATCAGAGAGGTTTAGGGCAATTTAATGTATATATGTTTGAGAATTGTACATTGTGAATTTTGGTTATATGTCTGCTTATGGTTATGCTGTGGCCAACATTATACAATAAACTCTAAATTTTTGTGGCAAAACTGGTCGTCTATCAGCGGTGAGGGATGACTTAAGTGAGGGGGCAGGGCAAAACAGGGGGAGAAAGGGTCACAGGGGCAACAGGGGAAGGAGGGTGGGGCAGGGAACATGGTCTAGGCCTGGATGCCACTTAAACGGTTGAGACTTCGATTTTCATACTTTGGACATATCATGCAAAGAGAGAGATCATTGGAGAAAGACATAATGCTTGGCAAGGTAAAAGAGAAAGGCGGGCAATAGATACAATAACAGCAGCTATGGAAACAACTATCAACAATGAGCCACTTGGCTGAAGACCGAACAAAATTTAGGTCAATTATACAGAGGGTCACCAGGAGTCGACACCGACTTGATGACACTGAACAATATCTCAATTTTTAGACATTTTATTCTGACCCTTTGTGATGGCTACTCCCTCCTATGTGAGAGACTCTATGCATATAGAAACATAGAAATATGACGACAGAAAAAGACCACATGGCCTATCTAGTCTGTCCTTCCATAACAACTACAACAGTCCACTTTTTGCCTTTAGAGATCCTCTGTGTTGGTCCCATGCTTTCTTGAATTCAGTTACTGTCCTCATCTCTACCACCTCCACTGGGAGACTATTCCACGGATCCACTACTCTTTCCGTAAAGAAATATTTCCGCATATCACTCCTGAATCTATCTCCCTTCACCCTCATCCCATGTCCCCTCGTAGCAGAACTTGCTTTCAATTGAAAGAGGCTCTCTCCCTGAACATTTATGCCACGGAGGTATTTAAACATCTCAATCATATCACCTCTATCCCGCCTTTCCTCTAAGGTGTACATATTAAGATCCTTAAGTCTGTCCTCATATGCTTTATAATGAAGCCCATTAATCATTTTGGTAGCAACCCTCTGCACCGACTCCATCCTGTTCACATCCTTTTGAAGGTGCGGTCTCCAGAATTGCACACCATACTCCAAATGAGGTCGCACCAAAGACTTATACAGAGGCATTATCACCTCCTTTTTTCTGCTAGCCATTCCTCTCCGTATGCACCCAAGCATCCTTCTAGCTTTTGCTGTCGCCTTTTCCACCTGTTTAGCTACTTTAAGATCATCAGACACAACCACGCCTAGGTCCCGCTCTTCTTTAGTGGACAAAAGTACTTCACCTCCTATACTGTATTGCTCCCTTGGATTGCTGCAGCCCAAATGCATGACCTTACATTTTTTAACATTAAATCCCAGCTGCCAAATTCTAGACCATTCTTCAAGCTTAGCTAGATCCCTCGTCATGTTATCTACCCCTTCCTGGGTGTCTACTCTATTGCAGATTTTGGTATCATCCGCAAAGAGGCAAACCTTACCCGACAG
Source organism: Ichthyophis bannanicus (assembly GCA_033557465.1). Classification (NCBI taxonomy): domain Eukaryota; kingdom Metazoa; phylum Chordata; class Amphibia; order Gymnophiona; family Ichthyophiidae; genus Ichthyophis; species Ichthyophis bannanicus. Next base: position 1,046,603,188 of record CM066033.1, read on the forward strand.
CCCTTCCGCTATATCACTAACAAAGATGTTAAAAAGAATTGGACCAAGGACAGATGTTGATGGTCTTTGAGAATTTTAACCACGATTTGATTCTTGTTACACCAGATGTTGTGTCATTGTACACTAACATCCCACAACAGGTGGCATTGGACATAGCTGAAGTAATTTTACTTGAGCATAGTGAAGGCCATAGGATCCCCACAGCTTACCTAACACAACTTGCTCGCTTGGCACCAACAGAAAATTATTTCTGTTTTAGAGATTTTTTACAAACAAACAAAAGAGGAGGCCATGGGGTCATCGATGACCCCAGCTATAGCTAACTTATACATTGCTCATCTTGAGGAGAAATTTTTGAAACAACATCCGTTTTCACATCAAATAAGATTTTGGAAGAGATAGCGTAATTACTCACCTGTAACAGGTGTTCTCCAGGAGCAGCAGGAATCAGTCCTCACATATGGGTGACGTCGGCGCCGACAGAGCCCTCGCGGAGCAATTTTCCCCAGCTTTCAAAGAAAGCCTTTGGGAATTGCAGCGTGCATGCGCGGTCCCCTTCCCGCCCAAAGGTGCCATCTTGGCCAGTCTGATGACATAGCGAAAAGACAGCAAAAAATTTGCAAAAACTAAATCATATGACTGCAACTCCACGGGGAGGAGGGAGGGTTGTGAGGACTGATTCCTGCTGCTCCTGGAGAACACCTGTTACAGGTGAGTAACTACGCTTTCTCCAGGACCAAGCAGGAAGTCAGTCCTCACATATGGGACTCCCAAGCTTAAGGCTACCGGAGACCCTAAGCACAAAAATGAGCTCCCTCTAGCTCAGCAGCACAGAAGGAATCTTCTCTGACTAATCTCCAACCGGTAGCCCAACATCCGGGATGGAGGGTAGGAGTTGCTTAAACCTCGAAGAGATTACGGAGGACTGCCTGTTCGAAAGCACTGTCCCTGCGGGACTCCCTCTCGAGGCAGTAATGGGTTGCAAAAGTCTGGCTCGAAGACCAAGTAGCGGCCCGGCAGATGTCTGCCAATGGAACAGAGCGGAGGTAAGCCACTGACGCAGCCTTCGCCCTAACCCGACGAGCCGTGACTCGACTTTCCAACGAGAGGCCTGCCGCCCCATAAGTCCAAGCGATACAGTCAGCTACCCAGATGGACAGAGTACGCTTGGAGACAGGGAGCCCTAATTTATTAGGGTCATAAGACAGGAAGAGCTGAACAGTCTTACGGTGCTCCCGCGTACGATCAAGGTAGAAGGTTAACGCCCTCCGACAGTCCAGGGTATGCAAGACCATTTCAGCTCGGCTGGAGTGTGGCCTGGGAAAGAAGGTCGGAAGCACCACCTCCTGATTGATGTGAAAAGGGGAGACCACTTTTGGAAGAAACTTAGGGTGAGTCCGCAGGGACTACCCTGTTCTTGTAGAACCTAGTGTAAGGGGGATCAGACACTAGGGCCTGCAGTTCACTAACGCGTCTAGCGGAAGTGAGGGCTACCAGGAATAAGGTTTTCCAAGAAAGAAAACGGAGAGGACAGGTAGCCATGGGTTCAAAAGGCGGACAGGTGATCCGCTGCAAAACCACGTTCAGGTCCCAGTCGGGGGCTGGGGGGCGCAAAGGTGGTTTAAGGAGAAGGAGACCTCGGGAGAACCGTGCCACGAGAGGATGGCCAGAAAGAGGCCTGCCTTCCACCGGTACATGATGTGCAGAAATAGCACTGAGGTGAACTTTGACCGAGTTGGACTTTAGTCCAAGATTGGAGAGGGAAAGCAAGTACTGCAAGACCACCGACACCGGGCAGGAGAAGGGGTCTTGAGACTGTGGAGTACACCAGGTGGAGAAGCGACGCCATTTAAGGGCGTAGGATTTCCGGGTAGAGGGTCGCCTGGAAGCTAGCACGACCTCTTCCACCTCTGGAGGCAGCAGGAGGGGAGCAAGGACTACCCTTTCAGCAGCCAGGCCATCAGATGAAGAGATCTGAGGTTGGGGTGTAGGAGAGACCCCTGATCCTGGGTCAGGAGATCGGGTTGAAACCCCAGAGGCAACGGAGTATCTACCGCCAGTTGCATCAGAAGTGGGAACCACGGTTGCCTGGGTCACCGGGGAGCTATCAGGATCATCGAAGCCTTGTCCTGGAGAACCTTGAAAAGTGTTCGAGACACCAGCGGCATGGGAGGAAAGGCATACAGAAGGCCCGTGGACCATGAGAGCAGAAAAGCATCCGCCGCTACTCGGAGGGGATGCGGTTCCTGAGAGCAGAACCGAGGAAGTTGCCTGTTCAGAGGACTGGCAAAGAGATCCAGCGTGGGGAGGCCCCACTGGAGAAAGATCCTTTGAACCACCAACGGGTCCAATCTCCACTCGTCTGGTTGGAGGATTCTGCTCAGTTTGTCTGCCAGGTAATTTTCTTGACCTGGGAGATAGACGACTTTGAGGAGGATCCCTCGGCTGACGGCCCAAGCGCAGAGCTTTTGTGCTTCCCGACAGAGAAGGAAGGAGCCCGTGCCCCCCTGTTTGTTCACGTAGAACATGGCCACTTGATTGTCCGTCTGGACGAGGACGGACTGGCGAGCGGTAAGGTGGGAGAAGGCCCGGAGAGCCAGGCGGACTGCTCTGAGCTCCAGGAAGTTGATCTGCTGGGCAGATTCCCACGGGGTCCAGAGACCCTGAGTACATGTCCCTTGGCAATGTGCTCCCCAACCCAGGAGAGAAGCGTCGGTCATCAGCACCTGAACAGGCGGAGGAGACTGAAAGGGCATTCCGAGCACTAGGTTGGGCAGATGAAGTCACCACCGTAGAGAAGAGACCAGCGGGCTGGAGATTCGTACTGAGTCCGCTAGTCTCCCCGAGGCCTGACGCCATTGTGAGCGAAGGCACCATTGAGCAGGTCGCATATTCAGGCGGGCATTGGGGGTCACATGGACCGTGGAAGCCATATGGCCGAGCAGTTTCAGAAAGTGCCTGGCCGAGACCCGGGAATGGCTGCGAAAGCGGCTGGCGAGAGCCATGAGCCGGTGTGCCCTGTCGAGCGGCAGAAAGGCTCGCGCTTGAAGCGTGTCTAACCTGGCGCCGATGAACTCGAGATCCTGAGAGGGGAGCAAAGTGGACTTTGCGAAGTTGACGACAAAGCCCAAGTACTGGAGCAGAGTCACAGTACGTTGCGTGGCGTGAGTGGCCTCCATGGAGGACGGTGCTCTGATGAGCCAGTCGTCTAGGTAAGGGAAGACAAAGAGGCCCTGAAGCCGGAGATAAGCCGCCACCACTGCGAGACATTTTGTGAAGACTCGTGGTGCGGAGGATAGGCCAAAGGGCAGTACCCTGTACTGGTAATGATTGCCTGCCACCACAAACCTTAGGTATTGTCGGTGGCTTGGGTGGATGAGGATGTGAGTGTAGGCATCCTTTAGATCCAAGGAGCATAGCCAATCTCCCTGCCGGAGGTAGGGCAGCAGGATTCCAAGGGTAAGCATCTTGAACTTTTCCCTCTCCAGGAACTTGTTGAGGTTCCGCAAGTCCAGGATGGGTCTGAGGCCTCCAGTTCGCTTTGGTATCAGGAAGTACCTGGAATAAAAGCCTTGACCTCTCAGGTGGTGGGGCACTGGCTCCACCGCCTGTTCCTGAAGAAGACTTGCCAACTCTTGAAGGAGTAAGTCCGGTGAAGAGGGGGTCGCAGAGGCTCCCCTGGAAAGTAGGGGGGAGGTACCTGGTGGAAGTGTAGAAGATAGCCCTCTCGGACTATGTGGAGCACCCAGGTATCTGACGTGATGTTGGACCACCTGTGGGCAAAGTGGACCAGCCGGCCTCCCGTGCTGAGAGAAACCAGCGGAGGGGGAGAGGCTATGCTGAAAGAGTCAAAAACCCCCACCCTGCGGAGCAGGGGCCGGTGGCGCAGGCTTGGGGGCTTGCTGCCTACGGGATCCGTTACCCCGTCCCTTGGCCTGCTGACCCTGTTGGGGAGCTGCGGAGGCCTGATAATGAGGGTAGTGTTTATAGGCAGCCGTCTTCCTCGGGTAAAAGGGCTTTTTCCCCGAGCCCTTCTTCTGGGAAGAGGCAGAGGTTTTCCTGGAGAGCCGAGTCCTGGTGAGAGTCTCTGTCTCGAGTTGTGCAGCCTTCTCATCCATAGGTTTGCCAAAGAGGTTTTCACCTCTGCAGGGGACATCGACCAACTTGTCCTGCACCCAGGGCTCGAGGTCGGATGACTGAAGCCAAGCCTGTCGGCGGGCCCCGATGCCGGCTGAGGCTACTCGAGCCGATGCCTCAAAGCCATCATAGGCTGCTCGAGAGATAAACTTTGAGCACTCTCGAATACCAGTGGACAAGGCCAGGAACCTCCGCAAAGGTTCCTCGGAGAGACCAGCAGAGAATCCGGCTATTTCTTTAGCCAGGTCCCTGAGATACATGCCCATGTAGAGCTGGTAATTCTGGACCCGACAAGCAAGCATAGAGCCCTGGAAACACTTCTTACCGATGCCATCCAGGCTGCGGGCTTCCCTGCCGGGAGGCACCGAGGAGTGCATCTTCTGGCTCTTGAGCCTATGCATGGCCGATTCCACCACCATGGAATGGTGCGGCAGCTGTGCTTTTTGGAAGCCAGGGCTCTTGCGGACTCGATATATGGCATCGACCCGCTTGCTTAATACCGGCGACGACGCCGGGCTCTCCCACATGCGGAAGAGAAGTCGTTCCAGCATCGGAGGAACCGGTACAGTAAAATGCTCCTTTGCAGGAGAGTCATACTGGAAGGCATCGAGCTCTTCGGCTCGAGGCTCCTCCTCGGGATCCGCAGGGAAGGCCAAGGCCTTGGCCATATCCCTCACGAAGTCCGAGAACCGTGCATCCTCCGGAGGGGACTGTCTCCGAGGTTCGGACTCGGGGGAGTCCGAAGGGATACACCGACTCTGAAAAGAATCAGGTGACTCATCCACCTCGGATTCCCAGGCGGACTCCTCGGAGGAGGAGTCAAGCGGCTCTGGCCGGGCGGGCACAGACGCCGTCCGCCCAGACGCCGAGGGAGTCGGCGTCGACGACCGTGGCCACGAACGGGAGGCCGAAGGGGACCTCGACCGAGGATCAACTCGAGCCCGCATGGACTCGAGGATCGGCTCGGTCTCCGGGGTCGACTTAGACGTCGACGTCCCGGTGGTCAGGGCAGAAGCGCCAGCGAGGCCAGCGATCAATGCCCGCTGCTGGTCCATGAAGGCAGCCAGGCTGCTCTCCAAGGCCGTCAACCTGAGTCCGAACTCAGGAGACCCAGCAGCCCCCGACTCGGGCCCCGACGGTGTCGGGCCCGACGTCGGACCCCTCGGAGGCGAGTCCACGAGGACAACAGGACTTACGTGAGCAGACGAGTCCATCTCCAGACAAGGCTGTTTGGACGGCCGCTCCAGCTCCAAAGACCCGGGACGGCTATCGGGGCTATGCGACCTGGCCCTCGCGGAGCCAGGAGCATCCACCGACGCCGTCCTCGCGGGTTTCTTCCTCCGATGATGTTCCCGGGAAGGAGACCCCCTCTCAGAGGAGCTCCGACGGTGTTCAGAGCCAGATTCCCTGGACACCGAAGCTTCTGACGAGGTCCGGGTACGGCTGGGGTCAGAGAAGATTCTCTCCCGCTGATGCTGCCGACTCCGCAAAGATTTCGCGGACATCTTGCTACAGGCTCCACAGATCATTTCTTCATGATCTGGGCCCAGGCAACGGAGGCAGCAATCATGTGTGTCAGTAAGAGACATAAGTTTCTTACACTGAACACACTTTTTAAAACCACTGGCGGCCATCGGGGGAAAAAGGGCCCCTGCGAGGTCAAACGTTCGTGCCGCCAGGGAAAAGTGAAAAAAGCGCGAATTTGTCACGAAGGACAGAAAAACCGAAAAGAAGGGGAGGCCTCGCAACCGGCGTCGCGAGGCCGGACGGAAAAAGGACCGGCGTCGAACCGAAGAAAATACTAAAATAAAGAAAGAAAATCAACTTTTCAGCGGTGACTTGTAGACAGCGTCTGTAGGGCTCCGCGGAAAAAAGAAGACTGGCCAAGATGGCACCTTTGGGCAGGAAGGGGACCGCGCATGCGCGCTGCAATTCCCAAAGGCTTTCTTTGAAAGCTGGGGAAAATTGCTCCGCGAGGGCTCCGTCGGCGCCGACGTCACCCATATGTGAGGACTGACTTCCTGCTTGGTCCTGGAGAAATATCTATGTGTTGGTTATATGGGATGGCAACACATCAACTTTGGAAGTTGAACATCAGGATCAATGGTCTGGATGATAATTTAGAGTTTCAAATTACATATGATCCAGTGGCTATACCAATTTTTAGATTTGTTAATCAAGAAAAATCCAGAAGGTTTTATTACAGATCTATATAGGAAACCAACAGAAATCAATTGCTGCATTATCAGAGTTTCCACAAACAATCTTTTAAGAAGAATCTCCCTGTGAGTCAATTTTTGAGGGCAAGACGGGTATGCACTGAGGACGATTTTGAGAGACATGCTCAGTTGATGAGACAGAGATTCAGATTGAGAGTGTATCCTGAACAATGTGCTGGAAGTGCCTACAGAAGAGCTAAATTCTCACAATGTAGGACCACTCCAAGGACTATTTTTGATACAGACAAGACAAAGATGGTATGTCCATTGACCTTTTCTCATCATCCTAGTTATTTCCAATATTAAGAATGGCACATCATTCAGACTCTACCATGCTTCTCAGAATTTGAACTTATTGTAGCTCATAAAAAATGTAAATTTCAAGAATTTGTTGGTGCCTTCTGCTCTCACTGAACAACCTTTTTGTTTGAAATATCAGGGCCATTATCAATGTAGACATTGCTCAGTTTGTATACATTGTGCATCTGTGAGGAAAGTTTTTATTCATCCTATGACTAAAGAATGCTTCTTTCTCAAAGAGTTCTCCAACTGTGACATAGAAAATGTTGTCTATGTTATTATCTGCCCATGCAAAAAATTATATGTAGGGAAGACTGTGCGCAGTATATGCACATGAATTATGGAATATAGAAGCCGTCTCAAAAGGAAAATCACAGACAAGCCATTGGTGCAGCACTGGATGGAGGCACAACACAAACCCACAAATTTCAAGTTTTTTGTAATAAAAAGAGTGAAGATCAATTGGAGAGGTGGAGACCTGGATAAAGTTTTGTTATGCATGGAACAGCATTACATTTTTATACTTGAAAGCTTGTCCCTGAGTGGGCTTAATCAGGAAATAGGCTTGTCTGTATTTTTGTGAAAAACAACCCCACACTTTAACCAACAGTAGTATACGTAACTCTGCACTAAAAAGGTTTATAGTGCTGTGACAACCGGGAGCACAGACCTCAGAACAGTCCTCAGATATTCATTGAATACTTCAAAGCCAAGGAACCTGGCTTCAGTAATCCAACAGGAGGAAATTTACATCAACGGTCTGTAGCCAACCCCTCCATCCGTCAAACAGCACTAAAGAACCTTAGATATCAATAAACTGATGGGAATTCAAACTAGAAGTTGCTTTAACAGATATCAATTCTCATGAAATAATCATAAACACATATCAAGGCAACTTATCATAGGGCCCTCTACATTTAACTTTTCATTGAACTTTTCCACATTCAAACATTTAAATATATTCCAATACAGGAGAAGGCTCCTATAGAACAGAAAAACCCATCAGCATAAAACGCAGTCTTTAGCTCAATCTTCCAAGATGGTCATTGCAGTATCAACCCCGACGCCACAATCAGACGTCCTTCTTAGCGTTTCACAGACGCTGCCTCAGGGGGGTATACTATAAAAACAGTAAAAACAATAAAAAAGTGCTAAATTTTCATACTACAAAAAGATACACTCCCCTATATCAGAGCAAACAAAACCCGAATATCTTACCCGACCTATGTCTTCTCCACAGACCCACTACTCAGCTGAAATGACGCTCAACCCAATTTGCAACCCTCAATCAAGATATCCAAAAAACGGCGTCTGATGTCATAGCCACATCACAAACGGAAACACAACCCACCAAGCTTATTTACAAATTATCTATCAGATACAAGCATGTCAATCAATATTGAAATTCAACCCACCCGGAGCCACCGTCCGAAGCATAAATATCCACCTCTGCTCACGGTATATCAAGAATTGCTCACGAGACAAATCTCTAAAGCCTCTATCCACCCGCTCAATCCCAAAACACTGCAAGTCGGTGAACTCATGTCCTAACTCCAAACAATGGTTTACCAGCGGCGCCTCTCATCGTTTGCACCGCAATCTACTACGGTGTTCCCCCAAACGTATAAATAAAGGGCGGATCGTTTTACCCACATACAATAAACGGCAAGGACAACGGCAAGGTTTTGTTTGCTCTGATATAGGGGAATGTATCTTTTTGTAGTATGAAAATGTAGCACTTTTTATTATTTTTACTGTTTTTATATTATACCCCCCTGAGGCAGCGTCTGCGAAACGCTAAGAAGGACGTCTGATTGTGGCGTCGGGGTTGATACTGCAATGACCATCTTGGAAGATTGAGCTAAAGACTGCGTTTTATGCTGATGGGTTTTTCTGTTCTATAGGAGCCTTCTCCTGTATTGGAATATATTTAAATGTTTGAATGTGGAAAAGTTCAATGAAAAGTTAAATGTAGAGGGCCCTATGATAAGTTGCCTTGATATATGTGTTTATGATTATTTCATGAGAATTGATATCTGTTAAAGCGACTTCTGGTTTGAATTCCCATCAGTTTACTGATATCTAAGGTTCTTTAGTGCTGTTTGACGGATGGAGGGGTTGGCTACAGACCGTTGATGTAAATTTCCTCCTGTTGGATTACTGAAGCCAGGTTCCTTGGCTTTGAAGTATTCAATGAATATCTGAGGATTGTTCTGAGGTCTGTGCTCCCCGTTGTCATGGCACTATAAACCTTTTTAGTGCAGAGTTACGTATACTACTGTTGGTTAAAGTGTGGGGTTGTTTTTCATTTTTGTGAGGTATCATTGTTAAACTCCAGTTAGGCCTAGTGTTGTTTGTATGTATTTTTGTGAAGTCAATTGGCTTTTTTAATTTTTTCTCTCATCTGTATTCTGGCTTCTCCCCCCTTTTTTTTTTTTTTTAGAGAACAATCTATTAATAATAATAGTCATTTTGTAACAGGTCATAATCTTGGTTATTGGATATTTAATGGTCAAGGAGTATATTCATTTTATCATTATTTATTTTTTATCGCTTGCTCCTTCCTAAGCTGTGGTGTTATTATAAAGCTTTTACCCACTCCATTGAATAACCCTTGTTTTGGGCATGCTTAAATTGTTATAATCTTTGATTTAATATTTTATAAAAGGTAAATCCACCCTTTTTATATAAGTTTATCAGCAGTTTTCAATTAGTTTTCATAATATTTTTTATGATGATTTGTATTTTTTCACTTTTTAAAGATTTATAGTAATTATATATGCCATTTATGATTTTACGGTCCTGGACTGGATGGCCAAGATTGCACGGATTATGGAATTGGAAAGGGTGTCGCCATGGCACATGGTGAAAATGTCCATCTCCCTAAGCCACTTAGATTCCCAATATAAAATGCTAAATAGAATGTATCTCACGTCAATGAAACTGCATACCATTTACCCACGTAGGGAAGATAGCTGTTTGCGGGAGTGTGGAAAGCAGGGAACACTCTTACATATCTTCTGGGAATATGAAAGGGTGCAACCTTTCTGGAGTGCACTCCGAGAGCTAGGAGGGCAGATCAGCGGTGTGGTTTTTCCCTTGGACCCCTCCCCGATGCTGCTGGGGTACCTAGAGGGGCCACCTCCAATATGTTTGAATAATGGAATTCTGCTTAACTTTCTCTTCTTGGCAGCCCAGTTGACCATGGCTATGAAGCTGCCCCTCAAAACAGCCTTCAATGCATCCCATAGTGTCCCCAATGGCACATCCCCCTATCATTCTTGATTAAGTAGTGCTTGATCTGAGTCTCAATCTGCTGCACCTGAGCCCCATTCTTAAGCAGTGAAGTGTTGAGCCACCATGTGTTCCCTTTTTTTCACCCTTCCCTCCCCAATTGAAGGTGAATGGTTGCATGGTCAGACCACACTATAGAATCGATTTTACACTCCATCACTAACGGGCCGAGGACAAAATTTGTAGAAAATAATCAATCCTGGAATAAGAAACATGTGCCGACAAATAGCACGTGTATGCCCGGGTGTTGGGGTGTTTTGTCCGCCAAATGTCTACCAAATCATATTGCTTGCATATCCAGTAAAAAAATCTCCCCTCTCCTCCTGCTCCCCCCCGTCCTCTCCAACCTGTTGCTTGGGGTGACATTAAAGTCTCCCCCATAGATCAGTGGCAAAGACGATCAGTCCACAATTTCCTTGAAGAGGGTCTCCAAAAATTGACGTTGACCTGTGTATGGAGCGTACACATTAACCAAACAAAGGGTGACTCGGGGAAAGTTCAGCTCAAGAGCTAGGGCTCTACCTTGCTTATCTTTCCCTCTCCTTAAGACCTGGCAGGGGCACCCACTCCTAATCATTGTGGCTACTCCAGCACTGCTTGTGGACCCCGGGGAATGATAGTTCTCCACAGCCCAGGATGGTCACAACTTCCCCGAGTCCCTTGCAGCCAAAATGGGTCTCTTGTAGTAGATAAACATTGGAGTGATGGGCGGACAACTCCCTAAGCACCAACCTCCTCTGCCTCTTAGTTTGAAGTCCTCTGACATTAACAGATGTAATCTTAATGCTCATAGTTATCGTAGGCATCTGCTCAATTCCCCGACTGCCCCTCGCCCCCCCACACCCCCACCCGACACACAGCCTAGCAACACCCTCACAATACCCCACGCTCAATGATGGACTCAAACAATAAAACATCAATTCTCAAAAAATATAAAACTTTGGTCCCAATGGACAGGCTGAGGGCACCCTCTGCAGCGGTGTGGTGATCCAGACCCTATACAGGGGGGAACACTTCTCAGCTGTCACCCACAAAATTGCCCCAGGGTCAGACTATACGAGGGGGTACCCAAAAAAATCAGGAATAACATTGCCGTGGGCGGAGCTTGTGTAGTACGCACTTTTGCCGCTAGGCATGTATAGTGCAACTCATTGTCAGTTCAGTGCCGCCTGTGTTGTCGACCTGGCTTGTTCTGTTCATCTGCAGTGATTGTTTTTGCTAGCGCTGTTTTGTTCTTGTTTCTTTTTTTATGATGACAAGTTTAAGTGAACAACGTGCAGCTGTGAAATTTTGTTTTCTACTCGGTAAAAATGCTGCTGAAACTGTTTTAATGTTGAAAACAGCTTATCAAGATGATGCTATGGGAAAAAGTCAAGTGTACCAGTGGTTTGCTCGGTTTAAAAATGGCGACATGTCGATTGATGACAAACCTCGTTCTGGGCGTCCATCAACTGACCGAATCGACGAAAATATTGAAAAAATTAGAGAGCTTGTGCTCACAGACCGTCGACAGACAACTGATCAACTGTCAGAGATTAGTGGGTTATCTTGGAGCTCGGTTCAGCGAATTTTAACAGAAGATTTGGGAATGAAAAGGGTTGCTGCCAAGTTTGTTCCTCGGGTTCTGACTGACAATCAAAAGGAACATCGAGTTGAAACATGTCGTGTTTTGAAACAACAGCTTGAAACTGATCCAGATTTTCTGTCAAAGGTCATTACAGGTGATGAGTCATGGTGCTATGGTTACGACCCAGAAACAAAGCAACAGTCAAGCCAATGGAAGACGTCATCGTCACCCCGTCCAAAAAAATATCGTCAAGTCAAATCAAACATCAAAACAATGCTGATTTGCTTTTTTGATGCCAAGGGGGTAGTTCATTCAGAGTTTGTTCCCCCAGGTCAGACCGTCAATCAAACCTTTTATTTGGAAGTTTTAAGAAGATTGTGCAACAGTGTTCGTCAAAAAAGACCCGATTTGTGGCAGACAGGAGACTGGTTCTTCCACCACAATAACGCACCTGCACACACAGCCATCTCTGTTAGACAGTTTTTGGCTAAAAATGGCATGGTTCCGCTGCCTCACGCACCTTACTTGCCTGACCTGGCTCCGTGCGACTTTTTCTTATTTCCACGCATGAAAAGGGGCATGAAAGGACACCGATTTGACAACATTGAAGAAGTCAAGAAAAAAAGGAGGGAGGAGCTGTCAGCCGTTTCTAAAGATGACTACAAAAAATGTTTCGAACAGTGGAAGCACCGGTGGGACAAATGTATCAGTTGTAATGGAGAGTATTTTGAAGGGGATAAGGTTGTTTTGTAAAGAATTTGAAATAAATAGCTTTTAAAAAAATAATTCCTGTTTTTTTTGGGTACCCCCTCGTATATACCCTCTTACCGGAGTCTGGATTCAGCCAGCCATTGCTACACTCCTATAGAGGGGCAACCAGCAGACTCTCATAAACAGAATGGCAAAGTCTCTGCTCCTCTGTATCAGTCCCAAATTCCAGTTTACCCGAAAAATTAGGTTCCTCGCACTGAGTTCCAGAGGGAGTACTTCTGGATGGCTCTCCCTCCTTCGAGTCGCTATAGGAGAAAGCTTCCATGACCTTCGGATGGTTTTCCTCATGCTGCCTCATTAGCGCATCCTTGCTCTTAGAGGGCCTCCCTCTACCTGGCGACCACCTCTGTCTTGTTATACCAGAGAGAGTGGGTTCTGGAAATTGTAGAGAAAACGGCCATCCCCTCCTAGGGATCAGTAAAAAACAGCTGTTCTCCCTTCCACAGGATCCTTAATTTATCTGGGTAGAGCAACGCTTGGAGGATTCCCATGACTCACCAACTTCTTTTTTACTTCACGAAACACAAGCCTCCTTCAATCCAAATAGGCACTGTAGTCAGGAAAAATCCAAATCTTAAGGTTTTTATAAGGGATACCTCCAACTTTGCGTGCCTGCTGCAAAATCCAGTCTCTGTGGCAAAAATTAAGAATTTTAGCTAAAATAGATCTGGGCCTTCCCCCCAGTCTTGGAGAGTCTATGGGCACGTTCGATGACACAAGCATCTGGTAAGGGGGGGCTCTCTAAATAAATCCCGAAGTAGTCCTTCAATAAAGTCCTCCATTGATGCTGTCTCTTTGCTCTCTGCAAGGCCCAGGATCCAGATATTAGCTCTCCACGATCTATTTTCCAAATTGTCTACTTTGGCTAGCAGCCTTTGCAACAAACCCTGCTGATCTATGGAGTCCCTCTTCAATTCCCCGATATTGTCCTCGGTGCACGCTATTCTCTGCTCGGCCTGCTCAAAACGTTGGGCCGTAGCTTGGATTTCAGCCCTTGCCTCTCTTAAATCGCCCTGTACAGTATTTAATCTCCCGGCTAGTTCTTCATTGCCTGCCTTTATTGCGGCCAGGATTACCTCTGTGTCCGTCCATGAGGCCTCCTCCCCGCTTCCTATCGCCTTCGCTTGTTGAATTATTGAGGCATCAGCTGCGGGGAGGACCTGCCAGTCTCCGTGTTGCTGCTATCTTGAACGGAAAGGCACTCCACCATTGTAGTTTGGCAGGGGTTCTTAGCAACCTTGACTGTGTTAATTGCTGCTTTCGATCCCTTTTGTGGCTCCTGTTTTGACCCCATCACTATCTCTTCACTGATCTGGTCAGTGGGTGACTCAATCCCTCTCCGAAATTCAGCACTTTATTATCCGATGCGGAGGAGCCAAGAGACAAGTCTTCTCTCTAGCCCCTCATCACATGACCTCTGGAATCTGTCTATATTTTAAGTATTTTAATTACTTCTCACCCTTGGAGATTTAACGTTGATATGTCTCTTTTTATTCCCATTTTAACCTCTATTTTTTAACTTAGGATGACCTGTTTCGATTTTGATGATTTTGGCCACATTTCTACAATGTTTTTAAAAAACCTATTTGAATGAATGGAAGGATTTTGTTATATTTAAAACGATTAAGGTTTTTTTCTGTTCCTCTTCTGTAATCTCCGTAACTCTGTGTATATCCCCCTTGCCACCTTTGCTAACTAACTACTCACTAATCTGATACTTCTTCCTTCCTCAGGTTTGACCACTCCCTCATAATCAACTCCTCAATGCCCTTTTCCCCCCACCCACTTGACTTTTTTCCCTTTGCTCTTTGTTATGCTCTTTAGCTGACTCTGTGGCTAGAATGCTTTTACCTTTGTCTTCTGATTCCACTGATGCCAATTTTATGAAGTGGTAGCACAACAGCTGAAAATTGCCCAGAAACGCAGAGAAGCTAAAGAAAGAGGAGAAAGAAAGACAATCGCAGAACTCAACAGAGATTTCCAACGGGCAGCAAGACAGGACAAGGAAAAGTACTACAACGACGCATGCAAGGAAATAGAAGCAGAAACTATTAGAGGAAGAACAAGATCGGCTTTCCTAACGCTACAAGAGTTAAAGAAAAAGTTCCAGCCTCGAATTGGAATGTTACAAGATGCTCAAGGTTCTATGTTGAATGATGCTGAGAAGATCAAGAAAAGGTGGAAGGAATATACAGAGTTTTTATATGATAAAAATCAAGTGAACCAACAGCCGTTTCAACCTGTACCTTATGATCGGGAACCATTGGTGATGAAAGAAGTTGAAGCAGCATTGAAAGCCTTATCAAAGAACAAAGCACCAGGCATTGATGGCATTCCTATAGAAGTATTGCAGAAATCTGATGCAGCTGTTGCCTTACTTACAAGGCTCTGCCAAGAAATATGGAAGACAACATCATGGCCAACTGACTGGAAAAGATCTGTGTTTATACCAATACTAAAGAAAGGTGATCCAACTGACTGTGGAAATTATCGAACAATCGCTCTGATCCCACATGCCAGCAAGATTCTACTGAAGATTATTCAAAAGAGACTACAACCATACCTGGAACAAGAACTACCTGAAGTGCAAGCAGAGTTCAGGAAAGGGCGAGGAACGAGAGACATCATTGCGGATGTGAGATGGATCCTTGAAAAGACTAAAGAATACCAAAAGGATATCTATTTGTGCTTTATCGACTATAGCAAGGCTTTTGACTGTGTAAACCATGAGAAACTCTGGGCCACATTAAGAAGCATGGGTATACCAGAACACCTGATCGTTCTCTTGTGCAATTTGTGCATTGATCAAGAAGCAACAGTTCGAACGGAACAAGGAGAAACAGAATGGTTTAAAATAAGCAAAGGTGTAAGACAAGGCTGCATACTTTCCCCCGACCTGTTTAATTTATATGCAGAACAAATCATCAGAGAAGCAGGATTGTATGAAAACAACAGAGGTGTGAAGATTGGTGGAAGACTCATCAACAACCTTCGCTATGCTGATGATACTACATTATTGGCTGAAAGTGAAGATGATCTGAAACATTTGCTTCTCACAATCAAAGAACATAGTCTCAAAATGGGCCTGCACCTTAATGTAAAGAAGACAAAGATCATGACAACTGGCATAATCAACAGGTTCATCGTTGAAGGAGAAGAAATTGAAATTGTCAACAACTTTAACCTACTTGGATCAACTATCAATAAAGAAGCAACAAGCAGTCAAGAAATCAAACGACGCATTGCTCTTGGCAGAATGGCTATGAAAGACCTAGATAAGATTCTCAAGAGCAGAGATGTCTCTCTCCATACAAAGATTCGACTTGTTCAAGCCATGGTATTTTCAATAACATCATATGGATGTGAAAGCTGGACAGTGAAAAAGACAGACAGGAAGAAAATTGATGCCTTTGAATTATGGTGCTGGCGGCGAATACTGTGTATACCATGGACTGCCCAAAGAACAAACCAGTCGGTACTAGAGGAGATCAAACCTAAGCTTTCTTTAGAAGCTCAAATGACAAGACTTCGACTTTCATACTTTTGACACATCATGCGAAGAAAGAGATCATTAGAGAAAGACATCATGCTTGGCAAGATAGAAGGTCAACGCAAAAGAGGAAGGCCAGCAATGAGATGGATCGATACAATAACAGCAGCTATGGGTACCAGTCTGTCAACAATGAGCCGCCTGACTGAAGACCGAACACAATTTAGGATAGCTATCCAGAGGGTCGCCATGAGTCGACTCCGACTCGACGGCACTTCACAACAACAACAGCACAACAGCTGCATCTTTCATCTCTCTGGACTGCAACTGCTCTGCTCCACCCTGCTCTCTAGAGGCTCTTTCAATGCACCATGCCATTTCAGTGCCGATTGACCCCCTCCAGCATCACACTCCACTCTTCTGACAATGTCTTATGAAGCACTGCTTCTGGCCCAACTCTCGAAGGTCATATCCTGCAAACCACCACCTCAAGCTCACGGGTCCCTGAACTGCAAGTATGTCAGTGGCCTTGTGCCACATAGCATAAAGCTTGCAACATGGCCTCCAAGTCAGCATACCCTGTGAACCTCATCAATATGCCATAGCCGGGACTTTCAAAACTAAACATTTGGTGCAATTAGTCCTTCAGCACTCCTGTTTCACACCTCTTATGCCATACATAAGAATATAAGAAATGCCATACTAGGTAAGATCAAGGTCCATCAAGCTCAGTATCTTGTTTCCATCAATGGCCAATCCAGGTCACAAGTACCTGGCAGGTTCCCAAAAGACACTCAGGTTCCACAATGCTTGTCCCACGGCAAGCAGTGGATTTTCCGGGTCCTCTTTAATAATGGTTTATGGACTTTTCCTCCAGGACCTTGTCCAAACCTCTTTTAAACCCAGCTACACTAACAGCTTTTACTATATCCTCCGGTAACGAATTCCAGAGTTTCATTACACATCGAGTGAAAAAATATTTTATCTTATTAGTCTTAAATGGGTTACATTGTAGCTTCATTGAGTGTCCCCTAGTCTTTCTACTTTTTGATGGTGTAAACAACTGATCTATGCTTACCCATACTATTCCATTCATTAATTTATAGACCTCTATCATATCTCCACTCAGCTGTCTCTTTTCCAAGTTGAAAAGCCCTAACCTTTTAAGCCTTTCCTTATTGGAGTAGCCTTCCATTCCCTTTCCCATTTTGGTGTCTCATCTCTGAACCTTTCTTAATTCTACTATATCCTTTTTAAGATATGGCGACCAGAATTACACAGAATATTTAAGGTGTGGTTGCACCATAGAATGATACAGAGGAATTATAATATCCTTGGTTTTATTCTCCATTCCATTCCTCATGATTCCTAGCATTATATTTGCTTTCTTAGTCAACGCTACACACACTGGGCGGAGGGTTTCAACGTATTATCCATGATGACATCTAAATCTTTTTTCTGGGTGGTAGTTCCTAATGTGGAACTTTGCATTGTGTTCTTTCCTAGGTGCATAACTCTACCCTTGTCCACATTAAATTTCATCTGCCATTTGAATGTCCAGTCTTCCGATTTATCCAGATTCTCCTGCAAATTTTTACAATCCTCTTGTATTTTAACAACTTTGAATAATTTTGTGTTATCTACAAATTTAATCACCTCACTCATTCCCATTTCCAGGTCATTTATTAATATGTTAAAAAGCAGTGGGCCCAGCACAGATCCCTGGGGTACTCCATTATTCACCTTTCTCCACTGAGAAAATTGGCCATTTAGCCCTACTCTCTACTTTCTATATTTTAACCAGTTCCTAATCCACAATAGTACACTGCTTCCAATCCAATGACTTTTCAATTTGGCCAGGAATCTTTCAAGGACCTTGTCAAAGGCTTTCTGAAAATCCAGGTACACAATAACAACTGGCTCACACCTTGGTCTACCTGTTTATTCACACCTTCAAAAAATTATAACAGATTAACAAGACAAGACTTTCTTTGGCTAAATCCATAGGCTGCCTCCCATTAAACTATGACTATCTACATATTCAGAATTTTATTCTTTATAATGGTTTCTACCATTTTGCCCAGTACCGATGTCAGACTTACCGGTCTAATTTCCCAGATCACCCCTGGAACTCTTTTTAAAAATTGGTGTTACATTAGCTATTCTAAAATCTTTAGATACTACAGATGATTTTAATGATAGCTCACAGATTACTAATAGTAGGTCTGCAATCTCATCTTTCAGTTCTTTCAACACCATCGGATATATACCATCCGCTCCAGGTGATTTACTACTCTTCAGTTTATCAAGTACTTGTAATATGTTTATCAAGTACTCGTAATATGTCTTCTCAATGAATCTCTACCAGGTTATGGCTGGCTGTGGCAAATAGTTCAACATCCAGTCACATAAAGATATTTTCTGCTAGAGCAGCTTGATGTTCAGATACTTAATTCAAAGAGAAAAGAGAAGGTGGATAACAGGTTGTGTCAAGGCTTTCTGTTACCCACTGACTATTCCATCTATAAAATCAGTATTTGAAGGTGAATACTGTAGAAAGGGCAGTTCATATAGGCCAGCAAAGAGTTCAATAACGGCTTTTTTATGCAGCTTTTATGAATTATCAGATTGCACACAATAGTAACACAAATACCAGTTACATTTCATTTTTAAAACAGCAGGAATCAAAGAAACAATTTATTCAAAGTAGTTTCTCTTTCTCTCTCTAATGGGATAGATTCAGTTTGGGAGGTTTAGGAAGTCAAACCCCTTCAGTGTCTTTCTCCGGCTTGTCCACTCCTTCATGAAGCTTATTTAGATCCTCTCAATCTGCCTCTTTTCAAGATGCCCTCAGAGCTAGCCTACCACTGGGTAGACTAGGTGTCTGCCTAAGCTGGCAGAATTCAGAAGGCAGCAGTGCAACCAGATAGGACCTGATCCCTCCCCTTCTCTGCTACTACTACTGTCATTCTATTTCTGTGCAGGCTGCCCAGAAACACTGTAAAGCGTAATTACTCACCTGTAGCAGGTGTTCACCGGAAACAGCAGGTATAAGTACTTGATGGAGCTCGCACGGGAACAGTCCCCGGCTTCCATAGGAAGATTTGGGAGGACCATCACGCATGCGTGCTTGTCTTCCCTCCCCAAAGAAGCCATCTTACCTAAGTATGATGACATAGCTTAATCAAGCAAAAAAGAATCAACTCCACAGGAGTTGGGAGGGTAGTGAGGACTTATTCCTACTGTTTCCGGAGAACACCTGCTACAGGGGAGTAACTATACTTTCTCTGGGACCAAGCAGGAAGAAAGTCCTCACATATGAGACTCCCAAGCTACAGGCTACCGAAAACCCTGTAAAAAGCCCAACAGGGCAACCAGAAAAACAAACCGAGAAAAACAGCATAAGAAATCACTGAGAAGTTCTTAGAGTCAGGGTCCAGCAGGACATCAACAGCAGATCGACTCTACAGTAACCTGGAAGGACAGAAGGGCCAGTGGGAAGGAATTGCTTTAATTCCCAAAGAGGTGTCGGAGTATGACTTGGCTGAAGTTGCTGTCACATCGAGAATCTCCATCCAGGCAGTAGTGGAGGGAGGATCATGTGGCAGCCCTACAGATCTCCACAGTGGAGAGAGCGCGCAGGTTGGCTAAAAAAGCAGCCATAGCATGAACATTGCGTGCCATGACATGGCATTCGAGAGTAAGTCTAGCCTCAGCATAAGTAAAGGAGATGCAGCCCATCACCCAAATGGAAAGGATACATTTCGATACTGCCACACCCAGATGGTTGGGGGTCAAACGAGACAAAAGAGCTGGGAGGGTTTTTGTCCTCTCCAGGTAGAAAGTGAGCGCTCTCCTACAATCCAAGGTGTGTAGTGAAGCCTCTGCTCTGTTGGCATGAGGCTTTGGAAAAAAGGTGGGCAAGACCACCAACTGATTTAGGTAGGAACTTGGGGTGAGTTCTAAGAGCTACCCTGTTCTTATGAACATAAGAACATAAGAACATAAGATATGCCATACTGGGTCAGACCAAGGTCCATCAAGCCCAGTATTCTGTTTCCAACAGTGGCCAATCTAGGTCATACGTACCTAGCAGTTTCCCCAAGGGACACAGGTTCCACAATGCTTGTATTGCTTCAAGCATTGATATCCTGGGTCCCTTCTTAATAATGGTTTATGGACCTTTCCTCCAGGAACTTGTCCAAACCTTTTTTAAACCCAGCTACACTAACAGCCTTTACTACATCCTCCGGTAACAAATTCCAGAGTTTGATTACACGTTGAGTGAAAAAATATTTTCTTTTATTAGTCTTAAATAGTTTACCCTGTAGCTTCATTGCATGTCCCCTAGTCTTTCTATATTCTGATAAGGTAAACAATCGATCTACGTTTACACGTTCCACTCCGTTCATTAATTTATAGACTTCTATCATATCTCCCCTCAGCCGTCTCTTTTCCAGGTTAAAGAGCCCCAACCTTTTTAGCCTTTCTTCATAGGAGTAGCCTTCCATCCCCTTTACCATTTTGGTGGCTCTTCTCTGAACCTTTTCTAAAATTGCTATATCCTTTTTAAGATATGGCGACCAGAATTGCACACAATATTCAAGGTGCGGTCTCACCATGGAACGATATAGAGGCATTATAATATCTTTTGTTTTATTTTCCATTCCTTTCCTTATCATACCTAGCATTCTATTTGCTCTCTTGGCCGCCGCTGCACACTGGGCCGAGGGTTTTAACATGGTATCCACAAGGACGCCTAAATCTTTTTCTTGGGTGGTGGTTCCTAATGTGGAACCTTGCATCGTGTAACCATAGTTTGGGTTGTTCTTCCCTAGGTGCATAACCTTGCACTTCTCCACATTAAATTTCATCTGCCATTTTGATGCCCAGTCTTCCAATTTATCAAGATCCTCTTGCAATTTTCCACAATCCTCCTGGGTTTTAACAACTTTAAATAGTTTTGTCTCATCAGCAAATTTGATAACCTCACTCGTTATTCCACTTTCCAGGTCATTTATGAATATGTCAAAAAGCAGCGGACCCAGCACAGATCCCTGGGGTACACCACTATTCACCTTTCTCCATTGGGAAAATTGGCCATTTAGCCCTACCCTCTGCTTTCTATCTTTTAACCAGTTCCTGATCCACAGTAGTACACTGCCTCCTATCCCATGACTCTTTAGTTTTGCCAAAAGTCTCTCATGAGGGACCTTGTCAAAGGCTTTCTGAAAGTCCAGATACACAATATCAACCGACTCACCTTTGTCCACCTGTTTATTCACTCCTTCAAAAAAACATAACAGATTAGTAAGACAAGATCTTCCTTGTCTAAAGCCATGTTGGCTGTCTCCCATTAGGTCATGACTATCTATATGCTGAGTAATTTTATTCTTTATGATGGTTTTCTACCATTTTTCCCGGTACTGATGTCAGGCTCACCGGTCTGTAGTTTCCCGGATCACCCCTCGAACCCTTTTTAAAAATTGGTGTTACATTGGCGATCCTCCAATCCTCAGGTATTAGAGATGATTTTAATGATAGTTCACAGATTACTGATAGCAGGTCTGCAATCTCAAATTTCAGTTCTTTCAACACCCTTGGATGTATACCATCCGGCCCAGGTGATTTGCTACTCTTCAGTTTATCTAATAGTTGTAGGACATCTTCCCGATGTATCGATATTTCCTTCAATTCTTCCACACCTTTAAATACCACTTCAGTCGTGGGTAACATCCCTACATCTTCCTCAGTAAAGACCGAAGCAAAGAATTCATTCAGTCTCTCCGCTATCGCCTTGTCGCCTCTTAGTGCTCCTTTAACCCCTTTATCATCTAATGGACCAACTGACTCTCTCACGGGTTTTTTGCTACGAATGTACTTGAAAAGGTCTTTATTTCGCGTTTTTGCTTCCGCAGCAAGCTTCTTCTCAAATTCTCTCTTTGCCTGCCTTATCAATGCCTTGCATTTGACTTGCCAGTGCTTGTGCTGTTTCCAGGTTTCATCATTTGGCTCTTTTTTCCATTTCTTGAAAGATGCTTTTTTGGCAACAACAGCCTCTCTGACCTCAGCTTTAAACCATGCTGGCAATTTTTTGGACTTCCTTCCACTTTTCTTAAAGCGTGGAATACAGCTGGTCTGGGCTTCCAAGATAGTATTTTTCAACAACACCCAAGCTTGATGTACGTCTTTAACCTTTGCAACTGCTCCTTTTAGTTTTTTCTTAACTGTTTTCCTCATTCTATCATAGTCTCCCTTTCGAAAGTTAAAGGGTAGTACTGTGGATTTCCTTACTATCCCTCCTCCACTAATTAAATCAAAGGTGATCATGCTATGATCACTATTGCCAAGTGGCCCCAACACCCTTATCTCTTGCACTACATCTGGTGTTCCACTAAGGACTAGGTCTAATATTGCTTCCCCTCTGGTCGGTTCATGAACCAGCTGCTCCAAGAAGCAGTCATTTATTTCATCTAGGAACTTTATCTCCCTAGCATGTCCTGTTGTGACACTGACCCAGTCGATGCCGGGGTAATTGAAATCACCCATTATTATTACTGCACTGTAACTTTTGCTAGCTTCCTTGATTTCTTTGAGCATTTCATCATCCATTTGTTCATTCTGGCCAGGCGGACGATAGTACACCCCCACTGCCATCGCCTTCCCCTTTTTACATGGAATTTCAATCCATAGAGATTCTACAGCAAATTTTGTTTCTTGCAAAACTTTAATCCTTTCTGACTCAATGCCCTCTCTAACATAGAGCGCAACCCCTCCACCAATTTGATCAGCTCTATCATTTCGATATAGTTTCTGGTGTAGGGTGAGTATTGCCACTAAAGCATGGAGTTCACAAACCCTGTATACAGAAGTGAGAGCCACCAGAAAGATCACTTTCCGGGTGAGATATTAGAGTGGATAGGAGCATAGGGGGTCAAATGAGGGAAAGAGAAGCTGTCGCAGTACGATGTTAAGATCCCATGCTACCGGAGGTGGTGTAATGTTATGATGTAACTGTTCATATTTTGTTAAATGTAAACCGCTTTGATTTCTCCATTCAGTAAATAAATAAATAAATAATGGGTAAACAAAGGAGCAGGAGGCCCTTCATAAAGTGAGCAATCAATGGGTGAACAGAGATGGGCTTATCGGCCACAGCATAGAGATGCACCTGGACCAAACTGGACTTCAGGAGCGAGTCGGAGAGGTGTAAGAGGTAAGTCAACACAGATTCCACTGAACAGGAGAAAGGTCTAAAGTCTTGCCCATACACTAGATGGAAAACCTGCACCACTTGAAGGCATAGTCACGTTATGTAAAGACTTTACTTGAGGCAAGGAGTATGTTCTCTACTGCCTCCGGCAGGTGGAGAAGGGCAAGAGCTATGCGCTCAGTATCCATGCTGTGAACGCTAGGGACATTACACTGGGATACAGTATGGTCAGCTGCGCCGAATGTTGAATATCTTCTGGCGATGTGGCCTTGATCAACTAGTCATCTAGGTAAGGGAAGTCAAAGATCTCCTGGGTGTGAAGAAAAGCGGCTATAATCATTAAACACTTTGTGAAGACTCTGGGGGTGAAGGCAAGGCCGAAGGGTAGCACCCGGTACTGACAGTGCTGTCCAGTGAGGACAAAGCAGAGATACTGCTGGTGAGGGGGTGAATGAGAATAAGCATACAGGCATCTTTGAGATCCAAGGAGCATAGCAATCTTCCTAATGGAGGTAAGGCAATAAGGTTCCCAGGGATACCATCTCTAACTTCTCCCTCACCAGGAACCTGTTGAGGTTCCACAGCTCCAGAATGGGCTGAAATCCTCTGGTCTTCTTTGGAACCAGGAAGTAGTAGGAGTAGAATCCCCACACCCTTGCAGATGGAGGAACCAACTCCATGGCCAGATGGGACTGGACCTCCTGTTGAAGCAAGAGGCTACGGCGAGGGTCGAGGGGGTACTCGCCATAGCCTCTTGCTTCAAGAGGATGTCCAGGTATGCACCCACCTGTTGGAATGCCCTCCCGCCTGGACTCCGGACCATTACGGACCTTACCCAGTTCAGAAAGGCGCTGAAACACCACCTCTTCCTCCAGCACTACTCCCATAATGAGGACATACAACAGCCAACAACCCACAACCATCAAAGCAGCCGCCCCAAAACACCTACATCGTTCAGCCCCAGCCCGGCACAGTAGCACCACCAGACTCCCAGTCAGGCATATGTATATAGTCACCTAACCTTGTAAATAGTAGCTAGGCAGCACGGTCGCTACTGCACTGCCATCGACCCTACTGCCTAGCCTGTATTATAGCTACCTAAACGAGAAGCCAAGCTACAGTGTAACATGTACATAGTTACCCCAGTTAATCCAAGTTGCAAAACCCTGTTTTTTGTAAGTCCAGTATGGGAGCAGCCATACTGTACAAATCTGCTGTTAATTGTAAACCGAGCTGACTTTAAAAAGCACGGTATAGAAAAGACATAAAATAAATAAATAAATACTCCTCTGGGAAGAAGATAGGAGGAAGTTGATCAAAGTGTAACCGGTATCCCTCCCTGATGATATGGAGTGCCCAGGTGTACGTTATTATGCGGGGCCACCTGTGGGCAAAATGAACCAGTTGGCCTCCCACCTGTGGCAGAACTGTGCTTGAAATGGAAAGAATGGCCATGTACAAGATGAAGGGGTCAAAAACCCCCAACAGGCTGTGATTGCAGCACTGGTTGAGGTTTCTGAGGCTTCAGCCAGTGCTGCTGGCATTGGCCCTGGACCTTTTGCTGCTGCTGTCACTGCTGGGGTGCCTGGTAGGAATGGTATGGAGTGTAGGTACCATAGTATTTCTTCTTCTTAGGGATGAAAAACGTTTTCCCCGATGACTTTTGTCTGGATGGATCAGATGTTTTTTGAAAGAGTTGGATCATTGTGAGTTGCTCTCTCTCCAACTCTTCATTTTTCTCCTCCTTTGCTTTCCAAAAGAGGTTTTCATCTCTGCAAGGGACACCAGCTAGCTTCTCCAGGACCCACTGTTCCAATTCCAAGGACTGCAGCCAAGCAAGGCAGCGGGACCCAATGTCCACAGTGGTTACCTAGGCAACTGACTCAAACCCATCATAGGCCGCTCGAGTAATATAGTTAGAGCGCTCCTGTGTCTTGGAGACAAAGGCTTGATAGCATGGCAGCTGCTCACCCAACATGTTAGCAGGGAACCCAGTGAGATCCCCCAGAAGAACATTCCCATATACAGTTGGTAGGTCTGGATATGGGCCACCAGCATCGAGCTTTGGTAGCACTTTCTGCCAAAGTCATCCATGATCCATGCCTCCCAGCCGCGGGCACCAAGGAGTGTGTCTTCAAACATTTGATGCGGTGCATGGCTGACTCCACAAGCATGGAATTATGGGGAAGTTGCAGCTTCTCAAAGCTAGGGCTCTTGCTCACTCAATACTGGGAATTGAGACAGCGGCTTACTGGGGACACCATGAGTGGGGTCTCCCACATTTGAAAGAGGCAGAAATCGAGGATCCAATGCAACGGCACCATAATGGCCTCCATTGGAGGACAGGAGTATTGAAAGATATCCAATTCCTCTGCCCTGGGTTCCTCCTCAGCCTCGATGGTGAATGGCAAAGCCTTCCCCATGTCCTGCACAAACTCATGGAAAGACAAGTCCTCAGGAGGGGACTTCTTCTATTCATACAGGGGCGAGATATCAGAGGGAATGTCCCAATGCCACACGGTCTCTGGCGATTCCTCTTCAGTTTCCCAATCATTGGAATTCAATTCCAAGAAAATCAAAGTAAAGACGTGATTCTTCATGGTGTCAGTGGCACTTGGCCAGAGTGAAGGGAGACTGAGGCTCCTGACGGTCCGACTCCGAAACACTTGAGGGAGAAAGCCGGTGTGCCGAGAGAGACCTCGAGTGCGCCCTGGAACCACTATCCTCTCAATGGAGAAAGCGCAGTTACTCACCTGTAACAGGTGTTCTCCAGGAGCAGCAGGAATCAGTCCTCACATATGGGTGACATCGGCGCCGACGGAGCCCTCGCGGAGCAATTTTCCCCAGCTTTCAAAGAAAGCCTTTGGGAATTGCAGCGCGCATGCGCGGTCCCCCTTCCCGCCCAAGGGTGCCATCTTAGCCAGTCAGATGACATAGCTAAAAGACAGCATAAAAATTTGCAAAAAAACTAAAGCAGATAATTGCAACTCCAAGGGGAGGAGGGAGGGTTGTGAGGACTGATTCCTGCTGCTCCTGGAGAACACCTGTTACAGGTGAGTAACTACGCTTTCTCCAGGACCAAGCAGGAAGTCAGTCCTCACATATGGGACTCCCAAGCTTAAGGCTACCGGAGACCCTAAGCACAAAATGAGCTCCCTCTAGCTCAGCAGTACAGAAGGAAGGAATCTTCGCTGAATTATTACCCACCGGTAGCCCCCATCCGGGATGGAGGGTAGGAGTTGCTCAAACCTCGAAGAGATTTCGGAGGACTGCCTGTCCGAAAGCACTGTCCCTGCGGGACTCCCTCTCGAGGCAGTAATGGACCGCAAAAGTCTGGCTCGAAGACCAAGTAGCGGCCCGGCAGATGTCTGCCAATGGAACAGACACAATCGCCTCACTCAACACCACAACTGCACAAACCGACCCTTGCCCAGCCTTTTGGATAAAGGATCTTCGAAGTGCATTTAGCCCCTTCATTTCAAGAATCATTAACCTCTCCTTTACATCTGGATCCTTCCCATCTGCATTAAAGTTCACATCCATTAGACCTCTGCTAAAGAACGCGAAACTAGACCCTAAACGGCCCGACTCCTACAGGCCTATAGCCAGCATCCCCCTTCTAGCAAAGATTTTTGAGAAAGAGGCACAACGGCAAATCCAAGACCATATAGATTCCGCAGCCCCCCTTGACCATTCTCAACACGGCTTCAGAGAATTCCACGGGGTTGAGACACTGCTCACCACCCTATTCAATGATGTTCTCACCACTATAGACAACTTACAGCAAGGCGTTGTGCTAATCTTCCTAGATATAGCAGCAGCGTTTGATTCGGTAAACCATGAGATTCTCCTCGTTCGACTGAAAGAAAAAAGCGTCCATAACTCAGCACTTGAATGGTGCAGATCATACCTTGATACCAGAATGCAATATGTAAAAACTGCAACAGGAGAATCCGAACTCTTCCATCAAAAACAAGGGGTTCCGCAAGGGTCCTCTCTCTCATCCCTCATGTTCAACATCTATATGCAGCCGATCTGCAATATCATCAGGTCATTCAATGTGAAATGTATGGTATACGCAGACGATATCCTACTCTACATGCCTTTTTCCACAAAGCAAATGGATTTACTACCTATAACAAACTGCTTCGATGCAGTCTCAGAATGGCTCCTGTCACAGAACCTCCGCATTCAACACAAGAAAACCGAGGTTCTCTTTATCACCAGAGACACCAACTTCACCCCACCTTCACATTTAAAAGTCAAAGGAGCGGAACTATGCACTAAGGAAGCAATAAAATACCTTGGAGTCACACTGGACCACCGGCTCAACATGAAACCACACATAAATAATATCGTAAAAGCTGTCTACTTCAAGATACGCACGCTCAAGCACCTACGCTCCCTACTTGACCCAGAAGACTTCAGAACCATTTACCAAGCCCTAATCCTACCACATTTTGATTTCGCCAACTCAATTCTTCAAGGACTCCCACAATCCACCTTGAGCCCATTACAGCTCGCCATGAACACTGCCGCAAGGGTTCTTCAAGGAGCGTCCAAGAGTGAACATATTACACCAATCCTCAAACAGCTCCACTGGCTCCCCATACACGGAAGGCTGATGTTCAAAATCCTGATTCTAACATTCAAGGCCATAAAGGGACTATCTTCCAACTCACTTTCTGAGCTCATCCAAACTGTACCACGAAACAGAAACAGAAGACAGGCAACATTAAACTCCTTATCAACACCAAAGGCCATTACAACATACAATCTATCAACAGCTAACAGAGCCTTCTTGTGTTGCGCACCAAAATGCTGGAACTCGCTCCCTGCCGACATCCGTACCATAACCGACTTAACCCAGTTCAGAAAGGCCCTTAAATTCACCCTATTCACCAGATACTACCCCATATGAAGATAACATCTAGTCCCACTACATATCCAACTTCAGTTTTTTTTCCCTTGCTCCCAACAATCGTGCTAATTCATGTACATAGTTCGAGCATGTGATCTAGTTAACAGATTACATTTTCCATGTAAATAGTTCTCCCTTGTTTTCCAAGTTGATAATCCTGTTATATGTAACTCCGAACAGCCTGTTGTTCTGGTTTTTTGTTTTTGTTCTCTGTAAACCGCGCTGATGTCGAAGAGTGCGGTATAAAAGAAATTAAAATAAATAAATAAATAAATAAAAAACAGAGCGGAGGTAAGCCACTGACGTAGCCTTCGCCCGAACACAATGAGCCGTGACTCGACTTTCTAAGGAGAGTCCGGCTGCCCCATAAGCCCAAGCGATACAGTCAGCAACCCAGATGGACAGCGTACGCTTGGAGACCGTGAGCCCCAATTTATTGGGGTCAAAAGATACAAAAAGCTGAGCAGCTTTACGGTGCTCCCGCGTACGGTCAAGGTAGAAGTTCAATGCCCTTCTACAGTCCAGGGTATACAGGACCATTTCAGCTCGGCTGGAGTGTGGCCTGGGAAAGAAGGTCGGAAGTACCACCTCCTGATTGATGTGAAAAGGGGAGACCACCTTTGGAAGAAATTTTGGGTGAGTCCGTAGGACTACCCTATTTTTGTAGAACCGAGTGTAAGGGGGATCAGACACGAGGGCCTGCAATTCACTTACGCGTCTAGCGGAAGTGAGGGCTATCAGGAATAAGGTTTTCCAAGAAAGAAAACGTAGAGAACAGGTAGCCATAGGTTCAAAAGGCGGACAGGTGATCCGCTGTAAAACCACATTCAGATCCCAGTCAGGTGCTGGCGGGCGCAGAGGTGGTTTAAGTAGAAGGAGACCTCGGAGAAACCTCGCCACGAGAGGGTCGCTGGAAAGAGGTCTGCCGTCCACCGGCACATGATGTGCTGAGAGAGCACTGAGGTGAACTTTGACGGAGTTGGACTTAAGTCCCAGATTAGAGAGGTAGAGCAAGTACTGCAAGATCACCGACACCGAGCAGGAGAAGGGATCCTGAGACTGCTGGGCACACCAAGCGGAAAAGCGACGCCATTTAAGGGCGTAGCATTTGCGGGTAGAAGGTCGCCGGGAAGCTAGGACGACCTCTTCCACCTCTGCCGGCAATAGAAGGGGAGCAAGGACTACCCTTTCAGCCGCCAGGCCATCAGATGTAGAGATCTGAGGTTGGGGTGTAGCAGGGACCCCTGATCCTGTGTTAGGAGATCTGGTTGAAACCCCAGAGGGAACGGATCCTCCACCGCTAATTGCAGCAGGAGTGGAAACCATGGCTGTCTGGGCCAGCGAGGAGCTATCAGGATCATGGAAGCTTTGTCTCGGAGAACCTTGAAAAGAGTTCGGGAGACTAGCGGTATGGGAGGAAAGGCATACAGAAGGCTTTCCGACCATGAGAGCAGGAAAGCATCCGGCGCTACTCGAAGGGGATGCGGCTACCGAGAGCAGAAGCGAGGAAGTTGCCGGTTGAGAGGACTGACAAAGAGATCCATCGTGGGGAGGCCCCACTTCAGAAAAAGTTTCTGAACTACCAAGGGATCCAGGCGCCACTCATGCGGCTGGAGGATCCTGCTGAGTTTGTCCGCCAGGCAATTTTCTTGGCCTGGGAGATAAACTGCCTTGAGAAGAATGCCGTGGCTGACGGCCCAAGAGCAGAGCCTCTGTGCTTCTCGACAGAGAAGGAAGGAGACCGTGCCTCCCTGTTTGTTCACGTAGAACATGGCAACTTGATTGTCCGTCTGGACAAGGACGGACTGGTGAGAAGTCAGGTGGGAGAAAGCCTTGAGAGCCAGACGGATTGCTCTGAGCTCCAGGAAGTTGATCTGCTGCGCAGACTCCCAAGTGGTCCAGAGACCTTGAGTACATGCCCCTTGGCAATGCGCTCCCCATCCCAGGAGAGAAGCATCGGTCGTCAGCACCTGAGCCGGCGGAGGAGACTGGAAAGGCATTCCGAGCACCAGGTTCGGCCGATGAAGCCACCACTGTAGAGAAGAGGCCAGCGGGCCGGAGATGCGCACTAAGTCGGCTAGGCCGCCCGTGGCCTGTTGCCACTGCTTGCGAAGGCACCATTGAGCAGGCCGCATATTCAGGCGGGCATTGGGGGTCACGTGGACGGTGGAAGCCATATGGCCGAGTAGTCTCAGGAAGTGCCTGGCGGAGACCAGGGACTGGCTGCGAAAGCGGCCGGCTAGGTCCATGAGCCGTTGAGCCCTGTCGAGAGGCAGGAAAGCTCGTGCCTGAAGTGTGCGCAATCTTGCGCCGATGAACTCGAGATCTTGCGAGGGGAGCAAAGTGGACTTTGTGAAGTTTATGACAAAGCCCAAGTACTGGAGAAGAGTCACAGTGTGGTGTGTGGCTTTTGTGACTTCTGGAGAGGACGATGCTCTGATGAGCCAGTCGTCTAGGTATGGAAAGACATAGAGGCCGTGAAGCCGGAGATAAGCCGCCACCACCGCGAGACATTTTGTGAAGACTCGTGGTGCGGAGGATAGGCCAAAGGGCAGTACTCTGTACTGGTAATGATTTCCTGCCACCACAAACCTTAGGTATTGGCGGTGGCTTGGGTGGATGAGGATGTGCGTGTAGGCATCCTTTAGATCCAAGGAGCATAGCCAATCTCCCTGCTGGAGGTAGGGCAGAAGGATTCCAAGGGTAAGCATCTTGAACTTCTCCCTGACGAGGAACTTGTTGAGGTTGCGCAAGTCCAGGATGGGTCTGAGGCCTCCTGTTCTTTTTGGTATTAGGAAATACCTGGAATAGAAGCCTTGACCCCTCAGGTGGTGGGGCACCCGTTCCACAGCCTGTTCCTGAAGAAGACTTGCTAACTCCTGAAGGAGTAAGTCCCTGTGTAAAGGGAGTCGTGGAGGTTCTCCCGGGAAATAGGAGGGAGGGATCTGGTGGAAGTGGAGAAGATAGCCTTCTCTCACCACCTGAAGCACCCAGGCATCTGAGGTGACGTTGGACCACCTGTGGGCAAAGTGAACCAGTCGGCCTCCTGTGCTGGGAGGAACCAGCTGAGGGGGAGAGGCTATGCTGATGAAGTCAAAAACCCCCACCCTGCTGAGCAGGGGCCGGTGGTGCAGGCTTGGGGGCTTGCTGCCTATGGGACCCGTTACCCCGTCCCTTGGCCTGCTGACCCTGTTGGGGAGCTGCGGAGGCCTGATATTGAGGGTAGTGTTTATAGGCAGCTGCCTTTCTCGGGTAAAAGGACTTCTTTCCCGAGCCCTTCTTCTTCTGGGAAGGGGCGGAGGTCTTCCTAGAAAGCCTAGTTCTGGTGAGAGTCTCCGTCTCGATTTGTGCAGCCTTTTCAGCCATGGGCTTGCCAAAGAGGTTCTCACCTCGGCAGGGGACATCGACCAACTTGTCCTGCACCCAGGGTTCAAGGTCAGACGACTGAAGCCAAGCCTGTCGGCGGGCACCGATGCCGGCTGCGGCCACACGTGCCGATGCTTCAAAGCCATCATAGGCTGCTCGAGACATGAATTTGGAGCATTCCCGAATACCAGTTGTCAAGGCTAGGAACCTCCGCAAAGGTTCCTCGGACAGCCCAGCGGAGAATCCGGCTATCTCTTTAGCCAGGTCTCTGAGATACATGCCCATGTAGAGCTGGGTAGGTCTGGACCCGACAAGCAAGCATAGAGCCCTGGAAACACTTCTTACCTAGGCCATCCAGGTTGCGGGCCTCCCTGCCAGGAGGCACCGAGGAGTGCATCTTCTGGCTCTTAAGCCTATGCATGGCCGATTCCACCACCATGGAATGGTGCGGTAGCTGTGCTTTTTGGAAGCCAGGGCTCTTGCGGACTCGATAAATGGAATCGACCCGCTTGCTTAATACCGGCGACGATGCCGGACTCTCCCACATGCGGAAGAGTAGTCGTTCCAGCATGGGAGGAACCGGTACAGTAAAGTGCTCCCTGGCGGGAGAGTCGTACTGGAGGGCATCGAGCTCTTCGGCTCGGGGCTCCTCCTCGGGATCCGCAGGGAAGGCCAAAGCCTTGGCCATATCCCTGACGAAGTCCGAGAACCGGGCATCCTCCGGAGGGGACTGTTTCCGAGGTTCGGACTCAGGCGAGTCCGAGGGGACACACCGAGTCCGAAATGAATCAGGTGACTCTTCCTCTTCAGACTCCCAGGCCGACTCCGAGGAGGAATCGGTGGGGTCGGTCCAGGCGGGCGGAGGCGTCGGCCGCCCCGACGCCGAGGGAGTCAGCGTCGACGACCTCGGTCCCGAACGGGAGGCCGAGGGTGACCTCGACCGAGGATCAACTCGAGCCCGCATGGACACGAGGATCGGCTCGGTCTCCGGGGTCGACTTAGACGTCGACGTCCCGGCGGTCGGGGCAGAGGCACCAGCGAGGCTAGCGATCAGTGCCCGCTGCTGGTCCATGAAGGCAGAGAGTCTGCTCTCCAAGGCCGTCAACCTGAGTCCGACCTCAGGTGACCCAGCAGCCCCCGACTCGGGCCCCGACGGCGTCGGGCCCGACGTCGGACCCCTCGGAGGCGAGTCCAGGAGGACTACAGGACTTACCCGAGCAGGCAACTCCGACTCCAGACGAGGTCGCTTCGGCAGATGCTCCTTCTCCAAAGACCCAGGACGGCTATCGGGGCTATGCGACCTGGCCCTCGCGGAACCAGGAGCGTCCACCGACGCCGCCCTCGCGGGTTTCACCTTCCGATGACGGTCCCGGAGGGAGAACCCCTGTCGGAGGAACTCCGGCGACGGTCAGAGCTGGAACCTCTGGACGCTGAGGCCTCCGACGAGGTCCGGGTACGGGCGGGATCAGCGAAGATTCGTTCCCGCTGATGCCGCCGACTCCTTAACGCTTTGGAGGACATCTTGCTGCAGGCCCCACAGATCAGTTCCTCGTGATCCGGGCCGAGGCAGCGGAGGCAATTATCATGTGTGTCAGTGAGTGACATATTTCTGTCACACTGAACACACCGCTTGAAACCACTGGCAGCCATCGGGGGAAAAAGGGCCCCTGCAAGGTCAAAGGACCGGGCTGCCAGCGAAAAACCGAAAACGAAACTGACAGAAAATCAGAAAAACTGAAAAATAACAGAAGGACTCGCAACGGCGTCGCGAGTCCGGGCAGGAAAAGGACCGGCGTCGAACCGACCGAGAAAAAAGAGATAAGTCACGAAAAAATCAACTTTTTAGCGGGCTAAGATGGCACCCTTGGGCGGGAAGGGGACCGCGCATGCACGCTGCAATTCCCAAAGGCTTTCTTTGAAAGCTGGGGAAAATTGCTCCGCGAGGGCTCCGTCGGCGCCGACGTCACCCATAAGTGAGGACTGACTTCCTGCTTGGTCCTGGAGAACATACGATTCCAGTATGGGCTGCACCTCCAATGGTAAAGCTGCTGCCGTAGATGGTGCTATCACTGGTGCCGAGGAATCAGAGTTGAGTGGGTCTTGGACAGCCTGCTAGGTCAGGAACACAGATAGGCTGCACTCAATGGTTCCATGTGCTGTGCAAGAAGCGCAGTTTCCTATGTCATCAGAGCTGGCGCAGCAACCACTGGCACAGAAGCCAGATCCCTCGGCGGGGACTCCACGATGGTGACGGCCTCGGGAGTCTCCCATCAGCCCTCTGGGGTCTTGGGGGTGACTCCTCCTGCCAGGGCAGCTTGAGGAGCCACTCCCGGCCCTCACCCTCAGAGTCTCATCAAGGGCTATGATGCTAGTGCCCATGAGTTTTCATCTGAGACTTGGCATCACTCTTGGTCTTCAAAAGGAGAGCCACCAGTCTGATGCTCCATGACCTCTTGGCTCTGAATGAGCCTAATCCCTGTGCGAAGTCAAAGCCTCAATGGAGGTCTTCGAGGGTGTTGATGCCAATGTCTATGGCGGAGCCGACGCCAAAGACGCGGAGGAACCGAACAGTGATTCTCACTGTTTTTCTCAATTCCTGAGGCCCTTGTGCATCATCTGAAGACAGAGAGTGCAGGTTGAGGGCTGTGATGAAGAAGCCCCAATTTCCACTGTTAAAATACAAAACATGCAGCATGTCAGTGCAAAAGCTGACAGGAGAACAGACCAGGTGGATAGCTGTTGTCAGTGGCAACGACAACAAAGGCAGCCACGAGGTCTGGAGAAACGTGTAGTAAGAAGAAACGCCCTAATTCCCAATAGCACACACCTGGTAGGGAAGAGTATGCACAGCCCTTATAAGGATAGTGCAGGGAACACAAGGGGGAAGCATTACAAGGACGACACCTCCAAAGAGTTGCCAGGAGGAGAGGAATTGTCAGAGAGCTCAGATTTGGAACAAACCCTGAGAGGGAGAAACCTGGGACAAGGTGAGCACTGTAGGAAGAGAAGACAGCCTGTCTTACCTACAGCAGTTACCAGAGAGGAACCAGGAAGAGTCTCTCACTTCAGTATAGGAAGTGACTCAGAGTCTGAACCAGGAAGCGTTCAACCTCAGAGATACCCAGAATCCACTAGGAGGAAGCAGCTTGCTAGAGCCGAGGCCAGCTGGGCAGCTCCTGCTGATTGCAGAGACACGGCAGCATGGAACCTACGTCCTAACCAGAGGAACTGCAAGCCAGTAGCTAAAAAGTATGTAACAAGAAGCTGGGACTTGGGGAATGAATGTGAGCCATTGAAAGTTAAAAGGAATAAAAGTGTTTGTAGAGTGAATGCAGAGCAACCTTACACAGGAAGCCAGAGGTGGGGGCAGGGCAGCTACTCCCAACCTAACTACCTGAATAGAGAGCATTCACAGCCGTCAGAAAAGCTTAGAGACTGGCCAGAAGACGTGTATATGTCAGAAGAGGAGCTGGCAGTAAGCTTTAAACCCCAAAAGAAGCCTTACAAGCTAAAGTCTGTTAGCAAGAGGGGACAGAGAGTTCCTCTATCCCAAACAGAAGATAGCAACAGAGAAACTTACCGTGAGGGCTTGCCAAAGGGAAATGTCCAAGCATATTTCAACCAAGAGGGTTTGGAACGTGAGGAGGAACCCATGTTAGTGGACTCTCTCAGTGAATCCTCATCTGTATCTGACCTAATGGACTGTACATTAGTCTCATCTGAAAGAATATCTCTGCGCTAGAGAGAGCAAAAACATAGTGTCGTATGAAAGCACTATATGGTTTACACAGAAAGGCTGTGTGCTACAGTTTAAGTTCCTACCTTGAAGCAAGAAGTTATTGCTGTATGTCCTTTGTGTTTTTGCCAAAAAGATTGGAATACTTTTGTTTCTGCTTGTGTTCTGTTCACTTGTTTATTAATCCACCCCGGGAGGGGAATAAATCCACATTTTGCTTTACCATTCGAGTCTGCACAACTATTTCTTCACCATCAGAAGCGAACTGCCCCCTGGTGGTGACAGGGCTCATGGTAAGGTCCGAGGCATTAAAGGCACCAGTTGTGGCAGTCCATCATCAAGATTGTCTGGCCACACTGGATGAACTTTTTAAAGCCACTGGCTGGCTTTTACATATTGGGGAAGACGGCTTCTGCAAAGTCAAAGGACTCCAAAGTCCCAGCCGACCAAGGAGTGCGAGAGAAAAACTCTGCGAGCTTCAAAAAGAAAAAGAAAAATACAGCGCCAAGGCATCAACGCACCCAGGAACGGGCAAGACGACGATGATCAAGCACATGACTGGAAAAAAAAAAAAGCTAAGAAAACGAAAGAGACATACCACAAGGGTATCCACTTTTTCCAGGGATCAGATAGTGTCTGACAGGCTCCATGGAAAAAAGAAGACTGAGCTAAGATGACTCTTTTCAGGCAGGAAGACGAGCACCCAGCGCGATGACCCTCCCAATATCTTCCTATGGAAGCTGGG
Organism: Ichthyophis bannanicus; assembly: GCA_033557465.1. Lineage (NCBI taxonomy): Eukaryota > Metazoa > Chordata > Amphibia > Gymnophiona > Ichthyophiidae > Ichthyophis > Ichthyophis bannanicus. The sequence goes on from CM066033.1 coordinate 1,046,638,947, forward strand.
GAGCATTCCCACATGGGCTCAGTCGATGTTGTCACCCAGATGTGAGGACTTACTTCCTGCCTGGTCCCAGAGAAAGAGTTGCTGAACTACATAGGATTGGAGAAGAGAAGAAGAAATGCAGGACTCAGAGCAGGGTGAAAAAGAAGAAAATGAGAGAAGCTAGACATGAGGTATGAGGAAAGAGGAGATAAGAGGGAAGGAGTTAGGGAGAGGCAATGGCGGGTGAGAGAAATGAGGGGAATGGGAAGGCTGCAGTGAGGGAGATGGAAAGCTGTAGGTATGTGCAGTAAAAAAGGAGATTGAGGACTGAGGTCTCAATGCAGTAAGCACCACATTAAAACGCTGTGCTAAGCTCCAATGTACAGTGTTTTAAAACACAAGCTAAACAAATTTTACTGCAGTAAACTGATAGCATGTAAATTACCACTGTATTAAGTGTGTATTGTCAGAAAACGTAGTGCACACCACAATCGTTTGCTGCATCATGAGTAATATCTCTCTTCCCTTCCTGTCAGTGCATGAGCAGGGACTGGCTCAAAACACTGAAAGGAAAGGAGATAAAACACAGAATGGACTCCTGACTCCTTTCTACTCCCCCCCTCCACCTCCACCCCTCCAATTCACTAAAACCACACTGGTGGCCAAAGTGGGCCCCCTGCCTCTTCACCCCCAACCCAGGAAAAAAAAACACAGTGAGTGGCCCAAATGAGCATGCCATGTCCCACAAGAGTCCCTAGTGGTCCACACGGGCCACCAGACCCCCCACCCAACCCCACAAATGACTCCAATGGTCCAAGGGGACCCCTGTCCTGTATTTTCCAATCTTTCCTAGCCTCTGTACCGCCATCTTGAAAAATGGCAGTGCCTAACTCTCTGTGGTACACTGGGATGTACCGCGTGGGTCAATCTGCCAGACTGAAATTGAAAACAAATCCTTTGTAAATGAAAAACTGGCTAACAGTACTAAAAAATCTTTAAGAATCAATTTGTTTAGGAGTAGTGCCTGTTCCTCATGACTAAAAACATGGTATTGTGGCACCTCCCCCCCATTGGCAGCAGTGCAAGTCTAGAACTCCCACGCAGCTTCATGGGGACCATGCCCCTAATATCTGCTGTAAATTGATCATGTAATTGTATTTTATTAGTTGCATTATTTGCTTTCAAATATTGATAACAGAGGAACATAAGATATGCCATAATGAGTCAGACCAAAGGTCTATCAAGTCCAGTATCCTGTTTCCTATAGTGGCCAATCCAGGTCACAAGTACCTGTCAAATTCCCAAAAGGTAGACAGATTCCATGCTGCTTAGTCCAGGGGATTTCCCAAGTCCGCATTAATAATTGTTTATGATATTGCATTGTGCCTGCCACCAACAACTTACTGATATTGATTTCTTCTTCATCATAAACGTCCACTTCCGTCAATCTAATCAACATTCTGGACAAGATACTGAGGAACTGAAGGTAGGCCCCCGTCTTTCCTACCTGCAAGTATATAAACCAAAAGTTATTTAAAAATTACAGCTTTACTTCATCACTTCTGAACCAGTAAATCAGAGGTGTAAATCCATACTATAAGAGAATTTCTTTCAGTACTGTTGTAGTTGCCTAGCAGAAATAAGTTCTCTTTCTCTTTCAGTTATGGTGCAGTATCAGGACTGGATAAGAACCTGTTACTTTATACACAAATTAGGTAAGAGCTTTCCAACTCTTTCAGTAAGAAAATCAAATTTCTAGACTCAAGAAAACTGAAGAATAAGGAGGATGTGATCACCTGGAACATGCCAATTCCAACTGACAACAAGCTCAATATAAGAACACCAGACATTTTGGTAAAAGAAAAAACACACAAATGGCATTGCTTATAGAAAGGTCAATGTCAAGTGACTATTCTCTACAATGCATGGAGAGAAAGAAGATCCTCAAGTACTAAGAAATGCAATCAGAGACTAAAAAAAAGTGTCAAAGATAAATAGTCCCAATTGTTTTGGGTGCCACTGGCTTAATAAAAAATAAAATAATAATTTCCAAGGGCACCTTAATAAGCTGTCTATACATATTACATCCCAGGAAATTCTCCTTGGCACAAAGCAAGTACTAAGGTGAATACTAGCAGTGAACTTGAAAGACTAGAACATATCATTATACCCTAGAGCAGTGATGGCTAACCTTTTTGAGCCCGAGTGCCCAAACTGCCGCACAAAACCAAAGAATTTCCTCAAAGTGCCAGCACATCAATTAAAGCCTCATTTGCATAAGGTGCCTCATTTGCATAAATATTTGCATAATGTTACCATACACTAACTTTTAGTAAACATGCCTCTTAATGAGTATATGGATAAAGAAAGACTAAAAGGTTTCTACATTACTATAATCCAGTACCAACCGCCAGGCACATTAGGAACTACTACAAACGCTGCCCATTTAGAACCCATAGCAAACCCGCCGTATCCTAACAGCACTACCAGGACTCACAAAGCACCATACCCTAACTATCAAAAGGCAACACTGCAAATATTAAACCAATACATTTCAGAGAACAACAATACATGACCTACTGGGGAAAGAACAAGTGGCAATGTCAAATAGGAATTATATAAACAGAATACCTCAGCTCAGTTACACATGCAGAACAGACCATCACCAAACAAGGAATCACAATTTAGAAACAGGAAGACAATAATTAAACTGGGAACCCCAAAAGCCAAACTTGAAATATACAACAACACTGTAGAAATAAAACTATAAATTAATTTCCTCTTGTACTAAACAAAGCGCAAAAATTAATGATGCACATTTCCCAGAGCTGACATATTCCAGTTAATAAATTCAAAATAAAGAGATATTTTTCTACCTTTTGTGCATTTTTTTTCAGTTGCAATTGTTCCAGCCACTTTCTTCTGTTTTCTTCGTTTCTTCTGCTAACTCTCCATCTGCTGTCCATTTGTCCTTTCTTCTGTCTTGTTTTTTTTTTTTCCATTCTCTCTCTACATCTGCTTTAACATACTAATCTTTCTCCTTTTGCTCTTTCCTCATTCCTATTTCATCTACTCAAAATTTACCCCTCCATCCTCAATCCCCACTTATTCTCCCAATACCCGGCCAATTGTAGATTTTTTATCCCTCCCACACAAAATATTTTTCCCCTCTCCATTTTACTCTCCCAGCCCCATCCCATTCTAATCCTCCCCCAACACCAGCTCCCTTCTAGTTCCAGCCTCACCCAGCATCCATTCCCTTCTAGTCCCTGCATCAGCCCATTTCCAGTCCTAGCAGCCCCCCAACCCATTTCCAGTCCTAGCAACCCCCCAACCCAATACCAGTCCTAGCCCCCCCTCATCAACCCACTTCCAGTCCTAACCCCCCATCACCCCATTTTCAGTTTAAGCCCCCCCTATAACCCATTACCAGTCCTAACCCCCATCAGCCCACTTCCAGTCCTAACCCCCCATCAGCCCACTTCCAGTCCTAACCCCCATCAACCCATTTCCAGTCAGCCCCCCCATAGCCCATTGCCAGTCCTAACCCCCCCATCAGCCCACAGTCCATTACCAGTCCTAACCCCATCAGCCCACCTCAAGTCCTAACCCCTCCCCATCAGCCCATTTCCTGTCCTAGCCCCCCCCATAGTCCATTATCAGTCCTAACCCCCCATAGCCCATTACCAGACAGCCCCCATCAGCCAACAGCCCATTACCAGTCTTAACCCCCCCATAGCCCATTGCCAGTCCTAACCCCCCCCCCATCAGCCCACAGCCCATTACCAGTCCTAACCCCATCAGCCCACCTCAAGTCCTAACCCCTCCCCATCAGCCCATTTCTTGTCCCAGCCCCCCCATAGCCCATTATCAGTCATAAACCCCCCCCCCATAGCCCATTACCAGTCCTAAACCCATCAGACCACCTCCAGTGTTAACCCCCCATCAGCCCATTTACAGTAATAACCCCACCCAACAGCCCACCTCAAGTCCTAACCCCTCCCCATCAGCCCATTTCCTGTCCTAGCCCCCCATAGCCCATTACCAGTCCTAACCCCACCCAACAGCCCACCTCAAGTCCTAACCCCTCCCCATCAGCCCATTTCCTGTCCTAGCCCCCATAGCCCATTACCAGTCCTAAGCCCCCATCAACCCATATAGACTTAGCTCCCCCATAGCCCATAGCCCCCCCATAGCCCATCCCCACTCCTAACCTCCCCCAGCCCATCACCACTCCTAACCCCCCCATCAGCCCATTTCCTGTCCTAGCCCCCCATAGCCCAGTACCAGTCCTAGCCCCAACAGCCCACAGCCCTTACCACTCCTAACCCCCCCAGCCCATCACCAGTCCTAACCCCCCAACAGCCCACAGCCATTACCACTCCTAACCCCCCCCAGCCCATTACCACTCCTAACCCCCCCAGCCCATCACCACTCCTAACCCCCCCATCAGCCCATTTCCTGTCCTAGCCCCCCCCATCCCCTCACCAGTCCTAACCCCCCACCATCCCCCATCCATTACCACTCCTAACCCCCCCCAGCCCATCACCAGTCCTAACCCCCCCCAGCCATTACCACTCCTAACCCCCCCCAGCCATTACCACTCCTAACCCCCCCCAGCCCATCACCACTCCTACCCCCCCCCCAGCGAAATTTTTTTACAAAGAAGCTGTCGCTGCCGGGGCGGGGCCGCCGCGGCAGAATAGAGTGTGCCGCGGGGCCCCCCCCACCCAGCAGAGCCTGCCCTCCGTCCCCGTTATCACCTCTCTCAGCTGCCTCCAGTCACATGCGCCGGCTTTCAGAGCGCGAGGGAAGAGTTTCTCCCTCGCTGCTCTGTTAAGCCCGCTGGGGCTGATGGAACTTCCCATCAGCCCCCGCGGGCTTAACAGAGCAGCGAGGGAGAAACTCCCCTCGCGCTCTGAAAGCCGGCGCGTGTGACTGGAGGCAGCTGAGAGAGGTGATACCGGGGACGGAGGGCAGGCTCTGCTGGGCGGGGGGGGCCCCGCGGCACACTCGATTCTGCCGCGGCGGCCCCGGCAGCTTTTTTTTTTTTTTTTTTTTAATGCCGCATATCTTGATTGCGGACCTTCCCGCGTGCCAGCTGCAAGGCCTTCGCGTGCCACAGCTGGCACGCGTGCCATAGGTTCGCCATCGCTGCCCTAGAGCTTAGGAGTGAGGCCATTCCTGTCATGGTATATATACAAAACTAAAATCTCAAACAATACAGAATGTAACCCTCAGCCTTGAAAGCCTTCACTTTTTCACTACTTATTATCTGGACTTCTTTACAAGGTGTCAAAATCCAAGATATATACTCTTTCAGTGCATGTATGTCTATATAAAAATCCTGTATTAGATATCCAAAATATTTATAACATTTCCCATATTAAATAACTAATATCTAATATCAATGTAAATACACCTTACAAACCCTAATTCTAAAAATTTATTATTCAACCATACATGCATACACATACATACATCCGACAGTATAAGTATCCAACAGTATAGGCAATGTAAGCATAAAAGTCTGAACTCCACCCAAATCCTTAATTCATATTGAGCATATTAAACATCTTTCATAAAAAGATCAAATAATACAACGTTGCAAGCAGACTCTGAAAGATGTAAAAACAACCCCTGAATTCAGGAGGAACATCTGCTGACTTCACATCAATGTGTGCCTTCGAGTCAATTCTGACTCCTGGCGACCCAGAAGCACATAGTCCCCTTCAAAAAAGGAGAAAGGCAAACAAGAGATGAATCATACAATACAGGATTTTCGATGTTTTGCATTGGAGAAGGTCAGTGGGGAGGGTGCTGGTGATATACAACGGTGATTAAGTCGCCGGGAACAATAATATATTTTTAGGTGGGACACTGTGATACCGAATGGATTAAACACACAGAGGGAGTGGCATTGTGGGGAGTTTAAAAAAACGATGTGGAGTACGTCCGTGCTGGCGCTTTTTTTGTGAAGTCTGAGTTTTTGTCAGGAACCATATGAGAGGAGTGCTAAAGGTCAGTGAGCAATTATATGTTTAGGGTGTTTTTGTCTGTAGGTTTGAGATGGTGAAGGAATGTTGGTTTTTGTTATAGTTTCCCTGAAGAAGCCAGAGAGGCAAAACTATGGTCCATAGTTGGATTGGAGCAAAGTGATTGTGGGATACAGCACGGAGTATAGGTCTGCAACAGTAATATGCATTGCATTGATGAATTGTGGCATGAAGTGAGCCTTGTTGACATCAGCATAGAATCTGTATCAGTTGGACATTGTGGTTATCCTCTTGGAACAGAGAGAATACTTCGGTCAAGATTTGGGGTATCATCCTGTGAGTTTGGAGTTTCGGCTCTGTATAAGAGACATGATTATGGACTAAAGTTTATGAGGGTTTCATTTAGAAATTCCTTTATGAATTGAAACCATCGAGGATTCACTTTGTTTGTCTCCCTCCTTTTGTGAAGGGGACTATGAAAAGTCATCAGATGTTCCTCCTGAATTCAGGGTCTGTTTTTACATTTTTACATCTTTCAGAGTCTGCGTGCAACGTTGTATTATTTGATCTTTTTATGAAAGATGTTTAATATGCTCAGTATGAATTATTGAGGATTTGGGTACAGTTCAGACTGTTATGCTTACATTGTCTGTACTGTCGGATGGTTATACTGTCGGATATACTGTATGTATGTGTGTTATGTAGGTATGGTTGAATAAAGCATAGCTACTCACCTGTAACAGGTGATCTCCGGGAACAGCAGGAATTTAGTCTTCACATATGGGTATTGTCGGTACCGGCGGAGCCTGCGCGGAAGAAGGAGCCTGCGCGGGAACCCTCCCCAGCGTCCAATTAGAAAGCTTTTGGGAGCATCCCACAGTGCCTGGGTGCTGCCTTCCCGCCTTTCCCAACTGCCTCTCTCCAGTTGAGTTTTAAAGCTGAGACAAAGAGAGAGAGAGAGAGGGGGAAAGAAAAGAAAAGAGAGATACAACTCCTAGGGGAGGTGGGTGGGTTGTGAAGACTAAATTTCTGCTGTTCCCGGAGATCACCTGTTACAGGTGAGTAACTATGCTATCTCCAGAAACAAGCAGGAATGTAGTCTTCACATATGGGGACTCCCTAGCTACAGATGCCAGGGAGAGACCCCAGAAGCTGTGTGCCCCTGTGAAAGGGCTCCACCTCCCCCCATGGATCTCTGGCATCCTACTGGGAATGGTGGGTAGGAGTTGATTAAGTATGGAACAGGTGTCGTAGAACAGCCTGTCCAAACAAGGCATCCCGGCGGGAGTCCTTGTCCAAGCAGTAATGGGCTGTGAAGGTATGAACCGAGGCCCAAGTAGCCGCTCGACAGATGTCGTCAATAGACACAGAGTGTAGATGAGCCATTGAGGCTGCCATGGCTCTCACATTGTGAGCTGTGACATGGCCTTCCAGAGAAAGGTTTTTACACTGATAGGTAAAAGAAATACACTGTGCAATCCAATTGGACAATGTTCTCTTAGAGACTGGAAGTCCCAAATGAGAAGGATCAAAAGCAACAAAGAGTTGAGAGGACTTTCTATGTTGCTGTGTCCTTTGTAAGTAAAAGGCAAGTGCTCTTTTACAGTCCAAAGTATGAAGATTCCTTTCTGCATTTGAAGCATGAGGCCTTGAAAAAAATACAGGCAGGTAAACTGCTTGGTTTAAATGAAAAGGTGAGGCCACCTTTGGCATAAAGCGTGGATGAGTCCTAAGGACTACCTTATCATGATGGAACCTCGTATTGTGATAGGCTATAGCCTGTAACTGTATGTTAGGTAGCAGAAGCAAGCCTGTAGGTTAGGCCTGAGTCCCCAACCCCCGCTTCAGAATATTATAACTGAGCAGAGCTGAAAGCTAGAGAAAACAGAATTTTGCTTCAAACAGCTTATGATAAGAATGTAAAACTTTTCCACTGAGTGTGTTATGTTATTTACAGATGTATTTCAGAATTCAGCTTTTCACACAGTGTCTGTGCTGCGAGTGACCTTGTAAGCAAAAAGCAAGGCAGAATGTTATATCTAGATATAGAGCCATGGCTAGGAAGGCCTCAGAGCGGGCCCGGTCAGAAAATTTCCATTGAATGGGGGGGGGGGGGGGGGGTGTGGGGGCCACCGGGACCAATGAGGAGTTTGCCTGTATAGAACTGATGAGGAAAACTATAAATGCTGTTGTTTTATTGAACGCCATTGCTCAGACCATTTTGAAAGTGACATTGACAGGTGTCTGAGCTTGTGCACAAAATAAACTGGTTTGAATTCTAGTAAATAGACTCCTGGTGTATTCATTGCGTGCACTTCGCTATTGCATTGGTTCCCTAACCAGGAAGAGTGGGGTACGCGGATGGTGCGCAAGTGAATACTACCACGTATTACCGCCTCCAGGTTTAATCCGGCTGGGACCGCAGCCGGCCGACAGCGGAGAGGAGCCCAGGCGCCGCCGGTCCCTTGCATCGGAGGGTTCCGCCCTGCCTCGGCAGGCTTGCTGGGTCCGGCCGGCCAACACCTCGAACCCGGGAGGGGAGTCCAGGATTCAACCCAAGGTGGAACTGGTTGCGCAGCGCATTAGCTACCGGATCCGGTGAGTATTGATTTTTCTGGTTCTTAGTTAGCTCTGGGAAAGTCTCGAGACTAATATGGTATGGTTACAAGTAAAGAACATAAGAACATAAGATATGCCATACTGGGTCAGACCACGGTCCATCAAGCCCAGTATTCTGTTTCCAACAGTGGCCAATCTAGGTCATATGTACCTATCAGTTTCCCCAAGGGACACAGGTTCCACAATGCTTGTATTGGTTCAACCATTCATATCCTGGGTCCCTTCTTAATAATGGCTTATGGACCTTTCCTCCAGGAACTTGTCCAAACCTTTTTTAAACCCAGCTACACTAACAGCCTTTACTACATCCTCCGGTAACAAACTCCAGAGTTTGATTACAAGTTGAATGAAAAAATATTTTCTCTTATTAGTCTTAAATAGTTTACCCTGTAGTTTCATTGCATGTCCCCTAGTCTTTCTATATTCTGATAAGGTAAACAATCGATCTACGTTTACCCGTTCCACTCCGCTCATTAATTTATAGACTTCTATCATATCTCCCCTCAGCCGTCTCTTTTCCAGGTTAAAGAGCCCTAACCTTTTTAGCCTTTCTTCATAGAAGTATCCTTCCATCCCCTTTACCATTTTGGTGGCTCTTCTCTGAACCTTTTCTAATAACTCTATATCCTTTTTAAGATACGGCGACCAGAATTGCACACAATATTCAAGGTGCGGTCTCACCATGGAACGATATAGAGGCATTATAATATCCTTTGTTTTATTTTCCATTCCTTTCCTTATGATACCTAGCATTCTATTTGCTCTCTTGGCCGCCGCTGCACACTGGGCCGAGGGTTTTAACATGGTATCCACAATGACGCCTAAATCTTTTTCCTGGGTGGTGGTTCCTAATGTGGAACCTTGCATCGTGTAACCATAGTTTGGGTTGTTCTTCCCTAGGTGCATAACCTTGCACTTGTCCACATTAAATTTCATCTGCCATTTTGATGCCCAGTCTTCCAATTTATCAAGATCCTCTTGCAATTTTCCACAATCCTCTTGGGTTTTAACAACTTTAAATAGTTTAGTGTCATCTGCAAATTTGATAACCTCACTCGTTATTCCACTTTCCAGGTCATTTATGAATATGTCAAAAAGCAGCGGACCCAGCACAGATCCCTGGGGTACACCACTATTCACCTTTCTCCATTGGGAAAATTGGCCATTTAGCCCTACCCTCTGCTTTCTATCTTTTAACCAGTTCCTGATCCACAATAGTACACTGCCTCCTATCCCATGACTCTTTAGTTTTGCCAAAGGTCTCTCATGAGGGACCTTGTCAAAGGCTTTCTGAAAGTCCAGATACACAATATCAACCGACTCACCTTTGTCCACCTGATTATTCACTCCTTCAAAAAAACATAACAGATTAGTAAGACAAGATCTTCCTTGTCTAAAGCCATGTTGGCTGTCTCTCATTAGTTCATGACTATCTACATGCTGAGTAATTTTATTCTTTATGATGGTTTCTATCATTTTTCCCGGTATTGACGTCTGTAGTTTCCCGGATCACCCCTGGAACCCTTTTTAAAAATTGGTGTTACATTGGCGATCCTCCAATCTTTAGGTATTAGAGATGATTTTAATGATAGTTCACAGATTACTAATAGCAGGTCTGCAATCTCATATTTCAGTTCTTTCAATACCCTTGGATGTATACCATCCGGCCCAGGTGATTTGCTACTCTTCAGCTTATCTAATAGTTGTAATACATCTTCTCGATGTATCGATATTTCCTTCAATTCTTCTGCACCTTTAAATACCACTTCAGTCATGGGTAACATCCCTACATCTTCCTCAGTAAAGACTGAAGCAAAGAATTCGTTCAGTCTCTCTGCTATCGCCTTGTCGCCTCTTAGTGCTCCTTTAACCCCTTTATCATCTAATGGACCAACTGACTCTCTCACAGGTTTTTTGCTACGAATGTACTTGAAAAGGTCTTTACTTCGCGTTTTTGCTTCTGCAGCAAGCTTCTTCTCAAATTCTCCCTTTGCCTGCCTTATCAATGCCTTGCGTTTGACTTGCCAGTGCTTGTGCTGTTTCCAGGTTTCGTCGTTTGGCTCTTTTTTCCATTTCCTGAAAGATGCTTTTTTGGCAACAACAGCCTCTCTGACCTCAACTTTAAACCATGCTGGCAGTTTTTTGGACTTCTTTCCACTTTTCTTAAAGCGTGGAATACAGCTGGTCTGGGCTTCCAAGATAGTATTTTTCAACAACAGCCAAGCCTGATGTACGTCTTTAACCTTTGCAACTGCTCCTTTTAGTTTTTTCTTGACTGTTTTCCTCATTTTATCATAGTCTCCCTTTCGAAAGTTAAAAGGTAGTACTGTGGATTTCCTTACTATCCCTCCTCCACTAATTAAATCAAAGGCGATCATGCTATGATCACTATTGCCAAGTGGCCCCAACAACCTTATCTCTTGCACTAGATCTGGTGTTCCACTAAGGATTAGGTCTAATATGGCTTCCCCTCTGATTGGTTCATGAACCAGCTGCTTCAAGAAGCAGTCATTTATTTCATCTAGGAACTTTATCTCCCTAGCATGTCCTGACGTGACACTGACCCAGTCGATACCGGGGTAGTTGAAATCACCCATTATTATTACTGTGTTGTAACTTTTGTTAGCTTCCTTGATTTCTTTGAGCATTTCATCATCCATTTGGTCATTCTGGCCAGGCGCTCGATAGTACACCCCCACTGCCATTGCCTTCCCCCTTTTACATGGAATTTCAATCCATATAGATTCTACAGCAGATTTTGTTTCCTGCAAAACTTTAATCCTTTCTGACTCAATGCCCTCTCTAACATAGAGAGCAACCCCTCCACCAATTTGATCAGCTCTATCATTACGATATAGTTTGTACCCAGGTATCACAGTGTCCCACTGGTTGTCGTCCTTCCACCATGTTTCTGATATTCCAATCATATCTAACCTTTCATTTAGTGCTATATACTCTAACTCTCCCATCTTATTTTTTAGACTTCTAGCATTTGCATACAAGCATTTTAGAGAATGTATTTTATCCATATTAATTTGTCTGTTAGACATGAGTAATTTGGGATCTTTAAGGGAGTCTGATCAACTCCCAGGGCGGTCCTAGTAACCCTGCATGAGTATGCGCAGGGCGAAGCCACTGACCCTTTTGGTTTGGTAATTTTGGTTTAGTCAAGTTAGCCCGGGAATTTGGAATTTGGGAAATGCTAGCATATTTGGTTGTGTGAAGTGTGCTTGAGAGGTCTTGCAATACAGGCCGAGCGAGAGCGGACTCCTAAGTAGAGCATTTCCTGGCCAGGTGACTGCGCCCAGGTCGCGAAAAGGAGGAAGCGTCTGGTGTTTGTCCCCCTCCTTGTTCCGTGGGCTGTGCGGACCCCTTACCCGCAGCCATCCTACCCATCCTTTCTGTTTGCTGTCTTGTCCGTCTCATATCATAATGGGAGGGGCGGAGTCCGTACAAACTCAGTTGAACTGTATGATCACGAATTTTAAGAAGCGGTTTAGTGGTGATTATGGGGTAAAAATGTCACCGACCCGCTTAGAAATATTGTGTAGTAGGGTGTGGCCGGCGCTGGACGCCGTGTGGCCACCAGAAGGTACTTTTGATATTCAAATTGTGTCCCGAGTGCACCAGGTGGTGCGCAGATATAGTTCCGAGCAGTTTTCCTATATAGATTCCTGGCTAGCTATCTGTGAGAAGCAACCCCTTGGATAAAGCGTTGCCGTGAGGGGCAGAGTAGAATTCTGTTAGCAACTGCAATGGGAGTCCCTGCTAAGAAGGAAAAGCCCCCTATTTTTGCAGCCCCAGAGCCTCCAGAGGTCCTGGGTCATTCGCCCACATTTCTGTATACACCAGTTCTGTCAGCTCCATCAGTACCCCGAGTAGAGCCAGAGGTAGTGGGAGTACCCCCAGTTGAGGTACCTCCACCCGGTCACCCATCACCCAAGGACCACCCCCTTCCCCAGAGTCGGAGCCCTAGTCCTGAGCAGAGCGCTGCAAGCCCTGGGCAGAGCTCTGCAACAGAATCATCATCCCCTGAAGGATCTGCTAGCGGAGGGTCAGATGCCAGTCCAGGGCCACCCACTAGTCCAAGCACCAGCAGCAGCACTACCCCCGCTAATCTGCGTTATGCCTTCAGAAGCAGGACAGCGGGCCAGAGAGAAGTTCGCCAAATGCCACTGCGGCAAGTCCCAGGATTACCTATTGTAAATACAGAGGGTCAGGTTGTGGTCGGACCGACCAGTCTAGTTTATGTGCCTTTCACCACAACAGATTTATTGAACTGGAAAACGCATTATGCCTCCTATACTGAAAAGCCCCAAGATTTAACAGAGTTAATGTCCAGTATTATGCAAACCCACCAGCCCACCTGGTCTGACTGTCGCCAGCTCTTGGCTACCCTCTTTACTACTGAAGAGCGGGCACGGATAGTGCGAGCAACCACTAGATGGTTGGAAGAAAACCCTGAAGATGGGCGAGACCTAGATCCCCGGAGGGCAGCAGTCGCAGATTTTCCAAATGAAGATCCCGGATGGAACCCAAATAATGATGACGGAGAGAAGGCCCTCACCCGGTTCCGCCATGCCTTACTGCAGGGCCTAAAGAAGGGAGGGCAGAGAGCTATGAACGCTAGGAAAGTAGCGGACGTTCTTCAACGCCCAGATGAAAGTCCAGCTGCTTTCTATGAACGATTAACTGAAGCCTATAGACTTTACACCCCATATGATCCAGCAGCCCAGGAGAATTTGCATATGGTGAGTCAGTCCCAGGGAGACATAAAACGAAAACTGCAGAAATTAGAAGGATTTGCAGGCATGAACTCAACGCAGTTAATGGAAGTCGCACAAAAGGTATTTGTGAATCCTGATCAAGAATGCCAACGGGAAAGTGAAAGAAAGATGAAGAAGAAAGCGGATTTGCTCGCTGCAGCATTAGTGGAAGGACGCGGAGGAGGATATCCTAATAGAAGAGCCAGAGGATGGGGAAGGGGCCGGGGGAGTGCTCGTCCCCCCTTAGGTGCAAACCAGTGCGCCTATTGCAAGGAAGAAGGACATGGAAGAACGAGTGCCCGAACATTAGCTCCACCCCCTGGAGGGGAGGCGGGAGCGCTAGGAGAGCAGGGGGGGGGGCGATTCCAGCAGAGAGGGGGGATGCAGCGCGCGCAGTTTCAACAGCAAGAAGAGACTGCCATAGCGGGAGTGGCAACCGCCGAGAACAATTCTATGGATAATGAGGGCTAGGCCAGACCGGGCTCCAAGTTAGTCTTAGGTCTCCAGGAGCCTATGGTCAAATTAAAGATTGGAGACCAGCATATGGACTTTATGGTAGACACAGGGGCCGAGCATTCAGTAGTAGCCAAACCTGTGGCTCCTGTGTCCTCTCGATCTGTCACAATTGTGGGAGCTACTGGAACGAGAACCACAAGACCTTTTCTGCAGAACCGCGCCTGTGAACTAGGGGGACAGACGATAACACACCAGTTCCTGTATATGCCTGAATGCCCAGTTCCCCTTTTGGGCCGAGACATGCTTGCAAAGCTTCAAGCACAGATATCCTTCGTTGAAGGGGGAAAAATGGAAATGACTATAAATTCAAAACCTGCTGGCCTGATGGTGTTAGCTGTCCCCCAAGAAGAAGAATGGCGGTTCTATTTACCTGCATCCAAAGTAGCGAGCTCCAGTATACCTACCAGCATTGCAGCCCCGCCTGGAGTATGGGCAGAGAATAATCCACCTGGCCTAGCAAAGAATATAGCTCCTGTGCTTGTCACCCTTAAGCCAGGAGCAGAACCAGTGCATGTGCGTCAGTATCCCCTCCCACGACCAGCAATTGAAGGTATCCATCGCCACCTGAAGAAACTACTGCAGTATGGACTCCTTAGAGAATGCCAATCACCCTGGAACACCCCCCCCCCCCTTCTCCCAATCAAGAAACCTGGGACAGGTGACTACCGCCCAGTGCAGGATTTACGTCAAGTGAACAGTGCAGTTGAAACCATACATCCAGTAGGACCAAATCCTTACACCCTCCTGGGACTGATTCCAGCGGAAGCCACACATTTCACTGTTATGGACTTAAAGGATGCCTTTTTCTGTATACGCCTGGCATCTGCCAGTCAGCTTTTGTTTGCATTTGAATGGGAAAACCCTACCACAGGACGACGAGGACAACTCACTTGGACTCGACTACCACAAGGATTCAAGAATTCACCCACTATCTTCAGTGCAGCCCTTAGTCAAGATCTGTCAAGTTACCCTGTAACTCCAAGAAAACAAATTTTACTCCAATATGTAGATGACTTGCTTATAGCCACCAACAACGAAACTGATTGTGTGCAAGCTACCAGTGATCTCTTGCACCTCTTGAATGAAGCTGGATACAAGGTCTCGAGAGCCAAAGCGCAACTGTGTCAGACAGAAGTGAAATACTTAGGGTTCCATCTGTCCAAAGGAACCCGGAAATTAGGACTTGAACGAAAGGAAGCAGTATGCCGCATCCCAACCCCCACCACCAGAAAGCAGGTGCGGGCTTTCCTGGGAGCTGCAGGCTATTGCCGCATATGGATACCGAATTTTGCGCTCATGGCAAAACCCTTGTACCAAGTCACAAAAGGAGCGGAACGATCCCCCTTGGAATGGGGCCCAGAACAAGATAAAGCATTCAAATCCCTAAAAACAGCGTTGATGTCATCCCCGGCTTTGGGACTACCAGATGTGCAGAAACCTTTTCGCCTATATGTCCATGAGTCAAGTGGAAACGCATTGTGAGTCTTGACTCAGCCTCTTGGGTCTTGGCAGCGACCTGTAGCCTACCTATCAAAACAATTGGATCCTGTTGCCAAAGGATGGCCATCTTGCCTGAGAGCTGTAGCAGGCACAGCCCTCTTAGTGAGCGAAGCGGACAAGCTCACCCTGGGACAAGAGCTTCAAGTCACCGTACCACATGCTGTCTTAACCCTGATGGAACACAAAGGAAACCATTGGCTCATTAATGCTCGAATGTTGAAATATCAAAGCATGCTATGTGAGAATCCTCGATTGCAACTGAGTGTCAGCCAAACTCTGAACCCAGCTACCCTATTGCCAACCGGTCCAGACCCTCCTGACCATGATTGCTTGGAAGTAATGGACACTGTATATTCAAGTCGCCCAGACTTAACTGGTCACCGTATCTTAAAAAGGACATAGCATTATTAGAAAAAGTACAGAGAAGAGCCACCAAAATGGTGAAGGGGATGGAAGGCTACTCCTATGAAGAGAGGCTACAAAGTTTGGGGCTCTTCAACCTGGAAAAGAGACGGCTGAGGGGAGATATGATAGAGGTCTATAAATTAATGAATGGAGTGGAGCGGGTAAACATGGATCAATTGTTTACGCTATCAGAATATAGAAAGACTAGGGGACATGCAATGAAGCTACAGGGTAAACTATTTAAGACAAATAAGAGAAAATATTTTTTCACTCAACGTGTAATCAAACTCTGGAATTTGTTACCGGAGGATGTAGTAAGGGCTGTTAGTGTAGCTGGGTTTAGAAAAGGTTTGGACAAGTTCCTGGAGGAAAGGTCCATAAACCACTATTAAAAAGGGACCCAGGATAATCAATGCTTGACCCAGTACAAGCATTGTGGAACCTGTGTCTTTTGGGGATATTGCTAGGTACATATGACCTAGATTGGCCACTGTTGGAAACAGGATACTGGGCTTGATGGACCTCGGTCTGACCCAGTATGGCATATCTTATGTTCTTATGTTCTTAACTGATATCCCTTTGGACCACCCAGACAGAACTTTCTTCGTGGATGGGAGTAGCCTCATAGTCGAAGGACAGCGATGTGCTGGTTATGCAGTGGTGACCCTGGACTTGGTAGTAGAAGCATCAGCCCTGGCCCCAGGAACCTCAGACAAAAGGCTGAATTGATAGCCCTCACACGCGCACTCAAACTTGGAACAGGAATTAGCCTGAACGTCTATACAGACTCCAAATATGCTTTTACAACATTACATGCCCATGGAGCCCTGTACAAGGAGCGTGGATTAATCACCTCAGGGGGCAAGTCTGTCAAGTATGGCCCAGAAATATTGACTTTATTGGAAGCAGTATGGGCCCCCAAACGCGTTGCTGTAATGCATTGTCAAGGCCATCAAACTGGAGATGGAGATATGTCCCGAGGAAATAGATTTGCCGATGCCACAGCCCAAGAAGCAGCCATTGCTGGACAAATCACTACCCCTAGTGTAACAATTCAAGCAACCATATTTCCAGTACCTCTTAGTGCATGGACACCCAGATATACCCAGACAGAGATTGACCATTACTGTCGACAAGAGGGGGGGCAACTATCGGAAACTGGATGGATAGTGTTGCCACCGCCTGAAGGGAGCTCACCCCCTGGTATGACCGTGATTCCCGAAGCCCTAGGCCCTGCCTTTGTCCAAGCCTTTCATCAAGCCACACACTATGGAAAAACCAAAATGGCAGACGCTCTAAAACCATACTTTTATATCTCGTTGCTGGGACCTCTGACACCTCAGTAGCCCGAAGATGTGTGACTTGTGCCAAGAACAATGCCCGACAAGGTCCTGTCCCACCCCCAAGAGCTCAGTCAGTAGGAGTTACCCCTATGGGGAATATTCAAATAGACTTTGCAGAAATGCCACGAGTGAATGGATATCGCTACTTGTTAGTCCTAGTCTGTACCTTTTCTGGATGGGTGGAAGCTTTTCCCACTAGAACTGAGAAGGCCAGGGAAGTCACTAAAGCCTTGCTCCATGAGATCATCCCCCGATTCGGAATACCTTTGACAATGGGGTCTGACAATGGGCCCTCTTTTGTATCACAAGTAACCCAGCAGCTAGCCCATGCCCTGCAAATACAATGGAAGTTACACACAGCTTATAGACCCCAGAGTTCAGGGAAAGTAGAGAGAATGAACCGAACCCTGAAGTCTCAGTTATTTAAGTTCTGTCAAGAAGCCCGCCTGAAATGGCCCCAAGCTCTCCCCATAGCCCTTCTCCGGATACGTTCAGCCCCCACCATGCCATTAGGAGTATCCCCGTTTGAGATTTTGTATGGGAGGCCCCCGCCCATAATTCAGGGGATAAGGGGGGATATGAATCAAATTGGATCTGTAATCACTAGGCAAGAACTGTTGGCTCTAAGTTCTGTTTTACAGGGCCTTCATGCTTGGGTGCAAGACCAGTTGCCTATCAATCTAACAGAGCCCTTGCATCCTTTCAAGCCTGGAGCCTCAGTGTGGGTAAAAGAGTGGAAGAAGGCACCGTTGGCGCCTCAGTGGAAAGGGCCATACATCGTCTTGTTATCAACCCCAACAGCAGTTAAAGTGGCAGAAATCGACTCCTGGATCCACCACAGTCGAGTAAAGCCAGCAGCAGTTCCTGAGAGTCGCCCCTGGACCTCGATCGCAAATCCTGCATCACCATTGCGACTCACACTGCGAAGACAAGATCCATCATCGTAAAGACTTTGCCAACCTACTCCTGGACATCAAAGCCGTCCTCCAGTTTTGCATTATTTTCATTGTAGTCTCTATCAACCAATCAACCATTATCTATCTACCTCAATCAACCATTACCTACCTCATCAATTATTAGAGACTATGATCATGATGCTTACTAATTACTGTTTTATTCTTGCGGTAGCCCTGGGACACTTGAGAACCCTTGCTTTGCCCCCTTGTGCAGCCTGTATAACCACCACCCGAACTGGAATGCAAGTTACTCAGACTCTACTTTATCACTCTTACTATACTTGTACTGGCATAGTCAGCCAGTGTATCTATAATGGTACAGAACTGAACGTCTGTACAAAGGGAAAGACTCGTACTTGCTTCAGACCTCGACAATCCATCTTACTATGTCCTGGAACTGAGATGGAATGATGAAGATGGAGCCCTCGTCAACGCCACAAGTCAACTCTCTGATCCCACCCAATCTGTGTACCTGTATTTTGATGCTTGTGACTTAATTAAAAGAAATAATTACTACAGGTGTGGATCATGGGAACAAGCCTACTATTATGATGAAAAATATATGTGTCCTGAAGGTGCATACAGATGGGGAATGTGCACTGGAACACGCTCACCAACAACGTATAGCAAATCATCCGAAGCAGACTACTACTGTCCGAAGTGGGACTGTGTGTACTATGCCACCTGGTCTGGTGGCCCAACAGGACAAACTGGAGATAATCGTAAAGCTATATTGGAAAGATTACCCCTACTAGAACCCAACAAGTGCAAGAAAAGTACATGCAATCCCCTACGACTCCAGATCTTTGACCCCAGTCAATGGAAGCAAGGATTTCGATTTGGCCTGCGCATAGCAGGAGGTGGAACTGATCCTGGAACCATCGTATTCATCCAACTGAACGTAAAGACTCATGTTTCTTCACCTTATCGCATACATCATACCTTCCACGAGGCCATGAAGTCAGAATTTGTAGTTCCCCACGCTTCGCAGAATTTGTTCATCGAACTAGCTGGAGCTGTGGCCTCCAGCCTCCATGTCTCAGACTGTCTCTTTTGTGGAGGAACTCAGATGGGAGACCAATGGCCTTGGGAAGCGCAAGAACTGAACTATTCCGTACCATATAACCAGACTGATGTGCATAACACTACCAATGAATGGGTCCTCGCCCACTCCATAGTGGGTAGACTATGTTTTGTACGGGCAGGACCACAATTGACTGCATTAGTAGGACAGTTGGTCTGTTTGAACCAGAAATATTACAATGCTACTACTGAGAAGACATCTTGGTGGTCAGGTGCCAATACTCCGGAACCTTCTAATCCTTTGATCGTCTTTCCTTACTTGGCCAGGATATGGACAAATCTGGCTACGCATAGCACCTGGCAAGCTCCACCTGGACTTTATTGGATTTGTGGCACTCGAGCATATGCGAAACTCCCTGCCAATTGGGAAGGGGCGTGTGTTCTAGGAACTATACGACCATCTTTCTTCCTTTTGCCCCTGTCCCACGGAGAACAAATGGGATTCCCTGTATACAAAAGCCGACAGAAGCGAGAGGCTCTCAAAATCGGCCAGTGGGACAAATGGGATGCAACCTCTGAAGAATGGCCACCTGAAAGAATTGTTTCTTACTATGGACTTGCTGCCTGGGCACAAGATGGTTCTTGGGGCTACCGCACTCCTGTGTATATGTTGGACCGTATTATACGTTTGCGAGCTGTTGTTGAAATTATAACCAATGAAACTAGCAGAGCACTAACCTTGTTAGCCAAACAAGCCACACAGATGCGTACAGCCATTTACCAGAACCGCTTAGCATTAGATTATCTGCTTGCAGCTGAAGGAGGTGTATGTGGTATGCTTAATTTAACGAACTGTTGTTTGCAAATTGATAATGAAGGGCAGGTTGTAGAAGACATAGCCATTCACATGAGAAAACAAACTTATGTCCCAGTCCAAACCTGGCATGGCTTGCAACTTGATGGCTGGTTTGGTTCGTGGTTTTCAGGTATGGGCAGCCTGAAGACACTTGTATTGATAGTTTTCTTGATTGTGGCTGTTTGCTTATGTATCCCATGTTTCCTTCCCTTATGCTTGCGTATGCTGAACTCAACCATTGATAGAATTGTTGAACGCAAGGCAGATTCACAGATACTAGCAATGTGGCATTACTACCCTAACCCTGTACCACACAGTGATCCCTCCACCCTAGTGTAGCGTACCATATGTGATTTAATTCTCACCCTTTCTCACTTGCGGGTGAGAATAATCAAAGGGGGAAATGTGATAGGCTATAGCCTAGGATAGCCTGTAACTGTATGTTAGGTAGCAGAAGCAAGCCTGTAGGTTAGGCCTGAGTCCCCAACCCCCCCTTCAGAATATTATAACTGAGCAGAGCTGAAAGCTAGAGAAAACAGAATTTTGCTTCAAGCAGCTTATGATGATAAGAATGTAAAACTTTTCCACTGAGTGTGTTATGTTATTCACAGATGTATTTCAGAATTCAGCTTTTCACACAGTGTCTGTGCTGCGAGTGACCTTGTAAGCAAAAAGCAAGGCAGAATGTTATGTCTAGATATAGAGCCATGGCTAGGAAGGCCTCAGAGTGGGGGGAGATGCAGTGCGGGCCCGGTCAGAAAATTTCCATTGAATGTGGGGGGGGGGTGTGAGGGGGCCACCGGGACCAATGAGGAGTTTGCCTGTATAGAACTGATGAGGAAAACTATAAATGCTGTTGTTTTATTGAACACCATTGCTCAGACCATTTTGAAAGTGACATTGACAGGTGTCTGAGCTTGTGCACAAAATAAACTGGTTTGAATTCTAGTAAATAGACTCCTGGTGTATTCATTGCGTGCACTTCGCTATTGCAGTATAAGGAGGATCAGCCACTAATGCGACGTGCTGATGTGATTGCAATGAGAAAGATAACTTTCCAGGAAAGGAATTTCTCAGACATCTACGCGCCCTGCTAGAGACGGAAGACTTCCGGACAATTTACCAGGCATTGATTATACCGCACTTCGATTATGCAAATGCAATCCCTACAAGAGCTCCCACAATCCACCCTGAACCCAGCTCCAGCTCGCGATGAATGCCGTGGCGAGAGTTCTACATGGGGCCTCAAGGAGCGACCATGTGACGCCCATCCTCAAACACCTCCACTGGCTCCCTATACATGCCAGGCTCTCTTTCAAAACCCTACTACTGACCTTCAAGGCCATCAATGGGCTCTCCTCCACTTCACTCATGGAGCTTATCCACACCATCTCCCCAAATAGATCCAGAAGATCTGCAGCAGTCAATACCCTAGTAATCCCGAAGGCATTAACCCAATGTACCCAGGCAACAGCAAACACGGCCTTCAGATTCTGTGCACCGAGATGCTGGAATGCCCTCCCACCTGGTATCCGGGCTATCCCTGAGCTAACCCAGTTTAGGAAGGCACTTAAGCACCACCTCTTCCTCAAATACTACCCGGAGGACAGTATGTCAAGCAGCCACCCCCAGCGAGTACAGCCACGGCAACACCCCCAACAAGCTACCCATGACAAATGATTACCGACTAACATGTATTGACGTAATGCCTGTATGTAAATAGTTACCCCAACATTATCCAAGTTCTAGTATCTGTTCTGTGTAAACCCAGTACAGCTTGCTGCACTGTGTACATCTCTGTTGCATGTAAACCGCACTGATATTGAATAGCGCGGTATAAAAGAGAATGAATAAAACATTTTCAAGGAAGTAGTAGCTAAAGGTTCAAAAGGCGACTTCATGAGCTGCTCAAGAACCAGATTCAGGTCCCATGCCACTGGAGGTGGCCTAATAGGAGGCTTAGTTAGAAGAAGGCCCCTCATAAATCTCGCTATGAAAGGATGAGAGGAAATAGGCTGTCCATTTAAAGGCTTTAAAGAAGCTGAAATAGCACTTAAATGGACTCTTACTGAGTTAGTCTTAAGTCCTGCATTAGATAAATGAAGGAGATACTCCAGTAATGATTCCAGAGGTATCGCAGAGGGGTGAAGACCATTTTGCGAACACCAAATGGAAAACCTTTTCCACTTGAAAGCATAAGAGCATCTTGTGGAAGGTTTCCTGGAAGCACAAAGGACATCCTTTACTTGTTGAGAAAGGTTAAGACCATGAAGGTCTAGGCTCTCAGCAACCAGGCCCTGAGATGCAGAGAGTGGGGAATGGGATGCCACAACATCTCATCCTCCTGAGACAGGAGATCTGGAGCAGATCTTAACTCCAGAGATGGAGCTTGAGAGAGATGCAGGAGCAGAGGGTACCAGACCTGCTGTGGCCAAAGTGGAGCTATGAGAATCATGTGGCCTTTGTCTCTCTGAAGCTTGAATAGGATTTTGGGAATTAGGGGAATGGATGGAAAGGCATATAGGAAGTACTGACCCCAATGGAGGAGGAAAGCATCCCTGGCCTGAGAACCCTGAGCTAGAATTCTGGAACAGAACCGGGGAAGTTTGGCATTCAACGGACTTGCAAAAAGGTCTATGTCAGGAGTTCCCCAAATTTGAAAACATTTTGCTATCTGGTCTGCATGGAGAGACCATTCGTGTGGAAGCAGAACTCGACTAAGTCTGTTTGCCCAAGAATTTTGAATGCCTGGCAGATACACCACAAGGAGATGAATCTGATGCTCTCTGGCGAGGGTCCATAGTCGCAAAGCTTCATTGTAAAGTGACAGAGAGCCTGTTCCTCCCTGCTTGTTCAGATAGAACATAGCTACTTGATTGTCCGTTTGAATTAGGACTGTCTTGTAGCTGAGCTGGGTATGGAAAACTCGAAGAGCAAGGAAGATTGCTCTGAGTTCTAGGAGATTGATATGTAAGTGGGTCTCCTGTGGAGTCTAGGTACCTTGGGTTGAGAGATCTTGCAGATGAGCTCCCCAACTCACCTGTGAGGCATCTGTTGTTAGAGTGACCTGGGGCAGGGGTTGCTGGAAAGGGGACCCCACCAACAGGTTTTGGGTTGACTGCCACCATTGTAGAGACAAAATAAGGCAACTTGTGTTTGTTATTTTGTCTGATAGGCAGCCTGATGCCTGAGTCTACTGAGTAGATAGAGTCCATTGGGCTGCTCTCATATGGAGGCGAGTATAGGGAACCACGTGCACGGTAGATGCCATGTGGCCTAGTAATTGTAACATTTCCCGAGCAGTGAGATGAGTTTTAACACTGCCTGGGAGGCTAACTGCACAATGCGAAGGCAGCGGGCCTGTGGAAGATAGGCCTTTGCTTTTCTGGTATCTAGCAAAGCTCCTATAAACTCTAGAGACTGAGTGGGAGTTAGACTGAATTTTGGGATGTTTATGACCAGGCCCAAATACTGAAGGATACACATTGTGCAAGATAGCGAAATTCTGGCCTCTGACTCTGATGGTGCTCGAATGAGCCAGTCGTCTAAGTAGGGGAAGACGAATATTCCTAGAGGGCGAAGAAATGCTGCCACTACAGCCATGCATTTCTTAAACACCGTTGGTACTGAGGCCAGGCCAAAAGGAAGCACCCTGTATTGGTAGTGCCTTTCTTGAAAAAGAAAACGAAGGAATCTTCGGTGAGTTGGGTGGATGAGAACATGAGTGTACGCATTCTGGAGATCTAGAGAACAAAGCCAATCCTGACTCTGAAGGTATTGCAGCAGAGTTCCTAGAGAAATCATCTTGAATTTCTCTTTGAACAGGAATTTGTTCAGTTCTCTAAGGTCTAAAATGGGTCTGTGTCCCCCTGTTTTCTTTGGAATAAGGAAATAAGGGGAGTAAAACCCTGTACCCTGTTGGGAAATGGGTACATCCTCTATTGCCCCATGGGCAAGATGTAAACTGACCTCTTGACCCAACTGAGGGTTGAGTGAAGCCTGAGAATTGAATTGTCTTACCACTGTAGGAGGGGGCATGTTGAAGAAATGAAGCTTGTACCCCTCTCTTACAATGGAAAGAGTCCATTCTTCTGCTGTTATCTGCCCCCATCTGGGGGCAAAATGACACAACCTTCCTGGGATGGTGGAAGTCTCTGGCCCGTTTAGGGCCAGGAAGGCCAAGTTCTCTAGATGGGAGTCAAAGCCCCTGTGGAGGCTGAGTCTGCTGGGCCGGTTGAGGCTTAACAGTCTTTGATTTCCTGTGCTTTGGGGGCTGCTCTCCCTTTCGGGCAGACTGACCTGCAGAATGCACCTGCTGGGTATGGGAGGGGTAAAACCTCTTCTTTTTAGAGAAGAATGGTTTCTTGTAGGATTTTCTCCTTGCAGGATCAGCTGTAGCCTTGGATAGTCTATCCAAAGTGATGTTATCAGCATCCAGCTCATTAGCTTTCTCTTGCCAATTTTTGCCAAAGAGATTTTCGCCTATGCAAGGGATATTCCCCAGTTTGTCCTGTACCCAGAGTTCTAAGTCAGATGCCTGGAGCCAGGCAATCCTACGAGCACCTATGGCAATGGCAGAGGTTCTGCTTATGCACTCAAAGCAGTCAAAAGCTGCACGATTAACAAACTTGGAAACATCCTGGGCATGTCTGACAAGTGTAAGATAATCCTGCCTCTTATCATCAGGAAGGAGAGGGCTCATAAGCTCTAGATCTCCTGTAACCTCCTTAAGGAACATTCCCATGTATAAGATGTAGGAACTAATCCTGGCAGAAAGCATAGAGGCCTGGAAGGTTTGACGCCCAAAGGCATCAAGAGTCCTACATTCACGTCCTGGAGGATTAGATGCATGTCTTTTTGCACTCTTGATCCTTCACATAGCTGACTCCACCACTATGGAGTGGTGTGGCAACTGAGGTTTCTGAAATCCAGGACAAGGAGGCACTCGTACATGGTATCCAGCCTATGGGAATGAGGAGAGGTGGTAAGAGGTGTTTCCCACATTCTTAACACGAGATCATGCAAGATCTCATGAATAGGCAAAGTAGCCGCTTCCTTGGGAGCTTTAGGATATTGTAAAATCTCCAACTCCTTTGCTCTGGGCTCTGTTTCAGGAGCCACTGTGATGGAAAGATCTCTAGCCACCTCCCTGATGAAATCCTGACATCCTACCTTTAGGAGAAGGCGGCTCCTCAGAGAGAAGTACTCCGACATCGACAGAGCTGTTAGAGTCCTCAGAGTCATCAGATGATTCAAAATATCTTCTGTCCGGGTGCTCTAGTAAAGCACGATACCGGTACCGATCAAAGTCGGTACCGGAGGGGTCTGGTACCGGCCTGTCGATACCGGAGGAAATAGCATGACTCGGTGTTGGTAGCACACTCGCTGATGTCGATGCTGTCGGTGCCGGTACCGATAGCGGTGCCGGAACCGGTGTCGATACCGGTTGAACTGTCTGAAGCGGTCCCGAAGGCACCGATGCCGCAAGGAGAGCCACCAGACTGCGTTCAATAGCCAGGAATCTCTGGTCAATTGACGCTGCCGATGCCTAGGTGTCGGTACCGGATGAAGCGGCCGGTACCCCAGAGCACGGCACCAGTAGTTCTGCCGAGGTTGAGGCCTCGAGAACATCCTGGATAGTGCTTTGGAAGCCGAAGCCTCCCGCCAGGGCAATTTTGCCGGTACAAGTCCCTCAAGGGCAACGCCAGAGGCATCTCGATGCTTGGAAGGAGATCTACCCTTTGAGGACCGGCCAGATTTATGTTTGGTTACCTGAGATCCATGGGAGGACGACGAAGCCCTGGAAGACGTTGATGCAATGGATGCTGCATCAGAGAGAAAAAGGGTTCTAAGCTTAGCAGCTCGGTTTTGCCGACCCCTCTTCGACATCATCCCACAGGCAACACACTCCGAGATGGAGTGGTCAGGACCTAAACATTTGAGGCACCACTCGTGAGTGTCGGTGACGGAGATGGTACCGCCACACTTGGAACACTTTTTAAAACATGAAGCGGGCTTTTCCGTGTTGAGGAAAAAAATTGGGCCTAATGCCCAAAATGGCGCGTGGCACCCGAGAGAAAAAAGGTTGGAAATCCAGAAAAAGATTACAAAGTTTTGTTTTTTGTTTTTTTGAAAAAGAAAGAAATAACCGGCGGTACCGGTATAGCGTTGAGGAAGGCAAACGCTACCACATAAAAGAATGAAAAATATGGGATAATTTCTGCGGTGACAGGAAAACAACCTGCTGGCTCCGCAGAAAATGAAGAACTGGAGAGAGGCAGTTGGGAAACGCAGCATGCAGGCGCTGTGGGGTGCTCCCAAAAGCTTTCTAATTGGACGCTGGGGAGCGTTCCCGCGCAGGCTCCGTCTTCCGCACAGGCTCCATCGGTACCGATGATACCCATATGTGAAGACTACATTCCTGCTTGTTCCTGGAGATTACATTTTTAGAATTATGAGGGTTTGTGAGGTGTGTTTTACATTGATATTAAATATTAGTTATTTAATACAGGAAATGTTATAAATATTTTGGACATCTAATAAAGGATTTTTATATAGACATACATGCATTGAAAGAGTGTATATCTTGGATTTTGACACCTTGTAAAGAAGCCCAGATAATTAATGAAAAAAGCAAAACCTTTCAAGGCTGAGGGTTACATTGTGTATTGTTTTGAGATTTCATATTTTCATAACTTTGTTTGGTGATTTGCTTTAGATGTACAAAACTAACACATTTGAAGATACTGTCCCCAGAAGGAAGAGGCTGGGCTCATGATCAATAAGTCATGTATTATGTTAGTTCAGTCAACTACATTTATTGTCAGCAACACTTTATGTATTATATCTTGAATCAAAACACAGCACACCAACAAAGCACATTGGGCCCAATATTTGAAGGGCATTTATATGGTTTACAGCCAAGTAAACTGTGAAAATGCCTTAGATGGGGATATTCAATGGCACATACATGAGTAATGCCACTGAATATCCTCATCTATTTCCCCTACGTGCCCTGACACTATTCAGCTAGCATCGGGGCATGTCGTGGGCGTTCTGGGGCAGAGCAAAGGCGGGGGATGTGAGATAACTGGGCAGCAGCGATATTGCATGCTGCCCAGTTAGTGCTCTGCACCAAAAAGATAGGGGAATAAAACCCTCGCCTATCTTTATGGCGCAGATGCTAACAGGGCAGTATGCAATATTGCTGCTGCCTGGCTAGCTTTGGCAGCTTCCGGGTTGTGTGGCGATACCCGGATATTCAATGCTGGGGCGGCATATGACTCCAGCATTGAATATCTAGGTTTAAGGGTCGGCGGGCAGGGCCTATGAGCAGACGTGGTGCATAGCTGCTCAGAAGAATATCGGGCCCATTGCATTTACCTGAGATTTAATGTATGGAGCCCATTATATCTGACCTAAATAGATATCCAGCCATATCAGAGGAAAGAATTGATGAGCTTAAAAACATAGTCGAGACATCAGACATCAATGACATAATCAGAGACATACCCAATAGCATAGTATCTCAGAAACACTGAAGCTGAAATAAACTAAAAACTAAATTGTTTTTAGTATAAATTTTACTTCTGGATGAATTATCAAACTGAACCAACAAGTACTCTAAATATCACAATCATGGCCAGTCCAAC
Source organism: Ichthyophis bannanicus (assembly GCA_033557465.1). Taxonomy (NCBI): domain Eukaryota; kingdom Metazoa; phylum Chordata; class Amphibia; order Gymnophiona; family Ichthyophiidae; genus Ichthyophis; species Ichthyophis bannanicus. The sequence goes on from CM066033.1 coordinate 1,046,666,558, forward strand.
TACTGTGGTAGGCTATGGCCTGTAAACTAGGCCTAGATCCTAACCCCCACCTGAGAGTAGTATTGAAAAGAACCAAAAGTTTAGAAATCTGCTTTAAACTGCTTTTTGAAAGTCCCTTTCCTTCCCCCATGAAGTTTGTATAAGTTCTTTATGCTTGGTTTGTTCTGTCCTTGCATTCTCTGAGCTAGAAATGTCCTTGAAGTAGAAATGTATCTATGTCTAAGACTATGCCTTTGTTAGAATAAGCCAGAAAGGGGGAACTAGGAGCCAGGCCCAGAGAGGGTCCCCGATTGGACAGGTACAGGGGGCGTTGGGACCAATAGAAAGTCTGCTTGTATCAAACTGTGAAATTGTATATAATGAATCTGCTGTAGTTTTTCATTGCTCAGTCCCTTTTAGTCTGTTCTGAGCCTGTGCACATTAAATGGCTTGGATCCTGCAATTGACTCCTGGTATTATTTATTGCATGCTTATCAGCTGCTACATATTCTTGGTGCGTTGGCCGGGAAGTGAGAGTAGTGTGATGGTATTCAAGTAAATATACCATGACTTCTCGCCTCAAAGGTTTGGTCCGGCTGGAGCCGCACCGGACTGATCGCAGGGGAGCCTCTGGCACCACTGGTCCTCTTGTATCGGAGAGGACTCCTCCTTGCCTCCGCAGGTTGGTGGTTCCGGCTGGCCAACACCTCCGAACCCGAGGGGAGTCCGGGATTCAACTCAGGACCTGAACTTGGCACCGGATCCGGTGAGTAGAAGTTTTCTTTACTACTCAGATAGTCAGTTTTGGGAATATGGTATGGTAAAAAGAGAGCCTGATCACCTCTCCAGGGTGGTCCTAGTAAGCCTCGCATAGGTGTTAGCGAAGCAGAAGCCCTATGGTATGGTTAGTCAGTAAGGCCTTGGGAATTTGGGAAAAACGTTGCTAGCATGTTTGTCTGTGTGTGTGTGGATGAGAGGTCTTGAAATACAGACCAAGCAAGTGTGGACTCCTGAGTAGCGCAGTTTCTGGCCGGGCGACCGCACCCAGGTCGCAAAAAGGAGGAAGCGTGTGGTGTTTGTGTCCCTCACTATTTCTAGGGCTGTACGGACCCCCTGTCTGTTGTATGTATCTGGTTTTGTTATCTGTTGAAACCGCTGGTTTCCTTTCTGGTGTAATATAAACAGTTTACCGATTAAGGGACAGTACTGAGAAAGAAAAAAGAGAACCCCCCCACCCCCCCCGGAGTCACTTTAAGGAATCAAATCTAAGCACCGCACAGCACAAGCTGTTTAAGTGATTTTATTTTTTTTCCAGCACAGCATGAGAGTAAGCAGAGGGAGAAGGGGTGTGTCTTTCACACAGCCTAGTTCTCATTAACCCCTTCGGAGCTCCTCAACTGTTCTTGTTATATCTGAGCCCTGCCTGTATTTCTACGTTAACTGTTAGAGGTCTGAGTAAGGAGGATTCTGTAGAGCTAGTATTACTTGTTACGGCATGTTACCTTTCAGAACTATCCAGGGGGGAGGGTCTAGTTCAGTTTTAGTGTGCAGGGTGAGATTCCTTAAAAGAAATACCTTATTCTGATCAGATAGGCTGTTAGGTATAATGCATTTGTGGGCTTAGCTTTGTCTTGTGTTTTTATGTTTTAGTCCTCAGCAAACACTATCCTTCTTTCATTGATGGCTACTCCAGTAGATTTTATGGTCCCTGGAGCTGACCTGATTAAAGTCCTTTACTTTAGCTAAATGAAACAAACAGAAATGATAGAAAAATTAAGGAAACTGCTTCTGTTTTTCCTTTGACATTCAAAGTAGAGGTTAAGAGCCCTGACAGGACAATGAAGCATCCCGAGCCAGTAGTTACCAGATTGCAACTTGAAAATGATTTAAATCCAGAGTCAATGAAGAGTTAATCGTGCTTGAATTTTATATACATATATATATACTGTGTATGCTATCGAGCAAAATTAAAAGTGAAACGGGATTTTATATACTGTGGCAAGCACCTCATAGAGGATATACTTATTGTTCATAAATTACAGGAAAAAAAAAAGAAAGCTGTAACTCAGCTGCATGGTAATTAGTTGAAAGTCAGAAAAGAAACCTATTGTTTATTTTGTTAAGATACCGTCAAGGTTGGCTGAAGCTCTCAGTAATTTGCTTTCAACTAAATTAAAAAGGGGAGGGTTTGCATTCCAGATATCCACCAACTTTATGAAAAAGTATCCGTTTCATGTCCTTTGAATATCTGCTTTCTGAACTGTAAGATTTAAAGTAATTTCTTCTGATGACTGCTGGCAGTTAGTTTCATGCCAAGTATCTTTAAGTTTCCTACAGCATTCTCACTGAGAACAGTGTATACGATAGACTCTAGTCATACGTAACAGATATGTGGCCGTCATGTTAGGAGCCATATTTCTTTCTATTGGGATTGATGTTATAACATGTTGCAAAATAATAGTTTTATATTTTAAGGACTTTATCTAAATTGTTCCTATTTAGAATGAGCACATACATCCATTATGCTTATTGCAACTAATCTAAGCTTATGTTTTCTGCCTACTCTTTGTTTACAGCAATAATAAGTTTTTAATAAGTTTTTTAATAAGTGCACCCAGAGGAACATTGTTGCATAGTTCTGACTCGTAGTCCACAGGAAAATGCAGCCTGACAGCCCGCCCCCTCTGTCTGTTGTCAAGTACATCATCATGGGGGGGTCCACGCAAACTCCTTTGAAATTTATTTATTTATTTATTTAACGTTCTTATATACCGCACTCTTTCTCATCAGCGTGGTTTACAGTAAACATAAAGTGCTCACAGATAGCAACAGGCTGTCGTGAGTTTACATGTAACAGGAGAAATGTATGACTAGGAATTTTAGCAAGGGATTTGCTGGAGACTATGGAATAGAAATGTCTCCGTCCCAATTAGAAATGCTTTGTGCTAGGGAGTGGCCGGTACTGGTCTCATCATGGCCCCCTGGTGGTACCTTTGATGTTAGTATCATATCCTTAGTTCACCAGATTGCACGAAAAGAACATCCTGACCAGTTCCCTTGTATAGACGTCTGGTTTAAATGTTTGTGAAAAAAAACCCCTCCTGGATGAAACGTTGTTATGAGGAACAGTGTAGGATATTTGTAGCAACTACCCAAGGGGCCCAGAAGCCTGGGGAAAAGAAATTGCCTGTCTATTCAGCCCCAGAGTCCCCAGATATTCCGTCCCTTCCGCCCCAGTTCCTCTATAGGCCAGTCCCCTCGGCTCCGCCACTATCCCAGGCAGAGCCTGTCCAGGAGGAACCCATTCCTGCAGTTTTACCCCGGGTGTCCTCCCAACGGCCCCCGCGGCTGGAGGAGGCGCTCCCCTCCCCGGCCGGAAGCCCCGGCTCAGTTCAAAGTACTCCGAGTGGGCCTCAGTCCACCGATGACACTACAAGCAGGGATTCATTCGCCAGTTCAGGGTCACTCACAGCCAGCGCCCAAGAACACGAAGTAGAACCCCGACAGTCCCGACTGCCGTATGCCTTCAGAAGTACAACTACCAGTAAAAGGGATGGTCACGTTATACCATTGCGCCAGGTCCAGGGCCTACCCACCCTTAATACCGAAGGTCAGGTCGTGGTAGGGCTGACCAGCCTTGTTTATGTGCCTTTTTCCACCACTGATTTACTGAACTGAAAGACGCATTATGCCTTCTACACTGAGAAGCCTCAGGATTTGATTGAACTAATGAACAGTATTATGCAGAACCATCAGCCTACCTGGTCTGACTGCCACCAGCTCCTGTCCATCCTTTTCAGCACTGAAGAGCAAGCGCGAATTGTGCAGACCTCCATTAGATGGTTAGAAGAAAATCCTGTAGGAGGTGCAGGCCTGGACTCTCGGCAAGCAGCTGCCGCGGATTTCCCAAATGATGGCCCCAAGTGGGATCCAGGCCAGAAAGCCATGAATATTGGAAAAATATCTGAAGTTCTCCAACGACCAGATGATAGCCCAGCAGCCTTCTATGAATGATTATCTGAATCCTCACTTGGTTTGCAGCTTGTCGTGCTGTGAGGGCTTGTGTGCATCAGTGATGCTGAGAGCTAAACTATCGGTAGTTTAACTACTGGCAGGGTCTCCCAAGATGGACAGGTCTCAGCTGAGGTGCCAGACCAAGACAAACCACCCATCTGGGCAGCAGCAGAATGGGATAGTGTTGACGGCGGAGGATCACATTTCTGTGACAACGGCAACACCACCAAACTTAAACTGCGCGGAAGAAAGGCCCGGCAATCTACTTCTTATCTTGCCATGAAAACCCAATGGATAGTTACAACAAAACAAATTGTGCTATAGTGCTGGAAGATGAGACCCCCCAAGTCGGAAGGCACTCAACTAGCTACTGGGGAAGAGCTGAAGACTTCTCAGAGTAAAGCCAGCATTTATGATGTGGTTGGATCAAAGCCCTCGGGACGTCTGACTGCTGATGTAGCTGCGCATGAAATGAGAGTCAGAAGCTGTAAAGATGTCTTACGCATTGGAACATGGAACGTACGAAGCATGAACCAAGGGAAGTTGGAGGTGGTCAAGAATGAAATGGAACGTGTACAACTTGATCTGTTGAGTGTCAGCGAACTGAAATGGACTGGCATCGGGCACTTTGCATCAGATGATCACATGGTCTACTATGCTGGAAATGAAAGACAAAGAAGAAATGGTGTTGCATTTATAATAAAGAAGAAACTTGCAAGAACTGTAATGTAATACAATGCAGTCAGCGAACGCTTAATCTCTATTCGTCTACGAGGATTGCCTATCAACACAACCATAATTCAAGTATATGCCCCAACAACAGCTGCAGAAGAGAATGAAATTGAAGAGTTCTATGAACAAGTACAAGCTGAAATTGACAGAACATGCAAACAGGATATCCTGATAGTCATGGGTGACTGGAATGCAAAAGTTGGCAACAAAGAAGGCGGCAAAGTAGTTGGAAAATATGGACTTGGCAACAGAAATGAAGCTGGAGAAAGACTGATAGAATTTTGCAAGACCAATGATCTATTCATCTCAAACACCTTCTTCCAGCAACACAAGCGGCGGACTGTACACATGGACTTCACCCAATGGATTGTATAAAATTCAAATTGACTACATCTGTGGAAGTCAACGATGGAAAAGCTCTGTAACATCAACAAAGACAAAACCTGGAGCTGACTGTGGTACAGATCATCAACTACTAGTATGCAAACTCAAGCTAAAGTTGAAAAAGAGCAAACCACTCATGAATGCAGCAAAATATGACCTTGAGAATATACCACTGGAATTTAAAGACTGCCTGCAAAATCGATTTGCTGCTTTAGATACAAATGACAGAGCTCCAGAAGAGTTATGGAATGACATCAAGAAGGTTGTGTTGGAAGAAAGCGAGAAGTCTCTACAAAAGGTGAAAAAGCAAAAACAGCCAAAATGGATGACGGAAGAAACTCTGAAAATTGCCCAGAAACGCAGAAAAGCTAAAGCCAGAGGAGAAAGAAAGACAGTCGAAGAACTTAACAGAGATTTCCAACGTGCAGCAAGACAGGACAAGGAAAAGTACTACAATGACACTTGCAAGGAAATAGAAGCAGAAACTATTAGAGGAAGAACAAGATCGGCTTTCCTAAAGCTACGAGAGTTAAAGAAAAAGTTCCAGCCTCGAATTGGAATGTTACAAGATGCTCAAGGTTCTATGTTGAATGATGCTGAGAAGATCAAGAAAAGGTGGAAGGAATATACAGAGTTTTTATATGATAAAGATCAAGTGGACCAACAGCCGTTTCAACCTGTACCCTAAAATCGGGAACCATTGGTGATGAAAGAAGAAGTTGAAGCAGCATTGAAAGCCTTATCAAAGAACAAAGCACCAGGCATTGATAGCATTCCCATAGAAGTATGGCAGCAATCTGATGCAGCTGTTACCGTACTCACAATGCTTTGCCAAGAAATATGGAAGACAACATCATGGCCAACTGACTGGAAAAGATCTGTGTTTATACCAATACTAAAGAAAGGTGATTCAACTGACTGTGGAAATTATCGCACAATTGCTCAGATCCCACATGCCAGCAAGATTCTACTGAAGATTATTCAAAAAAGACTACAACCATACCTGGAACAAGAACTACCTGATGTGCAAGCAGGGTTCAGGAAAGGGCGAGGAACGAGAGACATCATTGCGGATGTGAGATGGATCCTTGAAAAGACTAAAGAATACCAAAAGGATATCTATTTGTGCTTTATCGACTATAGCAAGGCTTTTGACTGTGTAAACCATGAGAAACTCTGGGCCACATTAAGAAGCATGGGTATACCAGAACACCTGATCGTTCTCTTGTGCAATTTGTACATTGATCAAGAAGCAACAGTTCGAACGGAACAAGGAGAAACAGAATGGTTTAAAATAAGCAAAGGTGTAAGACAAGGCTGCATACTTTCCCCCTACCTGTTTAATTTATATGCAGAACAAATCATCAGAGAAGCAGGATTGTATGAAGACAACAGAGGTGTGAAGATTGGTGGAAGACTCATCAACAACCTTCGCTATGCTGATGATACCACATTACTGGCTGAAAGTGAAGATGATCTGAAATATTTGCTTCTCACAATCAAAGAACATAGTCTCAAAATGTGCCTGCACCTTAATGTAAAGAAGACAAAGATCATGACAACTGGCATAATCAACAGGTTCATCATTGAAGGAGAAGAAATTGAAATTGTGAACAACTTTAACCTACTTGGATCAACTATCAATAAAGAAGCAACAAGCAGTCAAGAAATCAGATGACGCATTGCTCTTGGCAGAATGGCTATGAAAGACCTAGATAAGATTCTCAAGAGCAGAGATGTCTCTCTCCATACAAAGATTCGACTTGTTCAGGCCATGGTATTTTCAATAACATCATATGGATGTGAAAGCTGGACAGTGAAAAAGACAGATAGGAAGAAAATTGATGCCTTTGAATTATGGTGCTGGCGGCGAATACTGTGTATACCATGGACTGCCCGAAGAACAAACCAGTCGGTACTAGAGGAGATCAAACCTAAGCTTTCTTTAGAAGCTCAGATGACAAGACTTCGACTTTCATACTTTGGACACATCATGCGAAGAGAGAGATCATTAGAGAAAGACATTATGCTTGGCAAGATAGAAGGTCAACGCAAAAGAGGAAGGCCAGCAATGAGATGGATCGATACAATAACAGCAGCTACAGGTACCAGTCTGTCAACAATGAGCCGCCTGACTGAAGACCGAACACAATTTAGGATAGCTATCCAGAGGGTCGCCATGAGTCGACTCCGACTCGTCGGCACTTAACAACAACAACAACAGATTATATACTGTGGTGATGCGCAGGTAGCTGAGCCTTTTAAAACTGAAAAAAAAGAGTTTGTTTCTCATGAGCGGGGGAAGGGCTCACTGCAGCATAGCTCCCAGGCAGGAAAAGAAGCTAGAACACACACCAATAGAGATAGCTTGAAGCCACACCCAGCCTCTAGAGCTCGTGTAGGCAGAGAGGGGGTGGGGCCAAAGAAGGAAACAAGCTGCAGGATATTTAAGCTGCGTCACTCAGGAAGTGAAAGGGGAGAGGCAACAGATCCAGGAAGTGAGGATACAGATACAGCAGCTGAAGCAAAAGCAGAGAGAGGACGAGGACAAGGAAGGAAAGTTGCAGAGCCAGCAGGACGTGCTCAAGGAAAACTGCATGCTAAAAGCCAGGAGGAGAGGCCAAGAGTCCAGAGGAACCAAGGGAAGAAACAGCAGTATAAGGCTGTAGGGCCTGGAGGTTCAAAGGGGACCAGCCATAACTCCCAAGGCAAGTGCAAAGATTGTGGGCATGAGTGGAGCTGGGGAAGACGTCAGGAGTATATGACTGATTCTGAAAGTAACAGCTCAAGTCCTGAGCCTGTGATTAGGCAGTACAGAAAACCAGTTGAAAAGAGGGTTTCTGCCAGTAAAGCAACTTGTGTGTGTCCTGAACAGGAGTGGCTAAGTGAAAGAAGGGCAAGAGCTTTTGACCCGGTAAAAAGGGGAAGCCAGAAGTTAAAATGGGGGAAAGCTTCTTAAGCTTTTAAAAGAAGTGAAGCATAGCGTTCCAGAACGTGCCCCAAGCCCTGAGTGTTATAGCACCCCAGAAGAAATGGAAATAGAGCTGTACTCAGACTCTCCAATATCCTCTGCAGAATCCATGGATTGTGGGATTTGTATAAGCCGTGTTTAATGCTTTTATAAGAAGCTGTGGGTAACAGGTTAAGAAGATAATCTGTGCTGGTGTTATTGTGTGCCAAGGTGAAAAGCAGACAAGAAGTCACAAGAACCTCATTGTTTAAAAGCAGCCAATTGTATCTCTGAAGAAACCAGGTTAACAGGGCTAGCGGTTTTAAACCAGGAGGCAGCACAGGAGAGATATCCTAATCTGCAGCAGCTGAGAGTTAAAGGTCAAAAACTGTCTTACAGAAGTTTTTGGAAACTGTGCATTTAAAAAGTGTTACACTGCTTTGTAAATGGAAGAAGCTAAAAAGAGTATCAAGAGTGAAGTAACTACTTGAAGTAATATTGCTGAGAAGTTTAAGGGAGAAAATATCCTGTATTTTCAGTTTGCAATATTGTTTGCCTTATCAAGGTCATTTGCCTCAGCAAGGTCATTTGCCAAAATTGGTTCCAGAAAGAAATAAAAAGCAATTTAAGTTAACAAATTGTCCTGTGATCCTCTTCCACTCGAATTGCTGACAAAGCAAACCCACAACTACACAAAAGAAGAGTGATGTCCAGCGCTCCCCACTAGGCAACCGCCTAGGCGGAGTAGGCGCAGGATTTTTTGCTGGAAGCAAGTTGGCACGCTAGAAAGGCAAGCCGGATTAAAGGCAAAGGAGAGACATCCCCAGGAGCAGCCGAGTCAACCCCAGGTCTGCAAAGCAGAAGGGAAAATCCGGAGTGGCGGTGGAGCTGGAATCCGGATCAACGGAGTTGACAAAGTGAGACTCTGCACCAGAACCAGGTAACCCGTAGGCTGGAGGATTGATCTGGATAGCACTGGTGTAAGAGGGTGGCTGTGGGGAAAGTAATCACGGGAAAAGAAAAGGAAAAGAAAAAAAAGTACGCACTTGGTGTTTTTGTCTTTTTGTTCTCTCCACAGGAAAACATGGAGTCTCGAGACATCCTGGACTGGGCCGCTGGCCAGATTGCCAAACAACAGGAGTTGTCCAGGCAGAGCCTGGAGCAGGCAAAGGCGCTGTTCCAGTCACAGCAAGCACCCCTCATAGAAGCCATGTCCAACTGGTTGAAGGCCCAGGGAAAGAAGGAAGATGCTGCCAGGACTGTGCCAGGTGCAGGGGCAGGTTTTCAGGGCTGGGACTGGCCAGGGACTGGGACTTTCTCAGGTGGGCGCCTCACGAAAGAAGACGATGTAGAGGATTACACTGAGGCTTTCGAGAGGATAGCTCTCTTAGCCGGATGGCCAAAAGAGCAGTGGGCGCTAAGGTTTGCCGCTTCTCTCACGGGTGAAGCCTTAGCGGCCTACAGAGTTATGCCTGCTGGTTTAGTTAAAAATTATGAGGATGTAAAACAGGCTGTGAAAGATCGCTTAGGTTTGAATCCGGCGGTCTATCGCAGGCAGTTACGCACATGCAAGTTGAGGCCAGGTGAGACGCCTCAGGCATTGTATCACCATGTGAAAGGCCAGGTGTACAAGTGGCTGACGCCAGAAGTGAAGGATATGGAGTCTATATTAGATGCAATTATCCTAGAGCAATACATGGAGTCTGTACCAAGCAGCGTGCAAACCTTCCTAGTACTCCAAGATTGCAAGAACACTCGGGAGGCCATTGCTTTGACCGACCGCTTTCTGGAGGCTAACAAGTTAAGCCCAGAGAGAGGGGGTGTTTTCAAAAACAACCAAATGGAGTCACTAGAAAGGAAGGCCAAGCTTGAGGGATGTACAGAAGGAAATGTAAAACTGTATAAAGGATATAAAATGCAGAAAAAGGGTTTCTCGTGCGGAGAAGCTGGTCATTTAAAGAGGGACTGTAGAGCCAAGAAGGCCTTGATAACAACCCAGCACAGAGAGGCAGGAGAAGGGTTCCTGTTGAGGGTGGAGGTAGAGGGGATACCAACGGAGGCATTATTGGACTCAGGCGCAGACCAATCTATGATTTCCCAGAGGCTCTGGCATCAAATAGAGGCGAAAGACAAACCCTCGCCACAGACCTCTGGGAATCATATTAGGATACGCTGTGTCCATGGCGCCGCTTCTACCTACCCTGTACAGTCTGTGATAATAGAGGGAGTAGGCCTGAGAAAACAGATGGAGGTGGTCATAGTACCCAAGCTTCCACACGAGGTAGTGCTGGGCCGTAACTGGCCACAGTTCAGGAAGGGTTTAGCGGAAGAGTTGCAGGGTGAAGCCAACCAACCAGCTACCTTTCCACAAGCAGGTAATTTAGCCAGGGAGAAAACCTTACCCCAGATAGGAAAGGTTGCTGACCCCAGGCTAGGAGAAAATAGGGCTACTGAAAATACCGCAGCCAGGGAGAAAACCTTACCCCAGTTAGGAAAGGTGGCTGACCCCAGGCCAAAGGACAGTAAAAAAGGTATGATTACTACCCGTACAGGCTATAAGCCCATAGAAAAAGGAAATAGCCCTCAGGAAGACCCGGTGCCAGGGACATCCTTCCAGGGGGACCGAATCACTCCTGCCAGAAACACTCACAGGAAGGGAAGAGCCAGCTTTCTACCCGCTCCTTTGTTTGGAACCACGGGTAAACAGGGAGGGAAGAAAGAGCCCCAGAGGGAAAAAACTGACCCAAAGCCTAAGTTTATACTTAAGGTCTGTAGGACCACCCCGGAGGCTACGGTGCCCAAGCGGGCGACAGAGCAGGCTGCAGGGGTTGACCTCTGCAGTGCTGTGGATACGGTCGTACCAAGACAGGGGAAGGCCCTAGTAGAGACGGGCATCCAGGTGGAAATACCGCCTGGCTGTTATGGCCGAATTGCCCCTCGGTCAGGGATGGCTCTCAAAAATTTTATTGATGTGGGGGCAGGGGTCATTGATCCGGATTACCGGGGATCCATAAAAGTACTCTTATTTAATTTTGCACGCGAGGATTTTAGGGTGAGTGTGGGGGATCGCATTGCTCAATTTATTTGTGAGCGGGTAGGGTTCCCACCCATAGAGGAGGTGGATGAGTTATCCTCTACTGCCCGAGGTTCGGGTGGCTTTGGCTCTACAGGGAAAGCCGAGATGAAGGGTTTGACTGCCAATTGTGTGGAGAGGGAAGAGGAGGACTTAGGCCCACAGCTCATGGATAGTAAAGCAGAGCAGGTACTCAGGATGGGAGAGGATCTCTCATGGGCTCAGCGGGAGGCAATGTCCAAATTGCTGGGTGGGTTCTCAGATGTCCTTACCCCTTTACCGGGGGAGACAAACCTGGTGGCACACGAAATAGTCACCCCGTATGGCGAAGTAGTCCGCCAACGCCCCTACAGACTCCCTGAGGCAAAACATGCGGAGGTCATAAGGCAGGTCCAGGAAATGTTGAGGTTGGGAATAATAGAGGAGTCTAAAAGCCCCTGGAACAACCCAATAGTGTTAGTGCCAAAACCTGATGGGTCACTACGGTTTTGTATTGACTTTCGTAAGGTTAATGACATCTCCAGGTTTGACACCTACCCTATGCCTCGAATAGAGGAACTCTTGGATCGTTTAGGACGAGCCACTTACTTGACCACATTAGACATGACCAAAGGGTATTGGCAGATTCCCCTCACCAGGGAATCTCGCCAAAAGACCGCATTTAGTTCGCCAATTGGACTATTCCAATTTCGCCGGATGCCCTTTGGTCTTCATGGGGCTGCAGCGACGTGTCAGCGGTTAGTTGACATGGTCCTCCGCCCACACCAGTCTTACGCGACAGCGTATATGGATGACATCGTCATCCATAGCTCGCGGTGGGATGATCATTTGGTTCGGGTCAAGGCTGTGTTGGAGGCGATGAGGCGGGCAGGCCTCACGCACAACCCGGCTAAGTGTATGTTTGGTGCGACTGAAGTAAAGTATTTGGGACACTTGGTCGGCCATGGTATAGTAAAGCCGCTCTTGGATAAAGTAGAGAGCGTTAGGACGTTCCCGAAGCCGCAGACGAAGAAGCAACTTCGGAGCTTTTTGGGCCTAATCGGCTATTACCGCCGTTTTATCCCACATTTCGCAACGGAGAGTGCAGCTCTTACCGAGATGCTTAAAAAGAATGCCCCTACACAGTTGCAGTGGTCTGGGATCGCGGAACAGGCCTTTAAAATATTGAAAGAAAAGTTGTGTGAGGCACCGGTTTTGCGCGGGGTGGATTTTAACCAAGCTTTTATCGTCCAAACCGATGCTTCGGAAACGGGCCTTGGAGCAGTGTTGTCACAGAAACACAAGGGAACGGAACATCCCGTGATGTTCTTAAGCCGTAAGCTTACCCCTCCGGAGAGAAAGTATTCGACAATTGAGCGCGAATGCCTTGCAATAAGGTGGGCGGTAATGCCGTTACGCTTTTATTTAACCGGACGACGGTTTCTGTTGGTCACCGATCACGCCCCATTACAGTGGTTAAACAAAATGAAGGACAGTAATGCACGTTTGACGCGCTGGTATATGGCTCTCCAGGAATTTGATTTCCGCATACAGCATACGGCCGGGAAGCTCCATACCAACGCAGATGCACTGTCTAGGATTACCAGCTGTGCGCGGGTTGTGGCGCCAGCCGGTAATAGCTTAAGGGGGGGGGATATGTGGTGATGCGCAGGTAGCTGAGCCTTTTAAAACTGAAAAAAAAGAGTTTTTTTCTCATTAGCGGGGGAAGGGCTCACTACAGCATAGCTCCAGGCAGGAAAAGAAGCTAGAACACACACTAATAGGGATAGCTTGAAGCCACACCCAGCCTCTAGAGCTCGTGTAGGCAGAGAGGGGGTGGGGCCAAAGAAGGAAACAAGCTGCAGGATATTTAAGCTGCGTCACTCAGGAAGTGAAAGGGGAGAGGCAACAGATCCAGGAAGTGAGGATACAGATACAGCAGCTGAAGCAAAAGCAGAGAGAGGACGAGGACAAGGAAGGAAAGTTGCAGAGCCAGCAGGACGTGCTCAAGGAAAACTGCATGCTAAAAGCCAGGAGGAGAGGCCAAGAGTCCAGAGGAACCAAGGGAAGAAAAAGCAGTATAAGGCTGTAGGGCCTGGAGGTTCAAAGGGGACCAGCCATAACTCCCAAGGCAAGTGCAAAGATTGTGGGCATGAGTGGAGCTGGGGAAGACGTCAGGAGTATATGACTGATTCTGAAAGTAACAGCTCAAGTCCTGAGCCTGTGATTAGGCAGTACAGAAAACCAGTTGAAAAGAGGGTTTCTGCCAGTAAAGCAACTTGTGTGTGTCCTGAACAGGAGTGGCTAAGTGAAAGAAGGGCAAGAGCTTTTGACCCGGTAAAAAGGGGAAGCCAGAAGTTAAAATGGGGGAAGCTTCTTAAGCTTTTAAAAGAAGTGAAGCATAGCGTTCCAGAACGTGCCCCAAGCCCTGAGTGTTATAGCATCCCAGAAGAAATGGAAATAGAGCTGTACTCAGACTCTCCAATATCCTCTGCAGAATCCATGGAGTGTGGGATTTGTATAAGCTGTGTTTAATGCTTTTATAAGAAGTTTTTGGAAACTGTGCATTTAAAAAGTGTTACACTGCTTTGTAAATGGAAGAAGCTAAAAAGAGTATCAAGAGTGAAGTAACTACTTGAAGAAATATTGCTGAGAAGTTTAAGGGAGAAAATATCCTGTATTTTCAGTTTGCAATATTGTTTGCCTTATCAAGGTCATTTGCCTCAGCAAGGTCATTTGCCAAAATTGGTTCCAGAAAGAAATAAATAAAAAGCAATTTAAGTTAACAAATTGTCCTGTGATCCTCTTCCACTCGAATTGCTGACAAAGCAAACCCACAACTACACAAAAGAAGAGTGATGTCCAGCGCTCCCCACTAGGCAACCGCCTAGGCGGAGTAGGCGCGGCCACAATACCCCATATGATCCAGCGGCCCAGGAAAATTTGCGTATGGTAAATGCTGCATTCGTGAGTCAGTCCCGGGGGAGACATAAAACGAAAACTGAAAAAGTTGGAAGGATTTGCGGGCATGAATACAGCCCAGTTAATGGAAGTTGCTCAGAAAGTGTTTGTGAATCATGATCAAGAACGTCAGAGGGAAAGTGAACGTAGAATGAAGAAGAAAGCTGATTTTCTTGCTGCAGCTTTAGTTGAAAGACGCGAAGGAAGTTTCTCTAACAGAAGGACTCGAGGACATGGAAGGGGCCGAGGAGATGGTCAGCCCCCATTGGGTGCAAATCAGTGTGCCCACTGTAAGGAAGAAGGACATTGGAAGAATGAATGCCCGAATTTTGACTCCGCCTCCCGGAGGGGAGGAGGGAGCACTTGGAGAGCAGGGGGCGATTCCGGCATCGGGGAGGAATGCATCGCACACAGTTCCAGCAGGGAGAAGCCGCTGTAGAGGGAGTGGCAACCGCTGAGGGCTACTACACAGATGAAGACTAGGCCAGACCGGGCTCCAAGTTCTCTCTGGGTCCCCAGGAGCCTATGGTCAATTTGAAGATCGGGGACCAATATATGGACTTTATGGTGGATACGGGGGCCAAACATTCAGTAGTGGCTGAGCGGGTGGCCTCTCTGTCTTCTCGATCAGTCACTATCGTTGGCGCTACCGGAACTAGAACTACAAAACCTTTCCTGCAGAACCGCACCTGTGAATTAGAGGGACAGAAAATAACGCACCAGTTCCTGTACATACCTGAATGCCCAATCCCCCTCTTGGGCCAAGACATGCTCGCTAAGCTCCAAGCGCAGATATCCTTTGTTGAAGGGGAAAAATGGAAATGACTGTGAACTCAAAATCTGCTGGCTTGATGGTGCTGACTGTCCCCCGAGAAGAAGAATGGCGGTTCTACAGCCCACTTTTATCCAAAGCAGCCAGCCCTCTTATACCTACCAACATCTCAGCTCCGCCCGGAGTATGGGCAGAGGATAATCCTCCTGGCCTAGCGAAGAATATAGCCCCTGTGCTTGTCACCCTCAAATCAGGAGCGGAACCAGTGCATGTGAAACAATATCCTCTCCCACGACCAGTAATCGAAGGCATTCATCATCATCTAAAGAAATTACTGCAGTACGGAATCCTTAGAGAATGCCAATCACATGGAATACCCCCCTCCTCCCAGTCAAGAAGCCTGGGACAAGTGACTACCCCCCAGTGCAGGATTTGAGACGAGTGAACAATGCAGTTGAAACCATACATCCAGTAGTACCAAATCCCTACACCCTCTTGGGACTGATTCCTGCTGAAGCTACTCACTTCACTGTTTTGGATTTAAAGGATGCCTTCTTTTGCATACACCTGGCATCCACCAGTCAACTCCTGTTTGCGTTTGAATGGGAGAACCCGACCACCGGAAGGCGAGGCCAACTCACCTGGACTCGATTACCTCAAGGATTCAAGAACTCACCCACCATCTTCAGTGCTGCTCTTAATCAAGACTCTGTGACTTCAGGAAAAAGAGTCCTGCTCCAGTATGTGGATGACCTGCTTGTAGCCACCAACTCCAAAACTGAATGTGTGCAAGCCACCAGTGATCTCTTGCACCTCCTGAATGAAGCTGGATAGAAGGTCTCCAAAGCCAAGGCGCAGTTGTGCCAAACAGAAGTAAAATACCTGGCATTCCATCTGTCCAGAGGGGTCCGGAGATTGGGACCCGAGCGAAAGGAAGCAGTATGCTGCATCCCTACCCCCACCACCAGAAAGCAGGTGAGGGCCTTCTTGGGAGCTGCCGGCTACTGCCGAATATGGATACCCAACTTCGTGCTCTTGGCAAAGCCATTGTACCAAGCCACCAAAGGAGTGGAATGATCTCCCATGGAATGGGGCCCAGAACAGGATAAAGCGTTCAAATCGTTGAAAGCAGTTTTGATGTCATCACCAACCTTGGGCCTACCAGATGTACAGAAGCCATTTCGCCTGTATGTCCATGAGTCAAGTGGAAATGCTCTGGGTGTATTGACCCAAACCCTTGGATCTTGGCAGCAACCTGTAGCCTATCTATCAAAACAATTGGATCCTGTTGCAAAAGGATGGCCGCCATGCCTGAGAGTCGTTGCAGCCACAGCCCTTTTGGTGAGCGAAGCCGACAAGCTCACCTTAGGTCAAAGTCTCCAGGTTACAGTGCCACACTCTGTCCTAACCCTCATGGAACATAAAGGAAATTACTGGTTCACGAATTCCCGCATGCTAAAGTACCAAAGCATGCTGTGCGAAAACCCTCGATTACAGTTGATCGTCAGTCAAGCTCTGAACCCTGCTACACTATTACCAGTTGGTCCAGGTCCACCCGACCATGATTGCTTGGAAGTAATGGATACTGTGTTCTCCAGTTGCCCTGATTTAACCGATCTTCCACTGAACAACCCTGAACAGACTTTCTTTGTGGATGGAAACAGTCTCATCGTCAACGGAAGACGTTTTGCTGGCTATGCAGTAGTGACCCTGGACATGGTAGTTGAATCTTCAGCTTTGCCCCCAGGAACCTCAGCACAGGAGGCTGAACTGATAGCCCTCAACTAGGGCACTGATAATAGGGACAGGGCTCCGCTTGAATGTGTACACAGACTCCAGCCCCCAGGTCCAACTGTAATCCCTGAATCATTGGGCCCAGCCTTTGTCCATGCTTTTCACCAAGCCACACATTATAGGAAAAACAGCTATGGAAAAAGCTTTTAGGCCCCATTTCTATATCCCGCTGCTAGGGGATATGAGTCAGATTGGATCCGAAATCACTAGACAAGAGCTTTTGGCTTTAGGTTCTGTCTTACAGAGTCTCCACGTTTGGGTACTAATGTAGAATCTACAGCCCTACTCCTGCCACCACCAGAAGCTGGCAGGTCCACGTACGGCAAAAGCTTGAGGAACCTACAGCCCTACTCCTGTCACCCACCGGAAGCTGGCAGGTCTACGTACGGTGGAAGCTGTGGAAGAAAAGAACTTAAGTGATAGCTATGTGTTTGCTTCTCCCATGTTTCCTACCCCTTTGCTTGCGAACGTTTACCTCAATCATAGACAGTACAGTTGAACGTAAGGCAGCAACCAGGGTACTAGCCATGTGGAAGTATCAAGCTATATCCGGGGAAGAAGCCTCAGTTTAAGGTGACTAGATAGGTGATTAATATCTCAACCTCTCTTATTTGGGTTGAGAATAATCAAAGGGGGGGAATGTGGTAGGCTATGGCCTGTAAACTAGGTCTAGATCCTAACCCCCACCTGAGAGTAGTATTGAAAAGAACCAAAAGTTTAGAAATCTGCTTTAAACTGCTTTTTGAAAGTCCCTTTCCTTCCCCCATGAAGTTTGTATAAGTTTTTTATGCTTGGTTTGTTCTGTCCTTGCATTCTCTGAGCTAGAAATGTCCTTGAAGTAGAAATGTATCTATGTCTAAGACCATGCCTTTGTTAGAATAAGCCAGAAAGGGGGAACTAGGAGCCAGGCCCAGAGAGGGTCCCCGATTGGACAGGTGCAGGGGGCGTTGGGACCAATAGAAAGTCTGCGTGTATCAAACTGTGAAATTGTATATAATGAATCTGCTGTAGTTTTTCATTGCTCAGTCCCTTTTAGTCTGTTCTGAGCCTGTGCACATTAAATGGCTTGGATCCTGCAATTGACTCCTGGTATTATTTATTGCATGCTTATCAGCTGCTACACTACTAGGCAAACTAGATGGTTGCCTAATGCAGGGGTGGGCAATTTACGGCCCGGGGCCACATGTGGCCTGGCACAGATATAAAACTGGCCCTTGAAAAGCCATTTTTTTTCTCTGGCCACAAGATTGGGAGCAGCCAGAGCAAAAAAACGGCTTTTCTCCCGCAGTCCGCGGCGCAATGCGATCCCAGGGCCATGCAGCTGCTGCTTCTGCTTTTCACAGAGCAGCGGCTGCAATGAAGTTAATTTGAAAAGGAAAAGAAACCTGTGAGAAGCCCGCCCCCTCTGACATCACTTCCTCAGGAACTGACCGGAGGGCTCCTCACAGGTTGTCTTTTCCTTTTCAAATTAATTTTATTGCAGCCGCTGCTCTGTAAAAAGCAGAAGCAGCAGCTGCACGGGGGTGAACTTCGAAGCAGCACTAAGGGGGGGGATGAAGCAGCACTAAGGGGGGTGAAGCAGCACAAGGGAAGCAGCACTAAGGGGGGGGAAGCAGCACTAAGGGGGGGTGAAGCAGCAGCTGCGGCTGCAAGGGGAAAGAGGTGGCAGAAGGAACTGACAGGTGGAAGGTGAGGGCTGGAAGAGAGCTGAAATGGGGAAGGGGGTGGCTAGAAGAGAGCTGAAATATGATCTCAAAATATTTTTGTATAATAGTTATCTGTTTGCTCCTTTTTGTCAAAGTTCCTTTACGATCACATTTTATTTATTATTATGATGCAATTTACACTTCGCATTAAATGAAATGTAATGTTAACTAATGAATATGATCAGTTTTAGAAGATGCGGCCCTCTCAAAGTGGCCCCCGAGCCAAAACAATTGCCCACCCCTGGCCTAATGCATACTTCTACCTGAGGGAAGAATGGGTAATTTGCAAATAGTCCACCAATTCTTGTAAGTAGCTTTTGGAAATTTCTCTCATTATCTATATATTTACGAAACAAAGTTTAATATTTCAAAGTATGGGGGTTGATATTTAAAAGGGTTTAGCCTGTTAGGACCTGCAAACTGGTTAAACCCTGGCAATCCCGCTTCTTTCTCTATAATATTGACAAAATTCATCTTTTCCTTTTTACACATTCTGTCCCACGAATAGCAGGGATAGACGTTCTGTTGGGACATCCATCCCTGCTATTCGCCCTCTTGACAGCCCTGGCAAAAGCCTCCCCGTATGAACAACACATTTGTACGGGGAGACTTAGAGAGGGGTGGGAGGGGGCATTCCGGAGGCGAAGCAAGGGCGAGGCTTGGGCAGTCCGTAACCCCAGACATACAGGGCCGATTCCGAGGTCGGCCCTGTATGCAGACGGGGGACTGTGGAATAAGTCCCCCTGGATGTCGGGGGATCAAGCTGCCAGGAACAAAATGTAGGGGGGTGGAGGAAGTTCCCTGCAGCCGGATCCTGGCCATGGGAGTCCAGATCAAGGGTCTGACTGCGGGAAATGAAGTGAATCGGTGGCGGCTGGCATTTGCGGCTCCTGAATGAGGCCGCGGTGTCATGGCGACAGGATGCCATGGCACTGCGGCTCCATTTAGGAGCCTGACTGAGGTTGCCGGGCAAGTGGCTGTGCATGCAGGCTGATTGGAATCGGGGTCTGGCCTGCACTTCAGGCCCTAGACCCGATTCTGATCCCATGGGTACATCTAGCCCCTCCAAGGGATCAGAATCATGTCTACCTCTGGGTGTCCCGATTTGCAATGTTTTTTCACCTTGATAAGATTGTAAGCTCTGATGAGCAGGGACCATGTCTTACATTTATCTGTACAGTGCTGCGCACCTCTTGTAGCACTTTAGAAATTAGTAGTAGCAGTAGTAGTAATATTCAGTGGCATTATCCGGAGAGTGCTACTGAATATCCCCACAGAACGCAGTAAAGATGCCTGGTTAAATCCAGAGAGGTCTGTGGTAGAGTGGGGGCAAGTCCCGGTATCTTTCCAGTCAGCAGCAATATTCAGCCAGTAACCAGATAGATCCAGTGCTGAATATCCAGTTTCAATTTCACCAGCAGCAGCCAGGCACTCTAAAAGCACTGACTGCCAACACCGAATATTGACCCCACGATGTGCAAATATGACGTTTTTAGAAGACTTTCTGGGAGGGATGATGTTGAAATGATTATGATTGAATTCAATTATCAAAATCTTAGGGGGATGCTAAGGTTCTAAAAGCTAAATTGTGAGAGGGCACAAGGCTGAAGATTTGCTAGGACATCTAATAACCTTGCACTGGCCCTGATCACAATAAAGCCATTATGAAGACTGTTGCTCTGGATATCCAGAAGAGTCATGTTTATTTAGATTTAGCTCTAGTCTTTTCATTGGCAGCTAAAGTTAAGTTATATTCAGGTATAGTAGGTATTTTCTTATCCCCAGAGGATTTATAATCTATGGAAGTCATTTTAGAAGAGTTGAATGTGTGTGCAAGTAATATTTTTATTTGCTTTTTTGAGATTTAGCTCATACTTTTTCAATAGTACTTCATGGCAAGTTACATTCAGGTACAGTAGATGTTTCCCCTTTCCCGAAGGGCTTAAAATCTAAGGGGCCCTTTACTAAAGGAAAGTTAGTTCTTACTGTAGGATGCAGCATTGCTAAACACTCCTGGTAACCACTATTGCACAGCAAAAGCAGACAACATGGAGTAAATTCTGTGCTACTTGCTCTCGGAGCTGCAGCGCAAGATCGGGGTGAGGTCTGGGCAGAGAGTGGGCCTACTGACTGGTGATAGTTAGCATGTAAGACATTGCCATGAGTTAGCTGTCAGAACTCCAATAGTGTGGCTGCACTTAACCCCATCTCAAGAAGTGGCATTAAATACAGCTGTGCCACTGCAGCCCAGTAGTGTGGCCACAGCTAAGGCACAAAGAAAAAATCCAGAGCTTGCTCATCCCCCCCAAATCCCAACCCAACTTCTCTAGCATCAGTCCCTCCCAATCTGACCCCCCTCCCCCATCAGTGTTTCAGCACTGGCCTAGTCAGACAGCATATCTTGGAAGGTCTCATACAAGAGTCTACACCCCTGATAAGGCCTTCCTCTTCAAAGACCCTACTTGGATCCTCCTGTTACCCCATCACTGTCCTTGGGTTTTATCCAAGGGTTCTCTGGACAATGGAGCAGGAGTGGGCCCCCTCCACTCCTGCCCCAGATCTGACAGCCCTCAAAATGGCACTGGTAACCCTGCGTGATAGTCTTGCGACCCCCTAGCTGTAGTCTGCTCTGTGCACCATTTACTATCACTGATGATGCTCAGGATTAGTTGCTTTAATGATGTTTCTGCCTGGCTTCTGCAACACGTGTAAGAGGTTAACTATAAAAAAATTGAGGTATTTTTTTGTCACTAGAAATACAAATCTTATGGCGCACCCTCTTTTGAAGGTTCATCGCGCTGAGATGACAGAAGTCCATTTACTTGGGAGTAATTATGGATCAGAATGTGCCTTTTCAGCTCCACGTTGTCAAGAATTTGCATTATAAACTGAAAGTAGTATGGTCTCTTTGCCCACATTGTCTAAGGATAATTTCTATAGTGTAGTCCAAGAGTTGGTGTTACCTTTACTTGGATTACTGTAACAGGGATTACATGCTCATAGAGTTAAGGTTTTGCAACTAGGTTGAAACATTACTGCCAGGCTAATATTGCAGCAACCTCGACTGGCACATATTGGGAGGATGTTATAGAAACTCTATTTCTGAGTTGGATGTTTGAAAGCAGGCACATAGACAGAGAGAAGTGCCCAGGACCATTTTAGAAGGATGGGCATATAGATGTCCCCGGCATGTGAAGGAATAATTAGACCTTACCTGCTAATTAGCGTTCCTGAAGGAACTCCAGTCCAGTCCCTATCTTCTGGGTTGTGCCCCCTTCCAGCAGCGAGGAGACTGAGCACGTCATCTTCTTTGATGACCCTAGGGTACATATAGTACTGGCACCTCCCACCAGCATCAGTATCCTATTGGCAAAGCAAACCTAACGGAGAGACTAATTATGGAAACCACACTATAAGTAAAATGAGACCAATAACAATAACCAACACTACTCCTCCCTCCCTGGGAAAGGGTCATCCCACCCCTCCCCAAGAGGAGGAAGACTACCTGAGCCCGCCGTTGCCGTCATCATGGCTCCTTGCTCATCCATATCCACACCTTCTCAGCACCAGAGCCTCCTGTAGACCATGTATCTGCTCTTATCTTCCATGGCTCATCTGTTGCTTCGGGCCGCTGAAGCCTATTAGAAAACAGAACAAAAAACAGAACAAAACTGGGGCAGGATCATAGACTGGACTGGCGTTCCTTCAGGAATGCTAATTAGCAGGTAAGGTCTAATTATTCCTTCCTTAGCGTCCTCCAGTCCAGTCCCTATCTTCTGGGATGTAACAGAGCAGTTCAAACCTGGGAGGGGCCTGCAAGGCCGGCCTGAAGCACCGAACCTCCAAACCCTGCATCCTCAGAGGCGAGAACATCCAGCCTGTAATGCTTGGCAAAGGTGTGCAACGAAAACCAAGCGGCCGCCCTAAAAATCTCCAGTGGAGGGACAAGACTAAGCTCTGCCAACGATGCTGCTTGAGCTCGCGTGGAATGGGCCCGAAATCCACCCGGGACCTGCCTTCCCTTAAGGATATATGCAGAATTAATAGCTTCCTTGACCAATCTAGAAACCGAGGCCTTGGAAGCCGCTTCCCCCTTACGCGGTCCTGCAAACAAGATGAACAATCTATACGACTTACGAAACGACGTCGTCCTCTCTAAGTAGCGCTTCAGAACTCTGCGCACGTCCAATAAGCGAAGACGACCGTCACTTCCCCCCTGTCCCGAACCCGAGAAGGAGGGGAGAGAAACTGCCTGATTCACAAGAAAAGGCGAAACCACCTTAGGCAAAAACGAAGGAACCGTCCAGAGAACTACCTTCTCTTTAAAGAAAGACAGAAAGGGCGGATGACAAGACAGCGCCTGGAGCTCGGATATACGCCTGGCCGAACAAATGGCTACCAAAAAGACAGTTTTAAGAATCACGTCCTTCAACGATGCCCTCCGCATTGGCTCGAAAGGCTCCCCCGGCCAGGGTGTCCAAAACCAGATTGAGATCCCAAGGAGGAACTGGGGACCTCAACTGAGGACGCAAACGACTTACTGCTTTTAGAAACCGACTTACATCCGCATGCTCTCCCAAGGGCTTGCCCTGAACCTTGCCCCTGTAACACGCAATCGCCACTACCTGTACCCGCAGAGAACTGGCCGCCAGGCCCTTGTCAAACCCTGACTGCAAGTCGTCCAGAACCTCAGGCACCGACACCGAAAAAGGCTTCTTGGAGCAGCTGGTTCATGAACAGACCAGAGTGGAATTTGCTGGTTGCTGTTTCCCGTTGTCCCTGGATCAAGCCTGTTGAGCCTCACCTGTCTCCAGGAAGTGACGCGATCTCGTTCACGTGATCGCGACCCCTCCAGTGGAATTTGCTGGTTGCTGTTTCCCGTTGTCCCTGGATCAAGCCTGTTGAGCCTCACCTGTCTCCAGGAAGTGACGCGATCTCGTTCACGTGATCGCGACCCCTCCAGTGGAATTTGCTGGTTGCTGTTTCCCGTTGTCCCTGGATCAAGCCTGTTGAGCCTCACCTGTCTCCTTGAATTGACGCGATCTCGTTCACGTGATCGCGACCCCTCCAGTGGAATTTGCTGGTTGCTGTTTCCCGTTGTCCCTGGATCAAGCCTGTTGAGCCTCACCTGTCTCCAGGAAGTGACGCGATCTCGTTCACGTGATCGCGACCCCTCCAGTGGAATTTGCTGGTTGCTGTTTCCCGTTGTCCCTGGATCAAGCCTGTTGAGCCTCACCTGTCTCCAGGAAGTGACGCGATCTCGTTCACGTGATCGCGACCCCTCCAGTGGAATTTGCTGGTTGCTGTTTCCCGTTGTCCCTGGATCAAGCCTGTTGAGCCTCACCTGTCTCCAGGAAGTGACGCGATCTCGTTCACGTGATCGCGACCCCTCCAGGTATCCACCATCCATTTAAAGGACTACTCGACGGCGTTCTTGTGTGCTTTGCTATTCTGCTTTCCTGCTGCCTGTGCTTATTTGTGCTTATCTGTGCTGTTACTGCTGTTTATTGTTAGTGGAATTTGCTGGTTGCTGTTTCCCGTTGTCCCTGGATCAAGCCTGTTGAGCCTCACCTGTCTCCAGGAAGTGACGCGATCTCGTTCACGTGATCGCGACCCCTCCAGGTATCCACCATCCATTTAAAGGACTACTCGACGGCGTTCTTGTGTGCTTTGCTATTCTGCTTTCCTGCTGCCTGTGCTTATTTGTGCTTATCTGTGCTGTTACTGCTGTTTATTGTTAGTGGAATTTGCTGGTTGCTGTTTCCCGTTGTCCCTGGATCAAGCCTGTTGAGCCTCACCTGTCTCCAGGAAGTGACGCGATCTCGTTCACGTGATCGCGACCCCTCCAGGTATCCACCATCCATTTAAAGGACTACTCGACGGCGTTCTTGTGTGCTTTGCTATTCTGCTTTCCTGCTGCCTGTGCTTATTTGTGCTTATCTGTGCTGTTACTGCTGTTTATTGTTAGTGGAATTTGCTGGTTGCTGTTTCCCGTTGTCCCTGGATCAAGCCTGTTGAGCCTCACCTGTCTCCAGGAAGTGACGCGATCTCGTTCACGTGATCGCGACCCCTCCAGGTATCCACCATCCATTTAAAGGACTACTCGACGGCGTTCTTGTGTGCTTTGCTATTCTGCTTTCCTGCTGCCTGTGCTTATTTGTGCTTATCTGTGCTGTTACTGCTGTTTATTGTTAGTGGAATTTGCTGGTTGCTGTTTCCCGTTGTCCCTGGATCAAGCCTGTTGAGCCTCACCTGTCTCCAGGAAGTGACGCGATCTCGTTCACGTGATCGCGACCCTCCAGGTATCCACCATCCATTTAAAGGACTACTCGACGGCGTTCTTGTGTGCTTTGCTATTCTGCTTTCCTGCTGCCTGTGCTTATTTGTGCTTATCTGTGCTGTTACTGCTGTTTATTGTTAGTGGAATTTGCTGGTTGCTGTTTCCCGTTGTCCCTGGATCAAGCCTGTTGAGCCTCACCTGTCTCCAGGAAGTGACGCGATCTCGTTCACGTGATCGCGACCCCTCCAGGTATCCACCATCCATTTAAAGGACTACTCGACGGCGTTCTTGTGTGCTTTGCTATTCTGCTTTCCTGCTGCCTGTGCTTATTTGTGCTTATCTGTGCTGTTACTGCTGTTTATTGTTAGTGGAATTTGCTGGTTGCTGTTTCCCGTTGTCCCTGGATCAAGCCTGTTGAGCCTCACCTGTCTCCAGGAAGTGACGCGATCTCGTTCACGTGATCGCGACCCCTCCAGGTATCCACCATCCATTTAAAGGACTACTCGACGGCGTTCTTGTGTGCTTTGCTATTCTGCTTTCCTGCTGCCTGTGCTTATTTGTGCTTATCTGTGCTGTTACTGCTGCTGTTTATTGTTAGTGGAATTTGCTGGTTGCTGTTTCCCGTTGTCCCTGGATCAAGCCTGTTGAGCCTCACCTGTCTCCAGGAAGTGACGCGATCTCGTTCACGTGATCGCGACCCCTCCAGGTATCCACCATCCATTTAAAGGACTACTCGACGGCGTTCTTGTGTGCTTTGCTATTCTGCTTTCCTGCTGCCTGTGCTTATTTGTGCTTATCTGTGCTGTTACTGCTGTTTATTGTTAGTGGAATTTGCTGGTTGCTGTTTCCCGTTGTCCCTGGATCAAGCCTGTTGAGCCTCACCTGTCTCCAGGAAGTGACGCGATCTCGTTCACGTGATCGCGACCCCTCCAGGTATCCACCATCCATTTAAAGGACTACTCGACGGCGTTCTTGTGTGCTTTGCTATTCTGCTTTCCTGCTGCCTGTGCTTATTTGTGCTTATCTGTGCTGTTACTGCTGTTTATTGTTAGTGGAATTTGCTGGTTGCTGTTTCCCGTTGTCCCTGGATCAAGCCTGTTGAGCCTCACCTGTCTCCAGGAAGTGACGCGATCTCGTTCACGTGATCGCGACCCCTCCAGGTATCCACCATCCATTTAAAGGACTACTCGACGGCGTTCTTGTGTGCTTTGCTATTCTGCTTTCCTGCTGCCTGTGCTTATTTGTGCTTATCTGTGCTGTTTACTGCTGTTTAGTGTTAGTGGAATTTGCTGGTTGCTGTTTCCCGTTGTCCCTGGATCAAGCCTGTTGAGCCTCACCTGTCTCCAGGAAGTGACGCGATCTCGTTCACGTGATCGCGACCCCTCCAGGTATCCACCATCCATTTAAAGGACTACTCGACGGCGTTCTTGTGTGCTTTGCTATTCTGCTTTCCTGCTGCCTGTGCTTATTTGTGCTTATCTGTGCTGTTACTGCTGTTTATTGTTAGTGGAATTTGCTGGTTGCTGTTTCCCGTTGTCCCTGGATCAAGCCTGTTGAGCCTCACCTGTCTCCAGGAAGTGACGCGATCTCGTTCACGTGATCGCGACCCCTCCAGGTATCCACCATCCATTTAAAGGACTACTCGACGGCGTTCTTGTGTGCTTTGCTATTCTGCTTTCCTGCTGCCTGTGCTTATTTGTGCTTATCTGTGCTGTTACTGCTGTTTATTGTTAGTGGAATTTGCTGGTTGCTGTTTCCCGTTGTCCCTGGATCAAGCCTGTTGAGCCTCACCTGTCTCCAGGAAGTGACGCGATCTCGTTCACGTGATCGCGACCCCTCCAGGTATCCACCATCCATTTAAAGGACTACTCGACGGCGTTCTTGTGTGCTTTGCTATTCTGCTTTCCTGCTGCCTGTGCTTATTTGTGCTTATCTGTGCTGTTACTGCTGTTTATTGTTAGTGGAATTTGCTGGTTGCTGTTTCCCGTTGTCCCTGGATCAAGCCTGTTGAGCCTCACCTGTCTCCAGGAAGTGACGCGATCTCGTTCACGTGATCGCGACCCCTCCAGGTATCCACCATCCATTTAAAGGACTACTCGACGGCGTTCTTGTGTGCTTTGCTATTCTGCTTTCCTGCTGCCTGTGCTTATTTGTGCTTATCTGTGCTGTTACTGCTGTTTATTGTTAGTGGAATTTGCTGGTTGCTGTTTCCCGTTGTCCCTGGATCAAGCCTGTTGAGCCTCACCTGTCTCCAGGAAGTGACGCGATCTCGTTCACGGTGATCGCGACCCCTCCAGGTATCCACCATCCATTTAAAGGACTACTCGACGGCGTTCTTGTGTGCTTTGCTATTCTGCTTTCCTGCTGCCTGTGCTTATTTGTGCTTATCTGTGCTGTTACTGCTGTTTATTGTTAGTGGAATTTGCTGGTTGCTGTTTCCCGTTGTCCCTGGATCAAGCCTGTTGAGCCTCACCTGTCTCCAGGAAGTGACGCGATCTCGTTCACGTGATCGCGACCCCTCCAGGTATCCACCATCCATTTAAAGGACTACTCGACGGCGTTCTTGTGTGCTTTGCTATTCTGCTTTCCTGCTGCCTGTGCTTATTTGTGCTTATCTGTGCTGTTACTGCTGTTTATTGTTAGTGGAATTTGCTGGTTGCTGTTTCCCGTTGTCCCTGGATCAAGCCTGTTGAGCCTCACCTGTCTCCAGGAAGTGACGCGATCTCGTTCACGTGATCGCGACCCCTCCAGGTATCCACCATCCATTTAAAGGACTACTCGACGGCGTTCTTGTGTGCTTTGCTATTCTGCTTTCCTGCTGCCTGTGCTTATTTGTGCTTATCTGTGCTGTTACTGCTGTTTATTGTTAGTGGAATTTGCTGGTTGCTGTTTCCCGTTGTCCCTGGATCAAGCCTGTTGAGCCTCACCTGTCTCCAGGAAGTGACGCGATCTCGTTCACGTGATCGCGACCCCTCCAGGTATCCACCATCCATTTAAAGGACTACTCGACGGCGTTCTTGTGTGCTTTGCTATTCTGCTTTCCTGCTGCCTGTGCTTATTTGTGCTTATCTGTGCTGTTACTGCTGTTTATTGTTAGTGGAATTTGCTGGTTGCTGTTTCCCGTTGTCCCTGGATCAAGCCTGTTGAGCCTCACCTGTCTCCAGGAAGTGACGCGATCTCGTTCACGTGATCGCGACCCCTCCAGGTATCCACCATCCATTTAAAGGACTACTCGACGGCGTTCTTGTGTGCTTTGCTATTCTGCTTTCCTGCTGCCTGTGCTTATTTGTGCTTATCTGTGCTGTTACTGCTGTTTATTGTTAGTGGAATTTGCTGGTTGCTGTTTCCCGTTGTCCCTGGATCAAGCCTGTTGAGCCTCACCTGTCTCCAGGAAGTGACGCGATCTCGTTCACGTGATCGCGACCCCTCCAGGTATCCACCATCCATTTAAAGGACTACTCGACGGCGTTCTTGTGTGCTTTGCTATTCTGCTTTCCTGCTGCCTGTGCTTATTTGTGCTTATCTGTGCTGTTACTGCTGTTATTGTTAGTGGAATTTGCTGGTTGCTGTTTCCCGTTGTCCCTGGATCAAGCCTGTTGAGCCTCACCTGTCTCCAGGAAGTGACGCGATCTCGTTCACGTGATCGCGACCCCTCCAGGTATCCACCATCCATTTAAAGGACTACTCGACGGCGTTCTTGTGTGCTTTGCTATTCTGCTTTCCTGCTGCCTGTGCTTATTTGTGCTTATCTGTGCTGTTACTGCTGTTTATTGTTAGTGGAATTTGCTGGTTGCTGTTTCCCGTTGTCCCTGGATCAAGCCTGTTGAGCCTCACCTGTCTCCAGGAAGTGACGCGATCTCGTTCACGTGATCGCGACCCCTCCAGGTATCCACCATCCATTTAAAGGACTACTCGACGGCGTTCTTGTGTGCTTTGCTATTCTGCTTTCCTGCTGCCTGTGCTTATTTGTGCTTATCTGTGCTGTTACTGCTGTTATTGTTAGTGGAATTTGCTGGTTGCTGTTTCCCGTTGTCCCTGGATCAAGCCTGCTGAGCCTCACCTGTCTCCAGGAAGTGACGCGATCTCGTTCACGTGATCGCGACCCCTCCAGGTATCCACCATCCATTTAAAGGACTACTCGACGGCGTTCTTGTGTGCTTTGCTATTCTGCTTTCCTGCTGCCTGTGCTTATTTGTGCTTATCTGTGCTGTTACTGCTGTTTATTGTTAGTGGAATTTGCTGGTTGCTGTTTCCCGTTGTCCCTGGATCAAGCCTGTTGAGCCTCACCTGTCTCCAGGAAGTGACGCGATCTCGTTCACGTGATCGCGACCCCTCCAGGTATCCACCATCCATTTAAAGGACTACTCGACGGCGTTCTTGTGTGCTTTGCTATTCTGCTTTCCTGCTGCCTGTGCTTATTTGTGCTTATCTGTGCTGTTACTGCTGTTTATTGTTAGTGGAATTTGCTGGTTGCTGTTTCCCGTTGTCCCTGGATCAAGCCTGTTGAGCCTCACCTGTCTCCAGGAAGTGACGCGATCTCGTTCACGTGATCGCGACCCCTCCAGGTATCCACCATCCATTTAAAGGACTACTCGACGGCGTTCTTGTGTGCTTTGCTATTCTGCTTTCCTGCTGCCTGTGCTTATTTGTGCTTATCTGTGCTGTTACTGCTGTTTATTGTTAGTGGAATTTGCTGGTTGCTGTTTCCCGTTGTCCCTGGATCAAGCCTGTTGAGCCTCACCTGTCTCCAGGAAGTGACGCGATCTCGTTCACGTGATCGCGACCCCTCCAGGTATCCACCATCCATTTAAAGGACTACTCGACGGCGTTCTTGTGTGCTTTGCTATTCTGCTTTCCTGCTGCCTGTGCTTATTTGTGCTTATCTGTGCTGTTACTGCTGTTTATTGTTAGTGGAATTTGCTGGTTGCTGTTTCCCGTTGTCCCTGGATCAAGCCTGTTGAGCCTCACCTGTCTCCAGGAAGTGACGCGATCTCGTTCACGTGATCGCGACCCCTCCAGGTATCCACCATCCATTTAAAGGACTACTCGACGGCGTTCTTGTGTGCTTTGCTATTCTGCTTTCCTGCTGCCTGTGCTTATTTGTGCTTATCTGTGCTGTTACTGCTGTTTATTGTTAGTGGAATTTGCTGGTTGCTGTTTCCCGTTGTCCCTGGATCAAGCCTGTTGAGCCTCACCTGTCTCCAGGAAGTGACGCGATCTCGTTCACGTGATCGCGACCCCTCCAGGTATCCACCATCCATTTAAAGGACTACTCGACGGCGTTCTTGTGTGCTTTGCTATTCTGCTTTCCTGCTGCCTGTGCTTATTTGTGCTTATCTGTGCTGTTACTGCTGTTTATTGTTAGTGGAATTTGCTGGTTGCTGTTTCCCGTTGTCCCTGGATCAAGCCTGTTGAGCCTCACCTGTCTCCAGGAAGTGACGCGATCTCGTTCACGTGATCGCGACCCCTCCAGGTATCCACCATCCATTTAAAGGACTACTCGACGGCGTTCTTGTGTGCTTTGCTATTCTGCTTTCCTGCTGCCTGTGCTTATTTGTGCTTATCTGTGCTGTTACTGCTGTTTATTGTTAGTGGAATTTGCTGGTTGCTGTTTCCCGTTGTCCCTGGATCAAGCCTGTTGAGCCTCACCTGTCTCCAGGAAGTGACGCGATCTCGTTCACGTGATCGCGACCCCTCCAGGTATCCACCATCCATTTAAAGGACTACTCGACGGCGTTCTTGTGTGCTTTGCTATTCTGCTTTCCTGCTGCCTGTGCTTATTTGTGCTTATCTGTGCTGTTACTGCTGTTTATTGTTAGTGGAATTTGCTGGTTGCTGTTTCCCGTTGTCCCTGGATCAAGCCTGTTGAGCCTCACCTGTCTCCAGGAAGTGACGCGATCTCGTTCACGTGATCGCGACCCCTCCAGGTATCCACCATCCATTTAAAGGACTACTCGACGGCGTTCTTGTGTGCTTTGCTATTCTGCTTTCCTGCTGCCTGTGCTTATTTGTGCTTATCTGTGCTGTTACTGTTGTTTATTGTTAGTGGAATTTGCTGGTTGCTGTTTCCCGTTGTCCCTGGATCAAGCCTGTTGAGCCTCACCTGTCTCCAGGAAGTGACGCGATCTCGTTCACGTGATCGCGACCCCTCCAGGTATCCACCATCCATTTAAAGGACTACTCGACGGCGTTCTTGTGTGCTTTGCTATTCTGCTTTCCTGCTGCCTGTGCTTATTTGTGCTTATCTGTGCTGTTACTGCTGTTTATTGTTAGTGGAATTTGCTGGTTGCTGTTTCCCGTTGTCCCTGGATCAAGCCTGTTGAGCCTCACCTGTCTCCAGGAAGTGACGCGATCTCGTTCACGTGATCGCGACCCCTCCAGGTATCCACCATCCATTTAAAGGACTACTCGACGGCGTTCTTGTGTGCTTTGCTATTCTGCTTTCCTGCTGCCTGTGCTTATTTGTGCTTATCTGTGCTGTTACTGCTGTTTATTGTTAGTGGAATTTGCTGGTTGCTGTTTCCCGTTGTCCCTGGATCAAGCCTGTTGAGCCTCACCTGTCTCCAGGAAGTGACGCGATCTCGTTCACGTGATCGCGACCCCTCCAGGTATCCACCATCCATTTAAAGGACTACTCGACGGCGTTCTTGTGTGCTTTGCTATTCTGCTTTCCTGCTGCCTGTGCTTATTTGTGCTTATCTGTGCTGTTACTGCTGTTTATTGTTAGTGGAATTTGCTGGTTGCTGTTTCCCGTTGTCCCTGGATCAAGCCTGTTGAGCCTCACCTGTCTCCAGGAAGTGACGCGATCTCGTTCACGTGATCGCGACCCCTCCAGGTATCCACCATCCATTTAAAGGACTACTCGACGGCGTTCTTGTGTGCTTTGCTATTCTGCTTTCCTGCTGCCTGTGCTTATTTGTGCTTATCTGTGCTGTTACTGCTGTTTATTGTTAGTGGAATTTGCTGGTTGCTGTTTCCCGTTGTCCCTGGATCAAGCCTGTTGAGCCTCACCTGTCTCCAGGAAGTGACGCGATCTCGTTCACGTGATCGCGACCCCTCCAGGTATCCACCATCCATTTAAAGGACTACTCGACGGCGTTCTTGTGTGCTTTGCTATTCTGCTTTCCTGCTGCCTGTGCTTATTTGTGCTTATCTGTGCTGTTACTGCTGTTTATTGTTAGTGGAATTTGCTGGTTGCTGTTTCCCGTTGTCCCTGGATCAAGCCTGTTGAGCCTCACCTGTCTCCAGGAAGTGACGCGATCTCGTTCACGTGATCGCGACCCCTCCAGGTATCCACCATCCATTTAAAGGACTACTCGACGGCGTTCTTGTGTGCTTTGCTATTCTGCTTTCCTGCTGCCTGTGCTTATTTGTGCTTATCTGTGCTGTTACTGTTGTTTATTGTTAGTGGAATTTGCTGGTTGCTGTTTCCCGTTGTCCCTGGATCAAGCCTGTTGAGCCTCACCTGTCTCCAGGAAGTGACGCGATCTCGTTCACGTGATCGCGACCCCTCCAGGTATCCACCATCCATTTAAAGGACTACTCGACGGCGTTCTTGTGTGCTTTGCTATTCTGCTTTCCTGCTGCCTGTGCTTATTTGTGCTTATCTGTGCTGTTACTGCTGTTTATTGTTAGTGGAATTTGCTGGTTGCTGTTTCCCGTTGTCCCTGGATCAAGCCTGTTGAGCCTCACCTGTCTCCAGGAAGTGACGCGATCTCGTTCACGTGATCGCGACCCCTCCAGGTATCCACCATCCATTTAAAGGACTACTCGACGGCGTTCTTGTGTGCTTTGCTATTCTGCTTTCCTGCTGCCTGTGCTTATTTGTGCTTATCTGTGCTGTTACTGCTGTTTATTGTTAGTGGAATTTGCTGGTTGCTGTTTCC
This sequence comes from Ichthyophis bannanicus, assembly GCA_033557465.1. Lineage (NCBI taxonomy): Eukaryota > Metazoa > Chordata > Amphibia > Gymnophiona > Ichthyophiidae > Ichthyophis > Ichthyophis bannanicus. The sequence goes on from CM066033.1 coordinate 1,046,699,068, forward strand.
CGTTGTCCCTGGATCAAGCCTGTTGAGCCTCACCTGTCTCCAGGAAGTGACGCGATCTCGTTCACGTGATCGCGACCCCTCCAGGTATCCACCATCCATTTAAAGGACTACTCGACGGCGTTCTTGTGTGCTTTGCTATTCTGCTTTCCTGCTGCCTGTGCTTATTTGTGCTTATCTGTGCTGTTACTGCTGTTTATTGTTAGTGGAATTTGCTGGTTGCTGTTTCCCGTTGTCCCTGGATCAAGCCTGTTGAGCCTCACCTGTCTCCAGGAAGTGACGCGATCTCGTTCACGTGATCGCGACCCCTCCAGGTATCCACCATCCATTTAAAGGACTACTCGACGGCGTTCTTGTGTGCTTTGCTATTCTGCTTTCCTGCTGCCTGTGCTTATTTGTGCTTATCTGTGCTGTTACTGCTGTTTATTGTTAGTGGAATTTGCTGGTTGCTGTTTCCCGTTGTCCCTGGATCAAGCCTGTTGAGCCTCACCTGTCTCCAGGAAGTGACGCGATCTCGTTCACGTGATCGCGACCCCTCCAGGTATCCACCATCCATTTAAAGGACTACTCGACGGCGGTCCGCGCCGTCGCGGCGCGCGCCTCGGGCGCGCGCCGAAGGAGCGCGACCAAGGAGCAGGTCCTGCTCCTTGGACGAGCTCCTTGGGGCGAGCTCTGGGCGGCTCTGACTTTATGTCTTCTGGCCCTTTTAGTGGTGTCATCCGTGACGAGTTTGCATCTGAATTATTTGGTGCCTTTCATTTTACTGAGCCGTGCTTTTCCTTTCACATCAGGTAAACTTTGGTTTGTGTTATTTCTTTGTATCTTTCTGCTCAGTACTTCACTACTGCTTCTTATGTCTGGTATTCCTGTTTTTTGGGGCAGGCGCCTCTATGCCGCTCCTGGTTATTCTAAGCGGTTACACCATCGTTGCCTCGCCAATCTTATTATTTGTAATAGATCTGCTTTTTCTTCCCCTCGCCATACAGCCCTGCCCACTGCGCTTTCAGTGGCTGCTAGTGTAACCTTGGGCCTAGCTTTGTTGAACTGTAGGTCTCTCCGTTCCAAGTCCTTACTGGTTCATGACCTTGTCCAGCAGCACTCTTTCGATCTGTGCTTCCTCACAGAGACTTGGCTCAAGGAAGGAGATACTCCCCTCCTCTCTAGTGCCCTCCCCTCTGGATATTCGGCCTTCTCGACACCCAGGCTAGGCAGAGGAGGGGGCGGGGTAGCCCTTCTGTATCGTGCTTCGCTCCCTATCACGGAGGTTGCAACACCATCGGTTCATTCCTCGGAGTCTTTGCTTTTGCGTTTTCACTCTTCTCCCCCGTTTTATTTCTTTCTTCTCTATCTTCCTCCCTCGGTCTCCCTTGACCATTGGGAGGCGTTTCTGCTAACTCTTTCTGAAACAGTCCTACAGTACCCCAATATTATGATCTTAGGTGATTTTAACATCCACGCGGATGCTCCTTCCAGGCCAAAAGATAGGGTTTTTATGAATTTACTCCATGACTTATCGCTTTGCCAGCATGTGTCTGGTCCCACTCACCAGTTGGGTCATACTTTGGACCTAGTTCTTACCTCTTCTTCTAACTTCTGCTCGGTTTTATCAGCACCTGTGTCTCTTAGTGTTCCGTGGTCTGACCACTATTGCATCTCTTTCTCTGTTTCCCTCCCAGGGTACAATCCTAGTAACTCTTCTGCTTTTCAGCCCCCTGAGCGTCTCCGGCGCCATCTCACTCCCTCTTCTTTGGCTGCTTTCCCCCCAGCCCATTCATTATTTCCAGATGATTTTTCAATGCGTGATCCGGATGCCCAAGTCGCTCTCTGGAACTCGGTTCTTTCACATGCCTTAGACGAAGTGGCCCCTCTCCGGCCCTCCAGTGCCCCGTCTCAGACTCGTTCGCCTTGGTTTCATCAGGGCCTACGGCTACAACGTACTCAATTGCGCCAAGCCCAGCGGCATTGGCGTTCTCACCCATCTACATCTGCCATGGCTCGTTTTAAACTGCTATTTTCAGAATATCGTTCCGCAGTTCACTCTGCCAAACGCTCATATTACACGCTAGGTATTTCACAGGCTGCCAATTCCTCAAGACAATTGCACACAATTCTACGGCAACTTTCTTCTACTGTTTCCCCTTCTGCCTCTCAAGTTGCCATGCCATCCCCCGCATCCTTAGCATCTTTTTTCTCAGATAAAGTCCAGAACTTACGTTCGTCCTTTCCTGTTGCTCCCCCACCTCCTTTGTCACCATCCATCTTCTCCTCAGCTTCTCCCTTGCCCCTCTCCTTGGACAACCCTGCTACTATTGAATCCTTTGGTATTGCTATTCCTGGTGTGACTAGCTCTACTAACAGGACCTTATCTCACACTTGGTCTTCTTTCCACTCCCTTACCTCAGCGGAGGTATTACTCACCTTATCCCAGTCTAGGAAGACCACCTGCGCTCTGGATCCAGTCCCTTCTGCTTGGCTGGTGGACCCTTCTCTTCAGCTTATACCTCTCATCACTATCCTGTTTAACTCCAGTTTATCTTCAGGTCATTTCCCTTTGGCTTGGAGATCTGCCGTAGTACATCCCCTGCTGAAGCAGCCCTCCCTTGATCCCTCTGTGTTGTCCCATTGGCGCCCAGTCTCTAACCTCCCCTTTCTTGCCAAAATGTTGGAGCGCCTAGTTTTTTCTGCAACTCTCCTCTCATGTTGAGGCTACTAATGTTCTCCACCCCCGTCAGGCCGGCTTCAGACCAGGACACAGCACTGAAACTATCCTTCTTGCTTTGGTAAACGAACTTCACGTTGCACATGAACGGGGTGACATCACACTTTTGGTTTCTTTGGATCTATCTGCCGCATTTGACTTAATTGATCATCAGACCCTCTTATCCCGTCTTTCTGATATTGGTGTTCGGGGTGTGGTGTTACGTTGGTTCCGTTCCTTTCTCACTTCCCGTTCCTATGTCGTTCATGCTGCTCACCAGACCTCACCGACTATTCCGTTGGTCTGTGGAGTCCCCCAAGGATCAGTTCTCTCCCCTCTGCTTTTTAATATTTTTCTTGCCCCTCTTCCCCTTTTGGCCCAACAATTTCCAGTTTCCACCTACATTTATGCAGATGATATTGTCTTTCTCTTTCACACTTCTCCAGTTGCTATTGATATTACCCCCCTCAATGATTGTCTTTCCCATGTTGCCACCTGGCTCTCATCTAATTATTTACACCTAAATCCCACTAAATCCTCCGCCATGTGGGTGTCCTTGAGTTCTTCTTGTCCGGTCATTGCACCCCAAATCAATTCTATTCCCATTCCTCTCACTTCCTCTCTCCGGTACTTAGGGGTGATCTTAGATTCATCCCTGTCCTTCCATGACCATGTATCTGCCTTGTCCCGTCGTTCCTTCTTTACTTTACGGCAAATACGTTCAGTTCGTTCGGTTTTGTCCCAGGATTCCCTTACCACTCTGGTGTTAGCTCTAGTCATGTCCAGACTGGACTATTGTAATATAATCTATGCCAACCTTCCTGCCTACCAGCTCAAACGTCTTCAGCTTCTACAGAACACAGCCGCCCGTATTATCACTTTTGCTCGTAAATCAGACCATATCACTCCTCTTTTGTTCCGTCTTCATTGGCTCCCGTTACGCTTCCGGTTTAAATATAAGGTCCTTATTATATTACATAAAGTTATCCACACTTCCAATCCTCAGTATTTAGCAAATCTGGTTTCCCTTCACACCCCTTATCGTCAGCTCCGCTCTTTGCATGCCAACCGCTTGTTTCTTCCCCCCCGTCTCGCGCTCACCTCGAACAGACACGGCATGCTGCCTTCTTCTTCTTGGGTCCTTCACTCTGGAATTCTCTACCTTCTTCACTCCGTTTGGAATCTTCTTACCAACAATTCAAGAATCAGCTCAAAACCTACCTGTTTCAACAGGCTTATGACCTTCCCTCCCAATAGTTTTGTTCTTTTGTCTTTGGCTGATTATGTCTCATTTGTTTGTTTGGTCTGTCTTTTGTTTGATGTGTTTTGTGACCTCTTTGGTCCATCTTTTCTCTATTTTAATGGATTTCTTTTCTGTTTTTAATACTTTTATTTATATTATTTTATTGTAAACCGCCCTTACGTTTCGACAAGGGCGGTATATTAAATGTAATTAAAGATAAAGATAAAGATAAAGAGGGGAAGCCATATTAGACCTAGTGGAACACCAGATCTAGTGCAAGAGATAAGGGTGCTGGGGCCACTTGGCAATAGTGATCATAGCATGATCGCCTTTGATTTAATTAGTGGAGGAGGGATAGTAAGGAAATCCACAGTACTACCTTTTAACTTTCGAAAGGGAGACTATGATAAAATGAGGAAAATAGTTAAGAAAAAACTAAAAGGAGCAGTTGCAAAGGTTAAAGACTTACATCAAGCTTGGGTGTTGTTGAAAAATACTATCTTGGAAGCCCAGACCAGCTGTATTCCACGCTTTAAGAAAAGTGGAAGGAAGTCCAAAAAACTGCCAGCATGGTTTAAAGTGAGGTCAGAGAGGCTGTTGTTGCCAAGAAAGCATCTTTCAGGAAATGGAAAAAAGAGCCAAACTATGAAACCTGGAAACAGCACAAGCACTGGCAGGTCAAAGGCAAGGCATTGATAAAGAAGGCAAAGAGAGAATTTGAGAAGAAGCTTGCTGCGGAAGCAAAAACGCGAAATAAAGATCTTTTCAAGTACATTTGTAGCAAAAAACCTGTGAGTCAGTTGGACCATTAGATGATAGAGGAGTTAAAGGGGCACTAAGAGGCGACAAGGCGATAGCGGAGAGACTGAATGAATTCTTTGCTTCGGTCTTTACAGAGATAGATGTAGGGACGTTACCCATGACTGAAGTGGTATTTATAGCTGCGGAGGAATTGAAGGAAATATCGATACATCGGGAAGATGTATTACAACTATTAGATAAACTGAAGAGTAGCAAATCACATGGGCCGGATGGTATACATCCAAGGGTGTTGAAAGAACTGAAATATGAGATTGCAGACATGCTATTAGTAATCTGTGAACTATCATTAAAATCATCTCTAATACCTGAAGATTGGCGGATCGCCAATCTAACACCAATTTTTAAAAAGGGTTCGAGGGGTGATCCGGGAAACTACAGACCGGTGAGCCTCACGTCAGTACCGGGAAAAATGGTAGAAACCATCATAAAGAATAAAATTACTCAGCATGTAGATAGTCATGACCTAATGGGAGACAGCCAACATGGCTTTAGACAAGGAAGATCTTGACTTACTAATCTGTTATGCTGTTTTGAAAGTGTGAATAAACAGGTGGACAAAGGTGAGTCGGTTGATATAGTATATCTGGACTTTCAGAAAGCCTTTGACAAGGTCCCTCATCAGAGACTTTTGGCAAAACTAAAGAGTCATGGGATAGGAGGCAGTGTACTACTGTGGATCAGGAACTGGTTAAAAGATAGAAAGCAGAGGGTAGGGCTAAATGGCCAATTTTCCCAATGGAGAAAGGTGAATAGTGGTGTACCCCAGGGATCTGTGCTGGGTCCGCTGCTTTTTGACATATTCATAAATAACCTGGAAAGTGGAATAACGAGTGAGGTTATCAAATTTGCAGATGACACAAAACTATTTAAAGTTGTTAAAACCCAAAAGGATTGTGAAAAATTGCAAGAGGATCTTGATAAATTGGAAGACTGGGCATCAAAATGGCAGATGAAATTTAATGTGGACAAGTGCAAAGTTATGCACCTAGGGAAGAACAGCCCAAACTATGGTTACACGATGCAAGGTTCCACATTAGGAACCACCACCCAGGAAAAAGATTTAGGCGTCATTGTGGATAACATGTTAAAACCCTCGGCCCAGTGTGCAAAGGCAGCCAAGAGAGCAAATAGAATGCTAGGTATCATAAGGAAAGGAATGGAAAATAAAACAAAAGATATTATAATGCCTCTATACCGTTCCATGGTGAGACCGCACCTTGAATATTGTGTGCAATTCTGGTCGCCGTATCTTAAAAAGGATATAGCGTTATTAGAAAAGGTTCAGAGATAGAGCCACCAAAATGGTAAAGGGGATGGAAGGATACTCCTATGAAGAAAGGCTAAAAAGGTTAGGGCTCTTTAACCTGGAAAAGAGACGGCTGAGGGGAGATATGATAGAAGTCTATAAATTAATGAACGGAGTGGAACGGGTAAACGTAGATCAACTGTTTACGTTATCAGAATGTAGAAAGACTAGGGGACATGCAATGAAGCTACAGGGTAAACTATTTAAGACTAATAAAAGAAAATATTTTTTCACTCAACGTGTAATCAAACTCTGGAATTTGTTACCGGAGGATGTAGTAAAGGCTGTTAGTGTAGCTGTGTTTAAAAAAGGTTTGGACAAGTTCCTGGAGGAAAGGTCCATAAACCATTATTAAGAAGGGACCCAGGATATCAATGCTTGACCTAGTACAAGCATTGCAGAACCTGTGTCTTTTGGGGAAACTGCTAGGTACGTATGACCTAGATTGGCCACTGTTGGAAATAGGATACTGGGCTTGATGGACCTTGGTCTGACCCAGTATGGCATATCTTATGTTCTTACGTTGTTTACAGGTCTTTAAACCATGTAAATGCCTTTCAATATCAGACCCAAAGTGCATACTCTGCAACTGTCTATGCTGCACCCAGAGCACACCCCCATCAATGCCCACAGTGAAAGTGCACATGTTCATGCCATCATATGTACTTTTACATCTGCTACAATTTTGTAACAGTCATTTCATGTGCATATATTACTACAAACACGCTAAAAGCATTAGGAGGTTTTGAACTGGATGGCTGCATATATTTGGTTGACGTGCCCAGTCCCTTTAGGGAAGGATAGGAAGTTTGAGGAAAAAAAAAAAGTTCAAGACAGTATGAATGGAGTGTTGAGTTGGCTTTGGCGCAATGGGCTGATAGCGATCGTCAAGAAAACAGGATCTGAGAACTGGAAAAAGTAGATATATATCTCATTAACCAGTGTGTCTACTAGATGAGTTGCAGAAAAAGCCCAATGAGGATGTGTAAAATTTAGAAGGGAAAATTATTTTCTTTCTTTTTCTTTTTTAGTATTTAGTTCACATCTTTCCAAGGGGAGATCAAAGCAAGTTACATTCAGGTACAGTATGCCTAGTGATTTCATCTTTGAATCATAAATACAATTGGTTGTAAAGAATACATATGGAAGACTACATTAGATTAAGAGGTTAAGACCATCCTTAAATCTTTCCAGCTTTGCAGATAGGGGTAATTTCTTGAATTCTTTCTACTTTAGTTTATGGCAATGCTATATTTATTGCGGTTATCTAAGGGTATGGTTAAAAGGCAAAGTTGATAAAAAATGCAGCTGCCTGGTTGGTGTTAGGAAAGTTGCATAGAGAGAATGCTTCACCTTTGCTGAGAAAGCTCTATTGGATTCCAGTGAGGACTGAGTATTAAACTGAAAATAGTGGTATTGACATTTAGGGCACTTTGTGACTCTAAGCTGGGCTTTTTAGGAAAGACTAAAAATCTACAGACCACATTAATTGTTCTGATCAAGCCAGGACTTCTTGTTAGAGGCCCCTATGGTCAAGGAAGTGAGGGGTGAAAGAATGAAAAGCAGAATGTTTCAGTCATGACTCCAGTCTGGTGGAAAAAGCTCCTGATGGATATTAGTTCAACATTGTCTACAATAGAGGAAGTCCATTACAGTATACGAGGGAAAACTGTTTCAGACACTCTCCTGTGGAAGGAGCAGAAGTGGATTTTCACTTTAAATACTGTGATTCCGAAGGGTCTGAACATGCGATTAAATCTGGCTCTTTGCTTATGAGTTAACCTCCTAGGTATACATTTTTTAATATCGATAGTGATTTTTTCAGTTCGAATTGCAATGTACGGTGTGTTAGCGACAATGGATCACGACATGGCTAACTGCGTCGGTGTTATTCATGAAAGATGGACAGCTAATGCAGCTTCTACACCGACTTAGACAATTCTAAGGGATCCAATGAATCAAACGCTATGTATTTTCTCATCCAATAGGGTTGATCTACGACGTAGAGCCCCTTTAAATATTGGTGGTTGGGTCAGTATCTCGCATGCGCGGCGTTCTTCGCATCATGAATGGTTTACTAAAGTTCGATTTAAGTGGACTGATATTAAACACCTTTTATTAGCAGAGAAAGACGCCGATAGCATCAATTCTACAGGTCTGTACTACAGATGAGATTGTTTGTATAGCTAAGCAACTAGCTAAGTTATTGATTTCAGCTTTCTATGTGTTTACAGCCTCATGGGGACAATTCCCTGAAGAAACAATAGTTGTGAAACGCTTGGGGTACCTGGCTGTGAGCGTTGGAATAATCCCGTTCAACCTCTGATTGAAGCTAAGTTTTTCATTATAAGATTGAGGCTTCCTCTTATTGAATATGAATTTTTGTGCAAGACTTGTTATACGAGGAATACAGCTTCTTTAGTTAAAGATTACCATTTGTACTGAGAGTGTATAAACAACGATCTTTTAAGAAACCATTTGAAAATACCACAAAAACAGAATATTAAGGCTTTTAAAAGGCTACTGGTCATTGATGTTAAACTGGCACCAGCATTGAGCGTTTAGCTCTTGGTTTGTGGGCCACCGGTTTTTTCTGAGACCTATTGCCTAAAGTTAGAATGCAATAATTTAAAGTTTTTTGGTTGCAGAGTGAGTCATTAAACGGCACGTATTTTCTAATTACCTAGTGTTATCCGTTTAAAGAGCAACAGACTAAAACCCGGCCTGATGGATATTTGGCAGAAGACAGATGGGAAAAGGATTAAATAATAGTTAAAATATATGTTCTTGTTATAAAGAGAATTTAATTGCAGAAGGACAGTTTTAATTGTAAGAGATGATGAAATAGGAAGGCAGTGGGGCAAACACGGTGACGGAATTCAAAAAGGCATGGGACAAACACAGAGGATCCCTTTACAGCAATAGGATAAAAACAAAATAAACAGTACCATCTAACTTCTGAACCATATAATGTCACAACAAATAGGGGTGTCCTACATGGAGTGGTGGGTTTACCCCTAAACAAAGACATGGGGAGGGGTGGCCTGCACAGAGCGACAGGTGCACCTACTCTTGCCATCTTGCTGGGCAGACTAGATGGACCATGCTGGTCTTTATCTGCCGTCATTTACTAGGTTACTATGTAAGATGCAAGAAGCTCATTTGTTTGTAGTTTTTTTAAATTGTGTGATTTATTTTTGGTTTTATGTATGTATATTTCAAAACCACTCTGAACAAATAATCCTTTATATTGTTGAATAGGCATTATAATAATTTTTAAATAAAGATAGAGATAAAGTGGAGGAGTCACCTAGTGGTTACAGCAACAGTGGAAATCTAGGAGATCTGGGTGTGATTCCCACTGGCACTCCTTGTGGCCTTGGGCAAGTCACTTTACCCTCCATTGCCTTGGAAGAAAAGACCTGACAATCTACTTCTGGTCACACCTTACCAAGAAAACCCAGGGGCATTCTGGGTTGCCAAGAGTCAGCATTGACTGAAGGCACTTAAAAAAAGAGATAAAGATAAAATGATTTTATAAAACTACTCCTTTAAAATTACAGCTGAGTAATGCTGCTCTTTTTTGAATGTTTCTTTCGAAAACTGATGCCTCCACTGTATGTGCTGCCAGTATTATTATGCATATTTTACAAGACGCCACATTCAGCACAGCCTTTTGTAAAATACTTGGGGAATTGGGAATGTACTGCCCTGGATGTCCCAATTCCAACCTAAATGCCCTAAGCAAAATGGGGCTTTGAGTCTGTCTAAGTAGAACATGACATCTAAATAAAACAAGCTAACATTTCCCTGAGATTCAGAAGGCTTGGAAAATACAAGAAAGTTGAAGTACCAATTTTAGTGGAATGCAAACACAATTCTAGAAGACAGAACAGATTGCTGTAAAGTGTCATCTTGTTCTTCTGCATGACTGTTAAAAGATGGCTCCACAGACAGAGCCTGAAGTTTCTTTGGCTGGCCAATCAATTGTCAAAAAGGTCCAATAAGAAGATATCTAATAGACCTCTGAGTAGTTACATGGATTGAATGAACAGAGTCCTGTTTCAGCTTTCTTCAGGAAATAAATAGCTGCTAGGTGAACCCTGACCAAGAACACCTGTAAATCCTACTAAACAACTACAAAAATACTCTAGGACATGACAGTTCATACCTACAACATTTAGACATTTATAATACAATAAAGTGCTTCTAACAGAACCTGTAAGCTATTTTAATCTACACAGTGATGGCTTCGGTCTAAGGGTTCCCAGCTCCAGTCCTGGAGGGCCAAACACCATTCAGGTTTTCAGGCTGTCCCTAATGAATATGCATGAGATACATTTGAATGCAATGGGGGCAGTGCATGTAAATGCATATCATGCATATTTATTAGGGACAGCCTGAAAACCTGAATGGTGTTTGGCCCTCCAGGACTGGAGTTGGGAACCTCTGGTTCAGAAGCCGAGAAAAATAAATCTCAAACCCTAGCCTTACATCAATGTGATTGATCTGAAAATATAGCACAGTTACTTACCTTTAACAGGTGATCTCTGGGAACAGCAGGAATTAGTCCTCACATATGGGTACGTCGGAACCGACGGAGCCTGCGCGGGAAAGCTCCCCAGCTTCCCAGAAAGGAAGCTTTTGGGGCCTCCCACAGCGCATACGCGCTGCCTTCCCGCCTTCCTGACCAACTCTCCTCAGTTCGAGTTTAAAGCTGAGACAATAGAGAGAGGAAAGGAAAGAGAGAGAGAGAGATACAACTCCTAGGGGAGGTGGGTGGGTTGTGAGGACTAATTCCTGCTGTTCCCAGAGATCACCTGTTACAGGTAAGTAACTGTGCTATCTCTAGGAACAAGCAGGAATGAGTCCTCACATATGGGGACTCCCTAGCTAAGATGCTGGGGAGATCCCCCTGCAAGAATTCCTCATGTCCCTATGGATCTCAGGCATCCATTTAGGGAAGGTGGGCAGGAGTTGTTTAAGAATGGAACAGGTGTCTGAGGACAGCCTGACCAAACAAGGCATCCCGGCGGGAGTCCTTGTCCAAGCAGTAATGGGCTGTGAAGGTATGAACCGAGGCCCAAGTGGCTGCTCGACAGATCTGATCGATGGATACAGAATGAAGATGAGCCATAGAAGTGGCCATGGCTCTCACATTGTGAGCTGTGACATGGTCTTCCAGAGAAAGGTTCCTACTCTGGTAAGCAAAAGAAATACACTGAGCAATCCAATTGGACAGTGTTCTTTTTGAGACTGGAAGTCCTAAATGAGAAGGATCAAAAGCAACAAAAAGTTGAGAAGACTTTCTATGTTGCTGTGTCCTTTGTAAGTAAAAGGCAAGAGCTCTCTTACAATCCAGGGTATGAAGATTCCTCTCTGCACTTGATGCATGAGGACCTGGAAAAAAGACAGGTAGTTATACCTCTTGATTAAGATGAAAAGGCGAGACCACTTTAGGCATAAAGCGGGGATTTGTCCTAAGGACTACCTTATCATGATGGAACCTTGTATAAGGTGGATTAGCCACTAAAGCCTGCAGTTCACTGATGCGGCGAGCAGAAGTGATTGCAATAAGGAAAATGACTTTCCAGGAAAGAAATTTCAAGGAGGTAGTGGCTAAGGGTTCAAAGGGTGGCTTCATAAGCTGACCATGAACCACATTTAAGTCCCATGCCACCGGAGGAGGTCGAATGGGAGGTTTAGTTAAGGTTAGGCCTCTCATGAATCTCGCAATAAGAGGATGAGAGGAAACAGGTTGTCCATTGATAGGCTGAAGAGATGCTGCAATAGCACTCAAATGGACCCTTACAGAATTGGTTTTAAGTCCTGCATTGGAAAGATGCGGGAGATATTCGAGTAAAGAATTCAAAGGTAGTGCTAGAGGGTTAAGACCTTTGTCAGCACACCAAATTGAAAATCTTTTCCATTTAAAAGCATAAGAACGCCTGGTGGAAGGTTTCCTAGATGCATGGAGGACATCCTTCACCTGTTGAGAAAGATTGAAGTCTTGAAGGTCTAGGCCTTCAGTAACCAAGCTCTGAGGTGAAGGGACTTGGGGTTTGGGTGCCACAAAGTCCCCTCCTCTTGAGATAGAAGGTCTGGAGCAGCTCCTAGATCCAGGGAGGGTGCCTGGGAGAGATGCAGAAGTAGAGGGTACCACACTTGGCGTGGCCAGCGTGAAGCTATGAGGATCATAGACCCTTGATCCCTCTGAAGTTTGAATAGAGTCTTGGGAATCAAAGGAATGGGTGGAAAGGCATACAGGAAGGCCTGACCCCAATGAAGGAGGAAGGCATCCTTGGCCTGAGCTCCCTGACACGGAATCCTGGAACAGAACCGGGGAGTTTGGCATTGCATGGACTTGCAAAGAGGTCTATGTCCGGGGTTCCCCATTTCTGAAAGATTCTGAGTACCTGATCCATGTGCAGGGACCATTCGTGTGGAAGCAGAACTCGACTGAGTCTGTCTGCCCAAGAGTTTTGGATTCCTGGGAGGTACACTGCCAGGAGATGGATCTGATGCTCTCTGGCGAAGGCCCACAATTTTAGAGCTTCGTTGCAAAGCGACAGAGAGCCAGTCCCTCCTTGTTTGTTTATGTAGAACATGGCTACTTGATTGTCGGTATGAACAAGGACTGTCATGTTGATGAGGAGGGTATAAAAGACCTTGAGAGCAATGAAAATTGCTCGCAGCTCCAAAAGGTTGATATGAAGGGTGGTCTCCTGTGGAGACCAAGTGCCCTGAGTGGAGAGGTCTTGGAGATGAGCTCCCCAACCTGTTTGGGAGACATCTGTAGTGAGAGTTGCTTGGGGTAACAAAGGTTGGAAGGGGGCCCCCAACAACAGATTTCGAGTGGATATCCACCATTGGAGAGACCAAAAAGACGTTTTGAGGTTGCTATTTGGTCTGAGAGAGCTCCTGATGCTTGGGTCCACTGGGTGGACAAAGTCCATTGAGCTGCTCTCATATGTAGGCGTGCATAAGGCACCACATGAACTGTGGATGCCATGTGGCCTAGTAGTTGTAGCATCTCCCTGGCAGTCAAGTGGCTTCTGGACTGAATTTGAGAGGCCAAGTGCACTAGACGGTGGCAAGGGGCCTGAGGAAGATAGGCCCTTGCAGTGGTGGTATCTAGCCAGGCCCCTATGAATTCTAGGGACTGAGTAGGGGTGAGTTGAGACTTTGGCAGATTGATGACAAGTCCCAGATACTGCAGTATGCGTCTGGTGTGTTCCAGGGAAGTCTGAGCCTCGGACTGAGATGGAGCTCGGATGAGCCAGTCGTCCAGGTATGGGAAGACAAAGATTCCCAAAGTGCGTAGAAATGCAGCTACTATTGCCATGCATTTGATAAATACCCTTGGAGCAGAGGCTAGACCGAAGGGAAGTACTCTGTATTGGAAATGTTTTCCCTGGAACAGAAACCGTAGGAATTTTCTGTGGGATGGATGGATGAGTATATGTGTGTACGCATCCTTGAGATCTAGAGAACAAAGCCAGTCCTGACTCTATAGGTATGGAAGGAGAGTGCCTAGAGAAAGCATCTTGAATTTCTCCTTGTATAGGAATTTGTTCAATTCTCTGAGATCCAGAATGGGTCTGTACCCCCCTGTTTTCTTGGGAATGAGAAAATAAGGGGAGTAAAAACCTGACCCTTGTTGAGGAAGAGGAACCTCTTCTATTGCCTTTTGGGCGAGAAGAGTGGTCACCTCCTGGCCCAACAGGTACAGGAGAGAAGGGGGAGAATTGAATTGTCTCACCATGGAATGGGGAGGAAGGCTGGAGAAATGTAGTTTGTAGCCCTCTTTGATGATAGAGAGGGTCCACGGTTCTGATGTGATTTGTTCCCATCTGGGAGCAAAATGAGTTAACCTTCCTGGAATGGTGAGAGGTTCTGGTTGTTGCAGAGCCAGAAAGGTTAAGTTCTCTAGAATCAAGTCAAAAACCCTGAGGGGGTTGGGATTGCTGGATTGTAGCAGCCCCTGTAGAATTTGTTCTGGCCTGTTTAGTTTGCTGACGCTTAGGAGCAAAGCGAACTTGGGAAGATTGCTGGCCAGTATTTGTGGAAAATCTGGTCTTTTTATAGAAAGGTTTCTTAAAAGGTTTTTTCTTGGCAGGGATAGAGGTAGACTTGGAAAGTCTATCTAAAGCAGCATTCTCTGCATCCATTTGAGTGGCTTTGATTTGCCACTCCTTGCCAAACAGATTTTCACCTGTACAGGGCAGATTGCCCAAGCCTTCTTGTACCCAGGGTTCCAAATCAGAGGCCTGGAGCCAAGCCAGTCTGCGAGCAGCTATGGCAATGCCAGAGGCTCTGCTTGCCCCCTCAAAAGAGTCAAAGGCTGCTGTGTTGGAGAACTTTGAAACATCTTGAGTTTGCTTTAGCAAAAGAAGGAACTCCTCTTTCTTATCCTCTGGGATAAAGGGGAGAAACTGACGTATCTTTAATGCAATCTCTTTCAAAAACATGCCCATATAGAGGCTGTATGAATTGATTCTGGCAATAAGCATGCTAGCTTGGAAGATTTTTCTCCCAAAAGCATCCAGAGTCCTACATTCTCTTCCTGGAGGGGTAGAAGAGTGCCTTTTGGTACTCTTTATCTTTTTCATAGCAGACTTCACCACAATAGAGTGGTGAGGAAGCTGAGTTTTTTGAAAACCAGAAGGAGGAACCCGATACATGGTGTCCAAACATCGAGAATGTGGAGATAGGGTGAGAGGAGCCTCCCACAAGTCCATCATGTGTTCTTGAAGAATTTTATGTATGGGTAAGGTGGCTGCCTCTTTGGGAACCTTAGAGTATCCTAAAATATCCAAATTTTTGGTCTAGGTTCCTTTTCAGAGGTTACAGATATGGAAAGTCCTTTAGCTACTTCAATAATGAAGTCTTGAAAGGACAAATCCTCTGGAGGAGACATTCTCCTTTTTGGAGAAGAGGGCTCCTCAGGAAGAGTAAAAGAGACATCAGCAGAATCATCTGATGTATCAGAATCTTCAGAGGATTCAAAGTATCGCCTATTTGCTTCCAGAGATCGATACGCGTACCGACCGGTATCGACATCGGGCGTACCGGAAATCGGAGCGGTATCGAGGAAATCTCCGGAACCGGAGACCGGAACCGGCATGCTACTGGAAGTAGATGCTCTGGGTACTGGTATCGGTTGCGGTACCGGAATCAGAGTCAGAACCGATTGTCGCGGTACTGATGGCGTTACAGCATTAATGAAAGCCAGTAAGGCCTGCTGCATGGATTGTACCATAGTACCCATAGTCGCCACAACTGCCTGGATGTCGGTACCGGTGTTAGCCGGTACCCCAGAGCAGTCTAACAGGAGATCGGTCGAGGCCGTGCCATCGATGTCTACCTGTAACCCCATAGGAGGAGCTTTGGAAGCCGGAGCTTCCCGCCGGGGTTGTTTGGCTGGGGCAGGGTCCTCAGGGTCAAATGCAAGGGCCTCTCGCTGCTTAGAGGGAGATTTGCCTTTTGAGGACCTGCCTGAAGAATGTTTGGTTACCTGAGATCCATCAGGAGAAGAAGACCTGGAGAATGTTGATTCTGGAGTATCGGTAGAAAACAGCATATGAAACTTAGCTGCTCTGTTCTGTAAGCCCCGTTTGGACATCAGAGAGCAGGATGGACAATCCGGAATGGAATGGTCAGGCCCCAAACATTTAAGACACCACTCATGGGTATCTGTGACTGAAATAGTACCGGTACACTTGGTGCATTTTTTAAAACCAGAAGCTGGTTTTTCCATGAGGGAGAACCTGAGAAGGCCTAGAGGCCTCACAGAAAAAATACACCAAGTGAGGAAAAAGTAATTATTATTATTATTTTTTTTAAAGAAATAAACGAAAAAAGACCGGCGGTACCAGTCCGGAATCGGGGAAGGCAGACACGCGGTCAAAGAAACAAATTAAAATAACAATTTCTTCAGCGGTGACAGGAACACGACCTGCTGGCTCCGCGGAAAAAGAAGAACTGAGGAGAGTTGGTCAGGAAGGCAGGAAGGCAGCGCGCATGCGCTGTGGGAGGCCCCAAAAGCTTCCTTTCTGGGAAGCTGGGAAGCTTTCCCGCGCAGGCTCCGTCGGTTCCGACGTACCCATATGTGAGGACTCATTCCTGCTTGTTCCTAGAGATAAAGTGCGTCTCCTGCAGCGGTAGGCTGAATTTACTTTGGATTTAGCTTATGCCTTTCCAGTAATAGTTCAAGATGAGTTACATTCAGGTTTAGTAATATCCCACTCCCTGGATGGCTCACAATCTAAGTTTGTACCTGAGGCAATAGAAGGTTAAGTGACTTGCCCAAAATCTCAGAGTATTAGTGGCAGTACGATTTGAACCTGACTTCCCTGGTTCTCATGCCTCTTCTACTACTCCACTCCCAGCATCAATAGTCTGGTACCAAAGTTAGTACAGTCAGTTTGCAGCAATTACCACTCTAGTTCTGAGATCTAAAATCCATGCCATCATTCTGGGTAAGTGGGAAATTGAAGGGAAAGCATCAAGACACCAATTCTAGTTTGCACAGAAATAAAGGTTAATAAATAACAAAGCAATACCTTTTTAATTAACTAACAAGCATTTTTAACAGATTGGACATAATGAGAAGAAGTTGGATCATCTTCCAAAGAGCCCTTTTCTTTATTTCTCAGAGGGAACTCTTGGGCATTTGTTGTCCAGCATGCTCCGAAGTAAGTCAATGTATTTGTCCCATGAAGAGATTTATCACTTTCATTATACAGTCTCTGTGAAATACCTGTGTTTCTTCTGAGGTAATATCCAGATTACTGTCCATCTTGACTAGGTGACTGGCTGACAAAAATCTCAAAACACATTTCCTGAAAACTACAGCTTCCCTATATTCTAAGGGAATCATTCCAGAACACAAATAAAGGGTTTGTATGTGCGGCGGGGATGTTTATAGGCTGAAAATGTCCCAGACCGTACACTGAAACACTGCTGACAGGAATGTCCACAGTGCTAGCACAGGGATCTCAAGAGAGCAGAACAGGGTCATCTGCGGAAACATAGAAAGCGTATTCAGGAAAGTCCTGGTACATATTAAGTGTTTCCCGGAAATGTCCATGTTATTCCTACTGAAAAGTGGAATAAGGCCAGGACTTAGAAAAAATTCTGCTCTTCTCTGCAATGCGGCCCATATTGAAGAATGGTTTTGACAAGTATGTTCTGAACTGGTGTGACTGTACTCTGAAAAAAACACAAGATGTAGTCTTAACGTACAGGGAGCAGAGGTGAGGGAATGTTGTAAGGTCTAGACACCTTAATAAGCACCCTTACAGAAATATTAAGAAGGGCAATAGTGTTTATTCAGGCTAATGTGCTATTTGTGCTAAAGGATCCAATCTGGGACCGTAACAATTCTCATGTTCAGAAAAATGGGACTGCTGATGCAGGGATAGTATAGGCGTGAGCAGGGAAACGATTCCTTTTTGGGAGAGAAACGGAGATCATATTTGTAATCCTGGTACCCTATGCAATTATGTTATGTCATAGCTGTTATGTATAGGTTCAGGGCATCTATTTGGTAAAATCATATTTTTGTGACAGATAGGGAGTGTGTCTGTGTGTGGTTTGAGGGGTGCATGGAGGGATCTGGTGTGCTCATCTGCAAATTCAGGGGGGACATGAAAGCCTGGCCAATACCTGGGCCGTATGGATGGCTGCAGCGTCACCGGATGTCAGTGTGATTGGGCAGTCAAACTCAGAGAGGGTTCACTATAGCTAAATGTCATAAACATATCCCTATCAATGATAAGGGATCCTCAGAATAAGAGTACTCAACATTGAAAACATCACTAATGTATGCCCATAATGCACATTTTGTGGGAACAATAGTGTTGCTGTTGAGCATGTATTAGTGCTTTTGCACGGCTGAATGCCTTTATTCTGAGGGTCCCAATTACTGACAGGGATATTTTTTGACATTTAGCCATAGGGAACTTATGCTGATCCCTTCTGGATTATTTAACATAGGATACTCTAATAAGATCAGATATTGTTGGCAGTGTAATAGGGAGGCAATACATCTGCTGTGCCTGGCACTGGGAGACACAACTGCTGTAGTACCAACATTCTCCAGATTGTCCCATGTGGCGTACATCCCTGCCAGAGTGGTGATATTTCCGGAGTCTGGCTACTTGGTGTGATGGCACAGGGATCTCCCCTCCCATGCCCACACAGCCCTGACCAAGGAAGCAGTGCCACAAAGTTGGTTATGGGAAGGCAGACACGGTTGCCCACAGGTAGCGGATGCATACAGACCAACATATACCATGATGGGGCAGGTGTAGCTGCTGTAAGAAAGGCCAGTACCCAGATAGGTAGGCCTCAGATGCCATAGCCAGCAGGCTCTACTACAACTACTACTAATCATTTGTATAGCACTACAAGGCGTACACAATGCTGCACAGACACAAGTAAAAGATGGGCGCTGCTCAGTGGAGCTTACAATCTAGTCAACAGACAACAGATTAGCTATGGACAGGATACATCCAGGAGGAATGGTAAGGAAACACAAGGGAGCTTAGGCGGATCAGATCCAACAGTGACAAGGAGGTGAGCATTCAGCCTGAATTTAAGAGGGGTCAGGGATGAAACCTGATGTGCAGACTCAGGTAGTTTGTTCCAGGCATAAGGAGCAGCAAGGTGAAGGGAGCAGCATCTGGATTTGATAGTAGAAGAGAAGGGCACAGATAGAAGCAATCTGACAGAAGAACAGAGTTCACAGGGAGGGGTATAGAGAGAGATTAGAGGGGAATGGTAGTGCAGAGCATCAGAATGAGTGCACTTATAGGCCATAGGCACGAAACAGGCATACGTTTCTTGCTCAGCATTATTATGGATCCTTTGGGGACCTGCAATATTAGTTTGGGGTTTTGTGCACTTGGTGAGTGTCCATCCCTAGCAGTTCAAGGTTTGTTTGTAGAGATTACCAGGACAGGAATCACTGGGGTTGGTTCCTAATGCCATGTACCATTTGATGCAAGTTATGTCCTGACATACATGTTCACATTTACATTCTTGTACACCATATTGGGTTGCACTGGGCTTACCTAGCACTTCTCAGGGCATAAGAGGGACTGGTATATGGTCTAGGTTGCAGCAGCTGTCATTTCTCATTGGTATTTATGTCTAGGGGTATGTTTACTAAGCCAGGTTAACAGTTAACCTGGGCTATCTGCAACTACGTCCCACTGAATAACATGGGACCTAGTTGCAGATAGCCCGGGTTAACCGTTAGCTCAGCTTAGTAAACATACCCCTTAGAGTGCGATTCCATAATTTGCATGTCCAGCCCGTGGATACATCTAAATCAAAAATGGGCCCGTTTTGAAACTAATTCTGCATCCGAGAGTCTGGACGTGCCTGTAGGTCTGGAATCGGGGAAATAGACGTGTTTGGCAGGCACATGCAAGCGCTATTCAGATAGCCCCATGCCTCGGACGTGGGTAAACATTTTGGATATCCCCATGCCCACTGTATTCTGAAACATTAACGTTTTGGATCCTGCCTATCCCCGCAGTGTATCTGTGGGCACTACGCCCCTCGGGAAGAATATGCATCTCCTAAGCTGTTCATCAGAGACATTAGTTTGCTGATGCACCCTAGACATAAATACCAATGAGAAATGACAGCTGCTGCAACCTAGACCATATACCAGTCCCCCTTATGCCCTCAGAAGTGCTAGGTAAGCCCAGTGCAACCCAATATGGTATACAAGAATGTAAATGTGAACATGTAAAAGGTGGTCTCCAGGAGCAGCAGGAATCAGTTCTCACATATCGGTGTCATCGGCACCGATGAAGCCCCAGCGGAGCATTTCCCCAGCTTTCCATGAAAGCCTTTGGGAATGCTGGCACGCATGCGCGGTTCCCTTCCCGCCTAAAGGTGCCATCTCACCTCAGTCAAATGACATAGCTAAGAACAGCACACAAAAATGAAAAAAATAAACTATGTACAATTGCAACTCCCAGGGGAGGAGGGAGGGTTGTGAGGACTGATTCCTGCTGCTCCTGGAGAACACCTGTTACAGGTGAGTAACTACTCTTTCTCCAGGACCAAGCAGGAAGTCAGTCCTCACATATGGGTGACTCCCTAGCTCTGGGCTACCAGGAACCCAGGCTGAACAAGAGAACTCCCTCTAGTCACAGCAGCAAAGAAAGGCTTTTCACTGACACAACCTCCACCGGTAGCCCAACAGAGGGCAGGAGGGCAGGAGTTGCCTAAACCTCAAAGAGATTCCGGAGTACTGCTTGGCCAAAAGCACTGTCCCTATGGGACTCCCTCTCCAGACAGTAATGGGCCGCAAAAGTCTGGCTTGAAGACCAAGTTGCAGCCCTGCAGATGTCTAACCAAGGGCACAGAGCGGAGATGAGCCACTGAGGCAGCCATTGCCCTGACACGATGGGCAGTGACCCTACCCTGCAAAGGAAGGTCAGCCGCCTTGTAAGCCCAGGTGATGCAGTCAGCCACCCAGATGGACAAGGTACGCTTGGACACAGCCAACCCCAACTTATTGGGGTCAAAGGAGACGAAGATCCGAGTAGCCCTTCTATGCCCCTGCGTACGGTCAAGGTAGAAGGATAAGGCCCTCCTACAGTCCAGGGTATGCAGGACTGCTTCAGCCTGGCTAGCATGAGGCCTAGGGAAGAATGTTGGAAGAACCACCTCCTGATTGAGGTGGAAAGAGGAGATAACCTTAGGGAGGAACTTGGGATGAGTCCTGAGGACTACCCTGTTCCTATAAATCATGGTGTAAGGTCTATCACAGACCAGGGCCTGAAGCTCACTCACTCGCCTAGCCGAGGTGAGGGCTATCAGGAAGAGAGTCTTCCGGGAAAGGAAGAGTAGAGGGCAAGTAGCCATCGGCTCAAAGGGTGGGCGAGTCAGTTGCTGCAAGACCACATTCAGCTCCCACTCAGGAGCAGGAGGACGGATGGGAGGCTTGAGCAACAGCAAGCCCCTGAGAAAGAGGGACACCAAGGGGTGACCGGACAGAGAATGTCCCTCCACCAGTGAGTGGTGAGCTGCTAGAGCTGAGAGGTGGACCCGAACCGAATTGGACTTAAGTCCCTGATTTGATAAGTGCAGTAAGTACTGAAGCACTACTGGCACAGTACAGGAGAAAGGATCCTCTGTACGTAGCTGACACCACACAGAAAACCTCTTCCATTTGAGGGCATAGGTTTTCCTAGTGGACTGTTTCCTAGAGGCTAGGACAACCTCCTCAACTTCCTGGGGTAGGCCCCAGGGAGCCAAAACTACCCTTGCAGCCTCCAGGCCATCAAATTGAGAGCTTTGAGATTGGGGTGCAGAAGGGAACCCTGCTCCTGTGAGAGAAGGTTGGGTTGCAACCCCAGAGGTAGTGGGGAATCCACTGCCAGCTGAAGCAGAAGTGGAAACCAAGGCTGCCTCGGCCACCTGTGAGCTACCAGCAGGACCGAGGCCTTGTCCTGAAGACTCTTGAAAAGAGTTCGGGCCACCAAGGGCGTGGGAGGAAACGCATACAGGAGGCCCTGAGACCAGGACATCAGAAAAGCATCTGGTGCTATCCTCAAAGGATGCGGTTGCCTGGAGCAGAACTTGGGCAGTTGCTTGTTCAGCGGACTGGCAAAGAGATCTATCTAAGGGAGACACCACTTCAGGAAGATCTTCTGAACGACCAAGGGATGCAGCTGTCACTCGTGGGGCTGCAGAATTCTGCTCAACTGGTCGGCCAGGCAGTTCTCCTGGCCTGGAAGGTACACCGCTTTGAGAAGCATGTTGTGCTTTAGGGCAAAGGAACAAAGGTCTTGAATCTCCCGACAAATGAGCTTTTAACCAGTCCCGCCCTGTTTGTTCACATAAAACATGGCTACCTGGTTGTCTGTTTGAATCAAGACTGAGCGGTGAGCCAGGGCCGGAGAAAAAGCCTTGAGAGCCAAGCGGAAAGCTCGAAGTTCCAAGAGATTGATCTGTTGGGCTGCCTCCCAGGGAGACCAGAGGCCTTGAGTGCAATTGTCCAGACAATGAGCACCCCAGCCCCGCAGAGAGGTGTCGGTGGTGAGGACCACCGAGTATTCTGGCATTTGGAAGGGCATCCCCTTCAGCAGATTGGGTGGATGTAGCCACCAGCTGAAGGAGGCCAAAAGGGGTCTGGACACCCTTATCCTGTCTCTTAGGCAGCCTGTGGCCTGAGACCACTGAGTCCGAAGTCACCAATGTGCAGGCCTCATATGGAGCCTGGCATTGGGAGTCACATGCACTGTCGAAGCCATGTGGCCCAGAAGTCTGAGGCAGAGTCTGGCGGAGACCAGGGGCTTGTTTAGGAACTGTTTGACCACGTCCATCAGTCTTTGGGCCCTGTCTTTATTTATTTTTATTTAGACAGTTTTGTATACCGCCTTATCCTTCAATCAAAGCGTTCACAACACAATTGGGGGATACATTTAACACGCGGGGATATGAGACATACACACTAATACTTACAGGGAACATGGGCAATGGAGGGTTAAGTGGCTTGCCCAAGACCACAAGGAGCACCTGTGGGACTAGAAACCCCAGTCCTTCTGGCCCAAGGTTGCTGTCCTCTAGTGGGATTTGAACCCCCGACGTTCCGGCCTGAAGTACCTTGCTCCAACCACTAGGCTACTCCTCCCTTCTGGCAAGAATGCCTTTGCCAGCTGAGAATCTAACCTTGTCCCTATGAACTCCAAGTTCTCGGAGGGGAGCAAAGTGGACTTTGCGAAGTTTATGACAAAGCCCACGTTTTGAAGCAGAGCAATGGTTCTGAGGGTGGCTTGTCTGGCCTCCAGGGACGTCTGACCCCTGATGAGCCAGTCGTCCAGACAGGGAAAGACAAAGATGCCTTGATTTCTCAGGTAGGCCGCAACAACTGCCAGGCACTTGGTAAAGACCCTTGGAGCGGAGGTCAGGCCAAAAGGCAGTACTCTGTACTGATAATGGTTTCCTCCCACAATGAACCTGAGGTACTTTCTGTGGTCTGGATGAATGAGGATGTGAGTGTACGCATCCTTTAGATCTAAGGAGCATAGCCAATCTCCCTGCTGGAGGTAGGGCAGAAGTGTTCCAAGAGTAAGCATCTTGAACTTCTCTTTCTCTAGGAACTTGTTGAGGTTCCTGAGGTCCAGAATGGGTCGAAGGCCACCGATCCTTTTGGGTACCAGGAAATACCTGGAGTAGAATCCGTGACCTTGCAAGTGGGGAGGCACAGGTTCCACCGCCCTGTCGACCAACAGACCTTGGAGCTCTTGAAGGAGAAGGTCTGTGTGCAGGGGAGGCCTCAAGGGCTCCCCTGGGAAGTAAGGAGGAGGCAGTTGATGAAAATGCAGGGCATAGCCCTTTTGGACTATGTCCAGCACCCAACTGTTGGTGGTAATGAGAGGCCACTGGTGGACAAAGAGTACAAGGTGACCGCCTGTGCAGGGCTGGGAAAGCAGGGACGGAGTGGCTATGCTCAAGGAGTCAAAAAACCCCACCCTGCTGAGTGGAAGCAGGGGCAGAAGGCTTGGGGGGTCCTATGCCTACGGGGCCCATTACCCTGGCCCTTGGCTTGCTGACCCTGGGGGGCAGCTTGGGCAGCCTGATACTGAGGGTACTGTTTGTAGGCAGTGCCCTTACTCGGGTAAAAGGACTTTTTACCCGAGCCCTTCTTTTTATGTGAAGGGGGAGAGGTCTTCCTCGACAGCCTTGTCCGGGTAAGGTGCTCGGTCTCGAGCTGAGCGGCCTTCTCTGTCATGGGTTTGCCAAAAAGGTTCTCACCTCGGCAGGGGACATCGACCAACTTGTCCTGAACCCATGGCTTGAGGTCCGATGACTGCAGCCACGCCTGGCGTCGAGCCGCGATGCCGGCAGCTGCAACTCGGGCCGAAGCCTCGAAGCCATCGTAGGCGGCGCGCGAAATGAATTTTGAGCATTCCCGAATCCACGAGGACAAGGTCTTAAATCTCTGCAAGGGTTCCCCGGAGTGACCAGCAGAGAATCTGGCCAATTCCTTGGCCAGGTCTCGCAAGTACATGCTCATGTACAGCTGGGTAAGACTGGACACGGCAAGCAAGCATAGACCCCTGGAAGCAGTTTCTACCGACGCCATCGAGGTTGCGGGCCTCCCTGCCGGGGGGCACCGCGGAATGCATTTTCTGGCTCTTCAGACGATGCATGGCCGATTCCACAACCATGGAATGGTGTGGTAGCTGTGCTTTCTGGAAACCAGGGCTTTTGCAGAGTCGATAGATGGAATAGAGTAGTTACTCACCTGTAACAGGTGTTCTCCAGGAGCAGCAGGAATCAGTCCTCACATATGGGTGACGTCGGTGCCGACGGAGCCCTCGCGGAGCAATTTCCCCAGCTTTCAAAGAAAGCCTTTGGGAATTGCAGCGCTCATGCGCGGTCCCCTTCCCGCCCAAGGGTGCCATCTTGCTCAGTCTGATGACATAGCTAAAAGACAGCAAAAAAATTAGCAAAACGAAAGGATAGGACTGCAACTCCAAGGGGAGGAGGGAGGGTTGTGAGGACTGATTCCTGCTGCTCCTGGAGAACACCTGTTACAGGTGAGTAACTACTCTTTCTCCAGAACCAAGCAGGAAGTCAGTCCTCACATATGGGACTCCATAGCTTAAGGCTACCGGAGACCTCAAGTGGAAAAATGAGCTCCCTCTAGCTCAGTAGCACAGAAGGAAGGAATCTTCTCTGAAAATGCCCCCGACCGGTAGTCCAACACCAGGGCCAGAGGGTAGGAGTTGCCTAAACCTCAAAGAGATTATGGAGGACTGCCTGTCCGAAAGCACTGTCCCTGCGGGACTCCCTCTCCAGGCAGTAATGGGCCGCAAAAGTCTGGCTTGAAGACCAAGTAGCGGCCCGGCAGATGTCTGCCAACGGAACAGAGAGGAGATGAGCCACTGACGCAGCCTTCGCCCTAACACGATGAGCCGTGACTCGACCCTCCAACGAGAGGCCGGCCGCCCCATAAGCCCAAGCGATACAGTCAGCAACCCATATGGACAAAGTACGCTTGGAGACAGGGAGCCCCAACCTATTGGGGTCAAAAGAAACGAAGAGCTGAACAGCTCTCCTATGCTCTCGCGTACGGTCAAGGTAGAAGGATAAGGCCCTCCTACAGTCCAGGGTATGCTGGACCATCTCAGTTCGGCTGGAGTGGGGCCTGGGAAAGAAGGTGGGGAGAACTACCTCCTGGTTGATATGAAACGGAGAAACCACCTTTGGAAGAAACTTAGGGTGAGTCCGCAAGACTACCCTATTCCTGTAGAACCTAGTGTAAGGGGGATCAGACACTAGGGCCTGCAGTTCACTAACGCGCCTAGCAGAAGTAAGGGCTACCAAAAACAAAGTTTTCCAGGAAAGAAAACGAAGAGGGCAGGTAGCCATAGACTCAAAAGGCGGACAGGTAATCCACTGCAAGACCACATTCAGATCCCATTCAGGGGCTGGAGGCCGCAAAGGAGGCTTAAGGAGAAGGAGGCCTCGGAGAAAACGAGCCACCAAAGGGTGGTTGGAAAGAGGCCTGCCATCCACCTGTGCGTGATGCGCAGAGAGAGCACTGAGGTGGACTCTGACAGAGTTGGACTTAAGGCCCAGATTGGAGAGGTAAAGCAAATATTGCAAGACCACTGCCACCAAGCAGGAGAAGGGATTCTCAGACTGCTGAGCACACCAAATGGAGAACCGACGCCACTTAAGAGCGTAGGACTTCCGGGTGGAAGGCCTCCTCGAGGCCAAGACAACCTCTTCCACCTCCCGAGGCAGCTGGAAGGGAGCAAGGACTACCCTTTCAGCAGCCAGGCCATCAGATGAAGGGACCGGAGGTTGGGGTGTAGGAGAGACCCCTGATCCTGTGTCAGGAGATCGGCTTGAAACCCCAGAGGAAGAGGAGTGTCCACCGCCAGCTGCATTTGAAGCGGGAACCAAGGTTGTCTCGGCCACCGGGGAGCCACTAGGATCATCGAGGCTTTGTCTCTGAGAACTTTGAAGAGTGTCCGAGACACCAGCGGCATGGGAGGAAAGGCATACAAGAGGCCTGTGGACCATGGAATCAGAAAAGCATCCGCCGCTACTCTGAGAGGATGCGATTGTCGAGAGCAGAATCTGGGAAGTTGCCGGTTCAGAGGACTGGCAAGCAGATCCATGGTGGGGAGGCCCCACTTGAGAAAGATCCGCTGAACCACCAATGGATCCAATCTCCACTCGTGTGGTTGGAGGATCCTGCTTAGCTTGTCTGCCAGGCAATTTTCCTGACCTGGGAGATAGACAGCTTTGAGGAGGATGCCGTGGTGGACGGCCCAAGAGCACAGTTTTTGTGCCTCCTGACAGAGAAAGAAGGAGCCTGTTCCGCCTTGTTTGTTCACGTAGAACATTGCAACTTGATTGTCCGTCTGGACCAGCACAGACTGGTGAGAAGTGAGGTGGGAGAAGGCTCTCAGAGCTAGGCGGATGGCTCTGAGCTCCAAGAAGTTTATCTGCTGAGCAGACTCCCAAGGAGTCCAGAGGCCTTGAGTACATGTCCCTTGGCAATGTGCTCCCCAACCCAGGAGAGAAGCATCGGTTGTTAGCACCTGAGAAGGCGGAGGAGATTGAAAATCCACTCCCAGCAGCAGGTTTGGCAGATGAAGCCACCACCGCAGAGAAGAGACCAGCAGGTCGGATACCTGTACTGAGTCCGCCAGGCTCCCCGTGGCCTGATGCCATTGAGTGCGAAGGCACCACTGAGCAGGTCGCATGTTCAGGCGGGCATTGGGGGTCACATGGACCGTGGAAGCCATATGGCCGAGCAGTCTCAGAAATAGCCTGGCAGAGACCAGGGAATTGCTGTGAAAGTGGCTGGCGAGATCCATGAGCCTGTGTGCTCTGTCTAGAGGCAGGAAGGCCCGCGCCTGAAGTGTGCTCAACCTTGCGCCGATGAATTCGAGATTTTGAGAGGGGAGCAAAGTGGACTTTGCGAAGTTTATGACAAAGCCCAAGTGCTGGAGCAGAGTCACAGTGCGATAAGTGGCCTGAGTGGCCTCTTGGGAAGACTGGGCCCTGATGAGCCAGTCGTCCAGGTATGGAAACACAAAAAGGCCTTGAAGTCTTAGATAGGCCGCCACTACTGCTAGGCATTTGGTGAACACCCTGGGGGCGGAGGATAGGCCAAAGGGCAGTACTCTGTACTGGTAATGATTTCCTCCCACAACAAACCTGAGATATTGTCTGTGGTCTGGATGAATAAGGATGTGAGTATAGGCATCCTTCAGATCTAAGGAGCATAGCCAGTCTCCCTGCTGGAGGTAGGGCAGCAGGATTCCAAGGGTAAGCATCTTGAACTTTTCCCTTGCCAGGAACTTGTTGAGGTTTCGCAAGTCCAGGATGGGTCTGAGGCCTCCTGTTCGTTTTGGTATCAGAAAGTACCTGGAATAAAAGCCTTGACCCCTCAGGTGGTGGGGCACCGGTTCCACAGCCTGTTCCTGAAGACTTGCTAACTCCTGAAGGAGTAAGTCCCTGTGCAGAGGGAGTCTTGGAGGCTCCCCTGGAAAGTAGGAGGGAGGTACCTGGTGAAAGTGTAGAAGATAGCCTTTTTGAACTATATGAAGCACCCAGGTATCTGATGTGATGGCTGACCACCTGTGGGCAAAGTGGACCAGCCGGCCTCCTGTGCTGAGAGAAACCAGCGGAGGGGAAGAGGCTATGCTGACGGAGTCAAAAAACCCCACCCTGCTGAGCAGGGGCCGGTGTTGTGGGCTTGGGGGCCTGCTGCCCACGGGACCCATTACCCCGTCCCTTGGCCTGCTGACCCTGTTGGGGAGCTGCTGAGGCCTGATAATGAGGGTATTGTTTATAGGCAGCCGCCTTCCTCGGGTAAAAGGGCTTTTTCCCCGAGCCCTTCTTCTTCTGAGAAGGGGCAGAGGTTTTATGGACAGCCTAGTCCTGGGTCAGAGTCTCGGTCTCGATCTGTGCAGCCTTTTCAGCCATGGGCTTGCCAAAGAGGTTTTCACCTCTGCAGGGGACATCGACCAACTTGTCCTGTACCCATGGCTCGAGGTTGGATGACTGAAGCCAAGCCTGTCGGCGGGCATCGATGCCGGCTCCGGCTACTCGAACCGATGCTTCGAAGCCATCGTAGGCTGCTCGAGAGATAAACTTCGAGCACTCTCGAATACCAGTGGACAAGGCCTGGAACCTCTGCAAAGGTTCCTTGGAGAGACCAGCAGAGAACCCGGCAATTTCTTTTGCCAGGTCTCGGAGATACATGCCCATATAGAGCTGGTAGGTCTGGACTCGACAAGCAAGCATAGAGCCTTGGAAGCACTTCCTACCGAGGGCATCCAGGTTCCGGGCCTCCCGGCCGGGAGGCACCGAGGAGTGCATCTTCTGACTCTTCAGTCGATGCATGGCCGATTCCACCACCATGGAATGGTGCGGTAGTTGTGCCTTTTGGAACCTGGGGCTCTTGCGGACTCGATAAATGGAATCAACCCGCTTGCTTAACACCGGCGCTGACGCCGGGCTCTCCCACATGCGGAAGAGAAGTCGTTCCAGCATCAGAGGAACCGGTACAGTAAAGGCCTCCTTTGGGGGAGAGTCATACTGGAGGGCATCGAGTTCTTCGGCTCTTCGGCTCCTCCTCGGGATCCGTGGGGAATGCCAAGGCCTTGGCCATATCCCCCACGAAGTCCGAGAACCGGGTGTCCTCCGGGGGGGACCGTCTCCGAGGTTGGGACTCGGGTGAGTCCGATGGGACACACCGAGTCTGAAAAGTACCAGGGGACTCTTCGTCCTCCGTTTCCCAGGCTGACTCCTCGGAGGAGGAATCGAGCGGCTCCGGTCGGGAGGGCACCGATGTCCTCCGCCCCGACGTCGACGACCTCAGTCCTGAACAGGAGGCCGAGGGAGACCGCGACCGAGGATCGACTCAAGCTCGCATGGACTCGAGGATCGGCTCGGTCTCCGGGGTCGACTTGGACGTCGACGTCCCGGTGGCTGGGGCAGATGCACTGGCGAGGCCAGCGATCAATGCCCACTGCTGGTCCATGAAGGCAGCCAAACTGCTCTCCAAGGCCGTCAACCTGAGTCCGAGCTCAGGAAACCCAGCAGCCCCCGACTCGGGCTCCGACGGCGTCGGGTCCGACGTCGGCTCCTTTGGAGGTGAGTCCAGGAGGACTACAGTACTCACGTGTCCAGGTGACTCCATTTCGATACGAGGATGTTTCGAAGGCCTCTCCGACTCCGAGGACCCGGGACGACTATCGGGGCTATGCGACCTGGCCCTTGAGGAACCAGGAGCGTCCACCGACGCCGCCCTCGCGGGTTTCTTCTTCCTATGATGTTCCCGGGCAGGAGACCCCCGCTCAGAGGAACTCCGACGATGCTCAGGACCGAAGTCCCGGGACGTCGAAGCCTCTGACGAGGTCCGGGCCCAGCCGGACGCGGAGTCAGAGAAGATTCGTTCTTTTTGATGCTGCCGACTCCTCAACGCTTTTGAGGACATCTTGCCACACGGACCACAGATCATCGGGTCATGATCGGGTCCGAGGCAGCGGAGGCAGCAGTCGTGTGTGTCAGTAAGAGAAATAAGTTTCTTACACCGATCACACTTTTTAAATCTGCTGGCAGCCATTGGGGGAAAAAGGGCCCCTGCGAGGTAAAAAGACAGGGCTGCCAGTGAAAAAGAAAAAATGGCGCGAACGCTTGTCACGAAGGACAAAAAAATGAAAAATAAAGAACGGACCCGTTACCGGCGTAGCGGGTCCGGGCGGGAAAAGGATCCGGCATCGAACCGAAAAAAGAATAAGAAATAAAATCAACTTTTTCTGCGGCGAACACAAACAGCGTCTGTAGGGTTCCGCGGAAAAAAGAAGACTGAGCAAGATGGCACCCTTGGGCGGGAAGGGGACCGCGCATGCGCGCTGCAATTCCCAAAGGCTTTCTTTGAAATCTGGGGAAATATCTTCGCGAGGGCTCCGTCGGCGCCGACGTCACCCATATGTGAGGACTGACTTCCTGCTTGGTCCTGGAGAACGACTCGCTTGCTCAGAACCGGCGCCGAGGCCGGTGCCTCCCACATCCGGAAGAGGAGCCGTTCCAGCATCGGAGGAAGCGGGACAGTAAAGGCCTCCTTCGGAGGAGAGTCATACTGTAGAGCATCGAGCTCCTTGGCGCGAGGTTCTTCCTCGGGATCGGCAGGGATAGCCAAGGCAGCAGCCATATCCCGGACGAACTTCGAGAACCTAGTGTCCTCCGGAGGGGATCTACTCCGGGGCTTAGACTGCGGTGAGTCCGACGGGACGCACCAAGTCTTAAAAGTATCGGGAGACTCCTCGTCCCCCGTCTCCCAGGCAGACTCATCCGAGGAGTTGTCAGAGTCCGACCCCGCGGGACCCCGAGGCACCCGCCCCGATGCCGGGGGCACCGGCGTCAACACCCTCGGTCCCGAACGGGAGGTCGAGGGAGACCTCGACCGAGGATGACTTTGAGCCACGAGGGTTTCGAGTATTGGCTCGGTCTCCGTGGTTGACTTCGAAGTCGACGTCCCGGTGGTCGGGGCAGATGCACCAGACAGGCTGGCCATCAGTGCCTGCTGCTGCTCCATGAAGGCAGACAATCTGCACTCCAAGGCTGTCATCCTGAGACTCAGCTCGGGAGACGCAGCAGCCACCGAGTCGGGCCCCGGCGGCGCCGAGCCCGACATCGGCTCTCTGGGAGGAGAGTCCACGAGGACTACGGGGCTTACGTGTCCAGCAGACTCCGGTTCCACGTGAGGAACTTTGGCAGGCTTCTCTTGGTCCACGGGCCCGGGACGGCGGTCAGGGATCTTAGACCTGGCCCTTGAGGGACCAGGGACCTCCTCTGACGCCGCCCTCATGAGCCGCTTCTTTCTCTTGCGTTCCCGGTCGGGGGATCCCCTGTCCGAGGAGCTTCGACGGCACTCGGGATTGGAATCCTGAGATGTCGAGGCCTCAGACGAGGTCCGGGCATGGCCGGAGGCTGAGTCCGAGAAAAACCTTTCCTTCTGATGCTGTCGACTTTTGAGTGCCTTGGAAGACATCTTCCCACATGGCACACACGACTTGGAGTCGTGGTCAGGGCTGAGGCACCGAAGGCAGCAGTCGTCTGTGTCGGTGAGAGACATAAGTTTCTTACACCGATCACACTTTTTGAAACCACTGGAAGCCATCGGGGAAAAAAGAGCCCCTGCGAGGTCAAAAGACCGGCCTTCCAGGGAAAAATGAATAAAGGGGCGCGAACGCCAGCCACAAAGGGCAAAAACCGAAAAAGAAATAAGCGGGCTCGATACCGGTGTACCGAACCTGGCGGGAGGGGAACCGGCATCGAACCGGAGAAAAATAGCGAAAAATCGCTGAAGAAAAATCACTTTTATCCGGGAGAACAGGACACACGTCCGGTGGGCTTCTCGGAAAAAAAGAGACTGAGGTAAGATGGCACCTTTAGGCGGGAAGGGAACCACGCATGCGTGCCAGCATTCCCAAAGGCTTTCATGGAAAGCTGGGGAAATGCTCCGCTGGGGCTTCATCGGCGCCGATGACACCCATATGTGAGGACTGACTTCCTGCTTGGTCCTGGAGAAGTATACATTAACCAGAGAATGACCCCCCGGCAAACTATAAATTTGTACCCTCCCCTCAAGTGCAGTCAGGGCTAATGCAACATTCAGCAGTACCCATGGCAGCTTTTTGTTCCCCCCTCTTCTAAAATGTCAACACCTCCCTGCCATGATTACCATGTTGCGTAAGCCCCAACATTAACATAGTAACAGTAATCCTCACTTCTTTTCAGCAATGAAAGTATGACACAACAGAAATTAAATCTCCAAACTCTTTCACTCTCTCTCTGCCTCTCAAGCTATGCAACCAAGCTCCGCACTCACCAAGTCAAAGAAGACCAAACCCAGAACTTCCAAGTTACTCAATTCCATGAAAAAGATTTTAGGCTAGCCCTGGATTTCTGGGGACCACATAACCCCAATCCTGAAGCATCTCCACTGGCTGCCAGTCCATTGCAGACTCACCTTCAAAACCCTACTGCTGACCTTCAAAGCCATCAACAGCATCACCTCCTCCTCCATCACAGACCTCATTCTCCCCACTCCCCCAAACAGAGCTAGAAGGTCAGTCGCAGCCAACTCACTAAGTATCCCTAGCAAGATCACGAAGTGTTCCCAAGCAACAAGAAACAGAGCCTTCGTGTACTATGCACCCAGATGTTGGAATGCCCTCCCGCCTAGACTCCGGGCCATTACGGACCTTACCCAGTTCAGAAAGGCGCTGAAACACCACCACCAGCACTACTCCCATAATGAGGGCATACAACAGCCAACTACCCTCAACCATCAAATCAGCTGCCCCAAAACACCTACAACGCACAGCCCCAGCCTGGCACAGTAGCACCACCAGACTCCCGGTCAGGCACATGTATATAGTCACCTAACCTTGTAAATAGTAGCTAGGCAGCACGGTCGCTACTGCACTGCTATCGACCCTACTACCTAGCCTGTATTACAGCTACCTAAACGAGTAGCCAAGCTACAGCGTAACATGTACATAGTTACCCCAGTTAGTCCAAGTTGCAAAACCCTGTTTTTTTTTAAGTCCAGTATGGGAGCCGCCTGTACTGTACAAACCTGCTGTTAATTGTAAACCGAGCTGACTTTAAAAAGCGCGGTATAGAAAAGACGTTAAATAAATAAATAAATAAACAAATAAATAAATAAAATAAAAAATAAGCCTATCCTGATGCATTATGACACCTGCAGCACTAATTTAAATTGGTATTTATAATCCCTGATTCTACCCCACTTCTTTGAGATATAAGTTCAAAAACAGAACTGGCCAAAAAGTCTACCCCCTGGAAGTGCGTAATTGGGCAGCTCTGTGAACACTGAACCAGCCCTATAAGGAACAAGCAAGTTTGTTTTTTGCAAATAAAATGCACATAATCATTTGATCATCAGTTCCTGCAAAGATAATTTTATGTAGTATTCTGATGAGTACTGTATAACAGAAAATATACAAATATGTAACAGTTAGTTGGGATGTTGAGTGTGTGGCAGGAATGAAATACGAGCTTTGTGTCCTATAGATCTGGCACTATATAGTTGTATTATTTATGGGCATATTTACTAAACTGTGCTAGCTATTAATGCATGCCAAAAAAGACAGTACAGTGCTAAACAGACAGCAAGTGGTTAATTTCACAGTATCTGCTTAGCACATGAGGAAGGAAATGGGCAGGATGGGGGTGACTGCACCTTACAGTTAGCATGGGGATGTTGCAGTTAGTGCGGCCATACTTAACACCATCTCTATAAGTGGTGTTAAGTGCAACTGTATTAAGCACAATTGCTGCCAGTGCAATATCTGCTGGTAGTCATGCTGTACATACCTCCAACAGTAGCACATGACAGTTGCAAATACTGTGCACTGATTTCTACTTTCAAAGAGCAACACCTGCAAAACCTTTGTGCAGCTTAATAAGCATGAGTCCAGAATAGTCAGTGCCACTGAATTATGCATGTTAAGATAGGTGGAACTGTGACTATTGTTTAAGGAACTCCAGAATTACAGCCTCAAGGGCCAAAACCGGTATGCTCATTATTCATCATAGATCCCATAATTATCATTGGTGGGACCTATGATGTATAATGAGCACACCGGATTTGGCCCTTGAGGATGTAATACTAGAGGGTCTGCTTTCAGGCCTGTATTTAGTTCGATACTTTATTTGAGGTCCACTATTTTATCTAGGATCTACTGGGTTATATATACAGATTAGAAATCATGTTTTGTAATGTTCTGATTATACTGATTTCTTGGCTTTTATATGGTAAATATTGTTTAAGGGTGGCATCTAGAGGCCAAATTTAGCACCTATGATTGCATGGTGTTGGAAAAAGCTTTGGTGCCAGTCCCACAGCCAAGAACTACCACTCCAATTATCAGGCTAGGTGATTTTGGGGGGGGATATAACATAAGGGGAAAAATGGTAGTTGTGAATGAATGCTTAGAGTGCTAGATTCCAGCATGATTATGAGCTGGAAGTATAAAAAAGCAAGAGGGGAAGCCATTTTGGACCTAGTCCTTAGTGGAACTCAAGATCTGGTGCAAGAGGAGGTTACTGGGGCCATATGGCAACAGTGATCATAGCATGATCGCATTTGATTTCATAAATGGAGGAAGGACAGCAAGGAAATCCACAGTACTACCTTTTAACTTTCAAATGGGAGACTATGATAAAATTAGGAAAATAGTTAAGAAAAAACTAAAAGGAGCAGCTGCAAAAATTAAAGATTTACATCAAACATGGGCATTTTAAAAAAAAAATATTATCTGGGAAGCCCAGACAAGCTGTATTCCACACTTTAAGAAAAGTGGAAAAAGTCCAAAAAACTACCAGCACGATTTAAAGGTGAGGTCAGAGAGGCTCTTGTAGTCAAAAAAGCATCTTTCAGGAAAAGGAAAAAGGAGCCAAATGATGAAAACTGGAAACAACATAAGCATTGGCAAGTTAGATGCAAGGCACTGATAAGGCAGGCAAAGAAAGAATTTGAAAAAAAAAAAGCTTGTCATGGAAGCAAAAATGCATAATAAAAACATTTTCAAGTACACTTGTAGCAAAAAACCTGTGAGAGAGTCAGTTGGACTATTAGAGAGGTAAAGGGAGCACTAAGATGGGACAAGGCCATAGCAGAAAGACTGAATGAATTTTATGCTTTGGTCTTTACTTAAGAAAATGTACGGAAGTTACTCATGACTGTAATGGTATTTAAAGATGATGCATCAGAAGAAAAGAAAGAAATATTGATAAACCAGGAAGATGTATTACAACTATTTGATAAACTGAAGAGTAGTAAATCACCTAGACCGGATGGTATACATCTGAGGGTGTTAAAAGAATTGAAATATGAGATTGCAGACCTACTGTAATCTATGAATTATCATTAAAAACATCTGTAACACCTGAAGATTGGTGAATGCCCGATGAAACGCCAAATTTTAAAAAGGGTTCCAGGGGTGATCCAGGAAACTACACCCAATGAGCCTGATGTCAGTACCAGGCTAAATGGTAGAAACCATTATAAAGAACAACATTACTGAACATGTAGATAGTCATGGTTTAAGAAAAGGCTGGCAATCTACTTCCGGTGATA
Organism: Ichthyophis bannanicus; assembly: GCA_033557465.1. Lineage (NCBI taxonomy): Eukaryota > Metazoa > Chordata > Amphibia > Gymnophiona > Ichthyophiidae > Ichthyophis > Ichthyophis bannanicus. The sequence goes on from CM066033.1 coordinate 1,046,734,313, forward strand.
CATTGCCAAGAAAACCCAGAGATAGCTGGGTCGCTATGAGTCAACACTGACTTGATGGAAAGCCAACATGGCTTTAGCCAAGGAAGGTCTTGTTTTACTAATCCCGTTATATTTTTTTTGAAGGTATGAATAAACAGTTAGAAAAAGGTGAGCCATTTGATACAGTGTATCTGGATGTTTAGAAAGCCTTTGACAAGGTCCCTCATGAGAGACTCTTGGCGAATTTAAAAAGGCATGGAATAGGAGGCAGTGTACTATTGTGGATCAGAAACTGATTAAAAGATAGAAAGCAAAGGCTAGGGCTAAATGGAGAAAGGTGAATTGTGAAGTACCCCAGGGATCTGTGCTGGGTCTGCTGCTTTTTAACATATTCGTAAATGACCTGGAAATGGGATTAACGAGTGAGGTAATCAAATTTGCAGATGAGACAAAATTATTCAAAGTTGTTAAAACCCAAGAGGACTGTGAAAAATTGCAAGAGGATCTTGATAAATTGGAAGACTGGACATTCAAATGGCAGATGAAATTTAATGTGGACAAGTGCAAAGTTATGCACCTAGGAAAGAACAACCCAAACTATGGTAACACGATACAAGGTTCCACATTAGGAACCATCGCCCAGGAAAAAGATTTAGGCATCATCGTGGAAACCCTCCGCAAGAAGGCAAATAGAATGTTAGGAATCATAAGGAAAGGAATGGAGAATACAACAAATGATATTATAATGCCTCTGTACTGTTCCATGGTGCAACCAACCCTTGAATATTGTGTGAAATTCTGGTTGCTGTACATTTAAAAAAATATAGTGTTATTAGAAAAGGTACAGAGAAGAGCAATCAAAATGGTAAAGGGATGGAAGGATATCCCTATGAGGAATGGTTAAAATGTTAGGGCTTTTCAACCTAGAAAAAAGACAACTAAGGGGAGATATGATAGACATCTATAAATTAATGGATGGAGTGGAACGGGTAAATGTAGATCAATTGTTTACGCCATCAAAAAGTAGAAAGACTAGGGGATATGACATGAAGCTGCAGTGCAACCCATTTAAAGGGTCTGTTTACTAAGCAGCGGTAACAGCTTCCATACGATATCAGAGTCACAGTCCCATTGCTCCGATATTGCACAGAAGACGCTACCGCTGCTTAGTAAACATACCCCCAAGACTAATAAGAGAAAATACTTTTACACTCAATGCGCAATCAAACTCTGGAAATTGTTACTGGAAGATGTAGCAAAAGCTGTTAGTGTAGCTGGGTTTAAAAAAGGTTTGGATAAGTTCCTGGAGGAAAGATCCATAAACCATTATTAAAGGGGATCTGGGATATCAACTGCTTGACCCAATACAAGCACTGTGGAACCTGTGTTCTTTAGGGAAACTGCTAGGTTCTTGTGACCGAGATTGGCCACTGTTGGAAATAGGATACTGGGCTTGATGGACCTTGGTCTGACCTAGTATGGCATCTCTTATTTATTTATTCACATTCTCTTATATACCGTGCTATTCTGCATCAGTGCGGTTTACATTGAACAAACTGAAATTACATTGAACAGGGCATTATAACTTGGAGATAACTATTTTACAGGGAACATGGGCTATGGAGGGTTAAGTGGCTTGCCCAAGACCACAAGGAGCACCTGTGGGACTAGAAACCCCAGTCCTTCCGGCCCAAGGTTGCTGTCCTCTACTGGGATTTGAACCCCTGACCTTCCAGCCTGAAGTACCTTGCCCCAACCACTAGGCCACTCCTCCACTCCACTTAAGAAGAAACTGCCAGGACAAAATATAAAAGAGAGGGAAAAAAAAGGAACACACTTTATTCCACCTACCTTTCCTGTTTTTGCAAAGTTTAAAATAGCTTCACAAGTGTTCAGATTACTTGCATGGAAAATAAATATTCTGAGGGAAGTAAATGTATTTGTGTCCTTGGATATCTAAAATGCACTCATGTATTATTTGTACGAATAGATGCTTATGGCCATGACTATGGCTAGTCTTGAGAATATTACTGTAATGTCTATGGTAGTTTCTTTTCTTGCTATTTAAACTTTTCTTTCAGGCTGTGCTGAATGTTTTCTTTTCTGTCCACATCATTTACTTTTATGACTGTCGTTATTCAGGTTGTTTCTATAACTTGTATCCAGAAACTACAAAAAAATCTAGGTCAATCAAGGCCATTGTTGTTAAGTCAATACTATAGATTAATAAAGCTCTACATAAAGATAAACAGGCAATCTTAATGTATTATAAAGATAAATTAAGAATGTTTTGGCATTGTTATTACACACCTGCGATGGTCCACTCAGTAGCAATCTTCTTGGGTGAAAGGCATCCATTCTACCATCATTTCTATTATTGTAGTCCATATGGATTTGTTTAGGTAGCGTCCACTGGCGGTAATATAGAGACTGCTCAGTGCAGGTCATCATTTTATTCAAAAGAGGGCGGAATGAACTTGCCCACATCACAGACTGATGGGGCAGGAAGGAAGATGACTTTGGAAGTCCACTACTGTCAGTAGAGGTAGCAATATCATATACCAGTTTAGGCAAAAAAACAATGGGCGGCTGTTTTGATGCTTTTGCAATGGAGCACTGAGCTGTTTGCAGAATAAAAGTGTTCTGAGTAGGTGCAGAAGAGGAAGAGGAAGGAGGAGATGACGACATTGTAGAAACTGAGATATTCTTTATATTCTGGTGTTGCTTATTACTGTAGTCTGATCTTTCACTAGCAGCTGAATGGTGCTTGTTGAAAATAACTTGGAGGCTCTTATCAAGACTTAGCTTTTGCTTTTCACAGCTAGCTGCGTTATCTTCAGTACTTGTAATTATGTCTTGGTTTGGCGATTTTGATGCATCTTCTGCTGTCACTGAAGAGGGAGAAGATTCACTACAGAATACTGAATCTAAAGAAAAGAGTTATAATAATATATTACAATTGCTTCACATGCTTTTTACATTTCTGTTTTGTTTATTTTATTTTTACAAGTGTCCCATCCAAAATCAACCAAAAGAATAATGAAAATGATTTCTCTTATGTACACTTAAGGACTTACGTATTAAACTACATAAAGCGTTTCCTATCTCCAAAACAGCTAAGCATGCATTTACTGCCGCATTAAACACCTAACAGAATTTCATGTTAGGGGCAGGAAGTGTCAGGGAGTATGTCCTGAAGTCGTTGCGGGTATCTTTCACCTACATAAACACACACAGCAGAAAATACACGATAGTTAATTAAATCTCCAGAGGGGTAGTTGATTGCTTTCTGTGTTGTTGGCCTTGCCATCAACATGCAGTAGCAATCACTGCTCTGTGTTAGTGGTGCAGCTGCCTTCTCCCAAGTGACAAGAATTTGGTTAAATTTGGCTGTTAAATGCAAAAGCTTAAAGCAGTCTAGTAAATAGGCCCTATAGAGTCTTGTATTAAAGGAGCTAGGCAAAGAATAAGACATTTTTGGCAACAAAGAGGACATGTGGAGGACATTTATAGCTATGCACAGAGAGATTCTCTTTTTTAGGAGGTATTTTACTAAAAGGCGCTGTCTGGCATGTGCTAAAAGCGCACAGTGGACATGCATTGCCAGTTAGTGTGGGAGAATTCCCACACAAACTGTGTATCTAGGGGTAAGAGCGGAGAGGGGACATGGTAGCTCTGCAGAGTTAGCGCAGGGTAAACACCATGTCATAACTGCATCCCGTGCAATCAGAACAGATTCACCTAATGCCACCTCATTAGGTGGAGTTAAATGCACCCACGCTAATGCAGCATGGTTTAGGAGAAAGTTAAGAACATAAGAAATGCCATACTGGGTCAGACCAAGGTCCATCAAGCCCAGTAACCTGTTTCCAACAGTGGCCAATTCAGGTCATAAGTACCTAGCAGTTTCCCAAAAAGACACAGGTTCCATAATGCTTGTATTGGGGCAAGCAGTGGATTATCCGGGTCCTCTTTAATAATGGTTTATGGACCTGTCCCCTCCAGGAACCTGTCCAAACCTTTTTTAAACCCAGTTATGCTAACAGCTTTTACTACATCCTCCGGTAACGGATTGCAGAGTTTGATTATGTGTTGAGTGAAAAAATATTTTCTCTTATTAGTCTTAAATGGGTCACACTGTAACTTCATTGCATGTCCCCTAGTCTTTCTACTTTTTGATGGCGTAAAGAATCGATCTACGTTTACCTGTTCCACTCTATTCATTAATTTATAGACCTCTATCATATCTTCCCTCATTAACTATATAACATATCATAATAACATAGTAGATGACAACAGATAAAGTCCAGCATTGTCCATCTAGCCTGCCCAGTAAGGTGGCCAAAGTGGTTGTACTCACCACTCTGTGCCTCTCACCCCTCAGTTTGTTGAAGTGTAAAAGATATTTAAGTTTTTTCTGTTTCCATCCTCTTGCTATATAGGAATCCTCTGTATCTGTCCCATGCCCTTTTGAATTCCATCACTGTTTTTGCCCTTACCATCTCTGTCGAGAGGCATTCTAGGCATCCACCACCCCTTCAGCGAAAAGTATTTCCTCACATTTCTTTTAAGTTTACCTCCTTGCAGCTTAATTTTATGCCCTCTAGTTTTACAGCTTCTCCTTCTTTAAAAAAAACTTTGTTCATTAATACCCTTTAAGTATTTAAACATCTTTATCATATCGTCCCTGTCCCTCCTCTCCTCTAGGGTATAGATTTAACAGGTTTTTTTTATACTGCTTTATCATTTCAATCAAAGTGGTATACATTGAAACTTAAACTTGGTAATATGCATTAAACAGGGACATTGATCACTTGTATTTTTCTTTTCTGTGGCAATGGTTAAGTGATTTGCCCAAGGCCACAAGGAGTACTAGTGAGAATGGAACCCTGGTCTCTTGGTTCTCAAGCTAGTGCTCTAACTGTGGTAGGCGACGGCCTATGATCCATGCTAATTGAACTAAGCAGACAGGCCTGAGCAGCTTGACCTGTAACTGAAGCCTGTAGTTAGGCCCAGAGGAATGAAAACCCCCCTGAATGATGACACCATAGAATTGAAACTTAACTCAGTTTAACTGAACATAGCTAAGCAGAAACGAAACTTAGAAAATATAGAAAAACAAGTTTAATTGGTACTGATAAGGTGTGCTATGCTTCTATGGAATTAATTAACTCTGCAAAAAGCAAGGTTACAGTGCCCTGCTTCCCATATGTTTTAACAAGCTAAGCGACCTTGGAGGAGAGAGAATATTTAGTCAGAATTTTAGTTTTGAAGGTTGTATTAATCATCAGAGCTCTGCAAACAGTTTTTAGTTATATTCTCTGCTCTGTCTGCATTTCTAAGTCAATTGAGCCTGTTATATTGCTGTTACTTTGCAGAACTATCCAGGAGGTGACGGGTTTAGTTCAGTTATAGTGTGTAGGGTAAGATTAGTTATTCCGGTCAGATAGGTATAATATATTTGTGGGCTTAGCTTTGCCCTGTGTTTTATGATTCAAATAGGAAATGATATTTTCCTTTGATCTACAAAGTAATTAGATCACGACTTAACATTGATTTAAATTGTTTTTTTCTGGCATCTCTCTGTCCATGTGAATGAGAAGTCTCTTTTTATGAGCACAGTTCAATTGTTTCCCCGCGAGCAGAGGGGTGTGGCTTCCACATAGCCTGCAGAAAAAAAAAAAAAAATGTTCTGAAGAGACTGCTGGAGACTGCAGGAGATTTCTCCTAGGAATGAAAAGGGACTCCCGATTTGAAAAGTCTCTTCATTTAATCGAAGCGTGATGAATTTATAATTAGTTTTTTTCTCTGGTTTCACTAGCTCTGTTTAACCAAAAGTTTTAAAAACAAAGTTTATCTTTTTATGAATGAGTATAAGTCATTTGAATGCATGCTTCCCCTCTGTGCTGGTTACTAATGAACAAATCAGTTAGCTACACTGACCTTTACAACATTGGCTTTTAAGATAAATTAATTTGTTTTTCTGTATTTAAAAAAAAAAAAAAAAAAAAAGGAAAGGTGTACTGTATTTTATGAAAAATATCCGGAATGTCTTTTAAATATTTGCTTCCTGAACTAAAAAAATAATTTCTTTTGCAGAGACATGCTGACAGATAGCTATAGTTCTCTCTATAAGAAGCATAATGGATGTATGTGCTCAATCTAAGTGTTTCCTGCCTGCCCTATGTTTACAGAAATAATAAGTGTCTTTTCAAGTATGATCAAGAATTTCAGTAAGGGATTTACTGAAGATTATGAAATGTCTCTGTCCCAATCAGGATTTTGCCCCAGAATTTCTAGATATCCTGTCTCGTCTCTCTCTCTCTCTCTCTCTCTGTAAGTAGTTCTGTTCAGAGTGCTTAAGGGGGGGATGGAGCCCAGTCCACCGATGATGTCAACCCCCCCCCCCCCGGTGGGCGTGAACTAATGTGCGCACAGCAGAGAAGTGGATCCTTTAAAAAAAAAAAAAATCAACCTCCTGGATAGAGCATTGCTAGGAGAAACAGAATCCAGGAGAGGGGGGGGGGGGGACTACAGATTCTCAAGCAGTTTGCTAGCCACCTCTGCAACAGGGGAATGTCCACCCCCTCCGGACTAGAAGTGAAAGTCAGCTGACCAGACTTGTTTAGAACTGAGAAAAAAAAAAACTGCACTGAGAAGTTTTAGGACTTGATTGAACTAATGAACGGAAATTGCAGAGAACTGGATGAATTTGCGGGCATAATGGTTAAATGAAAGTTTATCAGAAAGTATGTGGATTGTTGAAGAAGGACAGAGAATGTAAAAATTGTAAGATGGAAAAAGAGAACAGATATTTTAGTTGGATGATGTGGAGGTTTTCCTAATCGAAGGAGCAGCGGATGTGAAAACTGGGTGTGAGTGCGCCCATTATAGAAAAAGAAGGACATTAGAGAAGTGAATGCCCGTATCTTGACTCCCGAGGGAGTACTTGATTGCAAAGTCATAAAATAATAGACCAAGCACAGTGTTTCAGCACGAGAGTGAAGCAGCTATAGCGTGAGTGGCAGCCGAAGAGGGCTACAGCATGGATGAAGGCTAGGCCAGACCGGACTCTCCAGTTTCCCTGGGTCCCCAGGAGTCAGTCTGAAAAATAGGGGACCAATATATGGACTTTTATGGGGGATACAGGAGCAGAATACTAAAGCCAGTAGCCCCTGTGTTTTTCTCGCAAAGCCTTTTCTGCAGAACCACATGTGTGAACTAGAAAAAAATAATAATAATAATGTACCAGTTCCTGTATATGCCTGAATGCCCTATTCCATTTTTGGACCGAGACCTGCTTGCAAAGCTTCAAGCACAGATATCCTCTGTTGAAGGAAGAAAAAAATGAAACTCAAAATCTGCTGGCCTGATGGTGTTAACTGTCCCCAAGAAGAAGAATGGCGGTTCTATTCACCTGCATCCAAAGCAACAAGCTGTACACTTACCAACCTCATAGCCCCACCTGGAGGATGGGCAGAAGATAATCCACCTGGCCTAGCGAAGAACATAGCCCCTGCCATTGTCACCCTCAAGCCAGTCAAGAAGCCTGGGACAGGTGATTACCGCCCAGTGCAGGATCTAAGAAGAATGAATGATGCAGCTGAAACTATACAACCAGTGGTACCAAAATCCTTATATTCTCTTGGAACTGATCTCTGCTGAAGCTATACATTTCATCATTCTGGACTTAAAAAGATGTTTTTTTTCTGCATACGCTTAGCCCAAGACCCCACTACAAGGAGGCGGGGCCAACTCATCTGGACAAGATTACCTCAAGAATTCAAGAACTCGCCTCACTCAGCAAAAGATTTGACAAGTTATCCAGAAACTCCAGAAAAAAAAAAAAAGAAAAAAAAAATTCTACTTCAATATGTGGACAACTTGCTCATAACCACCAACTCAGAAAGTGAATGTCCACCAGCCACCAGTGAACTCTTGCACCTTTTTAATGAGGCTGGATACAAAGTCTCAAGAGCCAAAGCATAATTATGTCAAACAAGTTAAATACCTAGGATTCCAGTTGTCCAGCGGAATTCGACGCCTGGAACCCTTACCAGAACGCAAAGCAGCTGTATGCAGTATTCCTACTCCAACCACCAGGAGGCAAGTGAGAGCCTTCTTGGGTGCCACAGGGTACTGTTGTATATGGATCCCCAATTTTGCGCTGCTAGCAAAACCATTGTATCACATTGTATCAAGCTACCAAAGGAATGAAAAAGTCTCCATTGGAATGGGGACTTGAATAGGAATGCAGTCTTTTGATCTTTGAAAACCGCTCTGATGTTATCACCAGTTCTGGGTCTACCCGATGTCCAGAAAACCTTGCAGTCTCTATGTTCATGAGTCGCAAGGAAATGTTCTGGGAGTGTTGACTCAATCTCTTGGACCTTATTTGAGAAGCTGTTACAGCTACAGCCTTCCTAGTAAGCAAAAACTAAAAGAAAAATCCCTTTGAGACAGAATCTTCAAGTTACTGTACCACACTCTGTTCTAACCAATATGAAATACAAAGGAAATTACTAGCTAACAAATCTATGAATGTTGAAGTATTAGAGTATGTTGTGTGAAAACCCCAGATACAACTGAAGGGTCAGTCAAGCTTTCAATCCTGCTATGTTGTTATCAGTTGGTCTTGATCCCCTGATCATGACTGTTTAGAAATTATGGACACTGTATTCTCAAGCCACCTGGATTTGACTGATGTCCCTATGGAGAACCCTGAACAGACTTTCTTTGTGGCTGAAGGCAGTTTCATCATCAATGGACATTGTTGTGCTAGATATGCAGTGGTGACCCCTGATTTGGTAGTTGAGTCCTCAGCCCTGGCCCCAGAAACTTCACCACAGAAAGCTGAACTGATAGCCCTCACTAGAGCACTAACAATACGAAAAGAGCCCTGTCTAAATATGTACCCAGATTTCAAGTATGCCCTTACAACCTTGCATGCCTATGGGGCCCTGTACAAAGAATGAGGGTGGATAACCTTAGGAAGCAAGTCCATTAAGTATAGCCCCAAGATATTGATATTAATAGATACATACTGCCTATAGATCTCAGAATTTAGGAAAAGTAGAATGTATGAATAGAACCCTGAAATCTCAGTTGTCCAAACTTTGCCAAGAGGTTTACCTGAAGTGGCCCCAGGTTCTTCCCATAGCCCTTCTTAGGATATACTTAGCCCCTGCTAAGTCTTTAGGAGTTTCCCTTTTTTGAGATTCTGTATGGGCAACCCCTGCCTATTGTATAGGAAATAAAAGGAGATATGAGACAGATAGGATCTGAAATTATTAGATATGAACTATTGGTTTTAAGTTCTGTTTTGCAGGAGTCTTCATACCTGAGTACAAAATCGATTACTCATCAATTTGCCTGAACCCCTGCATCCTTTCAAGCCTGGAGTCTCGGTGTGGATCAAAGAGTGGAGAAAGATACTGTTAGCCCTGCATTGGAGAGGACCCTATGTCGTCATCCTGTCAACTCCAACTGCAGTAAAAGTCGCAGAATTTGAACCTTGGACCCATCATAATCAAGTGAAGCCAGCAGCTGCTCTTGAACCTGATCACTGGACTACTGTACAGCATCCTGAGACTCCATTGCACCTCACCCTACGACAACAACCACGGACCTAAGACTTATTGGTCCCTCAGAAACTGCACTGTTTCAAGACTGTTTGTTTATCTGAAGGTAAGCCTCACATCTGGAAAAAAAAAAAAACTGCAATCATCAGAAAGAGACTGTGTTGTGTTAAGAAATTGAATCTTCTAAGAGACTGTGTTTAAATACTCTGAAAAGACTGTTTTGATCTCCTAAAGAGTGAACTGCTCTAAGGAAGCAATAATAGCCTAAGAGACTATGCTATGATATTTTAAGAAATTGAGACATCCCAGAGGACAGTGATACTTTGGAATCTACAGCCCTACTCCTGCCAAAAAGCTGGTAGGTCTACGTACGGCAGAAGCTTGAGGATCTACAATCAACCCTACATCTGTTATCTGTTGTGGAAGTCGACAGTTCCACCAATTTTCCAGAGACTATGCCCATTATGAATTATTATTATTGCTTTATTTTGGCAGCAGCCTTGGAGTGCTTTGAAATGACTTTTGCCTTATCTCCCTGGGCAGCCTGTATAAGTACAACATGAACTGGATCATTCTTCCTATACTTGCATTGGTATACTCTCCAATCCAAAAGTTGTTCTAGATCTTGACTTTCTACAAGGCTATGCAAGCCACCGTTGCAATTCCTCATACCACCACCAGAACTTGTTTCTTGAACTTACTGGAGCAATAGCATCTAGTCTCCACACTTCTGACTGTTTCTATTGTGGAGGAACTAAGATGGGAGATCAGTGGCCCTGGGAGACGCAAGAACTGAACTATTCTATCCTATACAATCAGACTGATTTACATAATACTACTAGTGAGTGGGTATTGGCCCACCCCATTGTTGACAGTTTGTGTTTTGTTCGGACTGGACCACAATCTACTACGAAGGATGGACAGCTGGTCTGTCTAAATCAGAAGCTTTACGACAGCACAACAAAAGATGCAACTGAACCTTCTAATCCTTTAGTTCTTTTTCCCACTCTTGCCAAACTATGGACTTTGACTATCTGCCTGTTGCTCCCTTGTTTCTTGCCATTTTGCTTGCAAATGATAACTTCAGTTATTAATAACACTGTAGAGCGTAAGACAGCTACAAAGATGCTAGCTATGTGAACTTACTACCCTATACCACAGAGTGATACCTTTACCTAGTATTATGTGATTTGATTCTCACACCTTATTAACATGCGGGTGAGAATAATCAAAGGGGGGAATGTGGTAGGCGACGGCCTATGATCCATGCTAATTGAACTAAGCAGACAGGCCTGAGCAGCTTGACCTGTAACTGAAGCCTGTAGTTAGGCCCAGAGGAATGAAAACCCCCCTGAATGATGACACCATAGAATTGAAACTTAACTCAGTTTAACTGAACATAGCTAAGCAGAAACGAAACTTAGAAAATATAGAAAAACAAGTTTAATTGGTACTGATAAGGTGTGCTACGCTTCTATGGAATTAATTAACTCTGCAAAAAGCAAGGTTACAGTGCCCTGCTTCCCATATGTTTTAACAAGCTAAGCGACCTTGGAGGAGAGATGTAACAAGTTAGAGACACTGACCATTGTAATTGGGACTAGAAGGGGGGCAACCAGGTGCTGAGCCCAGACCAGAGTCCCGATTGGGTAGCCATATCAGTACCGGGACCAATAGATGGGTGAGAGGGGTACTGGGACCAATGAAAAGTTTGCCTATGCTTAGAATGGACAAGAAAGCTATAAAAGTTGTTGTTTTACTAGAAGCCATTGCTCAGCCATTTTGAAATTGCTTATTGCTTGAGCCATGTGCACATTAAACTGGCTTGGATCCTTGAAAAGACTCCTGGATTTATTTATTGCATGCTTATCTGCTGCTACATAACCATTAGGCTACTCCTCCATTAAATGCATACTTAGGTTTTCAGTTCTCTTCTCATATATCTTCTGGCACAGGCTCCAAATCATTTTGGTTGCCTTCCTCTGAACCATTTAAAATCTTTTTATATCCTTTGTGAGATATGGTCTGAAAAACTGAACACAACACTCCAAATGAGATCTCACCAATGAGTTGTACAGGAGGCATTAATACCTCCTCTTTTCTTCTAGTTATTCCATTCTGTATGCAATGCAGCATCCTTCTGGCTTTGGCTACCACCTTGTCACAGATACTTTCCACACCCCTGACAGTTAACATGGTGGTGTTGCACCTAATGCACCATAGTTTTGATGTTTTGGCCCTTTAGGTGCAACACCTTAGCGCTCTTTAGTAAAATGGCCCCTTAATGTCACTTTCTTATGACGTTTTTCTGCCAGTGCTTATTTAGGTTGATTAATGTTAGCTATATATTTTTGAGCTTTCTAGCTTATGATGTTTCTTAAACTTCAGGAAACCCAAAGGTTAAGAATCTGGGAACAGATAAGAGTTATGTTGAGCTTATTTGTATAATAAGATTGATGGCCCCTGTTAATTAGGTTTGGTAGTCTTCTTCTGATATCAGTTTATTAGATTTCATGTTTCTTTTTATCCTGCTTCCACTATCCTGGGAGTTATGCAATGCTATTTTTTTATCTTGTGTCTATGTTGGCCTTTATCAACTACAGCTAATACTGTTTTCCTAAATATTTTTTCTTGCTTCCTTATTCAAGTGTACGCTTGATAAATAATATGTTAAATGCAAATTTTAAAAAATCTTTGGAATGTCACTGTCCAAATATCAATTGTATTAAATCTTGCCATTTTCAACTAGTCAGTCCATATCACATTCATTCTTTCTCTTCCCTTCAGTTTTGCTCTCCTCCTAGCCAGTGCTGCTATCATTTATTTATTTTATTTATTTACATTCTCTTATATACCGCGCTATTCTGCATCAGTGCGGTTTACATTGAACAAACTGAAATTACATTGAACAGGGTATTATAACTTGGAGATAACTAATTTACAGGGAACAACGCAAAAGCAACTCTTTGAAAGAACTTAGCAGGATAGATTACTAGGCAGCTAAATTTAGCTGGCTAAATTCTGGGTAAGCCTAAGAATGGTGGTAAGTTGAGAAAAGAGGTTACGTATGCAGCTAGTACTGAGTTTCAGCACTAGCTTCCTAACTTGGCCAACAAAATTTCAAAAGCAAGCCTAAATCTGGACAAATGTAAAGAGTACTCATTGGTCGGATCTCCCCTTTCTGTCTTCCTCTTGTCATTTAAAACAATGTCCTTTCACAGTAGCACCCTCCAAAACTCTATTCAGAAAGTTCTATAAACTTGTGTATCATCCAACACTTCGGTGACAAACGCCTGCTGCTCTTCAATGGAGAGCATCAGGTCTTTGTCACAAAAGTTTTAGCGAATTTTTGAGACCACATTTTATGGGGCAATTCTGGACGATTTCCTGATGCAGAATCTTTCAAAATTTGTTGGTTCGAAACGCGGTACTGCATCAATGATACTGGACTGCTTCCCATGTGTTTTCCAATGCCTCAGCTTCAATTAAGTGATTCAATAATCTTTAATGTCCTTTTCTACATGAAGCATTTTGTAACGACAATTATGCCCACTTGTCCTTATAGCATTGTACCTAGGCAGGTGCCTACCCTTGGTGCCCTGCTTTTAAATTACCCTCTTAGTGCAGATGTTTTTCAGACTATTTTTTAAATGGTGATGCATTAGCATATCATAGGGGATATTTTAGAAGCCCTATTCATGCTTTGGACATCTGAAAACAGGCATACAAATGTCCAAAGCACGCAGATGTCTCCAGAGCCATTTTAGAAGCTGGGTCTGTAGACATCCTCAGTGCAAGGACGTCAAAGTCTGAAAAGGGGCATGGTGGATGCATGGCTGGGGAGTTCTGTAGATCTCAGACGTTGCCGCCGGATCTCAGAAACATCATGTCTGGAGTTGCATCAAAAGTTATACCTGCTTGAAGCATGAATAGGCATGGGAAAAGTAATCAGTTTGTCAGACAAATGTCTGGAGCAAGTGCTACACTAATGCCCCCTTTATTTTACAGTATGTCAATGAACAATGACGGGGAATGGGGGTTTTTATTTTACTATGCCACTGTCATCTCCTTATCCTAGCTTGTATGAGATGGATGTTCCTGCCACATGCTTTCCTAAGAAGGATGTCTATGTGTACGCCGTCTGGGATGTCGGAATTCAAAACAGCATGGAACAAGCACAACGGATCCCTTTATAGCAATAGGATAAAAACAAAATAAATTGAACCATCTAACTTCTCAACAAATAGGGGTGTCCTACATAGAGTGGTGGGTCCACCCCTAAACAAAGACATGGGGAGGGGTGGCCTGCACAGAGTGACGGGTGCACCTACTCTTGCAGTATATTTGCTGGGCAGACTGGATGGACCATGCTGGTCTTTATCTGCCATCATTTACTATGTTACTAAAATCAGCTGGAGACATAGATGTCCCTGTTTTTATGGCTTAGATGCCCCCTGTTTGACTTGGATGTCCTTTCAAAAATGCTTTTTCATTAGTTTACGATATCAGGCTTTATGCATTTTGTTTGTTTACCATATGCATAAAGTAAAATGTGTGCTAAAATTTAGCATATTTTATTACTTTTATTACATCAGATCCTATGTGACTATCGATATCTATGATAACTGAGATCATCTGTAATAACATAAGTTCTTTTTCTGAGCAGATATGAAGAACATAAGATATGCCATACTGGGTCAAACCAAGGGTCCATTGAACCCAGTATCCTTGGCATTCTGCAGAGTAGCAAACACATCTATGTCTGGAATTCCCCAGGTTTGGAAGATGTAGGACATTGTGTTCGGATGGAGAAACCATGCATGGGGAAAAAGGATCTGACTCAGCTTGTCTGCCAGGACACTGAGCTCCCTCGGAAGGTACACTGGTTGGAGGAGTATTTGATGAGAAATGGCAAAAGACCACAGGTGAAGATTCTCCTCGCAGAGGGGCCATGAGCCTGTTCCTCCCTATTTGTTCACATTGAACATGGCGACTTGGTTGTCCATCCTGACTAGGACCTGTTGTGCCCTGAGGTGGTGTTAAAATGCTCGGAGGGCATTCAAGATAACATGGAGCTCCAGAAGACTGATTTGGAGGTGTGACTTGTGTGTTGACTACAGCCCTTGTGATGCCAAGGTATGCTCCCCAATCTAGTTTGGAGGCATCCATTGTCAGGGTGCATTGAAGTGGAGGCATCTGAAAAGGTGATCCTACGAGCAGATTTTCTGGAGAACACCACCACTGAAGAGATGTGGTTAGAGGGGCAGTGATCTGGATTCTGGAAACGGCTCGAGGCCTGCGTTCATTGGAAGTCAAGAGTCCATTGGGCTGTGTGCATATGTAATTGGGCATATGGAACTACATGTACTCTAGAAGCCATGTGTCCGAGGAGCTGCAGCATTTCACGGGCGGTCAGATGGTCCTGTTGGAGCATCTGGGGTGCTAGTTCAACTAGATAGGTACAGTGGATTTGGGGCAGAAATGCCCTAGACTGCTGGGTGTCCAGTAGGGTTCCGATGAACTCTAGCTTTGAGTTGGAGCGAGCTGGGATTTTGGGAAGTTTATGACAAATCTCAAGTATTGTAGTACCATTATGGTAAGATGTAAGGAAAGCTGTACTTCCTGGGAGGTATCTGCTTTTATGAGCCAATCATCTAAGGTAAGACGAATATCCCCAGAGACCATATATATGCGAGTATGACCGTCATGCTCTTTGGGGGGGCAGAGGCGAGCCCGGAGGGAAGGACTCTGTATTGATAATGTTTTCCCTGAAAGGTGAAGCATAGATATTTCCTGTGTCCTGGATGGATGAGTATATGTGTGTATGCTTCTTTTAGATCTAGAGAATGGAGCCAGTCTTGAAGAAGAGTCCCGAGAAAGAGTATCTTGAACTTTTCATGGACTAGAAACTTGCTGAGGTTTCTGAGGTACAGAATGGGCCTGTATCCTCCAGTCTTTTTTGGAATGAGGAAGTATGGAGAGTAGAACCATTCCCTGCTGGGATGTCGGGACATTCTCTATGGCGCCCTGAGACAGAAGAATAGATACCTCTTCCTCTAGGAGAGCAGTGAGTGAGGGTTGCGTTTACAATTCCCCCATGAAAGTGGACGGGGGTAGAGTTTGTAGAAAGAATTATTTACAGCTGCCTTCCTTCTAGCAGGTCAGCTGTTGTTCTAGACAGTCTCTTTAGAGTAGTGTTTTTGACTCTGAGAGGCCTTATCTTGCCAGTCTTTGCCAAAGAGGTTTTCACTGTTCAAAATCTGAGGCTTGAAGTTATGTAATTCTGCAGGCACCAATGCTTATGCATTCAAAAGCATCAAAGGTGACCCTATTGACAAACTTCAATACATTTTGGCTATGCTTGACAAGGGTGAGATAGTCTGCCCTCTTGTCATCTGGGAGGAGAGGAGCAAAGACTTTGAGATCCCTGGACACCTCCTTGAGGAACATTCCGATGTAGAGGATATAAGAGTTGATCCTAGCAGAAAGCATGGATGCCTGGAAGCATGGATGTCCAGAAGCATGGATGCCCAAAGGTATCGAGGGTTCTCTATTCTCTACCTGGAGGGTTAGAGCAGTGGGTCTTTGAGCTTTTGATTCAGCGCATTGCGATTCAACCACCATGGAATGGTGGGGAAGCTGCAGCTTTTGAAAGCTGGGACACTCTGGTACCCGACAGATGGTATCGAGTCGTCTACTGTGAGATGAGACCATGAGAGAAGTCTCCCACATACGGAACATAAGGTCATGAAGGATGCAGTGCACCGGCAGAGTGGCTGCCTCTTTGGGTGCCGTTGGGTATTGGAGGATCTCCAATTCCTCCACCCTTGGTTCCTTCTCTGATGTTACCGTGATGGAGAGACCGTTGGCTAGGTCTCAAATGAATTCCTGGAAGGACATGTCTTCCAGAGGTGACATGCGTTGCTGTTGTGGTGGGGAAGGCTCTGAAGGAAAGTCCTGGAGGCCCTGGGAATTGAGTGACTCCAGATCCAAAGCACTGGAATCAGAATCGGATGACTCAACGAGTACGGTGTTCACCCAAAGTGAGATGTTGGTGCCGATGCTATGACCTAATGGGAGACAGTCAACATGGCTTTAGACAAGGAAGATCTTGTCTTACTAATCAGTTATGTTTTTTTAAGGAGTGAATAATCAGGTGGACAAAGGTGAGTCGATTGATATTGTGTATCTGGACTTTCAGAAAGCCTTTGACAAGGTCCCTCATGAGAGACTTTTGGCAAAACTAAAGAGTCATGGGATAGGAGGCAGTGTACTATTGTGGATCAGGAACTGGTTTAAAGATAGAAAGCAGAGGGTAGGGCTAAATGGCCAATTTTCCCAATGGAGAAAGGTGAATAGTGGTGTACCCCAAGGATCTGTGCTGGGCCCGCTGCTTTTTGACATATTCATAAATGACCTGGAAAGTGGAATAACGAGTGAAGTTATCAAATTTGCAGATGACACAAAACTATTTAAAGTTGTTAAAACCCAAGAGGATTGTGGAAAATTGCAAGAGGATCTTGATAAATTGGAAGACTGGGCATCAAAATGGCAGATGAAATTTAATGTGGACAAGTGCAAGGTTATGCACCTAGGGAAGAACAACCCAAACTATGGTTACACAATGCAAGGTTCCACATTAGGAACCACCACCCAGGAAAAAGATTTAGGCGTCATTGTGGATTCCATGTTAAAACCCTCGGCCCAGTGTGCAGCGGCAGCCAAGAGAGCAAATAGAATGCTAGGTATGATAAGGAAAGGAATGGAAAATAAAACAAAAGATATTATAATGCCTCTATATCGTTCCATGGTGAGACCGCACCTTGAATATTGTGTGCAATTCTGGTCGCCGTATCTTGAAAAGGATATAGCGATTTTAGAAAAGGTTCAGAGAAGAGCCACCAAAATGGTAAAGGGGATGGAAGGATACTCCTATGAAGAAAGGCTAAAAAGGTTAGGGCTCTTTAACCTGGAAAAGAGACGGCTGAGGGGAGATATGATAGACGTCTATAAATTAATGAACGGAGTGGAACGGGTAAACGTAGATCGATTGTTTACCTTATCAGAATATAGAAAGACTAGGGGACATGCAATGAAGCTACAGGGTAAACTATTTAAGACTAATAAAAGAAAATATTTTTTCACTCAACGTGTAATCAAACTCTGGAATTTGTTACCGGAGGATGTAGTAAAGGCTGTTAGTGTAGCTGGGTTTAAAAATGGTTTGGACAAGTTCCTGGAGGAAAGGACCATAAATCATTATTAAGAAGGGACCCAGGATATCAATGCTTGAACCAATACACGCATTGTGGAACCTGTGTCCCTTGGGGAAACTGCTAGGTACATATGACCTAGATTGGCCACTGTTGGAAACAGAATACTGGGCTTGATGGACCTTGGTCTGACCCAGTACGGCATATCTTATGTTCTTATGAGGTACCGGTCTCAATGAGCTTTTTGGGCTGGGTACCAACATTGGTAAAGTTTCAAGGGGGGGCATCGATGACAGTGATGTCAATGCCATTTGCATTGGTCCTGATGCCAAATCCACAACTGGCATCAACATCGGTACCAGTATCGATGGGATGGTGCCTGGATCCAGGACTTTATCATAACTGAGGCTGCCAGGAGAGCTGCTAAACTCCGCTTGATGGCCAGTATATGCTGGTTTATCGAGATTGCTGATGTTTGGATATTGGTCAAAGGTAATTGCGCTACCATCCCAGAGCATGGCACTAGTAGCTCTCCAGAGGCAGAGACTTCATGAGCATCCTGGAGCCCATATGAGGCTTTGGAGAGCAGGGCCTCCCACTGGGGCTGTTTGGCAGGCAGATCCCCCTCCAATGAAACTGCCAAGAGATCTCGATACTTTGAGCGAGATATACCCCTGGAGGTTTTGTCCATCTTTGATGTGAACTTGTGCTTGGACTTTGAGGATATCTGTGATCCATGAGAGGAGGATGAGGCCCTCAACAAAGTGGACACCAACAACATCGTGTCTGAAATGTAGAAGCCTTTGAAGGATGGGAAGGCTATGGCAGCCTTAAGGTCTAAAAGAGCATCAAGATGCCAGGATTTTTTTTTTGAAAGAGAAAACCTAGATTTAAAAAAAGAAAAGAATAAGGGGCCAGGCGATGTCTTCGACAGTGCCGGCGTCGATGGGAAGGCAGAGGCGCTATCCACAAAAAGAGAAGTTTTTTCTGCGGTGACAGGATTTGTTTCCTGCTGGCTCTGTGGAAAATGAAGAATTGAAGAGAGGGAGTTGGGAAGGCAGTCATGCAGGTGCAGTGGGGTGCTCCCAAAGGCTTTACAATTGGATGCTGGGGAGCGTTCCCATGTGGGTTCTGTTGGTACCGACGTCACTAAGACTACATTCCTCCTTGTTCCTGGAGATATAACGTTTATGAAGAATGACAACTATTTACAGAAAGTATAATGAATATGTCCACTCTCTGCCTCTAACATGCCCATCCTCCACCCTAGCATGCATGTGTATTAGTATTCCCAGCTGGCAGTTACCACAGGCTCAAATGCACGATAACCAGTTAGCAGCTTTTCATAAAAGGGCCCCCTAGTGAAGGCTTCTTACCACTGCTGCCACTTTCAGTATACAAATGAACTTTTTTTTTTTTTTTTTTTAGAAACTGTAGTTGTAACACAGGAAGAAATGGCAGTGTTGCCAAGATGCTGTCTCTCATGACAGAGCTGTAAGTTTAGATGAATTTTAAAGATCTGGGGCAGCAGAGGTCCAGAAATTTGGATTTTATATTCTCTCAGTTTCAGTTACAGTTATATCATGAAGGGCCTTTCAGTTAAATCCTACAAGAGGCAGACAAGAAAGGGAGATATGAAAGCCTTAAGACTGTTAAAATTGAAAATATAAAGCTTAGCTCTTTCAGGAAAAATTAGGGGCTCTTTTACTAAAGTGTGGTAAGTGCAAACACTCGCTGCATCTTTACTGGCAAAATTATAGGTGTAGCACGTGCAAAGCTTGGCCATTAAATACAGGGTGTGTGCCCTGCTTTTAGCACATTTCTTGCATGGGAGCTACATTCCTTGCCTTAACAGGTATTACTCATTCTACTTGCTGAGGCAGGCAATGTGGTCCCGGTGGCAAAGACAGCTGAGGCACAGTGGCTGCAATCTTCAGACTCCCTCTCAGATTCATCCCTTCCCACAACCCCCCTCATGAGCTTCAACCCTCACAGCTCCCCATGGGCATTCTCCACACTAGTGATCACAAACTCTCAATCTTTAACCCCCTTCTTCCAGCAAACCCCTCCCCGTCTCAACCCCTCTCCCTTGAAATGGACATACAACATTTAATCAAAATCCCCTCTCTGGATTTCCCACCACAAAAGCCCTTTACAATAAAGACCCTACTCTGGATACACCGCCCACCTCCTGTGCTTCCCTGGCTCTTACCTGTGGACATCGGGGTAGGAATAGTCCACCCTCTGCTCCTGCTGCAGCTTGTTAGAGTTCCAATGAGGCAGCCTTCACACCTAGCAGTAGTCTCATGGTATTACTGTTAGGGACTGTCTGTGTTGCTGGGAATGCTTGCATGGGGGGAGGGAGTGTAATGGGGGGGAGGGGGGGAGCTAGAAGGACTGTGGTGAGGGGGGAAATGGAGAGGGGGTCTGTGGCAAAGGAGAGTTTGATTGTGGGTGCATGTGCCCCAAGGAGGAATGCTGGGGTGTCGCTGCATGTCAGAACTGGACAGCAACCATGCTACCAGGCTGCCAGCAGTATGGCTGCAATAACGCTCACTCTTGAGGTGGCGTTAAGTAAAGTGACACTATTGGAAGTCATTACAGCTAGCATGTTGTGCCATCTCACATGCTAGCTGACACCAGCTGATGTGCCCATCCCATCATGTTAAACGTGCTTACTGTGGAAGTTTTACCACACTAAATGCTCTTAGCACACTAAATGCTCTTAGCAACCCCACGGTTACCATTACCTAAGTTTAGTAAAAGGGCCTCTTAGTTGTGAAGCCAATACATAGCTCATAAAGATGTTTTTAGTGAAAGAAAGTGTTGGCTGGATGTGAGAAACCAGCAACTCTATTAACATTGCATGTTACAAGGAAAATGTCATGCAGTGATTTTTATAATTAGTTAATTAGTTAAGTATATGATTGCTAAGTTTCCACACTATCCACGTGCTTCCTGTAATGCCATATCTATTACAGTCTTATTAGAGAATCATTAGGGGATACATTTATCATTCTTTCCAAGATGAATATTGATGGTTAATAAACAAGACAGTGCAATCTACTAAATTCAAATAAAATAATCCAAGTTATTTGAAAAATGAGCCACTCAGGTCTTCAGGATATCCACAATGAATTAATTTGCATACAATGGATGCAGTATATGCAGATCTATTTCATGAATACTCATTGTGGCTATCCTAAAATCCTGGATCCAAGAGTTTTTAGAGCAGCTAAGGATTTGATTAGAGGGTTAGGAGATGAGGTGAAGTGGAAGTGGCAGTGTTTTTATCCAGTTGATCATCTCTAAAAGAGATTTATTTAGATTATGATCCATGTCACATACCCTAGACTCTCTTCCATCACACATCACTGTTTCTTGGTGTGTAGTGGGTTTCCATTACTTCTGCTTCTTAAAAGTAAATAGAAATATGCCATTTATGAGATTGATAGACTGATGATTACATTGTGGAGGATCACTGTAGTTAGTATTGCTGCCTTTTCCCCTTTACCTGAGATTCTTATTACATTAAGGGGCATGCTTAGTAAAGAGCGTTAGCTGCTATCACAGTGTTAATGTAGAAAGAGCGCCCGGTGAAAGTAGCTAATGTAGGAAAAATACATGGCAAAATGGGTGGCAGCAGCCGCATCTGCTAAGCATGCCCTCCTGAGATCCCTGAATCTTCTCTGCGCTATCTGCAGGAGAAACGCTTTGAACACCCCCTGCAGATACCATGGTACTTTTGCAGCTAATGCAGACTTTTTGCAGCTATCGCCCGGTGTTAGTTGCAAAAGCCTAATGCACTTTAGAAAACATGCCTTTAAATTTAAATAGTGGCTATTGCATATTGGTATGTTGAGTGTTTGGTTTGGATAGTTTTGAATACTTTTTGGTGTATAGTGAGTTTCCATTACTTCAGCTTTCCCCCCCCCCCCCCATTTAAACTTTATTGATTTTCCTAAGAACAAAGCAATGAGACCATCAAGACTTATATTATTCTTCCTGATACATCCACAATTCCTTCAGCAGTACAACCATGTTCTCCCCCCACCGAATGTAACCGCCTAGCTGCTACCTGCTATAGGCGGTATATCAAGTAAATAAATAAATGCCCTCCCCACCTCAAATTTCACATAGTCACCAGAACACAAAAACCAGCCTCTCTTGTTTCTACAGATTAACAACTTTTATAATTCTAGTAAGACTCTGACCAGCTAGAGTATACACCTCAAGCTTTAGTAAAGACATCAACCTTTTTATGCTTTAGGGTTGTTAGTTTACCCATAATATACATGTTACTAAGCCTCCATCTTACTTTCTCTAACTTTGGAGAGTCAACTTGCCTCCACATGTGAGCGATAGCCAGTCTGGCCTCTGAACACTCCATTTTAAGAAACAAACCTGCCTCAATGGACATATTTGGAGTTTGTAGCTGCAATGCAATGTATGCCTTTGAGTCAGTGCTGACTCCAAGCAACCCAGCAGCTCCTGGGTTTTCTTGGCAGTGTGACCGGAAGTAGATTGCCAGGCCTTTCTTCTAAGAGGGAAACAAAGACAAACATATAATTTTTGTCGGAACTTTCACCATGAAGAAATCAATTCCTCTTGAGGTGTAATGTTCCTTTTTTATCTTTTTTTAGTGGAAAACCACAGTTTAGGTCCTGAGAGAATTTTCCCTCAACACCAGATTTCAAACTTCAATTACTCAACAGAGAGATCACTTAGCTGAGTCAAAGTACGCGGGTCCAATCTTCATTGTATCCAGCTTTAAACATTCGAGTGCAACATTCAAGTGCACAGCTCCAAGGCAGTATGGAATCACCGCAATTTCCAGCTCAGCTATTATTTGTATCCAAAGTGTGGCAACACCGCCGAGATAAACCTATCTCAGTCCAGTAACCCAACGTTGTGTTTCTGGCCAAAGGCATCCCTGGCCCTTTCTCAAACCATGTCGCTCACTTCACCTCCGGATACCAATCCTATTTAAACTCCCTCAAAGGTAATCACATGGTCAGTTGATGATAACGCAAGGGCTCACGGTAGTTGTAGTGTTAAATATCATAAAATACTCCACCAATCTAATGATTGATTTAAGCCAGTAGGTGTTACAGTATTCAAAATATATATCCAAAATTGTTCGCGATAACTTAACAAGGAATCCCTATCACCCCCTCGAAGCATTAGAGGAGCATGATCCAAAATCCTCCATCGTAAATCAGTAAATTGATGATTAGCAGCCTGACAATGTGCTACCATAGGAGCTGATAAAACAACATTTGTAATACGGGATTTATGTTCCTGTAACCGTCTCTTCATCTTTCTGTTGGCTTTTCCAACATATAACTTCGGACACGGACAGATGAAGATATAAACTACAAATGAAGATTGACAATTTGTAGCATACTTGCTGTATATCTGTCGGCCAGTGATTGGATCTTCCCAATATTGACCCTCTACCGTGAAATTACAAAACTCACAAGTAGTACATTGAAAATGACCAGCGGTCACAAGCGGATATTGGTCCCCTGAGTTATGGATAGTCCAATCTGCAATATTTCTCCCACATTGAAAAGCAATCATTAAAGGTTTATTAAAACTGGTATGTAAAGATAAGATAGGCCAATAAGATTTTAAAATCCTCAAAACTGCAGTCGCCAACATAAGCTGAGGGATCTGTTCGCTGTAATGAACCATTAGAATCATTTTATCCCCACCACTCAATATAATTAAAACGTGCTCTGCAGTATGCTTTATTGATAATAGAAAATGGATATCCCCATTACAACAATCGTTGTTTTAAATCCCTTGCTTGTATTTTAAACTCATCCACCGAAGAACAAAGACGACGTAGTCGTACAATTGTCCGACTGGCAATCCTCGTCTCAAAGGACCTGGATGGTAACTAGAGTAATGTAGTAAAGTGTTTCGTTGTACTGGTTTCCGATACAATGTAGATTGAACCTCTGATTGAACTTTAAACAATTTTAGATCGAGAAACTCAATAGTATCTCTGCGGAACTTCAATGTAAAATGTAAATCTGGGGAAAGAGTATTAATCCATATCGCAAATTCATTTAGCATCTGCTCGGTATCGACCCAAAAAAGAAGATATCATCTAGGAACATAGTCCACAGACGAATTTTCTTAAACCATTCAGATGGGTAAATATAAAGAGCCTCAAATTCCGCCATATAGAATGTTGCTACAGAGGGGGCCACCGTAACCCCCATAGCAATACCATGTATCTGATGGTAAAATTTGCCCTCAAATTGAAAAAATGTTTTGGTTAATACAAAACCCAATAGGGACAAAACAAACTCTTTAGGCAATCTAAGTGGTAGAACAAAAGGAACTCGAGACGCCATTTGTAAGGCCCCTTGTTGATTGATATTAGTGTAAAGAGCTTGTATGTCCATAGTAACCAAAAGCCAATCTTTCTTGTCATCTGTCATTCCATGAAGCTTCTGTAAAAAATGAATGAAAAGAATCCCTCACATAAGAGGGGATAGTCGGTAGCAATGGTCGGAAGAACAAATCACATAATTTCGATAAGGGTTCCAACAAGGAGTCACGACAAGAATCAATCGGGCGACCGGGTGGATTCTGAAGATCCTTATGTATTTTCGGTACCATATACAGCACAGGAAGTTTGGGAAATTTTTTATTTAAGAACTGATGTTCCTTCACGGTAATCCAACCAGACTGTAGTGCGATATCAATAGAAGCCTTAATCTCCTGTTGTAAAGTAGGATCCCCATTTAAGGGCGCATAATATTTGAAGCAACGTATGATACCGCGCGGTTTGCGTGTTTTGAAACCACCACATATGTTTCACAAAAGGACAAGAAATTTTCTGGTACTTGGGATAGTATTTTAAATAAATGAGGCTTAGACTTAATAGCCTTATTGGTGGAACGTTTAACGGATGAAGAGAAAACCATAAAGGAACAACTACAACAAATGGAAACGGATTTGATTGGGTCTCTATCTAAAGATCAATTTCAGATTCAATGGAAAGAATTTGAGCCACAATTGAATCAGTTTCACGAGACCGTGAAACAAAAAAAAGTTACCAAATTTAAACACGATACGGGAGACTATGAGAAGAACCAGGTTTACACCTGGAGGAAGAAATTACAAACTGATAAGAGTAAGATCGGGCCAAGACAGGTGACCTTTGAAGAATCAACTGATCATACTACCGACTCTACAGACACCAGTTCTCCTGATAATCGATCGAGAGGAGGTGCTTATCGACGTCCTTTTTCCAGGGGCCGCCCTCAGTCTTACCGGCCTTATCATTCGGAGGAGAGTCGGAGGGGACCGACCACCAGATCCCATACGAGACATCAGTCATAAATATATCCGGGATGGATTTAACAGTTGATCAAGTACAAATCTTACAGTTGGGCCTGTCTTTTGTCCCTACTTCTCATTATCACCCTTTCCGTATTAGAGTTGCTTTGCATCGCTTTTTTCAGAAACTTTGGGTCACTCAGTTTTTTCAAAACCGGGTGGGCGAATGCTTGGTGGGTGACTCCTCTGTAATTTCAAATCCTTCAAAATGGATCACACCGAGACCGTTGGATGCTATCATTGAGATATTTCAGAATTTAGTACTGCGGGATGTACGGAGAATGGAAGAACAGGTTCAGCCAGTTCCTTTTTCAAATTTGTCAAAACAACAATATGCGACGTTACGAACACTAAGCAAACGGCAAGATATTATTATTCAGAGAGCGGATAAGGGTGGAGCTATCGTGATTCAAGATCGGAGTCAATATCAGAGGGTGGTCTATGCTCATCTTTCAGATACCAAATATTATGCGCCCTTAAATGGGGATCCTACTAGTTCTTTACAACAGGAGATTAAGGCTTCTATTGATATCGCACTACAGTCTGGTTGGATTACCGTGAAGGAACATCAGTTCTTAAATAAAAAATTTCCCAAATTGCCTGTGCTGTATATGGTACTGAAAATACATAAGGATCTTCAGAATCCACCCGGTCGCCTGATTGTTTCTTGTCATGACTCCTTGTTGGAACCCTTATCGAAATTTTGTGATTTGTTCTTCCGACCATTGCTACCGACTATCCCCTCTTATGTGAGGGATTCTTTTCATTCATTTTTTACAGAAGCTTCATGGAAAGAGTAGCTACTCACCTGTAACAGGTGTTCTCCAGGAGCAGCAGGAATCAGTCCTCACATATGGGTGTCATCGGCGCCGATGAAGCCCCAGCTTTCCATGAAAGCCTTTGGGAATGCTGGCACGCATGCGCAGTTCCCTTCCCGCCTAAAGGTGACATCTTACCTCAGTCAAATTACATAGCTAAGAAGAGCACACAAAAATGTAAAAACACAAACTACTGTAATGTAGTGGATCTTCCAGAAGCTATGGATCTGAGTGAAGCTGAAGAAAGTGTGTCTGAAACTGACAGCATAGAAAAGCACATGGCCCAGGGTTGCCATGAGCAACGTAAACAAAGAGTGTCACGAGGGGAGAGAACACGCCCAAACTGCAAATAATCCCCGAGCTCAGTGTGTAATGAGAGGCAGCTGGATGAGGGCGGGGTGCAGTTAAGCCCTAGGACATACGCACATAAAAATTACACACCTGAGGATAGGGGGAGAACAGCAAGAGGGAGAACAAGGAGAGTAAGAACAGGAACAGGAAGGAGAGGACTCAGAACCAGGAGGAGTCTCAGCAGGAGAGTTGATGAGAGACCCAGCTGCAGGACTGAAGGAAGCCTTGGTCAGAGGACTGGTTGGGGAAACAGTTGGAGAAAGGGACCAGAGGAAAGTGTCCAAGTTGAAAGCTGCAGGTCCAGTGAAGCAGAGACATCCTGGTCAGAGGACATTTATATGTCAGAGAGAAAGCAAAGGGTAAAAGGCAGGAGAACGCAGCCGTGCTGTGAAAGCCTTATTGACCCAGCTGTGCTGAGAGGTTCCTGTGTGAGAAAGCCGGAAGATAGGCTGTATAAACCTTATAGCAGAGAAACTGAATGTAAATGTTTTCCCTGTGACTGCCAGAGTTTGTGGGGCTCTCCTATAGCAAACTCCAGTATATGTGGTAATCTTCCACCCTGCTCTGTAGCAACGGGGGAAGGGAAGTCTTGAGGCAGTGAAGAGAGACTGTTCTTTGGAGGGACGTATAATAATCCACAAGAATACTTAGCTGGGGGTGAATGTGAAGAAATGCCAACAGAATTTCTTATGGAACAAACCCCAGAAGAAGAAATGGATTGTACGCTGTCTGTAGCAGACCATGTCACGTCTCTATGCTAGAATAGCTGTTTAAAAGTTTTGGTGAAACAGCACTGAAAGCAAGAGAGTTTGCCTTTGAGAAAGGGGACTGCTGCAGTTACGTTTGTGTTCAACTAATTGTTTATCTGAGCTGAAGATA
The DNA here is from genome assembly GCA_033557465.1 of Ichthyophis bannanicus. Classification (NCBI taxonomy): domain Eukaryota; kingdom Metazoa; phylum Chordata; class Amphibia; order Gymnophiona; family Ichthyophiidae; genus Ichthyophis; species Ichthyophis bannanicus. Next base: position 1,046,761,493 of record CM066033.1, read on the forward strand.
GAAGCTGTTTCTGTTCCTGTTTCGTTTCATTTTTGTACCAGAAGTATGGTCATTTTTGTTCTTGTTTTTCTTGCAATGAATCCACCCGGAAGGGGAAATAAAATCCTGTCTTTTGCCTAACTCCACTCGACTACAACTCATTCCTTGCTTAGTAAGAGGGACTACAATACCCAGAAAGCAGTGCAGGGCCAACTGCACTATCCTTCTTGCTAGGTTTGGACACGCCCAGGCTGACCTACCCCCATGCTTTTGCCTCTGGGGAGGGTTACTGGTGACACTATGTACAACTGCAACTCCAAGGGGAGGAGGGAGGGTTGTGAGGACTGATTCCTGCTGCTCCTGGAGAATACCTGTTACAGGTGAGTAACTACTCTTTCTCCAGGACCAAGCAGGAAGTCAGTCCTCACATATGGGTGACTCCCTAGCTCTGGGCTACCGAGGAACCCAGGCTGAACAAGAGAAGTCCCTCTAGTCCCAGCAGCAAAGAAAGGCTTTTCAAGGACACAACCTCCACCGGTAACCCAACAGAGGGCAGGAGTTGCCTAAACCTCAAAGAGATTCCGGAGTACTGCTTGGCCAAAAGCACTGTCCCTACGGGACTCCCTCTCCAGACAGTAATGGGCTGCAAAAGTCTGGCTTGAAGACCAAGTTGCAGCCCTGCAGATGTCTACCAAGGGCACAGAGCGGAGATGAGCCACTGAGGCAGCCATTGCCCTGACACGATGGGCCGTGACCCTACCCTGCAAAGGAAGGTCAGCGGCCTTGTAAGCCCAGGTGATACAGTCAGCCACCCAGATGGACAAGGTACACTTGGACACAGCTAACCCCAATTTATTGGGGTCAAAGGATACGAAGAGCTGAGTAGCCCTTCTATGCCCCTGCGTACGGTCAAGGTAGAAGGATAAGGCCCTCCTACAGTCCAGGGTATGCAAGACTGCTTCAGCCTGACTTGCATGAGGCCTAGGAAGAATGTTGGAAGAACCACCTCCTGATTGAGGTGGAAAGAGACGACAACCTTAGGGAGGAACTTGGGATGAGTCCTGAGGACTACCCTGTTCCTATAAATCCTGGTGTAAGGCCTATCAGAGACCAGGGCCTGAAGCTCACTCACTCGCCTAGCCGAGGTAAGGGCTATCAGGAAAAGTGTCTTCCAGGAGAGGAAGCACAGTGGACAAGTAGCCATCGGCTCAAAAGGTGGGTGAGTCAGTTGCTGCAAGACCACATTCAGCTCCCACTCAGGAGCAGGAGGACGGATGGGGGGCTTGAGCAAAAGCAAGCCCCTGAGAAAGCGGGACACCAAGGGGTGGCCTGACAAAGAATGTCCCTTCACTAGTGAGTGGTGAGCTGCTAAAGCTGAGAGGTGGACCCGAACAGAATTGGACTTAAGTCCCTGATTGGATAAGTGCAGCAAGTACTGAAGCACTACCTGCACAGTACAGGAGAAAGGATCCACTGTACGTAGCTGACACCACACAGAAAACCTTTTCCATTTGAGGGCATAGGCCTTCCTAGTGGATTGTTTTCTAGAGACCAGGACAACCTCCTCAACTTCCTGAGGAAGGCCCCAGAGAGCCAAGACTACCCTTGCAGGCTCCAGGCCATCAAATTGAAAGTCTTGAGATTGGGGTTTAGTAGGGAACCCTGCTCCTGAGAGAGAAGGTCGGGCTGCAACCCCAGAGGCAGTGGGGGATCCACCGCCAGTTGAAGCAGAAGAGGAAACTAAAGTTGTCTCAGCCATCTGGGAGCTACCAGTAGGACCGAGGCCTTGTCCCGAAGAATCTTGAACAGAGTTCGGGCCACCAAGGGCGTGGGAGGAAACGCATACAGGAGGCCCTGAGACCAGGACATCAGAAAAGCATCTGGTGCGATCCTCAAAGGATGTGGTTGCCTGGAGCAGAACTTGGGTAGCTGCTTGTTTAGTGGACTGGCAAAGAGATCTATCCAAGGGAGACCCCACTTCAGGAAGATCTTTTGAACCACCAAGGGATGCAGCTGCCACTCGTGGGGCTGCAGAATCCTGCTCAACTGGTCGGTCAGGCAGTTGTCCTGGCCCGGGAGGTACACCGCCTTGAGAAGCATGTGGTGCTTCAGGGCAAAGGAACAAAGGTCCTGAGTCTCTCGACAAAGGATCGGGGACCTTTTAACTTTCAAAAGGGAGACTATGATAGAATGAGGAATATGCAAATGCAATGTGTGCCTTCGAGTCAGTCCTGACTCCTGGCGACCCAGAAGCTCCTGGGTTTTCTTGGCAGTGTCACCGGAAGTAGATTGCCAGGCCTTTCTTCCGAGGCAGTGGAGGGTTAAGTGACTTGCCCAAGGCCACAAGGAGTGCTAGTGGGAATCGAACCCTGGTTGGTTGGTTACCAAGCCAGTGTTCTAACCACTAGGCTATAGTTAGGAAAAAACTAAAAGGAGCGCTTCCAAAGGTTAAAGACTTACAGCAAGCTTGGGTGTTATTTAAAAATACTATCCTCGAAGCACAGACCAGCTGTATTCCACGCATTAGGAAAAGTGGAAGAAAGTCCAAAAAACTGCCAGCATGGTTTAAAGGTGGGGTCAGAGAGGCTGTTGCTGCCAAAAAAGCAACCTTCAGGAAATGGAAAAAAGAGCCAAATGATGAAAACTGGAAACAGCACAAGCACTGGCAAGTTAAATGCAAAGCATTGATAAGGCAGGCAAAGCGGGAATTTGAGAAGAAACTTGCTACGGAAGCAAAAACACGAAATAAAGACTTTTTCAAGTACATTCGTAGCAAAAGGCCTGTGAGAGAGTCAATTGGACCATTAGATGATAGAGGGGTAAAAGGGGCAGTAAGAGGAAACAAGGCTATAGCAGAGAGACTGAATGAATTCTTTGCTTCGGTCTTTACTGAGGAAAATGTAGGGATGTTACCCAAGACTGAAGTGGTATTTAAAGGTGATACTGCAGAGGAATTGAGAGAAATATCGCTACACGGGGAAGATATATTACAACTATTTGATAAACTGAATAGTGGCAAATCACCTGGACCGGATGGTATACATCCCAGAGTGTTGAAAGAACTGAAATATGAGATTGCAGACCTGCTATTGGTAATCTGTGAACTTTCATTAAAATCATCTGTAATACCTGAAGATTGGAGGGTCGCCAACGTAACACCAATTTTTAAAAAGGGTTCCAGGGGTGACCCAGGAAATTACAGACCGGTGAGCCTGACGTCAGTACTGGGGAAAATGGTAGAAACCATCATAAAGAACAAAATTACACAGCATGTAGATAGTCATGGCCTAATGGGAGACAGCCAACATGGCTTTAGACAAGGAAGATCTTGTCTTACTAATCTGATATGTTTTTTTGAAGGTGTGCATAAACAGGTAGACAAAGGTGAGTCGGTTGATATAGTGTATCCGGACTTTCAGAAAGCTTTTGACAAAGTCCCCCATCAGAGACTTTTGGCGAAGCTAAAAAGTCATGGGATAGGAGGCAGTGTACTATTGTGGATCGGGAACTGGTTAAAAGATAGAAAGCAGAGGGTAGGGCTAAATGGCCAATATTCCCAATGGAAAAAGGTGAATAGTGGAGTACCCCAGGGATCTGTACTGGGTCCGCTGCTTTTTGACATATTCATAAATGACCTGGAAAAGGGTTATCTAGTGAGGTTATCAAATTTGCAGATGACACAAAACTGTTTAAAGTTGTTAAAACCCAAGAGGATTGTGGAAAACTGCAGGAGGATCTGGATAAATTGGAAGACTGGGCATCCAAATGGCAGATGAAATTTAATGTGGACACGTGCAAAGTTATGCACCTAGGCAAGAACAACCCACACTATAGTTACACGATGCAAGGCTCCACATTAGAAACCACCACCCAGGAAAAAGAATTAGGAGTCATCGTGGATAACATGTTAAAACTCTCTGCCCAGTGTGCAGCGGCGGCCAAGAAAGCAAATAGAATGCTAGGTATCATAAGGAAAGGGATGGAGAATAAAACAAAGGATGTTATAATGCCTCTGTATCGCTCCATGGTACGACCGCACCTTGAATATTGTGTGCAATTCTGGTCACCGTATCTTAAAAAGGACATAGCGTTATTAGAAAAAGTACAGAGAAGAGCCACCAAAATGGTGAAGGGGATGGAAGGCTACTCCTATGAAGAGAGGCTAAGAAGGTTAGGGCTCTTTAACCTGGAGAAGAGACGGCTGAGGGGAGATATGATAGAGGTCTATAAATTAATGAATGGAGTGGAACGGATAAACGTGGATCAATTGTTTACGCTATCAGAGTATAGAAAGACTAGGGGACATGTAATGAAGCTACAGGGTAAACTATTTAAGACAAATAAGAGAAAATATTTTTTCACTCAACGTGTAATCAAACTCTGGAATCTGTTACCGGAGGATGTAGTAAGGGCTGTTAGTATAGCTGGGTTTAAAAAAGGTTTGGACAAGTTCCTGGAGGAAAGGTCCATAAACCACTATTAAAAAGGGACACAGGATATCAATGCTTGACCCAGTACAAGCATTGTGGAGCCTGTGTCTTTTGGGGATATTGCTAGGTACGTATGACCTAGATTGGCCACTGTTGGAAACAGGATACTGGGCTTGATGGACCTCGGTCTGACCCAGTATGGCATGTCTTATGTTCTTATGACACAGTGCCGCCCTGCTTGTTCACATAAAACATGACCACCTGGTTGTCTGTTTGAATCAAGACTGAGCGGTGAGCCAGGGCTGAAGAAAAAACTCTGAGAGCCAAGCGGATAGCTCGAAGTTCCAGCAGATTGATCTATTGGGCTGCCTCCCAGGGAGACCAGAGGCCTTGGGTGCACTTGTCCAGACAATGAGCCCCCCAGCCCTTTAGAGAGGCGTCGGTGGTGAGGACCACTGAGTATTCTGGCATTTGGAAGGGCATTCCCTGGAGTAGATTGGGTGGATGTAGCCACCAGCTGAGGGAGGCCAAAAGGGGTTTGGACACCCTTATCTTGTCTTGTAAGTGGCCTAAGGCTTGAGACCACTGAGTGCAAAGGCACCACTGTGCAGGCCTCATATGGAGCCTGGCATTGGGAGTCACATGTACTGTTGAAGCCATGTGACCCAGAAGCCGGAGGCAGAGTCTGGCGGAGACCAGGGACCTGTTCAGAAACTGCTTTGCCACGTCCATCAGTCTTTGAGCCCTGTCTTCTGGCAAGAATGTCTTTGCCAGTTGAGAATCCAATCTTGCCCCTATGAACTCCAAGTTCTGGGAGGGGAGCAAAGTGGACTTTGTGAAGTTTATGACAAAGCCCACCTTTTGAAGCAGAGCAATAGTGTTGAGAGTGGCTTGTCTGGCCTCCAGGGACGTCTGACCCCTGATGAGCCAGTCGTCCAGATAGGGAAAGACAAAAATGCCTTGATTTCTCAGGTAGGCCGCAACCACTGCCAGGCACTTGGTAAAGACCCTGGGAGCGGAGGACAGGCCAAAAGGTAGTACACTGTACTGATAATGGTTTCCTCCCACAATGAACCTGAGGTACTTTCTGTGGTCTGGATGAATGAGGATGTGAGTGTACGTATCCTTTAGATCTAAGGAGCATAGCCAATCTCCCTGCTGGAGGTAGGGCAGAAGTGTCCCAAGAGTAAGTATCTTGAACTTTTCTTTCTCTAGGAACTTGTTGAGGTTTCTGAGGTCCAGAATGGGTCGAAGGCCACCGGTTCTTTTGAGTATTAGGAAATACCTGGAGTAGAATCCGTGACCTTGCAAGTGGGGAGGCACAGGCTCCACCGCCCGTTCCACCAACAGACCATGAAGCTCTTGTAGCAGGAGGTCTGTGTGCAGGGGAGGCCTTGGAGGCTCCCCTGGAAAATGTGGTGGTGGCAGTTGGTGAAAATGGAGGGCATAGCCATTGTGGACTATGTCCAGCACCCAACTGTCCCCGGTGACAAGGGGCCACTGGTGGGTAAAGAGGGCGAGGCGACCTCCTGTGCAGGGTGGGGAGAGCAGTGGAGGAGAGGCTACGCTCAAGGAGTCAAAAACCCCCACCCTGCTGAGTGGCAGCAGGGGCCTGAGGCTTGGGGGTCCTCTGCCTACGGGGCCCATTACCCTGGCCCTTGGCTTGCTGACCCTGGGGGGCAGCTTGGGCAGCCTGATACTGAGGGTACTGTTTGTAGGCAGTGCCCTTCCTCGGGTAAAAGGATTTTTTACCCGAGCCCTTCTTCTTATGTGAAGGGGCAGAGGTCTTCCTCGACAGCCTTGTCCGGGTAAGGTGCTCGGTCTCGAGCTGAGCGGCCTTCTCGGTCACGGGTTTGCCAAAAAGGTTCTCACCTCGGCAGGGGACATCGACCAACTTGTCCTGAACCCATGGCTCGAGGTCCAATGACTGCAGCCACGCCTGGCATCGAGCCACGATGCCGGCAGCCGCTACTCGGGCTGAAGCCTCGAAGCCATCGTAGGCGGCGCGGGAAATGAACTTCGAGCATTCCCGAATCCCCGAGGACAAGGTCTCAAATCTCTGCAAGGGTTCCCCGGAGAGACCAGCAGAGAAGCCGGCCAGTTCTTTGGCCAGGTCCCACAAGTACATGCCCATGTACAGCTGGTAAGACTGGACACGGCAAGCAAGCATCGACCCCTGGAAGCACTTCCTAACAACGCCATCGAGGTTGCGGGCCTCCCTGCCGGAGGGCACCGCAGAGTGCATCTTCTGGCTCTTCAGACGATGCATGGCCGATTCCACAACCATGGAATGGTGTGGTAGCTCTGCTTTCTGGAAACCAGGGCTTTTGCGGAGTTGATAAATGGAATCGACTCGCTTGCTGAGAACCGGTGCCGAGGCCGGGGCCTCCCACATTTGGAAGAGGAGCCATTCCAGCATCGGAGGAACCGGGACAGTAAAGGCCTCCTTCGGAGTAGAGTCGTACTGTAGAGCATCGAGCTCCTCGGCTCGAGGCTCTTCCTCGGGATCGGCAGGGATAGCCAAGGCAGCGGCCATATCCCGGACGAACTCCGAGAACCTAGTGTCCTCCGGAGGGGATCTACTCCGGGGATCAGACTGCGTTGAGTCCGACGGGACGCACCGAGTCTTAAAAGTATCGGGAGACTCCTCGTCCTCCGTCTCCCAGGCGGACTCGTCTGAGGAGGAGTCAGGGTCCGACCCTATGGGGCCCCGAGGCACCCGCCCCGACGCCCCCTCGGTCCCTAACGGGAGGTCGAGGGAGACCTCGACCGAGGACGACTTCGAGCCGCGAGGGTCTCGAGTATCAGCTCGGTCTCCGGGGTTGACTTCGAAGTCGACGTCCCGGTGGTCGGGGCAGATGCACCAGACAGGCTGGCCATCAGTGCCCGCTGCTGCTCCATGAAGGCAGACAGTCTGCACTCCAAGGCTGTCATCCTGAGACTCAGCTCGGGAGACACAGCAGCCACCGACTCGGGCCCCGGCGGCGTCTGGCCCAATGTCGGCTCTCTGGGAGGAGAGTCCATGAGGACTACGGGGCTTACGTGTCCAGCAGACTCTGGCTCCACGCGAGGAACTTTGGCAGGCTTCTCTTGGTTCACGAGCCCGGGACGGCAGTTGGGGGTCTTAGACCTGGCCCTTGAGGGACCAGGGACCTCCTCCGATGCCGCCCTCGCAAGCCGCTTCTTCCTCTTATGTTCCCGGTCGGGGGACCCCCTGTCCGAGGAGCTTCGACAGCACTCGGGATCGGAATCCCGAGATGTCGAGGCCTCAGACGAGGTCCGGGCCCGGCCGGAGGCAGAGTCCGAGAAAACCCTTTCCTTTTGATGCTGTCAACTCTTTAGTGCCTTGGAAGACATCTTCCCACATGGCCCACATGACTTTGGGTCGTGGTTAGGGCCAAGGCACCGAAGGCAGCAGTCGTGTGTGTCGGTGAGAGACATAATTTTCTTACACGGATCACACTTTTTGAAACCACTAGAAGCCATTGGGGAAAAAATAGCCCCAGCGAGGTCAAAAGACCGGCCTTCCAGTGAAAAATGAAAAAAGGGGCGTGAACACCAGCCACGAAGGGCAAAAACCAAAAAATGAAGAAAACGGGCTCGATACCGGTGTACCGAACCCGGCGGGAGGGGAAACGGCGTCGAACCGGAGAAAAAATAGCGAAAATCGCCTAAGAAAAAAATCACTTTTATCTGGGAGAACAGGACACACGTCCGATGGGCTTCTTGGAAAAAAAGAGACTGAGGTAAGATGGCACCTTTAGGCGGGAAGGGAACCGCGCATGCGTGCCAGCATTCCCAAAGGCTTTCATGGAAAGCTGGGGAAATGCTCCGCTGGGGCTTCATCGGCGCCGATGACACCCATATGTGAGGACTGACTTCCTGCTTGGTCCTGGAGAATGACAGATGACAAGAAAGATTGGCTTTTGGTTACTATGGACATACAAGCTCTTTACACTAATATCAATCAACAAGGGGCCTTACAAATGCCGTCTCGAGTTCCTTTTGTTCTACCACTTAGATTGCCTAAAGAGTTTGTTTTGTCCCTATTGGGTTTTCTATTAACCAAAAATTTTTTTCAATTTGAGGGCAATTTTTACCATCAGATACATGGTATTGCTATGGGGGTTACGGTGGCCCCCTCTGTAGCAACATTTTATATGGCAGAATTTGAGGCTCTTTATATTTACCCATCTGAATGGTTTAAGAAAATTTGTCTGTGGACTATGTTCCTAGATGATATCTTCTTTTTTGGGTCGATACCAAGTAGATGCTAAATGAATTTGCATTTTGGATTAATACTCTTTCCACAGATTTACATTTTACATTGAAGTTCCACAGAGATACTATTGAGTTTCTCGATCTAAAATTGCTTAAAGTTCAATCAGAGGTTCAATCTACATTGTATCAGAAACCAGTACAACGAAACACTTTACTACGTTACTCTAGTTACCATCCAGGTCCTTTGAGACGAGGATTGCCAGTCGGACAATTGATTCGACTACGTCGTCTTTGTTCTTCGGTGGACGAGTTTAAAATACAAGCAAGGGATTTAAAACAAAGATTGTTGGAACGGGGATATCCATTATCTATTATCAATAAAGCATACCGCAGAGCACGTTTTAATTACACTGAGTGGTGGGAACAGAGTAGTTACTCACCTGTAACAGGTGTTTTCCAGGAGCAGCAGGAATCAGTCCTCACTTATGGGTGTCATCGACGCCGATGAAGCCCCAGCGGAGCATTTCCCCAGCTTTCCATGAAAGCCTTTGGGAATGCTGGCACGCATGCGCGGTTCCCTTCCCGCCTAAAGGTGCCATCTTACCTCAGTCAAATGACATAGCTAAGAACAGCACACAAAAATGTAAAAATTAAACTATGCACAACTGCAACTCCAAGGGGAGGAGGGAGGGTAGTGAGGACTGATTCCTGCTGCTTCTGGAGAACACCTGTTACAGGTGAGTAACTACTCTTTCTCCAGGACCAAGCAGGAAGTCAGTCCTCACTTATGGGTGACTCCCAAGCTCTGGGCTACCAGGAACCCAGGCTGAACAAGAGAACTCACTCTAGTCTCAGCAACACAGTAAAGGCTTTGCAAGGACACATCCTCCACAGGTAGCCCAACCAGAGGGCAGGAGGGCAGGAGTTGCCTAGACCTCAAAGAGATTCCGGAGTACTGCTTGGCCAAAAGCACTGTCCCTACGGGACTCCCTCTCCAGACAGTAGTGGGCTGCAAATGTCTGGCTTGAAGACCAAGTAGCAGCCCTGCAGATGTCTTGCAATGGGACAGAGCGGAGGTGAGCCACTGATGCAGCCATTGCCCTCACACGGTGGGCCGTGACCCTACCCTGCAAAGGAAGGTCAGCCGCCTTGTAAGCCCAGGTGATACAGTCAGCCACCCAGATGGACAAGGTATGCTTGGACACAGGCCTCCCCAAGTTATTGGGGTCAAAAGAAAGGAAGAGCTGAGAAGCCTTCCTGTGACCTTGCGTACGTTCAAGGTAGAAGGATAAGGCCCTCCTACAATCCAAGGTATGGAGAACTGTTTCAGCCTGACTTGCATGAGGCCTAGGGAAGAAAGTAGGAAGAACCACCTCCTGGTTGAGGTGGAAAGAGGAGACAACCTTAGGAAGGAACTTAGGGTGAGTCCTGAGGACCACCCTGTTTTTATAGAACCTGGTGTAAGGTCTATCACAGACCAAGGCCTGAAGCTCACTCGCTCTCCTAACCGAAGTAAGGGCTATCAGAAAGAGAGTCTTCCAGGAAAGGAAGCGTAGAGGGCAAGTAGCCATAGGCTCAAAAGGTGGGCGAGTCAGCTGCTGCAAGACCACATTCAGCTCCCACTCAGGAGCAGGAGGACATATGGGAGGTTTGAGCAGGAGCAAGCCTCTGAGAAACCTAGACACCAAAGGGTGCACAGACAAGGAATGGCCCTCAACGAGGGAGTGGTGAGCTGCCAAAGCAGAGAGGTGGACCCGAACAGAGTTGGACTTGAGACCCTGATTGGACAAGTGCAGCAGGTACTGAAGCACTACTGACACAGTACAGGAGAAAGGATCCTCAGCACGTAGCTGACACCACACAGAGAACCTTTTCCACTTGACAGCATAGGTCTTCCTAGTGGATTGTTTTCTGGAGGCTAGGACAACTTCCTCAACCTCGGGAGGCAGGCCCCAGGGAGCCAACACTGCCCTTGCAGCCTCCATGCCATCAGATTGAGAGCTTTGAGATTGGGATGCAGCAAGGAGCCCTGATCCTGAGAGAGAAGGTCGGGTTGCAATCCCAGAGGTAGAGGCAGATCCACTGCCAGTTGAAGCAGGAGGTGGAACCAAGGCTGTCTTGGCCACTTGGGAGCTACCAGGAGGACAGAGGCCCTGTCTCGGAGAATCTTGAACAGTGTTCGGGCCACCAGAGGGGTGGGAGGAAACGCATAGAGTAGGCCCTGAGTCCAGGGAATCAGAAAAGCATCTGCTGCTACTCGCAGAGGATGCGGTTGCCTGGAGCAGAACCTTGGCAGCTGGTTGTTCAGTGGACTGGCAAACAGGTCTATGGAGGGAAGCCCCCATCTCAAGAAAATCTCTTGAACCACTAAAGGATGTAGCTGCCACTCGTGTGGTTGCAGAATCCTGCTCAATCTGTCGGCCAGGGAATTCTCCTGGCCTGGAAGATAGACTGCTTTGAGGAGCATGTTGTGCTTCAGGGCAAAGGAACAGAGGTCCTGGGCCTCCTGGCAAAGGGGCTGGGAACCAGTTCCGCCCTGTTTGTTTACATAGAACATGGCTACCTGTTTGTCTGTCTGGATCAAGACAGACTGTTGTGCCAGGGAAGCAGTAAAGGCCTTGAGGGCCAAGCGGATAGCTCTGAGTTCCAGTAGATTGATCTGCTGGGACGCCTCCCAATGAGACCACAGGCCCTGGGTGCACTTGTCTAGGCAGTGTGCTCCCTAACCCTGCAGAGAGGCATCGGTGGTCAGTACCACTGTATGAGGTGGGATCTGAAAGGGCACCCCCACCAGCAGATTGGGGGGGGGGGGTGTAACCACCAGTTGAGGGAGGCCAGGAAACGGTGGGACACTCTGATCCTGTCTCTGAGACTGCCTGAGGCTTGTGACCACTGAGTCCGAAGGCACCACTGGGCAGGTCTCATATTGAGCCTGGCATTGGGGGTCACCTGTACTGTCGACGCCCAGAAGCCTGAGACAGAGTCTGGCGGAGACCAGGGACCTGTGCAGAAACTTGCTGGCGAGGTCTATGAGCCTTTGTGCTCGGTCCACTGGTAAGAATGCTCTTGCTTGCTCCAACCTTGCTCTTGCCAGCTGAGAATCCAACCTTGGGAGGGGAGCAAAGTGGACTTTGCGAAGTTGATGACAAAGCCCACCTTCTGGAGCAGTTCTATGGTCCTGTTGGTGGCCTGCTGAACTTCTAGGGAAGTCTGGCCTCTGATGAGCCAGTCGTCTAGGTAAGGAAACACAAAGATGCCCTGATTTCTCAGGTAGGCTGCCACCACTGCCAGGCACTTGGTAAACACCCTGGGAGCGGAGGTCAGTCCAAAAGGCAGTACTCTGTACTGATAATGGTTTCTTCCCACAATGAACCTGAGGTACTTTCTGTGGTCTGGATGAATAAGGATGTGAGCGTAAGCATCCTTTATATCTAAAGAGCATAGCCAATCTCCCTGCTGGAGGTAGGCAGAAGTGTTCCAAGAGTAAGCATCTTGAACTTTTCTTTCACTAGAAACTTGTTTAGGTTTCTGAGATCCAAAATGGGTCGAAGACGACCGGTTCTTTTTGGCACCAGGAAATACCTGGAGTAAAATCCGTGACCTTGGAAGTGGGGAGGCACAGGCTCCACCGCCTTATTGTTTATTGTTTATACAACATTTGATATACCGCCCCCCATTACATCGGGGCGGTTTACAATATAAATAAAATCAGTAAATCAGAAACAGAAAAGGAAAGTTACAATTACTTGAGAAAGAAAAGAAGAAAGAAAAAAAAGAAACAGAGAACAGGAGAAGATAGAAAGAAAGAGTCAGAGGAATCAGCTAGATCCAGGAAAGGCACAGGAGAACAGATGAGTTTTGAGAAGGGAGCGAAATTTAGAATAGGATTCTTCCAGGCGGAGGGCAGTGGGTAGTGAGTTCCAGAGAGAGGGACCAAGGTAGAAAAATGCTGATTTACGGGTGGATTGGAGATGTGCATGGGAAGGGGCCGGAAGGTGAAGGCGGTTAATATGGATGGACCGGAGGCTTCGGGAAGGGACATGGAAGGAGAGCAAATCAGAAAGGTATTGGGGTCTGTGAAGATAAATGGCTCGATGGACCAGAGTGAGAACCTTGTAAGGGATCCGGAATTGTAGTGGTAACCAGTGAAGGTGTTGTAGTAGGGGGGTGATGTGATCGCGTGAAGAGGCATGTAGAAGCAGCCTGGCAGCCGTATTTTGAATTAACTGTAGACAATGTAACTGGTACTGAGGGATACCGGCATAAATAGAATTACAGAAATCTAAACGAGTTATGACTAATGAAAGAAGAAGGGTAGTGAGTGCCTGGGGAGATAGAAAAGGTCTAATGGAACGGATCTGACGAAGACAGTAGAAAGAGCGCTGGGAGATGGAAGAAATGTGGTCTTGAAACGTGAGTGCACTATCAAGAATGACACCAAGATACCGGAGTTTGGGCACTGTGAGAATAGGGACACCCGAAAGAGAAGGTGTAAGAGATGGAGTAGGGGAACCATGGGTGAACCAGACAGCGGCTGTCTTGGAGATATTCAGAACCAGACCATTTGAGGAAAGCCAGGAGGAAACCGAGGATAAACAAACCTCCAGTGAAGTGATATCAGGATTGGATGAGGAGGTGTGGTGCAGAAGGAGAATATCGTCAGCATAGTAGTAGCCCGAAATACCCAATTGCTGGACAAGGAGAGAAAGAGGGGCCAGAAAAAGATTGAACAGCAAAGGAGCCAGGATAGAACCCTGAGGAACACCACAAGTCAGAGGGAAACGATCTGAGGTGGAGAGACCAGAAACAACTGCAAAAGAACGAGAAAATAGAAAAGAATGAAACCATCGATAGACAACACCGCGAATACCCGCATCCCGCAAACGAGAGAGAAGAGAGGGGTGATCCACAAGATCGAAGGCGGCAGAAAGGTCAAGAGACACAGCGATGGTAATGTCGCCTCGATCTTGGGAAGTGCGAATTTCATTCAGAACAGCTGTGATAGTGGTCTCCACGCTATATCCAGACCGAAACCCAGATTGCCTTGTCCAGCAACAGACCTTTTAGCTCCTGGAGGAGAAGGGCTGTATGCAGGGGAGGCTGGAAAGGCTCCCCTGGGAAATGTGGCGGAGGAAGTTGGTGAAAATGCAGGGCATAGCCTCGACGGACTATGTCCAGCACCCAACTGTCCTGGGTTATCAAGGGCCACTGGTGGGTGAACAAGGCTAGGCGGCCTCCTGTGCAGGGCTGGATCTGCAAGGGAGCTTTGGCTATACTCAAGGAGTCAAAAACCCCCACCCTGCGGAGTGGAAGCAGAGGCTGTAGGCTTGGGGGTCCTCTGCCTAAGGGGCCCATTACCATGGCCCTTGGCTTGCTGACCCTGGGGGGCAGGTTGGGCAGCCAGATATTGTGGGTACTGTTTGTAGGCAGTGCCCTTCATCGGGTAAAAGGACTTTTTACCCGAGCCCTTCTTCTTATGAGAAGGGGCAGAGGTCTTCCTCGACAGCCTAGTCCTCGTGAGGTGCTCTGTCTCAAGCTGAGCGGCCTTCTCGGCCACAGGCTTGCCAAAAAGGTTTTCACCTCGGCAAGGGACATCGACCAACTTGTCCTGAACCCATGGCTCGAGGTCCGATGACTGCAGCCATGCCTGGCGTCGAGCCGCGATGCCGGCTGCCGCTACTCTGGCCGAAGCCTCGAAGCCATTGTAGGCGGCGCGGGACATGAACTTAGAGCATTCCCAGATCCTCGAAGACAAGGACTGAAAACTCTGCAAGGGCTCCCCGGAGAGACCAGCAGAGAAACCGGCCAACTCCTTGGCCAGGTCTCGCAAATACATGCCCATGTACAGCTGGTAAGTCTGGACACGGCAAGCAAGCATAGAGCCCTGAAAACACTTTCTACCGATGCCATCAATGCTTCGGGCTTCCCTACCAGGAGGCACCGCGGAGTGCATCTTCTGACTCTTCAGACGATACATGGCCAATTCCACAACCATGGAATGGTGAGGTAGCTGTGCTTTCTGGAAGCCAGGACTCTTACGGAGCCGATAGATGGAATCAACTCGCTTGCTCAAAACCGGTGCCAAGGCCGGTGCCTCCCACATCCGGAAGAGGAGCCGTTCCAGCATCGGAGGAACCGGGACAGTAAAGGCCTCCTTCGGAGGAGAGTCATTCTGCAGAGCATCGAGCTCCTAGGCTCGAGGCTCTTCCTCGGGGTCAGCCGGGATAGCCAGGGCAGCGGCCATATCCCGGATAAACTCCGAGAACCTAGTATCCTCCGGAAGGTATCTACTCTGGGGCTCAGACTCTGGTGAGTCCGAAGGGACACACCGAGTCTTGAAGGTGTCAGGAGACTCCTCGTCTTCGGTCTCCCAAGCAGACTCGTCCGATGTCGAGTCGAGGTCCGACCCCGTGGGGCCTCTAGGCACCCGCCCCGACGCCAGTGGCACCGGCGTCGAGACCCTCGGTCCCGAACGGGAGGTCAAGGGAGACCTCGACCGAGGACGACTTCGAGCCGCAAGGGACTCGAGTATCGGCTCGGTCTCCGGGGTCGACTTCGAAGTCGATGTCCCGGTGGTCGGGGCAGATGCGCCAGACAGGCTGGCCATCAGCGCCCGCTGCTGAAACATGAAGGCAGACATACTGCTCTCCAAGGCTGTCAACCTGAGACTCAGCTCGGGTGACGCAGCAGTCCCCGACTCGGGCCCCGGCGGCGCCGGGCCCAACGTCGATACTCGGGGAGGCGAGTCCACAAGGACAACAGGACTTACGTGTCCAGCAGACTCCGGCTCCATGCGAGGAACTTTAGTTGGCTTCTCCTGGTCCATGGGCCCGGGACGACAGTCGGGGGTCTGAGACCTGGCCCTGGAGGGCTCAGGGACCTCCTCCGACGCCGCCCTCGCGAGCCGCTTCTTCCTCTTACGTTCCCGGTTGGGGGACCCCCTGTCCGAGGAGCTCAGACGCCTCTCGGGATCGGAATCCCGAGATGTCGAGGCCTCAGACGAGGTCCGGGCCCGGGCAGATGCCGAGTCCGAGAAAAGCCTTTCACTTTGTTGCTGACGACTTCAGAGGGCCTTGGAAGACATTTTTCCACATGGCCCGCACGTTTTAGAATCCTGGTCCAGGCCAAGGCACCGAAGGCAGCAGTCGTGTGTATCGGTGAGAGACATTATCTTTTTACACCGATCACACTTTTTGAAACCGCTGGAAGCCATCGGGGAGACAAGGGTCCCCGCAAGGTCAAAGGACCGGCCTTCCAGGGAAAAAGAAAAAGATTTGGCGCGAGCACCTAGCCACTAAGGGCAAAATCCAAAAAAGGAAAAAAGGGATTCGATACCGGTGTACCGAACCCGGCGGGAGGGGAACCGACGTCGAATCCGAGGCAAAAAGCGAAATAACGCCAAGAAAAAACTTCTCTTTTCCGGGAAAAAAAGGACACACGTCCGATGGGCTTCACGGAAAAAAAGAGACTCAGGTAAGATGGCACCTTTAGGCGGGAAGGGAACCGTGCATGCGTGCCAGCATTCCCAAAGGCTTTCATGGAAAGCTGGGGAAATGCTCCGCTGGGGCTTCATCGGCGTCGATGACACCCATAAGTGAGGACTGACTTCCTGCTTGGTCCTGGAGAAAAATTGATTCTAATGGTTCATTACAGCGAACAGATCCCTCAGCTTATGTTGGCGTTTTGCCTTACATGCCACATGCGACTGCAGTTTTGAGGATTTTAAAATCTTATTGGCCTATCTTATCTTTACATACCAGTTTTAATAAACCTTTAATGATTCCTTTTCAACGTGGGAGAAATATTGCAGATTGGACTATCCATAACTCAGGGGACCAATATCCGCTTGTGACCGCTGGTCATTTTCCATGTACTTGTGAGTTTTGCAATTTCACGGTAGAGGATCAATATTGGGAAGATCCAATCACTGGCCGACAGATATACAGCAAGTATGCTACAAATTGTCAATTTTCATTTGTAGTTTATATCTTCATCTGTCCGTGTCCGAAGTTATATGTTGGAAAAACCAACAGAAAGATGAAGAGACGGTTACAGGAACATAAATCCCGTATTACAAATGTTGTTTTATCAGCTCCTATGGTAGCACATTGTCAGGCTGCTAATCATCAATTTACTGATTTACGATGGAGGATTTTGGATCATGCTCCTCTAATGCTTCGAGGGGGTGATAGGGATTCCTTGTTAAGTTATCGCGAACAATTTTGGATATTTACTTTGAATACTGTAACACCTACTGGCTTAAATCAATTATTAGATTGGTGGAGTATTTTATGATATTTAACACTACAACTACCGTGAGCCCTTGCGTTATCATCAACTGACCATGTGATTACCTTTGAGGGAGTTTAAATAGGATTGGTATCCGGAGGTGAAGTGAGCGACATGGTTTGAGAAAGGGCCAGGGATGCCTTTGGCCAGAAACACAACGTTGGGTTACTGGACTGAGATAGGTTTATCTCGGCGGTGTTGCCACACTTTGGATACAAATAATAGCTGAGCTGGAAATTGCGGTGATTCCATACTGCCTTGGAGCTGTGCACTTGAATGTTGCACTCGAATGTTTAAAGCTGGATACAATGAAGATTGGACCCGCGTACTTTGACTCAGCTAAGTGATCTCTCTGTTGAGTAATTGAAGTTTGAAATCTGGTGTTGAGGGAAAATTCTCTCAGGACCTAAACTGTGGTTTTCCACTAAAAAAAGATAAAAAAGGAACATTACACCTCAAGAGGAATTTATTTCTTCATGGTGAAAGTTCTGACAAAAATTATATGTTTGTCTTTGTTTCCCTGTTTGATTGAATATATTTGTGGGAGATATCCTTGGGTTTTCATTATTACATAGGCCTTTCTTCTAAGGCAATGATGGGTTAAGTGACTTGCCCAAGGCCACACGGAATGCTAGTGGGAACTGAACCCTGGTCTCAACCGAAGTTTGTGCGGAAATACCTAGTTGATCCCATCAGGCACCTTGCATCTAATGATCGCATGGTATACTATGCTGGAAATGAAAGAGAAAGAAGAAATGGTATTGCATTTATAATACGAAGAAACTTCAAGAACTGTAATGAATACAATGCAATCAGTGAATTCTTAATTTCTATTCATCTACAAGGAATGCCCATCAACCCAACTATTATTCAGGTATATGCCCCAACAACAGCTGCCAAAGAGGATGGAGTTGATGAGTTCTATGAATAAGTACAAGCTGAAATTGACAGAACTTGCAAAGAAGATATCCTCATAGTCATGGGTGAAAGGAACACAAATGTTCGCAAGAAAGAAGGCAGCAAAGTGGATGGAAAATATGGACTTGGCAATAGAAAAGAAGCTGGAGAAGACTGATAGAATTCTGCAAGACCAACGGACTAGTCATCTCATATACCTTCTTCCAGCAGCACAAGCAGTGACTGTACACATGGACTTTACTCCATGCATTGTATAAAAATGAAACTGACTTCCATAGATGTAGTCAACGATGGAAAAGCTCTGTAACATCAACAAAGACAAAACTTGGAGCTTACTGTGGTATAGATCACCAACTACTAGTATACAAACAAGCTAAAACTGAAAAACAGCAAGCCATTCATGAATGTGGCAAAATATGACCTTGAGAATAAACCACTGGAATGTAAAGACTGCCTGCAAAATTAATTTGCTGCTTTGGATAGAAATGGCAGAGCACCAGAAGAGTTATGGGATGATATCAAAGTTGAGCTCTAAGAAAGTGAAAAGTCTCTACAAAAGGTAAAAAAGCAAACATGGCCAAAAAATGAAGAAACTCTGAAAATTGCCCAGAAATGCAGAGAACCTAAAGTCAGAGCTCAGAGATTTACAATGTGCAGCAAGACAAGACAAGAAGTACTACAATGATGCATGTAAGGAGATAGAATCAGAAACTATCAGAAGAACAACAAATTCGACTTTCCTAAAGGTGTGAGTTCAAGAGAAAATTCCAGCCTCAAAATGGAATGCTACAAGATGCTCAAGGATCCATGTTGAATGAAGTTGAGAAGATCAAGAAAACATGGAAAGAATATACAGTGTCATTATATTATAAATTTAGATCAAGTGGACTAATAGCGGTTTCAAATTGTACTTTATGACCAGGAACATTGGTGATGAAAAAAGGAGTCAAAACAGAATTATCAAAGAACAAAGCATCGGGCATTGATGGCATTCCCAAAGAAATATGCCAGCAATTGGATACAGCTGTTACTATACTTACAAGGCTCTGCCAGGAAATTTGGGAAAATCACACAGTGAAGTAGGTCTATTTCACGAGGGTTTTGGTTAACCAAAAATAAGATTGAGATTAGACACCCTCAATAAATAAAAGGAATAAAGTCCAATTTTCTGATGCTATACCTGTTTACTGTTCTTATTGTTTTTTTATGTTAACAAGTATTCAGCATTAAAAGAACCCATGGTCTCAGACTGAGTCGGCAGCACTTCTGAATTGAAATCTTACAGAAGATATATGCCTATATTGCATCAACGACCATTTTAACTATGGTTCTTTAGGATGTAAAAATCCCAACTTTCTTTACGTATCTTCTTAATACCACTTGGACTTTCCTTAGTATTGTCTCATAAAGTAAAGAGATTGTGCTTATCTTAGAAAAGAAAAATGAACGGCCCCAACGCCACCTTCCCGGTACCAATCATGCGTTTCGATTCTTCTTCAGGGGGTTGGTTCGTCAAAACAATCTCTATTGGAAAAGATATGTACAGAGTTAAATTTATCTCGTACCCACAAGCTCATTGTCATATTTAGAGGTGAATTCTATAATCAGTCCTACCGGTGATTTTAAGGTTGCAAAAGTCGTATAAACGATGTGCGGTTTCTCTGTCCCAACAATGAGGCTCACCTTTCCTGGAACGCCGCGCATGCGGATCAGCAACAACGGTGGAGCTTTAAACTCTATATAGATTGCGTAAAGTGTGATGTCATCGAAACGTTACCTTGCCATAAATTTATTAGGGCAGGATCAGTTGAATCGCTCTGGTCTCTTAAATGCAGACGGATCAGCTGACAACGGTAGAGATTTAAACTCTATGGATTGCGTAAAGTGTGATGTCATCAAAACGTTACCTTGCCGTGAATTTATTGGGGCAGGATCAGTTGAATCGCTCTGGTCTCTTAAATGCAGGTTCCCCAGTCAACCATATTATTCAGACCTCCCGGGTCCACAGTTTGAAGTCGATGTATCCATTTTTGTTCCTGGATCACCAATGGTTTGGCCCTGGAATTACCCGACCTTCCTGTTGCCACCCAGTCTATTCCAAAGTAGCGGAGATCTTCAAAAGTGTGATGATTTTGAATGCAATGGGTTACTAGTGGGGCTTCCTTCACCTTGCATTTTAATCGGCTCTTGTGTTCGCTTATTCGAACTCGCAGTGATCGTATTGTCTTTCCCACGGATAATAGGCCGCACGGGCAACGGATTCCATATATGACATGATCAGATTCACAAGATGTACAATATCTTAATTTGTAATTGTGGCCATGATAAGAGAAGTTGGTGAATTCATCTGAAATTTGGCACACATTGCAATGTCCACACGGTCTATGTCCCGGCGTTGGAATTATATCAATTTGTGTAGAGGTTCTTAATTTTGCTGGACTAAGTTTCTCCTTGAGGTTTGGGTGTCTTGTCCACACATCGGATCTTTTTATCTTGTAGACCAGGAAGAACAGTTAACACATTCTGATGTCGTTTAATAATCCGTTTTATAGGGCCACTAAGCGGAGAAAAATTTGTAATAAAATTGATATTTGTCTCACTAGTATTGTCTACAACTTTACAGGGATGTAACAACAGTTCTCTATTATTATAACGTGCTCGTTTATTGGCGTCCTTAATCACTTGCGGGGGGGTCTTGATAGCTGATACTACAACTAGTTCATTGGAAGACTTGAAACAGGAAATAGAAACCATGTCTAATTTAAAAGAAAAAGAAACAACTCAACATTATGAAGATAAATCAACAGAATTGACTAAACAAACACAATCTTTGTATGAAGAAACAAAACTACTAAAGGCAAAAAAATTGAAACGTGATTATGACTATACGGTGGGGTATGTGTATCCTTGGCAAAATCCTAAAAGGAAGGCTAGAAAATCCACAAAACATGTGGAATTTGATTCTCTTTCAGAGGGAACAGGGTCGTCAGACTCTGGAAAAAAGACACTGGAGGATTTTCCGGACGAAGAGGAAGGCAGGACAAAAAAGAAAAACACTGGGCAAGGAAAGCAGCGAAACAAAGGGCAAACTCGTCAACGGCACTAATGATGAATAGCTGCAATTATGATATTGCAGATAACTTAGTTATTAATATTTCGACTGCCAGTTTGACAAATGCCCAGCTTAGGGTATTAAACACAGGCTTATCCTTTGTTCCAGAGATTCGCTTTGATAGTTTTCAGTTTCGAGTTGATGTTGAAAAGCTAATGAGGAAATTGCATTTAAAATTGTTTTTTGCAAATTGCAATCTAAACAAACCGGTAGAAAACCCAAGTTTAGAGATACCTCGAGTTCCATTACCGATTAAATCTACCTGGAACCCCCCTGGTCCTTTGCATCCTACTTTAGTTCTTTTTAGGGATTTAATACTGTCCGACGTAAACAAGTTGGAAAAACAAGTAATTTGGTTTCCCGCATAAGAACATAAGATATGCCATACTGAGTCAGACCAAGGTCCATCAAGCCCAGTATTCTGTTTCCAACAGTGGCCAATCTAGGTCATATGTACCTAGCAGTTTCCCCAAAAGACACAGGTTCTGCAATGCTTGTACTGGGTCAAGCATTGATATCTTCGGTCACTTCTTAATAATGGTTTATGGACCTTTCCTCCAGGAACTTGTCCAAACCTTTTTTAAACCCAGCTACACTAACAGCCTTTACTACATCGTCCGGTAACAAATTCCAGAGTTTGATTACACGTTGAGTGAAAAAATATTTTCTTTTATTAGTCTTAAATAGTTTACCCTGTAGCTTCATTGCATGTCCCCTAGTCTTTCTACATTCTGATAACGTAAACAATCGATCTACGTTTACCCGTTCCACTCCGTTCATTAATTTATAGACTTCTATCATATCTCCCCTCAGCCGTCTCTTTTCCAGGTTAAAGAGCCCTAACCTTTTTAGCCTTTCTTCATAGGAGTATCCTTCCATCCCCTTTACCATTTTGGTGGCTCTTCTCTGAACCTTTTCTAAAATCGCTATATCCTTTTTAAGATACGGCGACCAGAATTGCACACAATATTCAAGGTGCGGTCTCACAATGGAACGATATAGAGGCATTATAATATCTTTTGTTTTATTTTCCATGCCTTTCCTTATCATACCTAGCATTCTATTTGCTCTCTTGGCCGCCGCTGCACACTGGGCTGAGGGTTTTAACATGGTATCCACAATGACGCCTAAATCTTTTTCCTGGGTGGTGGTTCCTAATGTGGAACCTTGCATCGTGTAACCATAGTTTGAGTTGTTCTTCCCTAGGTGCATAACCTTGCACTTGTCCACATTAAATTTCATCTGCCATTTTGATGCCCAGTCTTCCAATTTATCAAGATCCTCTTGCAAGTTTTCACAATCCTCTTGGGTTTTAACAACTTTAAATAGTTTTGTGTCATCTGCAAATTTGATAACCTCACTCGTTATTCCACTTTCCAGGTCATTTATGAATATGTCAAAAAGCAGCGGACCCAGCACAGATCCCTGGGGTACACCACTATTCACCTTTCTCCATTGGGAAAATTGGCCATTTAGCCCTACCCTCTGCTTTCTATCTTTTAACCAGTTCCTGATCCACAATAGTACACTGTCTCCTATCCCATGACTCTTTAGTTTTGCCAAAAGTCTCTCATGAGGGACCTTGTCAAAGGCTTTCTGAAAGTCCAGATACACAATTATCAACCGACTCACCTTTGTCCACCTGTTTATTCACTCCTTCAAAAAAACATAACAGATTAGTAAGACAAGATCTTCCTTGTCTAAAGCCATGTTGGCTGTCTCCCATTAGGTTGTGACTATCTACATGCTGAGTAATTTTATTCTTTATGATGGTTTCTACCATTTTTCCTGGTACTGACATCAGGCTCACCGGTCTGTAGTTTCCCGGATCACCCCTGGAACCCTTTTTAAAAATTGGTGTTACATTGGCGATCCTCCAATCTTCAGGTATTAGAGATGATTTTAATGATAGTTCACAGATTACTGATAGCAGGTCTGCAATCTCATATTTCAGTTCTTTCAACACCCTTGGATGCATACCA
Organism: Ichthyophis bannanicus; assembly: GCA_033557465.1. NCBI lineage: Eukaryota > Metazoa > Chordata > Amphibia > Gymnophiona > Ichthyophiidae > Ichthyophis > Ichthyophis bannanicus. Next base: position 1,046,784,424 of record CM066033.1, read on the forward strand.
TCCGGCCCAGGTGATTTGCTACTCTTCAGTTTATCTAATAGTTGTAAGACATCTTCCCGATGTATCGATATTTCCTTCAATTCTTCCGCACCTTTAAATACCACTTCAGTCATGGGTAACATCCCTACATCTTCCTCAGTAAAGACCGAAGCAAAGAATTCATTCAGTCTCTTCGCTATCGCCTTGTCGCCTCTTAGTGCTCCTTTAACCCCTTTATCATCTAGTTCAATTCCTTTTTTATTGGGTCCAAGAAGAATAACCATAACAAACATTATAAACAACAGGGTACACAAAAGAGCGAGGGAGCAGCACATCAAGCCACTCAGTAGCGCAATACAGCAGATCAACCCTCACAGAGATACATGAAACCCTGTAAACAAAACAGCATACAGTGAAAGACCAAATATCAGAAACAGCAACAGGTGGATTGCAGAGAGCAGCAAACCCCTCCAACTTTTCCCTATAACCACCTCCCTGTCATCCTCCCCCCCCAACCCCCCCCCCCAACAACACAGTTCCACAACTTCCACCGCCGGTGGAGCTTGTAGAGCATAATAGTATAATTACAGATTCATTGTTAGCCTGCTAGCCGTATTCATATATACGGATTCAGAGAGAACCCCTAAGCCGATGCATAAGCACATTCCAATTCAGTGCAGATTAGTTTAGTTACAGGAGTAAGATAACACACCATAATGCAGAAGTCACAGGATGCGTAGGGCACCAAATATAGAGGAAAAACACACGGGAACAGGGGATGTAATAAGCAGAAAGATACAGAGGGCCACAGAGCAGGAGAGCCTCGGCTGTCCACATGAGATCAGAATCATATGATGCACGGAGAGGCAAGCGAGCCTCCTCGGGCGACCCTCTCCCAGTGCCGTAAAAGGCCTGGAAGAACACATCAAACATTCAGGACCACACTTCTCTCCCCAGGGGCTAAGGTATAGATGACCGGTGACCAGAGAGCCAGAAATCTATCCCAAGCGGCGCCCCCCCGCTGCTTTGCGGTCAATTTTCGCTTTATCATCTAATGGACCAACTGACTCTCTCACAGGTTTTTTGCTACGAATGTACTTGAAAAGGTCTTTATTTTGCGTTTTTGCTTCCGCAGCAAGCTTCTTCTCAAATTCTCTCTTTGCCTGCCTTATCAATGCCTTGCATTTGACTTGCCAGTGCTTGTGCTGTTTCCAGGTTTCGTCGTTTGGCTCTTTTTTCCATTTTCCACTTTTACAACAGTTGAAAACCGAGCTTTACAAGAGCTACAGAATCATCCTACCATTGTTATACGTCGTGCAGACAAAGGGGGAGCCATTGTTGTAATGGATAGGGCACAATATCTGAGGGAGGCAGAACGACAATTATCTCAAGCTGATATCTACCGGGTTTTGATGCAAGATCCCACAGTCTACCTTCAAAAGAAGATTAGAGACATTACGACTCGAGCTTTAGATCATCATTTAATCTCTAAGAAAGAAATGATTTTTCTGAATGAACCTTCTCCATCTGTGGCACGATTTTATCTAGTGCCCAAAGTACACAAGGATATTAAAAACCCACTGGGTAGGCCAATTGTTTCTACTAAAGGTACCATACTGGAGCCGTTGTCCATGTATATAGATTCATATCTTAGACCATTAATGACACGCATCCCGTCATACATAAAGGATACGTCCCATTTTTTGAACCTGTTAAGTGAACACTCAGAATGGGCCTCTAAGACTGATATCCTCCTGGTCACCATGGATGTGTCAGCTTTATACACAAACATCCCTCAAAGAGCGGCACAAGAGGTTATAATGTCAACTTTACAAATTCAAGGAGGCATGTCAGATGAACATTTCGAATTTATAGCCCAGCTGACAGAACTCACTCTCTTTCAAAATTATTTTGAATTTGAGGGAGTCTTATATCAACAATTGTCAGGGGTAGCCATGGGTGCTACGTGCGCCCCATCTGTTGCTAACCTCTACATGCAAGCCTATGAAAGTCACTGGCTCACGGTTTCCCCGTACAGACAGCACCTTGTGTTATGGAAAAGATTTATTGATGATGTCTTTATCCTATGGAAAGGGTCCTCTGAAATTGAAAACATTTTTTGGCAATGGTTGAATGGGGTGAATTCCCATATTCAATTCACATACACATTCCATGAACAGAAAATTGTCTTCCTTGATGTGGTCGTACAGAAGGGCTTGCAAGGCTGGATAACTTCAACCTATAAAAAATCAACAGATAGGAACACTCTACTTCACTATCGTAGCAAACATCCTAAGCAACTGCGGGATAGCTTACCGCTATCTCAGTTCATTCGATATAGGAGAAACTGCTCTAGTTTGACGGACTACAAGAAACAGGCAAAGAATTTAACACAAGATTTTCAACAGCGTGGATACCCCCCACAAGTGATTAAGGACGCCTATAAACGAGCACGTTATAATAATAGAGAACTGTTGTTACATCCCTGTAAAGTTGTAGACAATACTAGAGAGACAAAAATCAATTTTATTACAAAATTTTCTTCGCTTAGTGGCCCTATAAAACGGATTATTAAACGACATCAGAATGTGTTAACTGTTCTTCCTGGTCTACAAGATAAAAAGATTTGATGTGTGTGGACAAGACACCCAAACCTCAAGGAGAAACTTAGTCCAGCAAAATTAAGAACCTCTACACAAATTGATATAATTCCAACGCCGGGACATAGACCGTGTGGACATTGCAATGTGTGCCAAATTTCAGATGAATTCACCAACTTCTCTTATCATGGCCACAATTACAAATTAAGATATTGTACATCTTGTGAATCTGATCATGTCGTATATGGAATCCATTGCCCATGCGGCCTATTATACATGGGAAAGACAATACGATCACTGCGAGTTCGAATAAACGAACACAAGAGCCGATTAAAATGCAAGGTGAAGGAAGCCCCACTAGTAACCCATTGCATTCAAAATCATTACACTTTTGAAGATCTCCGCTACTTTGGAATAGACTGGGTGGCAACAGGAAGGTCGGGTAATTCCAGGGCCAAAACATTGGTGATCCAGGAACAAAAATGGATACATCGACTTCAAACTGTGGACCCGGGAGGTCTGAATAATATGGTTGACTGGGGAGCCTGCATTTAAGAGACCAGAGCGATTCAACTGATCCTGCCCCAATAAATTCACGGCAAGGTAACGTTTCGATGACATCACACTTTACGCAATCCATAGAGTTTAAATCTCTACCGTTGTCAGCTGATCCGTCTGCATTTAAGAGACCAGAGCGATTCAACTGATCCTGCCCTAATAAATTTATGGCAAGGTAACGTTTCGATGACATCACACTTTACGCAATCTATAGAGTTTAAAGCTCCACCGTTGTTGCTGATCCGCATGTGCGGCGTTCCAGGAAAGGTGAGCTTCATTGTTGGGACAGAGAAACCGCACATCGTTTATACGACTTTTGCAACCTTAAAATCACCGGTAGGACTGATTATAGAATTCACCTCTAAACATGACAATGAGCTTGTGGGTACGAGATAAATTTAACTCTGTACATATCTTTTCCAATAGAGATTGTTTTGACGAACCAACCCCCTGAAGAAGAATCGAAACGCATGACTATTACCGGGAAGGTGGCGTTGGGGCCGTTCATTTTTCTTTTCTAAGATAAGAACAATCTCTTTACTTTATGAGACAATACTAAGGAAAGTCTAAGTGGTATTAAGAAGATACGTAAAGAAAGCTGGGATTTTTACATCCTAAAGAACCATAGTTAAAATGGTCGTTGATGGAATATAGGCATATATCTTCTGTAAGATTTCAATTCAGAAGTGCTGCCGACTCAGTCTGAGACCATGGGTTCTTTTAATGCTGAATACTTGTTAACATAAAAAAACAATAAGAACAGTAAACAGGTATAGCATCAGAAAATTGGACTTTATTCCTTTTATTTATTGAGGGTGTCTAATCTCATTCTTATTTTAGGAAATTTGGGAAGACAACATAATGGCCAACTGACTGGAAAAGATCTGAATAAAGGTGATCCAACTGACTGGAAATTATTGCACAATCCTCTGATCCCACATGCCAGTAAGATTCTACTCAAGATCTTTCAAAAGAGACTACAACCTGGAATGAAAACTGCCTGAAGTGCAAGCAGGATTTAGGAAAGGGCGAGGAACAAGAGACATCAAAGATGCAAGATGGATCCTTGAAAAAAAGATAAAAGAATACCAAAATGATATGCTATATGACTATAGCTTTTGACTGTGTAAACTATGAGAAACTATGGTTCACATTAAGAAGCATGGGTATACCAGAACACCTGATAGTTCTCTTGAACAAACTTTACATTGATCAAGAAGCAACAGTTCAAACTGAACATGGAGACGCAGAATGGTTTAAAATCAGCAAAGGTGTATGACAAGGCTGCATATTTTCTCCCTACCTGTTTAATGTATCTGCAGAACAAATCAAAGAAACATGACTGTATGAAGACAACCGAGATGTGAGGATGTGTGGAAGACTCATCAACAACTTTCCCTAAGTTGATGATACCACAATAGTGATCTGAAACATTTGCTTCTCAAGACCAAGGAACATAGTCTTAAATTGTGCCTGCACCTTAACGTAAAGGAGACAAAGATCCTGACAACTGGCAAAATAAATAAGTACATTGTTGATGGAGAAGAAACAGAAATAGTGGACAACTTTAACCTGCTTGGATCAATAATCAATAAAGAAACGACAATCAGTCAAAAAAATCATGATGCATTGCTCTTGGAAGAATGGCTATGAAGGACCTAGACAAGACTCTCAAGAGCAGAGATGTCTCTTTCCATACAAAGATTCAACTTGTACAAGCCATGGTATATTCAATAACATCATATGAATGTGAAAGTTGGACAGTGAACAAGATAAACAGGAAGAAAATCGATGCCTTTGAATTATGGTGCTTGGAAAGAATACTGTGTATGCCATGGACTTCCTTAAGAAGAAACCAGTCCATACTTGAGGAGATCATACTTAAGCTTTCCTTAGAAGGTCAGATGACAAGACTTCAACTTTCATACTTTGGACATATCATGCAAAGAGAGAGAACATTAGAGAAAGGCATCATGCTTGGCAAGGTTGAAGGACAGCAATGAGATGGATTGATACAATAATTACAGCTATGGATGCCACTCTATCAACAATGAGCTGGCTTGACTGAAAACCAAACACAATTTAGCACAACTATCCAGAGGTCACCATGAATCGATAGACTCAACAGCACTTCCAAACAACAGCATTTGTTTAATACATTTATGTAAGGAACTATTGGTATCAGGGTTGTGCCATCATCTCTTTGCCAATGACATCCAGGTGATTTTTCCTTTTAGTGAATTTGACAGGCATGGATTTGAGCAGGTGAATATTTGGTTAGATAGGTTTTCTTCCAAGAAGATAATCAAAAACATGAAGAAATCAGAAATCATATAGCCACTTTTCTCAAGTCGCTTCACTGGATCCCTAACAGTTTATGTATCCAGTTCAAACTTCTCCTATTGACCTATAAGTGCACTCATTCGGCTGCTCCTCACTACTTATCCTCTCATATTTCTCCCTATACTCCTCCTTAGGAAGTCCGCTCTTCTCGCAGATCCCTTCAATTTGTGCCCTTCACTTCTATTGCCAACTCCAGACTTCGATCCTTCCATCTTGCTGCTCCTTATGCCTGGAACAAACTACCTGAGTCAATGCGTCAGGCTTCATCTCTGGCCCTTTTCATATCCAGGCTGAAAACTCACCTCTTCGAGGTCACTTTTGGATCCTGATCCGCTTAGTCTCCTATGTGTGTCCTTACCATTTCCCTAGATATATCCTTGCCCTCAGCTATTGTGTTGTCTGACTCCATCAAATTGTAAGCTCTGATGAGCAGGGACAGTCTTTTACAGGTGTCTGTACAGTTCTGCGTTCTGCCTGTAGTGCTATAGAAATGATAAGTAGTAGTAGTAGCAGAAGGATTGAGTTACTGTAGCTTCCAAATAAAAAAAAAAAATGCTGCCCAATCAGGCAGTACTGAAGAATTTTGGTATGATCATAAGAACATACGATATGCCATACTGGGTCTAACCAAGGTCCATGAAGCCCAGTATCCTTTTTCCAAAAGTGGCCAATACAGATCACAAGTACCTGCCAGGTTCCCAAAAAGGCACACAGGTTCCACAATGCTTGTATAGGGGCATGATTGTGTCTGATGATCTCAAAGTAGCTAAACAGGTAGTAAAGGCAACGGCGAAAGCTAGAAAAATGCTTGGGTACAAAGGCAGAGGAATGGCCAGTAGGAGGTGATAGTGCCTCTGTATAAGTCTTTGGTATGACCTCATTTGGAGCATTGGGTGCAATTCTGGAGACTGGACCTTCAATGGGATATAAACAGGTTGGAGTCTGTGCAGAAGGTGGCTACTAAAATGGTTAATGGTCTTCGTTACAAAGCATATGAGGACAGACTTAAGGATCTTAATATGTATACTTTAGAGGAAAGGCAGGACAGAGGTGATATGATAGAGACATTTAAATACCTCCGTAGCATAAATGCACAAGAGGAGAGCCTCTTTCGAATGAAAGCTAGCTCTGCTATGAAGGAACAAAGGATGAAGATGAAAGGGGATAGACTCAGAAGTAATATGCAGAAATATTTCTTTATAGACAATGTCCTTATCTCTACCAGTCGAGGTGGTAGAGATGAGGACATTATCTAAACTCAAAAAAGCATGGGACAAACACAGAGGCTCTCTAAAGGAAAAAAGGGGACTCCTATAGTGGGTGATATGGAAAAGCCAACTAGATAGGCCATGTGGTCTTTTTGTGCCGTCATGTTTCTATGTTTCTAAGCAGTGAATTTCTCAGGTTCTCTTTAATAATGGTTTATGGACCTTACCTTCAGGAATTTGTCCAAACCTTTCTTAAACCCAGCTACACTAACAGCTTTTGCTACATCCTCTGGTAACGAATTCCAGAGTTTGATTACGCGTTGAGTGAAAACATATTTTCTCTTATTAGTCTTAAATGTGTTACACTGTAGTTTTATTGCATGTCCCATAGTCTTTCTACTTTTTAATGGCGTAAACAATCAATGTATATTTACTCTTCCACTCCACTCATTAATACATAAACCTCTACTCATACCTCCCCCCTCAGCCGTCTCTTTTCCAGGTTGAAGAGTCTTAACCTTTTAAGCCTCTCCTCATAGGGCTATACTTCTATCCCCTTTACAATTTTGGTGGCTATTTGTACCTTTTCTAATTCTGCTATATCATTTGTAAGATAAGCGACCAGAATTATACACAATATTCAAGGTGCAGTCATACCACGGAATGATGCAGAGGCATTATAATATTGTTTGTTTTATTCCTTTCCTTATGATTCCTAGCATTCTATTTGCCTTCTTGGCCACCGATGCACACTGGGCAGAGTTTTTGAACATTTTATCCAAGAGGATGCCTAAATCATTTTCCTGGGTGGTGGTTCCTAATGTGGAATCTTGCATCATGTAACCATAGTTTGGTTTGTTCTTTCTTAGGTGCATAACTTTGCACTTGTTCACATTAAATTTTATCTGCCATTTGAATGTACAGTCTAACAATTTATCAAGGTCCTCTTGCAATTTTTCACAATGAATAAATTTGTGTCATCTGCAAATTTGATTACCTCTCTCGTTATTCCCATTTCCAGGTCATTTATGAATATATTAAAAAGCAACAGACCCAACACAGATCCCTGGGGTACTCCATTATTTTAACCAGTTTCTGATCCACAATAGTACACTGCCTTCTATCCCATGACTTTTTAATTTCACCAAGAGTACCTCATGAGGGACCTTGTCAAAGGCTATCTGAAAATCCAGATACACTATATCGACCAGCTCACCTTGCAGGAGGAGCTGAGAAGAGGTAGCGAGGCTGAGGAGAATTCAAGACAGTGAGAAATACACTAAGAACATAAGAACATAAGATATGCCATACTGGGTCAGACCAAGGTCCATCAAGCCCAGTATCGTATTTCCAACAGTGGCCAATCTAGGTCATACATACCTAGCAGTTTCCCCAAAAGACAGGTTCCACAGTGCTTGTATTGGGTCAAGCAGTGATATCCTGGGTCCCTTTTTAATAATGGTTTATGGACCTTTCCTCCAGGAACTTGTCCAAACCTTTTTTAAACCCAGCTACATTAACAGCTTTTTCTACATCCTCTGGTAACAAATTCCAGAGTTTGATTACACGTTGAGTGAAAAAATATTTTCTCTTAATTGTCTTAAATAGTTTACCCTGTAGCTTCATTGCATGTCCCCTAGCCTTTCTATATTCTGACGACGTAAATAATCGATCTATATTTACATTGGAATGTGTCCGCTCTGGGAAATGTGCATCACTAACGTTTTGCGTTTTGTTTAGTACAAGAGGAAATTAATTTTTCCAGTGTTGTTGACCATTCCAAGCTTGCCTTTTGAGGTTCCCAGTTTAAATGTAGTCTTCATATTTCTAAATCATGATCCTTTATTTTATGTTTGGTGACGGACTATGCTTTGTATGTGCAACCGAGCTGCAGTATTCTGTTCATGTAGTTTCTATATGACAGTACCACTTGTTCTCTTTCCCCAGTAGGAGATGTATTGGTTTAATATTTGCAGTGTTGCCTTTTGATAGGTAGGGTTTGGTGCTTTCTGAGACCTGGTAGTGCTGTTATGATATGGCGGGTTTGCTATGTGTTCTAAATGAGCAGGGTGTTTAGTACTTCCTAATGTTCCTGGCAGTTGATACTGCAGTATAGTAATGTAGAAATCTGGTTGTCTCTTTATCATCACTACCCATGAAAATAGAATTGAGCCACTCATTAAGAGGCATGTCTACTAAAAGTTAGCGCATGTTAACATTTGAGAATGTACATTAGGTGCAGCAACACCCATTTATTTCTATTGGTGCAGAGGCACTTAACATATATTAATATTCAGTAAACATGCCCCTAAAGTCATTGTCAGGACAAAAAAGGAGGCTTGTGAAGGGCTCCTTTGAAAGACACCTAAAATTTTAGATGGCCAACATACATTTTAAAATAAAATAAATTTATGCAAATGAGGTCCAGTGGCTATGCAGAAGATGAGATACTTCTTGAAACATCCAAGCTCTCCAACAGAGGTGAATATGGGAGCCTACAAAATGACGAAAGTTGGGGACGAGTCACGAGGGCCTGAAGAAAGAGTAGTTACTCACCTGTAACAGGTGTTCTCCAGGAGCAGCAGGAATCATTCCTCACATATGTGTGTCATCGGCGCCGATGAAGCCCCAGCGGAGCATTTCCCCAGCTTTCCATGAAAGCTTTTGGGAATGCTGGCATGCATGCGCGGTTCCCTTCCCACCTAAAGGTGCCATCTTACCTCAGTCAAATGACATAGCTAAGAACAGCACACAAAAATGTAAAACAAACTATGTACAACTACAACTCCAAGGGGAGAAGGGAGGGTTGTGAGGACTGATTCCTGCTACTCCTGGAGAACACCTGTTACAGGTGAGTAACTACTCTTTCTCCAGGACCAAGCAGGAAGTCAGTCCTCACATATGGGTGACTCCCTAACTCTGGGCTACCAGGAACCCAGGCTGAACAAGAGAACTCCCTCTAGTCACAGCATCAAAGAAAGGCTTTTCAAGGACACAATCTCCACCGGTAGCCCAACAGAGGGCAGGAGTTGCCTAAACCTCAAAGAGATTCCGGAGTACTGCTTGGCCAAAAGCACGGTCCCTACGGGACTCCCTCTCCACACAGGCAGCCATTGCCCTGACACAATGGGCCGTGACCCTACCCTGCAAAGGAAGGTCAGCCGCCTTGTAAGCCCAGGTGATACAGTCAGCCACCCAGATGGACAAGGTACGCTTGGACACAGCCAACCCCAACTTATTTGGGTCAAATGAGACGAAGAGCTGAGTAGCCCTTCTATGCCCCTGCGTACGGTCAAGGTAGAAGGATAAGGCCCTCCTACAATCCAGGGTATCCAGAACTGCTTCAGCCTGGCTAGCATGAGGCCTAGGGAAGAATGTTGGAAGAACCACCTCCTGGTTGAGGTGGAAAGAGGAGACAACCTTGGGGAGGAACTTTGGATAAGTCCTAAGAACTACCCTGTTCCTATAAATCCTGGTGTAAGGTCTATCACAGACCAGGGCCTGAAGCTCACTCACTCGCCTAGCCGAGGTGAGGGCTATCAGGAAGAGAGTCTTCCAGGAAAGGAAGCGTAGAGGGCAAGTAGCCATCGGCTCAAAGGGTGGGCGAGTCAGTTGCTGCAAGACCACATTCAGCTGCCACTCAGGATCAGGACGACGGATGGGGGGCTTGAGAAAAAGCAAGCCCCTGAGAAAGAGGGACACCAAGGGGTGACCTGACAGAGAATGTCCCTCCACCAGTGAGTGGTGAGCTGCTAGAGCTGAGAGGTGGACCCAAACAGAATTGGACTTAAGTCCCTGATTTGATAAGTGCAGTAAGTACTGAAGCACTACTGGCACAGTACAGGAGAAAGGATCCTCTGTACGAAGCTGACACCACACAGAAAACCTTTTCCATTTTAGGGCATAGGTTTTTCTAGTGGACTGTTTCCTAGAGGCTAGGACAACCTCCTCAACTTCCTGAGGCAGGCTCCAGGGAGCCAAGACTACCCTTGCAGCCTCCAGGCCATCAAATTGAGAGCTTTGAGATTGGGGTGCAGAAGGGAACCCTGCTCTTGTGAGATAAGGTAGGGCTGCAACCCAGAGGTAGTGGGGAATCCACTGCCAGCTGAAGCAGAAGAGGAAACCAAGGTTGCCTCGGCCACCTGGGAGCTACCAGCAGGACCGAGGCCTTCTCCTGAAGAGTCTTGAAAAGAGTTCGGGCCACCAAGGGCGTGGGAGGAAACGCATACAGGAGGCCCTGAGACCAGGACATCAGAAAAGCATCTGGTGCTATCCTCAAAGGATGCGGTTGCCTGGAGCAGAACTTGGGCAGTTGCTTGTTCAGCGGACTGGCAAAGAGATCTATCCAAGGGAGACCCCACTTCAGGAAGATCTTCTGAACGACCAAGGGATGCAGCTGCCACTCGTGGGGCTGCAGAATTCTGCTCAACCGGTCGGCCAGGCAATTCTCCTGGCCTGGAAGGTACACCGCCTTGAAAAGCATGTTGTGCTTTAGGGCAAAGGAACAAAGGTCTTGAGTCTCCAGACAAAGGAGCTTTGACCCAGTCCCGCCCTGTTTGTTCACATAAAACATGGCTACCTGGTTATCTGTTTGAATCAAGACTGAGCGGTGAGCCAGGGCCTGAGAAAAAGCCTTGAGAGCTAAGCGGATAGCTCGAAGTTCTAGGAGATTGATCTGTTGGGCTGCCTCCCAGGGAGACCAGAGGCCTTGAGTGCACTTGTCCAGACAATGAGCACCGCAGCCCTGCAGAGAGGCGTCAGTGGTGAAAACCACCGAATATTCTGGCATTTGGAAGGGCATCCCCTTCAGCAGATTGGGTGGATGTAGCCACCAACTGAGGGAGGCCAAAAGGGGTCTGGACACCCTTATCCTGTCTCTTAGGCAGCCTGTGGCCTGAGACCACTGAGTCCGAAGGCACCACTGTGCAGGCCTCATATGGAGTCTATAATCCCAAAAGTTAGTCACAGCACAGCCTCAGAAACAACCTTAGGCACTTGATTTATTCTGGGTTAAACCTATTATACTCCCAGACTCGTGCCGGTGTTTACATCAATGGCTGAATGTCCTTATTAGTAGAGCATGTCATCAATTCTTATATTTGAGCAATAATATCAAAAATAACAAAAAAATACTTAGCTCATCTGAAGCCATAGGACTGTGCTGAATATTTCACTCATTATTTATAAAACTTTCTTATTTATAAAGTTTTATAAATAATGAGTGAAATATTCAGCACAGTCCTATGGCTTCAGATGAGCTAAGTATTTTTTTGTTATTTTTGATATTATTGCTCAAATATAAGAATTGATGACATGCTCTACTAATAAGGACATTCAGCCATTGATGTAAACACCGGCACGAGTCTGGGAGTATAATACGTTTAACCCAGAATAAATCAAGTGCCTAAGGTTGTTTCTGAGGCTGTGCTGTGACTAACTTTTGGGATTATTGATTCTGGTAGCACTGTTTAAGAGTTGAATGAGGTATTCACCTATTTATACAAGTCATTCACGAAGAAAACCCACTCCCACTCATATGGAGTCTGGCAATGGGAGTCACATGCACCGTCGAAGCCATGTGGCCCAGAAGCCTGAAGCAGAGTCTGGCGGAGACCAGGGACCTGTTTAGAAACTGTTTGGCCACTTCCATCAGTCTTTGAGCCCTGTCTTCTGGCAAGAATGCCTTTGCCAGTTGAGAATCCAACCTTGCCCCTATGAACTCCAAGTTCTGGGAGGGAAGAAAAGTGGACTTTGTGAAGTTTATGACAAAGCCCACGTTTTGAAGCAGAGCAATGGTTCTGAGGGTGGCTTGTCTGGCTTCCAGGGACGTCTGACCCCTGATGAGCCAGTCATCCAGATAGGGAAAGATGCCTTGATTCCTCAGGTAGGCCACAACCACTGCCAGGCACTTGGTAAAGACCCTGGGAGCGGAGGTCAGGCCCAAAGGTAGTACTCTGTACTGATAATGGTTTCCTCCCACAATGAACCTGAGGTACTTTCTGTGGTCTGGATGAATGAGGATGTGAGTGTACGCATCCTTTAGATCTAAGGAGCATAGCCAATCTCCCTGCTGGAGGTAGGGCAGAAGTGTTCCAAGAGTAAGCATCTTGAACCTTTCTTTCTCTAGGAACTTGTTGAGGTTCCTGAGGTCCAGAATGGGTCGAAGGCCACCGGTCATTTTGGGTACCAGGAAATACCTGGAGTAGAATCCGTGACCTTGCAAGTGGGGAGGCACAGGCTCCACCGCCCTGTCCACCAACAGACCTTGGAGCTCTCGAAGGAGAAGGTCTGTGTGCAGGGGAGGCCTCAAGGGCTCCCCTGGGAAGTAAGGAGGAGGCAGTTGATGAAAATACAGGGCATAGCCCTTTTGGACCATGTCCAGCACCCAACTGTCGGTGGTAATGAGAGGCCACTGGTGGGCAAAGAGTACAAGGCGACCGCCTGTGCAGGGCTGGGAAAGCAGGGACGGAGTGGCTACGCTCAAGGAGTCAAAAACCCCCACCCTACTGAGTGGAAGCAGGGGCAGAAGGCTTGGGGGTCTTCTGCCTATGGGGCCCATTACCCTGACCCTTGGCTTGCTGACCCTGGGGGGCAGCTTGGGCAGCCTGATACTGAGGGTACTGTTTGTAGGCAGTGCCCTTCCTCGGGTAAAAGGACTTTTTACCCGAGCCCTTCTTTTTATGTGAAGGGGCAGAGGTCTTCCTCGACAGCCATGTCTGGGTAAGGTGCTCGGTCTCGAGCTGAGCGGCCTTCTCGGTCACGGGTTTGCCAAAAAGGTTCTCACCTCGGCAGGGGACATCGACCAACTTGTCCTGAACCCATGGCTCGAGGTCCGATGACTGCAGCCATGCCTGGCGTCGAGCCGCGATGCCGGCAGCCGCAACTCGGGCTGAAGCCTCGAAGCCATCGTAGGCGGCGCGGGAAATGAACTTTGAGCATTCCCGAATCCCCGAAGACAAGGTCTTACATGCCCGCTGCTGTTCCATGAAGGCAGTGAAGCTGCTCTCCAAGGCCGTCAACCTGAGTCCGAGCTCAGGAGACCCAGCATCCCCCGACTCGGGCCCCGACGACGTCGGCTCCCTTGGAGGCGAGTCCACGAGGACAACACCACTTACGTGTCCAGGAGACTCCATCTCGACACGAGGATGCTTGGCAGGCCTCTCCGACTCCGAAGACCCGGGATGGCTATCGGGGCTATGTGACCTGGCCCTCGAGGAACCAGCAGCGTCCACAGACGCCGCCCTCGTGGGTTTCTTCTTCCTGCGATGTTCCCGCGAAGGAGACCCCCGCTCAGAGGAACCCCGATGCTGCTCGGGGCCGGAGTCCCAAGACTCGAGGCCTCTGACGAGGTCCGGGCCCGTCCGGACGCGGAGTCAGAAAAGATCCTATCCTTTTGGTGCTGCCGACTCCTCAACGCCTTCGAGGACATTTTGCCACACGGACCACAGATCATCGGGTCATGATCGGGTCCGAGGCAGCGGAGGCAGCAGTCATGTGTGTCGGTAAGAGACATAAGTTTCTTACACTGATCACACTTCTTAAACCCGCTGGTAACCTTCGGGGGAAAAGGGGCCCCTGCGAGGTCAAAAGACCGGGCTGCCAGGGAAAAAAAAGAAAAAAGGCGCGAACGCTAGTCACAAAGGACAAAAACCGAAAAAGAGAGAAAGGACTCGATACCGGCGTATTGGTCCGAGCGGGATAAGGATCCTGCGTCGAACCGGAGAAAAAAAGAGAAAAATAGGGAAAATCAACTTTTTCCTCGGGGAAAAACGAACTACGTACATCGGGCTCCGTGGAAAAAAGAAGACTGAGCAAGATGGCACCCTTGGGCGGGAAGGGGACCGCGCATGCGCGCTGCAATTCCCAAAGGCTTTCTTTGAAAGCTGGGGAAATGCTCCGCACGAGGGCTCCGTCGGCGCCGACGTCACCCATATGTGAGGACTGACTTCCTGCTTGGTCCTGGAGAAAAGACGGATAAAACTTCCTCTTTTTGCTGAAAAAGGGTTTTTTATAGTGTTTCGTTTTGGCTGGAGTGGCTGGAGATTTTGACAATCTGTCTAAAGTGATATTGTCAGCATCTTTCTCATTAGCCTTTTCCTACCAGTTCTTGCCAAAGAGGTTTTCTCCTGTGCAAGGGATGTTTCCTAATTTGTCTGTACCAAATTTCCAAGTCTGATGCCTGAAGCCAGGTAATCCAACGTGCACCAATGACAATAGCAGAAGTTCTGCTGATGCATTCAAAGCAGTCAAAGGCTGTACGATTTACAAACTTGGAAACGTCTTGAGCATACTTGACAAGAGTAAGGAAGTCTTGTCGTTTGTCATCAGCGAGAAGGGGGCTCATAAGCTCCAAATCTCCTGTGACCCCTTTGAGGAACATTCCCATATATAAAATATATGAGCTGATCCTAGCTGAAAGCATGGAAGCCTGAAATATTCAACGCCCAAAGGCATCAAGAGTCCTGCATTCATGACCTGGAGGATTGGATGCAGTCTTTTTGCACTTTTCATCGTACGCATGGCTGACTCCACTACCATTGAATGGTGTGGCAGCTGAGTCTTTTGAAACCCAGGACATGGTGGAACTCGATACATGGTATCGAGTCTCCTAGAATGAGGAGATGTGGTCAAAGGTGTTTCCCACATTCTGAGCATCAAATCATGAAGAATTTCATGAATGGGCAGAGTAGCTGCCTCTTTGGGAGCCTTAGGGTATTGGAGGATTTCCAATTCCTTTGCTCTAGGTTCTCTTTCAGGAGCTACCGTGATCGATAGGCCTCAGGCCACATCACGAATAAAATCCTGAAAAGACATGCCCTCTGGAGGAAACATTCTGTGTTGCGGAGAAGAGGAGTCTTCCGGAAGAAGTACTCTGGTACCGGCAGAGTTATCCGAATCATCGGAATCTGAAGATTCGAAGTATCTCTGATCCCGATGTTCATGCAAAGCACGGTATCGGTATCGATCGAAGTCGGCACTGAGTTGGTCCGGTACCGATCTGTCGATGCCTGAAAAAGTCGTCATGGGTAGAATTCCCACCGGGGGGCGGTACCGTTGGTGCTGGTACCGGCATCTGTATCGGTGCCCATTGAACCATCGGTAGCGTTATCAACGGTACCGCAGCAGTAAGGAGAGCTGCAAGACTGCGTTCGATAGCGAGGAATCTCTGGTCTATCGACGCTGCTGATGCCTGGGTGTCGGTACCAGTAGAAGCGGCCGGAACCCCTGAGCATGACATCAGTAGTTCTGCCGAGGTCGAGACCTCGAGAACATCCTGGAGCCCCGTTAGTGCTTTGCAGGCTGAAGCCTCCCACCGGGGTTGTTTTGCCAGTGTAGTTTCCTCAAGGGCAATACCAATGGTTTCTCGATGCTTAGAAGGAAATCTACCCTTTGAGGACCAGCTCTTATGTTTAGTTACCCGAGATCCATGGGAGGAAGACGAGGCTCTGGAAGATGTCGATGCAATGGACATCGCATCTGAAGAAAAGAGGGTACCGAGCTTTGCAGCCCGGTTCTGTCTTCCTCTTTTAGTCATCCCCATACAAGAGGAACACTCCGAAGGAGAATGGTCAGGACCTAAACATTTGAGACACCAGTCATGGGTGTCGGTGACGGAAATGGTACCGCCACACTTAGTACACTTTTTAAAACCACTAGCTGTTTTTTTCCATTTTGCAGGAAAATGGGGCCTAATGCCCAAAATGGTGCCTAGCACCAAAAATAAAACGTCTCTGAAGAGAAACACTTCAGAAGTATATATATATATATATATATTTTTTTTTTTAAAGAAGAGAACCGGTGGTACCGGTAGCGTCGAGCGGAGGCAGGCGCGACCACAAGAAAACAAGTTTAAAGAAGAAATTTTCTGCGGTGATAGGGTATGTGACCTGTGGGCTCCGCAGAAAACGAAGAACTGAAGAGGGACAGTTGGAAAGGCAGGAAGGCAGCGCGCATGTGCTGAGGGATGCTCCCAAAAGCGTTCCTACGATACCCATATGCCGACGATACCCATATGTGAAGACTACATTCCTGCTTGTTCCTGGAGATAAATCACATGCTAACTGCTTAGCGAATGATGAGGCAGGGGATTAATGTGTGTTGACTGCACATTGCAGCTAGCTCGGGGGTAATTTATGTATCCTATCAATGTTGCAGTTAGCACAGGTGCACTTAATGTCATCTTAATAGGTGACATTAAAGTGCACCTGTATTAACTGCAAATGAAGTTTTAGCATGGGGCTGTTGCACTTACTGCTCATTAGTTTTCGCTCCATACACCCACTAATTGCACAACCTTAGCACACTAATAAAATAGCTCCTTTATCTTTCAAATACGCACCTTTAATGGTTGGTGATAACTGATCGTTTGATGGTTTTAAGAAGTATTCACATCCCCCCATTTTTTTGAAAAAGCCTTGTAAGTATTAGTGTATGTGTCTCATATCCCCTTGTGTTAAATGTATCCCCCAATTGTGTTGTGACCAAAGAAAATCAAGGAAGCTAACAAAATCAAGGAAGCTAACAAAAGCCACAACAGAGTAGTAATAATGGGTGATTTCAATTACCCCGGTATCGACTGGGACAGTGTCACAGCAGGACAAGCTAAAGAGATAAAGTTTCTAGATGAAATAAATGACTGCTTCTTGGAGCAGCTGGTTCATGAACCGACCAGAGGGGAAGCCATACTGGACCTAGTCCTTAGTGGAACGCCAGATCTGGTGCAAGAAATAAGGGTGTTGGGACCACTTGGCAATAGTGATCATAGTATGATCATGTTTGATTTAATCAGTGGAGGACAGATAGTAAAGGAATCCACAGTACTACCTTTTAACTTTCAAAAGGGTGACTATGATAGAATGAGGAATATAGTTCGGAAAAAACTAAAAGGAGCGGTTCCAAAGGTTAAAGACTTACAGCAAGCTTGGGTGTTATTTAAAAATACTATCCTCGAAGCCCAGACCAGCTGTATTCCACGCATTAAGAAAAGTGGAAGAAAGTCCAAAAAACTGCCAGCATGGTTTAAAGGTGAGGTCAGAGAGGCTGTTGCTGCCAAAAGAGCAACCTTCAGAAAATGGAAAAAAGAGCCAAATGATGAAAACTGGAAACAGCACAAGCACTGGCAAGTTAAATGCAAAGCATTGATAAGGCAGGCAAAGCGGGAATTTGAGAAGAAACTTGCTACGGAAGCAAAAACACGAAATAAAGACTTTTTCAAGTACATTCGTAGCAAAAGGCCTGTGAGAGAGTCAATTGGACCATTAGATGATAGAGGGTAAAAGGGGCAGTAAGAGGAGACAAGGCTATAGCAGAGAGACTGAATGAATTCTTTGCTTCGGTCTTTACTGAGGAAGATGTAGGGGTGTTACCCAAGACTGAAGTGGTATTTAAAGGTGATACTGCAGAGGAATTGAGAGAAATATCGCTACACCGGGAAGATATATTACAACTATTTGATAAACTGAATAGTAGCAAATCACCTGGACCGGATGGTATACATCCCAGAGTGTTGAAAGAACTGAAATATGAGATTGCAGACCTGTTATTGGTAATCTGTGAACTTTCATTAAAATCATCTGTAATACCTGAAGATTGGAGGGTCGCCAACGTAACACCAATTTTTAAAAAGGGTTCCAGGGGTGACCGAGGAAATTACAGACCGGTGAGCCTGACGTCAGTACCAGGGAAAATGGTAGAAGCCATCATAAAGAACAAAATTACACAGCATGTAGATAGTCATGGCCTAATGGGAGACAGCCAACATGGCTTTAGACAAGGCAGATCTTGTCTTACTAATCTGATCTGTTTTTTGAAGGTGTGCATAAACAGGTAGACAAAGGTGAGTCGGTTGATATAGTGTATCTGGACTTTCAGAAAGCTTTTGACAAGGTCCCCCATCAGAGACTTTTGGCGAAGCTAAAAAGTCATGGGATAGGAGGCAGTGTACTATTGTGGATCGGGAACTGGTTAAAAGATAGAAAGCAGAGGGTAGGGATAAATGGCCAATATTCCCAATGGAAAAAGGTGAATAGTGGAGTACCCCAGGGATCTGTACTGGGTCCGCTACTTTTTGACATATTCATAAATGACCTGGAAAAGGGAATAACTAGTGAGGTAATCAAATTTGCAGATGACACAAAACTGTTTAAAGTTGTTAAAACCCAAGAGGATTGTGGAAAACTGCAGGAGGATCTGGATAAATTGGAAGACTGGGCATCCAAATGGCAGATGAAATTTAATGTGGACAAGTGCAAAGTTATGCACCTAGGAAAGAACAACCCACACTATAGTTACAAGATGCAAGGCTCCACATTAGAAACCACCACCCAGGAAAAAGATTTAGGAGTCATCGTGGATAACATGTTAAAACCCTCCGCCCAGTGTGCAGCGGCGGCCAAGAAAGCAAATAGAATGCTAGGTATCCTAAGGAAAGGGATGGAGAATAAAACAAAGGATATTATAATGCCTCTGTATCGCTCCATGGTACGACCGCACCTTGAATATTGTGTGCAATTCTGGTCACCGTATCTTAAAAAGGACATAGAGTTATTAGAAAAAGTACAGAGAAGAGCCACCAAATTGGTGAAGGGGATGGAAGGCTACTCCTATGAAGAGAGGCTAAAAAGGTTAGGGCTCTTTAACCTAGAAAAGAGGCGGCTGAGGGGAGATATGATAGAGGTGTATAAATTAATGAATGGAGTGGAACGGATAAACGTGGATAAATTGTTTACGCTATCAGAATATAGAAGGACTAGGGGGCATGTAATGAAGCTACAGGGTAAACTATTTAAGACAAATAGGAGAAAATATTTCTTCTCTCAACGTGTAATCAAACTCTGGAATCTGTTACCGGAGGATGTAGTAAGGGCTGTTAGTATAGCTGGGTTTAAAAAAGGTTTGGACAAGTTCCTGGAGGAAAGGTCCATAAACCACTATTAAAAAGGGACCCAGGATATCAATGCTTGGCCTAGTACAAGCACTGCAGAACCTGTGTCTTTTGGGGAAACTGCTAGGTACGTATGACCTAGATTGGCCACTGTTGGAAACAGGATACTGGGCTTGATGGACCTCGGTCTGACCCAGTATGGCATTTCTTATGTTCTTATGTTCTTATGACTGAAGGATAAGGTGGTATACAAAACTGTCTAAATAAATAAAGAGTTGGAAGTTAAAAATGGCTACCTCTGAGCAAAGAGTGTGAGCCTCCCACTGACTGGCAGGTTGTTTGAGTAAGGTATGGGGATACTGGCCATGTTCTCTAGGAGCCTGTTAAAACCTCACCCCTTGCTTTGGCTGGATTGCAAGTTGGGACTCCTAGGCCTTCTGTTGAGCTCAAGCATGAGCAGGTTGCTCAGATCGAGTATAGTGGGAGGCAGAAAAATACCTATCTGTAAAAAATTCTGATATAGTATCCTCCCTTATTTTTGTCGGAGCTAGCCAGCCAAGTGAATAGAAACCTTCTGTCCACCACTGTGGCTTCTCCTTTTTTTAAAATTTATTTCACTATTAAAAGTGCATAATTTGTACTTAGTTTTGTTAAATTGATTTTTGCAGACAAGCAACTCCAACTTGAAAGATTGTTGCCAGAAATCAGAAATGACGACGTGCCACGTTTCGGGTATTATATAAAATTTCCAACCCTGCTTCAGGTCCGTACAATTCTGGTATATATCCAAAGCTTTAATAAACCAAGATGGAGGAAACATCTTTCTTATATGAACCTGTCATTAATGACAGAGTATAGCCAGCGTCCAATGAGAGATATGACCATGGTGTCCAATAGGGGAATCCCACTGACAAGGGAAGCTCTCTACGGAAAACCAATGATCTCTTTTCTAAAAATCACAGATTAAATGAACGTGTGCCAATCCACTTGTGCATTTAGACCCCTAGGAATAACCGTGTCAAGTGAAAATATCCATCGCTGCTCAAGTATTTGTAAACGTTGTTCACGTTGACTTGATATTGATCTTTTGACAAATTTGGATGAGTACACAATTTACGTTGTTCCAATTTATTCAATTCCTGCATAATTAAATCCTGAAAAGTCAGGATAGTACGATCTACTGCCCCCAGAGGCAACCATCTAGAGGGGTTCTTTACCACCAGTTGCATTCTAATACAGGAAGGACTTATGAATCTATTTGGCACACGAGCTGTTTGTTCACTTTTGTGGTGTACTTGATTGTATGTCCGTGTCAGTTATATTATGTGGGATGTACCAAACGTTCGGTTAAAACACGGCTATCTGAGCATGCTTCCTGTTCATGGACAAAAAAGCTCTCAGCTCCTATGGTTGAACACTGTGTGCTAGCTCCAACAAAAATAAGGGAGGATACTATATCAGAATTTTTTACAGCAAGGACTTTATTTTGGATTCTGATGGGGTTTGTGTAGTTTAGAAAAATACCTATGCCTATGAGAGTAATAGGGTCTTCATTGCCCCTTGCTGTGAAACCTCTGAAATGAAGCAGAGGCCAGGTTGGTGGTATACCTGAAGAGAGAATTTTAAGCATACCAAAGCGCTTCTTAATCATGGTAGCAGATTCTTGCACCTTATCTCTGAAGATTATCGCCATGGCTTGGTATGTCTGCAAGTTGCTCCTGGACAATGACCTACAAATCTGAGGCCTGGAGCCATGAGATTCTCCAGGCCCAATATGCAGTGTGGAGGCTCTCAGTGCTGTATTGAATATATCATATGTCACAAAGACAATGTATTTCCTACACTCCTGCCTTTGACTCCAAAGTCTCCAGTGACTTGTTCCTGGCAAAATCCAAGGGCCTTTACTCTGTCCTCATTCTTCTTGACTCTCTGCTGCTTTCAACACTGTTGACCACCACCTTCTCCTCGATACCCTGTCCTCACTTGGTTATAGGGGCTCTGTACTATCCTGGTTCTCCTCCTACCTCTCCCATCGCTCTTTCAGTGTGTGTTCTGGTGGCTCCTCCTCCTCTGCTACCCCGTTCCCAGTTGGTGTACCCCAGGGTTCCGTCCTGGGATCGATCCTATTCTCCCTCTATACCCAGTCCCTTGGTGTGCTTATCTCTTCCCATGGCTTTCAGTACCATCTCTATGCCGATGATTCCCAAATCTACCTCTCTACGCCTGAAATCTCTCCGGCAATCCAGACCAGGATCTCCGCCTGCCTTTCTGACATCGCTGCCTGGATGTCTCACCGCCGCCTGAAATTGAACATGTCCAAGACTGAACTCCTTATCTTCCCCCCCCCCCCCCCAATACCTCCCCTCCTCTTCCTTCCCTCTCAGTCTCTGTGGATAACGCTGTTATCCTTCCTGTCTCTTCGGCCCGTAATCTGGGAGTTATCTTTGACTCCTCCCTCTCCTTCTCCACTCATATCCAACTCGTAGCTAAGACCTGCCATTTCTTCCTCTACAACATTAGCTAAATCCACCCCTTCCTTTCTGAGCACACTACTAAAACGCTTATCCACTCTTTAATCACCTCTCGTCTCAACTACTGCTACTTACTCCTTGCTAGTCTCCCTCTGACTTATCTTTCCCCTTCAATCTATTCAACATTCTGCTGCGCGACTAATCTTCCGCCAGCCTCGCCATACCCACATTACTCCTCTTCTCAAGTCACTTCACTGGCTCCCTATCCGCTTCCGCATCCAGTTCAAACTTCTCCTCCTGACCTATAAATGCATTTGCTCTGCAGCTCCTCAGTACCTTTCATCTCTTATCTCTCCTTACAACCCCTCTCGGGAACTCCGCTCTTCTAACAAACTACTTCTATCTACGCCCTCCACTCCTACTGCTAACTCCAGACTTCGCTCCTTTTACCTTCCGGTGCCTTACACAAGGAACAAGCTACCTGTGTCTGTTTGCCAGGCACCCTCTCTAGACCTCTTCAAATCCAGGTTGAAAACTTACCTCTTCACTGTTGCTTTCCAATCTTGATTTCTGTGTTTTGTCTTGACTAGATTGGTAGCTCTGTGTTTTGTCTTGACTAGATTATAAGCTCTGACGAGCAGGGACTGTCTCCTACATGTCTGTACAGCGCTGCGTACAACTGGCAGCGCTATATAAATGCTCAATAGTAGTAGTAGTAGTAGACGACTCACAAGGGAATGATACTGCTCGGCTTTCTCTGGAGGGAGATAGTATGACATTTCATCGAAGCTGCATATGATGTTCTCTAAATACATGCCCATGAAAAGCTGGTAGGACACCATGCAGGATGTGAGCACAGAATTCCAGAATAAAATTTCTCCTGAAAGAGTCCAATGTGCTGGCCTCACTCCCTGGGGCACTGAAGAATGAATCTTTTGGCTTTTTTGAGAGTAGATTTAATGACCAGAAAGAGAAGCAGCAACTGAAGCTTCTAAAGCCTTGGAGCCTTTTGGATTCTAACAGAGTTCTTACTAACTGGAGGTACAGAGAGGGGAGTCTCCCACATTCTCATATAATCTCTGAGACACTGTCACCACCTCCTTAGGGGCAACAGAATATTGGAGGATATCCAATTCCTCAGCCCTATGCTCCTCCTCTGTCTCCAAAAAATGTTATGGCCTTAGCAATATCCCTTGCAAATTCATGGAATGATAACTCCTCTTGAGGCACTTCAGCCTCTCATTAGGGAGTGAAGGATCTGAGGGCAACTCTGGAGATCTCTCCTCCGAGAAATATTGGAAATCAAACAGTTTCCTATGAGCAGTCTCATTCTGACTCAGAATGGTATTCTAATTACATCAGTCTCTGCCTGAATGAATCTCCATCTCCTAGAGGTGGCAGATTTCTTTTGGGAGCACCAATTCACCAATGACTTCCTTTGTGTCAAGGAGTGAGTGTCTCCCCCCCCCCCATATGCACTGAAGAATAATATTGCCTGGTCAGGTATCGGTGTTGAGGCTTTTCGATACATCAATGATGATGCCTCTACTGCAGGCAGATGGTGAATCTCCAGCATGGGATTGATTTCTCGAGGCACCATGGTCAATGCTGCTGGAGTCTTAATATGGCAAAGTAAACTCATGCATGGCAAAGAGCATCAGTATTCTGTCATGTTCATTTCAGTCTTGTGAAGTCTGGCATAGCCCTTCCATCATGACAGAGGATAAGAAGTTTTCATGTTCGGGCTGCTTTGATGGTCATGACTGCAAATCCTTGATGCTTTCAGCATCATATTCTGATGAACCTCAGTATCAATGCAGCGTAGCCTCCGTCCAATGTTCGACGTCCTTAGTCCTCAATATTGAAGACAACAAGGGACAAATCCTTCCTCTTTTTCAGGGTGGTATTGGAGGGAGACTGATGGGGCAACCTAAAGGAGCTCAGTTTTGACTGAGCTCGAAGACACCTCGATGCTGATATTCCGCCAGCATCTAGTGCAGCTCCTGAGGCCATGGCCATTGACTGATGCCGCCAATACGGAAGTTGATGATCCAAAGTTGATGATCCAAATTCACAGTGCCAGAAATACATTTGCACTGATTTTCTCAACCCTGAAACCATATTTTTGTTATCTCCAAACACAAAATGTAAGAAGGTGGCTTATGGCCAGGCCTGACACTACAGGCACCATTTATGGTAGTCTGTGAAGGATATGGTCCTGCCACACTGGGTACATTTTTTAAACCCACTGATGAATTTCTGGGTCATATCACTTGGAAAAATAGCTACTGCAAAATCAATTGACCAGATGTTGAAAATATAAACAAATGGTACAACGTGGCTAGATCACTTGAGACTTAATATCGCTTATAGCAGCTACACAGAAAAAATAAAGGAAAACATCTGAAAAAAACCTAACCAAGAGGCTAAGAGGAGAACTGCAATGGTGATGGCATGATGGCAAGGCTGGGAAAAAAGAGGTGAACACTTACAAGTGTGCATAACTCGAAAAAACCCTTTTTGATATAATAAGGAAGAGTAGTTACTCACCTGTAACAGGTGTTCTCCAGGAGCAGCAGGAATCAGTCCTCACATATGGGTGACGTCAGCGCTGACGGAGCCCTCATGTGGAGCATTTCCCCAGCTTTCAAGGAAAGCCTTTGGAAATGCAGCACACATGAGCGGTCCCCTTCCCGCCCAAGGGTGCCATCTTGCTCAGTCTGATGACATAGCTAAAAGACAGCAAAAAAATCAAAATAAAGTATATGACTGCAACTCCAGGGGAGGAGGGAGGGTCGTGAGGACTGATTCCAGCTGCTCCTGGAGAACATCTGTTACAGGTGAGTAACTACTCTTTCTCCAGGACCAAGCAGGAAGTCAGTCCTCACATATGGGACTCCCCAGCTCTAGGCTACCGGGAACCCAAAGCTGAAAAAATGTCTCCCTCTCAAGAGCCTCAGCATCCGTGATAAGAGTATACTCTGAGAACGCCACCGTACGGTAGCCCAACACAAGGGCCGGAGGGAAGGAGTTGCCGATACCTCAAAGAGATTACGGAGTACCGCCTGCAAAAGTCTGGCTTGAAGACCAAGTAGCGGCCCGGCAGATGTCTGCCAACGGAACAGAGCAGAGATGAGCTACTGACGCGGCTTTCGCCCTGACACGGTGGGCCGTGACTCAACCCTGCAAGGGGAGGTCGGCTGCCTTGTACGCCCAGGTGATACAATCTGCTACCCAAGTGGACAAGATGGGGTTGGAGCAATGTTCCCTCTAATTTTCTGTAGGCTGTGTGCGCATAAAATATCAGCTGTGTGCAGCTTTTGAAGGAAGGATAAATTTTTGTGCGCCACATAACGACACCCGAAGTTATATACTTTAAAATTTGACTACACGTCAGAATACAGTATGTACACCACATTGATTTTAATCAAATTAAATGAAAATAGACAATTACTAAATGAAGCGGGAAATTTCTAGTAATTGCAATCATAACTTTTAAATTTTAAGACATCTGTGTTGTTTTCTATCAGAATCAGAGCCGTAATTTTTGTGCGCTCTGTTGTAAAGTATGTGTGCTCGCTCGGCGAGGTGTGTGCACGCGCACACGCGCACAGCTTAGAGGGAATAGTGGGTTGGAGACAGGCAACCCCATCTTATTAGGGTCAAAGGAGATGAAGAGCTGAGTAGCCCTTTGATGCCCCCGCATACGTTCTATGTAAAAAAGACAACGCCCTCTTACAATCCAGGGTATGCAGCCCGGCTGGTATGCAGCCTGGGAAAGAAGGTCGGAAGAACCACCTCCTGGTTGAGGTGGAAAGAGACCACCACTTTTGGAAGAAACTTCGGATGGGTCCGTAGGACCACCCTGTTCCCATACGGTCTATCAGAAACCAGAGCTTGTAGTTCACTCACACGTCTGGCCAAGGTAAGAGCTACCAGGAAGAGCGCTTTCCAAGAAAGGAAGCGCAAATGGCAAGTAACCATCGGCTCAAACGGTGGGCGAGTAAGTTGTTGCAAGACCACGTTCAAATCCCACTCAGTCGCCGGTGGACGAACCAGAGGCTTGAGAAGAAGCAGACCTCTGAGAAAATAGGGCACCAAGGAATGAACCGACAGAGACTGTCCCTCCACCGGAAAGTGGTGTGCTGAAAGAGCACTGAGGTGGACCCGAACAGAGTTAGACTTAAGGCCTAGGTCTGACAGGTGAAGTAGATACTGCAGTACTACTGGCACAAGGCAAGAAAAAGGATCTTCCTTGCGCTGAGCACACCATACTGTAAACCTACGCCACTTGAGGGCATAGGACTTTCTGCTGGACTGCCTCCTAGAGGCCAAAACCACCTCCTCAACCTCCTTAGGTAGAAGCAAGGGAGCGAGCACCACCCTTTCAGCAGCCAGGCCATCAGACTGAGGGACCTGAGATTGGGGTGCAGAGGGGAACCCTGATCCTGAGACAGGAGATTGGGTTGCAACCCCAGAGGGAAAGGAGTTTCCACCACCAACTGCAGCAGAAGTGGAAACCACGGCTGCCTGGGCCATCTGGGGGCTACCAGAATCACCGAGGTCTTGTCCCGGAGAATCTTGAACAGAGTTCGGGCCACCAGGGGCGTGGGAGGAAACACATACAGAAGGCCTATAGATCAAGAGATCAGAAAAGCATTTGCTGCCATTCTCATTGGGGTGCGGCTGTCTGGAGCAAAACCTGGGCAGCGGACGGTTTTGTGGACTGGCAAAGAGATCGATGGACGGCAGTCCCCAGCGGAGGAAGATCTGCTGGACCACCCATGGATTCAACTGCCATTCGTGAGGCTGGAGAATCCTGCTTAGCTTGTCTGCTAGGAAATTCTCATGTCCAGGTAGATAAACTGCTTTGAGAAAGATGCCTTGTTTTCCTGCAAAGAAGAAAAAGGGCCAGTGCCTCTTGACATAGGAGCCTGGACGCCGTGCCCCCTTGTTTGTTCACATAGAATATTGCCACCTGATTGTCCGTCTGAACCAAAACAGACTGGTGAGAGGGGGCATGAGAAAAAGTCTCTAGAGCTAAGCGGATTGCTTGCAGCTCCAAAAGACTGATCTGCTGTGTGGCCTCCCGAGGGGACCAGAGGCCTTGAGTGCACGTGCCCTGGCAATGTGCACCCCAGTCCTTTAAGGAAGCATCGGTCGTCAGCACCCTTATGTGTGCTGGAGCCTGAAAAGGTACCCCCTTGAGAAGGTTTGGGAGATGTAGCCACCACTGTAAGGAGTCCAAAAGTGGCTTGGACACCTTTATTCTGTCTCGGAGGTCACCTGTGGCCTGCGCCCACTGAGCTCTTTGGCACCATTGAGCAGCCCGCATGTGCAGACGGGCATTTGGAGTCACATGATCAGTGGATGCCATATGGCCCAGAAGTCGCAGGTAGTGCCTGGCGGAGACCTGAGAATTGCTTTGGAACTGGTTTGCCAACTCCATCAATCTGTGGTGCCCTGTCCTCGGGCAAGTAAGCTCTTGCCTGAAGGGTGTCTAGTCTCGCCCCTATAAACTCTAGGTTCTGAGAGGGGCGCAAAGTGGACTTTGCGTAGTTTATGACAAAGCCCAGATGCTGAAGAAGAGAGACAGTGCGAAGAGTGGCTTGTCTGGCCTCCTGGAGAGACTGGCCCCTGATGAGCCAATCGTCCAGGTATGGGAAGACAAAAATTCCCTGATTCCTGAGATAGGCCGCCACTACCGCCAGGCATTTGGTGAAAACCCTGGGGGCGGAAGTTAGGCCAAAGGGAAGTACCCTGTACTGAAAATGGTTTCCTCCCACCACAAACCTGAGATATTGTCTGTAGTCTGGATGAATGAGGGTGTGAGTATAAGCATCCTTTAGGCCTAAGGAGCATAGCCAGTCTCCCTGCTGGAGGTAGGGCAGCAGTATCTCAAGGACAGGCATCTTGAACTTTTCCCTCTCCAGAAACTTGTTTAGGTTTCACAAGTCTAGGATAGGCTGGAGGCCTCCTGTCCTTTTTGGTACCAGGAAGTACCTGGAGTAGAAGCCTTCCCTGATTCCTGAGATAGGCCGCCACCACCGCCAGGCATTTGGTGAAAACCCTGGTGGCTACATCTCCCAAACCTTCTCAAGGGGGTACCTTTACAGGCTCCAGCACACATAAGGGTGCTGACGACCGATGTTTCCTTAAAGGACTGGGGTGCACATTGCCAGGCGGTGAGGCACCGGTTCCACCGCCTGTTCCTTTAGAAGAATTGCCAACTCCTGAAGGAGGAGATTTCTGTGTAGAGGGAGTCTTGGAGGCTCCCTTGGAAAGTAGGAGGGGGGCAGCTGGTGGAAGTGGAGCATATAACCCTTTTGGACTATGCTGAGTACCCAGGTATCCCCTGTGATGGCTGGCCACCTGTAGGCGTACAGGGTCAGCCGACCTCCTGTGCTGAGTGGAGCCAGCGGTGGAGAAGAGGCTATGCTGTGGGAGTCAAAACCCTGCTCCCTGCTGTGCAGGAGCCAGAGCTGGCGGCTTGGGGGTCTTCTGCCTACGGGGCCCATGCCCATGCCCCTTGGCCTGCAGGCCCTGTTGGTGAGCTGGAAAGGCCTGATAGTAAGGGTAGGATTTGTAGGCAGCACCCTTCCTCAGGAAAAAGGGCTTCTTTCCCGAGCCCTTCTTTTTTTGAGAAGGGGCAGAAGTCTTTCTGGACAGCCTTGTCCTGGTGAGAGTCTCAGTCTCGATTTCTGCAGCCTTCTTACCGAATAAGTTGTCACCTTGGCAGGGGACATCGACCAACTTGTCCTGCACCCATGACTCCAGGTCTGATGACTGTAGCCAGGCCTGACAGCATGCACCGATGCCGGCCACGAATACCCGGGCCGAAGCTTCAAAGCCATCATAGGCTGCTCGAGAGATAAACCTCGAAAACTTTCGGATCCCTGTAGACAAGGCCTTGAACCTCTGCAAGGGTTCCTCGGAGAGGCCAGCTGAGAACCCGGCAATCTCCTTTGTCAGATCCCGTAAGTACATGCCCATGTACAGCTGGTAAGTCTGGACACGGCAAGATAGTATAGAGCCCTGGAAGCACTTTCTACCGAGGACATCCAGGTTCGGGGCCTCCCGGCTGGGGGGCACCAAGGAGTGCATCTTCTGACTCTTCAGGCAGTGCATGGCTGATTCCACAACCATAGAATTGTGCGGTAGCTGCGCCTTTTGGAACCCAGGGTTCTTACGGACTCGATAAATGGAATCGACCTGTTTGCTAAGAACTGGCACCGAGGCCGGTGCCTCCCACATACGGAAGAGCAGCCATTCCAGCATCGGAGGAACCGGTACAGTAAAGGGTTCCTACGGAGGAAAGTCACACTGGAGGGCATCGAGCTCCTTGGCCTGAGGCTCCTCCTCGGCGTCCGCAGGGAATGCCAAAGCCTTGGCCATGTCCCTTATGAAGTCCGAGAACCGGGTATCCTCCGAGGGGGGGGGGACCTTCTCCGAGGCTCGGACTCCAGTGAGTCCGAAGGGACGCACCGGGTCCAGAAGGTTTCTGGAGACTCCTCGTCCTCTGTCTCCCACGCCGACTCCTCCGAGGAGGAGTTGAGCGGCTCCAGCCGTGTGGGCTTCGGTGCCACCCGCCCCGATGCTGAGGGCACCGGCGTCAATGACCTCAGCCCCACACGGGAGGTTGAAGGGGATCTTGACTGAGGATTGACTCGAGACTTGATGGACTCGAGGATCGGCTCGGTCTCCGGGGTCGACTTAGACGTCGAGGTCCCGGTGGTCGGGGCAGATGCACCGGTCAGACCGGTGATCAGCACCCGCTGCTGTTCCATGAAGGCAGCCAAGCTGCTCTCCAAGGCCGTCAACCTGAGTCCAAGCTCAGGAGACCCAGCAGCCTCGGACTCGGGCCCCGACGGCATCGGGCCCGACGTCGGCTCTCCCGGAGGAGAGTCCACGAGGACAACAGAACTCACGTGACTCGGGGACTCCAGCTCCATATGAGGTAGCTTGGATGGCCTCTCTGACTCCGAGAGCCCGGGGCGGCGGTCAGGGCTACGCCACCTGGCCCTCGCGGACCCAGGAGCTTCCACTGATGCCACCCTCACAAGCTTCTTCTTCCTTTTGTGCTCCCGCGTGGGAGACCCCCTTTCCGAGGAGCCAGGACGGCGCTCGGGTTCCGACTCCCGAGATGTCGAGGCCTCTGACGACGTCCGGGCCCGGCTGGATGCGGACTCAAAGAAAATTCTCTCACGTTGATGCTGATGGCTCCGAAGCGCCTTTGACGACATTTTGCCGCACAGGCCACAGGCCAGTGAGTCATGGTTGGGCCCGAGGCATCGGAGGCAGCAGTCATGTGTATCGGTGAGAGACATAAGTTTCTTGCACCGATCACATTTTTTTAACCCACTGGCAGCCATCGGGGGAAAAAGGGCCCCTGCAAGGTCAAAAGCCCGGGCTGCCAGTGAAAATAACAAAAAAGGCGCGAACGCTAGTCATGAAGGACAAAAACCGAAAAAAGAATACCGGACTCGATACCGGTGTACCGAGCCCAGGTGGGAAGGGGAACCGGCGTCGAACCAGATCAGAAAAAGCGAAAATCGCAGAAAAAAAATCTACTTTTACCGGGTGACACGAACTCACGTCCGTTGGGCTCCGTGGAAAAAGAAAGACTAAGCAAGATGGCACCCTTGGCCGGGAAGGGGACCGCAAATGCATGCTGCATTCCCAAAGGCTTTCCTTGAAAGCTGGAGAAATGCTCCACATGAGGGCTCCGTCGGCGCCGACGTCACCCATATGTGAGGACTGACTTCCTGCTTGGTCCTGGAGAAAACAACCTTTGGACAAGAGGAACCCCGATGCTGCTCGGGGCCGGAGTCCCAAGACTCGAGGCCTCTGACGAGGTCCGGGCCCGTCCGGACGCGGAGTCAGAAAAGATCCTATCCTTTTGGTGCTGCCGACTCCTCAACGCCTTCGAGGACATTTTGCCACACGGACCACAGATCATCGGGTCATGATCGGGTCCGAAGCAGCGGAGGCAGCAGTCATGTGTGTCGGTAAGAGACATAAGTTTCTTACACTGATCACACTTCTTAAACCCGCTGGTAACCTTCGGGGGAAAAGGGGCCCCTGCGAGGTCAAAAGACCGGGCTGCCAGGGAAAAAAAAGAAAAAAGGCGCGAACGCTAGTCACAAAGGACAAAAACCGAAAAAGAGAGAAAGGACTCGATACCGGCGTATTGGTCCGAGCGGGATAAGGATCCTGCGTCGAACCGGAGAAAAAAAGAGAGAAAAATAGGGAAAATCAACTTTTTCCTCGGGGAAAAACGAACTACGTACATCGGGCTCCGTGGAAAAAAGAAGACTGAGCAAGATGGCACCCTTGGGCGGGAAGGGGACCGCGCATGCGCGCTGCAATTCCCAAAGGCTTTCTTTGAAAGCTGGGGAAATGCTCCGCACGAGGGCTCCGTCGGCGCCGACGTCACCCATATGTGAGGACTGACTTCCTGCTTGGTCCTGGAGAAAAGACGGATAAAACTTCCTCTTTTTGCTGAAAAAGGGTTTTTTATAGTGTTTCGTTTTGGCTGGAGTGGCTGGAGATTTTGACAATCTGTCTAAAGTGATATTGTCAGCATCTTTCTCATTAGCCTTTTCCTACCAGTTCTTGCCAAAGAGGTTTTCTCCTGTGCAAGGGATGTTTCCTAATTTGTCTGTACCAAATTTCCAAGTCTGATGCCTGAAGCCAGGTAATCCAACGTGCACCAATGACAATAGCAGAAGTTCTGCTGATGCATTCAAAGCAGTCAAAGGCTGTACGATTTACAAACTTGGAAACGTCTTGAGCATACTTGACAAGAGTAAGGAAGTCTTGTCGTTTGTCATCAGCGAGAAGGGGGCTCATAAGCTCCAAATCTCCTGTGACCCCTTTGAGGAACATTCCCATATATAAAATATATGAGCTGATCCTAGCTGAAAGCATGGAAGCCTGAAATATTCAACGCCCAAAGGCATCAAGAGTCCTGCATTCATGACCTGGAGGATTGGATGCAGTCTTTTTGCACTTTTCATCGTACGCATGGCTGACTCCACTACCATTGAATGGTGTGGCAGCTGAGTCTTTTGAAACCCAGGACATGGTGGAACTCGATACATGGTATCGAGTCTCCTAGAATGAGGAGATGTGGTCAAAGGTGTTTCCCACATTCTGAGCATCAAATCATGAAGAATTTCATGAATGGGCAGAGTAGCTGCCTCTTTGGGAGCCTTAGGGTATTGGAGGATTTCCAATTCCTTTGCTCTAGGTTCTCTTTCAGGAGCTACCGTGATCGATAGGCCTCAGGCCACATCACGAATAAAATCCTGAAAAGACATGCCCTCTGGAGGAAACATTCTGTGTTGCGGAGAAGAGGAGTCTTCCGGAAGAAGTACTCTGGTACCAGCAGAGTTATCCGAATCATCGGAATCTGAAGATTCGAAGTATCTCTGATCCCGATGTTCATGCAAAGCACGGTATCGGTATCGATCGAAGTCGGCACTGAGTTGGTCCGGTACCGATCTGTCGATGCCTGAAAAAGTCGTCATGGGTAGAATTCCCACCGGGGGGCGGTACCGTTGGTGCTGGTACCGGCATCTGTATCGGTGCCCATTGAACCATCGGTAGCGTTATCAACGGTACCGCAGCAGTAAGGAGAGCTGCAAGACTGCGTTCGATAGCGAGGAATCTCTGGTCTATCGACGCTGCTGATGCCTGGGTGTCGGTACCAGTAGAAGCGGCCGGAACCCCTGAGCATGACATCAGTAGTTCTGCCGAGGTCGAGACCTCGAGAACATCCTGGAGCCCCGTTAGTGCTTTGCAGGCTGAAGCCTCCCACCGGGGTTGTTTTGCCAGTGTAGTTTCCTCAAGGGCAATACCAATGGCTTCTCGATGCTTAGAAGGAAATCTACCCTTTGAGGACCAGCTCTTATGTTTAGTTACCCGAGATCCATGGGAGGAAGACGAGGCTCTGGAAGATGTCGATGCAATGGACATCGCATCTGAAGAAAAGAGGGTACAGAGCTTTGCAGCCCGGTTCTGTCTTCCTCTTTTAGTCATCCCCATACAAGAGGAACACTCCGAAGGAGAATGGTCAGGACCTAAACATTTGAGACACCAGTCATGGGTGTCGGTGACGGAAATGGTACCGCCACACTTAGTACACTTTTTAAAACCACTAGCTGTTTTTTTCCATTTTGCAGGAAAATGGGGCCTAATGCCCAAAATGGTGCCTAGCACCAAAAATAAAACGTCTCTGAAGAGAAACACTTCAGAAGTATATATATATATATTTTTTTTTTTTTTTTTAAAGAAGAGAACCGGCGGTACCGGTAGCGTCGAGCGGAGGCAGGCGCGACCACAAGAAAACAAGTTTAAAGAAGAAATTTTCTGCGGTGATAGGGTATGTGACCTGTGGGCTCCGCAGAAAACGAAGAACTGAAGAGGGACAGTTGGAAAGGCAGGAAGGCAGCGCGCATGTGCTGAGGGATGCTCCCAAAAGCGTTCCTATTGGACGCTGGGGAGCATTCCCGCGCAGGCTCCGTCAGTGCCGACGATACCCATATGTGAAGACTACATTCCTGCTTGTTCCTGGAGATAAATCACATGCTAACTGCTTAGCGAATGATGAGGCAGGGGATTAATGTGTGTTGACTGCACATTGCAGCTAGCTCGGGGGTAATTTATGTATCCTATCAATGTTGCAGTTAGCACAGGTGCACTTAATGTCATCTTAATAGGTGACATTAAAGTGCACCTGTATTAACTGCAAATGAAGTTTTAGCATGGGGCTGTTGCACTTACTGCTCATTAGTTTTCGCTCCATACACCCACTAATTGCACAACCTTAGCACACTAATAAAATAGCTCCTTTATCTTTCAAATACGCACCTTTAATGGTTGGTGATAACTGATCGTTTGATGGTTTTAAGAAGTATTCACATCCCCCCATTTTTTTGAAAAAGCCTTGTAAGTATTAGTGTATGTGTCTCATATCCCCTTGTGTTAAATGTATCCCCCAATTGTGTTGTGACCACTATGACTGAAGGATAAGGTGGTATACAAAACTGTCTAAATAAATAAAGAGTTGGAAGTTAAAAATGGCTACCTCTGAGCAAAGAGTGTGAGCCTCCCACTGACTGGCAGGTTGTTTGAGTAAGGTATGGGGATA
Organism: Ichthyophis bannanicus; assembly: GCA_033557465.1. Lineage (NCBI taxonomy): Eukaryota > Metazoa > Chordata > Amphibia > Gymnophiona > Ichthyophiidae > Ichthyophis > Ichthyophis bannanicus. The sequence goes on from CM066033.1 coordinate 1,046,818,620, forward strand.
CTGGCCATGTTCTCTAGGAGCCTGTTAAAACCTCACCCCTTGCTTTGGCTGGATTGCAAGTTGGGACTCCTAGGCCTTCTGTTGAGCTCAAGCATGAGCAGGTTGCTCAGATCGAGTATAGTGGGAGGCAGAAAAATACCTATCTGTAAAAAATTCTGATATAGTATCCTCCCTTATTTTTGTCGGAGCTAGCCAGCCAAGTGAATAGAAACCTTCTGTCCACCACTGTGGCTTCTCCTTTTTTTAAAATTTATTTCACTATTAAAAGTGCATAATTTGTACTTAGTTTTGTTAAATTGATTTTTGCAGACAAGCAACTCCAACTTGAAAGATTGTTGCCAGAAATCAGAAATGACGACGTGCCACGTTTCGGGTATTATATAAAATTTCCAACCCTGCTTCAGGTCCGTACAATTCTGGTATATATCCAAAGCTTTAATAAACCAAGATGGAGGAAACATCTTTCTTATATGAACCTGTCATTAATGACAGAGTATAGCCAGCGTCCAATGAGAGATATGACCATGGTGTCCAATAGGGGAATCCCACTGACAAGGGAAGCTCTCTACGGAAAACCAATGATCTCTTTTCTAAAAATCACAGATTAAATGAACGTGTGCCAATCCACTTGTGCATTTAGACCCCTAGGAATAACCGTGTCAAGTGAAAATATCCATCGCTGCTCAAGTATTTGTAAACGTTGTTCACGTTGACTTGATATTGATCTTTTGACAAATTTGGATGAGTACACAATTTACGTTGTTCCAATTTATTCAATTCCTGCATAATTAAATCCTGAAAAGTCAGGATAGTACGATCTACTGCCCCCAGAGGCAACCATCTAGAGGGGTTCTTTACCACCAGTTGCATTCTAATACAGGAAGGACTTATGAATCTATTTGGCACACGAGCTGTTTGTTCACTTTTGTGGTGTACTTGATTGTATGTCCGTGTCAGTTATATTATGTGGGATGTACCAAACGTTCGGTTAAAACACGGCTATCTGAGCATGCTTCCTGTTCATGGACAAAAAAGCTCTCAGCTCCTATGGTTGAACACTGTGTGCTAGCTCCAACAAAAATAAGGGAGGATACTATATCAGAATTTTTTACAGCAAGGACTTTATTTTGGATTCTGATGGGGTTTGTGTAGTTTAGAAAAATACCTATGCCTATGAGAGTAATAGGGTCTTCATTGCCCCTTGCTGTGAAACCTCTGAAATGAAGCAGAGGCCAGGTTGGTGGTATACCTGAAGAGAGAATTTTAAGCATACCAAAGTGCTTCTTAATCATGGTAGCAGATTCTTGCACCTTATCTCTGAAGATTATCGCCATGGCTTGGTATGTCTGCAAGTTGCTCCTGGACAATGACCTACAAATCTGAGGCCTGGAGCCATGAGATTCTCCAGGCCCAATATGCAGTGTGGAGGCTCTCAGTGCTGTATTGAATATATCATATGTCACAAAGACAATGTATTTCCTACACTCCTGCCTTTGACTCCAAAGTCTCCAGTGACTTGTTCCTGGCAAAATCCAAGGGCCTTTACTCTGTCCTCATTCTTCTTGACTCTCTGCTGCTTTCAACACTGTTGACCACCACCTTCTCCTCGATACCCTGTCCTCACTTGGTTATAGGGGCTCTGTACTATCCTGGTTCTCCTCCTACCTCTCCCATCGCTCTTTCAGTGTGTGTTCTGGTGGCTCCTCCTCCTCTGCTACCCCGTTCCCAGTTGGTGTACCCCAGGGTTCCGTCCTGGGATCGATCCTATTCTCCCTCTATACCCAGTCCCTTGGTGTGCTTATCTCTTCCCATGGCTTTCAGTACCATCTCTATGCCGATGATTCCCAAATCTACCTCTCTACGCCTGAAATCTCTCCGGCAATCCAGACCAGGATCTCCGCCTGCCTTTCTGACATCGCTGCCTGGATGTCTCACCGCCGCCTGAAATTGAACATGTCCAAGACTGAACTCCTTATCTTCCCCCCCCCCCAATACCTCCCCTCCTCTTCCTTCCCTCTCAGTCTCTGTGGATAACGCTGTTATCCTTCCTGTCTCTTCGGCCCGTAATCTGGGAGTTATCTTTGACTCCTCCCTCTCCTTCTCCACTCATATCCAACTCGTAGCTAAGACCTGCCATTTCTTCCTCTACAACATTAGCTAAATCCACCCCTTCCTTTCTGAGCACACTACTAAAACGCTTATCCACTCTTTAATCACCTCTCGTCTCAACTACTGCTACTTACTCCTTGCTAGTCTCCCTCTGACTTATCTTTCCCCTTCAATCTATTCAACATTCTGCTGCGCGACTAATCTTCCGCCAGCCTCGCCATACCCACATTACTCCTCTTCTCAAGTCACTTCACTGGCTCCCTATCCGCTTCCGCATCCAGTTCAAACTTCTCCTCCTGACCTATAAATGCATTTGCTCTGCAGCTCCTCAGTACCTTTCATCTCTTATCTCTCCTTACAACCCCTCTCGGGAACTCCGCTCTTCTAACAAACTACTTCTATCTACGCCCTCCACTCCTACTGCTAACTCCAGACTTCGCTCCTTTTACCTTCCGGTGCCTTACACAAGGAACAAGCTACCTGTGTCTGTTTGCCAGGCACCCTCTCTAGACCTCTTCAAATCCAGGTTGAAAACTTACCTCTTCACTGTTGCTTTCCAATCTTGATTTCTGTGTTTTGTCTTGACTAGATTGGTAGCTCTGTGTTTTGTCTTGACTAGATTATAAGCTCTGACGAGCAGGGACTGTCTCCTACATGTCTGTACAGCGCTGCGTACAACTGGCAGCGCTATATAAATGCTCAATAGTAGTAGTAGTAGTAGACGACTCACAAGGGAATGATACTGCTCGGCTTTCTCTGGAGGGAGATAGTATGACATTTCATCGAAGCTGCATATGATGTTCTCTAAATACATGCCCATGAAAAGCTGGTAGGACACCATGCAGGATGTGAGCACAGAATTCCAGAATAAAATTTCTCCTGAAAGAGTCCAATGTGCTGGCCTCACTCCCTGGGGCACTGAAGAATGAATCTTTTGGCTTTTTTGAGAGTAGATTTAATGACCAGAAAGAGAAGCAGCAACTGAAGCTTCTAAAGCCTTGGAGCCTTTTGGATTCTAACAGAGTTCTTACTAACTGGAGGTACAGAGAGGGGAGTCTCCCACATTCTCATATATAATCTCTGAGACACTGTCACCACCTCCTTAGGGGCAACAGAATATTGGAGGATATCCAATTCCTCAGCCCTATGCTCCTCCTCTGTCTCCAAAAAATGTTATGGCCTTAGCAATATCCCTTGCAAATTCATGGAATGATAACTCCTCTTGAGGCACTTCAGCCTCTCATTAGGGAGTGAAGGATCTGAGGGCAACTCTGGAGATCTCTCCTCCGAGAAATATTGGAAATCAAACAGTTTCCTATGAGCAGTCTCATTCTGACTCAGAATGGTATTCTAATTACATCAGTCTCTGCCTGAATGAATCTCCATCTCCTAGAGGTGGCAGATTTCTTTTGGGAGCACCAATTCACCAATGACTTCCTTTGTGTCAAGGAGTGAGTGTCTCCCCCCCCCCCATATGCACTGAAGAATAATATTGCCTGGTCAGGTATCGGTGTTGAGGCTTTTCGATACATCAATGATGATGCCTCTACTGCAGGCAGATGGTGAATCTCCAGCATGGGATTGATTTCTCGAGGCACCATGGTCAATGCTGCTGGAGTCTTAATATGGCAAAGTAAACTCATGCATGGCAAAGAGCATCAGTATTCTGTCATGTTCATTTCAGTCTTGTGAAGTCTGGCATAGCCCTTCCATCATGACAGAGGATAAGAAGTTTTCATGTTCGGGCTGCTTTGATGGTCATGACTGCAAATCCTTGATGCTTTCAGCATCATATTCTGATGAACCTCAGTATCAATGCAGCGTAGCCTCCGTCCAATGTTCGACGTCCTTAGTCCTCAATATTGAAGACAACAAGGGACAAATCCTTCCTCTTTTTCAGGGTGGTATTGGAGGGAGACTGATGGGGCAACCTAAAGGAGCTCAGTTTTGACTGAGCTCGAAGACACCTCGATGCTGATATTCCGCCAGCATCTAGTGCAGCTCCTGAGGCCATGGCCATTGACTGATGCCGCCAATACGGAAGTTGATGATCCAAAGTTGATGATCCAAATTCACAGTGCCAGAAATACATTTGCACTGATTTTCTCAACCCTGAAACCATATTTTTGTTATCTCCAAACACAAAATGTAAGAAGGTGGCTTATGGCCAGGCCTGACACTACAGGCACCATTTATGGTAGTCTGTGAAGGATATGGTCCTGCCACACTGGGTACATTTTTTAAACCCACTGATGAATTTCTGGGTCATATCACTTGGAAAAATAGCTACTGCAAAATCAATTGACCAGATGTTGAAAATATAAACAAATGGTACAACGTGGCTAGATCACTTGAGACTTAATATCGCTTATAGCAGCTACACAGAAAAAATAAAGGAAAACATCTGAAAAAAACCTAACCAAGAGGCTAAGAGGAGAACTGCAATGGTGATGGCATGATGGCAAGGCTGGGAAAAAAGAGGTGAACACTTACAAGTGTGCATAACTCGAAAAAACCCTTTTTGATATAATAAGGAAGAGTAGTTACTCACCTGTAACAGGTGTTCTCCAGGAGCAGCAGGAATCAGTCCTCACATATGGGTGACGTCAGCGCTGACGGAGCCCTCATGTGGAGCATTTCCCCAGCTTTCAAGGAAAGCCTTTGGGAATGCAGCACACATGAGCGGTCCCCTTCCCGCCCAAGGGTGCCATCTTGCTCAGTCTGATGACATAGCTAAAAGACAGCAAAAAAAATCAAAATAAAGTATATGACTGCAACTCCAGGGGAGGAGGGAGGGTCGTGAGGACTGATTCCAGCTGCTCCTGGAGAACATCTGTTACAGGTGAGTAACTACTCTTTCTCCAGGACCAAGCAGGAAGTCAGTCCTCACATATGGGACTCCCCAGCTCTAGGCTACCGGGAACCCAAAGCTGAAAAAAATGTCTCCCTCTCAAGAGCCTCAGCATCCGTGATAAGAGTATACTCTGAGAACGCCACCGTACGGTAGCCCAACACAAGGGCCGGAGGGAAGGAGTTGCCGATACCTCAAAGAGATTACGGAGTACCGCCTGCAAAAGTCTGGCTTGAAGACCAAGTAGCGGCCCGGCAGATGTCTGCCAACGGAACAGAGCAGAGATGAGCTACTGACGCGGCTTTCGCCCTGACACGGTGGGCCGTGACTCAACCCTGCAAGGGGAACATAAGAACATAAGAACATAAGAAATGCCATACTGGGTCAGACCGAGGTCCATCAAGCCCAGTATCCTGTTTCCAACAGTGGCCAATCTAGGTCATACGTACCTAGCAGTTTCCCCAAAAGACACAGGTTCTGCAGTGCTTGTACTAGGCCAAGCATTGATATCCTGGGTCCCTTTTTAATAGTGGTTTATGGACCTTTCCTCCAGGAACTTGTCCAAACCTTTTTTAAACCCAGCTATACTAACAGCCCTTACTACATCCTCCGGTAACAGATTCCAGAGTTTGATTACACGTTGAGAGAAGAAATATTTTCTCCTATTTGTCTTAAATAGTTTACCCTGTAGCTTCATTACATGCCCCCTAGTCCTTCTATATTCTGATAGCGTAAACAATTTATCCACGTTTATCCGTTCCACTCCATTCATTAATTTATACACCTCTATCATATCTCCCCTCAGCCGCCTCTTTTCTAGGTTAAAGAGCCCTAACCTTTTTAGCCTCTCTTCATAGGAGTAGCCTTCCATCCCCTTCACCAATTTGGTGGCTCTTCTCTGTACTTTTTCTAATAACTCTATGTCCTTTTTAAGATACGGTGACCAGAATTGCACACAATATTCAAGGTGCGGTCGTACCATGGAGCGATACAGAGGCATTATAATATCCTTTGTTTTATTCTCCATCCCTTTCCTTATGATACCTAGCATTCTATTTGCTTTCTTGGCCGCCGCTGCACACTGGGCGGAGGGTTTTAACATGTTATCCACGATGACTCCTAAATCTTTTTCCTGGGTGGTGGTTTCTAATGTGGAGCCTTGCATCTTGTAACTATAGTGTGGGTTGTTCTTTCCTAGGTGCATAACTTTGCACTTGTCCACATTAAATTTCATCTGCCATTTGGATGCCCAGTCTTCCAATTTATCCAGATCCTCCTGCAGTTTTCCACAATCCTCTTGGGTTTTAACAACTTTAAACAGTTTTGTGTCATCTGCAAATTTGATTACCTCACTAGTTATTCCCTTTTCCAGGTCATTTATGAATATGTCAAAAAGTAGCGGACCCAGTACAGATCCCTGGGGTACTCCACTATTCACCTTTTTCCATTGGGAATATTGGCCATTTAGCCCTACCCTCTGCTTTCTATCTTTTAACCAGTTCCCGATCCACAATAGTACACTGCCTCCTATCCCATGACTTTTTAGCTTCGCCAAAAGTCTCTGATGGGGGACCTTGTCAAAAGCTTTCTGAAAGTCCAGATACACTATATCAACCGACTCACCTTTGTCTACCTGTTTATGCACACCTTCAAAAAAACAGATCAGATTAGTAAGACAAGATCTTCCTTGTCTAAAGCCATGTTGGCTGTCTCCCATTAGGCCATGACTATCTACATGCTGTGTAATTTTGTTCTTTATGATGGCTTCTACCATTTTCCCTGGTACTGACGTCAGGCTCACCGGTCTGTAATTTCCCGGGTCACCCCTGGAACCCTTTTTAAAAATTGGTGTTACGTTGGCGACCCTCCAATCTTCAGGTATTACAGATGATTTTAATGAAAGTTCACAGATTACCAATAACAGGTCTGCAATCTCATATTTCAGTTCTTTCAACACTCTGGGATGTATACCATCCGGTCCAGGTGATTTGCTACTATTCAGTTTATCAAATAGTTGTAATATATCTTCCCGGTGTAGCGATATTTCTCTCAATTCCTCTGCAGTATCACCTTTAAATACCACTTCAGTCTTGGGTAACACCCCTACATCTTCCTCAGTAAAGACCGAAGCAAAGAATTCATTCAGTCTCTCTGCTATAGCCTTGTCTCCTCTTATTGCACCTTTTACCCCTCTATCATCTAATGGTCCAATTGACTCTCTCACAGGCCTTTTGCTACGAATGTACTTGAAAAAGTCTTTATTTCGTGTTTTTGCTTCCGTAGCAAGTTTCTTCTCAAATTCCCGCTTTGCCTGCCTTATCAATGCTTTGCATTTAACTTGCCAGTGCTTGTGCTGTTTCCAGTTTTCATCATTTGGCTCTTTTTTCCATTTTCTGAAGGTTGCTCTTTTGGCAGCAACAGCCTCTCTGACCTCACCTTTAAACCATGCTGGCAGTTTTTTGGACTTTCTTCCACTTTTCTTAATGCGTGGAATACAGCTGGTCTGGGCTTCGAGGATAGTATTTTTAAATAACACCCAAGCTTGCTGTAAGTCTTTAACCTTTGGAACCGCTCCTTTTAGTTTTTTCCGAACTATATTCCAGGTCGGCTGCCTTGTACGCCCAGGTGATACAATCTGCTACCCAAGTGGACAAGATGGGGTTGGAGCAATGTTCCCTCTAATTTTCTGTAGGCTGTGTGCGCATAAAATATCAGCTGTGTGCAGCTTTTGAAGGAAGGATAAATTTTTGTGCGCCACATAACGACACCCGAAGTTATATACTTTAAAATTTGACTACACGTCAGAATACAGTATGTACACCACATTGATTTTAATCAAATTAAATGAAAATAGACAATTACTAAATGAAGCGGGAAATTTCTAGTAATTGCAATCATAACTTTTAAATTTTAAGACATCTGTGTTGTTTTCTATCAGAATCAGAGCCGTAATTTTTGTGCGCTCTGTTGTAAAGTATGTGTGCTCGCTCGGCGAGGTGTGTGCACGCGCACACGCGCACAGCTTAGAGGGAATAGTGGGTTGGAGACAGGCAACCCCATCTTATTAGGGTCAAAGGAGATGAAGAGCTGAGTAGCCCTTTGATGCCCCCGCATACGTTCTATGTAAAAAAGACAACGCCCTCTTACAATCCAGGGTATGCAGCCCGGCTGGTATGCAGCCTGGGAAAGAAGGTCGGAAGAACCACCTCCTGGTTGAGGTGGAAAGAGACCACCACTTTTGGAAGAAACTTCGGATGGGTCCGTAGGACCACCCTGTTCCCATACGGTCTATCAGAAACCAGAGCTTGTAGTTCACTCACACGTCTGGCCAAGGTAAGAGCTACCAGGAAGAGCGCTTTCCAAGAAAGGAAGCGCAAATGGCAAGTAACCATCGGCTCAAACGGTGGGCGAGTAAGTTGTTGCAAGACCACGTTCAAATCTCACTCAGTCACCGGTGGACGAACCAGAGGCTTGAGAAGAAGCAGACCTCTGAGAAAATAGGGCACCAAGGAATGAACCGACAGAGACTGTCCCTCCACCGGAAAGTGGTGTGCTGAAAGAGCACTGAGGTGGACCCGAACAGAGTTAGACTTAAGGCCTAGGTCTGACAGGTGAAGTAGATACTGCAGTACTACTGGCACAAGGCAAGAAAAAGGATCTTCCTTGCGCTGAGCACACCATACTGTAAACCTACGCCACTTGAGGGCATAGGACTTTCTGCTGGACTGCCTCCTAGAGGCCAAAACCACCTCCTCAACCTCCTTAGGTAGAAGCAAGGGAGCGAGCACCACCCTTTCAGCAGCCAGGCCATCAGACTGAGGGACCTGAGATTGGGGTGCAGAGGGGAACCCTGATCCTGAGACAGGAGATTGGGTTGCAACCCCAGAGGGAAAGGAGTTTCCACCACCAACTGCAGCAGAAGTGGAAACCACGGCTGCCTGGGCCATCTGGGGGCTACCAGAATCACCGAGGTCTTGTCCCGGAGAATCTTGAACAGAGTTCGGGCCACCAGGGGCGTGGGAGGAAACACATACAGAAGGCCTATAGATCAAGAGATCAGAAAAGCATTTGCTGCCATTCTCATTGGGGTGCGGCTGTCTGGAGCAAAACCTGGGCAGCGGACGGTTTTGTGGACTGGCAAAGAGATCGATGGACGGCAGTCCCCAGCGGAGGAAGATCTGCTGGACCACCCATGGATTCAACTGCCATTCGTGAGGCTGGAGAATCCTGCTTAGCTTGTCTGCTAGGAAATTCTCATGTCCAGGTAGATAAACTGCTTTGAGAAAGATGCCTTGTTTTCCTGCAAAGAAGAAAAGGGCCAGTGCCTCTTGACATAGGAGCCTGGACGCCGTGCCCCCTTGTTTGTTCACATAGAATATTGCCACCTGATTGTCCGTCTGAACCAAAACAGACTGGTGAGAGGGGGCATGAGAAAAAGTCTCTAGAGCTAAGCGGATTGCTTGCAGCTCCAAAAGACTGATCTGCTGTGTGGCCTCCCGAGGGGACCAGAGGCCTTGAGTGCACGTGCCCTGGCAATGTGCACCCCAGTCCTTTAAGGAAGCATCGGTCGTCAGCACCCTTATGTGTGCTGGAGCCTGAAAAGGTACCCCCTTGAGAAGGTTTGGGAGATGTAGCCACCACTGTAAGGAGTCCAAAAGTGGCTTGGACACCTTTATTCTGTCTCGGAGGTCACCTGTGGCCTGCGCCCACTGAGCTCTTTGGCACCATTGAGCAGCCCGCATGTGCAGACGGGCATTTGGAGTCACATGATCAGTGGATGCCATATGGCCCAGAAGTCGCAGGTAGTGCCTGGCGGAGACCTGAGAATTGCTTTGGAACTGGTTTGCCAACTCCATCAATCTGTGGTGCCCTGTCCTCGGGCAAGTAAGCTCTTGCCTGAAGGGTGTCTAGTCTCGCCCCTATAAACTCTAGGTTCTGAGAGGGGCGCAAAGTGGACTTTGCGTAGTTTATGACAAAGCCCAGATGCTGAAGAAGAGAGACAGTGCGAAGAGTGGCTTGTCTGGCCTCCTGGAGAGACTGGCCCCTGATGAGCCAATCGTCCAGGTATGGGAAGACAAAAATTCCCTGATTCCTGAGATAGGCCGCCACTACCGCCAGGCATTTGGTGAAAACCCTGGGGGCGGAAGTTAGGCCAAAGGGAAGTACCCTGTACTGAAAATGGTTTCCTCCCACCACAAACCTGAGATATTGTCTGTAGTCTGGATGAATGAGGGTGTGAGTATAAGCATCCTTTAGGCCTAAGGAGCATAGCCAGTCTCCCTGCTGGAGGTAGGGCAGCAGTATCTCAAGGACAGGCATCTTGAACTTTTCCCTCTCCAGAAACTTGTTTAGGTTTCACAAGTCTAGGATAGGCTGGAGGCCTCCTGTCCTTTTTGGTACCAGGAAGTACCTGGAGTAGAAGCCTTCCCTGATTCCTGAGATAGGCCGCCACCACCGCCAGGCATTTGGTGAAAACCCTGGTGGCTACATCTCCCAAACCTTCTCAAGGGGGTACCTTTACAGGCTCCAGCACACATAAGGGTGCTGACGACCGATGTTTCCTTAAAGGACTGGGGTGCACATTGCCAGGCGGTGAGGCACCGGTTCCACCGCCTGTTCCTTTAGAAGAATTGCCAACTCCTGAAGGAGGAGATTTCTGTGTAGAGGGAGTCTTGGAGGCTCCCTTGGAAAGTAGGAGGGGGGCAGCTGGTGGAAGTGGAGCATATAACCCTTTTGGACTATGCTGAGTACCCAGGTATCCCCTGTGATGGCTGGCCACCTGTAGGCGTACAGGGTCAGCCGACCTCCTGTGCTGAGTGGAGCCAGCGGTGGAGAAGAGGCTATGCTGTGGGAGTCAAAACCCTGCTCCCTGCTGTGCAGGAGCCAGAGCTGGCGGCTTGGGGGTCTTCTGCCTACGGGGCCCATGCCCATGCCCCTTGGCCTGCAGGCCCTGTTGGTGAGCTGGAAAGGCCTGATAGTAAGGGTAGGATTTGTAGGCAGCACCCTTCCTCAGGAAAAAGGGCTTCTTTCCCGAGCCCTTCTTTTTTTGAGAAGGGGCAGAAGTCTTTCTGGACAGCCTTGTCCTGGTGAGAGTCTCAGTCTCGATTTCTGCAGCCTTCTTACCGAATAAGTTGTCACCTTGGCAGGGGACATCGACCAACTTGTCCTGCACCCATGACTCCAGGTCTGATGACTGTAGCCAGGCCTGACAGCATGCACCGATGCCGGCCACGAATACCCGGGCCGAAGCTTCAAAGCCATCATAGGCTGCTCGAGAGATAAACCTCGAAAACTTTCGGATCCCTGTAGACAAGGCCTTGAACCTCTGCAAGGGTTCCTCGGAGAGGCCAGCTGAGAACCCGGCAATCTCCTTTGTCAGATCCCGTAAATACATGCCCATGTACAGCTGGTAAGTCTGGACACGGCAAGATAGTATAGAGCCCTGGAAGCACTTTCTACCGAGGACATCCAGGTTCGGGGCCTCCCGGCTGGGGGGCACCAAGGAGTGCATCTTCTGACTCTTCAGGCAGTGCATGGCTGATTCCACAACCATAGAATTGTGCGGTAGCTGCGCCTTTTGGAACCCAGGGTTCTTACGGACTCGATAAATGGAATCGACCTGTTTGCTAAGAACTGGCACCGAGGCCGGTGCCTCCCACATACGGAAGAGCAGCCATTCCAGCATCGGAGGAACCGGTACAGTAAAGGGTTCCTACGGAGGAAAGTCACACTGGAGGGCATCGAGCTCCTTGGCCTGAGGCTCCTCCTCGGCGTCCGCAGGGAATGCCAAAGCCTTGGCCATGTCCCTTATGAAGTCCGAGAACCGGGTATCCTCCGAGGGGGGGGGGACCTTCTCCGAGGCTCGGACTCCAGTGAGTCCGAAGGGACGCACCGGGTCCAGAAGGTTTCTGGAGACTCCTCGTCCTCTGTCTCCCACGCCGACTCCTCCGAGGAGGAGTTGAGCGGCTCCAGCCGTGTGGGCTTCGGTGCCACCCGCCCCGATGCTGAGGGCACCGGCGTCAATGACCTCAGCCCCACACGGGAGGTTGAAGGGGATCTTGACTGAGGATTGACTCGAGACTTGATGGACTCGAGGATCGGCTCGGTCTCCGGGGTCGACTTAGACGTCGAGGTCCCGGTGGTCGGGGCAGATGCACCGGTCAGACCGGTGATCAGCACCCGCTGCTGTTCCATGAAGGCAGCCAAGCTGCTCTCCAAGGCCGTCAACCTGAGTCCAAGCTCAGGAGACCCAGCAGCCTCGGACTCGGGCCCCGACGGCATCGGGCCCGACGTCGGCTCTCCCGGAGGAGAGTCCACGAGGACAACAGAACTCACGTGACTCGGGGACTCCAGCTCCATATGAGGTAGCTTGGATGGCCTCTCTGACTCCGAGAGCCAGGGGCGGCGGTCAGGGCTACGCCACCTGGCCCTCGCGGACCCAGGAGCTTCCACTGATGCCACCCTCACAAGCTTCTTCTTCCTTTTGTGCTCCCGCGTGGGAGACCCCCTTTCCGAGGAGCCAGGACGGCGCTCGGGTTCCGACTCCCGAGATGTCGAGGCCTCTGACGACGTCCGGGCCCGGCTGGATGCGGACTCAAAGAAAATTCTCTCACGTTGATGCTGATGGCTCCGAAGCGCCTTTGACGACATTTTGCCGCACAGGCCACAGGCCAGTGAGTCATGGTTGGGCCCGAGGCATCGGAGGCAGCAGTCATGTGTATCGGTGAGAGACATAAGTTTCTTGCACCGATCACATTTTTTTAACCCACTGGCAGCCATCGGGGGAAAAAGGGCCCCTGCAAGGTCAAAAGCCCGGGCTGCCAGTGAAAATAACAAAAAAGGCGCGAACGCTAGTCATGAAGGACAAAAACCGAAAAAAGAATACCGGACTCGATACCGGTGTACCGAGCCCAGGTGGGAAGGGGAACCGGCGTCGAACCAGATCAGAAAAAGCGAAAATCGCAGAAAAAAAATCTACTTTTACCGGGTGACACGAACTCACGTCCGTTGGGCTCCGTGGAAAAAGAAAGACTAAGCAAGATGGCACCCTTGGCCGGGAAGGGGACCGCAAATGCATGCTGCATTCCCAAAGGCTTTCCTTGAAAGCTGGAGAAATGCTCCACATGAGGGCTCCGTCGGCGCCGACGTCACCCATATGTGAGGACTGACTTCCTGCTTGGTCCTGGAGAAAACAAAATACCTCTCTGGGTCTCCATGGCAAAATAAAACTGAGGCATGAGAAGTTGAACCCTTCTAAAAGCTTCTAGGAGGAGCTGGGAAAGATTCTGCCCAAATATGTGAGCACTTATCCTGCTTGTCACTGAGAAATATATGAGTATACAAGATGCGTGGCATAGGTTTATAACTTATTATTTTAACAGCAAGGCACACAAAAGCACATACCATCAAGAGGAATCTCATCCCAACTTGTTATCAAACCACATAATATCAAACAAGTCCCAAGGATAACCCAACACATGTTCAAATTTCTTGCACATGATACCAGTTCCAACAGGAATCACAGATTTCCTTACATTTATCTGAGCAGTTCTTGAAGGCATGCTTAAGCTGTTACATCTGCGGCCACTACTCTCCAGTGCTGTAACTCCAGGGTTCATTTCCAGAAGTAGGCAACTATAATTCAACCTTATATAAAAGGTGCGCAATCAACTTCTTTTAGCACTGGGGAGCTATGAAATCAACCATCATACAAGATGATGCTGCAAAGGCAAGAACTGAGAAGAGCATCCCACAATGGCCTCAATGCCATGGACCTCTATCCAAAACGCTCATATGAAAAAAAAAAATAGTTGGACTTTAGCAGTCCCTCCAACAAAAGGTTCTGGCACCACCAAACTATGCAAAGTACAGTGGATATCTGTACATATGATGATACAGTTTGTACAATATCTCTTCATATTTTGCATACACTGAAACTCCTCAGAATTCCATAGCACCTGCCAGTTTTGTTCATCTACAGTTAAGGCATGGACAGAGTTACATTTGTCCATAATTATAGAAACACTACTCTACCTGTCAAAATATCTTTTAAACTTACCCTTTGGAAATAATTTGTGAAGCATTTTGTGCATGTAAAGCATGTGTTATATGCAAAAAATGGCTATTACAAAACTGTGCAGGAGTATATGCATTGCACCTACTTTTAGGCGATGTAGGAATTAAGAGGGGGTGTAGTCTGAATATAGCAAGGGCAGAGTTGTGATGTCTGTGTGTACTTCATAAAGTACACACATACACAAGTGATACAGTATGTACATTTAAGCAAAACTGCTTACCTGCAATGGGGATTCTTCATAAACAGTAGGGAAATGCAGCCATACTCTTGGGTGATGTTGGTGATAGAAAAAGAGTGCGCAGAGCTCTCTCTCAGCAATAGAAGTCCAAGTAGAATGTTAACAGTCCATCCACAGCGGAATGAAATTTACTGTAAATAGTTGGTTATTTGTATTTTCTGTTTTGTTATTTTACTATTCTTCTCTTTTGTTGTGGTGTTATTTTTTGGGGGAAGGAGGGAGGGTGAGGATGTCTGCATTTCCTTACTGTCTACAAAGAACCCCCCTTACAGGTAAGCAACTTCACTTTCTCCACAGATAACGATAGGAAATGCAAGCACACTCTGGCTAGTCCAAAGCTATGTGCCAAATCTTGCACATGGGTCCAGAGATGCCAAGGGTGGCGGTAATAGCAGGGCTGGCCCCCAAATTGCTTCAAGGTGCTGGCACACTAGGCAAATCTTAAGCTTTATACCCCATTGATTGTCAGCATGTATTGTTTAGTTTTGAATGACCTGCTCTTTTGCCACCTTTCAGAACCTGCCATTCTGTATGACTGCCTAGTTTGCCTAATAGTTGGCCCAGCCCTTGGTAACAGTTTGTTGGGTTTGAGAGAACATGAGAAAAGGTTTTTGATGACCTCTTGTCCAAAGGTTGTGTCTCAGTGTGAAGTTTGATCGAGACAGTAATAACATGCAAATGTGTGCAATAAGTACCATGTAGCGGGCATTGCACATATCTTGGTGAGGGATATTTTGTAAGTGTGCTATAGAAGCCACTTTCGCTCTGAGCTGTTGCAAGTCTACTGTTCCAGTCAATGCATGTATAACAGAAGTTGATGCAATTGGAAACCCAGTTGGCTATAGTTCTTTTGCTAACTTTGAATGTTCACACTGCTTTCATGTTAAGTGTTGCTTCTTTAAAATGTTATATACATGCTGTTTTGAACCTTTATGATTAAAATGGACATTGCCATCTGGTGTTGGTGACTTTGGTTTCTCTCCTCCCTCAGCATTTTCCGACAAAAAGTTTAAAAACTTTTTTGGGACAACTTTGGTGACTATTACAGTTTTTATTTGCTTTGTTGATATTGACATGATTATATCTAGTTATTTATGAAGATCTAAACTATGCCCTGTGGCTTTACTTCTGAAAAGTTCTTAAGTTGTACAAAATAGAAATTACACTTACCTGGTAATTGTCGTTCCTTGAGTGACGACAGTTTAGTCCTCCACCTCTGAGTTGTGCACCTCCTCCTGCAGCTTGGAGACGGGCATGTCAAAGTCGTGACATCACTGGATATAGCCTGCTGGTATCTCCCATCAGCCTCCAGTGTACTACTGACAAAGCAAACTCAAAGGAACAACAAATAAGTAACTATACCATAGCTTTAAATAACTCTCCATTCCTCAACTTGAGGAACCTTTTTAACCTTATCAGTCTTATATATATATATTTTTTTTAACTTTACATTCATGTCCCCCCTATGCAAACACGTTTCCTATACCATCCCCTCATTTAAATAAGAGAGAAGAAGAAACAACAGAGAGGGATACTCACTGCGATCTAGAATCTGAAAGGATCTGTCTACTCCTTGAGATTGATGCTCCACTCCGCCTGAAAATAAACTCTGAAGAAATCACACCCCTGGGCGGGAATGAGAACTAAACTGTCGTCACTCAAGGAACGACAATTACCAGGTAAGTGTAATTTCTATTTCCTTATCGTTTCTCCAGTTTAGTCCTCCACCTCTGGGATGTAACAGAGCAGTAATCATTGGGAGGGACCAATCCAGCCAACTCACCACACCATCGACCCGGAACAGGCATCCTTTACTGCCAGAACATTTAGGCAGCAGTGGTTACTGAGAGAATGAAGAGACGACCTGGAAGCTGCTCTACCAATCCCCCCTTGTCGAATGACACAGTGATTCACCCATGAAGCTGCTTGCGCCCTGGTAGCAAGAGACAGAAAGCCCCCCGGAATCGTACAACCTCACCCCCAGAATGCTGAGGCAAACACCACCTTAACCCAGTGCGAAATGGCCGCCTTCGCTGCTGCTTCCCCTTCGCGGGGACCTCCAAACAACACACAAAAAAAACGAACGCCGCACCCTGCATTTTATGTTTCCTATCGGCGTAAGCTATGAATAAAAACCTCCCCTTCCAGAAAAACCGAGAACTGGAAGAGAAACCAATAGGCTCAGGAGAAAAATCAGATACCACCTTTTGGAAGGACGACGGGACTGGTTGCAAACACCACCCTCTATCCAGAAAGGGTGAAAACGGCTCATTACATGACAACGCCTGAAACTCCGAAACTTGTCGCGCCGAACAAAGAGCTATCAAAGCCACTGTCTATAACAGCAAATCCTTTACTGACGCCTGGAGTAAAGAATCAAAGGGCTCTTTAGTTAACGCCTCTAAGGCCCAATCGGTATCCCACGGCAGCACCCGAACTCTCCTTGAGGAGCACAGTCGGGTCCCAACTTAAGGAAACGCCACACATCGATCCGAACACCTAGCGCTATTCCCTCCACAGAACCTCTACAGCCGGAAACAGTCGCCAGCTGGACCCTCTAAGGAACTGGCCGCTAGTTCCTTCAGACA
Organism: Ichthyophis bannanicus; assembly: GCA_033557465.1. NCBI lineage: Eukaryota > Metazoa > Chordata > Amphibia > Gymnophiona > Ichthyophiidae > Ichthyophis > Ichthyophis bannanicus. The sequence continues at coordinate 1,046,835,482 of CM066033.1, forward strand.
CTGTCCTGCAGAGAACTCAGACCAAGGATACAGACACCTTTGTCGCCCGGATTTGCCACCGTGAACAGCAGCCTTCAAAAAGGCGCTAAGCACGGACCTATGTACCAGACGCAGCCTGCCTCCTTGCTCTCAACAAGGTGGCGAAGACTGCCGCAGAATAACCCTTCTTCTTCAGCCCCGCCCATTCAAAGGCCAAACCGTAGGTGGGCACCAATCCACCTGAGACATTTGCTGTGGACCTAGCCGCAGCAGAATGTCCGCTACCGGCAACTTCTAGGAAATGCCCGTCGAGTAGGCGAATGAGATCAGCCTAGTACGGCCTTCTCATCCAACCAGGCGCTACCAAGAGTACCTTTCCCCAAAAGCCTCGATACACTAACTACTTGCCCTATAAGAGCCCACGGGGAAAGGACAAGACAAAGACTTAACTGGGAGCTTACTGAGCCTCGACTTGGACGAACCATCAGCCGCCCCATTCCTCCACCTAGAGAGACCTCCTGGTGAACCCCAAGGAAGCCAATATTATTACCTAGCGCTCAAATTAAACCATAATGCACATTTGCCACATAAAGCAAATCAGGCTCTAGTCGATTCAACTCCCTGATCCTTTCCTGTTCTAGGCAAGTAGCATGCTGTAAAACCTGCGACCACCTGAAGCATGCTCTTGCCCCCCCAGGCTCCACAAATGGGAGCTTGTAAGGACAGAGCATTGCCCCCAACGATCGCTTCAGTGAACCATCTACTTTCCTATCTTGCGCTAAAGAAGATTGCTAGGGCTCTCTTCCATCCAGTGAGTCCACACCCCCTGGTAGTGCAAGGTGTGCACTCACCCACGTAGTACCCAGGCCTGCCCCTGCTTAGCCTCAAAAAGTCAATCAAGAACAGGCAAATTCAGGACAGCTGAATACTTTTTTTTTTTCACAAAGACATCTCTTAACCAAAAATTCCTTCAGCATATGTTAGGAGAAGCTCTTTCCGTGCCAACAATATGAAGTAGAAAGAACTCCCAATCACAGGCATACTAATCCACGGCCTTCCTGATAGAGTAACGCCCCATTCCGTCTGAATGCACAAAGATGGACTTTATATTTTAAGTTCAACTACCACCTGGTGTTAGGAAATACAGCTTTCTCATTCCGCAGTGGCAATTGAGTCAGCAATGAAGAAGCCGAGAACTGCAGACAAGTTCCCATTATACCACCTGGTACAGACTCCACTTTTAGATCACTGAAGCAAAAAAGCATGCAAGAGTGCATTGTGTCCTGCCAGTAGCTGATCGAATTTAAATGATTCAGTGTATGCAGGGCATTTTCCAGAGAACGCAAGGTCCCTCATCCAGGTTGCCTCCACATTCACAGTCTAAACCGGCAGCCATCTTGGCTGATGCCGATCAGCGTGGACGCCATCTTGTAAGCCCAGCATATGATGTATGCCTACTAGAATCTGAGCTGCTGCTATTGCTGCTAGAGAACTAGCCTGGCTGCGTGCTTCTGGCCCCCATTAACCCTTTCCAGGCCGAGCCCAAAACTCTCGGGATCCAAAATTCTGACTAAATCTTCCTATCAAATGGCATATAATACATGACCATAGCAGAAGGAAAATCACTATTAGAACATATTGAATAAGACGGGTACAATTTTCCTGAAATATGCAATAATTAACCCGGCTGTAGAATGTGGATTAAAAATTTAAAGTGGGCCTTCAAAGGGTTAAGGCATTCGCTGAACACTAGCCGATATTCTCCGTACTGGAGAACCTCTGATAAATGGAATGGGAGCATAGATAGCTTCAAAGGCCAGAGTTCTATTTTGCAACCTCTCTCCGCTGAGCTGCCTTTCCTGCAGCAAGTGAAAATAACTGACAAGGAGGGAAGGCGAGAGCTGCTACTAATTTAAAGAGCCAGGCTCAAATTTAAAATTACTGTAAATATAAGGACATTTGTTCCTAATAACTAAAGGGAACTAATCCCTGATTGCCAATTAACCAAAGGTAACTGAATTAAAAGTAAAAATCAAAGAAAATCAGAATAGAATTTGTCACACTAAATGCTCCTTATCTGTTCCCCCAAGTGAGCCCAGGAGCTAGGCTCACTACGTCCTCCTGCTGCATGAAGACTGGACACACTGGAGGCTGATGGGAGATACCAGCAGGCTATATCCAGTGATGTCACGACTTTGACATGCCCAGTCTCCAAGCTGCAGGAGGAGGTGCACAACACAGAGGTGGAGGACTAAACTGGGGGAACGATAAGGAATACTTATTTAAAAGGCTTAACAGACTGCACATAACCAAGTATCAAGGCAGTTTATATTATCATGATAGACTGACAGAACAGGAAATCCCAATACAAACAACCCACAAGGAGGAAACATTAAGTGAAAGTTAGATTATTATTAAAGACGATATAGGAGTGGGAGCAGCAATAACCAAGCTATAAGCCATAATTCTGAGGTCATTTATCTAGGCCCAAAGCCTCCCTAAAAAAACACGTTTTTAAATCTATTTTCAAATTACTCCTTTTTTTTTTTAAATATCAGAAGGAGGAATGTTCCAAAGAAAATGAGTCATATAAAAGTAGGCAACCCATTTGGTGTCGTCATATCTTATTCTAGTGGCCAATGGCAAAACTAACAGATTTTCCTGGGCAGATTTAAATGGTCTGGTTGGATCTCCACTCACTCTCATCCATGACGTCCCCGGTTCAAAATAGTGCCTGTGAGACTGGTCACAGACACAATTTTGAACCCAGTGCCAACCCAGAAGAGAGTGAGGGGGGATTGCTCCATTTTGGTTCCATTAAACCATTAGGAATAGGAAAGGTGTGATCGGAGAGGCCTATGGGGGAGGGGTGATTTGAGGTTCGGTTGTGGGGGATCTTAATGGAGGAAACTTTGATTGTGGCTTCGGGCAGGTCATGGTATGTGTGGGGAGGGCCGGATTGATTTCTGATGCTGGGGGAAGGGGACTCTCGGACTTCAGACTTTTTTTAAACATCATGGCTCCTTTAAGAATGCAGTAAGTCAGTAACAAATTTAAATCAAAAAAGGTATCCTTGATTTTGCAGAATGTGTGCAGCATGAAAACAGCTTCTCAAGAAGTTCAAATAGCATCAAAAAGAAATGAAGGGGTCAATATTCAGAAGATTTGTCCATGTAACTTTGGATATCTGGACAAATCTTGTGGGTTTTTTTTTTAATTTTGTCTTCATTTTACAAGTTTTATGCAGGTATAAATACAAAGTCCACCGCCCCCAAACAGATAAATTTATCTAGTTAAAAAAGGTGGCTATTTGGGTGTTCCAGGGCTGTATCTCCAGTTTAGCTGGACATTTTTATTTCTTTATGCATAATGAACAAACTAGTCAGTACTAGAGGAGATCAAACCTAAGCTTTTCTTGGATGCTCAGATGACAAGACTTAGACTTTCATACTTTGGACACATTATGCGAAGGGAGAGATTGTTAGAGAAAGCACAGTTACTTACCTGTAACAGGTGATCTCTGGGAACAGCAGGAATAAGTCTTCACATATGGGTATCGTCGGTACCGACGGAGCCTGCACGGGAACGCTCCCCAGCGTCCAGTAAGAAAGCTTTTGGGAGCATCCCACAGCGCCTGCGCGCTGCCTTCCCGCCTTTCCCAACCGCCTCTCTCCAGTTCGAGTTTTAAAGCTGAGACAAAGAGAGAGAGATACAACTCCTAGGGGAGGTGGGTGGGTTGTGAAGACTTATTCCTGCTGTTCCCAGAGATCACCTGTTACAGGTAAGTAACTGTGCTATCTCCAGGAACAAGCAGGAATGAGTCTTCACATATGGGGACTCCCTAGCTGCAGATGCCAGGGGAAGACCCCAGGTTGTGTGTCCTTGAAAAGGACTCTACCTCCCCCATGGATCTCTGGCATCCAACCAGGGTAGGTGGGTAGGAGTTGATTAGGAATGGAACAGGTGTTTGAGAACAGCCTGACCAAACAAGGCATCCCGGCGGGAGTCCTTGTCCAAGCAGTAATGGGCTGTGAAGGTATGAACCGAGGCCCAGGTGGCCGCTTGACAGATTTGGTCGATGGACACAGAGTTTAGATGAGCCATTGAGACTGCCATGGCTCTCACATTGTGAGCTGTGATATGACCCTCCAGAGAGAGGTTTCTACTCTGGTAGGCGAAAGAAATACACTGAGCAATCCAGTTGGACAGTGTTCTCTTAGAGACTGGAAGTCCTAAATGAGAAGGATCAAAAGCAACAAAGAGTTGAGAAGACTTTCTATGTTGCTGTGTTCTTTGTAAGTAAAAAGCAAGAGCTCTCTTGCAATCCAAGGTATGAAGATTCCTCTCTGCACTTGATGCATGAGGTCCTGGAAAAAAGACAGGTAAATATACCTCTTGGTTCAGATGAAAAGGCGAAACCACTTTAGGCATAAAGTGTGGATTGGTCCTGAGGACTACCTTATCATGATGGAACCTTGTATAAGGTGGATTAGCCACCAAAGCTTGCAATTCACTGATGCGGCGTGCTGAGGTGACTGCAATGAGAAAAATAACCTTCCAATAAAGAAATTTCAAGGAGGTGGTGGCTAAAGGTTCAAAGGGTGGCTTCATAAGCTGGCCAAGAACCAGGTTTAAGTCCCATACCACTGGAGGTGGTCTAATGGGAGGTTTAGTTAAAAGAAGGCCTCTCATGAATCTTGCTATAAGAGGATGAGAGGAAATAGGTTGTCCATTGAGAGGTTTGAGGGACGTTGCAATAGCACTCAAATGGACTCTTACTGAATTCGTTTTCAGACCTGCATGGGATAGATGCAGGAGATACTCTAGTAGAGAATTCAGAGGTACTGCAAGAGAGTTTAGACCCTTCTCTGAACACCAAATGGTAAATCTTTTCCATTTGAAAGCATAGGAACGTCTAGTAGAAGGCTTTCTAGAGGCATGAATAACATCTCTGACCTGCTGGGAGAGATGAAAATCTTGAAGGTCTAGGCCCTCAGCAACCAAGCCCTGAGATGGAGAGACTGGGGGATTTGGGTGCCACAACATTCCTTCTTCCTGGGATAGAAGGTCTGGTGCAGAGCCCAAGTCAAGGGAAGGAGCTTGAGAGAGATGCAGAAGTAGAGGGTACCACACTTCGCGTGGCCAATGTGGTGCTATGAGGATCATGGTCCCTCGATCTCTCTGAAGCTTGAATAGTGTTTTGGGAATTAGGGGAATTGGTGGAAAGGCATAAAGGAAGCCTTGACCCCAGTGAAGGAGGAAGGCATCCTTGGCCTGAACTCCCTGACACGGAATTCTGGAACAGAACCGGGGAAGTTTGGTATTCCACGGACTTGCAAAGAGGTCTATGTCCGGGGTTCCCCAAATTCGAAAAATCCTGGCTACTTGGTCCCTGTGGAGGGACCACTCGTGTGGAAGCAGAACTCGACTGAGTCTGTCCGCCCAAGAGTTTTGAATGCCTGGAAGATATACACCTCCCATACCCAATCAGGGCCTTCTCAGAGCCTTAAAAGCGGCTGCACGCCACCGGGAGTCCCTCTGCAACGTCCCACAATCTCCTCACCTCATCGGAGCAGCGGAACAGAGGGCAGAGCACGTGTGCTCCTCCCGCACCTCCCATACCCAATCGGGGCCTTCTCAGAGCCTTAAAAGCGGCTGCACGCCACCGGGAGTCCCTCTGCAACGTCCCACAATCTCCTCACCTCATCGGAGCAGCGGAACAGAGGGCAGAGCACGTGTGCTCCTCCCGCACCTCCCATACCTAATCGTGGCCTTCTCAGAGCCTTAAAAGCGGCTGCACGCCACCGGGAGTCCCTCTGCAACGTCCCACAATCTCCTCACCTCATCGGAGCAGCGGAACAGAGGGCAGAGCACGTGTGCTCCTCCCGCACCTCCCATACCCAATCGGGGCCTTCTCAGAGCCTTAAAAGCGGCTGCACGCCACCGGGAGTCCCTCTGCAACGTCCCACAATCTCCTCACCTCATCGGAGCAGCGGAACAGAGGGCAGAGCACGTGTGCTCCTCCCGCACCTCCCATACCCAATCGGGGCCTTCTCAGAGCCTTAAAAGCGGCTGCACGCCAAGGCGTGCCCGCGCCTTGCGGGCCCGCGCCTGAGGGCCCTTTGGCACGGCCCTTAGGCAGAGGCCTTACCGAAAACGCCTGTTCAACATCCGACGGATACAACGCTAGCTTACGTGAAGTTCACTCTGGTTGAACTCCCAATAGATGCAAACATCGAAGCTATAACAGCGACGCTCAAACACCTATCAGCCTAAGCTCCTCGAGAACTGAGAGCATCAACACGTCAAAAGACCAAGGACACAGCAAGTATAACTGTATTGTTATCAATAACCTGCTCCTGTACACTCTACTGCTAATATCCAGCATACTGCAAGAACTTATCATAGCCATTATAATACTGTTGTCAGTAAGAACTTATTACAGCCATTACAATACTGTAGTCAGTAGGAACTTATTACAGCCATTATAATACTGTTGTCAGTAAGAACTTATTACAGCCATTACAATACTGTAGTCAGTAGGAACTTATTACAGCCATTATAATACTGTTGTCAGTAAGAACTTATTACAGCTATTACATTACTGTTGTCAGTAAGAACTTATTACTTATTACTTATTACTGCCATTACAATACTGTTATCAGTACAAACTAGCATCTCACAAGCTATTATACTGTTATCTGCAAATCAATAATCTTAATACTATTGCCAATACTAAATTAGCACATCGTTCCACCACTGCCTATAGTCCTTTAACTGTTGCCAATATCAATTAGTCATTGCATTGTTGATAGCAATTGCGGATCACTGCACTGCTGCTAGTTATTGCACTTTTATAGGCATTGCATTATTTATATCTAACCTAAAAATGTACAAGGTCCTGTTATTGATCACTACCCTCCTTACCTTTGGGCTCCCCTGCATCACAAACGCCCTCAACCACGATACTAGCTACATACCAATACTGCGTACATATGGAAGGAGATGGTTTGAATTCTCCCACCACACAAATGCAAAACGCAACCACACATCCCACTCCCATCTTCTTAGCATTCCCCTTCAAGTCATCAACAAAGTCCAATCTGAGAAACTCCATCGACAACGCCTCCTAAAATGTGCATTGATAAATGCCAGATCCATACGATCAAAATGGCCCGTAGTCATGGACTTGATTCCTCAATACAAGCTCGACATCCTGATGGTTACAGAATCATGGCTATCTGACAGCGACAACATCCTCCTGAACCAGATGCTGCCTCCTGGATTCGACCTCTACACATGCCACAGATCCACTCAAAAAGGAGGCGGAACGCTCATCCTTGCTAAAACAGATCTCAACTTCAAGCTATGCAACTCCTCCAGCTCAACCCACCTTGACTCCCTCACTATATCCAATGATCTCTGCTCAATCAACCTGCTTTATCGAGCACCATCCCCATTACCGGATGACCTTCCAACAATAATTGAGCTTGCATGCGCAACATCCACATCATGCTCTCCAAATTGGGTAGTTGGCGACTTCAACCTCCCTTCTCTTCATGACAGCCATTCAGAAGCATTTCTAGACACACTAGAGGATCTAGGTTACAAACAATATGTCGACTCTCCCACCCACACTAAAGGAGGCAAACTAGACCTCATCTTCGCACCTCATTCCAAAACCTTAACACACCAAGCCCTTCAACTATCGGTTATACCAGTACCTTGGTCTGATCACAATCTTATTCAATTCAATATACCCACCTTTACCTCACATGTGAGTCAAATACCATCTAACTCACCCGGAACCCATGCAGTCCGTTTTCAACCTCTCAACCGCGACAAAGTCCTAGATAACCTCCATCCACTCTTGACCAACACTACCCTCAACTTAGATGACCTGGTATCCAAATGGGACGAGAACCTCAGAGCCGCCTCATGTCCAGTGCACATGGATAAGAAAATAAGAAAACGAGAACACGCACCATGGTTCTCTGCTGACCTTCGTACATCCCTCATTCATCTACGCAAACTTGAAAGACAGTGGCGCCAAACCCACTCACCAGAAGCCCTTGAAACATATAACTCACACCTAGCTACCCACCGTGAAAAGGTAACATTGAGCAGGAAACTATACCACACAAACCTACTGAAGCGCTCCATCAATAAACCTCATGCTCTATTCAACTTAGTAAGATCCATAACAAGAGAGCCAGTTTCAGACCAACCTGCAACACCTCGGCCACAGGACTACGCAAACTACCTGCAATCAAAAATGATTAAGTCCAGCACATGCATAAATACCATCAACCCCATTATATCACCTAAGGAATCTCATATAACTCCATTTTGCAACTTCAATACTATATCATCTAGTGAAATTGAGAGAATTATTGCCTCCATCAATCCTAGCACGGCACCTAACGACCCATGCCCAGCTAACTGGATCAAAGATCTGCGACATGATCTAAGCCAAATCCTATGCAAAATTCTGAACCAATCCTTCCTAACAGGCTCATTCCCCCAGAGTCTTAAACACACCTCTATCAAGCCCCTACTAAAAACAGTAAGCTTGATCCATCCAAAGTTGAATCATTTAGGCCAATCTCAAGCATCCCCCAGCTTGCAAAAATCATTGAGAAAGCTGCCCAACAACAACTCCAGCATCACATTGACACAGAAGCACCCCTAGACAAATCACAACATGGATTCAGAGAAGCACATGGAGTCGACACAATCCTTACAACCCTATTCAACGATCTGATCACAGGAATAAACAACATCAAACAAGGATTTGTTCTCATCTTTTTAGACATTTCTGCTGCCTTCGATTCTGTAAACCACGGTATACTAATTCAACGTCTGAGAGAGAAGGGGATTCGAAGCACAGCACTGGAATGGTGTAGATCCTACCTTTCCAACAGGTGGCAACAAGTTAAAACAGGCCAGAAATCCTCAGAGCCGTTCCTACAGTCTCAAGGCGTACCACAAGGATCTTCACTATCGGCGTTAATGTTCAATATTTATATGCAGCCGATTTGTGAATTGATCAGATCCTTCAACGTGCAATGCTTGGCATACGCTGATGACATCCTCATATACATGCCGTTCAAAACTGACCAACCAGTGTTTACTCCAATAACCAACTGTTTCGGAGCAGTAGCTGAATGGTTGCTGACTCAAAACCTAAGAATAAATCATAGCAAAACTGATGTCCTATTTGTTACAAGGAATCTTAAGTTTGTACCTCCGCCGTCACTGCTGGTCAACAACACAGAACTGACGTCCAAACCCACGATCAGATACCTCGGCATAACATTAGATCAACACCTGGACATGACAATGCACGTGAAGAATGTGACAAAGAATATATACCATAAGATCAGAACACTACGCCACCTCCATCCACTACTAGACTATACTGATTACCGGTCAACCTTCCAGGCACTAGTCCTGCCACATCTAGATTTTGCAAACATCATCCTCCACGGGCTCCCTCAATCAACCTTAAATCCACTACGTCTGGCTATGAATACAGCTGCTAGAGTCCTCTCTGGGTCACCAAGGTCTGCTCATATAACGCCTATCATGAAAGACCTACACTGGCTACCACTACAAGCCAGACTCTCATACAAGTCACTAGTTTTGACCTTCAAAGCCATGAATATCTACCCACCAACACCAATCAGAAAACTAATCCATAACACCCCTGAAAATAGAAACAGAAGGACTACAACTATGAACACTTTAATAGTTCCTAAGATGATGACTTCAAGTACTAAAGCCACATCAAACAGAGCTTTTTCATTGTTCGCACCCAGGAATTGGAATAAACTTCCCCACGAAATCCGCGGCATCAAAAGTCTATTACAATTCCGCAAAGCCGTAAAGCATCACTTATTCACAAAATACTACCCAGAAGTGTCCATGGACACTCACACAGCCAACAGGCCTCCCACTCACACCAAACACCCTAGCACTTTAATCCAACCAGAAAACGGTTAGTCCCCACGAAAATCTACCTTACTACTATAGACTCATCCTACCCATGAATACATGTTCAATATTCACTCGAGTTTAAATATGGTACATAATTAAAGCATATAAATAGTATATTGTTTATTGTACATAGTTATCCCTGTTATTCCATGTTTTATATTCCCTTGTTCTCTGTAAACTCGATGTTACCTGTACACATTGCAGTATATTTTGTTCGATGTACACCGCGCTGATTTTAATAGCGCGGTATATAAGAGATGTTAAATAAAATAAATAAATAAATACTGCCAGACGATGGATATGATGCTCTCTGGCGAAGGCTCACAGTCGCAAAGCTTCGTTGCAAAGCGACAGAGAGCCAGTCCCACCCTGCTTGTTCACATAGAACATGGCTACTTGGTTGTCCGTATGGATGAGGACTGTCCTGTAGCTGAGCAGGGTATGGAACACTCTGAGAGCTAAGAATATTGCTCTGAGTTCCAATATATTGATATGCAGAGAAGTCTCCTGTGGAGACCAAATGCCCTGGGTGGAGAGATCTTGCAGATGAGCTCCCCAACCCTTTGTAGAAGCATCTGTTGTGAGAGTTGCTTGGGGTAGCGGTTGCTGAAAAGGGGACCCCAGCAACAGGTTTTGAGAGGACTTCCACCACTGGAGAGACCAAAAAAGGCGACTGGAGTTTGCTATTTTGTCTGACAGGCAACCTGATGCCTGAGTCCATTGGGTGGACAAAGTCCATTGAGCTGCCCTCATGTGAAGGCGAGCATATGGAACCACATGCACGGTGGATGCCATGTGGCCTAATAGTTGTAACATCTCTCGAGCAGTTAATTGGGACTTTAACTGAATCTGGGAGGCTAACTGCACCAGACGTAGGCAACGGGCCTGAGGAAGATAGGCCCTTGCAGTTGTGGTATCCAGCAAGGCTCCTATGAACTCCAGAGACTGAGTAGGGGTGAGATTGGATTTTGGGATGTTTATTACTAGTCCCAAATACTGAAGGATAAGCATTGTGCAGGTTAGACAAGTCTGGGCCTCTGACTGGGATGGGGCTCGAATGAGCCAGTCATCCAGATATGGGAATACGAATATTCCGAGAGTGCGGAGAAATGCAGCTACTACTGCCATGCATTTCATGAACACCCTTGGTGCAGAGGCCAGACCGAAAGGAAGCACCCTGTATTGGTAATGCTTTCCTTGAAAAAGGAACCGAAGGAACCTTCTGTGTGTTGGATGGATGAGGACATGGGTGTACGCATCCTTGAGATCTAGAGAACAAAGCCAGTCCTGACTCTGAAGGTATGGAAGCAGAGCCCCTAGAGAAATCATTTTGAATTTCTCCTTGAATAGAAACTTGTTCAATTCTCTGAGATCTAATATGGGTCTGTAGCCCCCCGTTTTCTTTGGGATAAGAAAATAAGGGGAGTAGAACCCTAAGCCCTGTTGAAGAAGAAGTACTTCTTCTATTGCCCCTTGGGCAAGAAGGGTAGCAATCTCCTGACCTAGAAGGTTGAGGAGAGATATTGGAGAATTGAACTGTTTCACCATGGTATGAGGAGGAAGGCTTAAGAAATGAAGCTTGTACCCTTCCTTTATGATGGAGAGGATCCATTGCTCTGCTGTGATTTGCTCCCATCTGGGAGCAAAGTAAGTCAACCTTCCTGGAATGGTGAGGGGCTCTGGTTTTTCCAGAGCTAGAAAGGCTAAGTTCTCTAGTTGCAAGTCAAAGGCCCTGAGGAAGTTGAGGCTGCTGGGCTGTGGTAGGCCTGGCAGCCTTTGACTTGGCCTGTTTAGGTGGTTGCTGACGCTTTGCAGCAAAACGACCTGCAGAAGATGTCTGCCCATGAGCAGGATAATATCTTCCCTTTTCAGAAAAAGATGTCTTTTTGAACAATCTTTTCTTAACAGGGGCAGAGGTAGACTTTGAAAGTCGATCCAAAGCAGAGTTCTCAGCATCCATCTGAGTGGCCTTTGCTTGCCAATCCCTGCCAAACAGGTTTTCACCTGTACAAGGAAGGTTTCCCAACTCATCTTGGACCCAGAGTTCCAAATCAGAGGCTTGTAACCAAGCAATTCTGCATGCACCTATGGCAATAGCCGAGGCTCTGCTTACACACTCAAAAGAGTCAAAGGCTGCACGGTTGGAGAATTTGGAAACATCCTGGGCATGTTTGAGCCAAGTGAGAAATTCCTGCCTTTTATCTTCTGAAATAAAAGGAACTAAAGTCTGCAGATGATCTGTGACTTCTTTTAGAAACATCCCCATATAGAGACTATAGGAGTTGATTCTGGCAGCAAGCATATTGGCCTGGAAAATTCTTTGGCCAAAAGCATCTAGAGTCCTACATTCATGTCCTGGAGGATTAGATGAGTGTCTCTTTGCACTCTTTATTCTCTTCATGGCAGACTCAACCACAATAGAGTGGTGAGGAAGCTGAGTCTTATGAAAGCCAGGACAGGGAAGGACACGGTACATGGTGTCTAACCTACGAGAATGAGGAGAGGTGGTGAGAGGAGTCTCCCACATACCCAACATGAGATCATAGAGAATCTCATGAATAGGTAAGGTAGCTGCTTCCTTAGGAGCCTTAGGATATTGCAAAATATCTAATTGCTTGGCTCTAGGCTCTGACTCAGAGGCCACTGTGATGGAGAGGCCTCTAGCTACTTCTCTAATGAAGTCTTGAAAAGACAAGTCCTCTGGAGGAGACATTCTTCATTTTGGAGAAGCAGACTCCTGAGGAAGAAGTACCGGTGCCTCGACAGAAGCCTCCGACTCATCAGAGTCTTCGGAGGAATCGAAGTATCGCCTGTCTGGATGCTCCTGTAAAGCCCGATACGCGTACCGAGTGGTATCGACATCGGGAGTAAGCGGTACCGGTTCGGTACCGATGGGCATCATAGGACAGGGTACCGTTGCAGTCGACACCGAAGCCGATGTCGATGCAATCGGTACCGGCACCGGGAACGGTGCCGGTACCGGCAACAGAGATTGTTGCGGTACCGGAGGCATCGAAGCCTGCATAAACACCGTAATGGTGCGCTGCATGGACAGAATTTTCTGATCCATCGACGCCACCAAAGTCTGGATGTCGGTACCAGTGGAGGCCACCGGTACCCCAGAACATGGCAACAGGTGATCGGTCGAGGCCGAGCCATCGATGTCAACCTGTGACCCCATAGACAATGCTTTGGAAGCCGGAACTTCCCGCCGGGGTAATTTTGCCGGAGCGGAATCCTCGAGGACAAGCCCGAAGGCATCTCGATGCTTAGAAGGAGATTTGCCCTTAGAGGACCGGCTAGATTTATGTTTGGTTAGCTGAGATCCATGGGAGGAAGAAGCAGCCCTGGAAGACGTCGATGCCACCGAGGCTGCATCAGAGGGAAACAGGGTACTGAGCTTGGCTGCTCGGTTCTGCCGACCTCTTTTAGACATCATGGTGCAGGACACACAATCCGTGATGGAATGGTCAGGACCCAAACATTTTAGACACCAATCATGGGTGTCGGTGACAGAAATAGTACCGCCACATTTTGTGCACTTTTTGAACACGGAAGCGGGCTTCTCCATGAGGAGAAAAAATTCAGGCCTAAGGCCCAAACTGAAAATGCACCGTTGAAAGAAAAGGGTTTGTTTTTTTTTAAAGAAGAAAGAAAAGAAAAAGACCGGTGGTACCGGTCCGACGTCGAAGGCAGACGCGACACAGAAAAATAAAGAAAAAAATAAAGAACTTCTTCTGCGGTGACAGGAACATGACCTGCTGGCTCCGCGGAAAAGAAGAACTGGAGAGAGGCGGTTGGGAAAGGCGGTAAGGCAGCGCACAGGCGCTGTGGGATGCTCCCAAAAGCTTTCTTACTGGACACTGGGGAGCGTTCCCGCGCAGGCTCCGTCGGTACCGACGATACCCATATGTGAAGACTCATTCCTGCTTGTTCCTGGAGATAAACATCATGCTTGGCAAGTTAGAATGTCAATACAAAAGAGGAAGGCCAGCAATGAGATGGATCGATACAACAGCAGCTATGGGTGCCACTCTATCAACAATGAGCTGCCTGACTGAAGACCAAACATAGTTTAAGTCAACTATCTAGAGGGTCGCAGACTTGACAGCATTTAACAATAACAACTTTATCCAGATTTCAGCCAATATACAGGGTACACTCAACTCATTAATAAAAAACAGGTTACAGAGTGATCTAGAGCAATGTCTCCAAATGGGTTGGTTTTGCCAGGGCTTATGGAGTATGATCTCAGTGTCTCAATTGAAATTTATTGCAAAGAAGTGCAGAATGAAGCACTTGGCATGCACAAACCCAAAGGAGCTATACACAATAGGGGACGAGAGGATGGTATGTACGGGCCAAGAGAGGGACCTTGGAGTGATAATGTCTGAAGATGTCAAGGTGGTGAAGCAGTGTGACAAGGTGGTAGCCAAAGCCAAAAGGATGTTGGTGCATACAGAGAGAAATAACCACTAAGTATAAATGTATAAATAAAATAAAAGTAGGAGGTGGTATTAGTTCCTCTGTGCAGGTCATTGGTGAGGCCTCACTTAGATTATTGTGTTGTTTTGGAGTTGTACCTTACAAAGGATATAAAAAGACTTGAAATAGCTTGAAAGAAATTGACCAAGATGATTTATTTATTGATTGATTGATTTAACAGATTTTTATACCGCTTTATCCAAGCGGTTTACACTGTAACTTAAACTTGGTACTATACATTAAACAGGAACATTGATAACTTGGATTGTTCTGATGATATGGGGCCTGTGCCAGAAAGCATATGAGCAAACATTTGAAGACCTAAATATGTATATAGAGGGGGCTATGATACAGACCTTTAAGCATTTAAAAGGTATTAATGAACAAACAAACCTTTTTCAAAGACAGGGAAGCTGTAGAACTAGAAGACAAGAAATTAAGCTGCAAGGAGGTAAACTTAAAAGCAACATCAGGAAATACTTTTTCACAGGAAAAAATGGTGGATGCCTGAAATACCCTCCCAAAGGAGGTGGTGGGAGCAAAATTAATGATGAAATTCAAAAAGGCATGGGACAGGCATAGAGGTTTACTACATGACAAAAGGGTGGAATCAAAGCAAACATAAATAATTACATAGAGAGGGATAACCTGTTTGGAGCAGCAGGAACAACCTTAAGCAAACGCATAGATGGGGAGTAACCTGCACAGAGCAGCAGGTGCACCTCTACAACTCTAGCTATATCATCAACATGAATACTGAAATTCCATAAGATAATAAAGATGGTGAGCGAAGAGGGGGAAATGGCTCCAGTACTATATCTGTTATGACTTCTAAGAGATCAGACTGAGATTTTACTTGGTCTTGCGGTGCACGACAGACTAGCAGAAATCCCATTTTAAAGCCGAACTGATTGAGGCAATTTTCAGATAGCCAATTTATTCAGGTAAATGGCTTTGAAAAGTATCCTCTTAATGATTATGACCCAGCTCTCATAATCTCTAACTGAAATTGTGTAAGGGAGTACCAAGGATGGGGGAACACCTAACCTAACTCATATCTCAACATTTTAAAATCCTTTCTGATTAAAATTGCCATGATCACTTCAAAACACAGTCTAATTTTAAGAGCAATTTTTTTATTACACCTTTTCTTGTTATTTTTTAGGCTCTATTTTTTTGGAAGATGAAAAAGGCTTACTTGAAGCTTTTGAAGACAAAGAAGAAGTTGCAGAATCATGTGAGCAAGACCTTTGCCTTTTTATGGGGCTTCTCTTTCCAGAAGTGGAACCTGTAGAGTGAAGAGACACATTCTTAATGATAAAACAGGTTAACTGTTATCTTCCCACTTTGCTAATCCTGCAGGACGCTGCTTCATTCTATCACACTGTAGTCCTACTAGGAGTATACAGATTTGCTAGCATAGCATCAATAACTGGGCTAAGTAATGTAATGTATAACATACTACAGATATTTAAGAATGGAATGAATCTACTGTGTAGATATGTGTGTCATAATCTGAATCTAGATCTGAAATATATATGCATCAGTCCTAACAGGATTTTTAATTTACATGGTCTTAGTAAATATTATAGAAACACAGTGGTCTATATATGCTAAAATTGATTTTGGCATTCTTTTTCATCACATAGTACAATGAACTTTAGCATGCAATATACCAAAATAATGATATAGAGAATACATATGGGTACACCCCTAAACAAAGGCATGGGGAGAGGTGACCTGCACGGAGCGGCAGGTGCACCTACTCTTGTGGGCAGCCTAGATGGACCATACTGGTCTTTATCTGTCGTCATATACTATGTTACTATGCTCAAAGGACTATGTTTGGCCTTTAGATTGCATACTTTTATTTCCGCTGCTGTAAATGGCCTATTCCTCTGTGTAAATCACTGGGGGTAATTTTATAAAGACACTTTTATGCATATGTGGCCACATACATGCGTAAGAAGAAATAGCGTAGTTACTCACCTGTAACAGGTGTTCTCCAGGAGCAGCAGGAATCAGTCCTCACTTATGGGCGACGTCGGCGCCGACGGAGCCCTCGCGGAGAAATTTTCCCCAGCTTTCAAAGAAAGCCCCTGGGAATTGCAGCGCGCATGCGCGGTCGTCTTCCCGCCCGAAGGTGCCATCTTAGCCAGTCAGATGACATAGCTAAAAAGACAGCATAAAAATTTGCAAAAAGAACATAAGCAGACGATTGCAACTCCAAGGGGAGGAGGGAGGGTAGTGAGGACTGATTCCTGCTGCTCCTGGAGAACACCTGTTACAGGTGAGTAACTACGCTTTCTCCAGGACCAAGCAGGAAGTCAGTCCTCACTTATGGGACTCCCAAGCTCAAGGCTACCGGAGACCCTAAGCACAAAAATGAGCTCCCTCTAGCTCAGCAGCACAGAAGGAAAGAATCTTCGCTGAATTAACACCCACCGGTAGCCCACATCTGGGATGGAGGGTAGGAGTTGCTCAGACCTCAAAGAGATTACGGAGGACTGCCTGTCCGAAAGCACTGTCCCTGCGGGACTCCCTCTCGAGACAGTAATGGACCGCAAAAGTCTGGCTCGAAGACCAAGTAGCGGCCCGGCAGATGTCTGCCAGCGGAACAGAGCGGAGGTAAGCCACTGACGTAGCTTTTGCCCGAACGCAATGAGCCGTGACTCGACTTTCTAAGGAGAGTCCGGCTGCCCCATAGGCCCAAGAGATACAGTCCGCAACCCAGATGGACAGAGTACGCTTGGAGACCGGGAGCCCCAATTTATTGGGGTCAAAAGACACAAAAAGCTGAGCAGCTTTACGGTGCTCCCGCGTACGGTCAAGGTAGAAGTTCAAAGCCCTTCTACAGTCCAGGGTATGGAGGACCGTTTCAGCTCGGCTGGAGTGTGGTCTGGGAAAGAAGGTTGGAAATACCACCTCCTGATTGATGTGAAAAGGGGAGACCACGTTTGGAAGAAATTTTGGGTGAGTCCGTAGGACTACCCTATTTTTGTAGAACCGAGTGTAAGGGGGATCAGACACGAGGGCCTGCAATTCACTTACGCGTCTAGCGGAAGTGAGGGCTATCAAGAACAGTGTTTTCCAAGACAGAAAACGGAGAGAACAGGTAGCCATAGGTTCAAAAGGCGGACAGGTGATCCGCTGCAAAGCCACATTCAGGTCCCAGTCAGGCGCTGGCGGGCGCAGAGGTGGTTTAAGTAGAAGGAGACCTCGGAGAAACCTCGCTACGAGAGGGTCGCTGGAGAGAGGTCTACCGTCCACCGGCACATGATGTGCCGAAAGAGCACTGAGGTGAACTTTGATGGAGTTGGACTTAAGTCCCAGATTAGAGAGGTGTAGCAAGTACTGCAAGATCACCGACACCGGGCAGGAGAAGGGATCCTGAGACTGTGGGGCACACCAGACGGCAAAGCGACGCCATTTAAGGGCGTAGCATTTGCGGGTAGAAGGCCGTCGCGAAGCTAAGACGACCTCCTCCACCTCCGCCGGCAGGAGAAGGGGAGCAAGGACTACCCTCTCAGCAGCCAGGCCATGAGGTTGAGAGACCTGAGGTTGGGGTGCAGGAGGGACCCCTGATCCTGAGTGAGGAGATCCGGTTGTACCCCCAGAGGGATTGGATCCTCCACCGCCAGTTGCAGCAGGAGCGGAAACCACGGCTGCCTGGGCCAGCGAGGGGCCACCAGGATCATGAAGGCTTTGTCTCGGAGAACCTTGAAAAGAGTCCGAGAGACTAGCGGGATGGGAGGGAACGCATACAGAAGGCTCCCCGACCATGAGATCAGAAAGGCGTCCGCCGCAACCCGAAGGGGGTGTGGCAGACGAGAGCAGAAGCGAGGAAGCTGCCGGTTGCGAGGACTGGCAAAGAGATCCATTGTGGGGAGGCCCCACTTGAGGAAGAGCTTCTGAACTACCAAGGGATCCAGGCGCCACTCGTGCGGCTGGAGGACCCTGCTGAGTTTGTCCGCAAGGCAATTGTCCCGGCCCGGGAGATAAACTGCCTTGAGGAGAATGCCGTGACTGACGGCCCAAGAGCAGAGCTTCTGAGCCTCCCGGCAGAGGAGAAAGGAGCCCGTGCCCCCCTGTTTGTTCACGTAGAACATGGCAACTTGATTGTCCGTCTGGATAAGGACGGACTGTTGGGAAGTCAGGTGGGAGAAGGCCCGGAGAGCTAGGCGGATCGCCCGGAGCTCCAGGAAGTTGATCTGCTGAGCAGACTCCCACGTGGTCCAGAGGCCCTGAGTACGCGCCTCTTGGCAATGCGCTCCCCAGCCCAGGAGGGATGCATCGGTGGTCAGCACCCGGGTTGGCTGAGGTGACTGGAAGGGCATACCGAATGTCAGGTTCGGCTGCCGGAGCCACCACCGGAGAGACGAGATCAGCGGCTCGGAAACGCGCACTAGGTCTGCGAGGCCGCCCGTGGCCTGTCGCCACTGCCGGCGGAGACACCATTGAGCAGACCGCATATTCAGGCGGGCATTGGGGGTCACATGGACAGTGGAAGCCATATGGCCGAGCAGTCTCAGGAAGCGCCTGGCGGAGACCAGGGGCTGGCTGCGAAAGCGGTCGGCTAGGTCCATGAGCCGCTGAGCCCTGTCGAGCGGTAGATACGCTCGCGCCTGAGGAGTGTGCAGCCTTGCGCCGATGAACTCGAGATCCTGTGAGGGGAGCAAAGTGGACTTTGCGAAGTTTATGACAAAGCCCAAGTGCTGCAGCAGAGCCACCGTGCGACACGTGGCGTTGGTGACCTCCTGAGCGGACGCTGCTCTGATGAGCCAGTCGTCGAGGTACGGAAAGACATAGAGGCCGTGAAGCCGGAGATGGGCCGCCACGACCGCGAGACATTTTGTGAAGACTCGCGGTGCGGAGGACAGGCCAAAGGGCAGTACTCTGTACTGGTAATGATTTCCCGCCACCACAAACCTTAGGTATTGGCGGTGGCTTGGGTGGATGAGGATGTGCGTGTAGGCATCCTTTAGATCCAAGGAGCATAGCCAATCTCCCTGCTGGAGGTAGGGCAGAAGGATTCCAAGGGTAAGCATTTTGAACTTCTCCCGCCCAAGGAACTTGTTGAGGTTGCGCAAGTCCAGGATGGGTCTGAGGCCCCCTGTTCTCTTTGGTATCAGAAAATACCTTGAATAGAAGCCTTGACCTCTCAGGTGGTGTGGCACCGGTTCCACCGCCTGATCCTGCAGAAGACCTGCTAACTCCTGAAGGAGCAACTCCCTGTGCAGAGGGGGGCGCGGAGGCTCCCCCGGAAAATAGGAGGGAGGGACCTGATGGAAGTGGAGAAGGTAGCCTTCTCGCACGACCTGAAGCACCCAGGCATCTGCGGTGATGCTGGACCACCTGTGGGCGAAGTGAACCAGCCGGCCTCCGGTGCTGGGGGGGACCAGCGGGGGGGGAGAGGCTATGCTGAGCGAGTCAAAAACCCCCACCCTGCTGAGCAGGGGCTGGTGGTGCAGGCTTGGGGGCCTGCTGCCTACGGGACCCGTTACCCCGTCCCTTGGCCTGCTGGCCCTGTTGGGGAGCTGCAGGGGCCTGATAATGGGGGTATTGTTTGTAGGCAGCCGCCTTCCTCGGGTAAAAGGACTTTTTCCCCGAGCCCTTCTTTTTCTGGGAAGGGGCGGAGGTCTTCCTAGAAAGCCTGGTCCGGGTGAGAGTCTCAGTCTCAATTTGCGCAGCCTTTTCCGCCATGGGCTTGCCAAAGAGGTTTTCGCCTCGGCAGGGGACATCGACCAACTTGTCCTGCACCCAGGGCTCAAAGTCTGACGACTGAAGCCAAGCCTGTCGGCGGGCACCGATGCCGGCTGCGGCCACTCGAGCCGAGGCTTCAAAGCCATCATAGGCTGCTCGGGACATGAACTTTGAGCATTCCCGAATGCCAGTGGACAAGGCAAGGAACCTCCGCAAGGGCTCCTCGGAGAGACCAGCGGAGAATCCGGCTAGCTCTTTAGCCAGATCCCGGAGATACATGCCCATGTATAGCTGGTAAGTCTGGACACGACAAGCGAGCATAGAGCCCTGGAAGCACTTCTTGCCAAGGCCATCCAGGTTACGGGCCTCCCTGCAAGGAGGCACCGAGGAGTGCATCTTCTGGCTCTTAAGACGATGCATGGCCGATTCCACTACCATGGAATGGTGTGGCAGCTGTGCCTTTTGAAAGCCAGGGCTCTTGCGGACTCGATAGATAGAATCGACCCGCTTGCTCAGGACCGGCGAGGAGGCCGGACTCTCCCACATGCGGAAGAGTAGTCGTTCCAGCATAGGAGGAACCGGCACAGTAAAGTGTTCCCTCGCGGGAGAGTCATACTGGAGGGCGTCGAGCTCTTCGGCTCGAGGCTCCTCCTCGGGATCCGCAGGGAAGGCCAAAGCCTTGGCCATATCCCTAACGAAGTCCGAGAACCGGGCATCCTCCGGGGGGGACTGCTTCCGAGGCTCGGACTCCGGTGAGTCCGATGGGACACACCGAGTCCGGAAAGAATCAGGTGACTCTTCCTCCTCAGACTCCCAGACCGACTCCGACGAGGACTCGGTGGGGTCGGCCCGGGCAGGGTGCGGCGCCAGCCGCCCCGACGCCGAGGGAGTCGGCGTCGGCGACCTCGGTCCCGAACGGGAGGCCGAGGGCGACCTCGACCGAGGATCGACTCGAGTTCTCATCGACTCGAGGATCGGCTCGGTCTCCGGGGTCGACTTGGACGTCGACGTCCCGGCGGTCGGGGCAGCGACGCCAGCGAAGCCAGCGAGCAGTGCCCTCTGCTGGTCCATGAAGGCAGACAGTCTGCTCTCCAAGGCCGTCAACTTGAGTCCGAGCTCAGGTGACCCAGCAGTCCCCGACTCGGGCCCCGACGGCGTCGGGCCCGACGTCGGCTGTCGCGGAGGCGAGTCCAGAAGGACCACAGGACTTACCCGGGCAGGCATCTCCGACTCCAGGCGAGGTCGCTTCGGGACGTGTTCCTTCTCCAAGGACCCGGGGCGGCTGTCGGGGCTATGCGACCCGGCCCTCGCGGAACCAGGAGCGTCCACCGACGCCGCCCTCGCGGGTTTTTCCTTCCGACGATGGTCCCAGGAGGGAGAACCCCGGTCGGAGGAGCTCCGGCGACGGTCCGAGCTGGAGCCTTTTGACACGGAGGCCTCCGACGAGGTCCGGGTACGGCTGGGGTCAGCGAAGATTCTCTCACGCTGATGCCGCCGACTCCTCAACGCCTTTGAGGACAGTTTGCTGCAGGGCCCACAGATCAGTTCTTCATGATCCGGGCCCAGGCAGCGGAGGCAAAAGTCGTGTGTGTCGGTTAGTGACATATTTCGGTCACACCGACCACACCGCTTAAACCCACTGGCAGCCATCGGGGGAAAAAGGGCCCCTGCGAGGTCAAAGGACCGGGCTGCCAGGGAAAACGAAAACGAAAGCTGACTAAGTCAGAAAAACCGAAAAAAGTAAGAGGACTCGAGACCGGCGTCGCGAGTCCGGGCGGGAAAACGATCGGCGTCGAACCGAAAGAAAACAAGGATAAAATAAAGAAGAAAATCAACTTTTTCGCGGGGACAAGACGGGGACGTCTGTAGGGCTCCGCGGAAAAAAGAAGACTGGCTAAGATGGCACCTTCGGGCGGGAAGACGACCGCGCATGCGCGCTGCAATTCCCAGGGGCTTTCTTTGAAAGCTGGGGAAAATTGCTCCGCGAGGGCTCCGTCGGCGCCGACGTCGCCCATAAGTGAGGACTGACTTCCTGCTTGGTCCTGGAGAAAGAGTAGTTACTCACCTGTAACAGGTGTTCTCCAGGAGCAGCAGGAATCAATCCTCACATATGGGTGACGTCGGCGCCGACGGAGCCCTCGCGGAGCAATTTCCCCAGCTTTCAAGGAAAGCCTTTGGGAATTCCAGCGCGCATGCGCGGTCCCCTTCCCGCCCAAGGGTGCCATCTTGCTCAGTCTGATGACATAATTAAAAAACAGCAAAAAAATTTGCAAAAACGAAATGATAGGACTGAAACTCCAAGGGGAGGAGGGAGGATTGTGAGAACTGATTCCTGCTGCTCCTGGGGAACACCTGTTACAGGTGAGTAACTACTCTTTCTCCAGGACCAAGCAGGAAGTCAGTCCTCATATATGGGACTCCCTAGCTTAAGGCTACCGGAGACCTCAAGCGGAAAAATGAGCTCCCTCTAGCTCAGTAGCACAGAAGGAAGGAATCTTCTCTGAAAACGCCCCCGACCGGTAGCCAACACCAGGGCCAGAGGGTAGGAGTTGCCTAAACCTCAAAGAGATTATGGAGGACTGCCTGTCCGAAAGCACTGTCCCTGCAGGACTCCCTCTCCAGGCAGTAATGGGCCGCAAAAGTCTGGCTTGAAGACCAAGTAGCGGCTCGGCAGATGTCTGCCAATGGAACAGAGCGGAGATGAGCCACTGACGCAGCTTTCGCCCTAACACGATGAGCCGTGACTCGACCCTCCAACGAGAGGCCGGCCGCCCCATAAGCCCAAGCGATACAGTCAGCAACCCATATGGACAAAGTACGCTTGGAGAAAGGGAGCCCCAACTTATTGGGGTCAAAAGAAACAAAGAGCTGAACAGCCCTCCTATGCTCCCGCGTACGGTCAAGGTAGAAGGACAAGGCCCTCCTACAGTCCAGGGTATGCAGGACCATTTCAGCCCGACTGGTGTGCGGCCTGGGAAAGAAGGTCGGAAGAACCACCTGCTGGTTGAGATGAAAAGGAGATACCACTTTTTATTTTATTTATTTAACAGTATTTCTAAACCGCCTTATCTTAATAATCAAGGTGGTATCACAGCAAGCAATCAGGTAAAGTGTGTGTGTTGTACATGAAGTGAGGATAAAACTTAGTTGTGTGAGGGATGTGTTGGGTGCTTGATTTGTTTGAGCTATATACAGGGTGGGCTATTTACAGTGGTGCTAGAATCATATTTTATATATATTCAGTTGTTTGGGAGGATTGGAGTGCTGTTATCCATTCTCTTAGGTTATGTGATGTGACCATAGTGCTCTATGAACAGCATGGTTTTCAGTTGTTTTCTGAAGTCTTTGAGGTCTGGAGTTGCCCTTAGATCGTCCGGTAGATTGTTCCATATTGTTGGAGCAGCCATGGAGAGAGCTCTGTCTGTTGTGTCCTTGCGTGTGTGCTTGTACTCATTTGGGGTGCTGACTCGGTTGCGTGTTTGACTTCTTCTGGGACGTGCGCTGGTTTCCGGTTGTATGAGCAGGTGGAGGCTGTTGGCTGATGTGTGTTCTTTTATCTTAAATAGGTTTATGATAGTCTTGTATCTGATGCGAGCAATGATTGGGAGCCAGTGTAAGTCCTTTAGTGTAGGTGTGATGTGCTCCTGCCTTGCGGCTCCGGATATGATTCGAGCTGCAGTGTTTTGTGCCAGCTGTAGTGGTTTGAGAGCTTGTTTTGGTAGTCCGAGGTATATCGGATTGCAGAAGTCCAGTATTGGGGTTATCAGTGCTTGACAGACTGTACGGAAGTGTTCTGGAGCGAGGAGTGGTTTCAGTCTCCTGATGATTCGCATCCTGTAATATGCTTTTTGGATTGTTTTGTCTATGTGTGGTTTGAGGTTGAGTTTACTGTCCAGAGTAACCCCAAGGTATCTCACCTCCGATCTTATCGGTATCGTGGTGCTTTGTATCTTTATGTTTGGTGGGTGTGTGAAGCTTTGGTTTCGAGTGATGATTAAAGCTTCAGTCTTGTTGTAGTTTATAGCTAGATTGTTGTTTTGGCACCACTTCGCCATTTGGGTAAGGCAGTCTGCTATCTTAGAGAAGTCCGGGTTTTCGATTGATATCGGGGAGTATACCATTATATCGTCTGCGTATATTGTGTATTGGATGTTGTTCTCTTTCATAATGTTGCATATTGGTTGGATGTAGATGTTAAAAAGGAGTGCTGAGAGTGCGGATCCTTGTGGTACTCCTTGTTGGACGTTTATGGGCCGGGAGGTGTCCTGTCCCACCTTGACCTGTAGCTGTCTTTCTGTTAGGTACGAGTGGAACCATTTTAGAGTGGTACCGTGTATACCAGTGTTCTTCAGTCTCTCCAGGAGTATATTGTGATCAACTGTGTCGAACGCTGAGGAGATGTCGATGAAGATCATTATAATTCCATTCCTGATGTCGTCAATTATTCTTATGATGCTGTCGAAGAGGTAGATCAGGAGAGTTTCGACTCCATGGTTGGGACGAAATCCGTGTTGGTTGTCGTCGAGAGTTCCGTGTTCGTCAATGTGTTCCTGAAGTTGTAGTTGAACCGTCTTTTCGATTATTTTTGCGAGGAAGGGTATGCTGGAGATTGGTCGGTATGCTGCTGGGTCCTTTTTGTCGAGAGAAGTTTTCTTTGTGATTGGTCTTACTGAGGCAAGCTTTAATTGCTGTGGCATGAGTCCTTGAGTGAGTGAGTTGTGTACCATTTTATGAATGTTTGGTATGAGGCTTGCTTTGGTGGCTTTGACCCATGACACTGGGCAAGGGTCTGTAGGAGCAGTGCTTGTGTTGATTGTGGAGATGATGTCTGATATCTGCTCTTTTGAGGGTGAGTGGAATGTGCCCCAGGTTTTGGGGTGGACGTTCGTTCTGTTGGTTCTACTGGGTGTTGTGCGCTCTGTGGAGTGAAATTTGTCTTTGATGTGGTCGGCGAATATCTGTGGATCCACTTGTATTTCTCTTTCTGCTGCTTGCTCTTTTGTCAGGGTTTTTACTATTTCGAAAAGTTCTCTGGGTTTGTTGATGGAAGAATTTATCAGGTTTGTGTGGAATTCTCTCTTTGATTGGTTGATGTGTTCATTGTATTGTTTTTGCTTTGTTAGGTAAAGATGTTGGTCGGAAGTAGTTTTGTTTTTTCTCCATCTCCGTTCAATTTTCCTGAGCTCCCTCTTTTCCTGTCGTATTTTTGCTGAGTACTATGGTTTGTTTTGTCTCTTGTTGTGGTGTTGTTTCTTGGTCCTGTCAACGGATGGTTTGGCGGCGTTAGCTAGGACATTGTTCCAGTTGGAAACTTGTTCCTCCAGGTCCTCTGAGTCAATGTTCAAGTGTTGTATTGTGTCCTGGATGAATTCGTCCTTGTCAAAGGACTTGAATCGTCTTTGTGTGTGTGGGAAGTTCGCTCTTTCGCTTGTCCAGTCTTCTTGTGATTGCAGATTTGTCTCGATTAAGTAATGGTCAGACCATGGTACTGGGGTGATGGTGGGTGAAGAGATTAGGTCTCTTGAAGTTAGGTAGTTTGATGCGAAGATGAGGTCTGGGGATGATCCTAGTCTGTGTGTTGGTGCATTGACTATCTGTGTGAATTGAAGTGATGACATTGCCTGAAGGAAGGCCTCTGCATCTTTTGTATTGGCGGACTTGAGGTTGAAGTCTCCGATTAGTAGTGCTGGTTTGTTGTTTGACGTTATGGCACAGGCTTCTTCGAGTATGAAGGCTAGTTCGTCGGGTGGAGCACGGGGTGCTCTGTAGGTTAGGCAGATTGCAATATTCTTGTTCTTGATGCTAATTGTGTTACACTGCTTTGTATCTGTGAGATTCAGTATCTTGAACTTGAGTTCTGTTTTTGCTATTATTAGGACTCCTCCTCCACGCTTGTGGATGCGTGGGCAGTTGTATGCTGAGTAGTTGTTCGGTACTAGTTGGTTGAGTAGTACACTGTCGGTAGGGTTGAGCCATGTCTCTGTGATGCATATTATGTCTGGCTGTCGCTCTTCAATGTGGTCTACCAGAGTGTGTATCTTGTTGCAGATGGATCTGGCGTTTATGAGCTCAATTGATGTTTTCTTTGTGGAAGAGGTTGTTGCGATGTGTGCTTCCTTAGGGCCGGTGTTGGGGTTTGATTTGTGTCTGTTTTGTCTCTTTGTTTGGGAGGTTGCGAGTGTCTCTTTGTGTGTGTGTTGTGGACCGAGATATGGCAGTGCAGTTGGTGGGTACCATGGTGTGTTTGTTTGGGGGTAGTGGGGGTGTGTAGTTGGTGGGAGGAGTTGTGTGACTAGTAGGTATAGTGGGAGGAAGTATGTGGTGTGCATGTTGATAGCTTGTGATGTTCTGATAGGGCGACGCCTGTGTCCTTAGGTTTTCGTCTGTTGTTTGCTTTTTTGAGGAGAGCTGTACTTGTTGCAGGGGCTTGTCCTGGGGATGTGAAGTTGTATCTGTTGCGGTGCGGGAGCCTGTCCCGTGGAGGGAGCCTGTCCCTTGGATGTGAAGCTGTATCTGTTGTGGTGCGGGAGCCTGTCCCGTGGAGGGAGCCTGTCCCTTGGATGTGGAGCTGGATCTGATGCGGTGCGGGAGCCTGTCCCGTGGAGGGAGCCTGTCCCGTGGATGTGGAGCTGGATCTGTGGCGGACGCCTTGGTGCGGGAGCCTGTCCCGTGGAGGGAGCCTGTCCCGTGTGTGTGGAGCTGGATCTGTGTTGGTCGCCTTGGTGCGGGGGCCTGTCCCGTGGATGTGGAGCTGGGTCTGTCGCGGTGCGGGAGCCTGTCCCGTGGAGGGAGCCTGTCCCGTGGATGTGGAGCTGGATCTGTGGCGGTCGTCTTGGTGCGGGGGCCTGTCCCGTGGATGTGACGCTGGATCTGTCGCGGTGCGGGAGCCTGTCCCGTGGAGGGAGCCTGTCCCGTGGAGGTGGAGCCGGATCTGTGGAGGTCGCCCTGTTGCGGGGGTCTGTCCCGTGGATGTGGAGCTGGGTTTGTCGCGGTGCGGGAGCCTGTCCCGTGGAGGGAGCCTGTTTCGTGTATGTGCAGCTGGATCTGTTGATGAACTCTTGGTCTGACCCACTATGGTACATCCCAAGTCCCTATGTTCTTATCTAGCTAAAGATGACATTGCTCTAACATAGCATCAGCACTGGCATATCTCTGGGTTTAAGGTATCAATCTGGACAAACATGGTAATACCAAATATGGCCTATAAACGATGGTAGTTAACAACACTGGCATATCCCTGGGTTTATAGTATCGATCTGGACAAACATGGTAATACCTAATATGGCCTGTAAACGCTGGAAGCTAACAACAGTATCCAGAGGGAACTAGTCACTAGAGTGCCCAACACTGATCTTGGATTCTAGTCCCAAACATGAATTTCTACTCTTTAAATTAGTATTTTTATGAGAGGCAGGAGGATAATCCTAGCTGTAGAGAGTGGTGCTGCTGCAATCAGATGACTTAAACAGAACTATACATTCAATTATTGTTAGGAGTGCAGTTAATTCATATAAGTAATGAAGCAGTGTTGATAGTTTAAAAATCACTCAAATGAGTGTGACTTACGTGCCCCAGAGTTTCAGCTCTTTAGGCAGTTCGGCGTCTTCGGAGTTGGTATTCTGCGTTTCCACTGTGAGTTGGTGGATTGTCAGTTCCTTGATTGTACGCGAGCTCGACCCGAGGGAGCTCAGCTGTACCAAGAGGGAGGTGTAGTCTCAGCGTCGTTTTTTCTGTTATGTTTCTGTGACGATCTTGGGGGTGCCTTTGCCTAAGGGCCGTGCCAAAGGGCCCTCTTGCGCGGCCCTCAGGCGCGGGCCCGCAAGGCGCGGGTGCGCCTGTGGCGTTCTCCTTTTAAATGGAGAGCTGTGCCCCGATTGGGTAGAGATGCTCTGAGACACGCTGCTGGAGGGGTGGAGCCAAAAAGCAGCTTCCCCCGAAGAGCTCTTTTGTGTGCAGCAAGGTCTTTTGTAGCTGGCTTGCTCTTTTCTTGCCGCCGATCTTCTGGAGCAGGGCAGGCTCCCTTCGATGAGGCTTCGACTCGGGTAGATGGCTCAGCTCCTCCTGGAGCTAAGCAGAGCAAGAGAGGATCCTGTGCCTGTGGCTTCTCCTTTTAAATGGAGAGCTGTGCCCCGATTGGGTAGAGATGCTCTGAGACACGCTGCTGGAGGGGTGGAGCCAAAAAGCAGCTTCCCCCGAAGAGCTCTTTTGTGTGCAGCAAGGTCTTTTGTAGCTGGCTTGCTCTTTTCTTGCCGCCGATCTTCTGGAGCAGGGCAGGCTCCCTTCGATGAGGCTTCGACTCGGGTAGATGGCTCAGCTCCTCCTGGAGCTAAGCAGAGCAAGAGAGACTTTTGGAAGAAACTTTGGGCGAGTCCATAGGACTACCCTATTCCTGTAGAATCTAGTGTAAGGAGGATCAGATACTAGGGCCTGCAGTTCACTAACGCGCCTAGCAGAGGTAAGGGCTACCAAGAACAAGGTTTTCCAGGAAAGAAAACGAAGAGGGCAGGTAGCCATAGGTTCAAAGGGCGGACAGGTAATCCGCTGCAAGACCACATTCAGATCCCATTCAGGGGCTGGTGGGCGCAAAGGAGGCTTAAAGAGAAGGAGGCCTCGGAGAAAACGAGCCACCAAAGGGTGGTTGGAAAGAGGCCTGCCATCCACCGGTGCGTGATGCGCAGAGAGAGCACTGAGGTGGACCCTGACAGAGTTGGACTTAAGGCCCAGATTGAAGAGGTAAAGCAAGTATTGCAAGACCACTGCCACCAAGCAGGAGAAGGGATTCTCAGACTGCTGAGCACACCACACGGAGAACCGACGCCACTTAAGAGCGTAGGACTTCCGGGTGGAGGGCCGCCTGGAGGCCAAGACAACCTCTTCCACCTCCCGAGGCAGCAGGAGGGGAGCAAGGACTACCCTTTCAGCAGCCAGGCCATCAGATGAAGGGACCGGAGGTTGGGGTGTAGGAGAGTACCCTGATCCTGTGACAGGAGATCGGGTTGAAACCCCAGAGGAAGAGGCGTGTCCACCGCCAGCTGCATTAGAAGCAGGAACCAGGGTTGTCTCGGCCACCGGGGAGCCACCAGGATCATCGAGGCTCTGTCTCTGAGAACTTTGAAGAGCGTCCGAGACACCAGTGGCATGGGAGGAAAGGCATACAAGAGGCCTGTGGACCATGGAATCAGAAAAGCATCCGCCGCTACTCTGAGAGGATGCGGTTGTCGAGAGCAGAATCAGGGAAGCTGCCGGTTCAGGGGACTGGCAAATAGATCCATGGTGGGGAGGCCCCACTTGAGAAAGATCTGCTGAACCACCAACGGATCCAATCTCCACTCGTGTGGTTGAAGGATCCTGCTCAGCTTGTCTGCCAGGTAATTTTCTTGACCAGGGAGATAGACAGCTTTGAGGAGGATGCCGTGAAGGACGGCCCAAGAGCACAGTTTTTGTGCCTCCTGACAGAGAAGGAAGGAGCCTGTGCCTCCTTGTTTGTTCACGTAGAACATTGCAACTTGATTGTCCGTCTGGACCAGCACAGACTGGTGAGAAGTGAGATGGGAGAAGGCTCTCAGAGCTAGGCGGATGGCTCTGAGCTCCAGGAAGTTTATCTGCTGAGCAGACTCCCAAGGAGTCCAGAGGCCTTGAGTACATGTCCCTTGGCAATGTGCTCCCCAACCCAGGAGAGAAGCATCGGTTGTCAGCACCTGAGAAGGCGGAGGAGATTGAAAATCCACTCCCAGCACCAGGTTTGGCAGATGAAGCCACCACCACAGAGAAGAGACCAGTAGGTCGGACACCTGTACTGAGTCCGCCAGGCTCCCCGTGGCCTGATGCCATTGAGTGTGAAGGCACCACTGAGCAGGTCGCATGTTCAGGTGGGCATTGGGGGTCACATGGACCGTGGAAGCCATATGGCAGAGCAGTCTCAGAAATTGCCTGGCAGAGACCAGGGAATTGCTGTGAAAGTGGCTGGCGAGATCCATGAGTCTGTGTGCCCTGTCTAGAGGCAGGAAGGCCCGCGCCTGAAGTATGTTCAACCTTGCGCCTATGAATTCGAGATTTTGAGAGGGGAGCAAAGTGGACTTTGCGAAGTTTATGACAAATCCCAAGTGCTGGAGCAGAGTCACAGTGCGATGAGTGGCCTGAGTGGCCTCTTGGGAAGACTGGGCTCTGATGAGCCAGTCGTCCAGGTATGGAAATACAAAAAGGCCTTGAAGTCTGAGATAGGCCGCCACCACTGCTAGGCATTTGGTGAACACCCTGGGGGCGGAGGATAGGCCAAAGGGCAGTACTCTGTACTGGTAATGATTTCCTCCCACAATAAACCTGAGATATTTTCTGTGGTCTGGATGAATAAGGATGTGAGTATAGGCATCCTTTAGATCTAAGGAGCATAGCCAGTCTCCCTGCTGGAGGTAGGGCAGCAGGATTCCAAGGGTAAGCATCTTGAACTTTTCCCTTGCCAGGAACTTGTTGAGGTTTCTCAAGTCCAGGATGGGTCTGAGGCCTCCTGTTCTTTTTGGTATTAGAAAGTACCTGGAATAAAAGCCGTGACCTCTCAGGTGGTGGGGCACCGGTTCCACAGCCTGTTCCTGAAGAAGACTTGCTAACTCCTGAAGGAGTAAGTCCCTGTGCAGAGGGAGACTTAGAGGCTCCCCTGGAAAGTAGGAGGGAGGTACCTGGTGAAAGTGTAGAAGATAGCCTTTCTGAACTATATGAAGCACCCAGGTATCTGACGTGATGGCTGACCACCTGTGGGCAAAGTGGACCAGCCGGCCTCCTGTGCTGAGAGAAACCAGCGGAGGGGAAGAGGCTATGCTGACGGAGTCAAAAACCCCCACCCTGCTGAGCAGGGGCCGGTGTTGTGGGCTTGGGGGCCTGCTGCCTACGGGACCTATTACTCCGTCCCTTGACCTGCTGACCCTGTTGGGGAGCTGCTGAGGCCTGATAATGAGGGTAGTGTTTATAGGCAGTCGCCTTACTCGGGTAAAAGGGCTTTTTCCCCGAGCCCTTCTTCTTCTGAGAAGGGGCAGAGGTTTTTCTGGACAGCCGAGTCCTGGGCAGAGTCTCGGTCTCGATCTGTGCAGCCTTTTCAGCCATGGGTTTGCCAAAGAGGTTTTCACCTCTGCAGGGGACATCGACCAACTTGTCCTGTACCCATGGCTCGAGGTCGGATGACTGAAGCCAAGCCTGTCGGTGGGCACCGATGCCGGCTCCGGCTACTTGAGCCGATGCTTCGAAGCCATCGTAGGCTGCTCGAGAGATAAACTTCGAGCACTCTCGAATACCAGTGGACAAGGCCTGGAACCTCTGCAAAGGTTCCTCGGAGAGACCAGCAGAGAACCCGGCAATTTCTTTTGCCGGGTCTCGGAGATACATGCCCATATAGAGCTGGTAGGTCTGGACTCAACAAGCAAGCATAGAGCCCTGGAAGCACTTCTTACCGAGGGCATCCAGGTTCTGGGCCTCCCGGCCGGGAGGCACCGAGGAGTGCATCTTCTGACTCTTGAGTCGATGCATGGCCGATTCCACCACCATGGAATGGTGCGGTAGTTGTGCCTTTCGGAACCCGGGGCTCTTGCGGACTCGATAAATGGAATCGACCCGCTTGCTTAACACCGGCGCCGACGCCGGGCTCTCCCACATGCGGAAGAGAAGTCGCTCCAGCATCGGAGGAACCGGTACAGTAAAGGCCTCCTTCAGGGGAGAGTCATACTGGAAGGCATCGAGCTCTTCGGCTCCTCCTCGGGATCCGTGGGGAATGCCAAGGCATTGGCCATATCCCGCACGAAGTCCGAGAACCGGGTGTCCTCCGGGGGGGACCGTCTCCGAGGTTCGGACTCGGGCGAGTCCGATGGGACGCACCGAGTCCGAAAATTACCGGGTGACTTTTTGTCCTCCGTCTCCCAGGCTGACTCCTTGGCGGAGGAATCGAGCGGCTCCGGTCGGGCGGGCACCGATGCCCTCCGCCCCGACGCCGAGGGTGTCGGCGTCGACGACCTCGGTCCCAAACAGGAGGCCGAGGGAGACCGTGACCAAGGATCGACTCGAGCTCGCATGGACTCAAGGATCGGCTCGGTCTCCGGGGTCGACTTGGACGTCGACGTCCCGGTGGTCGGGGCAGATGCACCGGCGAGGCCAGCGATCAATGTCCGCTGCTGGTCCATGAAGGCAGCCAAACTGCTCTCCAAGGCCGTCAACCTGAGTCCGAGCTCAGGAGACTCAGCAGCCCCCGACTCGGGCCCCGACGGCGTCGGGCCCGACGTCGGCTCCTTCGGAGGCGCGTCCACAAGGACTACAGTACTCACGTGTCCAGGAGACTCCATCTCGAGACGAGGATGTTTCAAAGGCCTCTCCGACTCCGAGGACCCGGGACGGCTATCGGGGCTATGCGACCTGGCCCTCGAGGAACCAGGAGCGTCCACCGACGTCGCCCTCGCGGGTTTCTTCTTCTTATGATGTTCCCGGGCAGGAGACCCCTGCTCAGACGAACTCCGACGATGCTCAGGACCGGAGTCCCGGGACGTCGAAGCCTCTGACGAGGTCCGGGCCCGGCCGGACGCGGAGTCAGAGAAGATTCGTTCTCTTTGATGCTGCCGACTCCTCAACGCTTTTGAGGACATCTTGCCACATGGACCACAGATCATCGGGTCATGATCGGGTCCGAGGCAGCGGAGGCAGCAGTCGTGTGTGTCGGTAAGAGACATAAGTTTCTTACACCGATCACACTTTTTAAACCCGCTGGCAACCATCGGGGGGAAAAAGGGCCCCTGCGAGGTCAAAAGACAGGGCTGCCAGTGAAAAAGAAAAATGGCGCGAACACTAGTCACGAAGGACAAAAAACGAAAAATAAAGAACGGACCCGATACCGGCGTAGCAGGTCCGGGCGGGAAAAGGATCCGGCGTCGAACCGAGAAAAGAATAGTAAATAAAATCAACTTTTTCTGCGGCGATCACAAAGAGCGTCTGTAGGGCTCCGCGGAAAAAAGAAGACTGAGCAAGATGGCACCCTTGGGCGGGAAGGGGACCGCGCATGCGCGCTGCAATTCCCAAAGGCTTTCTTTGAAAGCTGGGGAAATTGCTCCGCGAGGGCTCCGTCGGCGCCGACGTCACCCATATGTGAGGACTGACTTCCTGCTTGGTCCTGGAGAATAGGCCTTACCTGCTAATTGTCTTTCCTTGAGTTCTCTCCAGGCCAGTCCAGGACATTTGGGTGGTCAATCCGTTCCAGCAGCTGGGGACTGAATACTGACAGCTTTTCCTGACAGCCTACCCAGCTCCCCCTGGTGTCAGAGAGTCAGTCTTACCGTAACAAAGCAATGAAATTTAAACTAGTACTGGAACCAAAAACAAAAAACTCTAACTGCTGGACAGGCTGTCCTTAAACTAAGAACTAACTGTTAACATAGTATTCCACGTAACCCATCTTAAGCTCTTGTCCTTTTTTTTGTTTTGTTTATCCTGAAGAATTCTCTGATACCTATAGTGGAAGCCCCAGAATCCACTTTCAAAATATTCTACCTCCCTGCAACATTGTCGACGAGCCTGATTCTCTGTGCTAATCCACCAACGCTCCCGCCGAGGCCGCACTCTTCTCTAAATCTCGCAGACAGCTTGGGAGGGTCCTGGACTGGCCCGGAGAGAACTCAAGGAAAGACAATTAGCAGGTAAGGCCTAATTTCTTCTTCCTATTCATCTCTCCGGGCCAGTCCAGGACATTTGGGCAGTACCAAAGCAGTACCTAAATCTGGGAGGGTCCTGCGAGCCCTGCAATAATCGCCGAGGTACCGACTCTAGCATCCTCCCTCGCCTGAACATCCAAGCGATAATGCCTCGCAAACGTATGTAGCGAAGACCACGTCGCTGCCCGACAGATATCCACTGGCGGAACCAATGCGTACTCCGCCCAAGAGGCAGCCTGCGCCCTAGTCGAATGAGCTCCAAGCCCCACTGGGACAGGCTTGCCCTTAGACTCATATGCCGCTCTTATCGCATGTTTAACCCAGCGTGCGATAGAAGCCTTTGTAGCAGCCTTACCTTTAGAAGCACCCCCGAAGAGAACAAACAATCTGTCGGATTGTCGAAAAGACTCTGTTTCTTTCAAATATCTCCGCAATACATGACCTAAATCCAGCCGCCGAAGCAAACGATCCAATTTACCATCCTCCGTGCCACTAAAGGTGGGAAGCGAAACAACCTGATTCACGTGAAAAGTGGAAACCACCTTAGGCAGGAACGACGGCACTGGCCTCAACACCACCTTTTCCGCCGAAAAGTGAAGATACGGTTCTCTGCACGAAAGCGCTTGTAGATCTGAAATCCTTCTTGCCGAACACAATGCTACCAAAAAGGCTGTTTTCCAGGACAACTCTCGAAGGCGTCCGGCCGTCCCTGCCACAAACGGAGGTTCTGTCAACGCTTGTAAAACTAAATTCAAATCCCAAGGCGGCACCACCTGTCTCCTCGGAGGCCTAATGTTCTTGGCCGCCCGTAGAAATCGTAGCACCTCAGGATGCGAGGATAGCGGACTGCCCTGCACCCGACCTCTGTAGCAAGCCAGCGCCGCCAGCTGTACCCTTAGCGTGCTAAGGGCCAGGCCCTTTTCTAGCCCCCCTTGAAGGAAACCTAGTATGTCGGGGAGCTGCGCTCTCCAGGACATAACTCGGCGATCGCTACACCAAGCCTCAAAAAGACGCCATACCCTAATGTACGCTAAAGACGTGGATCGCCTCCTGGACTGCAACATAGTGGCTATTACTGACTTTGAGTATCCCTTACGGCGCAAATGTTCCCTCTCAAGAGCCATGCCGTAAGCAAGAACTGATCCACCTGTGGCATCAGCATGGGCCCCTGCTGCAACAGATCGAACTGAATGGGCAGCCTCCAGGGAGGAGCCACTAGAAGTATCATCAGGTCGGCATACCACGGTCGTCTGGCCCAATCCGGTGCCACGAAAATCACTGTTCCCCTGTGTTTCGCTATCCTCTGAATGATCCGCTCTAAGAGCGGCCATGGAGGGAACACGTAGAGCAGCTGATCCTCCGGCCACGGCTGCACCAGGCCATCGAGCCCTTCCGACATGTGTTCTCTGCGCCTGCTGTAAAACCGTGCTGCTTTGGCATTGGCCTGGGTAGCCATGAGGTCCATGACCGGCTGACCCCAACGCCTGGAAATCTCCTGAAATATGTCCAAGTTCAATTCCCATTCCCCTCGGTCTAGGAGATGGCAACTGAGATAATCGGCTTGAACATTGTCTTTTCCTGCTACATGGGCCGCTGAAATCGCTAGCAGGTGGACTTCTGCCCAGCGAAACAACTGTTGACTCTCCTCCAGCAACACCGCACTGCCGGTGCCCCCTTGTCTGTTTATGTAGGATACCTTTACCAGATTGTCAGAAAACACTCGAACCGCTTTCCCCTCGAGCACTTCCGCAAACTCTAACAGTGCTAGGCGCACCGCTCTCAGCTCTAGGAAATTGATCGACCATCCGCTCTCCTCTGCCGTCCACGTCCCTTAAGTTATTTGCAACAAACAATGAGCCCCCCATCCGGAGAGACTCGCATCTGTCATGAGTAAGATCCAATCCGGCTGATCCAGCGGTACCCCCGCGAGCAGGTGGGACGGAACCAACCACCACTGCAGGCTGCAGCGCACGTCCTCTGGACACGCCAGCCTTCGGGACAGCGGATGATTCTGCGGTGACCAACGGGACAACGCCGCCTGCTGGAGAGGACGCATATGAGCTCTGGCCCATGGAACCAAATCCAAAGCCGCCGCCATGGATCCTAACAACTGCAGATACCTCCAGGCCGTCGGAGCCTGTACGCGCAGGAACGCCGACACCTGGGCCAAAATTTTGTCTACTCTCTCCTGCGGAAGAAAGACCGAGCCTATCGTCGTGTCGAAGAAAGCTCCGAGATAAGTCAGCTGCATGGCCGGTTCCAAATAACTCTTCGCGCGGTTGATTACCCAGCCTAAGTGCTCGAGGAACTCCACCACCCGCGCGGTGGCCACAATCGACTCCTCTCAAGATGCTGCCCGAATTAACCAGTTGTCCAGGTAGGGATGGACCTGAATCCCTTCCTTTCGCAGCGCCGCTGCCGCCACAACCATTACCTTGGTAAACGTCCGTGGAGCCGGAACTGGAAGTGACCCATGGGAACTGCAAAGCGCAGAAACTTTTGATGCTCTGTCCTGATCGGGATGTGCAAATACGCCTCTGTGAGATCTATGGACGTAAGAACCTCGCCCGGTCTTACCGAACGTATAACGGATCGCAAAGTTTCCATCCAGAAATGTGGCACCCTCAACGAACGATTTACGAACTTGAGATCCAGAATAGGCCAAAAAGAACCTTCCCTCTTGGGAACTACAAAGTAAATAGAGTATCGACTTAGACCGGACTGGTCTGCAGGCACCGGCACTACTGCTTGAAGACGCAACAATCGCAACAGAGTGTCGTTGACTGCATCCCGCTTTGCTTGCGGACCGCATGGCGACAGAATAAAGGCATCCGGTAAGGGTTGCGCGAACTCCAGGGCATAACCGTCCCTGATTATTTCCAGAACCCACTGGTCTGTAGTTATGTTGGCCCAGGCAGAGAGAAACTGCTGTAAGCGACCCCCTACCGGAATCTCCACCTGGACCGGAATCCTTTCATTGCGGCTTCTAAGCTGAGTTCTGTTGGGCGTGAAAAAATCCCCTATTGAACATTCTGGCACCTCAAAAGGACTGCCCTCTGGCCACAAACCGGCCCCGCTGGTAAGGAGAAAAACGAGACCCACGGAATCTGCGAAAATCTCTACCGTGACCTCGTTGCAAAGAGCCCAACTTTGCCGCTCTCGGACGGTCCTCGGGAAGACGACCCCCTTTGGAGTCCCCCAAATCTTTAACTATCTTCTCCAACGCTTCTCCAAACAGCAACTTGCCCTTGTAAGGAAGCTTGCTGAGCCGCACCTTAGAAGACGCATCTGCTGCCCAATTCCTTAGCCAGAGGAAACGTCTAGCCGCAATCAATGATGCCATAGACTTCGCTGAAATGCGCACTAAGTCATAGCAGAGATCCGCTAGATAAGCCGCAGCGGACTCCAACTTCGCTCCCTCTGTTGCAGCATTTTCCATGGTATCCGGACTCTGATCTCCCTGGAGCCAGCGGATAGAGGCCGGGACACATAGGCTCCACACACAGACGCCTGCAGAGCTAAAGCACTGGACTCAAAAGCTTGCTTCAGAAGCGCCTCCAATCTCCAGTCCTGCAAATCTTTAAGTGCTGTACCCCCTTCTACGGGAATGGTGGTCTTCTTAGTAATGGCCGAAACTAACGCATCCACCTTAGGCATACGTAATAAGTCCTTCTCATCCTGGGGCACGGGGTAGAGCCGAGCAATAGCCCGACCGCCTCTTAAGGATGCTTCCGGGCACTCCCATTCGGACTCAATCATTTGCTTAATAATCCTATGCACTGGGAAACATTTTTGTTCTGAGCGAAAACCCTGTAACAAAGGATCCTCCAGCAGCTCCTGCTGCACAGCCGGAGGCACTAAATTCAGAGCTGCTAGAGAATGAGAAATCAGGGCTCCCAGCTCCTCCTTACGAAAAACTCTGAAGACATTGGGATCTGCACCTGGCCCTAACTCTCCGTCTTCCAACTCTCCTGGTCAGGTATCCAATCCTGAGTCTGAGAGAATCTCTCCTTCCTCTGCCACTGCGGCCAAAACACTATGTGCCCCAGGCACCTCCAAACCGGCTTCTAACCCCTTCTCCTCCAATGAGCTGCCTTCCCCAGTGACTGACACAGTGGGAATCTCCCCTTGGGCCCCTAAGAGACTGTCTGCAGAAGTACTGTGAGACAATTGAGACCTTTTTAACATATAGGCAGTATGCAGAGCTAAAATGAAATCCGGGGAGAAGAAGGAGCCCAACGACTGTGGTAACTCAGGGAAAGTCTGCTGCTTTGACTCCTCAGGCTTTACTAGCCGCGAAGGAGCTTTTTGCGATTTTGATTTCTTTTTCTGTGCTTTCCCCTGCAGCGCGGGAGAAACGGCCGGCTCACTCAAAATGGCCGCCGTTCCCACTCTCTCCAACGAGCCTTGTGACTGGACCGAAAGGTCCTCTGACACCTTGCTCTCCATATCGATGCCCGCAATGCCGCCAAACAGAAACACAGGAACACAAAGAAAGAGCCGAAAAACCACAACCTGCTCTGTCTCTGTGAATCCTAAAATCCCTGCGGCTTTGAGACCCTGATGCTTGTGCTGCTTACCAAAATCTCCGTTGAAGAAGAAATCCGTCTCTCGAACGACAAACCTCGCAGTGTCGAATCTACCCCCCAGAGCTCAACAAATGTCTCCGCTGCAACAACAGTGTTCTAATAAGCTTACCTGCACCGCCGCACAGGCTCTCACACTCCCGCCAATGCCTGTTCCGCTGCTAGCAGTCAGCCGGCGAGGAACGGCACTCAGAGGTAAGAAAAGAGGACTCTAGGGCTCCCAGGCCTATTTTCTACACTGCGGATTAAAAACCTCTTCGGAGAGGCAGGCTCTGTCCCTAAATCCGCATGTCTACAATAGCTAGGAAACCGGCATAGCCCTTCTGAGCTCTTGATAAAGCCTTCTTTCCTCCTTGCTGCTTTTTTTTTTTTTTTGTAAACTGCCCTACTAGGACAGCAAAACTCTGCAAGGGATCCCTTTCAGACCTTTCCCGGTCTCACAGAATAGGGTTTTTTTTTTTTTTTTTTTACTATTCTGTCACCTAAACCAAGAGTCCCATAATTGTCTCTCTGGGGAGCTGGGCCACCAGACGTCCTATCCAGCTGCTGAGGACTGAAAGACTGACTCTGACACCAGGGGGAGCTGGGTAGGCTGTCAGGAAAAGCTGTCAGTATTCAGTCCCCAGCTGCTGGAACGGACTGACCACCCAAATGTCCTGGACTGGCCCGGAGAGACAAATAGGAAATTGCCTCATAAAATCTCAGCTGGTGTAAAAGTATACATGTTCACAGTCAGAGAACGTGGTACAAAACCAAGGACAAGGTTATATATCAATCACTTTATTAAAAATGCCAACAACTACTGCTTACCCTCAGAGCCGCTAGAGAACGTGCTTGGTTTTGGGTTGGCAGTAGTTGTTGGCATTTTTAATAAAGTGATTGATATATATCCTTGTCCTTGGTTTTGTACCACATTCTCTGACTGTGTGCTTGGTTTTTTTTTTTTGTATTTAAAGTTTTTATTAGCACCCAACAAAACATGCAATACACAACATAAACCGTGGACCCCTCCACACATTTACCAATATACATTCTTTACATCAACAACATCAACAATTGGGAGAGGCCCCTGCTCATAGTGCCTCCCCATTTTTCCATTGAACCCATAAACACTTTGTGCCCTGGACACATTTTATACAGTATACATTTCCACCCCACTTATAGTACTGTACATTAGCCCGGTCATAAATTCTCAACTCCCACCAACAACTATCCCATATTCTACCAACTTCGCTTCCACCCACCGGGCAGATATTCTTCCAATATGAACCACACAGGCATAATGAACACAGATATCACACTTTCCCCCCCCCCCCTCCCTCCCCCCCAACCCCGTACCATCTCCCCCCCCCACTACCAATCCCCCAACCCTCTAACAGTAGGCTTCAAGACATGCACTCCTCACTCACCTCAAGTTGGTGAGATCTCCTATCAGCAGAACACTCAACGGTAAGCTTGCCATGAGTAACCAGTACAAAACTTTAACCATAGAGGCAAGATGTGATCGTCCCGCCCAATACCTCTACAATATGATGGGGCAAGAATTTAAACCTATAGCCCTGCCCCCATCAGTGGACTAATCTCTCCTACTCCCCGCAGTCATTCCCCTGGACCCCCCCCCCCCTCATCCCTCCATTGCTCATATCTTTCCCACACCTTATTGTATCGTGGAACAGTATGTTTTTGATGGGCTTCTATTGCACAGTACCCCCAAATCTGCTCCATTCGCCCCACCACCTCCGCTAATGGGGGGACACCCTGTTTCTTCCACCAACGTAGAAGACACATCCGCCCTGCTATTACACAGTAACCCTGCAGTCTCCCCCATTCTCTCCCACCCTCTCCCATCTCTCCTTCATTCAATATCACCATACTAGGGGTAAAACATACCTTCACCCCTGTGATGGCTTCCGTAAGCCTTTCCACCCCTCTCCAATAGTCCCGAACTGTCGGGCATCCCCACATCATATGCAGCAAATCTCCTCTAGCCCCACACCCCTTCCAGCATTGATCCGAACTATCGGGGTATAAAGCGTGTAGCCACACCGGGGTCCAATACATTCTTAACCTTAGCTTATAGCTGTTTTCCAGCATTGCTGTTCCCGGAGCTAATTTATGGGTTCTGATATAAATTCTATCCCACCTCTCAACACCCCACTGCCCCCCCAGTTCCTCCTCCCACTGCAACTGGCCCCGTATGTCCCCTTGCTTGGATTCCCCCAAAATTTTATATAACTTCGATATAATCCTATTAGGCATCCCTTTACTCCCCATCATCTCCTCAAAGGGCGCAGGTTTCACCATCCAGTCTGGCTTCACCTCCCGCCGCTGGAGCCAATAACACAAACTAACATAAGCATATCTATCTTGCATCTCCAAGCAATATTTCTGTTGCAACTCCTCAAAGCCCCTAATTCTCCCCCCATCCCCCACCAATTGTCCCAACTTCCGCAACCCTTTCTCCCCCCACCTCCTAAAAACCCCTGCCTCCTCCCCCATCCTACCCCTCATTGCAATCTGAATTGGAGTTTCGCGAGAGTATTGCTTCCCCCCTAACAGATACCCCTTCCATTTCGCCCAGACCTGTCTTGTAAGTTCTCTATAGGGATTCTCTTCTCCCAGCCTCTTCCCTCCCCCCCAGGGTCCCAAATCCAGGCACCCACCTCTGTCCCCGCCTCCCCCTCCATCTCCACCCACCCAGGCCTCTCCAACCCCTCCTTCCATGCAAATAAGCCCCGAAGTTGCGCCGCTTCATAATACCGGAGCAACGATGGGACCCCCAACCCCTCCTCCGCTTTAAGCCTATACATGGTCGCCCGAGCAACTTTTGGACGCTTTCCGTCCCAAATAAACTGCAGAAGCAGATTTTGCATCTTAGCTATTTCCTTTCTAACCAACCTATATGGCAGGGACATATAGACAAACAGTAACCGTGGGAGAACATTCATTTTTACCACTGCAATGCGCCCCAACCAAGACAGATACAGCCCCCTCCAACGTGATAAGTCCTGCCTAATATTCTCGACCAGACCCTGATAATTCCATTGTTTGATCTTAAATAGAGGGGTCCCCAACTGGATCCCCAGATACCTAAAACTCCCCTCCACCCACCTAAACTTAAAGTGGTGCCGCAAGCTCTCTTCCACCCTGGGCGCCAAATTAAATCCCAGCAGTTCCGTTTTCCCTTGATTAATTTTATATCCCGCTAAGCGGCTGTACCTTTGTATAGCCGTCATTAGCACTGGTAATGTTGTAAGCGGTTGCGTCAGGGTAAAGATAACATCATCCGCAAAAAAGTCAAATCTTTTCCTCCCTCCCACGTATCTTTACTCCCTTAATATCCCCCATTCGCCTGATGTAGGCCGCCAGCGGCTCAATAGCCAATGCAAACAACAAGGGCGACAACGGGCACCCCTGTCGGGTACCTCTATGGAGCTCAAAACTCTCAGAATACCCACCGTTTACCCGAACTCTAGCGCGCGGTCCCTGGTATAGAGCTCTGAGCCAACTAATATACTTCCCTCCAAACCCCATTTTCTCCAAAACTTGAAACATAAAAGACCACTCCACCCGGTCGAAAGCCTTTTCCGCGTCTACGGTGATTAACACTGCCTCTTCTTTAGTACACTGAAGTTGCCACATAACATTCAAAATCTTTCTCACATTATCGCTACCCTGACGCCCCTTCACAAAGCCCGTCTGATCTGGGTGGATCAGGTGCGGTACTACATCCTGGATCCTGTTTGCCAAAATTTTTGCCAATATCTTTGCATCCAAATTTATTAAAGAGATGGGCCTATACGATCCACAGACCCCCTTATCTTTGCCTGGTTTCGGCAAGACCGTTATACCGGCCTCTGCCATTGTTCGCGGGAGGCCCTCCCCCTGAAGCACCCTATTAACTACCTTGGTAAATATGGGCGTAATCTGTTCCGACATGACCTTATAAAACTTTGCCATATACCCATCTAACCCTGGCACCTTCCCCAATTTCAGCGTGGTTATAGCCCTCCTCACCTCCTCCTCCTGAATTTCTCGCCCAAGATGCTCCCTTTCCTCCTCCGTCACCTGTGACAGACCACATTCCTCCAGAAATTCTGCAGTATCCCTCTCTCCCACCTCCAGTTCACTTTCATACAGGGTCCTATAGTACCCCCGAAACACCCCCCTAATTCCCTTGGAGTTGTGTATCCATTCACCTTTATTACTCCTAATGCCCGCAACATGCACTGCTTGCCTCCGCCCCTTCAGGCAACTGGCCAGCACCCTCCCCGCCTGATTACCCCCTTCAAAATGGGCCTGCTTCAAGACTGCCAGTTGGAATGCTATCTCTTGGGCCCGCAATTTACTCAACTCCGCTCTCACCCTATGTATCTCCGTAAGGGTGCCTGGATCCGACACCCTCTGATGTACCCCCTCTAATCGCCGCAGCTGTTGCAATAAATCACTTTCCATTGCCCCTTTTTCATGCTTTACCCGCGCCCCCAATCCGACCAACTGTCCTCTAATCACCGCCTTTAAGCCATCCCAAAGCACCCCCATAGACACCTCCCCCGTATCGTTTAGCTGGAGGTAATCCTTTATATTAACCTTAATCTTCTCCACATGTTTCTCCTCCTCCAGCAAGGAATTATTGAGTCTCCAGAATTTTAAACTATCATCTTTCCGTCCCATATCAAATCGTACACTCACTGGGGCGTGATCTGACCAGGTGATCAGACCATGTTCCACCTCCTGTATTCTTTCCAACCAGATTCCGCCCCCCCAGATCATGTCCAACCTACTATAGGAGCTATGCACTGGGGAATAGAAAGTGTATTTCCGTTCCCCCGGATGCCAACTTCTCCAAATATCTACCAAACCCAGGCGCTCTCGCAATGTATGCAGGCTTCGTCTATCCCCCCTCCCTCCTCCCCCCTGCGCCCCACTTGTGTCAATTCTGAGGTTACACGTCAAATTAAAATCCCCCCCCCCCCATGATTATTGGGGTACTCCCAAATCCCTCCAACTCCTTCAAGAGTTGTTCGTACATCTCTCCCTGCTTCTCATTAGGACCATACAGACTTATCACCCATACCTCCTCCCTTTCAATTCGCAATAGCACCCCCACCCATCTCCCTCCTTTCCCCCATCTAACTTCCTTCACCATAGTATGATACTCCCCCCCCCCACCAGAATTCCCACCCCCCCTTTCCTAGAGTTTATTCTCTGGCCCGCCAAAACCACCTTGGGGTATTGCCTAGATTCCAACAAATATTCCTGCCCCACCCGCAAATGCGTTTCTTGTATACACATAATATCTGCACCTATTCTTTTACCCTCCATCTCCACCAACTGTCGTTTCTGTCTCGTTCGCAGCC
Organism: Ichthyophis bannanicus; assembly: GCA_033557465.1. Taxonomy (NCBI): domain Eukaryota; kingdom Metazoa; phylum Chordata; class Amphibia; order Gymnophiona; family Ichthyophiidae; genus Ichthyophis; species Ichthyophis bannanicus. The sequence goes on from CM066033.1 coordinate 1,046,879,270, forward strand.
CTTTTACATTCAAGGTCATAATCGTTAACTTTCTTCGCTTCCCACACCCCCCTCCCAAGTTCCCCCCACCCTCCCTTCCTACCCCTGTTCTCCCCCCTCCTTCTCCCCCCCTCATACCTCGTACCCCTTTCGACCTCCGCAAGCCATCATACCCCCTCCCCACCTCCCTCCCCATCCCGCCCTCATCCTCCTTCACTTCCAGAGGATAACTCAGGAGTAGTGCGCACCCTACCTTCCCCAGCCTTACACCTTCACACACCCCTGCCCCCCGCCCTCCACCATCCCACTCTCCCACCTCCCCCCTCCTCCTGCCCATACCCTCATCCCCCCTTCCCTCACCATATTCCCCTCCTACTCCCTCTCATCCCTCTCCCCCCACCCTACCTTATACCACCCTCCCTTTACCCGTCCGCCTCACCATCCTCCTTCCCCGCCTATCCACCTACACCCTCCCCCTCTCCACCTCCTCCCCACCTCCCCACCCACCACAGCCCCATAATACGTTGCAGAAAACCAGTATGATACTTATACAATCATTCTTAAAGACAACACTCCTCCGCCACCCTTCAACACATAAACCAGCATTTTTTCAGTCCGCAAGTTTCTTCAAGTGTCTTCCGTCAGCCGATCCTCTTGCAGCTCCTGCCCATGTCTAGCCGCTCTGTTTTTTCTGCACTCTGGGCTGCCACCACGCTGCCCCTGCCACCCTCCGGTTGAGGGACCTGTCCCCAGGTCTACCACCTGGGTGTTCAGTCCCACGTCCCGGAGGGCTTTCATTGCCTCCTCCGGTGTCTGTGTCCGCCATGTCCGCCCTTTAAAGGTAAATGATAATCCAAAAGGATGGAGCCACCGGTATTTAATGTCCTCTCTACGCAATATTTGTGTAACGGGTTGCATGGCCCTCCGCCTCTGCAACGTGCCTGCAGAGAGGTCTTCGTATATGTGCACCGGATAACCCTGCCACATGAGGGCTCCTTCTCTCCTTATTTTGTTAACAATTTTCTCCTTAATTTTATAACGTGCTAGACAGATGATGATGTCTCGTGGTTTATTGCCCACTGGCTTTCCCAGTGCATGATGAGCTCTTTCAAGTTGTATGTCCGTAGCGGTCACCTCCTCACCGCCCTGCCGTAGAGCCTCCAAGCACACTGATCGTGCAACCTTCTCACTATCCTGAAATTCTTTCTCCTCTAGTATTCCTCGGAGTCTCAGATTATTACGTCGAGAATGGTTTTCCAGATCCTCCAACTTGTATAGCAAAGTCTCGTATTGTGAGCCCAACTTCACAGATCTTTGTGTCTCTCCTTCCTGGTGTTGTTCAATCTCTTGTAACCTGTTCTCGTGATCTCCCATTCTACACACCAACTCTCCAACTTCTTCCTTCAGGGGACCCAGCACGTCGTTCAACTCACTCTTCACTGACTGCACCTCATTTTTAATTTCAAGAAACCAGTCTCTAAGCTCCGCTCTCGTGATAGGTTGCATAGATTCCATTCCAGGGGCTTTTACATTCTCCATTTCCACTTCTCCGCCCTGCTCTCCTTGCACATCAGGGAGCTTTTGTTCTCCATCTGCCCGGCATCGCTTTTCCCTCCGTGCGGCCCGGAGTACACATATTCTCTGAGATCTGCCGCTTTTCTTCTGGTAGTCATCTCTTCACCAGATGCCTCTGTCAGGTTCAGCACAGGTCTTCCAATACTTAGGCTCACCAGCCCTATGTGCCAAAGCTCTTGTACCCTCCTCTGAGCTGTACTGTCCTTCTGCTGATGCTCGGCTGCCACCAGATCCTCTCAGTGCCCTTCCACAAGTCACAGCACTCTCTCTGGCTTCCACACTGCAGACCCACAGCTGTCTCAGCCTTCTCAGATCCTCTGGGCTACCCTCCTCAGCCCCTGTGCACCTCCAGCACCACTTTGCACAGCGATCCTGCTCCCTACCACACAGCTATTCACCACGATCCAGCTCACCTCCAACTCTCTGTGTACCGCAATTCTCTCACGCTGGGGAGCTTCAACACTGTCAGAGGCACAGGACCTTATCATCTGCCTGCTGCAAACGCCACCTCCACGCTGCCTCCGGGCGCCATTTTCGGCCCTCCACGCTGCTGCGATGTCCACCCGCTCACGCGGCTCACCGCTGTTGTAATTGTGTTGCCGCCGGCGTTCCAGCGATCCCGGCACCTCCTGCCCTCTTTCTGCACCCGGGGCCACCACTTTCCGCCTCCGAGGGGTTGCTTTTTTTTATTTAATGGCTGGGTCGGTGCCGGAGCAGCTCTTTCAAACCGCCATCGGCTCCGGTAACGTCACTTCCTCCCACTGTGTGCTTGTTTTGACGTGGCTCTGTGCTCTTTGTTGGACGAAAGTATACATGTTGACATGAAATATATTTTGCCGGGAAGTATGGTCTGTATAGAGCACAGGCAGAGTTCACAAGTATGCACATAGATTATAAAGTACCTTATATCTACATGTGTACTTGTGAACTTTATACATGTTCATTTACACCAGGGGTCACCAACCTCCAGAGGGCCGCGGGCCGCACAGCCGACTACCGGCAGACTCGCGGGCCGCACACCCCCCCCTCCCGCGCGCGCGCGCGAAAAAAAACCTGCTCATACCTGTACTTTTATTCCATGTCAGCTCCCTCCCTTCTTCTGCAGCCGCGGCTCCCTGCCTCTTAGGGAACCGCGGCTGTGCTTTTAAAATCATCGCAGAGCCCTTCCTGTCTTGACGGGCTCCATGCAGCATTGTCCCGCCTCTAAAGGAAGTTGTTTACCACTTCCTTTGGAGGCGGGACAATGCTGCACGGAGCCCGTCAAGACAGGAAGGGCTCCGCGATGATTTTACAAGCACAGCCGCGGTTCCCTAAGAGGCAGGGAGCCGCGGCTGCAGAAGAAGGAGTCGGTGAGTTTGCCTTGGCGGGCTGCACCGGGGTAGAGTCTCGCGGGCCGCACGGAGGGACCTCGCGGGCCGCAGGTTGGTGACCCCTGATTTACACCTACCATAGAGAAAGTGTACATATCTGTGCCTAAATTTAAGGCACAATCTCTGCCACTTACACTAGTACAGTATTTTATAATGACAAGTAGGTGTCTATTTATTTTTATAAAATAGGCTTAAAATAGGCGCATTTTGGCATTAAGGTGCCCTGTTATAAAATTACCCTACACATGTAAAAACCCTGCTGTATCAATTCACAACATGCTAAGAGTCTACTAAAAACTCAGATGAAGATTTATGTTTCATGTACTATGAGGGCACATGAAATTCAATTTCTAGTCCTATGGGCTTAGATGAATGAGATCATCACAATGACATATAAAAGTATGACATGAGGGCAACATAACTTTTAATATGTCTACATAATAAATGGCACTGGCTTTCCTTAATATTGGGAGCTTTGTACATGACAGACTGTTTAGCCTGTGTGCTAAAACAGGTTAGTGGGTGTATTAAGAGGGTAATTTTTCCACAGAGCACCTAGGCTGTAAAGGCACTATGCTGCACCTATTTTATAAAGGTAACATGCAGCGATTCAGGGCTGGCCAAACCATTAGGCAAACCAGGTAGTTGCCTAGGGCAGCAGCTTCTGGGGGTGGCAGTATAGATCAGGGCATTCAAAGATAGACAATAGATTCTGACAGCCGGTGGAGGGGGGACGGTATGAGGCTTAAGATTTGCCTAGAGTGCCAACATCTTGAACCAATACTGGGACTAGCCCTGCACCTATGTTTCTTTATAAAATTACCCCACCAGGAAGTAAGTGTGTGTATTTATACCCACTCCAAGGCAGGCACAAATGGCCTGTCTCAATTTATTTATTTAACTAGACTTGCATACCACCTTTCTACAAGTCAAAGCGATGTACATTCAGGTACGGTATATATATTTTCCCTTGTCCCCAAAGGGCTCACAATCTATGTTTTTGTACTTGAGGCAACGGAGGGTTAAGTGGCTTGCCCAAGGCCACAAGGAGCACCTATGGGACTAGAAACGGTCCTTCCAGCCCAAGGTTGCTGTCCTCTAGTGGGAGTAATTTGCGCTGATACATATGTATTTTATAACATAAGCATATTTATGCACTACAAACACTACAACCATATGCCCAGGTCATCTTATAAGTGGCTATTTCTGCATGTAAAACACTGTTTTATACCCAAAATTGGTTTATAAAATTACCCCCTTAGAAGGGTTGGCTAGATTTATACATATTTTAATGTGCGTATTTCATACTTATTTTATGAAGTCAGTCAGGGCTTGACAAACCCCAGGTGCCAGGTATCCATGGCAACTGAGAAAAATCAGACCTGGTACCTGGGGGCTCAGAGCACAAGTGGGCAGAAGGACTGCAAGAGGCCATGATCGCAGCCGAGACTAGCGTTCTCTGTCTGCAGAGATCCCATCTCCTGCGGGCAGATAGTGCCGGTCTACAGCACGTCTGCCCATGGGAAATGGGATCCCAGCAGGCAGGCAGCGCCAGTCACAGCTTTTGCAGCACTTCAGTCTGCCTGGATTCCATCTCCTGTCAGCATTAGTGCTGCAAAGGGCCGCTACTGCAGCCGAGACTGGCGCTTTCTGCCTGTAGGAGATGGCATTCCATCTCCCGCAGGCAGAAGTGCTGCAAAAGTATTGCAACCGCCCCGAAGCCCGCAAAAATAAATAAATAAATAAACAGTGTGTAGAGGCTGAAGAAAGTTACATGAGCACAGGTTTGATTTAAGGAAAAATGGTGGGGCAGCAATGGCGGGCAGGGGTGAGTGCAAGGGGGAGGGAGAAGGGGAGAGAGTCTGGGAAGGGAAACGGGGCTGAAGGAGGGACAGCAGGAGAGGGGCTGGAGTGCTGGAGGAGGGAAGAGTGCAAGTGGTGAAACACCCCACTCCAGCACCACATACACACAGGCACCCCCCACCTCTGTATCATACACACGCACATTCTCACCTAGCTTAAAGGATCAGTGGGGGTGGTGGAAGATGGAAGAAGAGGAGTGATTTATTAACCTTTTCCCATAGAAAGTAGGAAAAAAGTCTTAGTAAACAGGCCCTAAAACCTAAAAAAATAACTGATACACCTTTCTAGGTGGGCGGGGAATGTACATTGTGACCTAGGTTTTGGTGGCCAGCCCCTAGATGTTTAGGCTGCCTCCTAGATTCCAAGAAAATTTGGCAAGGCCTGAAATAAGATATGTATGTAATTATTTTATAGAATGGGGGTATTGTAGCAGCAGAGCGCAGACAAACCAATGATACCAGGAGTCTGTTCAGAAGGTCCAAATCATTTATTTGTGCACAAGACTCAAGCAGAATCACATTCAAAATGGCTGAGCCAAGTTCTCTGGCAATACAACAACTTTTATAGACTTCAGCTTCATTCTAGGTATAGAAAAACATTTCATTGGTCCCGGTAACCTCCCGTACCCCTTCTATTGGTCCCGGTACTGATATGATTATCCAATTATGTTCTTTCAGTGGGCTCAGCACTTGCTTACCCCCCTTCTAGTCCCAATTACAATGGCCTGTTCACCAACTTGTTACTTTCCTTCTCTCAAGGCCATTGAGACAGTTTGTACGTGTAGGGAGCAGGGCTCTATAACTTCTCTGTCAGCAGTTTTAAACATGAATTTCTGTATTTTCCATCTGTTCTGCTTGTCTAAGCTAATTCAATACTTTTACTGGATTCTAATTCTACAGTAGCATATTGGGGGATGTGCAATTCCTATGGGCCTCTTCACAAGCTCCATTTACAGGTCAAGCTAGTTAGGCTTGCTTGCTTATGTCAGACACTGTGGATCACAGGCCTCCACCTGCCACATTCCCCCCTTTGATTAATCTCACCCTATTACTTAATAAGGTGTGAGAATTAAATCACTTCAAGATAGTTATACTAGGGTCATAGGATTCCGACTATATGCAGGAGGTTTTGGTTGGTATAAGGCCATAATCTTAGTTGCGGTCTTCCGCTCTACTGTACTTTCAATAGCACTATGAATAGAACGCATACAACATGGGATTATACATGGTAGTAACAAAATAACAGCAACAAGTATTAGTACTAATATAAGGAAAGTTTTGAGTCCTCCCAGCCATGAGAAAAGGTTAGCAAACCAGTTAGGAAATTTCAGTGAGTGCCAAGTCTGTACTGGCACATAAGCATGTCTTTGCATATCTTTAGCAAGTTCTTCAACTACTTGACCCTTATCATCTATTTTTAAACAACAATTGGTTAAGTTCAGCTTACCACATACTCCTCCTTCAGCTGCTAACAAATAATCAAGTGCTAAGCGATTCTGATATATAGCAGTGCGCATCTGAGTACTTTGTCTAGCTAAAAGTGTAAGAGCTTGGCTAGTTTCATTGGTTATTATTTCAACTACTGCTTGTAAGCGAATAATACGATTAATCATATAGACTGGGGTTCGATAGCCCCACATACCATCATCATTCCAAGTGGCAGGCCATAATATTCAATGATTCTTTCTGGCGGCCAATCATCACCCTTCCACTTCTCCCACTTGCCTACTTGGAGGGGTGCTCTCTTCTGTCTCAGTGCTCTTTTGTGTCTGTGAGTAGAGTATACTGGGTATCCTAATTGTTCTCCATGTTCTGTGGGTAGGATAAAGAAAGAAGGTCTGATGGTCCCTAAGACACATGCTCCTCCCCAATGTGGTGGGAGTTGGGCATACGCTCGGTTTCCACAGATCCAATACAGGCCAGGTGGGGCTTGCCAAGCATGGGATTTGGCGAGATTTGTCCATAAATGAGAAAGCTCAGGAAATCTAGCTAATGGGTTAGACGGTTCGGGTTCTTTAATTCCTGACCACCAGGACGTTTTCTTGGTAGTGTCATTATAGAACTTCTGGCTAAGACAGACCAGCTGTCCTACCTGTTGGGTAAACTGAGATCCAGTTCTGGCATAGCAAAGACGTCCAACAATTGAGTGCGCTAACACTCATTCGCTAGTAGTCTTGTGTAATTCAGTCTGATTGTATGTCAGAGAATAATTTAATTCTTGGGCCTCCCATGGCCACTGGTCACCCATCTGGGTTCCGCCACAGAAATAACAATTTGAGATTTTAAGACTAGATACTACTGCTCCGGCTAATTCTAAGAATAAATTCTGAGAAGGATGAGGGATCTCAAACTTATTTACATGCATAGCCTCATAGAAAGTGCTATGAATGTGATATTTAGATGACCTGTGGGCTTGGGTATTCAATCTTATATACACAATGGTTCCTGGATCTGATCCAGAACCTGCGATACGTAAACCAAACTTGTATCCTTGTTTCCACACATTAGGATTACGTATCCGTAATTGTAAAGGGTTACAGGCACCTTTCTTACATTTGTCATCTGATTTAGACTTAGTTAAAGTGGCCACTCGATTATCTATAGCTTCATCTACTATACCAGCATTCCATGTAGCATAAAAGACGCATTCCCAATTTGGGCAATAGTAATCTGCTGCTGTTGCAGTACTATATGAACCCTTCTTACCTGTACACTTCCCCCATCTTGTGGCACCTTCTGGGCACATATACTTATGATCATTGCGGTATGCTTTTTCCCAGGTACCACATTTAGAGCGGCTATCTCTGTTTATAACATCACATGCATCAAAATTCAAAACAGCAGGTTTACTAGGATCTTTAAGTGGTTGTGTGGCACTAATTAAAGGTCCATCTGTATCATTCCATCGTATCTCCAACGTGTAATAGGATGGATTCTGATGCGGATTATAGCATACTCTAGATTTACCTTTAGTGCAAATATTTAGTTCAGTGGTGTTATAAATACACCGAGTCACTTTACCAGTGCAGGTATAATAAGAATGGTAAATCAAAGTCTGAGTTACTTTCAGTCCAGTTTGAGTAGAAGTAATGCAAGCAGTGCATGGAGGTAAGGCATAAGTCAGTTCAAAGCCTCCAAAACAGGCAACCAGGGCAAAGCAAAGGTAAAGATACATGTTGATTGGAGTTCTTCTGAATCCTCAGCTTGAAAATCTTGACCACGACGTTCTTTTCTTCGTCCCGTTCGCTAATAAAGCAATTCAACGGGTGCTGGGTGTTGATTGAAGATCCTCAAGTTGTCCATCACATATTAACCAACTTAGCAATTTCAGATGGTTTCTAAAGTATGGTCAATCAATGTAGCATCAAAGTAGTGTGTAAAATCACACACATGAGGTTCCTTGAAACAAACTCTTGCTGTATGGAAAACAGCAATCCTCTTCGAAAGACTTGGCTACTGCAGGGCACTGTGACAAAGTGTCTAAGCTGCTGGTTGCCGTCTCAGAGTAACTCGCAAAGGTGCATCAGGATGCTGTTCCGCTGTCCACTGCTCAGGTTCGGGATCAGCTGCGGGCTTGACTCTGCTGTGGTGGATCCAGGAATCGATTTCTGCTACCTTTACTGCAGTTGGGGTAGACAGGATGACGGTGTACGGTCCCTTCCAATGGGGTTCCAACGGTGTCTTCTTCCAATCTTTGATCCACACCGAGGTACCAGGCTGGTAGGGATGCAAGGGTTCCGTCAAGTTGATAGGCAACTGGTCTTGGATCCACGCATGAAGAGTCTGCAGAACAAAACTAAGAGCTAGGAGTTCTTGCCTGGTTATTTCTGAACCAATTTGGGCTAGACTTCCTCTAATTCCCTGCACTATTGGTGGAGGTTTACCATACAGAACTTCAAAAGGGGAAAATCCTGTTGACTTCACAGGAGCTGAGCGTATTCTGAGTAAAGCTATTGGGAGCACTTGGGGCCACTTCAGGCGTGTCTCCTGACAAAGCTTAGACATTTGGGCTTTTAGGGTACGATTCATTCGCTCAACTTTCCCTGAACTCTGGGGTCTGTATGCAGTGTGAAGCTTCCATTGTATCTGCAAAGCTTTTGCTAACTGTTGAGTAATCTGAGAAACAAATGAGGGTCCATTGTCTGACCCTATTACTGCTGGAATTCCAAACCTAGGGACAATCTCTCTCATTAAAACTTTGGTAACTTCGAGCTTTTTCAGTTCTGGTTGGGAAGGCGTCTACCCACCCGGAGAAAGTGCAGACTAATACTAATAGGTAGTGATATCCATTGGCTTTTGGCATTTCAGTAAAATCAATTTGCAGGTGGTGCATGGGGGTTACACCTCCTGACTGAACTCGGGGTGCTGTTATGAGGCCTTGCTTGGCATTATTTTTGGCACAAGTTAGACATTGGCGTGCTACTGAAGCTGATATGGTCGTCAACATGGTAATGTAGAAATGTGGTCTGAGTGCTTTTTCCATAGCACTTTTCCCATAGTGGGTGGCCTCATGGAAGGCTTTGACAAAGGATGGACCTAACAATTTGGGAATTACTATTCGTCCTGGGGGTTGACTGCCCTCCGCTGGTGGCAGCTCAATCCACCCATCTTTCAGTACTCCATCTTCTTTGTTACAGTAGTAATCTAATTCTTTGGTGGTATATCGTGGTGTCCATAAGTTTAAAGGTACTGGAAACAATGCTGCTTGCATCGGCATAGCTTGTGGTGTAATTTGTCCTGTCATAGCTGCCTGTCGTGCTGAGGCATCTGCAAACCTATTTCCTCGGGCAACTTCTCCTTTTCCTGCTTGATGTCCTCTGCAATGCATGACAGCTACACGAGTTGGGGCCCATACTGCATCAAGTAACATCAGTATCTCGGGGCCATACTTGACTGATTTTCCTCCGGACGTGATGAGTCCTCGTTCTTTATAGAGAGCTCCATGGGCATGTAGGGTTGTGAAGGCATATTTAGAGTCTGTATATACATTTAGCACCAGTTTGGCACCTAACAGTAGTGCTCAAGTAAGTGCTATCAATTCTGCTTTCTGGGCTGATGTACCTGAGGCTAGAGCTGATGACTCAACGACTTCATGTTGAGTGACTACTGCATATCCGGCGCAGCGTCGTCCATTGATGATGAGGCTGCTTCCATCTACGTAAAAGACTTGGTCTGGATTGTCTATGGGCACATCTGTCAGGTCAGGTCGGCTGGAGAATACAGTGTCCATGACTTCTATACAATCATGTTCTGGAAGTTCTTCACTAACAGGTATCAATGTAGCTGGATTCAAGGCATGGCTCACTTCCAGTTGTATCTGTGGGTTTTCACATAACATGCTCTGATATTTCAACATTCGGGAATTGGTGAGCCAATGATTTGCTTTCTGTTCCATAAGGGCAAGGACTGCATGTGGCACAGTGACTCGTAGATTTTGTCCTAGTGTGAGCTTATCTGCTTCACTCACTAACAATGCTGTAGCTGCGACTGCTCTCAGGCAAGGTGGCCATCCTTTGGCCACAGTGTCCAATTGTTTCGATAGGTATGCTACAGGTCACTCCCAATTTCCCAATTTCTGAGTCAACATGCCTAAGGCATTTCCTTGTGCTTCATGTACAAACAAGTGGAAAGGCTTGTGAACATCTGGTAGTCCAAGGGCTGGTGATGACATCAATTCTTCCTTCAACGTCTTGAAGGCTGTATCCTGCTCAGGTCCCCACTCCAGTGGCGACTTTTCTTCTCCTTTTGTGGCTTCATACAGTGGCTTGGCAATTTGGGCAAAATTGGGGATCCAGATTCGGCAATATCCTGCCGCTCCCAGAAAGGCTCTGACTTGCTTTCTGTTAGTTGGGGTTGGAATTCTGCATACTGCTTCTTTTCTTTCTCTGCCTAATTTTCGGCTTCCTTGGGTTATACGAAAGCCCAAGTATTTCACTTCTTTTTGGCATAGTTGTGCTTTTGCTCTGGAAACTTTATATCCAGCTTCATCTAGTAACTGCAAGAGGTCTTTGGTGGCTTGTATACATTCACTTTCTGATACAGCAGCTATCAGAAGATCGTCCACGTACTGGAGAAGCACTCTCTTCCCCGGGGCCACTGGATAGCTTGAAAGGTCTTGATTCAGTGCAGCACTAAAGATGGTAGGCGAATTCTTGAATCCTTGGGGTAATCATGTCCAAGTGAGTTGGCCCCCTCTTCCAGAGATAGGGTCCTGCCATTCAAATGCAAACAATATCTGACTTATGGGGGCTAATCTTATGCAAAAGAATGCATCTTTTAAATCTAGTACAGTAAAGTGGGTAGCTTCAGCAGGTATCAGTCCTAGAAGAGTATAAGGATTGGGTACAACTGGATGTATGGTCTCAACTGCTTCATTCACTCTTCTTAGATCTTGCACTGGGCGGTAGTCATCTGTTCCAGGCTTTTTTACTGGCAGAAGTGGAGTGTTCCATGGGGATTGACATACTTTTAGTAGGCCATGTTCTAGTAGTCTTTGCAAGTGGCGATGGATGCCTTCAATTGCAGCTCTTGGGAGAGGGTACTGTTTGACATGTACTGGTGTAGCATTAGGCTTGAGAGTTACAATTACTGGAGCTATATGTTTGGCTAGGCCTGGAGGACTGCCTTCTGCCCATACTCCAGGTGGGGCATCAATACTTTTCAAAGTTTGTTTAAAATAGGTGTCTTGGACAGCATCATCACTGTAATATCTCCATTCTTCTTCTCGGGGAACTGTAAGCAGCATCATTCCTGCTGGTTTGGCTTGAGAATTTACTGTCATTTGCATTTCTCCTCTTTCAGTGAAGGATATTTGGGCTTGTAGTTTGGCTAACATATCTCGTCCCAGTAGTGGCACTGGACATTCAGGCATATAAAGGAATTGATGAGTTATTTGTTGTCCTCCTAGACTGCATATGCGATTCTGAAGAAAAGGTTTTGTAGCTTTAGCACCAGTTGCTCCTACAATGGTGACTGCTTTTGTAGAAAATGGGGCTATCTTCTTGTCTACTACTGAATGTTCTGCTCCAGTATCAACCATAAAGTTCATAACTTGGTCTCCTATTTGTATTCCGACCATAGGCTCCTGGAGACCTAAAGCAAATTCGGAGCCCGGTCTGTCCTAATGCACGTCATCTTCATCATGGGCTGTCGTAGCCAATGCTTGTATGGCTTCTCCTCTTTCACGCTTGGTATTGCTCTCGATTGGCTCCTCCGCGGTTTCGGGGACGGCCTCGTCTTTCTTCTCTCCACTGATGATTGTTTTCGTCATCTTGCTGGGCGTCTTCGAGTTGCGGGCATGCATCTCTCCAATGTCCTTCCTCCCTGCAATAGGCGCATTGGTTTACGCCTAGTTGGGGCCGGCTTCCACTTCGGCCCCGCCCCCTTCCTCTACTCCGTCGACTAGGGGTACCTCCCCTTTTCTGTTCAACTATGGCCGCATCCAAAAAATCAGCTTTCTTCTTCATCTTTCGATCACATTCTCTCTGCTTTTCATTATCACAATTCACATACACTTTATGAGCGACTTCCAATAACTGAGTTGTATTCATGCCCGCAAACCCATCTAATTTTTGTAATTTACGTCTAATGTCTGGTTGAGACTGATTTACAAAAGCAGAATTCACCATGCATAAACTTCCTGGTGCATCGGGATCATAGGGAGTATACATTCTATATGCTTCAGATAATCTTTCATGAAACTCTGCTGGGCTCTCATCTATACCTTGGATAACTCCTGCAACTTTGGAAAGGTTCATAGCTTTCTGGCCCCCCCTTTTCAGGCCTTGTAAAAAGCCTTGGCGAAAACGGGCTAGGGCTCTGGATCCTCTCTGTCTGTATTTGGATCCCATCGGGGGGTCTTCATTCGGGAATTCTCTCTGGGCCGCTTCCCGATTGTCTATTCTTTCCGTCCCTGGTTCTGGGGCTATAGGGTTATCCGCCAGCCAATCAATAGCTGCTTTTCTAATTCGTGCCCGCTCCTCCGTCGTAAATAGAGTGGTCAGGAGCTGGCGGCAATCTGCCCAAGTTGGTTGGTGGGTTTCCATAATAGTATTCACTAATTCTGTAAGTTCTAGGGGCTTATTGGTATAGGAGGCATAATGTGTCCTCCAATTTAACAAATCAGTTGTAGAGAAAGGGACATACACATAGCTTAGGGGTCCCGCTACCACCTCATTATCATCATTCCTTACGGGCACTCCCGGGACTTGCCGTAAGGGCATCATTTTGGCAGTAGATGTCTTTTGGGATCTGAGAGATATTTTCGCAACTGTCCTGTCAGGGGTCATTTTCTTCTTCTCTACGTGCTTTACTTTAGATGTACATTTTACTGGCAAGCTAGTACTGGCAACCACTTTTACACTGTCTGCATCGCTTAGGGAATTTTCAGTCTCTCCCTTCTCTGTTTCTGTATCTGACCCTCCTTTTTCTGTCTCGGAAGAATCATCTTCTTCAATTAAAAGGAGCTCATCTTCCTGCTCTCTGGGTAATAATAACTCAGGGGTTGGGTCCCGCTCCCGCTGTCTCGGGGGTTCTGGGGTGGGACGCCGGGCTACTCTTACTGGGCCCGGGGTTCGAGGCTGTCGGGGAACCATTTCTGGGGAATCAGGATCTACCAGGATGGGCTTCTTCCTGGACTTCTTATCCTTCCCTTTCTGTCTAGGCTGTTCTATTTTCTGACTATAATCTGTCTTCGCTAACATTATTCTGCACTGTTCTTCATAACAGCGCTGCGCCCAAGGGGGCGGTTCTTCACAAATACTTAACCAGTAATCTATATAGGGGTACTGATCGGGGTGCGCTATCCGCACTCTACGGTGCACTAACTGGATAATTCCTACATTAAAGGTTCCCTCTCGGGGCCAGGTAGGGCCTAGATCGGGCCACTCCCTAGTACACAAAATCTGTAAACGGGCTGCAGTCATTTTAATACCATAATCTCCGGAATATCCTTCTTTAAAATGTGCGATCATACATTCTAATGGAGTGTTCCTAGTAGACCCCGCCCCTCCCATTTCGATGTGTGCGCGCAACAACAGACAAAAGGGAAAAGGAGGGCGGACCGTGGGTAAGGGTTCCTCACGGCCCTGGAAACGTATAAGGAGAACAAATAACAAGACAAGACGACAATCGCTTCCCCCTTTTCGCGACCTGAACGCGGTCGCCCGGTCAGGAAATGCGCTAGTCAGGGGTCCGCCTTCGCTTGGTCCGTGCTGCCAGACCTCTCATTCACACTTCATACACACAATCATGCTAGCAACGTATCCCAGAATGCATTCGTTTCTATCTATTCTGACTAGTCTTATTCAATTTCCAAAATACAAGAAGATGGGGGTTTCGCCCTGCGAATACTCATGCGGGGTTACTCGGCCCGTCTTTGAGAGGTGATCAAGCTCTCTTACCAATTTCCAAGTTCCAAGTTCAAATGGCAGCACTGCTCTTTCTTATCTGTCTAGACATAACAAATCAAAACTATACTCACCGGATCCGGTCCTCAAACTTCCCAAGCAGGCGCATGAGTTGGACCTCGGACTCCCCTCACTCGGGTTCGAGGTGTTGGCTCCAGCCGGGCTCGGCACCCGCCGAGGTCCGACCAGCTCCCTCCGATACAAGGGACCGGTGGCGCCAGGGAGCAGCCCCCGTCGGAAGGGCGCGATCCCGGCAGGACCAAGCCTATAGAGGCGGAAAGTCGTGGTATATTGCCCTATATACACTCTGATTCCACAACTTCCCGGCCAACGCACCAAGAATATGTAGCAGCAGAGCGCAGACAAACCAATGATACCAGGAGTCTGTTCAGAAGGTCCAAATCATTTATTTGTGCACAAGACTCAAGCAGAATCACATTCAAAATGGCTGAGCCAAGTTCTCTGGCAATACAACAACTTTTATAGACTTCAGCTTCATTCTAGGTATAGAAAAACATTTCATTGGTCCCGGTAACCTCCCGTACCCCTTCTATTGGTCCCGGTACTGATATGATTATCCAATTATGTTCTTTCAGTGGGCTCAGCACCTGCTTACCCCCCTTCTAGTCCCAATTACAATGGCCTGTTCACCAACTTGTTACTTTCCTTCTCTCAAGGCCATTGAGCCAGTTTGTACGTGTAGGGAGCAGGGCTCTATAACTTCTCTGTCAGCAGTTTTAAACATGAATTTCTGTATTTTTCCATCTGTTCTGCTTGTCTAAGCTAATTCAATACTTTTACTGGATTCTAATTCTACAGTAGCATATTGGGGGATGTGCAATTCCTATGGGCCTCTTCACAAGCTCCATTTACAGGTCAAGCTAGTTAGGCTTGTCAGACACTGTGGATCACAGGCCTCCACCTGCCACAGTATAAATGTTCAAAAACGTGCATCAAATTAGACGCAAGCACTTACTACCAACATAAGGGCTGATATAAAGGCCTGCATTTACAGTTTGCAAGAATGCACAAAAATAACATTTTATAATTTGTGTGTGTAAATTTGCACTCTGCCCATGCTCTGCCTTGTGTAAGCCCACAGTGAAAGTACATGCCAGCAGTCCGATGCACGTACTTAAAGAATAGTGACAACTACATTATGTTTATTAAAATCTGATATACCGCCCTTCAAGCAAATTAGCAAGAAGTTTACAATAAAAACAGGTAAAAAAAGAAAACTAGGTGGAAAGGAGCTACGGGGAAGGGGGGGGGAGGGTCAGGTGATGGGAATGCCAAAAGTCTCATGAAACAAAAGAGTTTTAAGCTGGTACTTTATGTGTGTAAACTACAAAAATACCATTTATGCACTCTGCAGAAATGTAGGTGAGCCCTACAGAAATGTTGTGTAACCTTACTATATGGGACTCGTGGCAGGTAACCTTATAACAAAGCACCTCGGAAAAACTGAAAAAAAAAGCCTCAATTTTAAGCCTATGCATGTATGTACCATTATAAAATAGGAATCCAGAACTACTGTCTATAGTACACAAATAGTCTCACAAAATTACACCTGCTTCAACGCAAGCGCGACTGTTTATGCATGTATTTTGTGTACTTTATAAAGTATGTGTGCACCTCACAACTGCACCCCAGTTGCACTCAGCACTGCTCCCAGAAATGCATACACATGATTTGTGTAAAAGTATGCATGCTTTTGTTGTCATGTGTACTTCAGCTGCGCAAAGTCATAACAGCCATTCCCACATGTAAAACATAAGGAAAACATATCATAATATTTCCCCCATAATTGGTAATTGTTTATCATGAAGAAGAGAGAAAAACTATACATATGTATTATAAAATAATTCAAAACTATTTAGGCTAATGAATTTTGGGTGGTTGCCTGCCATAGCAATAAATTGTTACAAAACACAGGCTTCCTACCTTCAGTCACTGTTTCCTCATCTTCATTATCAGTACTGCTCAGTTTCTCGGGATCACTTTCCAAGGTATCATTCGTGACCCTCTTCTCTAAGGTTGCACTTGAGTTAATGAAATAGGCTGCCAAACCAAGTTCCTGTTCTAGTGCAGCCCTTACCAAGCAAGATGAATTTATTAAACGAAGGTCACAGTACCGCAGTGACCTGGAAAATAAGGAGCCAACAGCATAGCAAACATCAGTGCCACACGTCTTTCACCTGTGTTTAATTAGATAGTCCCTGAGTGTACTGCAGCCCACCAAAACTCAACCAGGCTGAAGAGCATGCTGTTTAACCACATATTGGTATGACAAAATGGCATAAATCTTTCAAAGATGCACATAAAAGACTAGAAGTCAAAAGATATTTGTTTTGTTGCTTTTAATGTCTCCAAATTCCTACATGCTGGTACCTATGGGTTTTCATAAGGTGAGCAGAGAAATGACAAACCATTAGGTAACAGTTTTTGCTGAACACCAAGCCCTAACTTGCAAAAGTAAAAAACTTATTGTGATGTTGCAAAACGAATAGCATTATATTATAGAATTGTAAACTCTGTAAATACTGAATAAATAGTACAATATAGATTTCAAAGGTGTTTTATTCAGAGTTGCCAAATTGCCAAGTTACCCAGTTTTGGTTTTAAATTTGCTTGCAATGCAGCATGGTTATTTGTAGTCCCTGATTTTACCCACTGAAATCAGTGCTGTAGGTCCCATAATGCATCAGGACTAGCTTAAAATCTCACTCCTGGAACATGATAACTTGGCAACTCTGCTTATTTTACAGAAGGTGTCTGCTCTTGGGGGACATTTTAGACCATGCCTGGTTTCAAATTATATCCCAAGATATGGCGGCTTTTTGAACTTTGACCCTGAGCGCTTTGGCATGGTTTTCTTAAAGCCTCAGTTGACATCTTTCCATACCGGCATTTAATGGCAAGCACATCTTCTTTGTAGCACAAGGCAAGTCTTGTCCCTTGGGGTTTATTTTAACTTTATTTTTTTAAAGGTTTTCAGCTGGAATTTCAATATTTAAATCCTTGATTTTGCTTCCAAAGATGGGGAAGCTGTAAACTAGAGGGCATAACATGAAGCTGCAAGGTGGTAAATTGAAAGGCAATGTCAGGAAATATTTCTTCACTGAAAGGGTGGTGGATGCTTGGAATGCCCTCCCGATGGAAGTGGTGGGGGCAAACACGGTGATGGAATTCAAAACGGCATGGGACAAACACAGTGGATCCCTTTACAGCAACAGGATAAAAGCAAAATAAATGGTACCATCTAACTTCTGAACTATCTAGCGTCTCAACAAATAAGGGTGCCCTACATGGAGTGGTGGGTTCACCCCTAAACAAAAACATGGGGAGGGGTGGCCTGCACAGAGCGACAGGTGCACCTACTCTTGCCATCTTGTTGGGCAGACTAGATGGACCATGCTGGTTTTTATCTGCCGTCATTTACTATGTTACTATGCTTACTTTTTAGGAGAACTCTTTTTGCTCTGTGGTGGGTTTGGTAGTTAGTCCTAATGCATATTTATTGCAGACACTCTCTCCACTTTTCATTTACACAAAGCATTTTAGTGGGTCCTCATGTATAATTCCTTTCACTATCAGGTTTATATATATTCAGTCTGCACACCATAAAAGTTAATTTATGATATCAGAATGTCCCAGTCCTCCTCATCCCATCCTCACACTTTTTAAGGAGAATCTTTACTATTATTATTATTATTATCATTATGTATACAACAGCAACACGTGTTACAACATTCCCGTTCACAAGACCAAACCCCAACTAAGGACATTTCTGGACCTTGTTAAGCTCCTTCACAAAGAAGATGCCCCCATAGCCAAATAATACAAGGAACTCTACGATCACCTGAACATAATACTCTCCCTATCCTTACTACATTATCTGAACAGTACATGCACAAGCTGAAAGCATGATATATTGAGAAATTGACAGAATACATAAGTCACTCACTAAGTGTAACACAACGAATACAGATCAAGCACAAATAATCCACCCACAGTTCCTTACTAGACCTCCACCTCCCCTCCCACCCCACCCTCCTTCCTCCCCCCTCCCTTCCTCCACCCCCCAACCCCTACACCTCCCCCCACCCTACTCCCCACTCATCCCTCCACACCCCCATTCACTCACACCCTCCAACGCAGTATTCGTTGCTTAAATACCCAAGTTTTGTGCCCCGACGCCTTTATTAATTGATGTGCCTCTTGCACCAATATAACTCTCATATCACCTCTGAATGCTCCCTACCACTTTCTACTCAATATCCTAGTCAGGATTTTCGTCAGGGTGTTCGTCCGCGCCCCCTGCTAATACCGGCTCCCAAATCTTTTCAAAGCTTCTTTGTTTATTGCCCCCTAACAATCTGGCTGTTTTCCTCTCCATAGCCATTAGCTCTAACATAAGATGCTCCAATTCTGTGAGCCCTCTAGGTCATCCGCTACCCAGTGACGCAGTATACATTGTTTGCCCACTATGAATCCCTTCCCCCATAATTTCCCCTGACATGCTTCCTCCATGCCCACCCCAAACAAACAACAGTCCGGGGTGAATGCTAGAGACTGCGGCCCCCAAGTATTAAGTTTTGCCCACACCCCACAACAAAAAACTTGTAGTCTTTCGCAAGACCAAAAGCGATGCATAAATGTTCCTTTCTCTTTCCCACAAATTCTACATACATCTGTCAGCGCCACACCAGCCCTTGCTGCCCAAACATCATGTACATAGGCCCTCCACAAGAATTTATATTGTATTTCTCGCATTCTAACCGACTCAGAGAGATCCTTAATAGCTCTAAACGCACATTCTAGAGTGTCCACTGTTATTTATTTATTTATTACAATTTCTTATATACCGCGCTATTTAGCATCAGCGCAGTTTACATTATAACTGAACGACCAAAACACAAGCTGTCAGGTTTTACATGGAACAGGAATACAAACTTGGATAACGGGGTTAACTATATACATAAGCTATTTACACTGGAGGGATAGGTAAAAGTCAGATAATCATGTAAGAGATTGTTGCCACCTTTTAACCAAACTATTGTCGCCCCCACTGGTGGAGCGTATAGCTGCACACCAGGTTGAGCCTCCTTGATGCCCAAGAATAAGAGTTCCCAATATGGCTGCCAGGAGGGCTGCTGGGATCTGTAGTTTTAACTTATCCTTTCATTAGGCAAAGTAGTTGTAGACGAGGGTTTAGGCAAAACAGAGAATTATTTTTATTTGTTGTGTTTGTGGTTTTTCACCATAAGCAAGTAACAGGCTGAAAAGAACAGTGGATTCTTCTCCAACACAAAGGTATGAAAAATATATATTTGCACAGTCTTATTGTTAACAGCAAAATAGCTTCTTAGGAACTTGGCTTTCACAGCTCAAACATAAAGCTTCTCCTGGGCACATTTAGCTTCTTTAAGAGAGTGTTCCTTTCACAGCTCCCATATACAGAAATGCTTTTAAATGTTCCTCTGAGCTTCCCTTTAGCTGCAGGTTTCACACAGAGCAAACGCTGGCTTAACGATGTTCAGCTGTGCACTGTGCTGTAACCTTCACTCAGGTCAATTCCTTGCTACGTCATTCATTCACACACAGAGGGTTTTTTTACTCAACACTCCTCTAGCTCTCCAGCATTACAATAAGAGCATTGCATTTCCTCTGGGTCATCATTATAATCTTCACAGCAGCTGCCTATCTCCATTTCCTCATTGCCATCCTCATAGTATTCTTCAGGCTGTATCTGGCTAATGAGCTGACTGGTTTGTCTCTGAATCATATCATTCAGTTTCTCCACCAGAATCTGTTTCTGCTCTATCTCTTCAGATAACTGAGGTAACTGATATGTAGACAGGGTATTATTTCTACTGCTGTAATCTTTCTGACTTTTATAATTACTTCTCCTCTCAGGAACTAAATCCTTTAGCTTCCTTACAGGTATAAACTCAGGAAGAGACACTTGCCTTAGTGGAGAGCCGTTTGGTGGCTTCCCTCTCTCATAGGTAAAGCCAGACTGCTTTCTCTCTGTATGCACTCCTCTCTCTCGTGGCAAACTTCCTTTCTGTCTCTGTTCCTGCTGACTGCTGAGACTTCCCTCGAGTCTCTGCTGGGGACTGGGCACTCCTGCCTTGAGTCTGTGCCTTCCTTGCAGACTCCCTTGTTGTCCCTCCACTGGACTTCCTTGCTGCCAGCTCTGCAACCAACTCCCCTGTAGTTCCTCTACTGGAGTTCCTTCTTGCAAGCTTCTGCTTCTGCTAGTTCCAGTGCCAGTGACAGTGCTTCCTCTACTGGTGCTCCTAACTTTCTCACACGCAGGAGTTTTAAGCTGCTCTCTTTCAGAACATAAGAACATAAGACATGCCATACTGGGTCAGACCGAGGTCCATCAAGCCCAGTATCCTGTTTCCAACAGTGGCCAATCTAGGTCATACGTACCTAGCAGTTTCCCCAAAAGACACAAGTTCCACAATGCTTGTACTGGGTCAAGCATTGATATCCTGGGTCCCTTTTTAATAGTGGTTTATGGACCTTTCCTCCAGGAACTTGTCCAAACCTTTTTTAAACCCAGCTATACTATCAGCCCTTACCACATCCTCCGGTAACAGATTCCAGAGTTTGATTACACGTTGAGTGAAAAAATATTTTCTCTTATTTGTCTTAAATAGTTTACCCTGTAGCTTCATTACATGTCCCCTAGTCTTTCTATATTCTGATAGCGTAAACAATTGATCCACGTTTATCTGTTCCACTCCATTCATTAATTTATAGACCTCTATCATATCTCCCCTCAGCCGTCTCTTTTCCAGGCTAAAGAGCCCTAACCTTTTTAGCCTCTCTTCATAGGAGTAGCCTTCCATCCCCTTCACCAATTTGGTGGCTCTTCTCTGTACTTTTTCTAATAACGCTATGTCCTTTTTAAGATACGGTGACCAGAATTGCACACAATATTCAAGGTGCGGTCGTACCATGGAGCGATACAGAGGCATTATAATATCCTTTGTTTTATTCTCCATCCCTTTCCTTATGATACCTAGCATTCTGTTTGCTTTCTTGGCCGCCGCTGCACACTGTGTGGAGGGTTTTAACATGTTATCCACGATGACTCCTAAATCTTTTTCCTGGGTGGTGGCTTCTAATGTGGAGCCTTGCATCGAGTAACTATAGTGTGGGTTGTTCTTTCCTAGGTGCATGACTTTGCACTTGTCCACATTAAATTTCATTTGCCATTTGGATGCCCAGTCTTCCAATTTATCCAGGTCCTCCTGCAGTTTTCCACTTTCCTCTTGGGTTTTAACAGCTTTAAACAGTTTTGTGTCATCTGCAAATTTGATAACCTCACTCGTTATTCCCTTTTCCAGGTCATTTATGAATATGTCAAAAAGCAGCGGACCCAGTACAGATCCCTGGGGTACTCCACTATTCACCTTTTTCCATTGGGAATATTGGCCATTTAGCCCTACTCTCTGCTTTCTATCTTTTAACCAGTTCCCGATCCACAATAGTACACTGCCTCCTATCCCATGACTTTTTAGCTTTGCCAAAAGTCTCTGATGGGGGACCTTGTCAAAAGCTTTCTGAAAATCCAGATACACTATATCAACCGACTCACCTTTGTCTACCTGTTTATGCACACCTTCAAAAAAACATATCAGATTAGTAAGACAAGATCTTCCTTGTCTAAAGCCATGTTGGCTGTCTCCCATTAGGCCATGACTATCTACATGCTGCGTAATTTTGTTCTTTATGATGGTTTCTACCATTTTCCCTGGTACTGACGTCAGGCTCACCGGTCTGTAATTTCCCGGGTCACCCCTGGAACCCTTTTTAAAAATTGGTGTTACGTTGGCGACCCTCCAATCTTCAGGTATTACAGATGATTTTAATGAAAGTTCACAGATTACCAATAGCAGGTCTGCAATCTCATATTTCAGTTCTTTCAACACTCTGGGATGTATACCATCCGGTCCAGGTGATTTGCTACTATTCAGTTTATCAAATAGTTGTAATATGTCTTCCCGGTGTAGCGATATTTCTCTCAATTCCTCTGCAGTATCACCTTTAAATACCACTTCAGTCTTGGGTAACATCCCTACATCTTCCTAAGTAAAGACCGAAGCAAAGAATTCATTCAGTCTCTCCGCTATAGCCTTGTCTCCTCTTACTGCCCCTTTTACCCCTCTATCATCTAACGGTCCAATTGACTCTCTCACAGGCCTTTTGCTACGAATGTACTTGAAAAAGTCTTTATTTCGTGTTTTTGCTTCCGCAGCAAGTTTCTTTTCAAATTCCCGCTTTGCTTGCCTTATCAATGCTTTGCATTTAACTTGCCAGTGCTTGTGCTGTTTCCAGTTTTCATCATTTGGCTCTTTTTTCCATTTCCTGAAGGTTGCTTTTTTGGCAGCAACAGCCTCTCTGACCTCACCTTTAAACCATGCTGGCAGTTTTTTGGACTTTCTCCCACTCTTCTTAATGCGTGGAATACAGCTGGTCTGGGCTTCGAGGATAGTAGTTTTAAATAACGCCCAAGCTTGCTGTAAGTCTTTAACCTTTGGAACCGCTCCTTTTAGTTTTTTCCTAACTATATTCCTCATTCTATCATAGTCTCCCTTTTGAAAGTTAAAAGGTAGTACTGTGGATTTCTTTACTATTTGTTCTCCAATAATTAAATCAAACATGATCATATTATGGTCACTATTGCCAAGTGGTCCCAACACCCTTATTTCTTGCACCAGATCTGGCGTTCCACTAAGGACTAGGTCCAGTATGGCTTCCCCTCTGGTCGGTTCATGAACCAGCTGCTCCAAGAAGCAGTCATTTATTCCATCTAGAAACTTTATCTCTTTAGTTTGTCCTGCCGTGACACTGACCCAGTCGATACCGGGGTAATTGAAATCACCCATTATTACTACTCTGTTGTGACTTTTGTTAGCTTCTGTGATTTCTTTGAGCATTTCATCATCCATTTGTTCATTCTGGCCAGGCGGTCGATAGTACACCCCCACTGCCATCACCTTCCCCTTCATAAGTGGAATTTCAATCCATAGAGATTCTACAGCAAATTTTGTTCCCTGCAAAACTTTAATCCTTTCTGACTCAATGCCCTCTCTAACATAGAGTGCAACCCCTCCACCAATTTGATCAGCTCTATCATTACGATATAGTTTGTATCCAGGTATCACAGTGTCCCACTGGTTATCCTCCTTCCACCATGTCTCTGAGAGTGCAATCATATCTAACCTCTCATTTAGTGCCATATATTCTAACTCTCCCATCTTATTGTTTAGACTTCTAGCATTGGCATACAAGCATTTTAGAGACTGTATTTTATTCATATTAATCTGGCTATTGGTAGGCATGGGTAATTTGGAATCTTTATTCTCTGTCTGCTCCTTACTCAAGGGCATTTCGGCTACTATACTCCCTTTTGGAACCTCATTGCTTTTGGTAGTATCCTTCAAGGATACCTTCGTCCGAACCATGCGCTCCTGGGTGACTGTCGGCTTTCCCCTAATTTCTAGTTTAAAAGCTTCTCTATCTCCTTTTTAAAGGTTAATGCCAGCAGTCTGGTCCCATCCTGATTAAGGTGAAGCCCATCCCTTCGGAAGAGCCCCCCCTTTCCCCAGAATGTTCCCCAGTTCCTAACAAATCCAAAACCCTCATCCTTGCACCATTGTCTCATCCACGCATTGAGACTCCGGAGCTCTGCCTGTCTTTTGGGTCCTGCACGTGGAACAGGAAGCATTTCGGAGAATGCGATCCTGGAAGTTCTGGATTTCAACTTCCTACCTAAAAGCTTAAATTTAGCCTCCAGAACTTCCCTACCACATTTTCCTATGTCATTGGTACCAACATGTACCAAGACAGCAGACTCCTCCCCAGCACTATCTACGATCCTATCTAGGCGGTGCGTGAGGTCCGCTACCTTCGCACCAGGCAGGCATGTTACCAGGCGATCCTCACGTCCACCAGCCACCCAGCTATCTACATTCCTAATGATTGAATCACCAACTATAACAGCTGTCCTGACCCTCCCCTCATGGGCACGTGGCCCTGGAGAAACGTCCTCGGTGCAAGAGGGTTTTACATCACCTGGAGGACAGGTCCTAGTTACAGGATCACTTCCTGCCACACCAGGGTGATGCTCTCCTGTCATGTGACCTCTCTCCTCCATGGCAGCAGGGATGCTGCCAGACTGGAGGTGGGACTTCAGGACTATATCCCTGTAGGTCACGTCCATGTACATCTCTGTCTTTCTTATGTCTTCCAGGTCTGCTACTCTAGCTTCTAGAGAACGGACTCGCTCCCTGAGAGCAAAGAGTTCTTTGCACTTAGTGCATACGTAAGACCTCTCACCAACTGGGAGAAAATCATACATGCGACACTCAATGCAAAAGACCGGAGAACCCCCATCTCGTTGCTGGACTTCTGTCTGCATCTTAGTTTAAAGCTTGTGTTTAGGTCTTTTAAATTCTGTATATACTAAGGATTGGTGTAGATGCTTATACCAATAAAAGTGTATCTAATACCCCTAATACACCTTGTATACCTGAAGCTTAATTAATTAAGCTCAGATCCTCCGTGTATGACTGATTTGGATAACGAGCTGCACCTGAGAGCAGCCCCTTTCTTCTAAGATGTGCAAGTACCTATAAAGGTACAATTAGCCAAGGGGTGGGTGGGTGCTGGGGAGGGAGGGAGGGAGAAAAGTCCTACTAAAGAGGGCAGTTACAAGGTACCCTGTCCTGAACCCTCAGCAGGAAGGAGGGGGGTACCACATAAAGCCCAGTTAGTTGAGAGAGGCAAGGTAAGTTACAGCTGAGAAGGGTAAGAGAAAGTTTAAAAGGTAAACCTCTACAGCAATGGAGTGGGTAAGGAACCCAACTATGGACAGATAGAGAGCTATGTGGAGACAAACAGATGCACAGTTATTTGGAAACAAGACTCACAGTTATGCAGCAACTCAGTAAAAAATCACCTTTGGGAGAGCACTGGAAGCACCCCTCTTCTTAGAGAGCACCAAGGCAATCTGAACTAAACCCACGTGTGCAGCACAGAAAATGGAAGACCACAACACTAATTCAGCAGGAGGGGGAGGGGAGGGACCACGCCTTTTTCCCAGCACACGTGGGAACTGCTAGGCACTCTAGCCCTGACGTGCTGAAGTGGGCGGGGCTTAATCGTGACTGTGCTATGAGTCAGAAGCTCCTGGTTGCTAGGGAAACCCTGAATGCTCTCAGTTTTAAAGGCACAGGTCTCATTTTCCTGGCATTCCACAGCCTCTGCACTGCCTTCATCATCACACTATCTAACACCGCCCCATCACCCACCAGACTCCATTCCTTCCGCAAGGCCCCCACCGTTATTTTCCCTTCCAAGCGACCCATAAAGTCCACCACTCCCCCCGATTCCAACAGTGCACCACTTTTACTTCTACCTGCAAGCAAGACATTATGTGCGCGTCATGCAGAAGGAAAGTCTTTCGATTCAAGGTGAAACTTCTGCCTCAGAGATTGAAAGGATTCTAATTCTGGGGTAGAGGCCATCCTTAAGTGCCCCAGATATTGAATGCCGCGCTTCTCCCAGCGACTAGCCACCCTTCCCTGACACCCGGGCGGGAAGTCGCTGTTGCCCACCAAAGGTAGGTAGTCTGTCCTTCTCCACGAAACATTTCTTCTTTGACACACCTCTTTCCATGCTTGTCTCAAAGCTCGCATATAAAATGAGTGTTTCCACCCAGCCGGCAAATCCCTATTAGCCTTGTACAGCAAAAACACTCTGTGTAAAGTTCCTGACATCTCATTTATTAATTCAATAGGCACTGTCTCAGAAGTTCCCAAGAGGAGATCCCGGAGGGGACGCATCAAGCTCGGCAAGTTATATTCTCTCAACGGCAGTAGTCCCCCTCCCCCTCCTCCTGCGGCCTCATCAAAGCCGACAATGCTATTCGGGATCTACGGCCCCTCCACAGGAATTTACTCAAATGGCTATGCAGAAGTAACATATCTTTCCTTGCAACCCACACCGGAATGTGATGCAACAAGTAGAGCCATCTCGGAAGCTCAACCATATTAAAGAGGGCAAAACGACCCATTAAAGATATGGGCAGGTCTCTCCACTTCCGCAAAGTCGCTATTGATCTTTCCAACATTGGTCTTACATTAATGACATACAGCTACACATGTCCTCTGGGATTTGAATACCTAAGTACCGAATCCGACCTTCCGCCCACAGCAGAGGAAACTCTCCCTACCACTTAGGCCGCACCCTCCCTCCTACATCCAACACAACAGACTTAGACCTATTGATGCGCAGCCCTGAAAAGGTACTAAACCACTCGATCTGCTGAAGGGCTCCCTCTAAAGATTCTCGTGGGTCCTGTAAACACAAAAGCATGTCATCAGCAAACGCACTTATCTTAATTCCGCCCGATTGCCACTGTATGCCACTGATTGCCCCTGATTACCTCCTCCATACGTATAAGCGAGAGCAGCAACGTTTCTAATTGTAGCACAAACAATAGCGGGGACAAAGGGCATCCCTGATGAGTACCCCGCCCAAGGGGAAACACGGGAGAAAACTCCCCTCCCATAATTATATAAGCCAGCGGCTCCATGTATAAGGCCTTAATCCAACTCAGAAAGGGCCCCTCAAACTCAAATCGCTGAAGCGCTGCAAACATATAAGGCCAAGAGACCCGAACAAAAGCCTTTTCTGCGTCCAAACCGACTAGCAGCAACGGAGAGTTTCTCATAAGACACCTCTCCATCCCTAACACCACCCTACTGATATTTAGGAAAGCTTCCCGGCCTCTCACAAAACCCATCTGACGGTTCCCAATTAACCTCGGTAGTATCTGTTGCAGCCGTGCAGCCAAGATTGAAGCTAAAATCTTCATATCATAGTTTATTAAGGAGATGGGTCTATATGATGAGGGATTTTCTAGAACTTTCCCCGGTTTGGGGATCACCGTGATAGCAGCTGTTCGCATATCCCTTGGAAAACAACCAGACTCTAATATCTCATCATACAGAGCCGCCAGGGATGGCATCACCTGCATTGTAGGAATTTTATAAAATTCTGCCCCATAACCATCTGGCCCTGGCGCCTTATGAGGAGTCCCCTGGCCTTATAATCCTTTGAATTTCTGTCCCAGAGACAGTTTTATTCAACTCTTGTAACTCCCCTTCTGCCAACCGTGGTAACTCCACCGTGTACAGAAACCGTTGCTCTTGCTCTCTATCTTCCTCTCCAGGAGTATATAAGTCTTGATAGAACTGCCTAAAAACCTGCATAATTTGCCTGACACCACTATGTTTAACTCCACCCTTGTCCCTAATAGTAGCAATGATTTTTGTGCTCCCCATTCCTTAACCAAACTGGCTAGCAATTTCCCCGTCCTGTCTCCATAACGAAACAGTTGATGCCTGTAGAACTGCATCGAATATACTGCTCGCCCTTGGAGAACCTTGTTTAACTGAACTTGGACTTTCAGGTATGCCTCTCTGCTATGCCTATCTGACCCCCGCACATCTACTCTCTTGAGCCTCTGAAGTTCATGAGCCAGTTTCCATATCGTCTCATTGACCCTCTTCCTTTCCCTAGCTACAAACGCCATAATATGGCCTCGCATCACTGCTTTCCCTGCTTCCCAAAATACCGCCACAGATTTCACTTGATTTTCATTGAATTTAAAATAGACCTCCCAATGACTCTTCAAATATGCACAGAATTGCTCATTTTTCCACAGATGTCTTGGGAACGACCACTTATAACTTGAATTCCTCTGCCCTCTCCAGGCCATTCTCACCATCGCATGATCAGAAACCAGCATTGGTTCGATTTCCACCGCTAGCACCTTACTAAAACAATTCTTTGAGACCAAGACGTAGTCAATTCTAGACCATGTCTGGTGGGCACGTGACAGATGCATGTAGTCTCGCTCCCCTTCATGCCACACCCGCCAGGTATCTACCATCTCCCCCATCTTACAAAGATAACTTACTCCTTTCTTGTTCCACCCTCCATCCAGCTGCCGTTGGGATCTGTCCATTTCCTGATCATGGGGGAGGTTAAAGTCTCCAGCCAATATAATAGGAATTTTTGGTACTTTCCCCAACCTAGCCAGTATATCCTTGATCCTCACACTTTTTATCCTGGTTTTAGGTACTGCCACTGTTTATGATTATAATATAGTCATGTCTTTACTTTCTCACACTTTTATCTATTTGGTTTATCTTGGTCCTTCTACCAATGTTTTTATATTACGTTCTTTATATATATTATTTTATATTTATTCATATACAATATTTTTATATGCTTGCTTTTATTTATGATATACTTTTGTTTTTAAGATATAATTTTTGTTTGTTTTTATCCATTTGTGCCGATTTCTTAGATGTTCTGAATTTGTATTTAGTAAATATATTATTGTTGTTTACATCTTTTTGAGGCATACACCCCTTGAAGAAGGCGTCAAGCTGAAATGCACTGGGGTCTTTCAAATAAAGTTGTTCCACATTACCTTTGGTGCACCTGTTTTGTACTGTTCGTAGTTCCTAATTCTACCCATTGAAATCAATGCTGCAGGTCCAATAATAAACCAGCACAAGATTGTTAGAAATCTAGGACTGGCTCAAAATATCTCTACTGAAACTGGGTCTGTTGGCAGGGGGTGGCCCAAGGGTGTTGCGGGGCCATGTACAGAGACTAAATGCGGAGCCTCATTTGCATAACTATTTGCATATCCATTGGGCCTCATTTGCATAAATCTAATTTATTTTATTTTAAAATGTATATGCTGCCCATCTAAAATTTTAAGCAGCTTCCAAAGGAGTCCTTCACAAGCCTTCTTTCTGTCCTAACAATGACTTAGGGAGATGTTTATTAAACAGCGCTAACATCACAGCAGCGACGTTATCGCGCGATAATGGTGCATTACTGTGCAATAACGTCACATATCGCGCGATAATGTCTCCAGCGGCGTTAAGGTGTGCAGAGGGTGGAGTAAGGCTCCCCAGAGGGCGGAGATAAGGGGTCAATGGGCGGGGAGAGGCCCCAGGCACACTAATGCTGTGAAATCAGGGCCTGAAAATTAACGCCACTGAAAACTTTGCATTAGAGGCACATTTGCAGGAGAGAGAAACCAGTTCAGTCAGCAATGTATAGCAAAGGCAGGGAGACCCAGATAAGTGATAGTAGTGATACATGTGCAGTAACAAAACATGCAAAAACCAGAGAGATAATGACCAGAACCAAAATAGAAATACAAAACACCGAGCTGGCCAATAGAAAAAACATTGATAAACGGTAATCAACACTACCCATAAAGAATAAAATGGAAGATGTCACTTTTGGAAGGGTCAATTCTGATTCCTCCCACAAAGTGAATGTTCCAACATTGATAGTATTGATGAGGGTTTGCTGTGGTGTATATTGGGCAGCTTGCTTATGTGGCTTTCGCATGTGCAGCAACAACAGAGTGGCCACGTAGGAAAGGCCACTATGGTGATGGTGTAAATGGGGTACAGGGGGCTGCAGGCGGCACATGCAGTGGGGCAGCTGGGGCAGAGGGTGGACTAGGCAGATGCCTAGGTGACACATAGGAATGCAGAGACGGAAAAACAGCAAGACAGTAACTGACCAAGGGCAAACATGTCCACGAGTGTGTGTCCCACAGTGCCACAATAGACAGTACCCAGCAAGTAGCCCAAAGGGCACATAACATTGGCAGGCAGTGCCGGTGGGAAGCATGGATGTCTATGCAGGCACCCCTACCCCATATCACACACCATAGACAGACGCCTACCGGCACACTGGATGGTCTGGGACTGCGCACCACCAGCACCACCGGCATGTCAGCACGGTGCCGGAGGGGTCTGGTGGTGGAGGGGGCAGTGGCATCTGCCCACAGCAGACCAAGGCCAAGCCCTGTTTAGGTGGGTGCCGTGCACTGCAACAGACAAGGTCTGTCTGACAAACAGTAATGGTATCCCCAGGGAATGACCTCCCTCTGTGGCAACAGTTTGGTGCAGTATACACAGCCAGTGTGCTCAGGGGCAGAAGGTCACAGGTTCAAGTCCCAGCTGTGGCTCCTGCAGACCATGTCCCTATATTTTACCCAGTACTAAACCATGGTAATAAAGACGGAACATTTATTGCAGATAAAATAAACATGCCATAAACGCCTATATTTTACCCTACAGAGCACATACACCATAAACATGTACAATCCCTAGAGCAGAGTTTCCCAACTGCAGTCCTGGAGGGCCAAACACCATTCAGGTTTCATGCTGTCCCTAATAAATATGCCTGTGATGCATTTGTATGCACCGCCCCCCCATTGTATGCAAATGTATCCATGCATATTCATTAGGGAAACCTACATTCAGATGCGCATTGGTCTGAAGTTTGTTTGGTGGTGAAAGTATGTTTGGTCACCGCAGAGCTAGTTGTTATCGTGCAGGAACCTTATGAGCTGGGTATTTCCCCCTGAAGAAGCAATGTGTCTGGCGAAACGCTCATAAGCGCTTTAATGGAGGTGTTGGGGTTGAAAGGCCCGCATGCAGTTGAAGTGTTGCTAAGTTAAGTTCTTTATGTGGCTCTTTCTTGTAAACTGGTTTGGGGGTTGTGGTGTTGGAGGTCACTGATGTGAAATGGGCTTGGCATATTAAGTGCTGTTGAGCTAGTACCATGTTTTGATAGCAGCCCTAGATTGCTGAGACCTTCCTTCACCTGTGAAGAACAAACCAGTGTTTTCTGAGTAGCGCTGGTTGGCAATTATGTATTCATAATCATATTTATTTATTTATTATTTATTTAGTACACACTTATATACCGCCACTTCCAGCGATCAGCAGCGGTTTGATTACATCTTTGGGAGTAGACAAATCAAGACAGAAAAGGGGGGCAAATATACACATAGAATTGGGGGTAGGGCACAGCACACAGGATTAGTGTCTTGGGGATTGGACTGCAAATATTTACATTTATACATATTTATACATTTCTCAGATCCTTTGCTTCATCTATCTTGTACAGTGAGTCACAGCTGGTTGTAGTGACTTTTGAATAGATGAGCTTTTAGTTCCTTCCGGAAAGCAGTAATGTCCTTGATTGATCGCAGCTCAAATGGTAGTTGGTTCCAGATAGTTGGTGCAGAGAATGAGAACGCCCTGCGACTAGTACTTGCTTTCACAGATCTGATGCTGGTAGGGACTTGTAGTGTGCCTGAGTTGATAGTTCTCCTGTCCCTGTTTGTTGGTTGGGTGCTGATAAGTGTGGAGAGAAATGATGGGGTTATGTTATTTATAAGTTTGAACGTGGTTAACAATGTTTTGTATTGGATCCTGGCTGCAATGGGAAGCCAATGTAGCTCGATCAAAACAGGCGTGATGTGCTCAGCAATGCCTGTTCTCATGGTGATCCTGGCCGTCACAACTTGGGCCATTTGAAGGATATTTAGCAATCTTTTAGGGAGACCTTGTAAGATGGCGTTACAGTAGTCCAGGTGTGGCATAATGAGTGCTTGTGCAACAGACCGAAAATCACAGGGTTCGATTATATTCCTCAGAGGTTGAATCACTAAGTTTATGGAAGATGGCCTTGTTTGTTTTACGCAGGTGCGTTTCCATTTTTAGGTTGCAGTCGAGTGTGACTCCCAGATATTTGATCTCTTTTTTTGTGTTGTACGTATTGTTACACAGGGTGATTGTAGGAGGAGGCTCAAAATTCAGTTTATTGGATATATACATGACTTCAGTTTTCTTATGGTTGATTGTCATGTTGTTTCGCTGTAGCCATGTTAACATCTCGTCCAGGCAGGTTTCGAGCTGTGTATATTTAGGATCTGTGGTATCCAATTGTGTGTAAAGCATAATATCATCTGCGTAGCTGATGTTATGCCTTTTGAAAATGTCACAGAGGGGCTGCATGTAAATGTTGAAAAGAAGTGCCGAGAGAGCCGAACCCTGGGGTATGCCTTGATTTTGAGAGAATGTTTCAGCTGTTTCACCATTGAATTGGACTTGTGGCATTCTGTTCGTTATGTACGAGGAAAACCATTCGAGGGGGGTTCCTAAAATTCCTATTGATTCCAGTTTGTTAAGGAGGATCCCATGATGGACGGTATCAAAGGCTGCAGAGATGTCAATGAAAATAAGTATAAACATTTTCTTTCTGTCTTCTAGGCCTTTGAGGAGGTTGTTCATCAGCGCTATTAAAAGCGTTTCGACCCCATGATTTCATCTGAAACCGTATTGCTGTTTGTCCAGGGTTTCACGGTCATCAAGGTGTTCTTGAAGTTGTATGAGCACTGCTTTCTCAATGATTTTTGCCAGGAACGATATGCTGGAGATGGGCCGGTATGAGGTTGGGTCCTCTTTGTTAAGTGAGTTGTTCTTTAGGATTGGCCTTATTATAGATTTCTTTAGTTGTGCAGGCATGATTCCTTGACTTAGTGATTGGTTCACAATGTGAGATACTTGTTGGACAATTTCTTTTTTTGCTGCTTTGATCCATGCAGTTGGGCAGGGGTCCAGCGGGGAGGTGGTGGTGTTTATGCTAGTTATTATGTTGATAGTTTGTTGTTCGTCTATATTGCGGAAAATGCTCCATGCCTGTTCTTGCTCAACATCAGTTCCCTGGTATGATGCATCTACACAGAGTGGGTGCCGGGGCAGTCAGCTTGCTTGCGTAGTGGTTTGCCAGTGTTTGAGGATGGATAGAGCTATCCTGATGTTCTGGCAGGGTTGTTTTGGTTAAGGATTTTACTAGTGCGAATAGCTCACGCGGTTTGTTGATGGCTTTGTTTAAAATGTTGGTGTGGTGCGTCCTCTTAGCAGTGTTCACCTCTTCTTTGTATCTTGAGAGGAGGTTGAGGTACTCAGTCCTGTGTTCGATGGATTTGGTCTGTCTCCACTTTCTTTCATGTTTTCTAAGTTCTCTCTTCATTCTGGTCAGTGTTATGGTGTACCAGGGTTCTGATTGGTGTTTGGACGGGGTTGTTGTATTGTTCCATTGAGGGTTCGCTGTAGTCTGAATTCCAGTGTCCCAGCTGCTTGTTAGTTCATCGAGGTCTGTTCTTCCCAGGTCTATGTGGGACTTAATGGTACTTATAAGATATTCCATGTTTAGTTTGTTACATTTTCTTCGTTGGTGTATTACTCTTTGTGCTTTTGTGTCCTTAGGTAAAGTAGGTATTCTTATGCGTATATTGATTTGGTGGTGGTCTGACCATGGTAAGGGGTTGATCTCTAACCGGGGCTTCTCATCGTTGCACTGCCCTCTCGTGGGAGTGAAAACCATGTCCAGTATATGCCCCTTTTGATGGGTGGGCTCATTTACTAGTTGCTGGTACCCTAGTTGGGTCATTGCTTCAAGAAAGGTATTTGCATGCGTGGCTGTCGTTGATGCTAGATTTAGGTCTCCTAGGATGATTTGGAATTTCTTTGGTTGTGTTGAGGATATGTTTTCTAGTGCTGAGGCAAGTATCTCATGATGTGGCGAGGGGGATCTGTATATCAGGCAGATGGATAAGGCTGTATTTTCCACTTTGAGCAGGTCGTCTGTGTTCGAGTTCAGGTACGTGCTTGAGAGTTGTAGGTTGGTTTTAGCTATTATGAGGACTCCTCCACCTTTTTTGTGGGAGCGGGGGCAGTTAAACAGGTTGTATCCAAGTTTGCTTATCTGGTTTAATATGGCTGAATCGGTGTCGGTGATCCATGTTTCAGTTATACATAGGATGTCAGGTTGCTCATCTGTGATGATGTCGTGGATTATGTGGGTCTTATTCCTGATTGAACGAGCATTGATGAGGGTGATGTTACAGGTCTCTTGCAGTGTCTGTGGAGCCTGGTTATTAGTGGACTGAGTCAGTGTTGGGTTGTATGTATGTGTCAGGGTTGCTTTAGGCTTGCGGTGCCTCTGTGTTCTCATATGACTGTTAGTGGAGGTCTTCCGCTGGAGTGTATGTGATAATATATTTCTGGTGATGCGGTAGTAGGGTGCGAGTAGTGGTGGCTGTGGCGTTTGTATGGTGTAGAGGAGGTATATCGGTGTGCATAGGTGTGGGAGAGATTGGTAAAAGTTTGAGTTGAGGGCGTAAGCTGGGATTAGTGTAAGCAGGCATATTCTAAGGTACAAGATTAGCGTCTTCATTTCTTGGTGGTATGGTTTAATTCTGGAATGCCTTATCCCTGTTAACTATATTAGCAACCCTGGTAACTATATTTGCAACATTAGCAAGTATAAGTAACAACAGTAGTATGTATATGTAGTAACATTAGCAAGTATAGGTAACATTAGCAAGTATAGGTATCATTAGGTAACAACATTAACAACATTCACAATTAATTAGCAAACAATAGTGGTAGAGGTAAGTGATTGCCGTGAGTATCAGTAGTTGGCAACACTAGCAGATAACCATATCCATAATATTGGCAGAGTTGGTGTCATGACCCATCAACATAGCGAGTATTAGTGGTAATATACAACGCATTGTTTTTTGTTGTATTTGAATGTAGGTTTTACAACTTTTTTTGGGATATTTTTACATTCTAATAGTGACCTGATATATATTCATTAGGGAAAGCATGAAAACCTGAACCGTGTTTGGCCCACCAGGACCGGAGTTGGGAACCTTTGCCCTAGAGCAGCGGCCAACAGGGGCACAAACACCCACACCCACAGGCTCCACTATCCAATGACTCATGGAGAGACAGGCTGTTGGGCCCTGTGCGGAGCAGCATCTACCAATACTAACACCTGCATACCTTAGCAATGCCGTCTTAAACTTGGAAACACGTTCCACATATATCAAAAGGTTGCTATGATTAATGTCAGATAACAAATCCTAAGTTAAACACAATTTGTTGACAGAGATTCAGCATAGCAACCTTTCTGATATCTGTGGAGTGTGTTTCAGTTATTTTTTCAGACAGTGTTTACCACCTTGGGGAGTGACCCTAACAGTATTGAGTACCATAGCAATGCCTGCACTGTGCCCAGGACTGGTGTGGTGGCCAGGGCTGCCAACCACCTCTATATCTGCACAATGCTGAAATAGGCGTGGGAGTGTGTGTATGTCTATCCAGTGTTTTGTGGCTGCCTACACCTTACTGAGCCCACAATGCTTGCACTGTTTCCGGTGTTAGCCTGCCAATGTGCATAATGAGGAGCACGGTACTGTGGGTATGGCCCGGCCTGGGCAGGATGCATCTGCACAGGGCATAGGGCAATGGCTGGGACATTGTAGTGCCCAACCACCACCTGCACGGACAGGGTGGCCACAGCATGTCATGCTGGGGGGTCACTCTCACCCTGACTGAGCAGTGACCATGGCATGGCTAGGTTCCCCCATAGTGCTATACAGTATTTCTCTCAAGTGATACCTATGAGTTCCCTTTTCTGGGTCCCAATCACTGACATACCTGCTTGGTGTGTGTGCTCACATCCCATTTTTGGGTGCACACAGTTCCTCCAGGAACATGTACTAGCTAGCAGACTGTCTGCAGTTAGCATGCATATGGCTGGATCACCTTGCAGGGTGCAGCGGGTGGAGACTAACTGTGCCTTCTGCTGGTGACTGCCAGATAGTGGTGGGGGCAGCTGAGCTTTGCCAGGCCTACTGCCTGTCTGCCAGTGCCCTATGTGATGCATACAGATCTGCATTGGCTGCCCTGTAGGGATGCCTATTCCCCAGCAGGACTGGGGTTGATGGTCCCCTCTACTGCCACCATTGCAGAGATGTAGAATGTGGATCTGTTGGTGGGAGATCCTGTCCCCCACCCTGAGCCACAGAGGACGGGTTGGGTGGTGCTACATAATCCACTTTTGGGTCCAAACACCACCCTTCTCTTATAACATGTGACCATGGCAACCACACAGGATATGCACTATTCTGGGTGCATCATAGTCCACAAGGACTAGACGTGACTGGGAAATACAGATGGACATAGGTGTAGCCTAGGTGTGTCTGCAAGGACTACCTATCACACACTGGTACTGATGGGGACCTGCAGCACAGCCTATCACAGCCAAGCCAGGTGCTGCGGACCTGGTGCTGGGCGCCCCACCTCACCCTCAGGGTGATCACAGAAACCGCACAATGTCACGGTCTGTAGCTACTCTGTGCTAGTAACACACATGGTCAGTTCCCCCTACCAGGCCGGGGTGCTATAGAGGCGCATACCCCATCTGGTGATCAGATGTAGGCTGCTGATCTGCAGGTGCAGTGCATCATGGGTACGGGTGGGTTTACCCTATCCTGGTAACCACAGCAGACAGTTTGTGTGGTGACCTGCAGTCTTTCTGTAGCCAGCCAGTGCTGTATTAGTAGCTATAGAGATGTAGCCCACTGGTTACTTCAATGACTGTGGAGGCAGAGGTCATGGGTTTGATCCCACAGTGGTGTTATTTAATAAGGCTGTCTGAGGCTTTTCCTTTTAATTTAGATCAGTGCTGCCAGCAAAAACACCCTCACAGTGCAGTAACCTAAGGTGCCTCATAAGACGCCCTATAGGGCACCTTATAAAGCGCCC
This sequence comes from Ichthyophis bannanicus, assembly GCA_033557465.1. Classification (NCBI taxonomy): domain Eukaryota; kingdom Metazoa; phylum Chordata; class Amphibia; order Gymnophiona; family Ichthyophiidae; genus Ichthyophis; species Ichthyophis bannanicus. The sequence goes on from CM066033.1 coordinate 1,046,916,007, forward strand.
TATAGGGCACATTATAAGGTGCCTTGGCGGACAGGGCACTTTATAATGTGCCCTGTGGAGTGCCTTATAGGGCGCCTTATGCGGCACCTTAGGTCATGGCATTGTGAGGGTGTTTTTGCTGGCAGCACTGATTTAAATTAAAAGGAAATGCCTCAAACAGTCTTCTTACATAACACCACTGCAGGATCGAACCCATGACCTCTGCCTCCACAGTCATTGCAGTAACCAGTGGGCTACATCTTTATAGCTTCTAACACTGTGCTGGCATGAACTTAGGGTTAACGTGCGTTAACGTGTCACGGCGCCCACTATCGCACGATATAGATTCTTGCTACCTTGCCACCGGAATGCCCACTACCTTATATGGCATTCTTCACATTAGCGATGCAACTAGCGCTGATAACATTAAGACGGTTTAGTAAACATACCCCTTAGAGGCATGTTTACTAAACGTTAATGTGTGTTAAGTGCCAGTGTGTCCATAGAAATAAATGGATGTTGTTGCACTTAGAACATATTCAAATTTGTGAAAGCACATTATCCTTAAGTAAACATGCCTTTTAATGAGTGTCTGAAAACCTTTTGTATATACAGTGAGGATAAAGAAAGGCTACCATATTTCTGCATTACTGTCCTCCAGTGCCAACTGCCAGGTGCATTACTACAAAACCCTGCTCAATAAGAACCCATTGCAAACCTGCCATATCATAACAGCACTACCTGGACTCACACAGCACCTAACCCTACAGTAGTTATCAAAAGGTAGCACTATAAATATTAAACCAATACATCTCATATTGGGAAAAGAGAAGAAGGGGTATACCACACAGAAAATGGATGAACAGAATAGCACAGTTCTGTCATACACGCAAAATAGACAGACCATCACCAAATACAGAAAAAGGGATCACGATTTAGAAATATGAAGACGATAATTGAACAGGGAACCCCAAAAGCCAAACTTTGAATGCACCACAATAGTGGAAAAATTAAACTATAAAATTAATTTCCTTTTATACTAAACAAAGCACAAAAAATCAGCACACATTTCCCAGAGCTGACATATTCCAGTTAATAAATTCAAAATAAAATACTTTTTTTTCTATTTTTTGTTGCTTGGGCATTTTATTGTTCAATCACAATTGCCTCAGTCTCTTGCGCAAGAGACAGGAAGTGCTCCTGTTTAACCTCTACATACTGTTTAATCTCTACGTTCTGAGTGATGCTGGCGGCTGCAATTTAGCACAGCTGTGGGAGTAAAAGGAAAACACTCCGGCGGCTGTTTACTCCTGTGGCTGTGCAGAGATGAGTCAGGGAGTTAGGCTTCGGGCCTCACCGGTTCCCTCTTAAGCCGCTCAGGTGCACGCAGGGCCCCTCAAGGAGCAAGGTCATGTGCATGCAACATTCTCGCACATGCCTCGGGCTGGCCTTGTCTATTAGCAGTTATGATTTTTTTTCCTGAATGTTGCTGCCTAGCAGTACATGCTACAACATCAGAGCAAAAGTAAAATTGACCACTGCCTCACAAAAAATGAGCAACAGCACCTTTCTAAAGAATATCATGTGTTCTGACTGAACTAACAAGGACAAGTCTTTGTCTTCACTTTTTTTTTGGTAGCAAGGAAAGTTTATTTCACATGACAGCTTTCCAACTTTCCCCCCACTCCATGGGCTAGATTCTAGCCCATTCAGAAATGTCCTAATCCTGCTCACTGCCAGAGGGGTGGAGAGGGTACCAATGCCTTTGTTTGCAAAAATTGAAAGATTAACCTCATGTTTAATCCCTCTCCCTCTCTAGCCCAGTCAGTGTGACAACAATCCTCTGGCCAAGGAGCATGGAATGCAATTTATTCTAGAACTTGGAATACAAATATCCATAAACTAACCCAGAGGTGGGAAAAAACCTTTGTATTTATTTATTTATGTTTTACTACAATGGACCACATCAGTGGCTCTTTCCTAAACGAGGAATAAGAGGATAGTAGCTGATGCTCTAAGTCTTAACAAAGATTCCTTCCAAATAGGTTGTCTCAGAGGCAGCCTTGTCTCTGTTCCTCTCCCCCCCCTACTTCCTCCGTCCTACTCTCCCTCTTTCTTCTTTCTTTTATAGATCATATTGTGAACCTTTTGCTTGTACATTTGAAAAGCAGTCAAAGTCTTTCACTAAACAATGGTGGTCTCAGGAAAAGAAGTCATTTCCAGAATGCAAAAACAGGTCTCTGGCATCATAGCAGACAACACTGCTGCTGGGCCAACAAACCTGATTCAATATTTAATATTAATATTAAATATTAACCTGATTCAACATTTAATGATAATATTTTTTAACATCCCTTTGATAATATTTGTTATCCCTTTGATAATATTTTTTAACATCCCATTGTTTTAAGAAATATTATGATTACCATCCCATGACACAGATTTCAAGTAGGGACGAGTGTTTTCCCTTCCACGACTCAGTAACAGTCTGGGTAAGCACTTGGCACCAGGTCTTTAGGAAAAGGGAAGTTGGACCAGATGAAGAATCATTCTAAAATGCTACTTTACATTTCTAAATGTAATCTGAGATGTTCAGGGCAGAACATGCAGAAAATCGCCAGTGGTGTCTGTGTTTTGGCCCAATTTTAGAAACAGTTGTGGATGTCTATGCTGGCATCCATATAGATGTCTGGCTATGTACAGTAATTATAGGGTAGGACGTCCATCCCAAGCAAGATTGCGTACGGGGCTATCAAAAGGCATGGCAAAACAAAAACATGAACCCCTATTCCCTGTCAGTGTTCACTGACAAATTGTAAAATTAACAGGATATGAGTGTACCTCCTTCTCCACACCCCTCCAGATGCTTGCCGGACAAAAAGAGCACTTTTCAGATGCCTTGGAGTAGGTATAACCTTTGATGCAGCTCCGGACGTCCAGGATGTTTATGAAACTGGGTGAGGACTTCCATTTTCATGGACATGCCCCAGCCAAGCCCCCATTCCAACTTGGACGTCCTCACACTAGGGACATCCACATTCTTTATATGATGTTATTGGATCTCTCCTCTTTAAAAGAATATACTGTGACATCATTATAATACCATCAAACACATTCTCATTTTTCTTGTAACTAATTTTATTTTTGCTGGAGTTAACACCTTACTACTTTCTGAATGTATGTCTTATTACAGTCTATTCCTTACCTTGGCAAAGACTCTCCCTGAGGATCCATTCCACTAAATATCAATATACACGGTAGACCGTTCAATTCCAGAAATGTCTGAGGCCTCCAATTTGCCTCTTCGATCTTCTGCCAGATCTGCCACATATAAAACCACATTATGGTCAAAACATTTTATTAACAGTTACAAGGTTAACAAAATTTAACACACTTAAAACAAAGCCAGCTGATAGCACATTGATCAAAGACCATTCATGCCATTTTTAATATTACATTTATTTATTTTTTATTTATTTAACATCTTTTCTGTACCGTCTTTCTACAAGTCAAGACGGTTTGCAAAGAACTCAGTGCAGTAACGTTAACAACTGAACAGCTTGAAGAATGGTCTAGAATTTGGCAGCTGGAATTTAATGTTAAAAAATGTAAGGTCATGCATTTGGGCTGCAGCAATCCAAGGGAGCAATATAGTATAGGGGTGAAGTACTTTTGTCCACTAAAGAAGAGCAGGACCTAGGCGTGGTTGTGTCTGATGATCTTAAAGTAGCTAAACGGGTAGAAAAGGCGACGGCAAAAGCTAGAAGGATGCTTGGGTGCATACGGAGAGGAATGGCTAGCAGAAAGAAGGAGGTGATAGTGCCTCTGTATAAGTCTTTGATGCGAGCTCATTTGAAGTATAGTGTGCAATTCTGCAGACCACACCTTCAAAAGGATGTGAACAGGATGGAGTCGGTACAGAGGGTGGCTACTAAAATGATTAGTGGTCTTCATTATAAAGCATATGAGGACAGACTTAAGGATCTTAATATGTACACCTTAGAGGAAAGGCGGGATAGAGGTGATATGATTAAGATGTTTCAATACCTCCGTGGCATAAATGTTCAGGGAGAGAGCCTCTTTCAATTGAAAGCAAGTTCTGCTACGAGGGGACATGGGATGAGGGTAAAGGAAGATAAATTCAGGAGTGATATACGGAAATATTTCTTTACGGAAAGAATAGTGGATCCGTGGAATAGTCTCCCAGTGGAGGTGGTAGAGATGAGGACAGTAACTGAATTCAAAAAAGCATGGGACAAACACAGAGGATCTCTAAAGGAAAAAAGGGGACTGTTGTAGTTGTTATGGAAGGACAGACTAGATAGGCCATGTGGTCTTTTTCTGTCATCATATTTCTATGTTTCTATGTAAAGTGCGTATCACATCGAACATATATTATAACATAATCATCAAATGTATGAGATTGAACTATTTACAATGTGTTGATGAGGTGTGGTCACTCTCTCACTTAACCCACCTCACTTGATCCTATTCAATTTTCAAGGAGCTCCTATAAAAATGTACAATTTAACCCCATGCTACGAATTATAGGTGACAGTCTGAATTTGGCATGTCTCAAGGCTGAATATTGGGCAGCTATATTTTCCATCTACATCAGATGGTGCAACAAGTTTCACTATGCCCAGAAAGGAGAATTGGAAATTAATATACCAGTAGAACCCCCTTTCAAGCCTATCAGGCAGGCTTTATGCACAAATCATTTGGCCCCAGCACTTTTCATCGCAAAGCCCCTTGAATTAACTAGAGGTTTTCCTGCAGGAGAAACAGACACCAACTGCTGCAACATACTAACTATAGAACCACTAAACCCCACTATATTTCCCATATATATACATCCAAACCAAAAAGGGAAACACCTCTATATGATCTTTTTTGTTGGAACTCACACCATGAGGGGAAAACCCCTCTCATTGTGTGCTGTTCCGTTTTTCTCTATATTTAAATTAGGGATTCAACCCTAAAAAAAGGGATGAGAGGGAATAATTACCCTCCTACACCAACTGAAAGTATGAATAGCCAAAAAGGGGGATTAACCAAAGTCACTTAGCTTAAAACCGGAACATGTCTACCAGGAGGCAGCAGGAAATTTTGATGAAACTAACGGTCCCAGCTGTAGCAGCGATCACTAGCAGGGCCGGCCCGTCCATTGAGCAAGAATGTTTTTTGCACAGGGCCCCGCGTTTCAGGGGGCCCCACGCAAAAAACATTCTACATTAGCACAAGTAGACTAAAAAAACAAACACACTGGCTGCTGCTGCCGCTGCCACCGTGGCAGCGGCAGAATCAAATGTCCCGTCGCGGGGCCCCACCTGCCCGGCATTGCCTCCCTGCAGCATCAGCTCCCGAGTCCCTCCCAATGCGCGGGCTTTCAGAGCCGTGAAGGGAGAGCTTCTCTGACCTCTCACGGCTCTGTTAATCCCGCCGGGGCTGATGGAAAATCCCATCAGCCCCGGCGAGATTAACAGAGCCGCGAGAAGAAAGGGAAACTCTCACGGCTCTGAAAGCCTGCGCATTGGGAGGGACTCGGGAGCTGATGCTGCAGGGAGGCTCTGCCGGGCAGGCAGGGCCCCGCGGCGGGACATTTGATTCTGCCGCTGCCACGGTGGCAGCGACAGCAGCAGCCGGTTTGTTTTTTTAAATCTATCAGGGCTGATGGGGGAAAGGGGGTTAGGACTGGTAATGGGCTATGGGGGGGATAGGACTACTAATGGGCTATGGGTGGGCTAAGACTGGAAGTGGGCTGATGGGGGGTTAGGACTGGAAATAGGCTGATGGGGGGTTAGGATGTAATGGGCTATGGGGGGGGCTAAGACTGGAAATGGGCTGATGGGGGTTAGGATGTAATGGGCTATGGGGGGGGCTAAGACTGGAAATGGGCTGATGGAGGGGGTTAGGATGTAATGTGCTATAGGGGGGCTAAGACTGGAAATGGGCTGATGGGGGGGTAGGACTGGAAATGGGTTAATGGGGGGTTAGGACTGGAATGGGCTGTGGGGAGGCTAAGACGGAAATGGGCTGATGGGTGTTAGGACTGGTAATGGGCTGATGGGGGGGGGGCTAAGACTGAAAATGGGGTGATGGGGGGCTTAGGACTGGAAGTGGGCTGATGGGGGGCTTAGAACTGGTAATGGGTTATGGGGGGCTTAGGACTGGTAATGGGCTATGGGGGGGGCTAGGACTGGTAATGGGCTATGGGGGGGCTAGGACTGGTAATGGGCTGAGTGGAAGGAGGGCTTGAACTGCAAATAGCTGATGGGGACGGGGGCTTGGAATGGAAATGGGCTGTGTGGAAGAAGGGCTTGAACTACAAATAGCTGATGGGGAGGGGGGCTTGGAATGGAAATTGGCTGTAAGGGGAAGGAGCTAGGACTGGAAATGGGCTGAGTGAGGGGGGGCTAGGACAGGAAATGGGCTGATGGAGGGCTAGGATAGAAAAAAAGCTAAAAACGCACCTCTTTCAAGAACTATTCAACCTGACCTAAACAATAAATAGAGACAAAAGAACCATTCCTCAATTTATAATGTCAATCACTAACCTATGAGCTATCACAAGCCCAAGCATAAGACTCTTCTCACATAAAAGTGTACATATGTATAAATATTTATTCTTATGTTGAAATTACTCTGTAAATTCTAATGATTCTCACATGAAAATCAAATGTAAATTTAATTTCATCACAGTTGTAACCTTACCGAAATCTAAATGTAAATGTACCAATTCCTACCATATTTAGTTAGCTATGTTTGATGTTTGATGTGTAATGTTATCCACTTCTGATCGCTGGAAATAGCGGTATACAAATGCAAATAAATAAATAGGATAGGACTGGAAAATGAGCTGTTGGGGGGGGGGGCTTGGATTGAAATGGACTCATGGAGGGGCTAGAACTGGAAGTAGGCTCATGGGGGGCTTGGATTGGAAATGGGCTGAGTGGAGGGGAGCTAGGATTTGAAATGGACTGATGATGGTGGGGCTAGGAAAGGACTAGAAATGGGCTGGGATTGGAAATGAGCTAATGGAGGGACTCGGATGGGGGAGCTAGGACTTGAAGTGGGCTGATGGGGGCTAGGACTGGTAATGGGCTAAGGGGGGCTAAGACTGAAAATGGGGTGATGGGGGGCATAGGACTGGAAGTGGGATGATGGGGGCTTAGAACTGGTAATGGGATATGGGGGGCTTAGGACTGGTAATGGGCTATGGGGGGGCTAGGACTGGTAATGGGCTGGGGAGGTGGCTAGGACTGGAAATGGGCTGAGTGGAAGGAGGGCTTGAACTGCAAATAGCTGATGGGGACTGGGGCTTCGAATGGAAATGGGCTGTGAGGGGAGGGAGCTAGGACTGGAAATGGGCTGAGTGAGGGGAGGCTAGGACAAGAAATGGGCTGATGAGAGGGCTAGAATAGGACTGGAAATGGGCTGTTGGGGGGGGCTTGGATTGAAATGGACTCATGGAGGGGCTAGAACTGGAAGTAGGCTCATGGGGGGCTTGGATTGGAAATGGGCTGAGTGGAGGGGAGCTACGATTTGACATGGGCTGATGGTGGGGCTAGGAAAGGACTAGAAATGGGCTGATGCGGGGCTGGGATTGGAATTGAGCCGATGGAGGGACTCGGATGGGGGAGCTAGGACTGGAAATGGGCTGATGTTGGAGCTAGGATAGGACTAGAAATGGGCTTATGGGGGGCTGGGATTGGAAATGAGCTGATGGAGGGACTCGGATGGGGGAGCTAGGACTGGAAATGTGCTGATGCGGGGACTAAAAGGGAGCGGGATGCTGTGTGGGGCTGGAACTAGAAGGGAGCTAATGTTGGGAGAGGATTAGAATGGGATAGAGCTGGGAGAGTGAAATGGAGAGGGAAAAAATATTTTGTGTGGGAGGGAAGACAAATCTACAATTGGGCGGATATTGGGAGAGTAAGTGGGGATTGAGGATGGTGGGGTAAAATTTGAGTGGATGAAATAGGAATGAGGAAAGAGCAAAAGGAGAAAGATTAGTATGTTAAAGCAGATGTAGAGAGAGAATGGAAAAAAACTAGAAGAGTGAAGAAAGGACAAATGGACAGCAGACGATGGAGAGTTAGCAGAAGACATGAAGAAACCAGAAGAAAGTGGCTGGAGCAATTGCAACTGAAAAAAAATGCACAAAAGGTAGAAAAATATCTTTATTGAATTTATTAACTGAAATATGCCAGCTCTGGGAAATGTGCATCATTAACGTCTGTGCTTTGTTTAGTATAAGAGGAAATTAATTTATAGTTTTATTTCTACAGTGTTGTTGAGCTTTTGGGGTTCCCAGTTTAATTATTGTCTTCCTGTTTCTACATTGTGATTTCTTGTTTGGTGACGGTCTATGTTCTGCACGTGTAACTGAGCTGAGGTATTCTGTTTATGTAATTCCTATTTGACATTGCCACTTGTTCTCTTTCCCCAGTAGGTCATGTATTGTTGTTCTTTGAAATGTACTGGTTTAATATTTGTAGTGTTGCCTTTTGATAGGTAGGGTCTTGTGCTTTGTGAGTCCTGGTAGTGCTGTTATGATACGGCGGGTTTGCTATGGGTTCTAAATGGACAGTGTTTGTAGTAGTTCCTAATGTGCCTGGCAGTTGGCACTGGATTATAGTAATGTAGAAATCTTTGTCTTTCTTTATCCATATACTCATTAAGAAGCATGTTTACTAAAAGTTAGTGTATGGTAACATTATGCAAATATTTATGCAAATGAGGCCCCTTATGCAAATGAGGCCTCGCACCGAGTCTCCGCACATGGCCCCGCACCCTCCTTGGGCCGCCTCTGCTAACTAGATGAGTATGAATCCACTCACTATATGTCTGAACAGAGGCATACTGCCAGAACATATGTGTGAGCATTCCACATTGGAGCCTACACTTGCTACACAGAGGTTCTGGAGTTATACTAGCCCTAAATGCCCTTGAAGGCATGATATAAGCATATAGGACTACCTTGCAATAGTTTCGATAGCTGCCTCAGAGGCAACTCGCGGAACATAGGTAATTCTCAATTTGATCTCACCAGACCATTGGGTGCCCAGTTCCATCGATAGGCAATTTCCTCATATTGAGGCACCACATCCAGTGCTTCCAAAGCCTTATGTAAGGAGGAAATGGACACCCTTTCTCAGCTGTCTACTTCAAAAAACTGGGCCAGCTTGTTTGCAAACAGGTTACAGATCTTATCTTTCCCCTGTGAGAAAACATAATGGCATAGTTGAAGATATGCAAAAAAAATCCTGCTGATGCAGTTGAAAGCCATCTTTTAACTCTTGAAAAGATTTTAATTTGCTGTCTTTATGTAGTGCATGGCTTATTTTACTAAGATCTTTCTGTTCCCAGTTTGCAAATGCCAAGGAGGTATCCCCAGGAGGGGAACCTGCATTGCAGTTAATATAGTAACATAATATATTATGGCAGATAAAGACCATCATGGTCCATCTAATCTGCCCAGCAAGGTGGCAAGAGTAGGTGCACCTGCCGCTCTGTGCAGGTCACCCGTCCCCCTGCCTTTTTTTAGGCATGTACCCACCACTCCGTGCAGGTCACCCCTATTTGTTGAGAGAGCAGAGACAGTCAAGGTTATTTTGATTTTATCCTGTTGCTATAAAGGGCTCCACTGTGTCCGTACCATGCCATTTTGAATTCTGTCACTGTATTTGCCCCCACGACTTCCATCGGGAGAACATTCCAAGCATCCACCACCCTTTCAGTGAAAATGTATTTCTTGACATTGCCTTTCAGTTTACCCCCTTGCAGCTTCATGTTATGTCCTCTAGTTTTTGCAGCTTCCCCATCTTGGAAAAAGGTTTTTTGTTCATTAATACTTTTTAAGTATTTAAATGTCTGTATCATATCTCCCCTGTCCCTCCTCTCCTCTAGAATATATATATTTAGGTTTTCAAGTCTATTCTCATATGTCTTCCGGCGCAGGCACCGAATCATTTTGGTCACCTTCCTCTGAACCGTTTCGTCTTTTTATATCCTTTGTGAGATATGGTCTCCAAAACTGAACAGAACATTCCAAGTGAGGCCTCACCAGCGACTTGTACAGTGGCAGGCTGACCCAATCTTCCACATGATGACTGCCAGGCCCATTTCAAGGGAGCCAGGATATTACTTTTCCTTATTGCCCTATGTACCCTGTCCCCCTTACATGAAGTAGATATATCTTATTCATAGGGCTCACCAACTTTTGTTCCAGATCTAGAATGGTGTAATGGTCTGAGGCAAAGAGCCAATCTCGTAGATGCTGAAATAGGCATCCAAGGCTGTATCTTTCCAGTCATTTCCCCCCACACTCCCAGACTCTCTGCATATTAAGAAAATAAATTCTGGGCCTCTTGCCCTGCCATAAAAAATGCCCCACCTGCTTTCGCCAAATCCACAAAGCACGCTTCAGTAACTGCTGTGATAATACCTACAACAGGTACAACCAAGCACGGGAAAATTGTCATTTTACAAAAGGTTATCTGCTCCAAGAGAGACAAGGCTCTCCCAATGTTGAAACTGTTCCCACTCTTTCTTCAACACTGGGTGTACATTTAACTTATAGAGATGGCGCACGTCTCATGGAAGTTGGATGCCTATGTATGTATTTGAAGAAGCCAGAAGGCCATCTCAAAAGAAAAAGCTCATTCCATCAGACTGCCCTGGAGGGTTGTTTTTTTTTTTTTTGGCAGCCTGAATGGAAAGAAATGGGCCTAGGGGAGTTGAGTTGGATTCTATCCCCCCAGAAGATTCTGCAGTATTGATTGACTGAATCTGATGTTACGTCAGAAATCCCCATCCAAAAAATAATGAGAACTCAAGATGTCGGCCAAAGTTCACATTGCAGCTTTGTATATTTTTTTAAATTGAGACTGAGTGCAAGTGGGCCACAGATACAGTCATGGCTCTGACATGAGCCTCAATGCTCAGGCCTGCCTGGACATGAAAGATAAAGATGCAGTCTGCGAGACAAATTGACATTCTATGGGCTTTTGTCTACTCTTTAGAAAGCAAACACTCTTTTACTGTCCAACATGTGTGGTGTAGCTTCCCCATGCGAGAATGAGGTTTGGGGAAAAATGCTGGAAAGACGATTGACTGGTTAAGATAAAAATCTGCAACCACTTTTGGAAGGAACTTGGGATAAGTACAAAGTACCACTCTGTTGTGAAAGAATTTTGTGCAAGGTGGATGAATTACTAGAGCCTACAGCTCACTCATTCTGTGCACCAAACTGACCACTAACAAGAATATGATCTTCCAGGTCAAGAACTTCAGAGGGCAAGAACTGAGCAGTCGAAAGGAGCTTTCATCAGCTCTGTGAGAATCATACTGAGATTCCAAGATATTGTGGGTGTCTTGAGGGGAGGTTTGAGAAGTAAACCCTGCATAAAGTGAACAGCTAAGGGCTATATATAGAGAGAGCTTACCATCATGGTGTAGAAGGCAAAACCAATTGCACTGAGGTGAACCCTTACAGAGTTGGATTTAAGTCCAGACTCTGAAAGCTGTAGAAGGTACTCAAGCAGTATTTGTGTGGGACAAACAAAAGAATCTACAGACCGTTCTGTACACCAGACAGAAAACCTCCTCCACTTGAAAGCATAAGGCCTCTTTGTCGAGACTCTCCTGGATGCTAAAAGGATACTGGTGACACCAATAGGCAAGTTGAGATCAGATAAAGTTAACCTCTCAACATCCAAGCTGTGAGGGTTAGGGACTTAATGTGGGGATGCAACAATGTTCCATTCACCAGTGAAATTAGAGTTGGTGCATGCCCAGTTAAATTGGTTCCCGGATAGTAATTTGCAGGAGAAGAGTGAACTACAGTTGTTGGGGCCAGTAAGGAAAGATGATAATCATCGTACCTCTGTCAGTTTTGAGTTTCAGGAAAGTCTTGGCAATGAGTGCATACCGAAGGCCAACCTCCCCCAATCGAGATGAAAGCATCTGAGACTAGTTTGCTGTGTGACCCTATTCTGGAGCAGAATGGAGGCACTTGGGCCTTCCAAGGTCCATTCATGAGTTGAAGGACTCAACTCAGCCTGTCTGCCAAAGTATTCTGTTCACTGAGTACTAAGTAGCTCTGAACTCCACCCTTGAGAGCAAGGCAAAGTTCCACAATTTGATCACTTCCCAACTTAGCAGGTATGATCTTATTCTTACCTGCTTGTTGATGTAAAACATGGCAAACTGATTGTCAATCTGGATTAGAACAATTTGGTTTGAAAACTGATCTTTGAAAGCTCTTAGAGCATTTGCAATAGTTCTCGGTTTCAAGAAATTCATCTTGGAGGGATCAAGGTGAGTTCCCCATCCCAGTTTGAATGCATCCGGCATGAGAATATTTTGATAAGGAGGAATTTAGAAGGGTAGACCTTTGGCTAAATTGCTGTGGAGAGTCCACCAGGCAAGAGATTCCATGAGTGAATGAGTGACAAGAATGTTGCTGAGCTTCCCGGTGGCCTGAGCCCACTGAGTGCTCAAAATCCACTTAGCTTGTCTCATATAGAGGCTTGTCAATGATGTTACATGAACAGTTGAGGCCATGAAGCCCAACAGCCGATATCTGCTGACTCATTTGAACCTCTTGCACCATCACTATCAATCTGGATAGTCTGTCATGTGGGAGGAAGGCCTTTGCTTGAGTCATATCAAGTAGAGCTTTGATAAACGCCATCTATTGAAAGGAGTGGGATTTTGGGTAATTGATTATTAACCCTAGAAATTCCAGCACCTGAATGGTGACTTGTAGATTCCAGAGTGCCATCTGGAGTGATGCTCTTAAGCAGCTAATCTTCCTAGTAGGGAAAAAGGTGGACTCCCAGCCTGTTTGGAAATGCTGCTGCCACTGCAACGCATTTTGTGAGTGAGTGAGTGGAATGTATCTGGATGTGGGTATATGCATTCTTGAGATCTAGAGAGCAAAGCCAATGTCCCTTTTGCAGATAGTGAAATAGGGTGTATAGAGAAATCATTCTTAACTTTTCCTTGACCAAATATTTGTTCAGATCTCTTTAGGATGGGATGGTATTGCCTCATCTTTTTGGGACTAGGAAGTACCTAGAGCAAAATTCCTACACTTCCTGCCCCGGTGGAATAGGCTTGATTGTAGACATGGCCTAAAGAGGGTAAATTTCCTGAAGAAGCAACTCCTGGTGCTAAGGACCTAGATATTGAACTCTCAGAGGGAAATTTGGAGGGAGTTTGAATAGCTAAAGTTTAACTATTTTGGATAATTTGTAAAACCCAAGATTCAGAGGTTACAAGGGACCACCACTGCACAAAGAGAATGAACCTTCCCTCGACTGGTGGGTCCTCTCCAAAAGCTATAGATAGAAAGGCTATGCTCTGTAATAACCAATCAACATCCTAACCCTGGTTTTAACTGGGGTGTGGTGGATGGGCCTTTTGTGACTTCTCCTGCTTAGGATGGGATGGGCATGAAGAGTCTGCTTGGATTGGGTGTAGCGGGAGGCATGGAAATACCTTCATCTTTGAGAATAATAGGTTTTCCTCTAACTGTGATAGGAGGTCGGCTTGGATGTGCACCTGGAGAGCATTCAAAGTGTGTTAGATTGCTTCTTAATGAGGTTGAAAGTCTCCGAACAGATTATCTCTATGACACAGCACTTTTGCAAGCTTATCCTGCATAGGTGGTTGCAAGTCTGAAACCCAGAGCCATGAGAGTCTCTGGGCACCAATACTGATGGCAGAAGCTCTAGATACCATATCAAAAACATAATAGGTCGCCCATACCATGGATTTCAAGCAGTCCTTGACCCATCTCACTAGGGAATGATAGTATTTGAGTTTCTCTGAAGGAAAGAAACTGGATATATCATCTAGGATGCGTAAGATGTTCCATATAAACATGCCTATGTAGAGCTGTTAAGAAGCCATGTATAAAGCAAGCATGGCATTTTGAAAAAAACTTTCCTCCCAAAAGAATCCAGAGTCAGAGCTTCCTTCCTGGGGGCACAGAAGAGTGTTTTGTAGCTTCTGGACCTCTTGAGAATGGATTAGACAACCAGAGAGTAGTGTGGATGCTGGAGTCTCTCAAATCCGGGAGTCTTTTGAACTCTTTACATGGAGTCTATTTTTCTATTACTGAACATACAGGGACGGGGGTCTCCCACATCCTCATATGTAACCTCTGAAGGATGTGGTGCAATTCTTCTGCCCTGGGCGTCTCCCCATTCTCCAATGAAAATGGTATGGCCTTAGCTGCATCCCTTATAAAATTGTGGCAGGTCATATCATCAGGAAAGGATTTACGCTTCTCATGAGGAGGAGAGGGATCAGAGGGGAGCTCTGGAGATCTATCCTCCAGCAGGAAGTCAGACACCTGTGATCCAGCCTTCTGAGTCTGATTTGGACAGAAAGTCAAAGTATTTCTGAAAGGAAGATTGAGATGTCTGTGTGGTGAGAGCTACAGTGGGATTTACCTGAGTTGGGGGAAGTTCCAGTGTTATCTGATTGAGGCTCTCCCCGCGAAGTTAAAGACCAACATCTGTGTAAATGCGCAGCTGCATTGTGCAGCCATGGGGCATGGTCCAAAGGAACAGATCACACCCCTTGAACGCCAATGTGCTGGGGATCCTATTTTGATTTCCATAACTGGTGGGAATGGGAGTAATTATGGTACAAAAGTGCAAGAACAAAATTCAAGAAGCCTCCATCAGAATTGTGAGTACTACAGTGGGTCGCATGGATAAGCATTTAGTTGTGTTGCAAAGTTCCTCACACCCTTCCCTGTAAGGAGCTACATTGAGCTCCACAGAAAGGTCTCCTTCTCCCCCTCTGATTCCCCTGCTGTCATCCTTGGTCTTATTGGTCAAATTGACTGACAATGTTTTTTCTTTGGAGTATTCAGTGTCAAATCCCCCCCCCCCTGTTGTCCACTGTTCCCTTTTAATTTTTTCTTCTTTCTTAAACACCCAATGTGTACTTTGATACAATTCAACGATTGAAAAAATTGAAAAAGCTTTTACTTAACTTAGCATGGTTATTCAAATCCCTGCAGTATACACAACATGCGTGTTTCGGGCCACACCAGCCCTGTGTCAAGTGCTTTGAATTGTATCAAAGCACACACTGGGTGTTTAAGAAAGAAGAAAAAATTAAAAGGGAACAGTGGACACCGGGGGGTTGAGCGGTGCCTACTCTTTCCCCGGTCCACCAGACCAGACATTCTTTTCTGGTATAGATGAAATTTAAGAATTTGTCAATTGAGCGATCTTGGGTTTGTGGCGGCTAAAAGATAGGCAAGCTTTTACCCCACCTATCTTTGCAGTTAGCATCAGGACATGTAAAGGAGTAGCTCAGGGAGTAGAGGAATAGCCTAACAGTTAGAGCATTGGCTTGGGAACCAAGAGACCAGGGTTCAATTCACACTAGCACTCCTTATGGCCTTGGGTAAGCCACCCTCCACTGCCTCAGAAAAATCCAAGTTATCAATATCCCTGTTTAATATACATTACCAAGTTTAAGTTACAATGTAAATCACTTTGATTAAAGTGGTATAAAAAACCTAATAAATAAATGTTCAGCAGCACTAATCATGTTAGAGGTATTTACAGGGCTGTAAACGGTGTAAATGCTGTTCAAATATCAGGTGCTAAGTTTTTAAATTTTTCCCTCTACTTGTCTTTTGCCAGCTGAAAGTTTACTTAACAAATACTTTTAGAGTTACATACCAAATGATGATGAGGGTGAATTTATTTATATTCTCTTATATACCGCGCTATTCTGCATCAGTACGGTTTACATTGAACAAACTGAAATTACATTGAACAGGGCATTATAACTTGGAGATAACTATTTTACAGGGAACATGGGCTATGGAGGGTTAAGTGGCTTGCCCAAGACCACAAGGAGCACCTGTGGGACTAGAAACCCCAGTCCTTCCAGCCCAAGGTTGCTGTCCTCTAGTGGGATTTAAACCCCCGACCTTCCGACCTTCCTCTAGTGGGATTTGAACCCCCGACCTTCCGACCTTCCTCTAGTGGGATTTGAAGTTCTGCAGGATAAGAGCCAAGATTTGTTGGCCTTCTTAGAGGATTCAACAGTAAGATCTCTACAAAAGCCGCTCTGGAGTTACATTCTTGTTTGAGAGTGACAAGCTGAATTTATTCTAGACATATTTCAAGAACAAAGAAACCGCTTTCTGTAGGGATAAACTGTTTGTGTTCTCTGATTTTTCTAGGAGCACATAGCTTAGTAGAAAGCAGTTTCTAGCTTTGAAAGCCCAGGTTTTGGCTCTGGGGGCATTTTCTATCTCCATTTTCCATATAAATATATTATTAGATATCAAGGTTGTACTTACTGTATGTGTTTCAGGGATCTGTGCATTTGGAAAGGTTTTTGGTGGATACAAAGAAATAAAATAAGGAGTTAGAAAGGAGATGCTAACCGACCTAGCCACGGGGTTGAAACACTACTGATACAACTATTCGACAGTCTGTTACAGACGATCGACAACACCAGTATGGGCATCCTCATGATATTCCTAGACATCTCCTCAGCATTTGACACCGTCTGCCACACAACATTACTAACCAGACTACAAGAGGCGGGCCTACACAGCACTACCCTGAGCTGGTTTACATCTTACCTCACCAACAGACAGCTTCAAGTCAAGTGTGGCTCAAAGACCTCTCAACCGTTCAGAGCCACACAGGGAGTCCCACAAGGCTCAGCACTCTCCTCCCTGCTCTTCAATCTATATATACAACCCATCTGCACCATCATCAAGGACCACAAGATTCAATACACCATATACGCAGACGACATAATGATATTCACACCGATCAACCTGGACAACCCAGACTACTCCAGCATAGCCAACTGCTTCCAAAAAATGGCAACCTGGCTTCAAGAAAACAACTTGTCAATAAACTATAATAAAACCGAAGCCCTATTCATCTCAAGAAACCAGACATTCTCACCCACGGACACCATCAACCTGAATGACACCATTATTCCAGTAAGACAAGAAATAAAATACCTGGGAGTAACGCTCGACAAGGACCACAACCTCCAATCCCACATTGCAAAAACCACAAAGAGCGCTTTCATCAAAATGAGGACAATCAGAAGACTCAAACCCATCCTCACTCATGAGCACTTTCGAACAGTCTGTCAAGCCATCATCACCCCCACTCTAGACTACTGCAATCACATCTACCAGGGACTACCAAAATAAACATCCGACCACTCCAGCTAGCACAAAACACAGCCGCACGACTCATAACAGACTGTACAAATTACGACCACATCACTCCCATACTGTACCACCTTCACTGGCTCCCAATCAGCTCTCGAGTCCGCTTCAAAGTACTCATATACATCTTCAAAATAATACACAACCTCTCAGCTGACAGCTTACAACCACTCATAAAAATCGATGACAGCAAAAGACCAAGAAGAAAAGGAACTTCAGACACCATCAGAACCCCAAAAGAATTTACTAAAACGAACCAGGCCACTTCAAGAAGGGCATTCTCCCTGGCAGCTCCCGCTATATGGAACTCCCTCCCAGACCACTTAAGATCAACCAACGAACTCGAGGACTTCCGAAAACTGCTTAAAACCGCTCTATTCACAGAACATTTCAAGGACCTCACATAAATGACTCCTATTCAAGGCAATATCAGATCATGACCACATGCTTGTATATATGTATATTGCTCTCTATGTATATAGCTCACCGACAAAATCTAAACACACTGCACCACACATCACACTGAACAAATCTTCCACTGCATGCTACAGACCACAAAATATTATTGATTGTTTGATGTGCCAAACCACTTTGATTTAATGATAAAGCGGTATACTAAATCAGTCTACATAAATAAATAAATACATAATTTAGGCTAGGTGCCTTTGCTTTATTTAAATATGTTATTTCTTTGGGGGGGGTTTTCTCTTGATCTTCCCATGATATGGGCTGTGAGTCTGGACTGAGGTCCAGGTTGTAGAACTGCAAATCTCTTTTATGGAGGCCGACTTCAAGCAAGACACCAACGCAGGCATGGTTCAGATATTGTTATACATGACATGGCCCTCAAACGTCAGGTCTGCCTGGGCATAAATGAAAGAAATGCAATCTGCTAGCCAAACTGAAAGTGTGCATTTGCTCATGGTAGCTCTCACTCTAATAGGGTCAAAAATAGGTTGGGTGAACTTGCCAAGAGCTTTCGTGTGCAGCACTCTTTTCCATTTCTGGGAATGGGGCTTGGGGAAAAGACTAGTGACAGGCTGAGGCGGAATTCTGGCACCATTTTCAAAGAAATGTAGGATAAGTAAGCAGCACCACCCTATTGTAAAAAAAATTTAATGTAAGGTTGATCTGCTATTAGAGCCGGGAGCTCACTAACTCTGCCTGCTGAAGTAACTGCCACCAAAACAAGATCTTCCAGGTTAGGAACTTCAGTGGCTCAAAAGGAGTTTTTATCAGCTGGATTAAAACCACACTGAAATCCCATGACACAACTGGAAGCTTGAGGGGAACTTCAGTAGAAACAAGCGACATACAACAATTGAAGGCTGTAGAGAGATGAATTTTCCTTCAACATGGTGATAAACTCTAATTGTATTGAGATGAACCCTTAAAGAGTTGTTTTTTAAACCAGAATGTGAGAGGTGCAGAAAGTATTAAAGCAGTTTTTGTGTGGGACATGAGAATGAATCTAAGGCTTGACTTTTATACCAGATGACAAAACTGAGCCACTTGAACGCATAGGATCTTCTGGAAGACACTCTTGGAAGCCAAGTTGGCATTGGCTACACCAACTGGCAGGTTGAAGGAACTGAGTTCTAGCCTCTCAATATTCAAGCCTCTCATTGGGATGCAAAAGTATGCCCTGATCCTCTGAAATTAGAGTTGGAGAGATGCCCTGATGCATTGGCTTCTGGATGGAGCGGTCATGAAGAAGGTGAAAATGTCTGTCTGGGCCAGAAAGACATAATGAGAATCATAGTGTCTTTGTCACACTGTGCTTCAGAAGAGTTTGCTACTAGAGGAATGGGTGGATAACATGTACAAAAGACCCTCTCCTCAGTGAAGCCAGGCATCCAAAGCTAGTTTGCCAAAGTGCTACTTCCCCGTTCAGAGTCCACTCATGCAGGCAAAGGACTCAACTCAGTCTGTCTCAGACAAGTGGCCCATAGCATCATCCCCTGAGATATGCCAAACTTCCACAATCTGATGGTTTCCCAACCCAGGTGCTACGAGAACTTGTTCCTCCCTGCTTGTGGATGTAAAACATCGCTATTTGATTGTTCGTCTGGATCATGACAATTTGATTGGCCAACCAATCTCTGAAAGCCTTTAGAGCATTTGCAACTGCTCTCAGTTCTAGAAAGTTGATCTTGTGTAGACTTTCCTGGTAAAAACACAAGCCTTGGGTGTTAAACCCTTCAAGATTACTACACCTGCACAAATTAGGTGAATCTGTCAACAAACGTTTTTTATATGATGGCTCTTGAAAGGGAAAACCCTTGGCCAAATTGGAGGGAAGCATCTACCAGGAGGGACTCCTGAAGAGGTCTTGTGACCAAGATTATGTCTCCGAGTCTTTGAGTGGATTGTTTCCACTGTGTGAGAAGGCTCTATTGAGGTTGTCTGAAACGTATATAACATGAACTGTGAAGCCATGAACCCTAACATTTTCAACGTGGTCCTAGCTGACACCTTCTGACTCTCTTGAACCTTCCTTATTTGCTGCACCAAGTGGATATGCCTGTCTGGCAGAAGAAAGGCTCTCATCAGAATAGTGTCTAGTAGAGCATCAATGAATTACAATTAATGGAAAGGGATCAATTGGGATTTGTGTAATTTATGATGAAGTCTAGTAGCTTCTAACACCTGGATGGTGATATGTATAGATTCTTGAACTCTGTCTTGGGAGGTGCTCGAGCAGCCAATCATCCAAGAAGGGAAACACATGCACTCCTAGTGTGTGCAGAAACACTATGACAATGGCTAGACAATTGATGAATACTCAAGGAGCAAACATGAGACTAAAAGCAGTATGCAATACTAGAGTAGTATTTCCCTACAACAAATTTAAGATACTCCCTGTGAGTGGTATGTATCTGGCTGTGGGTATATGCATCCTGTAGGACTAGAGAACACAGTCAATCTCCTTTTCAAAGGTAAGAATAGGAGGCCGAGAGAAAGCATCCTGAACCTTTCTCTAACTAGAAAAGTGTTTTAAATCTCTCAGTCTAGGATAGGGTGGAATCCCCCTCCCATCTTTTTTGGTACCAAGAAATACCTTTGGTAAAATCTCTTCTTGCTCGGGAGGCACAGGCTGACAGGCATTTGTCATGCAAAAAGTGGAGATTTCCTGTAGAAGTAGCATCTGCTGATGGGAGACTAGAAAATTATGTCTTCAGAGCAATTTGGAGGGATTTCTAATAGATGCAATCGGTGATTAAGGATCATCTTTCTGCAAAAATTGTGAGTCTCCTTCCGACCAGAAGGGTGTCCACCTGGGGTACAGTTAGATCGACTATGTTTTCAAGGAGCCAGTAAAAACTCCACCCCTGATTTTGGTTGAGGAGCTAGCTGGACTTTGAGGCTTCTGATGCCAGGGACGGTAGCGAGGGGTCTGCTTGGTTGAGAAGAGAATGGTGGAGGAAGAGACCTATGCCTGTGTGAGTAATAGGACCTCCTCTGGCCTCTGCTCTAGAAGTGGACCTGGAGACGGTTAGCAAGGTGTTGCTTTGCTGCTTAATCATGGTAGCAGCCTCTTGAACCTTGTTTCCAAAGAGATTCTCTCCATGTCACATCAGTGAACTGCTTGTACACACTAGTTTGTAAGTCTGAGGTACAGAGTCATGAGACTTGCCAGGCATCAATACTCAGTGGAGGCTCTTGATCCCATATCAAAAATATAAGTTGCCTGGACCATGCACTTTTCATACTCCTTCCCTTGATCCACTAGGGAGTGAAATAGTGCAACTTTCTCTAGAAGGAGAAAGTCTATGAACTTCTCTAGTCTGTATTCCACAAATGCATGCCCAAATAGAGCTGGAAGGACACCATATGGGACATTAGCATGGCTTTCTGATAAAAGTTTCTCCCAAAACAGTCCAAGGTCTGAGCCTCTCTCCCTGTGGGTAGCAAAGAGTGTGACTTGAAACACCTAACCTCTTTGAGAGCAGTTTTGATAACAATAGAATGATGCAGTAGCTGGAGCTTCTCGAATCTGGGAGCCTCTTAAGCTCTATACATAAAGACAACTTTCATATTCACAAAAAGCACAGATAGGAGGGTCTCCTACTTTCAAAGGATGCGGTCAATGAGCACTGTCCCCTCTTTCTTGGGTGAATCTAAACATTGGAGAATTTCCATTTCCTCAGTTCTGTATTTCTCCTCTGTGTTCAACGTAAATGGAATGGCCTTAGCTACTTCCCTCACAAACTCAAGGAAAGACACATCCTCAGGAGGAGACTTGTATTGTTCATGAGGTGGAGAGGGGTCTGATGGTAGCTCTGGAGGCCTCTCTTCCGAGAAGTACTCAGTCATAGTTGGTTACCCACGAGTGCTAAAACTCAGAATCAGAGAGGTAATCCATAGATAGCCTCCGTTCCACAGAGGGATCAATTCTCCTCTGGGAGTGCTGGTGTACCAAATGGCTCCAATGTCTTGGTGACTGACCCGCCACCAATGCACTCGATACTGATATCAACAGGGTATCAGCTAGTATTGAGGCCTTTCAGGGTCTTGATGACAACCATCTCCCACATGCAGTCAGAGTTTTGAGTGTCAGCTCAATAGCAGCAGAAGCTATATAAAGTCAATTAATACCTTGGGGAAGCATTCAGGTCAGCAGGGCCGGCCCGTCCATTGAGCAAGAATGTTTTTTGCACAGGGCCCCGCGTTTCGGGGGGCCCCGCGCAAAGAACATTCTGCTTTTTTTTTCTTAATTAAATTTAAAAAAAAAAAAAAGCTGGCCGCTGCCGCCGCGGCGGCATGGAGTGTCCCGCGGGGCTCCCTCTGCCCGGCGGAACTCTCCCGACGCGGCTGAGCCCCTCTGCGCCGCCTTGCAGATACACGAAGGGAGAGTGTCTCCCTCGCGTCTCTGTTAAGCCCACAGGGGCTGATGGGAAGCAGGGGCTGATGGGAAATTTCCCATCTGCCCCTGCGGGCTTAACAGAGACGCGAGGGAGCACTCTCCCTTCGCGTATCTGCAAGCCGGCGCAGAGGGGCTCAGCTGCGTCGGGAGAGTTCCGCCGGGCAGAGGGGGCCCCGCGGGACACTCCATGCCGCCGTGGCGGCAGCGGCCAGCTTTTTTTATTTTTTTAAATTGCCATGAGCCGATGGGGGGGGGGGGTGTAGGACTGGCAATGGGCTAGGGGGGGGTTAAGACTGGCAATGGGCGAGGGGGGTTAAGACTGGCAATGGGCTGGGGGGGTTAATACTGGCAATGGGCTAGGGGGGGTTAAGACTGGCAACGGGCTGTGGGCTGATGAGGGCTGTCTGGAAATGGGGTGATGGGCTTAGGACTGGCAATGGGCTATGGGGGGGTTAAGACTGGTAGTGGGCTGATGGGGTGGGGTTAGGACTGGTAATGGGCTATGGGGGGGTTAAGACTGGTAATGGGCTGTGGGCTGACTGGGCTGTCTGGAAATGGGATGATGGGGGCTTAGGACTGGTAATGGGCTATGGGGGGGGTTAGGACTGGTAATGGGCTATGGGGGGGTTAAGACTGGTAGTGGGCTGATGGGGGGTTAGGACTGGTAATGGGCTATGGGGTGGTTAGGACTGATAATGGGCTATGGGGGGGGCTAGGACAGGAAATGGGCTGATGGGGAGGGGTTAGGACTTGAGGTGGGCTGATGTGGTTAGGACTGATGATGGGCTGTGGGCTGATGGGGGGGTTTAGGACTGGCAATGGGCTATGGGGGCTGACTGGAAATGGGCTGATGGGGGGTTAGGAAAGGTAATGGGTTATAGGGGGGCTTAAACTGAAAAATGGGGTGATGGGGGTTAGGACTGGAAGATGACGGGGGGCTAGGACTGGTAATGGGTTAGGGGGTTGCTAGGACTGGAATGGGCTGAGTGGAAGGGGAGGCTTGAACTGCAAATAGCTGATGGGGAGGGGGCTTGGAATGGAAATGGGCTGTGAGGGAAGGGAGCTAGGACTGAAAATGGGCTGATGGAACAGCTAGGATAGGACTGGAAATGGGCTGTTGGGGGGAGCTAAGATTGGAAATGGGCTGTGGTGGGGGCTTGAATTGAAATAGACTCATGGAGGGGCTAGAACTGGAAGTAGGCTCATGGGGGGGGGCTTGGACTGGAATTGGGCTGAGTGGAGGGGAGCTATGATTTGACATGGGCTGATGGTGGGGCTAGGAAATGACTAGAAATGGGCTGATGGGGGGCAAGGATTGGAAATGAGCTGATGAAGGGACTTGGACTGGAAATGGATGGGGAGCTAGGACTGGAAATGGGCTGATGGGGGGCTAGGACTGGAAATGGGCTGATGCAGGGACTAGAAGGGAATGGATGCTTGGTGAGACTGGAACTAGAAGGGAGCTGATGTTGGGGGAGGATTAGAATGGGATGGGGCTGGGAGAGTAAAATGGAGAGGGGAAAAATATTTTGTGTAGGAGGGATGAAAAATCTACAATTGGCCGGGTATTGGGAGAGTAAGTGGGGATTGAGGATGGAGGGGTAAAATTTGTGTGGATGAAATAGGAATGAGGAAAGAGCAAAAGGAGAAAGATTAGTATGTTAAAGCAGATGTAGAGAGAGAGAGAATGGAAAAAACTAGAAGAGAGAAGAAAGGACAAATGGACAGCAGATGATGGAGAGTTAGCAGAAAACATGAAGAAACCAGAAGAAAGTGGCTGGACCAATTGCAACTGAAAAAAAATGCACAAAAGGTAGAAAGATATCTCTTTATTTTGAATTTATTAACTGGAATATGTCAGCTCTGGGAAATGTGCATCATTAACGTCTGCGCTTTGTTTGGTACAAGAGGAAATTAATTTATAGTTTTATTTCTACAGTGTTGTTGTACATTCCAGTTTGGCTTTTGGGGTTCCCAGTTTAATTATTGTCTTCCTGTTTCTAAATTGTGATTCCTTGTTTGGTGATGGTCTATGTTCTGCATGTGTAACTGAGCTGAGGTATTCTGTTTATGTAATTCCTATTTGACGTTGCCACTTGTTCTCTTTCCCCAGTATTCTCTGAAATGTATTGGTTTAATATTTGCAGTGTTGCCTTTTGATAGGTAGGGTATGGTGCTTTGTGAGTCCTGGTAGTGCTGTCAGGATACGGCGGGTTTGCTATGGGTTTTAAATGGGCAGCGTTTGTAATAGTTCCTAATGTGCCTGGCGGTTGGCACTGGATTATAGTAATGTAGAAATCTTTTAGACTTTCTTTATCCATACACTCATTAAGAGACATGTTTACTAAAAGTTAGTGTATGGTAACATTATGCAAATATTTATGCAAATAAGGCTACTTATGCAAATGAGGCCCCGCACCGAGTCTCCGCACATGGCCCCGCACCCCCCCTTGGGCCGCCCCTGCAGGTCAGGTGTTCATCCTAGCCATAGTGAATATTGCCGAGATAAACTCATGGTCAATTTGCATTTTTTGGTTATTCTAAAAGGGTGAAATTTGTGATAAGGAAGCTTATCATAGCTCAGGAAGGAGCTATAGAAAAGGTGAAGTGACTCTGAACAAGCAACCTGTCAGTTCTGGAAGAAATAAGAAAACAGAATTTTCCCATAAAAGACTACCAGTCCCAGAATGCACCAGGTTTCCAACAGCCATTAGAGGAGCTGAAGTGGGGAAACGTGTGTTCAATCAGGAGGGCTATGAGGTAATCCCCAAGCACTCATCTCAAAGGGCAGGGCCTGATTCAGCACAGCGCACTCATCTAAGCAGAATAAAGGTAGAGTTTATTCTACAGAGAATTATCCTCAGATTCTTGGAGCTTCTCAGATTCAGCTTGGACATCTTCATGATCTTGAACATCCTTATCCTCAGTGTCTTGATCAGCTTGGATATCCTCATCTTGGACAGCTTCATCATCTGGAGGATCATCAGAAGCAGAAGCCAGAGCGGACGGACAGAGAGGGCAAGAAACCCTTTGGAAGAAAGAAGAGAAAAGCTTTTGGGAGGTCTAAAGGAGTCCAGAGCAGTACGTATACTGGCAGGCATTCCAAAGGCCAGCTTACACCATTGGACTGGGGAAAGCCAGAGGAATGGTGCTGCAGAGCTAGGAATCTCCAGACGGTACCTGTGAGGGAGACGGCTGCACGTGGAAGGGACCCTAAGACCCGTGCCAGAAGGTATGTGAAGAGAGATCCAGTGTCCAGGGATCTGGATTGGAAGGCTGGACATAAGAACTGGACTACATACTGGCCAGGCTATTTAGAGAGGAACTCTAACAGCAATGGAAGCTCAGGTATGAACACTGATCTATGCCCTAGCTATACCCTTAAAAGACAGCAGGGAAACAAGTATTCTCCTGAGAGTGCTCCATTGAGAAATTCCTCTGTGCCAATCCATGATATTGAACCCATGATTATTGAAGAAGGGGGAGCGGTTATAGATACAGGCTGTGAATACATGGATTGCTCTCTGTCTAAACTCCTTTGGTAATTTACTGTTACAAAGTACAACAACCATCACAAAGAAATACAAACTTGTTCTTTAAATCTACTCAGAAAAGCTCCTGAGTAGGATTTGAGCCAGGCAGTAGAAAGTAAGCCAGCTAAGGGGTTTCAGCTGGATAACTGCTAGCAATTGAGCCTTACCTAATTGCTTGTGAGCTCTAAGGGAATCACTTCTGAATCTATGTGTGAAGATATAAGAAGTTAACCTGAAAAGAACAGTTTTTCCCTTCTTTGTGGGTTTTGCTTGTTGTTTGATGCACTGCTAAGAGAATATTAGCTAGAGCCTACAGAAAAGACTAGTTTGTTACCAACCAGGTCTTTATTCTTTTGCTTTGATTGCCTGACAAGTTCAGCTGTTGTTTTCCTGATTTTGTTTTTCTAAGTTTAACACTGAAAGCAAGTATCCTGTTTTATGTGCTACCAAGCATATCTGTGTTGGGAGAAATAACCCCATAAATAAATATCTTATTGGCTTTACACTCAAGCACAACTAATTATTGTGAACGGCTGTGTCTGGTGTGAATGGACTACATTTCCCACAATCCCTTGCAAATCATATTAATATATGCCTTTGCCAAGACTGTGAACATTCTCACCCAAGCATCCGTCTGACAAATTGTTCATCCATGATTTTGGTGTTATGTGCCATTGAGTTGGTGTTGACTCATGGCGACCCTCTGGATAGTTGTCCTAAACTGTGTTTGGTCTTCAGTCTGGTGGTTCACTTTTGATAGAGTAACATCCATAGCTGCTGTTATTGTGTTGATCCATCTTCTTGCTGATCTTCCTCTTTTTTGTTGCCCTTCCAACTTGCTAAGCATGTTGTCTTTCTCTAATGATCTATTTGGACACAACATGCAGCCATGTTGTACACCGTTGCTGATTTTAAACCATTCTGCTTCTCCTTGTTCCATTTGAACTGTTGCTTCTTGATCAATATAAAGGTTGTGCAAGAGAACTATCAGATGTTCTTGTATACCCATGCTTCTTAATGTGGCCCAGAGTTTCTCATGGTTTACACAGTCAAAAGCCTTGTTTTAGTCAATAAAACATACATAGATATCCTTTTGGTATTCTTTTATTTTTTCAAGAATCCATCTCACATCCATGATGAAGTCTCTCTTTCCTCATCCTTTCCTAAACCCTGCTTGTTCTTCATGCAGTTCTCATTCCAGGTATGACTGTAGTCTCTGCTGAATGATCTTGAGTAGAATCTTGCAGACATATGGGATCAGAATGATTGTGCGATAATTTCCAAAGTAAGTCAGATAACCTTTCTTCAGTAATGGTATAAACACAGATCTTTTTCCAGTCAGTTCGCCATGATGTTGTCTTCCAAATTTCTTGACAGAGCCTTGTAAGTGATAAGAGCTGCATTTGATTGCTGTAATACTTCAATGGGAATGCCATCAATGCCCAGTGCTTTGTTTTTTGATAATGCTTGCAGTGCTGCTTTGACAGCTTTTTTCATTACCAATGGCTCCTGATCATAAGGTATGGTTGAAACAGCTATTGATCCTCTTCATTTTTATGGTATAATTTATTTAGCCCTTTTTTATAAGAACATAAAATATGCCATACTGGGTCAGACCAAGGTCCATCAAGCCCAGTATCCTGTTTCCAACAGTGGCCAATCTAGGTCATAAGTACCTAGCAGTTTCCCCAAAAGACACAGGCTCCACAATGCTTGTATTGGGTCAAGCAGTGATATCCTGGGTCCCTTTTAATAATGGTTTATGGACCTTTCCTCCAGGAACTTGTCCAAACCTTTTTTAAACCCAGCTACACTAACAGTTTTTACTACATCCTCCAGTAATAAATTCGAGTTTGAGTACACGTTGAGTGAAAAAATATTTTCTCTTATTAGTCTTAGTTTACCTTGTAGCTTTATTGCATGTCCCCTAATCTTTCTATATTCTGATGATGTAAACACTCTAACTATGTTTACCCGTTCCACTCTATTTATTAATTTATAGACCTCTATCATATCTCCCCTTAGCCTTCTCTTTTCCAGGTTGAAGAGCCTTAACCTTTTTAGCCTCTCTTCAAAGGGGTATCCTTCCATCCCCTTTACCATTTTGCTGGCTCTTCTCTACCTTTTCTAATAATGCTATATCCTTTTTAAGATACGGCGACCAGAACTGCACACAATATTCAAGGTGCGGTCACACCATGGAACGATACAGAGGCATTATAATATCCTTTGTTTTATTTTCCATTCCTTTCCTTATGATACCTAGCATTCTATTTTCTCTCTTGGCCGCCACTGCACACTGGGCAGAGAATTTTAACATGTTATCTACGATGACGCCTAAATCTTTTTCCTGGGTGGTGGTTCCTAATGTGGAATCTTCTATCGTGTAACCACAGTTTGGGTTGCTCTTTCCTAGGTGCTTAACTTGGCACTTGTCTACATTAAATTTCATCTGTCATTTGGATGCCCAGTCTTCCAATTTATCAAGATCCTCTTGCAATTTTCCACAATCCTCATGAGTTTTAACATCTTTAAATAGTTTTGTGTCATCTGAAAATCTGATAACCTCACTCGTTATTCCCTTCTCCAGGTCATTTATCAATATGTCAAAAAGCAGCGGACCCAGCACAGATCCCTGGGGTACTCCACTATTAACCTTTTTCCATTGGGAAAATTGGCCATTTAGCTCTACCCTCTGCTTTCTAACTTTTAACCAGTTCCTGATCCACAATAGTACACTGTCTCCTATCCCATGATTTTTTATTTTTGCCAAAAGTCTCTGCTTTCTCCTTCACTCAGAGCGGTTTACATTGTAATTCAACAGTATACATAGAACAACTGAACATTATTCATGAATATTTCAAGAGGGGAGGGGGAGGAAAGGAGGTAATAGGAATAACTATGTACAGAGTCATGAGATTATGACATAACTATATACAATTCACTGCATAGTGCTTAATGGGTTGCTAGTACATGGCTATGGGTCCACAAATGGTGGCTTGGATCATGTCATCATTCAAGTGGTTAGGTGATATGTCCTAGGTGATTTGTGTAGAGAAGAGTTTTCAATTTCTTTCTGAAATCCTTAATGTCCGTAGTTGTGCGCATGTTGTCCGGGAGTGAGTTCCATAGTAATGGAACATATAGTGATAGCGCCCTTCCAAATGTGGCTTGTATGGTCTTATGGTACCCATGACTCTGTATATTCTTTCCACCTTTTCTTGATCTTCTCAGCATCATTCAACATGAATCCTTGAGCATCTTGTAGCATTCCAATTCAAGGCTTGGCTTTTCCCTTTAACTCTCGTAGTTTTAGGAAAGTCAATTTTGTTCTCTCTAATAGTTTCTGATTCTATTTCCTTGCATGCATCATTATAGTACTTCTCCTTGTCTCATCTTGCTGTACAGTGGAAATCTCTGTTGAGTTCTGTGATTGCTTCTCTTTCTCCTCTGGTTTTAGCGTCTGCATTTTTCTGAGCAATTTTCAGAGTTTCTTCGGTCATCCATTTTGCCTTTTTTTTACTTTTTCACCTTTTGTAGAGACTTCTCACTTTCTTAGAGCACAACTTTCTTGATGTCATCCCATAACTCTTCTGGTGCTCTGCCATTTGTATCCAAAGTAGCAAATCAACTTCACAGGCAGTCTTTAAATTCTGGTGGTATATTCTCAGGGTCATATTTTGCTAGATTCATGAAGTGGTGAAGGCAAATACAGTGACAGAATTCAAAATGGCATGGGACAGACACAGTGGATCCCTTTATACAGTGCCTCTTGAAAGTATTCATCCCTTCAGTTTTTGTCCGGTTTTATCGCATTACAACCCGGAATGAAAATGGAGGTTGCAATGGATCTAACAATATATTTATTTTATTTATTTATTTGGTTTTATATACCACACTATTTAAAATCAGTGTGGTTTACAATATATAGTCTATAATATATAGTCAATATAATCTAAATTGGTGAAATGGAATGACAATAAAATACCTTGTATACATAAAAAACAAGTAAAAACTGAAAAGTTGCAAGTGTATATGTATTCATCCCTTTTGCTATGAAACCCCTAAATAAGATCTGGTCCAACCAATTAACTTCAGAAGTCACATAATTAGTTGACTAAGGTCCACCTGTGTGCAATCAGTGTCACATGATCTGTCACATGATGCCTGATGCCTGTATAAATATACCTGTTCTGAAAGGCCCCTGACTGCAATACCACTAAGCAAGCAACATGAAGACCAAGGAGCATTCCAAACAGGTCACAAAGTTGTGGAGAAGTATAGATCAGGGTTGGGTTTGTGATAAGGAAGCTTATCATAGCTCAGGAAGGAGCTATAGAAAAGGTGAAGTGACTCTGAACAAGCAACCTGTCAGTTCTGGTAGAAATAAGAAAACAGAATTTTGCCATAAAAGACTACCAGTCCCAGAATGCACCAGGTTTCCAACAGCCATTAGAGGAGCTGAAGTGGGGAAACGTGTGTTCAATCAGAAGGGCTATGAGGTAATCCCTAAGCACTCATCTCAAAGGGCAGGGCCTGATTCAGCACAGCTGCGCTGTGTTAGGGAGGATCACTCATCTAAGCAGAATAAGAGTAGAGTTTATTCTACAGATGACCATCTTCATGATCACCTTGGATATCCTGAGAATCAGCTTGAGTTTGATCATCAGTTTCATCTGAAGGATCATCAGAAGCAGAAGCCAAACCGGACGGACAGAGAGGGAAAGAGACCCTTTGGAAGAAGGAAGAGAAAAGCCTTTGAGAGGTCTAGAAGAGTCCAAAGCAGTACGTATACTGGGAGGTATTCCAAGGGCCAGCATACACCATTGGACTGGGGAAAGCCAGAGGAATGGTGCTGCAGAGCTAGGAATCACCAGAGGCTACCTGTGAGGGAGACGGCTGCACGTGGAAGGGACCCTAAGACCTGTGCCAGAAGGTATGTGAAGAGAGATCCAGTGTCCAGGGATCTGGATTGGAAGGCTGGACATAAGAACTGGACTACATACTGGCCAGGCTATATAGAGAGGAACTCTAGCAGCAATGGAAGCTCAGGTATGAACACTGATCTATGCCCTAGCTATAACCTTGAAAGACAGCAGGGAAACAAGTATTCTCCTGAAAATGCTCCATTGAGAGATTCATCTGTGCCAATCCATGATATTGAACCCATGCTTGTTGAACAAGGGGGAATAATAGCAGATGAGGATCCTGTTTATATGGACTGCTCTCTATCTAAACTCCGTTGGTAACTTTCTGTTATAAAGTACAGCAACCATCACAAAGAAATACAAATTTGTTCTTTAATCTACTCAGAAAAGCTCCTGAAGCAGGATTTGACCCACACAGTGGAAGGCAAGCCAGCTAAGGGGTTTCAGCTGGTGACTGCTAGCAATTAAGCCTTACCTAATTGCTTGTGAGCTAGGAGAGAATCACTTCTGTATCTATGTGGGAAGTAATCAGAAGTTAACCTGAAAAGAACAGTTTGTTTCTTGCTTTGTAGCTTTTCATTTGTTGTTTTCCTGATTTTGACTTTGTTTTTCCAAGTTAACACTGAAAGCAAGTTACCTAATTTATGTGCTACCAAGCATATCTGTGTTGGGAGAAATAACCCCATAAATAAATATCTTATTGGCTTTACCCAAGAGCACAACTAAATTATTGTCAGCAGCTGTGTCTGGTGTGAATGAACTACATTGCCCACAATACCTTGCAAATCATATAGATATATGCACTTGTCAAGACTGTGAAGATTCTCACCCAGGCAACCGTCTGACAGGTTATAAAAAATATCTCAAATTCTGAATATCCCACGGAGCACCATTAAATCCATTATAACAAAATGGAAAGAATATGGCACCACTACAACCTGCAAGAGAAGGCCGCCCACCAAAGCTCACAGACCAGGCAAGGAGGGCATTAATCAGAGATGCCACAAAGACACCAAGGATAACACTGAAAAAGCTGCAAAGATCCACAGCAGAGATTAGAGTATCTGTCCATAGGACCACTTTAAGCCATACACTCCACAGAGCAGGGCTTTATGGAAGAGTGGCCTGAAGAAAGCCATTGCTTAAAGAAAGAAATAAGAAAACATGTTTGGAGTTTGCACAACAGCATGTGGCAGACTCCCAACACTGGAAGAAGGTTCTCTGGTCAGATGAGACAAAAATCAAACTTTTTGGCCATCATGGGAAACACCACGTGTGGCGCAAAGCCTACTACTACTACTGGGCATTTGTATAGCGCTATAAGTCATACGCAGCGCTGCACAGACATGTAAGAGACAGTCCCTGCTCATCACCCAACATTCCCATCACCCCAAGAACATCATTCCCACAGTGAAACACAGTGGTGGCAGCATCATGCTGTGGGGATGTTTTTCATTGGCAGGGACAGGAAAACTGGTCAGGATTGAAGGAACGATGGAGGGCACTAAATACAGGGGAATTATTGAAGAAAACCTGTTTCAGTCTGCCAGAGATTTGAGACTGGAACGAAGATTCACCTTCCAGCAGGACTATGACCCTAAACATACTGCTAAAGCTACACTGGAGTGACTTAAAAGGAAACATCTAAATGTCTTGGAATGGTCTAGTCAAAGTCCAGACCTCAATCCAATTGAGAATTTGTGGCATGACTTGAAGGAATTGGATCAGTTTTGCCTTGAGGAATGGGTGAAAATCCCAGTGGCTAGATGTGCTAAGCTAATAGAGACATACCCCCAGAGACTTGCAGCTTTAATTGCAGCAAAAGGTGGCTCTACAAAGTATCAACTTTGTGGCGGGGTGGGTGGGAGAATACCTATGCACACTCATGATTTTCTGTTTTTTTTTGTCTTACTTATTGTTTGTGTCACAATAAAACATTTTCACCTTCAAAGTGATAGGCATGTTGTGTAAATCACATGGTACTAACCCCCAAATCTCCATTTTAATTCCAGGTTGTAATGCAACAAAATAGGACAAACACCGAGGGGATGAATACTTTCACAAGGCACTGTAACAAAAGGATAAAATCAAAATAAATTTAGTTATCTCTTATATCCGTTTCGGCTCCAGCATCTTACCGAATATGGTCTCTCGCTGCTTCTTACAGTTCCTCTGTCTCTTGCTTGTCATTTCCTGACAGAGCCCACAGGAGGCGTCATTATGATCAACACCGAGGCATTGAAGGCAGCACTCATGTGGATCAGTGCAGGATATGGTGTGCCCACAGCGGTTGCACTGCTTAAAACCACTGAACCACTGGCCAAGGACATAGCAGGAAGGATGGCATTTACAAGGTCAAACTCAAGAATCCCGGTCAGGGCTGACACGAGAATTCCCACACACTGAGAGAAAAAAACAGAGGGGGAAAAAGGACCTGAGAAAAACACGGCGCCAAGGCAGCAGTGGTCCCAGGAGGCAAGAAGGCACCGGTAGGCGTACCAGAGAAGAAAAAGCAAAGTAAGGAAAAAAAAGAAACGATCAACCTTTTCCGCAGTGCAGGTGACTGTATGATTAGCTCCGTGGAAAAAAAAGGAGACTGAGGCAAGATGGCGCATCCATGGGCAGGAAGGTGATCATGCATGTGTGGTAGATCTTCCAAAGGCTTTCTTTGAAAGCTAGGGAGTGGTTACCATGCGGGCTCAGTTGGTGCCGACATCACCTATATGTGAGGACTGACTTCCTGCTTCTTCTGGGAGAAGTCTACTGTAGGCGACTGATAAAACTACCTCAATGCATTTTCGGGCACACTGTTTGCATGGAGGCTTTCGTTAATGTTTGTGGGCGTTTTTCCTCCATCTCTCTGCAGATAGTGCAATGCCATTGCGCAGCACTACGCTAACTAGCATGTCAGTACAGTTAATGCCACCCATTGAGGAGGCATTATGCACCCATGATAACTACTGGCATCCACACTATGGAACTCCCTCCCAACGAGCCTAAGGGCATTAGAATACATCACAGACTTCCGTAAGAGCCTTAAAACTCTGCTCTTTACAGAAACCTATGAGCAGATAGCCAACAGTACCATCAAAGCGGTATTGCAACTACCCCTGCCAACTCAATACCCAGTCAGCCCAACTAGACTCACGAAGATACCCTCATGCTAAATGTAACCCTCCAATTGTGCTGTCTAAATGTTATTAAATACCCTCATGTTAAATACTGTAAAGCACCCACATGTTAAATGTAACCCCAATTGTGATGTCATGTAACCACTTTGATTGTAGGATAAGGTGGCATACAAGTCTGTCTAAATAAATAAATGATAACAGCAACAGTTGTGGTTAGTGTATGCTTATAAGGCCCGCACTAACCCCAACATGCCATCAACGCTCTATGCCCCTAACCCGCCCTGTTCCTGCCTACTGGTTAACTGGCTAGTGCGGGAGTTTTAACACAACACCCTGCGTTAAATGTCAGCAAAGTGCACTTATTGCAGGCTGAACCCTGTGCTACCCAGTAACACAGTTTAGTAAAATGCAACAGCATGCACTAATGCAACAGCATGTACTAATGCAAAACAAAATAAAATGATACAAAAATGCATCTCTCTAAGTCTTGTCAAACATCTGACCAGTCCTCAGGCTTTCTTAGACCACTTCGCCTTATGTGTCCTCCTTTTGGGATATTCTCTCTGTTGCAGAACTTTGTCTCATCCACAAAAAGCAAAACTTTTCCTTTTAACCCTTCTATGATATCAGTTATAAAATACTGAACAAAACTGTCTCCATGACAGATCCCTGAGGCACTCCACTATTAATTTTTTTTCCAAGTGAGTTACAATTATCACTACCCTCTACTGTTTATCATAGCCTATTTCTTTTTTTTTTTTTATTAGGTTTTAACAAAATACATTATACAAGATAATGAAAAGAAATAAACGTTCCACCTCAGAACAAATCTAGAAAACATCAAAGAAAATAAAATATAAGTAGTGAACGTCAATGAAGCCCACATCAAGGGAGCGCCAACTGTACCCTTAAAGTAAAAAACAAACATCCATCAGGGATGAAAGCAAACAAGTCCAAAGGACCACTATAGAGGAGGTGAATTAACATCACCAACCCTCCCAGAACCCTGTTTATCCATTAGAAATTTCTCTAGATGAGACACGTCCTGAAAATTATATAAAGCATTATCATAATTAATAACACATTTACATGGGAATTGTAAAAAGAACAAAGCCCCAATAGCCAGCACACGAGGTTTGAGGGCCAAAAATTGCCGCCGATGTATCTGCATAGGGCGTGAAACATCTGGAAATATATTTATCGTCTGTCCGCAGAATTTGGACGACTTAACCTTAAAGAAAGCTTTTAGGATACGTTCTTTCATCAATAACAATGAAAAAGTGACCAATAAAATAGCTCGCACTGAGATTAAATCAAGAGAATCTTCCAAAAAAGCAGTAATATTGGTCACAGAGGGAACAATTTCATCCAGGTCTCCCTCAATAGGATTCACTTTTTTAGAAGCGGCAGAAATATAATAAATCTGCCGAACCTCAACAGGATCAGATATAACTAAGATTTCCTTTAGGTATTTATCTAAGAGAATTTTAGGTGAGAGTAAAGAAGTCTGAGGAAAATTTAGAAATCTCAAATTGTAGGCCCGAATAGAATTCTCTAAGGTTTCTACCTTAGAATGTAAAATTAAGGAATCTTTGATTCCCAACACATTCGCCGATTGAAGGGGAGAAACCTGAGATTCCAATTTGGCAACCACAGAATCAATCATAGACACTTTCTTATCAAGCTGCTGTAACGAGACAGCAGCCTCCTGGGTATACTGACATAAGGAGCGTACTGCGACCGAGACCTTAGTATCGATACACTTTAGGGCCCCCCATAAATCTTTTAAAGTGACTTCCTCATCAGGAAGCAAAACTGGAAGTTCCACAACACCTTCCAAAGTCGCAAGGTGCACAGGAGAAGGTAAAGAGATTAAGTTATCTGTTCTGCGGACATCAGAAAGTAACCCAGTCGTTACATTATCCAACGGAATAGGACAAGGAGGAGGGGATCTCCCACCCGGGCTTAAAGATGCCCCTTCGGGAGACGATTGTGCCAACGGTTTAGGTGCAAAATGCTTGTCCAGAGGACCGGTTAACTTGCTGTTCCCAGAACCGGCCTCTGAAGGTTTGGGCTGAGATCTACCCTTACATTTACCCATAATATACTGATAGCAATAACAACCCAAAACCAAAAAAAGCACAGGGTATAATCAAAATCAGCTACAAACCTTACCAGTTGGATAAAACTCCAAACACTCACCCAGGTGCCGCACGCGTCGCAGTTGCGTCAAAGGGACGTCCAAGGGGCAAGACCTGCCTCTTTAGACACGCCCCTTCAAACACGCCCTGCAATCGCGCTCCGCAATCGCAGAAAAAGACAAAGCAAACATATATACCCCAAGGGTCCCAGGGAGAGCAAGCTGCCCTGGGAACGCCTGCCCGGTAGAGTCAGAAAGTACTGCAGCGTCGGGAATCAGGTACAGGCTCCACAGCACACTAGCCCGATGGTCAGGGCCGCACCTCCACACACACCAACAGTGCACTCCAACAAGGTGTTATCCAGGCAGCACTTTTAAGCTCCAAAGGTCCCACAAAGAGCAAGCTGCCCTGGGCACGCCTGCCCGGTAGAGTCAGAAAGTACTGCAGCGTTGGGCATCAGGTACAGGCTCCACAGCACACTAGCCCGATGGTCAGGGCCGCACCTCCACACACACCAACAGTGCACTCCCATCATAGCCTATTTCTAATGCAACCCAAACTTTGGAGCAGAACCCCAGGCTGCTCAGTTTATTAATGAGTCACGCATGTGAGACAGTATCAAAATATTCACTGAAATTCAAGTCAGCTCATGTCCCTGATGCTATGCCCCAGGGAAAGAAATCAATCATATATTTTTTTAAGATGATCTCTCTCTGTTAAAGTCATGCTGCTTGGGATCCTGCAACCTACTGGATTCTAGATAGCTCATGATCCTTTCTTCAGTAAAGTCTTCATTAATTTTCTCACCACCAAGTTAAGGGACCCTACTGAGGGAAACCTCTGAAAAGGAGCTAATCAAAAAGCTTAATGCCATCACCTTAGGCCTAAACAAGGATTATGGCTTCATGACTCACTGCGGGTGTTAGTAGATTTAACTATTTGTGGATCATCCTATCCTTAGTTTCCCTCACTCTCCACAAATTTCAGTTAGCTTTTCTGCTATTATCACTCCCTTCAGACACTCTGTCCTGTACTTATCAATGCCTTCTCTATACTCTGTATCATCCTTCCATCCATCTTTTAATAGGTGTTGGAATGGGGTAGGCTATGCAGGCCCTGGCCCCACCAAAAATCACAGTGACAGGCAGAAGGCTGTCTGCAGGGATCCCATCATCCACAGGCAGAAGAAGAGAAGCCGGGATCAGGGCAAAGACCGCGAAGATCAGATCCCCATGGGCAGAACAGGAAGGATCTTTGCCATGATTGCGGCTTCTTTTCTTCTTCTGCCTGCAAGGGATGGGAACCCCGCGGGCAGCCTGCTGCTTGTCAGCCACAATCATGGCAAAGACCCTTCCTGTTCTGCCCAAGGAGATCTGATCTGCCAAGGGCAGAACCTGAAGGGTGTCTGTCCGTAGGGTGGAGTTAGGACAGAGTTTGGGGTCCCCCAAAATAAGGCTGTCGCCCCTGCATCTCTTCTATATTTACCTATTTCCTGTACTGCATTTTAGACATCTAACGAAGTGGACTCTTGTTCTTGAAAACTCATGCCTCAGTAGATTGGTTAGTGTATAAGATACTACCTGCCTCTGTCATTTTTGCTACGCCAAACTAACACGACTTCCCCTTTGAAAAGTTTCACCAAGTTAATATTAATTAGCCTGTAGTTC
Organism: Ichthyophis bannanicus; assembly: GCA_033557465.1. Lineage (NCBI taxonomy): Eukaryota > Metazoa > Chordata > Amphibia > Gymnophiona > Ichthyophiidae > Ichthyophis > Ichthyophis bannanicus. The sequence goes on from CM066033.1 coordinate 1,046,953,498, forward strand.
CCAATCTCCTCTGTGTTACAATTTTCATAAAGAGGGACAACATCCATCTTTTGGCTGCAGTGCTTTGTGTCATCCACAGAGGCAAACTTTCCCTTCTCATCCCTCAGTAATATCACTGACAAAACTGGACCCAGGAATAATCCCTGAGGTATTCCACTAATCATCTTTTTTTAAAGGAATCATTGTACAACTACTTCTATGATTTGTAACTCAACCAATTTCTAATCAAGTTCAAAACTGCAAGAGGACCTTGATAAACTGGAAAACTGGACAATCAAATGGCAGATGAAATGTAATGTGGACAAGTGCAAAGTTATGCACTTAGGAAAGAACACTCAAACTATCATTAAACGATGCAAGGTTTCACATTAGGAACCACTTACCCAGGGAAAAAGATTTAGGTCATAGTAGATAACATGTTGAAACCCTCCACCCAGTATGCAGCGGCAGCCAAGAAAGCAAATAGAAATTGTAAGGAAAGGAATGGAGAATAAAAACCAAGGATATGATAATGCCTTTGTATCATTCCATGGTGCGACTGCACCTTGATTATTGCCTGCAATTCTGGTCACCGTATCTTAAAAAGGATATAGCGGAATTAGAAAAAGTACAGAGAAGAGCCACCAAAATGGTAAAGCCTGAGGATAGGGAGTTCTTCAACTTGGAAAAGAGACAGCTGAGAGGAGATATGATAAGAGGCCTAAAAATTAATGGGTAAATGGAGATCAATTGCTAACGCCATCAAAAGGTAGAAAGACTAGGGGACATACAATGAAGCTACAATATAACCCACTGAAGACTAATAAGAGAAAATATTTTTTCACTCAACATGTAATCAAACTCTGGAATTCGTTACCGGAGGATGTAGTAAAAGCTGCCAGTGTAGCTGGGTTTAAAAAAGGTTTGGGCAAGTTCCTGGAGGAAAAGGCCATAAAACATTATTAAAGAGGACCCGGGAAAACCACTACTTGCCCTGGGACAAGCATTGTGGAACCTGTGTGCCTTTTTAAGAACCTGCCAGGTACTTGTGACCTGGATTGGCCACTGTCAGAAACATGATACTGGGCTTGAAGGACCTTGGTCTAACCCAGTATGGCATTTCTTATGTTCTTAACATCTTGGGTAGTTTATAAATAAGCCTCCTATATGGGACAGTATCAAAATCTTTGCTGAAATTCAAGTAAACTATATCCAGCACACATGCTTGATTTAATTTCCTAGTCATCCAATCAAAGAAAATTAATCAAATTTGTTTGGTATGATCTGCCTTTGATAAAATCATTCTGATTTGGGTCCTGTATCCTTTCCTTCAGCTTAGCCTCCATTAATTTTATTTATTTACTTATTTTATAGAGTAGCTCGAAAGGATCTAGGATGCTGAGATAGCAGCATATACAAGATCAAATGGGACTTAAACTTGAGCCAGGATTTCATGAAGCATTAAAAATTCAAAAGGTAATCTGTAATACTGAAACTTATTGGTGATCGATGAAGTTGAGAAAAGAGTAGTTACTCACCTGTAACAGGTGTTCTCCAGAAGCAGCAGGAATCAGTCCTCACATATGGGTGTCATCGGCGCCGATGAAGCCCCAGCGGAGCATTTCCCCAGCTTTCTATGAAAGCCTTTGGGAATGCAGGCACGCATGCGCGGTCCCCTTCCCGCCTAAAGGTGCCATCTTACCTCAGTCAAATGACATAGCTAAGAAAAGCACACAAAAATGAAAAATAAACTATGTACAACTACAACTCCAAGGGGAGGAGGGAGGGTTGTGAGGACTGATTCCTGCTGCTCCTGGAGAACACCTGTTACAGGTGAGTAACTACTCTTTCTCCAGGACCAAGCAGAAAGTCAGTCCTCACATATGGGTGACTCCCTAGCTCTGGGCTACCAGGAACCCAGGCTGAACAAGAGAACTCCCTCTAGTCACAGCATCAAAGAAAGGCTTTTCAAGGACACAACCTCCACCGGTAGCCCAACAGAGGGCAGGAGGGCAGGAGTTGCCTAAACCTCAAAGAGATTCCGGAGTACTGCTTGGCCAAAAGCACTGTCCCTACGGGACTCCCTCTCCAGACAGTAATGGGCCGCAAAAGTCTGGCTTGAAAACCAAGTTGCAGCCCTGCAGATGTCTACCAAGGGCACAGAGCGGAGATGAGCCACTGAGGCAGCAATTGCCCTGACACGATGGGCCGTGACCCTACCATGCAAAGGAAGGTCAGCCGCCTTGTAAGCCCAGGTGATACAGTCAGCCACCCAGATGGACAAGGCACGCTTGGAGACAGCCAACCCCAACTTATTGGGGTCAAAGGATACGAGGAGCTGAGTAGCCCTTCTATGCCCCTGAGTACGGTCAAGGTAAAAGGATAAGGCCCTCCTACAGTCCAGGGTATGCAGGACTGCTTCAGCCTGGCTTGCATGAGGCCTACGGAAGAATGTTGGAAGAACCACCTCCTGATTGAGGAGGAAAGAGGAGACAACCTTAGGGAGGAACTTTGGATGAGTCTGAAGGACTACCCTGTTCCTATAAATCCTGGTGTAAGGCCTATCACAGACCAGGGCCTGAAGCTCACTCACTCGCCTAGCTAAGGTAAGGGCTATCAGGAAGAGTGTATTCCAGGAGAGGAAGCGTAGCGGACAAGTAGCCATCGGCTCAAAAGGTGGGCGAGTCAGCTGCTGCAAGACCACATTCAGCTCCCACTCAGGGGCAGGAGGACGGATTGGAGGCTTGAGCAAAAGCAAGCCCCTGAGAAAGCGGGACACCAAGGGGTGACCTGACAAGAGAATGTCCCTCCACCAGTGAGTGGTGAGCTGCTAGAGCTGAGAGGTGGACCCAAACAGAATTGGACTTAAGTCCCTGATTTGATAAGTGCAGTAAGTACTGAAGCACTACTGGCACAGTACAGGAGAAAGGATCCTCTGTACGTAGCTGACACCACAGAGAAAACCTTTTCCATTTGAGAGCATAGGTTTTCCTAGTGGACTGTTTCCTAGAGGTTAGGACAACCTCCTCAACTTCCTGAGGTAGGCCCCAGGGAGCCAAGACTACCCTTGCAGCCTCCAGGCCATCAAATTGAGAGCTTTGAGATTGGGGTGCAGAAGAGAACCCTGCTCCTGAGAGAGAAGGTCGGGTTGCAACCCCAGAGGCAGTGGGGGATCCACCGCCAGTTGAAGCAGGAGAGGAAACCAAGGCTGTCTCGGCCACCTGGGAGCCACCAGCAGTACCGAGGCCTTGCCTGAAGAATTTTGAAAAGCGTTCGGGCCACCAAGGGCGTGGGAGGAAACGCATACAGGAGGCCCTGAGACCATGGAATCAGAAAAGCATTTGCTGCTATTCTCAGAGGATGCGGTTGCCTGGAGCAGAACTTCGGCAGTTGCTTGTTCAGGGGGCTGGCAAAGAGATCTACCAGAGGGAGACCCTATTTTAGGAAGATCTTCTGAACTACTGAAGGATGCAGTTGCCACTCGTGGGGCTGCAGAATTCTGTTCAATCTATCTGCCAGGTAGTTGTTCTGGCCTGGAAGGTATACAGCCTTGAGGAGCATGTTGTGCTTGAGGGCAAATGAACAAAGGTCCTGAGCCTCCCAACAAAGGATTCTGAACCCAGTCCCGCCCTGTTTGTTCACATAAAACATGGCTACCTGGTTGTCTGTCTGAACCAGGACAGATTGATGAGCCAGGGTAGGAGAGAAAGCTTTGAGTGCTAACCGAATAGCTCTGAGCTCGAGAAGATTGATCTGCTGTGCAGTTTCCCAAGGAGACCACAGGCCCTGGGTGCACTTGCCTAGACAATGAGCTCCCCAGCCCTGCAGAGATGCGTCTGTGGTCAGTACCACCGTGTGTGCAGGAATCTGAAAAGGCACCCCCTTTAGAAGATTGGGTGGATGCAGCCACCAGTTGAGGGAGTTCAGAAATTGTCTGGACACCCTGATCTTGTCTTTGAGGCTGCCCGTGGCTTGTGACCACTGAGTCCGAAGGCACCACTGTGCACGCCGCATATGGAGCCTGGCATTGGGGGTCACATGTACTGTCGAAGCCATGTGGCCAAGCAGCCTCAGGCAGAGTCTGGCGGAGACCACTGACCCTCTGAGAAACTGATTTGCTAAGTCCATCAGTCTTTGGGCCCTGTTTGCTGGAAAGAATGCTTTTGCCAGGACAGAGTCCAGCCTTGCCCCTATGAACTCCAAGTTTTGGGAGGGGAGCAAAGTGGACTTTGCGAAGTTTATGACAAATCCCAGGCCTTGAAGAAGAGCAATAGTTCTGAGGGTGGCCTGTTTGGCCTCCTGGCATGTCTGACCTCTGATGAGCCAGGCGTCCAGATATGGGAAGACAAAGATTCCATGATTTCTCAGGTAGGCCGCCACCACTGCCAGGCATTTGGTAAAGACCATGAGAGCGAAGGTGAGGCCAAAAGGCAGCACTCTGTATTGATAATGGTTTCCTCCCACAATGAACCTGAGGTACTTTCTGTGGTCTGAATGAATGAGGATGTGAGTGTACGCATCCTTTAGATCTAAGGAGCATAGACAATCTCCCTGCTGGAGGTAGGGCAGAAGTGTTCCAAGAGTAAGCATCTTGAACTTTTCTTTCTCTAGGAACTTGTTGAGGCTCCTGAGGTCCAGAATGGGTCGAAGGCCACCAGTTCTTTTGGGTATCAGGAAATACCTGGAGTAGAATCAGTGACCTTGCAAGTGGGGAGGCACAGGCTCCACCGCCCTGTCCACCAACAGACCTTGAAGCTCCTGAAGGAGAAGGTCTGTGTGCAGGGGAGGCCTTGGAGGCTCCCCTGGAAAGTAAGGAGGAGGCAGTTGGTGAAAATGCAGTGCATAGCCCCTACGGACTATGTCCAACACCCAACTGTCCCGGATGATAAGGGGCTACTGGTGGGCAAAGAGGGCTAGGCGACCTCCTGTGCAGGGTTGGGAGAGCAGGGATGGAGAGGCTACGCTCAAGGAGTCAAAAACCCCCACCCTGCTGAGTGGTAGCAGGGGCCGGAGGCTTGGGGGTCCTCTGCCTACGGGGCCCATTACCTTGCCCCATGGCCCTGCTGACCCTGAGGGGCAGCCTGGGCAGCCTGATATTGAGGGTACTGTTTGTAGGCAGTGCCCTTCCTCGGGTAAAAGGGCTTTTTACCCGAGCCCTTCTTTTTATGAGAAGTGGCAGAGGTCTTCCTAGACAGCCTTGTCCGTGTAAGGTGCTCTGTTTCGAGCTGAACGGCCTTCTCGGTCATGGGCTTGCCAAAAAGATTTTCACCTCGGCAAGGGACATCGACCAACTTGTCCTGAACCCATGGCTCGAGGTCCGATGACTGCAGCCACGCCTGGCGTTGAGCTGCGATGCCGGCTGCCGCAACTCGGGCCGAAGCCTCGAAGCCATCGTAGGCGGCGCGGGACATAAACTTCAAGCAGTCCCGAATCCCCGAGGACAATGACTTAAATCTCTGCAAGGGTTCCCCGGAGAGACCAGCAGAGAACCCAGCCAACTTCTTGGCCAGGTTCCGCAAGTACATGCCCATGTACTGCAGGTATGACTGGACACGGCAAGCAAGCATCGAGCCCTGGAAGCACTTTCTACCGACACCATCGAGGTTTCGGACCTCCCTGTCAGGGGGCACCACGGAGTGCATCTTCTGGCTCTTCAGACGATGCATAGCCGATTCCACAACCATAGAATGGTGTGGTAGCTGTGCCTTCTGAAAACCAGGGCTTTTCCTGAGTCGATAAATCGAGTCGACTCGCTTGCTCAGAACCGGCGCCGAGGCCGGTGCCTCCCACATACGGAAGAGGAGCCGTTCCAGCATCGGAGGAACCGGGACAGTAAAGGCCTCCTTCGGAGGAGAGTCATACTGCAGCGCCTCGAGCTCTTCGGCTCTTCCTCGGGGTCCGCCGGAATAGCCAAGGCAGTGGCCATATCCCGGACGAACTCCGAGAACCGAGTATCCTCCGGAGGGGTTGTACTCCGGGGCTCAGACTGTGGTGCGTCCGACGGGACGCACCGAGTCTTGAACGTATCGGGAGACTCCTCGTCCTCCATCTCCCAGGCGGACTCGTCCGAGGAGGAGTCGGGGTCCGACCCCGCGGGGCCCTGGAGCACCCGCCCCGACGCCAGAGGCACCGGCGTCGATGCCCTCGGTCCCGAACGGGAGGTCGAGGGAGACCGCGACCGAGGTCGACTTCGAGCCATGATGGACTCGAGTATCGGCTCGGTCTCCGGGGTCGACTTCGAAGTCAATGTCCTGGTGGTCGGGGCAGATGCGCCAGACAGGCTGGCCATCAGTGCCCACTGCTGCTCCATGAAGGCAGACAGTCTGCTCTCCAAGGCTGATATCCTGAGACTCAGCTCGGGAGACGCAGCAGCCACCGACTCGGGCCCTGGCGGCGCCGGGCCCGACGTCGGCTCTCTAGGAGGAGAGTCCTCGAGGACTACGGGGCTTACGTGTCCAGCAGACTCCGGCTCCATGCGAGGAACTTTGGCAGGCTTTTCTTGTTCCACGGGCCCGGGGCGACGGTCGGGGGCCTCGAGAAGCCAGGGACCTCCTCCTCCGACGCCCTCGCGAGCCGCTTCTTCTTCTTCCGTTCCCGGTCGGGGGACCCCCTGTCCGAGGAGCTTTGACGGCACTCGGGATCGGAATCCCGAGATGTCGAGGCCTTAGACGAGGTCCAGGCCCGGCCGGAGGCTGAGTCCAAAAAAGCCTTTCTTTCTGCTGCTGGCGACTTCGGAGTGCCTTGGAAGACATCTTCATACATGGCCCGCATGACTTAGGGTCGTGATCGGGACCGAGGCACCGAAGGCAGCAGTCGTGTGTGTCGGTGAGAGACATTAATTTCTTACACCGATCACACTTTTTAAAACCACTGGAAGCCAACGGGGAAAAAAGAGTCCCCGCGAGGTCAAAGGACCGGCCTTCCAGGGAAAATGGAAAAAAGGGCGCGAACGCCAGCCACTAAGGGCAAAAAACGAAAAAGAAGGATCGGGCTCGATACTGGTGTACCGAACCCGGCGGGAGGGGAACCAGCGTCGAACCGGGAGAAAAAAAGAGTGATAATCGCCGGAAAAAATCTACTTTTAACCGGGAGGACAGGACTCATGTCCGGTGAGCTTCTCGGAAAGAAAGAGACTGAGGTAAGTTGGCACCTTTAGGCGGGAAGGGAACCGCGCATGCGTGCCTGCATTCCCAAAGGCTTTCATAGAAAGCTGGGGAAATGCTCCGCTGGAGCTTCATCGGCGCCGATGACACCCATATGTGAGGACTGACTTCCTGCTTGGTCCTGGAGAAATAATCAGTCCTTCAGATGACCCAGGAAGCTGCATTTTGCACCAGTTCAAAACACAGAAATATTTTTTCAGCAATTCCCATTAATGGATCATTACAATTATCCAATCTCCTACTGAACACAGAATAAAGTATTGTCATAAACTGGACCGTGCTGTTGGGAGTGAACTCACTACTGGCACTGTAACTTTTCTCTGTTCAGAAAATTAAGTGGAGATTTTTTTGGAGGTATTAGTAATCTCTGTGTGGACCATCACGCTACTCTGATTAAAATTTAGGGTTTTCTCCATTCCAAGTGGCCAGTGTTTCAATTTGGCTTCAAACTATCTTGAACAAATCATGTATCACTGGCCACTAAATACCTTGAAATGTGACATTTGACTTACTGGATAAAGTGTTGTTTCTCACTTGTAACAGGTGATTTCCGGGACAGCAGAAATCAGTCTTCACATGTGGGCATCGTCGGTATAGAAAGAACCCACACAGGAACGCTAACCAGCATTCAATTGGAAAGATTTTGGGAGCAATCCACTGTGCCTGCACATCTGCCTTCCCACCTTCCCAAGTCCTCCCCTCTGTTGAGTTTGTAACTGAGAGATAGAGGAAAAAGAGAATACCCTACAACTCCTAAGGGAGGAGGGTGAGTTGTGAAGACCAATTCTTGCTGTTCCCGGAGATCACCTGCTACAGGTGAGTAACAACGCTATCTCCAGGAACAAGCAGGAATGCAGTCTTCACATATGGGACTCAATAGCTCCAAGATACCAGACTGGAGTTTGTAGCTGTGGTATCCCTGATGCTAAGAACAGAGCCGAGAAAATGTGGATAGAAAGTGGCCCCATTGGACTCAATTGCAGTTGGCAAAACCATCACCAGGGAAGTCTAGTGCCAGGAGAAATCCAGAACAGAGGGTAGCAGTTGCAATTAAGTCCCAAAAAGGTGCTGAGGACAACCTGGCCAAAGACAGCATCCCGATGGGAGTCCCCATCAAGGCAGTAATGTGCAGCGAAGGTATGAATGAAGGACCAGGAAGCTGCTTGACAGATTTCATCAATGGAGACAGAATGAAGGTGGCAACTGAGTTTGCCATGATTCGCATGTTGTGAATGGTGATATGACCCTCAAGGGTGAGTCCCGCTTGAGCGTAGGCAAATGAAATGCAGTCCATAATCTAGTTGTATAGGGTGCGCTTCATTACTGGCAGGCTAGGGTGACTGGATCAAAGGAAATTAATAATTGAGACAATTTCCTGTGATTCTTGGTTCTGTTCAAGTAGAAAGCCAGTGCGCGCTTGCAATCTAGAGTATGTAGCACTGCTTCAGCCCTAGAGGAATGCGGTCTGGGGAAGAAGAACAGTAGTATCACCGATTGGTTGAGGTGGAAGGGAGAGACCACCTTCGGAAGGAAGTTTGGATGAGTTTAGAGAACCACTCTGCCATGGTGGAACCGAGTGTACGGAATCTGACACTAAAGCCTGCAGTTCGCTGATGCGGCGAGCTGAGGTGAGGCGATGAGGAAGATTACCTTCCAAGACAAGAATTTTAAAGCAGTGGTGGCTAAAGGCTCAAAAGGAGGCTTTAGAAGTTGTGCTAGGACCACATTGAGGTCCCAGGCCACCAGTGGTGGTTTGATCGGTGCCTTGGACAGCAGGAGATACCGCATAAATCTTTGCACCAAGGGGTGTAAAGAAATAGGATGCCTGTCCACTGACCTATGATAGGCTAAGATGGCATTCAGATGTATTCTGACCAAGTTAGTCTTGAGACCTGCAGAGGACAAGTGGAGGAGATATTGTAAAAGGAATTCCATCGGGCAAGTATAATAATGTCTGATAGACAGCTTGTGAGATGCAAGTAGGATGTCTTTGACCTGTTGTAGAAGATTGATGTCAGCAAAGATTATGATTTCAACAGCCACGCCATGAGATGGAGGGTTTGTGGATTGGGATGGAGAAGCATCCCATGATCCTGAGAAAGGAGGTTGAGTGCATGTCCCAGGCTGACAGGAGGAGTCTGTGAAAGATGAATCAGCAGAGGAAACCATGGCTGACGGAGCCAGTAAGGGCTATTAGGATCATGGAGCCCCTGTTGGCCTGTAGCTCGAACAGGGTCTTGGGTATTAAGGGGATGGGTGGGAATGCATAAAGTAGGCCCTTTCTGCAATGGAGAAGGAAGGCATCCATTGTCTTGCTGTGCTGAGAGGGTAGCCTTGAGCAAAACTGTGGAAGCTGTACATTCTCCTGGGCAGCGAACAGATCTATTCTGGGGGTCTCCCACATGTGGAAGATCCAAGATGCCATTTCCCAATTTAAAGTTCACTTATGGATGTAGGATATGGCTGAGTCTGTCCGCAAGGTGAGTTTTCCAGGGAGATACACCACCCCGAGATGGATGCGGTGTGCAATGGAGAGGAACCAGAGACAAAGGGCTTCCTGGCAGAGGGAATAGGAACCCATTCCTTCCTGCTTGTTCACACAAAACATGGCCAACTGGTTGTCCGTTTGGATTAAGATCTGTTTGCCCAAAGGTCTGGGTTGAAAAAATCAAACGGCATTCTTTAGAGCATGAAGCTCCAGGAGGTTGATTTGCAACTGTTGTGTCCACTGCCCCTGTGTGGTGAGACTGTCCAAATGTGCTCCCCACTTGAGTTTGGAAGCATCTGTTGTCAGAGCACATTGAGGTGGAGGCATCTGAAATGGTGACCCTCCGAGTAGATTTTGAGGGGAATACCACTGAAGAGAGTTGACAAGTGGAGGGGTGATGCAAATTTTGTCTGACACACGCCCGGTTGCTTGGGTCCATTGAGAAAGTCCACTGGGCTTGCTGAATGTGCAGAAGGGCATAGGGGATGACATGGAATGTGGAGGCCATGTGCCCCAGAAAGCGCAACATTTCTCCAGCTGTCACAGCACTATGACCCTTTATGCTGTTGGCAAGCTCAATGAGGCGAGCAGAGCAATCCTGGGGAAGGAAAGCTTGGGCCTGATGAGTGTCCAGAAGTGCTCCAATGAATTCAAACCGCTGGGATGGGACCAGGTGCAATTTTAGAAAGTTTAGGATGTATCCCAGATCTTGGAGTACAGTGATGGTGCGATGTAGAGCTAGTTTAACCTCTTGTGGGGATTCTCCCTGATTAGCCAGTCATCTACGTAGGGGAAGATGAAGACCCCCAAAGTATGAAGGTAGGTTGCAACCATTGCCATGCATTTTGTGAACACTTGGGGTGAGGAGGCTAACCTGAAGGAGAACACCCTATATTGGTAGTGGATTTGCTGTAACCGAAAATGCAGATACTGTATGTGTTGAGGGTGGATCAGCAAATGTGTGTATGCCTCCTTGAGGTCTAGAGAACATAGCCAGTCGTTCCTCTGAAGGTATGGCAGAAGTGCACTGAAGGAAATCATTTATCTTCTTAGATATCGCCTCAGCCTTTGACACAGTAGCACAGTCTCTTGCTTACTCAGCTGCAACTCAAAGGCATTCAAAGTTCAGCATCTCTATTCGACTTTACGCACTCTGACCTCTCTTCACTCCCCCACGCCTATAGCTCCTGTTTCTTCCGTCCCTTCTCCCTCCCTTCTGGCTTCCTTCTTTGACAATAAAATTTCCTCTCTACGAGCCTCCTTACCCGCCTGCCCTGATCCAATTCACTCTCCCCCGCCATTGGTTTCCCCTCCCCCTACTGCTCAGCTTTCCCACTCTTGGGCCTCTTTCTCCTTAATCACTTCTTCTGAGCTTTATCACCTTATTTCCTCTTCTAAAAAGACTTCTTGTCCTCAGGATCCCATCCCTTCCACATGGCTTCTTGACCCATCTCTTGCACTCTTGCCATATATCCTCACCATGTTTAACACTAGCTTGTCTACAGGTATCTTTCCCTCCTCCTGGAAGCATGCTCTAATTCATCCCATCCTTAAAAACTCCTCTCTTGATCCTTCCGTTCTTTCTCACTATCGTCCTGTATCTAACCTTCCTTTTCTTTCCAAGCTACTTGAAAAGTTTGTCTTTGCTCAACTTTCACACTACCTTGATTCTATTCATTTTCTTCACCCCCGCCAATCGGGTTTCCGCACAGGTCACAGTGTCGACACCATTCTTCTTGCTTTCACTAACGCACTACACACGGCTCACGATCAGGGTGATATCTCGGTGGCGGTTGCCCTAGATCTCTCAGCAGCCTTTGATCTTGTTGACCACTCCCTTCTCCTCCTTCGTCTTCAGGAAGCTGGTTTATGTAGTACTGTGCATCACTGGTTTCACTCCTTTCTCTCTTCCCGCTCTTGTTCTGTGCTATCCCCCTCTTCTTCTGCCCCCTCGTCTAACTCTTTCCCTCTTACCTGTGGGGTACCCCAAGGTTCTGTTTTGGCTCCTCTTCTGTTTAACCTTTTCCTAGCACCCCTTGCACTCTTAATTCAACAATCAGGTATTTCTGCTTTTCTTTATGCAGACGACATTGTCCTACTCCACCATACTTCTCCCTCTTGTCCCGATCTCACCGCGCTTAACTCATGTCTTTCCGCTGTAGCCAACTGGTTGACCCTTCATTGCTTGCACCTTAATCTCACTAAGACCGTTGCCATTTGGTTTTCCCATGGGTCTACACCCCCTACCCTTGCCCCCTCATTTTCTGGGTCCCCGGTTCCATTAGTTTCTACCTTTCGTTACCTTGGTGTCCACTTTGATTCTGATCTTTCTTTCCAGTCCCACCTCTCTCACATTACCAAATCCTCTTTCTTTTTCCTCCGACAAATACGTGCAATTCGCCCCTTTTTGTCCTCAGCAGCCCTCACTACCCTTGTGTTGTCTTTGGTTATCTCTCGTGTCGACTTTGCAAATTCAGTTCTTGTCGGTCTCCCTAAGTCTCGCTTATCCCGTCTACAACGCATACACCACACTGCTGCTCGTCTTATTTGTCATGCGTCTCCCCGCGACCACATCACTCCCCTCCTGTTTCACCTCCACTGGTTACCCCTCCCTTACCGTTCCCAATTTAAGCTTCTCACTCTGGTACACAAAGTACTTCATACTGGCTCCCCCCAATATCTTGCTGACTTACTCTCTATCCACTCCCCTCGTTATACTCCCCGCTCCTTTCATCTTCACCGTCTAGCCCTTCCCTCCCCTTCCCGTGCTCATTTACAGTCCACCCGCTCCTCTGCTTTCTTCTTCATCGGCCCCGCCCTCTGGAACTCACTACCTCCCGCTCTCCGTCTTGAACCACTCTTCTCAACCTTTAAACAAAACCTAAAAACACACCTTTTCTCTTTGGCTTTTGATGTGCCCTCTCCTTTTGTGTAATCTCCTCTTCCCCGTCCCTAACCTTCCCTTGTTGTTTCTTCCCCACCCTCTCCATGTCTCTCTTGTCTACTCTTTTTAAACAGAAACTGTACTTTTAATCAGATATTGTATTTCTTTTCTTTTCCAGGCTTCGGCCTTTTTTAAGACAATTGTTTTTATATTGTACATCGCTTTGATTTCTGGAGAAAGACGATTTTATCAAAACTAATAAACATAAACATAGAGTGGTGTCATTACTATATTTCTGACAGAGAAAAAGTATGCATTGGTACACAGTCATCAACAACATTTCATCAATCCCAAGGAGTACCTCAAGGATCGTCACTTTCGGCCCTACTATTCAATATATATATATGCAACCTCTTTGTAAGGTTATTCAATCCTTCAGTATATTCTACCATATTTACGCAGATGATGTGCTCCTTTATGCACCATTCTCACTAGATAATACCAACTTCACCCCAATCATAGACTGCTTTAATGCAGTATCTTCATGGTTAGACAAAAAGTAAACTACAAAAAAAACTGATTATTCATCACTAAGGATTCGACTTTCATCCCATCACTAAGGATACGACTTTCATCCCATTCTACAAGTGAAGAATGCTAACCTGAAGTCAAATCAAGAGGTTAGATATCTCGGTGTCACCCTGGACAAACATCTAAATATGGAAACCCACATAAACATCACAAAGTCTGTATACCTCAAAATAAGATCACTCCGCCAACTCCGACCCTACTAGAACCTACCGACTTCCGCACTATATTCCAAGCCCTGGTCACGCCAACAGATAACAGAGACAGAGCATCAGCCCCCCTCTCTCCTCTCCTATGACTGTATATATGAATGTATGATAGCTCATGATGTATAATAACGCACTATGTATATAGCACCAACCAATCCTCAAACTCCCAACACTAACACACAACACACACCACTGCATGAATTCAATTGATCCCCCCCCCTCGATTGTTTGCTGTGGAATCCGCTTTGATTGAAGGATAAAGCGGTATATAAATAACGTTAAATAAAAAAAAATAAAAAAAATCTTTGATTATGCTAATACTTCATGGACTACCAGCATATGCACTCCACCCTCTACAAATGGCATTAAATACTGCTGCCAGAACAATCTATGGAGCGTCCAGATATGATCATGTTTCACCTCTTCTAATTCACCTACATTGGTTACCAATTAACAACCGACTTAAATACAAAGCCCTCTTACTCTCATTCAAAATCCTTCATCAGATCTCAGCTGCATTGTTGGAAAACCTCCTACAATGGACACCTGAAAACAGATCTAGGAGATCAAATTTGACAAATACACTTATCATTCTTACTATGGTGAGAAAAAGCTTGTTATTTACCAGAAATAGAGCATTCTCATATTTTGCACCATTGCTCTGGAACTCTCTCCCTCCTCACATCCTCCTCATCACCGATCTGGCAACCTTTCACAAAGCAATTAAGACACATCTCTTCCAAACTGCATATGACCATGTTCCATAGATACTCATGCCCCCTTACTATTGCATACTCTCAACCTACATTCGACTATACTATCAGCCTGTAAATAGTTACCTACCCCGGTCCCATGTTAATTGTAAACTGTTGGAAATATTCTATTGTTAGATAATCTAGTTAAATTATTAATTTATTATTATGTACCTGTTATATGTAATGTTATACCTGTTCACTGTATTATGTTGTTAACATGTAAACCGCACTGATTGTAAAAGTGCGGTATATAAGCATAAATAAATAAATTTTGAAATTTTTCTTGAATGAGGAATTTGTTTAGGTCCATTAGATCTAGAATGGGCCTTAACCCTCCCGTCTTCTTGGAGATAAAAAAGTAAGGAGCGTAGAAGCCCCTGTCCTCTTGGGTGGGTGGAACTCTTTCTACAGACCCCTGAGAGTTAACAGGGTGGACACCTTGACTGATAGGAGATTTGTCTGCTAGGGGTTTGTGGGATAATACCTTGTGGAGGTGGTGGGGGACAAGCTTTTGAAATGAAGCATATAGCCCCTTTGGACAATGTTGACAGTCCACTGCTCTGATGTAATGAGGTGCCACCTGCTATGTGTAGGGGTGGGGGACCTATGCCCACAGGTGGCATAGGTGACTATACTCTCTAGGAAGGAGTCAAAAACCAAGAGCTGGCTGTGGCTGTGCAGCTGGTTGTGAATTTTTGGGCTGGCGAGGGCCCTGATGTTGCTGCTGAGGATGATAAGCTGCTGCAGGTGGATAAGGAGGATAATATCTTTTCTTCTTAGGATAGAAAGACTTCTTTGGATTAGTCTTTCTCCAAGAGGGGTCTGACATCTTTCTGGAGAGGCGTTTGAGAGTGAGATCATCTGTCTGAATTTCTCCGGCCTTCTCTCTCCAACCCTTTCCAAAGAGGTTCTCTCCAGAGCAGGGGATATTGGCCAATTTATCCTGAAACCACTGCTCAAGGTCAGATGCCTGTAGCTAGGCCATTCTGCGAGCACCGATGCAGAATGCTGGAGCTCTGCTGTCTGACTCAAAGGCATTGAAAGATACACTCTAGTAAGAAATTTGGATGTATTCTAATTTTGCCTGATTAAGGCCTGGAATGCATCATGCTTGTCATCAGGAAGGATAGGGGCAAGGATCGAAGGAGAGCCCTAGATGTGGTGTACTTCGATTTCAGTAAAGCCTTTGACACCGTTCTACACAGATGACTTATTAATAAACTGACCACCCTAGGGATGGACCCTAAAGTGATTGACTGAATTAGAAATTGGTTACGTGGAAGGTGACAAAGGGTAAAGGTAAATGGAGCTCATTCTGAGGAGAAGGAAGTTACCAATGGTATGCTGCAAGGATCTGTCCTTGATCCGATTCTTTTTAACATCTTTGTTAGTGATATTGCAGAAGGGCTGTCAGGTAAGGTTTGCCTGTTTGCATATGATACCAAAATCTGCAATACAGCAGACACCCAGGAAGGAGTAGATAACCTAAGGAGGGATCTAGCTAAGCTTGAGGAATGGTCAAGAATTTGGCAACTGAGATTTAATGCTAAAAAAATGCAGGGGAGTGGTACAGTGCAGGCGGCAAAGTACTTCTGTCCATGAAAGAAGAGCAGGACCTGGATGTGATTGTTTCTGATGATCTTAAATTGGCTAAACAGGTAGAAAAGGTGATGGTCAAAGCTATAAGGATGCTTCGGTGCATAGGGAGAGGAATAGCCAGCAGAAAAAAGGAGGTGATAGTGCCTCTGTCTGGTGCAACCTCATTTGGAGTACAGTTTGTATGCAATTCTGGAGACTGCACCTTTAAAAGGATATAAACAGGATAGAGTTGGTGCAGAGGGTGGCTACTAAAATGGTTGCCTCAACCCCTCCAGGATAGGGTCCTTCTCCATGGAATAATCTGCTGCAATGTCTCCCATATGAAGCACAATAATCACCTGGGAAATAAGGGATGGCAACACCTCCTGCCTAAAGGGGCAAATGACAGGGGATGCATGAAGATCAGATGCAGAAAACTCTTGATTCCTCTGGGGAAAGGTTTTCCAAAGGAGAAATCAAATCTTCATAATCAATATCTGAAATGCAGTCCTCCAAAGGACCAGGGTCCCTAAGAATAGGATCCTCCTCTGAGGCTGCTTAGGTAATTCTTGGGCATTTGAGCCCCTTGGACACACATCCAGTAGGCATTTGGACAATCCCAACTGCTGAGAAACCCAAGAGCTACAGCCCTGTAGGGACTACTGAGGAAAAGGGGCAAATGCTTGCTGAATACTGCTGGTAAACTCCTTAAAGAAATACCAAGGAAATATTGCCAGCTGAATGACAAATAATTTACTCAAAGGATGTACAACTGAACTCAGAGCAGCTACAGGTGGAGTGACACACTCCCCCCAGCCAAGCACCCTGGCACATGGCAAATTTACAAATGGCCATGGTCCCTACCAGAGGGAGCAGGTGCAGCAATGAATTTACCTTAGCCATGATATTCTAAGAATTGAATGCACTGGTATCAGTGACTCCTTCTGTAACCTTATCACCACTGCTGAGGTTGGAGTGGAGGAGTGGCCTAGTGGTTGGGGCAAGGTACTTCAGGCCAGAAGGTCGGGGGTTCAAATCCCACTAGAGGACAGCAACCATGGGCCAGAAGGATTGGGGTTTCTAGTCCCACAGGTGCTCCTTGTGGTCTTGGGCAAGCCACTTAACTCTCCATAGCCCATGTTCCCTGTAAAATGTAATTTCAGTTTGTTCAATGTAAACCGCACTGATGCAGAATAGCACGGTATATAAGAGAATGTAAAAAATAAATTCTTCCTTGCCTCTATTGCAGGAGTGACAAAAAGATATGGCAATGCTGCTGAAGCAGTGCTTCCCACATAATGAACAGCATCTTCTCCCCAGCAAGACAGAAAGATAAAAGCGGGGCTCTAAGCTCTAAAAACCACAGCAAAGAATGAAAATCCAGTTGCCACTTAGCCTGTGCTATACTGCATCAATGAGACAGACGTCTTTGTCTAAAGGGGAAATCTCTGCTTTGCTTTTCTTTTTCTTTTTAAATAGCAGAGGCTCAGCAATGAGGAAGGCTGTGAGGGGGAGAAAGGAAAGAAAGATGCAAAGCAGAAAAAAGAAGCCTATAAGAAATGCTGCTGCACTAGACCCCCAACATCTGCTGGAGGCAGAGAATACTGGCTAGCTTCAGGTCTGCAGGCATGGTGATATGACTAAAGCTCAGCATTCTGTCCCCATCTGCTGGATGGGGAAATACAACCCATTCATCTGGACTGGTTTAGCAGGATGATAAAGAAAGCAGTTACTTACCTGTAACAGGTGATCTCTGGGAACAGCAGGAATAAGTCTTCACATATGGGTATCGTTGGTACCGACGGAGCCTGCGCGGGAACGCTCCCCAGTGTCCAAAACGAAAGCTTTTGGGAACATCCCACAGCGCCTGCGCGCTGCCTTCCCGCCTTTCCTAACCGCCTCTCTCCAGTTCGAGTTTTAAAGCTGAGACAAAGAGAGAGTGAGGAAAGGAAAGAAAGATAGAGAGATACAACTCCTAGGGGAGGTGGGAGGGTTGTGAAGACTTATTCCTGCTGTTCCCAGAGATCACCTGTTACAGGTAAGTAACTGTGCTATCTCCAGGAACAAGCAGGAATGAGTCTTCACATATGGGGACTCCCCAGCTAGAGATGCCCGGGAGATCACCCAGGTTGTGAGTCCCTGGGAAGGGCTCTACCTCCACCCATGAATCTCAGGCATCTAGCCAGGGATGGAGGGTAGGAGTTGGTTAGGTATGGAACAGGTGTTTGAGAACAGCTTGACCAAACAAGGCATCCCGGTGGGAGTCCTTGTCCAAGCAGTAATGGGCTGTGAAGGTATGAACTGAGGCCCAGGTGGCCGCTCGACAGATCTGGTCGATGGACACAGAATTTAGATGAGCCATAGAGGCTGCCATGGCCCTCACATTGTGAGCTGTGACATGGCCCTCCAGAGAAAGGTTCTTACTCTGGTAGGCGAAAGAAATGCATTGAGCAATCCAATTGGACAGAGTTCTTTTAGAGACTGGAAGTCCTAAATGAGAGGGATCAAAATCAACAAAGAGCTGAGAGGACTTTCTATGTTGCTGTGTCCTTTGTAAGTAAAAGGCAAGAGCTCTTTTACAATCCAGGGTATGAAGATTCCTCT
Source organism: Ichthyophis bannanicus (assembly GCA_033557465.1). Classification (NCBI taxonomy): domain Eukaryota; kingdom Metazoa; phylum Chordata; class Amphibia; order Gymnophiona; family Ichthyophiidae; genus Ichthyophis; species Ichthyophis bannanicus. Next base: position 1,046,971,746 of record CM066033.1, read on the forward strand.
CTGCACTTGAAGCATGAGGTCCTGGAAAAAAGACAGGTAAATAAACCTCCTGGTTCAGATGAAAAGGTGAGACCAATTTAGGCATAAAGTGTGGATTAGTCCTGAGGACTACCTTGTCATGATGGAACCTGGTATAAGGAGGATTAGCCACCAAGGCTTGCAGCTCACTTATGCGGCGAGCTCAAGTGACTGCAATGAGAAAAATAACCTTCCAGGAAAGGAATTTCAAGGACGTAGTGGCTAAGGGTTCAAAGGGTGGCTGCATAAGCTGGCCAAGAACCAGATTCAAGTCCCATGCCACTGGAGGTGGTCTGATGGGAAGTTTAGTCAGAAGAAGGCCTACCATGAATCTTGCTATAAGAGGATGAGAGGAAATAGGTTGTCCATTGAGAGGTTTAAGGGATGCTGCAATAGCACTCAAATGGACTCTTACTGAATTCGTTTTAAGGCCTGCATTGGATAAATGCAGCAAATACTCTAGTAAAGAATTCAAAGGTATTGCAAGAGGGTTAAGACCCTTCTCTGCACACCAAATGGTAAACCTTTTCCATTTAAAAGCATAGGAACGTCTAGTGGAAGGCTTTCTGGAAGCATAAAGGATATCCTTTACTTGCTGAGAAAGATGCAAATCTTGAAGGTCTAGGCCTTCAGCAACCAGGCTTTCAGGTGAAGAGACTGGGGATTTGGGTGCCACAACGTTCCCTCCTCCTGGGACAGGAAGTCTGGAGCAGATCCCAAGTCCAGGGAGGGAGCTTGAGAGAGATGCAGAAGTAGAGGGTACCACACTTGGCGTGGCCAACGTGGTGCTATGAGGATCATAGACCCCTTGTCTCTCTGAAGTTTGAAGAGTGTCTTGGGAATTAGGGGAATGGGTGGAAAGGCATAGAGGAAGTCTTGCCCCCAGTGGAGGAGGAAGGCATCCCTGGCCTGAACTCCCTGACATGGAATTCTGGAACAGAACCGGGGAAGTTTGGCATTCCACGGACTTGCAAACAAGTCTATGTCTGGGGTTCCCCAAATTCGAAAGATCCTGGCTATCTGGTCCCCATGGAGTGACCATTCGTGTGGAAGCAGAACTCGACTGAGTCTGTCTGCCCAAGAGTTTTGAACCCCTGGAAGATACACTGCCATGAGATGAATTTGATGCTCTCTGGCGAAGGCCCACAATCTCAGAGCTTCGTTGCAAAGCGACAGAGAGCCAGTCCCCCCTGCTTGTTCACGTAGAACATGGCTACTTGGTTGTCCGTGTGGATGAGGACTGTCTTGTAGCTGAGCAGGGTGTGGAAGACTCTGAGAGCCAGAAAGATTGCTCTGAGCTCTAAGAGGTTGATATGTAGAGATGTCTCCTGTGGAGACCAGATGCCTTGGGTGGAGAGGTCTTGTAGATGAGCTCCCCAACCCTTTGGAGAGGCATCTGTTGTTAGGGTTGCTTGGGGTAGCAACTGTTGAACGGGGGACCCCAGCAACAGATTTTGAGTGGACTTCCACCACTGGACCAAAAAAGACGACTGGAGGTTGCTATTTTGTCTGACAGGCATCCTGATGCCTGGGTCCATTGGGTGGATAGAGTCCACTGAGCTGCCCTCATGTGCAGGCGAGCATAGGGGACCACATGCACAGTGGATGCCATGTGGCCTAACAGTTGTAACATCTCTCGAGCAGTTAAATGGGACTTTAACTGAATCTGGGAGGCTAACTGCACCAAGCGTAGGCAACGGGCCTGGGGAAGATAGGCCCTTGCAGTGGTGGTATCCAGTAAGGCCCCTATGAACTCTAGAGATTGAGTAGGGGTGAGATGAGATTTTGGGATGTTTATTACAAGTCCCAGATACTGAAGGATACGCCTTGTGCAGACCAGGGAAGCCTGGACCTCTGACTGGGATGGAGCTCGGATGAGCCAGTCGTCCAGATATGGGAATACAAATATCCCTAGAGTGCGTAGAAATGTAGCAACTACTGCCATGCATTTTGTGAACACCCTTGGTGCAGAGGCCAGACCGAAGGGAAGCACCCTGTATTGATAGTACTTTCCTTGGAAAAGGAACCGAAGGAACTTTCTGTGTGTTGGATGGATGAGGACATGGGTGTACGCATCCTTGAGATCTAGAGAACAAAGCCAGTCCTGACTCTGGAGGTATGGAAGGACAGTACCGAGAGAAGTCATCTTGAATTTCTCCTTGCATAGAAACTTGTTCAATTCTCTGAGATCTAATATGGGTCTGTAGCCCCTTGTTTTCTTTGGGATGAGAAAATAGGGGGAGTAGAACCCTGAGCCCTGTTGAAGAAGGGGTACTTCTTCTATTGCCCCTTGGGCAAGAAGGGTAGCAATTTCCTGACCCAGAAGGTCGAGGAGAGATGTTGGAGAATTGAACTGTCTCACCATGGTGTGAGGGGGAAGCTTTAGAAAATGAAGCTTGTAGCCCTCATAAGACATGCCATACTGGGTCAGACCGAGGTCCATCAAGCCCAGTATCCTGTTTCCTTTATGATGGAGAGGGTCCATTGCTCTGCTGTGATTTGTTCCCATCTAGGAGCAAAGTGAGCTAACCTTCCTGGAATGGTGAGAGGCTCTGGATGTTCTAGAGCCAGAAAGGCTAAGTTCTCTAGTTGTATGTCAAAGGCCCTGAGGAGGCTGAGGCTGTTGGGCTGTAGCAGTACTAGGAGCCTTAGGCTTGGCTTGTTTCAGTTGTTGCTGTCTCTTTGTAGCAAAACGACCTGCAGAAGAGGCCTGCTGACCATAAGCAGAATAGTATCTGCCTTTTTTGTGGAAAAAACCCTTTTTTAACAACCTCTTCTTAAAAGGAGCAGAAGTAGACTTTGAAAGTCTATCTAAAGCCGAATTTTCAGCATCCATCTGGGTGGCCTTTGCTTGCCAATCCTTGCCAAAAAGGTTTTCACCTGTACAAGGAAGGTTACCTAGGCCATCTTGAACCCAGGATTCCAAATCAGAAGCCTGTAACCAAGCAACTCTACGTGCACCTATGGCAATAGCCGAGGCTCTGCTGGAACCTTCAAAGGAGTCAAAGGCTGCACGGTTGGAAAACTTGGAAACATCCTGGGCATGTTTGAGCCAGATGAGAAACTCTTCCCTTTTATCTTCTGAAATAAAAGGAGATAACGTTTGCAGGTGATCTGTAATCTCTTTAAGAAACATCCCCATATAGAGACTATAGGAGTTGATTCTGGCAACAAGCATACTGGCCTGGAAAATTCTCCTGCCAAAGGCATCTAGGGTTCTGCATTCTCTTCCTGGAGGAGCAGAAGAGTGCCTTTTTGTACTCTTTATCTTTTTCATAGCAGACTCCACCACAATAGAGTGGTGAGGAAGCCGAGTCTTATGAAAGCCAGGACAAGGAGGAACACGATACATGGTGTCCAACCTGCGAGAATGAGGGGAAATGGTGAAAGGAGTCTCCCATATGCCCAACATGTGATCATAAAGAATTTCATGTATTGGTAAAGTGGCTGCCTCCTTAGGAGCCATAGGATATTGTAAAATATCTAATTTTTTGGCTCTAGGCTCTGTTTCAGGGGCCACTGAGATGGAAAAGCCCCTGGCCACTTCCCTAATGAAATCCTGAAAAGACAAATCTTCTGGAGGAGACATTCTCCTTTTTGGAGAAGAGGGCTCCTGAGGATGGATCACCGATGCTTCGACAGAGACCTCTGATTCATCAGAGTCCTCAGAGGAATCGAAGTATCGCCTGTCTGGATTCTCTTGTAGAGCCTGATACGCGTACTGGGTGGTATCGACATCGGGAGTGATCAGTACCGATTCGGTACCGATGGGCATCACAGAACAGTGTACCGTTGCAGTCGACACCAAAGCGGATGTCGATGCAATCGGTACCGGCACCGGAACCGATGTCGGTACCGGTGCCGGAGTCGGTACCGGCAACGGAGTTTGTTGCGGTACCGAAGGCGTCGCAGCTTGTATGAATGCCGTGATGGCACGCTGCATAGTCAGGATATTCTGATCCATCGACGCAACAATGTCTGGATGTCGGTACCAGTGGGAACCACCGGTACCCCAAAACATGGCAACAGGTGATCGGTCGAGGCCGAGCCATCGATGTCAACCTGTGACCCCATAGAAAAAGCTTTGGAAGCTGGAGCCTCCCGCCGGGGTAACTTTGCCGGTGTGGATTCCTCGAGGGCAAGCCAGGAGGCATCTCGATACTTAGAGGGAGATTTACCCTTCGAGGACCGGCTGGATTTAAGTTTGGTTACCTGAGATCCATGTGAGGAAGAAGAAGCCCTGGAAGACGTCGATGCAACCGAAGCTACATCCGAGGGAAACAGGGTACTGAGCTTAACTGCTCGATTCTGTAGACCTCTTTTAGACATCATGGAGCAGGACTCACAATCCGCAATGGAGTGGTCAGGACCTAAACATTTTAGACACCATTCATGGGTGTCGGTGACAGAAATAGTGCCGCTGCATTTCGTGCATTTTTTAAACCCAGAGGCGGGCTTTTCCATGAGGAAAAACTTCCTAGGCCTAAGGCCAAAGAAGAAAATGCACTGAAAAGAAAACAGTAGTTTTGGGGTTTTTTTAGAATAAAGAAAGAAAAGACCAGCGGTACCAGTCCAGCGTCGAGAAGGCAGACGCGCGACCAAAGAAATAAAATAAAATAAAGAAATTCTTCAGCGGTGACAGGAACACGACCTGCTGGCTCCGCGGAAAAGAAGAACTGGAGAGAGGTGGTTAGGAAAGGCGGGAAGGCAGCACGCAGGCGCTGTGGGATGTTCCCAAAAGCTTTCCTTTTGGACGCTGGGGAGCGTTCCCGCGCAGGCTCCGTCGGTACCGACGATACCCATATGTGAAGACTCATTCCTGCTTGTTCCTGGAGATAGAGTGGTTACTCACCTGTAACAAGTGTTCTCCAGGAGCAGCAGGAATCAGTCCTCACATATGGGTGACGTCGGCGCCGACGGAGCCCTTGCGCGAAGCATTTCCCCAGCTTTCAAAGAAAGCCTTTGGGAATTGCAGCGCGCATGCGCAGTCCCCTTCCCGCCCAAGGGTGCCATCTTGCTCAGTCTGATGACATAGCTAAAAGACAGCAAAAAATTAGGAAAATAAATCATATGACTGCAACTGCAAAGGGAGGAGGGAGGGTTGTGAGGACTGATTCCTGCTGCTCCTGGAGAACACCTGTTACAGGTGAGTAACTACTCTTTCTCCAGGACCAAGCAGGAAGTCAGTCCTCACATATGGGACTCCCTAGCTTAAGGCTACCGGAGACCTCAAGCGGAAAAATGAGCTCCCTCTAGCTTGTCAGCACAGAAGGAAGGAATCTTCTCTGAGAACGCCCCCGACCCGTAGCCCAACACCAGGCCGGAGGGTAGGAGTTGCCTAAACCCCAAAGAGATTATGGAGTACTGCCTGTCCGAAAGCACTGTCCCTGCGGGACTCCCTCTCAAGGCAGTAATGGGCCGCAAAAGTCTGGCTTGAAGACCAAGTAGCAGCCCGGCAGATGTCTGCCAATGGAACAGAGCGGAGATGAGCCACTGACGCAGCCTTCGCCCTGACACGATGAGCCGTGACTCGACCCTCCAACGAGAGGCCGACTGCCCCATAAGCCCAGGCGATACAGTCAGCAACCCACATGGACAACGTACGCTTGGAGACAGGGAGCCCTCAAAAGAAACGAAAACTGAACAGCCTTTCGATGCTCCCGCGTACGGTCAAGGTAGAAGGATAACGTCCTCCTACAGTCCAGGGTATGCAAGACCATCTCAGCCCGGTTGGCATGCGGCCTGGGAAAGAAGGTCGGAAGAACCACCTCCTGATTGAGGTGAAAAGGTGAAACAACTTTAGGAAGAAACCTAGGGTGAGTCCGTAAGACTATCCTATTCCTGTAGAACCTAGTGTAAGGAGGATCAGACACTAACGCCTGCAGCTCACTCACTCGCCTAGCAGAGGTGAGATCTACCAGAAACAAAGTTTTCCAGGAGAGAAAACGGAGAGGGCAGGTAGCCATAGGTTCAAAAGGCGGACAAGTAAGCCGCTGCAACACCACATTCAAATCCCACTCAGGGGCCGGTGGACGCAAAGGAGGCTTCAGCAAAAGGAGGCCTCTGAGGAAACGAGCCACCAAAGGGTGGTTGGAAAGAGGCCTGCCGTGCACCGGGGAGTGGTGTGCTGAGAGAGCACTAAGGTGAACTCTGACAGAGTTAAACTTAAGGCCCAGATTGGAGAGGTAAAGCAAATATTGCAACACTACCGCTACCAAGCACGAGAAGGGATTCTTGCTGTGCTGAGCACACCAGGCGGAAAATCTACGCCACTTAAGAGCGTAGGATTTCCTGGTGGATTGCCGTCTAGAAGCTAAGACGACATCTTCCACCTCTCGAGGCAGTTGTAGGGGAGCCAGGACTACCCTTTCAGCAGCCAGGCCATCAGATGAAGGGACTGGAGGTCGGGGTGCAAGAGAATCCCCTGATCCTGAGACAGGAGATCCTGTTGAAACCCCAGAGGAAGAGGGTTGTCCACCGCTAGCTGCATCAGAAGCGGGAACCACGGTTGCCTGGGCCACCTGGGGGCAATGAGAATCAATGAAGCCCCGTCCCTGAGGACTTTGAACAGCGTTCTGGACACTAGTGGTGTGGGAGGAAACGCATACAGTAGGCCTGTGGACGAGATCAGAAACGCATCCGCTGCTATTCTGAGGGGATGCGGTTGTCTGGAGCAAAATCTCGGGAGTTGCCGGTTCAGAGGACTGGCGAAAAGATCCATGGTGGGGAGTCCCCACCTGAGAAAGATCTGCTGAACCACCAATGGGTTCAATCTCCATTCGTGTGGTTGTAGGATCCTGCTCAGTCTGTCTGCCAGGTAATTTTCCTGACCTGGGAGGTAGACAGCCTTGAGAAAGATCCCGTGATGGACAGCCCAAGAGCACAGCCATTGAGCCTCCTGACAAAGAAGGGAGGAGCCTGTGCCTCCTTGTTTGTTCACATAGAACATGGCAACTTGATTGTCTGTCTGAACCAGTACAGACTGGTGAGAGGCGAGGTGGGAGAAGGCTCTCAGAGCTAGGCGGATCGCCCGTAGCTCCAGGAAGTTTATCTGTTGAGTAGCCTCCCAAGGGGTCCAGAGACCCTGAGTACATGTCCCTTGGCAATGTGCTCCCCAACCGAGAAGAGAAGCATCTGTTGTGAGCACTTGAGAAGGCGGAAGGGAGTGAAAAACCACTCCGAGCACCAGATTCGGAAGATGAAGCCACCATTGCAGAGAGGAGACCAGTAGGTCGGATATCTGCACAGAGTCCGCTAGGCTCCCTGTGGCTTGATGCCATTGAGTGCGAAGGCTCCACTGAGCAGGCCGCGTGTGTAGGCGGGCATTGGGGGTGACATGAACCGTGGAAGCCATATGGCCAAGTAATCTCAGGAATTGCCTGGCAGAGACCAGGGAATTTCTGCGAAACTGGCTGGCCAGATCCATTAGCCTGTGGGCCCTGTCCAGAGGCAGAAAAGCCTTTGCTTGAAGAGTGTTGAGCCTGGCCCCTATGAGCTCCAAGTTCTGGGACGGGAGCAAAGTGGACTTTGCGAAGTTTATGACAAACCCCAAGTGCTGAAGCAGAGCCACAGTGCGAAGGGTTGCCAGGTTGGCCTCCGGGGAAGATTGGCCCCTTATGAGCCAGTCGTCCAGGTACGGAAACACAAAAAGACCCTGAAGCCTCAGGTAGGCCGCCACCACTGCCAGGCACTTGGTGAACACCCTGGGAGTGGAGGACAGGCCAAAGGGCAGTACTCTGTACTGATAGTGGTTTCCTCCCACAACAAACCTGAGATATTGTCTGTGGTCCGGATGAATAAGGATGTGAGTATACCCATCCTTTAGATCTAAGGAGCAAAGCCGGTCTCCCTGCTGGAGGTAGGGCAGCAGGATTCCAAGGGTAAGCATCTTGAACTTTTCCCTCTCCAGGAACTTGTTGAGGTTTCGCAAGTCTAGGATGGGTCTGAGGCCTCCTGTTCTTTTTGGTACCAGAAAGTACCTGGAATAAAAGCCGTGACCTCTCAGGTGGTGGGGCATCGGTTCCACAGCCTGATCCTGTAGCAGACCTGCTAACTCCTGAAGGAGTAGGTCCCTGTGCAGAGGGGGTCTTGGAGGCTCCCCTGGAAAGTAGGAGGGAGGTACCTGGTGAAAATGGAGAAGATAGCCCTTTTGGACTATGTGAAGAACCCAGGCATCTGATGTGACTGCTGACCACCTGTGGGCAAAGTGGGCCAGCCGGCCTCCTGTGCTGAGAGAAGCCAGCTGAGGAGAAGAGGCTATGCTGTTTGAGTCAAAAAAACCCACCCTGCTGAGCAGGGGCCGGTGTTGGTGGCTTGGGGGCCTTCTTCCTAAGGGGCCCCTGACCCTGCCCCTTGGCCTGCTGACCCTGCTGGGGAGCTGTAGAGGCCTGATAATGAGGGTACTGTTTATAGGCAGATGACTTCCTCGGGTAAAAGGTCTTTTTTCCCGAGCCCTTCTTCTTCTGAGAAGGGGCAGAGGTTTTCCTGGAAAACCTAGTCCTGGTCAGAGTCTCGGTCTCGGGTTCTGCAGTCTTTTCAGCCATGGGCTTGCCAAAGAGGTTTTCACCTCGGCAGGGGACATTGACCAACTTGTCCTGGACCCATGGCTCGAGGTCGAATGACTGTAGCCAAGCCTGTCGGCGGGCACCGATGCCGGCCCTGGCTACTCAGGCTGAAGCCTCGAAGCCATCGTAGGCTGCTCGAGAGATAAACTTCGAGCACTCTCGAATACCGGTGGACAAGGCCTGGAACCTCTGCAAAGGTTCCTCGGAGAGACCAGCAGAGAACCCGGCAATCTCCTTTGCCATGTCTCGAAGGTACATGCCCATGTAGAGCTGGTATGTCTGGATAGGGCAAGCAAGCATAGAGCCCTGGAAACACTTCTTACCGAGGGCATCCAGGTTCCGGGCCTCCCGGCCGGGAGGCACCGAGGAGTGCATCTTCTGACTTTTCAGTCGATGCATGGCCGATTCCACAACCATGGAGTGGTGCGGTAATTATGCCTTTTGGAACCCGGGGCTCTTGCGGACTCAATAGATGGAATCGACCCGCTTGCTTAACACCGGCGTCGAGGCCGGGGTCTCCCACATGCGGAAGAGCAGCCGCTCCAGCATTGGAGGAACCGGAACAGTAAAGGCCTCCTTCGGGGGAGAGTCATACTGGAGGGCCTCGAGCTCGAGGCTCGAGGCTCCTCCTCGGGATCCGCGGGGAAGGCCAAGACCTTGGCCATATCCCGCACGAAGTCCGAGAACCGGGTATCCTCCGGTGGGGATCGTCTCCGAGGTTCAGACTCGGGCGAGTCCGATGAGACACACCGAGTCCGATGGGTGTCGGGTGACTCTTCGTCCTCCGTCTCCCAGCCCGACTCCTCGGAGGAGGAATCGAGCGGCTCCAGTCGGGCGGGCACCGATGCCCGACGCCCTGACACCGAGGGTATCGGCGTCGACGACCTCGGCCCCAAACGGGAGGTCGAGGGAGACCGTGGCCGAGGATCGACTCGAGCCCGCATGGACTCGAGGATCGGCTCGGCCTCCGGGGTCGACTTGGACGTCTAGGTCCTGGTGGTCGGGGCAGATGCACCGGTGAGACCGGCGATCAATGCCCGCTGCTGTTCCATGAAGGCAGCAAAGCTGCTCTCCAAGGCCGTCAACCTGAGTCCGAGCTCAGGAGACCCAGCAGCCCCCGACTCGGGACCCGACGGCGTCGGGCCTGACGTCGGCTCCCTCGGAGGAGAGTCAATGAGGACAACAGCACTTACGTGTCCAGGAGACTCCATCTCGACATGAGGATGCTTGGCAGGCCTCTCCGACTCCGAAGACCCGGGATGGCTATCGGGGCTATGCGACCTGGCCCTCGAGGAATCAGGAGCGTCCACCGATGCCGCCCTTGCGGGTTTCTTCTTCCTGCGATGTTCCCGCGAAGGAGACCCCCGCTCAGAGGAACCCCGATGCTGCTCGGGGCCGGAGTCCCGAGACATCGAGGCCTCTGACGAGGTCCGGGCCCGGCCGGACGCGGAGTCAGAAAAAATTCTATCCTTCTGGTGCTGCCGACTCCTCAATGCCGAGGACATTTTGCCACACGGACCACAGATCATCGGGTCATGATCGGGTCCGAGGCAACGGAGGCAGCAGTCATGTGTGTCGGTAAGAGACATAAGTTTCTTACACCGATCACATTTCTTAAACCCGCTGGTAGCCATCGGGGGAAAAAGGGCCCCTGCTAGGTCAAAAGACCGGGCTGCCAGGGAAAAAAGAAAAAAGACGCGAACGCCAGCCACAAAGGACATAAAACGAAAAAGAATGGAAAGGACTCGATACCGGCGTATCGGTCCGAGCAGGAAAAGGATCCGGCGTCGAACCGAAGAAAAAAGAAAAAAATAGAGAAAATCAACTTTTTCCTTGGGGAAAAACGAACTACGTCCGTCGGGCTCCGCGAAAAAAAGAAGACTGAGCAAGATGGCACCCTTGGGCGGGAAGTGGACCGCGCATGCGCGCTGCAATTCCCAAAGGCTTTCTTTGAAAGCTGGGGAAATGCTCCGCGCGAGGGCTCTGTTGGCGCCAACGTCACCCATATGTGAGGACTGACTTCCTGCTTGGTCCTGGAGAAATGGCCTTTATCCCCACCAGCCACAGACTGAGTGATTCGTAGGGGTATGCAGAGTCAAAAAAAAAAAAGTTCATGCTCATTTCAAATTAAGTTTTCCTGATTTGTGGGAAGTTTTTCATTTTCATTTGGGCTATTCATGTTTGTGTGCATGCCTTGTTTGTAAGCACAAAGTTAAAAAACACGCAATCAATAGTACGCTTGTTACTTTATATATGGGTATATACAAGCACAAGCGATTTGCACATGCTTTCACTTTTAAGGCGCCCCAATGAACTGAATAAGCATTCACAAATGCACACCCCTAGTAGATCCAATTTACTTCCTAGTTAGCGTAGTTACTCACCTGTAACAGGTATTCTCCGGGGACAGCACAAATCAGTCCTCACATATGGATGATATCGGAGCCGATGGAGCCCACATGGAAGCATCTTGCCAGCTTTCAAAGAAATCAAGCGTTCAATGTAACATAACATGGGAAATACATCCATCCAAAAACAATCGCTTATTTGAGCAAAAAATAGTTAAATCAACTATATCTAGCAACTACCTGGTGGTCTCAGAACTCTATAACTGCTGTCCCAAAGACTCAAAGGTCAAACTCAAAGGGACAGAAGCTAAATAACATCAACGACCCCCGTTGGTAGCTAACAGTAATATAGTGAAATAACCTGCCCCATATGCATCAGCACAACTTTCTTCTTTACTAATGACGACACTGGACCAGGTATAAAGCGTTCCTCTTCACACCGCTTAAAAACATGCTCAAACAAACTTATTCAAACCGATCCAAACTCCATAAACATCCCGACGCCTCTCCCCAGCGCCTCAGAGCGTTTCTCCTTAGAGGGTTCTTCAGGGGATTAACTGGATCACCTACAAACAAAACAAACATCGTGTATAACCCAAAACCAAACTTTCTAAAAACATTAATTAAAAACCCGTGGGTAAAGCTAAAATCAGCAGTTACTTACAGAAAACTGCTGCCCACGTCAAACACCATAGAATCTTGCCAGCTTCCAATCTTTCTCGGCTCATGAAAAGCTTAAACAAAAAGACGCCGCGCATGCGGACTAGCTACAGATAATCAGCTTAAATAACACAGACTCAAAAAGAGGCTCCACACAGCCCCATTCACAAAAAAAAAAAAACCTACAGAGGGAAGAACTCCTAGTATATACTTAAATCCTGAACAAACCACACTCTTATTAATCACTACTATACCCTACAGCCAATCAAACTCATTAATCGAAAGACAAGCAAACATACCCTCCAAACAGGAGCCTAATCATAAACAAGCCGCCCATTCTATCATACCATTCAAACCGTTCGGTATGACAGTATCTAGTTCATAAATCCAGCGCTGTTCATGCTGGATAAGCACCTGATCTTGAGTACGATTACCAAAACCATGGGTAACTTGCTCAATACAAAAACAGGTTAGCTGTTCAAATGTATGCCCACAATCAATACAGTGTTGGACAAGCGTGTGGACAAGTGTCTTTGTACACTAGTATCCCTCAAACAGCAGCTTTAGAAGTCGTTAGGGTAACGTTATCTACCAGAGGTGATCTATCTGATGAATCAATAGTATTCCTTATGAGATTGGCAGAGTTAGCTATTTTTGAGAATTACTTCTCTTTTGAAGGTCAATTATATAAGCAAACATCAGGTGTGGCCATGGGGGCGACCTGCGCCCCCTCTATAGCCAATTTTTATATGGCGGGTTTTGAGGAGCGATGGTTGAATGATTCTCCTTTTGCCTCTAATATTAAAACTTGGAGAAGGTTTATTGACGATGTCTTTTTACTTTGGCAAGGGTCTGAGACGTCCTTAATCGCGTTTTTTCAATGGATTAACCAATGCGATGACAACATTAAGTTTACCTATGTATACAATCAGAATGTGATAACATATTTGGATGTTTGTATTCGCAGGGGTAGGGGCCATTGGGAAACTTCTATCTTTAAGAAATCCACCGATAGGAATACCCTCCTCCATTATAAGAGTGCCCATCCGAGGCCACTTAAAGAGGGGCTTCCTTTTTCGCAATTTCTGCGTTTTCGCAGAAATTGCTCTAGTGATCAGGAGTTCAAATTACAGTCACAGCAGCTTAAGTTGAGTTTTTTGGAGAGAGGATATCCAGAGCAGGTAGTTAGGAGAGCGTACCGACGAGCACTGTACAATAATAGAGCTTTATTATTGTCCCCTACGTGTCGTGAGGTGGGAGGTGATATGGATACCATTAATTTAGTTACCAAATTTTCCCCTTTGAGCCGGGAGATACAGCGGAGTTTACGGGACCATAAGAATGTGTTATCTACTTTGCCTGGTATGGAGGGTAAGAAGTTGAGGTGCGTGTGGCAGAGGCACCGTAACTTGAAAGAATTTGTGAGCCCTACGATTTTACCTGTGTTGACCGGTTCGGCGGTAGGAAAGGGTCACAAACAATGTGGGTCATGCAATATCTGTGCAATTACTTCCGAGATGACGGTGTTCAGTTATCGTCATGTCAATTATGTTGTGTCCTCCTCTACTACGTGCAGCTCTGCAGGGGTGGTGTATGTGGTGAAATGCCCCTGCGAGCTCCTTTACATTGGTAAAACCACAAGGATATTTCGGACACGTATGAGGGAGCATCATAGCCAATTGCGCTGTAAAGTAGTATCAGCCCCGCTTGTCCAACACTGTATTGATTGTGGGCATACATTTGAACAGCTAACCTGTTTTTGTATTGAGCAAGTTACCCATGGTTTTGGTAATCGTACTCAAGATCAGGTGCTTATCCAGCATGAACAGCGCTGGATTTATGAACTAGATACTGTCATACCGAACGGTTTGAATGGTATGATAGAATGGGCGGCTTGTTTATGATTAGGCTCCTGTTTGGAGGGTATGTTTGCTTGTCTTTCGATTAATGAGTTTGATTGGCTGTAGGGTATAGTAGTGATTAATAAGAGTGTGGTTTGTTCAGGATTTAAGTATATACTAGGAGTTCTTCCCTCTGTAGTTTTTTTTGTGAATGGGGCTGTGTGGAGCCTCTTTTTGAGTCTGTGTTATTTAAGCTGATTATCTGTAGCTAGTCCGCATGCGCGGCGTCTTTTTGTTTAAGCTTTTCATGAGCCGAGAAAGATTGGAAGCTGGCAAGATTCTATGGTGTTTGACGTGGGCAGCAGTTTTCTGTAAGTAACTGCTGATTTTAGCTTTACCCACGGGTTTTTAATTAATGTTTTTAGAAAGTTTGGTTTTGGGTTATACACGATGTTTGTTTTGTTTGTAGGTGATCCAGTTAATCCCCTGAAGAACCCTCTAAGGAGAAACGCTCTGAGGCGCTGGGGAGAGGCGTCGGGATGTTTATGGAGTTTGGATCGGTTTGAATAAGTTTGTTTGAGCATGTTTTTAAGCGGTGTGAAGAGGAACGCTTTATACCTGGTCCAGTGTCATCATTTTAGTAAAGAAGAAAGTTGTGCTGATGCATATGGGGCAGGTTATTTCACTATATCACTGTTAGCTACCAACGGGGGTCGTTGATGTTATTTAGCTTCTGTCCCTTTGAGTTTGACCTTTGAGTCTTTGGGACAGCAGTTATAGAGTTCTGAGACCACCAGGTAGTTGCTAGATATAGTTGATTTAACTATTTTTTGCTCAAATAAGCGATTGTTTTTGGATGGATGTATTTCCCATGTTATGTTACATTGAACGCTTGATTTTTTGATACATATTGTATAGCGTTTACGAGCTGACCTATTTTTGCGAGCTTTCAAAGAAAGTCTTTGGGAGATGCACCACACAGGCATGGTCCCTTCTCTCCCAAGGGTACCATCTTGCCTCAGTCAAATGGCATAGTTGAGATGACCAAAGAAAAAAAATAAGGAAAATACCATAAGGGAGCAACTCCAAGGAGAGGAAGGAAGGTTGTAAGGACTGATTCCTGCTGTACCCGGAAAACACCTGTTGCAGGTAAGTAACTACACTTTCTCTGGGAACAAGCAGGAAGTCATTACTCACATATGGGACTCCCCAGCTACAGGCTACCGAGAACCTGTAAAAACACCATGGCAACCTATAAAGGGTGAGCTGTGATCAGCAGCAGTCGAATCCCTACTGAGAGACTCTCGCAAGACCCAAGTGTCCAGCAGAGAACCAGCACTCTGGTAGCCTGAACACAGAAGGGTCGGAGGGCAGGAGTTGCCTACAGCCCAAAGAGATTATGGAGTATGACCTGGCCGAAGGCACTGTCCCATCAGGACTCCCTCTCCAGGCAGTGGTGAGCTGCAAAAGTATGGAACGAAGACCAGGTGGCAGCCCTGCAGATTTCCATTACGGGGATGGAACACAGATTTGCCATGGAAGTAGCCATGGCCCTGATGCAGTGCGCCATGACCTTATTGTCCAGTGAGATCCCTACTTGCTCAAAAGCAAGGGTAATGCAGTCCGCCACCCAAGCAGACAGAGTTTGCTTAGTCACTAGGAGCCACAGACAGCTGGGGTCATAGGATACAAAAAGCTGTGGTGCTCTGTGGTGGCCCTGAGTCCATTGCAGTTAAGACAGGGCTCTCTTACAATCTAGAGTATGGAGAATGGTTTCTGCCCTACCAGCGTGAGGCCTCTGAGAAAGGTGGGGAGCATCACCTCCTGGTTGAGGTGGAATGGGGACACCATCTTCAGCAGAAACGTAGGGTGTGGGTGGAGCATCATCCTGGAACTCGCTGACTCTGCGAGCTGATATGAGTGCTACCAGGAAGGCGACCTTCCAGGAGAGGTACTGCAGGTGGCAGGTAGCCGGTGGCTTAAGTGAGCTTCGAGAGCACCACATTGAGATCCCACTCTGTTGCTGGAGGGAGGATGGGGGGTTTGGATAACATGAGGCCCCACAGGAATCAAGACACATGGGGCTGAGCCAAGAGGGACTTTCCCTCAACAGAATGATGATGTGCTGCGATGGTGGTCATGTGTACTCTGACCGAATTCAACTTTAGTACCACCTGTGACAGGTGGAGCAGGTACTGAAGTACCACTTGTACTGAGCAGGAGAACGGGTTTGCCCATCTTTCTGCGCACCACAATGAGAATTGGTGCCACTTGAAGGTGTACACACTTCTTGTGGAGGCCTTATGAGAGGCCAGAAGAATCTCTTCCACATCCTGTAGGAGGTTAAAGAGAGCTAACACTACCCTTTCAGCAGCCAAGCCATGAGTGATAGGGACCCCAGGATGAAGTGTAGGAGAGAGCCCTGCTCCTGTGAAAATAGCCCTGAGCTTGGTCCAGGGGAATCGGCAATGCCGCCAATAAGAAGAGCAGTGGGAACCAGGACTGCCTGGGCCACCAAGGAGCTACCAGAATTAATGATGCTCTGTTGCACTGGACCTTGAATAGGGTCTTGACGACCAGCGGTGTTGGTGGGAAGGCATACAGAAAGCCTTCCATCCATGGGATGAGGAACGCATCCGCTGCCACCCAGGTGGGAACAGAATCAGGGCAACATCATGTTGTTTGACTGGCGAACAGGTCCATCGAGGGGATGCCCCACAGAAAAAACAGCTGGGAGGCTAGTATTGGATCCATGTGCCACTCGTGCGGCTGGAGGACTCTGCTCAGTTTGTAAGCCAGGGCATTGTCCTGGCCCAGGAGATAAACCGCCCTTAGGAGCAGAGGGCTACCGCCTCCTGGCAGAGGAGGTACGACCCTGTTCCCCCTTATTTGTTCATGTAGAACATTGCGACCTGGTTGTCGGTCTGGATCAGCACTGAGTAGTCCTGCAACTGGTGGTGGAAGGCTCAGAGAACCAGGAATATCGTCCGGAGCTCTAGCAGGTTGATATGCATCGAGGATTCCCTCTGGGACCAACCGCCTTGCATCTGGAGGCCCTCGCAATGTGCTCCCCGGACCATTAGGGAGGTGTCCGTGGTGAGAACCTTTTGGGGGGTGGGTGCCTGGAATGGCATCCCGGCCTGAAGGTGATGTGGAATCTGCCACCATCCAAGAGAGTCCGCCAGCTGAAGGGTCACTTTCACCCTGTCCCTGAGCCTGCCTGTGGCTTGTGTCCACTGAGAGTTGAGGCACCACTGGGCATATGGGGGCATGTGAACCATGGAGGTCATATGTCCCAACAGGCAGAGAGGCACTTTGTGAAGACCCTTGGAGATGAGGCCAGATCAAAGGGCAGCATCTTGTATTGGAAGTGCCCCCCACCACAAAGCTAGAAGTATTTTCTGTGGTTGGGATGAATTAGGATGTGCATGTAGGCATCCTTTAGGTCTAAAGGAGCATAGCCAATCTCCCTGCTGGAGGAATGGCAACAGTGTCCCAAGGGAGAGCATCTTGAACTTCTCCCTGACCAGAAATCTGTTGAGCTTTCACAGGTCCAGGATGGGCCTGAGGTCCCTTGTCTTCTTGGGGATGAGGAAATATATGGAGTATAAGCCTGTGCACCAGAGATGTTTCAGCACTGGCTCTACTGCCTTGTCCTGGATTAGGCCTGCTAGCTTGGTGAGCAGCAGGGTCTGGTGCAGGAGAGGTCTGGTGGGCTCTCCTCGGAAGTACGAGGGTGGCGCCCGCTGTAGATGGAGGAAGTAGCCCTCCTTGACTACTTGTAGCACCCAAGTATTGGAGGTGATGGCTGTCCACCTGTGGGCAAGCAGGGCTAGGTGCCCCACTGTGGGCTGCAGAGAACTTCCTGGGGGTGAGGAGGTCATTCCCAGGAAGTCAAAAGCTCCTCCCGGGCCGGGCTGGGACCGGCACTTGGGACTTCAGGGCCTTTTGAGGGGCTGAGAAAGCCTGGAAATGCGTGGTACCATCAAAGCCTCCTTTCTTCCTCGGGAAGAAGGGCTTCTTCCCGGGGCTTTTTTTCAGGGTTGCACAGTGGTCTTCTTTGAGAGTCTGGTTCTCATCAGGAACTTGATTTCTATCTCTGCATCCTTGTCTGCCATGGGTTTCCACAAATAGATTCTCTCCTATGCAGGGGACATCAATCAGTTTATCCTGCACCCACTGCTCTAAGTCAGACGACTGCAGCCATGCTTGGTGTCATGCCCCGATGCCTGCGACGGCCACCCTGGCCGAAGACTCGAAGCCATCGTAGACTGCTCGACACAAAGACTTCAAGCACTCTTTCACCGCCGAGGTCAGGGTCTTAAACCTCTGTAGGGATTCCCAATCGAGACCTGCTGAAAATCCACCGAGCTCCTTCGACAGTTCCTTCAGGTACATGTTGATATAGTGCTGATAGGACTAGATCCGGTAAGTTAGCATCAAGTCCTGAAAGGCCTTCTGGCCGAGTGTGTCGAGGGTTCAGGCCTCCCTGCTGGGTGACACCACAACATATGAGCTTTTTGACTTTTGAGCCAATGCATAGCTGATTCCATGACCATTGAGTTGTGGGGAAGCTGGGTCTTTTGGAACCCAGGGCTTTGGCATACCCGGTACATGGCATCAAGGTGCCTACTGACAACTGGTACTGATGCAGGTGTTTCCCACATCCAGAGGTGGCGGTGGTCCAGGATCGGGGGCATCGGTACCATAAGGGTTTCCTTAGAGAGTGCCTCAAATTGGAGCATCTCCAATTCCTCGGTGCACGAATACTCTTCAGCCTCGGTCTCGATAATGAAAGCCTTGGCCATGTCTCACACAAAATCAAGGAAAGCAACATTCTCAGGCGGGGAACAGCATCAGGGCATCGGAGGAGACGGGCCTGAGGACACGTCTCTATGTCGCCTCATGTCCAGGGACTCTTCATCCTTGAAGACAGACTGAGTCCGATGCCGCACGATTACCTCTATCGAGGTCCGCTCCAGGTGGTCCGTGACCTCCGATGGATCTGCGATCCAAGCTGCAGGTGCTCGCTGGGGAGGACCAGTGCCCCGAGGATCAGGGCCAGGACCTTTGTCTGGTGCTAGGGCCGGTGGCACTCAAGGACCAGTTTGACGTCTGGGGAAACCCTCGATGTTGAGGGTCCCATTGTCGGGGAGGATGAACTGGACAAGCCGGATGTAAACGCTTGCTGCATGGCCACAAGGACAGATATACTGCTCTCTAAGGCTGCCATTCTGGTCTTCATACAAGTTGATTCTGCAACTTTCGACATGGGCACTGAGGACTTCGGGACCTGCATCAATACTGTCGAGGGGGAGTCCTCGATGAGAATGGCCTTGGAGGTCCAAGGCCAATCAGTGGGTGCCGATGACTCCTTACAGGGCAGCTTAGAAGGCTGCTCCTGCTCTGACTCCTTGGACTCACGCCTAGGACTAGGGCACCTTGGATGGGATTTCCCCTTCTTCCTGGACTGGTACTCTGAGGCGGTCTTCAAAGGTTTCTTCTTTTTGCGCTCCACACCTCTGGGGATTTCTGCTTGGAGGAACCATGGCTGCAAAACTCCAAAGAGCCTCTGGCTTCATGGGGCATCGAGATATTACTACTACTACTTAGCATTTATATAGCGCTACCAATCGTACACAGCACCATACAGCATAGACATCTAAGAGACAATCCCTGCTCATCAGAGCTTACAATTTATTTAAGACAACACACAAAACACGGGAGGTGTAGGCAGGGGTTGAACAAGGGAGAGAAAGGAAGATCAGGTGAGTCAAGATCTAAAAGCAGCAGGGGGCCCTGGAGTGTGGTGTCACCGGATACTCCGGCGCGGAGTTGGACTTCTGCTAATGACGGCTCTTTAAGGCTTTTGAGGTTATAATTCTGCAAAGTTTGCAGTCGGAGTCGTTATGCTCTGGGCAGAAGCTCCAGAGGCAGCAGTCATGCGGGTCAGTGAGCGACATCATTTTGCCACACCGGTCGCACTTCTTGAAGCCATTGGAGGCCATCAGAAACAGGGGGTCCTCGCCACCCAGCGGGGTCCGAGGTCTTCAGCTGAAAAAGAGTGTGAATGCCAGTCGAGGGATACCTGGATGAAAAAAGAGAAAATGAATTAACCCGAGGATCGACACCAAGGCGAGCTGGCTCAGGGGCGGAAAGGAACTGGTATCCAAACTGGACAAAATGTAACAAAAAAAATCAATCATTCTTTTTCCAGGGGAAACTGGACAACATCTGGAGGGTTGCACGGAAAAAAGGAGACTGAAGCAAGATGGCACCCTTGGGTGGAAAGGGGACCACTCATGCGTAGTACATCTCCCAAAGGCTTTCTTTGAAAGCTGGGGAATATGCTTCCACGCGGGCTCTGTTGGCGCCGACTTCACCCATATGTGAGGACTGATTTCCTGCTTGTTCCTGGAGAACACTTCATTAAGATAAACTCATGTGTCTCCAAAGATACCATGTACACAAGAACTACTTTATTTTTTCTGGTTAGTAATCATAGCCAAATTTAAGATGGCCACTAAAGGCTCACAAGACATTAGGTATTACTAAGACAAACTACTGAACTAGCAAATGAAGCGATAACCTGAAGCACATCCTGAAAAATGTGCATGATTAGGAATATGTTGCTACCTGCACATAACTAGGCTTATGTCCTAAAGCCTGAGATCAGTGGTCATATAATATAAAGCATGTTTTTATTTATATTGCATAATAGAGTTCCCATTGAAAAAATATGTTATTTGCTATACACGCCACAGTATATTCCTATTGTAAGTAAATATATATAACATATGAACATTTATTCTACAAAACAAAATAATTTCACACCTTTAACTGCTGTACAAAATGAGCTCCCACAGATATTCCAGAGTTAGGATTTCCCAAGATAATTTCAAATTGATCTTCCAAAGCTAGCCTTCCTCTCACATGACAGAGACGTTCATAAGCCACAGCAGCTAGTGAAATACATGGAATCCGTAACAAGACCATGACGCCATGACCACTTGAGCACTGTTTTGGGGAGTTGATAAGGTTCTGAATGATTTCCAGAGTTTCAACTGAAGTGTAGTTCTTCATTTGGGAGAGACCACATACTGCCATCATAGCTGCTGAATAGTGCTGTATGAGAACAAATGTCCTTATCACTGCACTGTGAAGTTTGGGAAACCTGCAGTGAAAGAGTAAATGTAACTCTTTGAGAAATGAAGTGGTTGTGGAAAATGTTTTAGCATCACTTAATTCTAAATTTTGTGAGAATATATGTTTTGTTTAATATACTCAAGACAAGATATATATAAGGAGGGAACTATTCACCAAGCCAATCAGTGGTAAAGTTATTTGAATAAAGTTATTTTTTAATGTTAACTAAATATACAGTGGAACTTATCCAGATTGATCTATTGCTAAATATATCCAGTTAACGTTATAAAGATAGCTTTATCTGGTTGACTTTAGGACAGTCCTATCTGCTTAACTTTATCCAACCAAGGATGAATGTGAGCACTGAACAGATAAAACTCTGCCATGCCCTAGGAACGCCCCCAAACCCACATCTTTTTATTTGGCTCTTTTTTTTTTGCCCAATGAGTTGGCCAGACAAAATTTAACCAGATGAGATGAAAGGGATATTCAAATATCATATTTTGTTCAGCCAACTTCAAAACTTATTAGACCCTTGGTATTCACTCACAGTCATTGATGGCTGCCAACAAGTCAGGTTTTCAGGATAGCACTAATGAATATGCAGGAGAAAGATTTGCATACAATGGAGGTAGTAGATATGTAAACCTCTCTCATGCATATTAGGGATATCTTGAAAACCTGACCCAATAGCGGCCCTTGAGGACCGGGAGTGAAAATCAAGGATACTCTTTGATCTCAAGGTACTTAACATCTGTTTGCTAATTCAAGTTTCTGACATTGCTAGTTATCACTAACATATTTTCATCTTTAGTCATGTGTTCTAGTTCAGAAAATGGGCATCTCCAGGAACAAGCAGGAATGTAGTCATCACATATGGGTATCGTCGGTACCGACGGAGCCTGCGCGGGAACGCTGCCCAGCGTCCAATTAGAAAGCTTTTGGGAGAATCCCACAGCGCCTGCGTGCTGCCTTCCCCAAATGCCTCTCTCCAGTTCTTCGTTTTCCGCGGAGCCAGCAGGTCGTGTTCCTGTCACCGCAGAAAATTTTCCTTCTTTTTTGTGGTCGCGTTTGCCTTCCTCAACACTTTACTGGTACTGCCGGTTTTTTCTTTCTTCTTTCTTTTCTTAAAAAAAAAAAAAATTCTTAGTACTTTTTTTCCCATTTTTTCCAGGTGCACGCGCCATTTTGGGCCTTAGGCCCAAGATTTTTTCCACAATGGAAAAACCCTCTTCGGGTTTTAAAAAGTGCACCAAGTGTGGCGGTACCATCTCCGTCACCGATACCCATGAGTGGTGTCTGAAATGTTTAGGTCCTGACCATTCTATCTCGGAATGTATGGCCTGTGCCATGATGTCCAAGAGAGGTCGACAGAACCGAGCTGCCAAGCTCAGTACCCTGTTTCCCACTGATGCAGCTTCGGTGGCATCAACGTCTTCCAGGGCTTCGTCTTCCTCCCGTGGATCTCAGGTAACTAAACACAAGTCTAGCTGGTCCTCAAATGATAGATCTCCTTCTAAGCATTGAGATGCCTCTGGTGTTGCCCTTGAGGATTCTGCACCGGCAAAATTGCCTCGGCGGGAGGCTTCGGCTTCCAAAGCATTATCGGGGCTCCAGGACGTTCTCGAGGCCTCAACCTCGGCAGAACTACTGGCGCCATGCTCTGGGGTACCGGCAATCTTTTCCGGTACCGACATCCAGTTATCGGCAGCGTCGATAGACCAGAGAGTCCTGGCTATTGAGCGCAGTCTGGCGGCTCTCCTCGCGGCATCGACGCCCTCGGAACCACGTCAGACATTTCAACCAGTACCGGCACCGGTACCGATAGCATCGAAATCGGTGTCTGCATTGCCGGCACCCAGTCATCCGATGCCTTCTGGTACCGATACTCCGGTGCCGATTATTCCCGGTACCGAGTTCAGTCGGTACGGGTATTGGGCTCTTCAAGAGCACCCGGACAGGCAGTACTTCGAGTCCTCAGAAGAATCTGAGGATTCTGATAGTTCTGTCGATGCAGGAATGCTTCTCCCAGAGGAGCCCTCCTCCCCTAAGTGCAGGATGTCTCCTCCAGAAGATATTTCCTTTCAGGATTTTATCAGGGAGGTGGTTCGGGGTCTCTCCATTACTGTGGCCCCTGAAACAGAGCCCAGAGCAAAGGAGTTGGAAATTTTACAATATCCCAAAACTCCTAAGGAGGCAGCTACCTTGCCCATCCATGAGATCTTGCATGATCTCATGTTAAGAATGTGGGAGACACCTCTTACCACCTCCCCTCATTCTCGTAGGCTGGATACTCTGTATAGAGTCCCTCCTTGTCCTGGTTTCCAAAAAACTCAGCTTCCTCACCACTCTATTGTAGTGGAATCAGCTATGAGAAGGATGAATAGTGCAAAGAGACATGCCTCTAATCCTCCAGGACGTGAGTGCAGAACTTTGGATGCTTTTGGACGTCGTGTCTTCCAAGCTTCCATGCTTTCTGCCAGGATCAGTTCCTATAGTCCATACATGGGAATGTTCCTAAAGGAAGTCACAGGTGATTTAGAGGCTTTGAGTCCTCTTCTGCCTGAGGATAGAAGGCAGGATTTTCTCACATTGGTCAAACATGACCAAGATGTTTCTAAATTTGTCAACCATGCAGCTTTTGACTGTTTTGAGTGCATAAGCAGAACCTCTGCCATTGCCATAGGTGCACGTAGGATTGCTTGGCTCCAGGCATCTGATCTGGAGCTCTGGGTACAAGACAAACTGGGAAATATCCCTTGTACTGGTGAGAACCTGTTTGGCAAAGATTGGCAAGAAAAGGCCAATGAGTTCGATGCTGACAACTCCACCTTGGATAGGTTATCCAAGTCCACAGCTGATTCTGCTAGAAAGAAATCTTTCAAGAAACCATTCTTTTCTAAAAAGAAAAGATATTATCCTGCTTATTCTCAGCAGGGACGTTCTGCAGATCAGCTTGTCAGGAAAGCGTAGTTACTCACCTGTAACAGGTGTTCTCCAGGAGCAGCAGGAATCAGTCCTCACTTATGGGTGACGTCGGCGCCGACGGAGCCCTCGCGGAGCAATTTTCCCCAGCTTTCAAAGAAAGCCTTTGGGAATTGCAGCGCGCATGCGCGGTCGTCTTCCCGCCCGAAGGTGCCATCTTAGCCAGTCAGATGACATAGCTAAAAAGACAGCATAAAAATTTGCAAAAAGAACATAAGCAGACGATTGCAACTCCAAGGGGAGGAGGGAGGGTAGTGAGGACTGATTCCTGCTGCTCCTGGAGAACACCTGTTACAGGTGAGTAACTACGCTTTCTCCAGGACCAAGCAGGAAGTCAGTCCTCACTTATGGGACTCCCAAGCTCAAGGCTACCGGAGACCCTAAGCACAAAAATGAGCTCCCTCTAGCTCAGCAGCACAGAAGGAAAGAATCTTCGCTGAATTAACACCCACCGGTAGCCCACATCCGGGATGGAGGGTAGGAGTTGCTCAGACCTCAAAGAGATTACGGAGGACTGCCTGTCCGAAAGCACTGTCCCTGCGGGACTCCCTCTCGAGACAGTAATGGACCGCAAAAGTCTGGCTCGAAGACCAAGTAGCGGCCCGGCAGATGTCTGCCAGCGGAACAGAGCGGAGGTAAGCCACTGACGTAGCCTTTGCCCGAACGCAATGAGCCGTGACTCGACTTTCTAAGGAGAGTCCGGCTGCCCCATAAGCCCAAGAGATACAGTCCGCGACCCAGATGGACAGAGTACGCTTGGAGACCGGGAGCCCCAATTTATTGGGGTCAAAAGATACAAAAAGCTGAGCAGCTTTACGGTGCTCCCGCGTACGGTCAAGGTAGAAGTTCAAAGCTCTTCTACAGTCCAGGGTATGGAGGACCGTTTCAGCTCGGCAGGAGTGTGGTCTGGGAAAGAAGGTTGGAAGTACCACCTCCTGATTGATGTGAAAAGGGGAGACCACTTTTGGAAGAAATTTTGGGTGAGTCCGTAGGACTACCCTATTTTTGTAGAACCGAGTGTAAGGGGGATCAGACACGAGGGCCTGCAATTCACTTACGCGTCTGGCGGAAGTGAGGGCTATCAAGAACAGTGTTTTCCAAGACAGAAAACGGAGAGAACAGGTAGCCATAGGTTCAAAAGGCGGACAGGTGATCCGCTGCAAAACCACATTCAGGTCCCAGTCAGGCGCTGGCGGGCGCAGAGGTGGTTTAAGTAGAAGGAGACCTCGGAGAAACCTCGCTACGAGAGGGTCGCTGGAGAGAGGTCTACCGTCCACCGGCACATGATGTGCTGAAAGAGCACTGAGGTGAACTTTGACGGAGTTGGACTTAAGTCCCAGATTAGAGAGGTGTAGCAAGTACTGCAAGATCACCGACACCGGGCAGGAGAAGGGATCCTGAGACTGTTGGGCACACCAGACGGCAAAGCGACGCCATTTAAGGGCGTAGCATTTGCGGGTAGAAGGCCGTCGCGAAGCTAAGACGACCTCCTCCACCTCTGCCGGCAGGAGAAGGGGAGCAAGGACTACCCTCTCAGCAGCCAGGCCATGAGGTTGAGAGACCTGAGGTTGGGGTGCAGGAGGGACCCCTGATCCTGAGTGAGGAGATCCGGTTGTACCCCCAGAGGGATTGGATCCTCCACCGCCAGTTGCAGCAGGAGCGGAAACCACGGCTGCCTGGGCCAGCGAGGGGCCACCAGGATCATGAAGGCTTTGTCTCGGAGAACCTTGAAAAGAGTCCGAGAGACTAGCGGGATGGGAGGGAACGCATACAGAAGGCTCCCCGACCATGAGATCAGAAAGGCGTCCGCCGCAACCCGAAGGGGGTGTGGCAGACGAGAGCAGAAGCGAGGAAGCCGCCGGTTGCGAGGACTGGCAAAGAGATCCATTGTGGGGAGGCCCCACTTGAGGAAGAGCTTCTGAACTACCAAGGGATCCAGACGCCACTCGTGCGGCTGGAGGACCCTGCTGAGTTTGTCCGCAAGGCAATTGTCTCGGCCCGGGAGATAAACTGCCTTGAGGAGAATGCCGTGACTGACGGCCCAAGAGCAGAGTTTCTGAGCCTCCCGGCAGAGGAGAAAGGAGCCCGTGCCCCCCTGTTTGTTCACGTAGAACATGGCAACTTGATTGTCCGTCTGGACAAGGACGGACTGTTGGGAAGTCAGGTGGGAGAAGGCCCGGAGGGCTAGGCGGATCGCCCGGAGCTCCAGGAAGTTGATCTGCTGAGCAGACTCCCACGTGGTCCAGAGGCCCTGAGTACGCGCCTCTTGGCAATGCGCTCCCCAGCCTAGGAGGGATGCATCGGTGGTCAGCACCCGGGTCGGCTGAGGTGACTGGAAGGGCATACCGAATGTCAGGTTCGGCTGCCGGAGCCACCACCGGAGAGACGAGATCAGCGGCTCGGAAACGCGCACTAGGTCTGCGAGGCCGCCCGTGGCCTGTTGCCACTGCCGGCGGAGACACCATTGAGCAGACCGCATATTCAGGCGGGCATTGGGGGTCACATGGACAGTGGAAGCCATATGGCCGAGCAGTCTCAGGAAGCGCCTGGCGGAGACCAGGGGCTGGCTGCGAAAGCGGTCGGCTAGGTCCATGAGCCGCTGAGCCCTGTCGAGCGGTAGATACGCTCGCGCCTGAGGAGTGTGCAGCCTTGCGCCGATGAACTCGAGATCCTGTGAGGGGAGCAAAGTGGACTTTGCGAAGTTTATGACAAAGCCCAAGTGCTGCAGCAGAGCCACCGTGCGACACGTGGCGTTGGTGACCTCCCGAGCGGACGCTGCTCTGATGAGCCAGTCGTCGAGGTACGGAAAGACATAGAGGCCGTGAAGCCGGAGATGGGCCGCCACGACCGCGAGACATTTTGTGAAGACTCGCGGTGCGGAGGACAGGCCAAAGGGCAGTACTCTGTACTGGTAATGATTTCCCGCCACCACAAACCTGAGGTATTGGCGGTGGCTTGGGTGGATGAGGATGTGCGTGTAGGCATCCTTTAGATCCAAGGAGCATAGCCAATCTCCCTGCTGGAGGTAGGGCAGAAGGATTCCAAGGGTAAGCATTTTGAACTTCTCCCGCACAAGGAACTTGTTGAGGTTGCGCAAGTCCAGGATGGGTCTGAGGCCCCCTGTTCTCTTTGGTATCAGAAAATACCTTGAATAGAAGCCTTGACCTCTCAGGTGGTGTGGCACCGGTTCCACCGCCTGATCCTGCAGAAGACCTGCTAACTCCTGAAGGAGCAACGCCCTGTGCAGAGTGGGGCGCGGAGGCTCCCCCGGAAAATAGGAGGGAGGGACCTGATGGAAGTGGAGAAGGTAGCCTTCTCGCACGACCTGAAGCACCCAGGCATCTGCGGTGATGCTGGACCACCTGTGGGCGAAGTGAACCAGCCGGCCTCCGGTGCTGGGGGGGACCAGCGGGGGGGGAGAGGCTATGCTGAGCGAGTCAAAAACCCCCACCCTGCGGAGCAGGGGCTGGTGGTGCAGGCTTGGGGGCCTGCTGCCTACGGGACCCGTTACCCCGTCCCTTGGCCTGCTGGCCCTGTTGGGGAGCTGCAGGGGCCTGATAATGGGGGTATTGTTTGTAGGCAGCCGCCTTCCTCGGGTAAAAGGACTTTTTCCCCGAGCCCTTCTTTTTCTGGGAAGGGGCGGAGGTCTTCCTAGAAAGCCTGGTCCTGGTGAGAGTCTCAGTCTCAATTTGTGCAGCCTTTTCCGCCATGGGCTTGCCAAAGAGGTTTTCGCCTCGGCAGGGGACATCGACCAACTTGTCCTGTACCCAGGGCTCAAGGTCTGACGACTGAAGCCAAGCCTGTCGGCGGGCACCGATGCCGGCTGCGGCCACTCGAGCCGAGGCTTCAAAGCCATCATAGGCTGCTCGGGACATGAACTTAGAGCATTCCCGAATGCCGGTGGACAAGGCTAGGAACCTCCGCAAGGGCTCCTCGGAGAGACCAGCGGAGAATCCGGCTAGCTCTTTAGCCAGATCCCGGAGATACATGCCCATGTATAGCTGGTAAGTCTGGACACGACATGCGAGCATAGAGCCCTGGAAGCACTTCTTGCCAAGGCCATCCAGGTTACGGGCCTCCCTGCCAGGAGGCACCAAGGAGTGCATCTTCTGGCTCTTAAGACGATGCATGGCCGATTCCACTACCATGGAATGGTGTGGCAGCTGTGCCTTTTGAAAGCCAGGGCTCTTGCGGACCCGATAGATAGAATCGACCCGCTTGCTCAGGACCTGCGAGGAGGCCGGACTCTCCCACATGCGGAAGAGTAGTCGTTCCAGCATAGGAGGAACCGGCACAGTAAAGTGTTCCCTCGCGGGAGAGTCATACTGGAGGGCGTCGAGCTCTTCGGCTCGAGGCTCCTCCTCGGGATCCGCAGGGAAGGCCAAAGCCTTGGCCATATCCCTAACGAAGTCCGAGAACCGGGCATCCTCCGGGGGGGACTGCTTCCGAGGCTCGGACTCCGGTGAGTCCGAGGGGACACACCGAGTCCGGAAAGAATCAGGTGACTCTTTCTCCTCAGACTCCCAGACCGACTCCGACGAGGACTCGGTGGGGTCGGCCCGGGCAGGGTGCGGCGCCAGCCGCCCCGACGCCGAGGGAGTCGGCGTCGGCGACCTCGGTCCCGAACGGGAGGCCGAGGGCGACCTCGACCGAGGATCGACTCGAGTTCGCATCGACTCGAGGATCGGCTCGGTCTCCGGGGTCGACTTGGACGTCGACGTCCCGGCGGTCGGGGCAGCGACGCCAGCGAAGCCAGCGAGCAGTGCCCTCTGCTGGTCCATGAAGGCAGACAGTCTGCTCTCCAAGGCCGTCAACCTGAGTCCGAGCTCAGGTGACCCAGCAGCCCCCGACTCGGGCCCCGACGGCGTCGGGCCCGACGTCGGCTGTCGCGGAGGCGAGTCCAGAAGGACCACAGGACTTACCCGGGCAGGCATCTCCGACTCCAGGCGAGGTCGCTTCGGGATGTGTTCCTTCTCCAAGGACCCGGGGCGGCTGTCGGGGCTATGCGACCTGGCCCTCGCGGAGCCAGGAGCGTCCACCGACGCCGCCCTCGCGGGTTTTTCCTTCCGACGATGGTCCCCGGAGGGAGAACCCCGGTCGGAGGAGCTCCGGCGACGGTCCGAGCTGGAGCCTTTCGACACGGAGGCCTCCGACGAGGTCCGGGTACGGCTGGGGTCAGCGAAGATTCTCTCACGCTGATGCCGCCGACTTCTCAACGCCTTTGAGGACAGTTTGCTGCAGGGCCCACAGATCAGTTCCTCATGATCCGGGCCCAGGCAGCGGAGGCAAAAGTCGTGTGTGTCGGTTAGTGACATATTTCGGTCACACCGACCACACCGCTTAAACCCACTGGCAGCCATCGGGGGAAAAAGGGCCCCTGCGAGGTCAAAAGACCGGGCTGCCAGGGAAAACGAAAACGAAAGCTGACTAAGTCAGAAAAACCGAAAAAAAGTAAGAGGACTCGAGACCGGCGTCGCGAGTCCGGGCGGGAAAACGATCGGCGTCGAACCGAAAGAAAAAAGGATAAAATAAAGAAGAAAATCAACTTTTTCGCGGGGACAAGACGGGGACGTCTGGAGGGCTCCGCGGAAAAAAGAAGACTGGCTAAGATGGCACCTTCGGGCGGGAAGACGACCGCGCATGCGCGCTGCAATTCCCAAAGGCTTTCTTTGAAAGCTGGGGAAAATTGCTCCGCGAGGGCTCCGTCGGCGCCGACGTCACCCATAAGTGAGGACTGACTTCCTGCTTGGTCCTGGAGAAAGGTCAGCAACCATCCAAACAAAGAAAACCAAAGACTGCTCAGCCTCAGCCGTCCCAGCCTCCACAAGGCCTTTGACTTTCAGCTAGAGAACTTAGCCTTCCTTGCTCTCGTTGGACCAGAGCCTTCCACCATTCCAGGGAGGTTGTGTCACTTTGCCCCCAGGTGGGGGCAGGTAACAGCAGAGCACTGGACACTCTCCATCATAAAAGAATGGTACAAGCTTCATTTTTCCAGCATGCCCCCTCCCACAATGATAAGGCAGTTCAATTCTCCGACCTCTCTCATCAACCTGTTAGGTCAGGAGGTCGCTATGCTTCTTACCCAAGGGGCAATAGAAGAAGTACCCATCCATCAGAAGGGTACAGGGTTTTACACCCCTTATTTCCTTATCCCAAAGAAAACAGGGGGATACAGACCTATCTTGGACCTCAGAGAATTGAACAAATTCCTTGTCAAAGAGAAATTCAAGATGATTTCTCTCAGAACTCTGCTGCCATACCTTCAGAGTCAGGATTGGCTTTGTTCTCTAGATCTCAAGGATGCGTACACCCATGTTCTCATCCATCCAACTCACAGAAGATTCCTTCAGTTCCTTTTTCAAGGAAAGCACTACCAATACAGGGTGCTTCCTTTTGGCCTGGCCTCAGCACCAAGGGTGTTCACGAAATGCATGGCTGTGGTAGCAGCATTTCTCCGCACTCTAGGGATATTCGTCTTCCACTACTTAGACGACTGGCTCATTCGAGCCCCAACAGAGTCAGAGGCCAGGACTTCTCTATCCTGCATAATGCGTATCCTTCAGTATTTGGGTCTGGTAATAAACATCCCAAAATCTAGTCTAACTCCCACTCAGTCTTTAGAGTTCATAGGAGCTTTGCTGGATACCAGAAAGGCAAGGGCCTATCTCCCCCAGGCCCGTTGCCTTCACATGGTGCAGTTAGATTCTCAAGCAGTGCTAAAGCCTCATCTCACTGCCCGAGAAATGCAACAGCTACTAGGCCACATGGCATCTACTGTGCATGTGGTTCCCTATGCTCGCCTCCATATGAGGGCAGCCCAGTGGACTTTATCCACTCAATGGAGCCAGGCATCAGGATGCCGGTCAGACAAAATAGCAAACACAAGTCGCCTTATTTTGTCCCTCCAGTGGTGGAAGTCCACTCAAAACCTATTGCTGGCTCCCCTTTTCAACAACCCTTACCCCAGGCAACTCTCACAACAGATGCTTCTCCGATGGGTTGGGGAGCTCATCTGCAAGACCTCTCCACCCAACGCACCTGGTCTCCACAGGAGACTCATCTACATATCAATCTCGTGGAGCTCAGAGCAATCTTCCTTGCTCTTCGAGTGTTCCACACCCTGCTCAGCTACAAGACAGTCCTCATTCATACGGACAATCAAGTAGCCATGTTCTACGTGAACAAGCAGGGGGGGAACAGGCTCTCTGTCGCTTTGCAACGAAGCTTTGCGACTATGGGCCCTCGCCAGAGAGCATCAGATTCATCTCCTGGCAGTGTATCTTCCAGGCAAACAAAACTGTCGGGCAGACAGACTCAGTCGAGTTCTGCTTCTACACGAGTGGTCTCTGCATGCAGACCACGTGGCAAAGATTTTTCAAATTTGGGGAACTCCGGACATAGAC
The DNA here is from genome assembly GCA_033557465.1 of Ichthyophis bannanicus. NCBI lineage: Eukaryota > Metazoa > Chordata > Amphibia > Gymnophiona > Ichthyophiidae > Ichthyophis > Ichthyophis bannanicus. The sequence continues at coordinate 1,047,002,711 of CM066033.1, forward strand.
CTCTTTGCAAGTCCGTGGAATGCCAAACTTCCCCGGTTCTGTTCCAGAATTCCGGCTCAGGGGGCTCAGGCCAGGGATGCTTTCCTCCTTTACTGGGGTCAAGACTTCCTGTATGCCTTTCCACCCATTCCCCTAATTCCCAAAACCCTGTTCAAGCTTCAGAGAGACAGAGGCCGTATGATTCTCATAGCTCCACATTGGCCACGGCAAGTGTGGTACCCTCTGCTTCTACATCTCTCTCAAGCTCCCTCCCTGGAGTTAGGGTCTGCTCCAGATCTCCTTTCTCAGGAGGACTGAATGTTATGGCATCCCAATCCCCAGTCTCTGCATCTGAGGGCTTGGTTGCTGAAGGCCTAGATCTCCATGATCTTAACCTCCCTCAGCAAATAAAGGATATCCTTTATGCTTCCAGGAAGCCTTCCACAAGACGCTCTTATGCTTTCAAGTGGAAAAGGTTTACCATATGGTGTTCGCAGAAGGGTCTTAACCCTATTGCCATACCTCTGGAATCATTACTGAAGTATCTCCTTCATTTATCCAATGCAGGACTTAAGACTAACTCAATGAGGGTCCATTTGAGTGCTATTGCAGCTTCCTTCAAGCCCCTAAATGGACAACCTATTTCCTCCCACCCTCTTATAGCAAGATTTATGAGAGGCCTTCTGCTAACTAAGCCTCCCATTAAGCCACCTCCTGTGTCATGGGACTTAAATTTGGTTCTTGGTCATCTCATGAAGCCACCTTTCGAACCCTTAGCTACTACCTCATTGAAATTCCTTTCTTGGAATGTTATCTTTCACACTGCAATCACATCAGCATGTCGCATCTGTGAGTTGCAGGCATTAGTAGCTGATCCACCTTATACAAGGTTCCATCATGACAAGGTAGTCCTTAGGACTCATCCACGTTTTATGCCAAAGGTGGTCTCGCCTTTTCATCTAAACCAAGCGGTCTACCTATCTGTGTTCTTTCCAAGGCCTCATGCATCAAATGCAGAAAGGAACCTTCATACTTTGGACTATAAAAGAGCTTTAGCCTTTTACTTACAAAGAACACAGCAACATAGAAAGTCCTCTCAACTCTTTGTTGCTTTTGATCCTTGTCATTTGGGACTTCCAGTCTGCAAGAGAACACTATCTAACTGGATTGCTCAGTGTATATCCTTTGCCTATCAGAGTAAGAATCTTCCTCTAGAGGGCCATGTCACAGCTCACAATGTGAGAGGCATGGCAGCGTCAATGGCTATCGACGACATCTGTCGAGCAGCCACCTGGGCCTCGGTTCATACCTTCACAGCCCATTACTGCTTAGACAAGGACTCCCGCCGGGATGCCTTGTTTGGTCAGGCTGTTCTCCAACACCTGTTCCATAGCTAATCAACTCCTACCCACCATCCCTGGTAGGATGCCAGAGATCCATGGGGGGAAGTGGAGCCCTTCTCAGGGCTCCCATATGTGATGACTACATTCCTGCTTGTTCCTGGAGATAGCATAGTTACTCACCTGTAACAGGTGATCTCCGGGAACAGCAGGAATTTAGTCCTCACAACCCACCCACCTCCCCTAGGAGTTGTATCGCTCTATCTCTTTCCCTTTCCCTCTCTCTCTCTCTCTTTGTCTCAGCTTTAAAACTCAACTGGAGAGAGGCAGTTGGGAAAGGCGGGAAGGCAGCACGCAGGCGCTGTGGGATGCTCCCAAAAGCTTTCTAATTGGACGCTGGGGAGCGTTCCCGCGCAGGCTCCGTCGGTACCGACGATACCTATATGTGAGGACTAAATTCCTGCTGTTCCCGGAGATCACCTGTTACAGGTGAGTAACTATGCTATTTATGTCCATGTGCTCCAAAAAAAAACTCATACTATTTTAGAAAAGGCTCTATGAACATGGTGCCTTTCCAAAAATATATATATAGTGCCACTATTGGTTATGTGTATTTGCAACCATGTACAATAGGAACAACAATTTTTCTAAAAAAATGTTAAAAACAGAGCTGCATGAATGAAGCATTTGCTAGTGTAAATAGCCCTGATTTTGCTACTTATGCATGTGAATGCACCAGTTACCAGTATATATGGTAAATTTTGGAAATCTGCAGGTCTACAGTGAACTGATTAAGAAGTTGCCTCCAAAACACAACCTTTTTGCAAGTGGAGGTAGTTTCAAATGCCAGACAGGTGAGCACAATTTTTGCCTCAAGCACTCCTCCAAATATCATGTCCAAATAAACAGTTTGCCAAGAATAATGTATGGCAGGAAGCTGATGCAACTAACTGCTAATGGGACATTTTTCTGAGATACATGTGTATTGCCATTCTAAAATACAGAAAATATGTATACCTTCAAAGATCACATATTTAAATGTGAGTGTCCCCATACATACAATACACATCCTTGTTCAAAAATCTTTGGGGGACAGCAAACTGCGTAAATGCCACTTAGGGGGATATTCAGAGGCACTTACCAAGTTAGTATTGTTGAATATCCCCTCCTAGGCCATCTAAACACCCTGACGCTAACCAGCTAGTATCGGGGCGTTCTGGGAGCGGAGCAGGGGCGGCACCCAAAAAAGACAGCCAGTTATCTTGTGACATTCAGTTGATAAGTGGTTATCTTTAACCGAGTAAAGTTAAATAGCCAAAAGGCTTGTCGACTGAACATCATATATAATCAGTTATTTAAATCGCTAACCAGGCAACCTGGATAATCACTGGCAGTGGCTGGATATGATTCTGGCATCGAATATCTGGGTTCAAGTTGAAGCAGCAACAGCCAGCCAATTTAAAAGCACTGGTCGCCGCCATTGAATATTTATCCCTCTACCTATAAGTGAATGTTAATTTACACATTAAAATAATTTTTATACATGCAAACAGCATATTACTCTTTTAAAACTGCCTCTTAAACTGATGCCATATTCAATGGCTGAATTTGGCAATGTCCCACTGGTCTTAGGGTGCCAAATGTTGAACAGGCCAGCATTCTACCAAGATTTTGAGGGAAGAGGGTTTTTTTGGGTTGTTGTTTTTTTAAAGTGTAAGAGTGGTAGGGATAAAAAGAGACTAAATTTAAGCAATTAAAATGCTGAGCAGATCTGGATAAAAAGGTAAAATTAGACTTACCTGCTAATTGTTGTTCCTGGAGTGGAACCAGTCTAGTCCCGAAACCTCTGGGTTCCCTATCTCATCCAGCAGCTTGGAGACTGAGAAACTCCTCCTTTTTATGACATCAGCAGTATATCTCTCCGGAATCCGCCCCCTGTCACCAGTAATCTATTGACAAAGCAGAACTCAACGGAGAAACAAGTAAGAACTATGCAACGAAACAAGGGATATAAAATTACAGGAGTTACAGGCACCCCAAATACAGACAGGGTATATAAGACCCCCTGAAAACTGTGACAGGAAAGCTGAACAGGCCACCCCCTTAAACAAACAAACCCTGTACCTCTCTCTTTTTTTTTTGCTTAGACAAAGTCAAGATGAAGCTTACCTTTGCAAACCTCTGTGCGTCCATTTGTTTGCTCCTTAATCCTGGGGGGGATACGGGACTAGACTGGTTCCACTCCAGGAACAACAATTAGCAGGTAAGTCTAATTTTACCTTCCTGATCGTGTCCCCAGTCTAGTCCCGAAACCTCTGGGTCCATACCAGAGCAGTGATAAACTCAAACACGGGAGGGACCTGGCAAACTAGCCTGAAGCACTGCTGATCCAAACGAGGTCTCCTCCTCCCTGTGCACGTCCAGTCGATAGTGCCGAACAAAAGAATTCAAAGATGACCACGTCGCCGCCTTACAAATCTCTATCGGCGATACCAAACAAAACTCCGCCCAGGAAGCAGCTTGCGCCCTAGTGGAGTGCGCCCGCAATCCATCTGGCACCACTTTGCCGTTTAAGTTATACGCTGACGCAATGGCCTCCTTGATCCAACGTGCAATAGATGCCTTGGACGCCGCTTCTCCCTTTCTCTGCCCCGAAAAGAGAACAAAAAGTCTGTCCGATTTCCGAAAAACCTCTGTACGACTAAGATACTTCTTCAGAACCCGCCTTACGTCCAACCGCTGCAGGTTTCGCAAAGAATCCGCCTTACTGTCCGAAAACACCGGCAAGGAAATTGCTTGGTTGACATGAAATGTCGAGACCACCTTCGGGAGAAAAGCCGGAACCGGTCTCAAAACAACCTTAGGGTCATAGAAGGACAGGTAGGGCGCCCTACAGGAAAGAGCCTGAAGCTCCGACACTCGCCGAGCTGAAGTGACCGCCACTAAAAACACCACCTTCAGCGTGAGATCCTTAAGCAACGCCCGCGCCAAGGGCTCAAAAGGCTCGCATACCAACGCATCCAAAACTAAAGGAAGATGCCACTTAGGAACCAATTGCTTTACCGGCGGCCTGGTGAGGGCCACTGCTCGAAGGAACCATTTTACATCCCGCTGAACCCCCAGTGACTGGCCCGCAACTCTGCCTCTATAACAGGACAAAGCCGCCACTTGCACCCGTAAGGACGCCGCTGCTAAACCTTTGTCGAAACCATTCTGCAGAAACTCTAAAATCTGCAGCAGAGTAGCCTTCAGCGCCTCTGCCTTCCGTTCCGCGCACGCTTCGAAAACTCTCCAATCGCGAACATAAGCCAGCGACGTAGAGCGTTTCCTGGATTGCAACATAGTCGAGATAACTGAAGGTGAGTACCCACGGGACCTCAACCAAGCCCTTTCAATAGCCAGGCCATAAGCGAGAACCGATCCACGTGGGGCATGAACAGAGGACCCTGGGACAACAGATCCGCCCTGCTGGGGAGCCGCCAGGGCCTTGCCATCAATAACCGCATCAGGTCCCCGTACCAGGGATGCCGCGGCCAATCCGGCGCTATCAAGATCACGCGACCCTTGAACTTCTCCACTCTTTGGATGACCCTTCCTACCAGAACCCACGGGGGAAAGACATACAGCAACTGCCCCTCTGGCCAGACCTGTATGAGGGCATCCAGCCCTTCGGACATCTGTTCTCTGCGCCTGCTGAAGAAATGACTGGCCTTCGCGGAGCTGAAGGTCGCCATGAGATCCATGACAGGAGCCCCCCCCCATCTGCGCACAATCATGTCGAAGACCTCGGAATTCAATACCCACTCTCCCGGATCCACTCGCACCCGGCTGAAAAAATCGGCCTCCACGTTGTCTACCCTTGCGACATGAGCTGCCGACAAATCCAGGAGATGCGTCTCCGCCCAGGCACAAAGAACATCGGCCTCCGCTGCCAACGACACACTGCTGGTGCCCCCTTGTTTGTTGATGTATGCAACCGCCGTCGCGTTGTCGGATAACACCCGAACCGCCTTTCCTGCGAGAAGCGGCCGGAACTCCCGCAGAGCAAGATAGACCGCCCGCAACTCCAGGCGGTTTATCGCCCACAACTGTTCCTGAGGATCCCAGGTTCCCTGCGCAAAACTGCCCTGACAATGAGCACCCCAGCCCATCAAGCTGGCGTCCGTCATCACTACCACCCAGTCCGGAGCTTCTAAAGCCTTCCCTCTCTCCAATGACTCGGGAAGTAACCACCAAAGTAGGGCTTGACGAGTCTCCTCTGGGCAAATTAGTTTCCGGGACAAAGGATCCTGCTGATGGGACCAACGGTGCAGCAACGCTCTCTGCAAGGACCGCATGTGGGCCCTTGCCCACGGTACCGTTTCTATCGTCGCCGCCATGGTGCCTAACACCTGGAGGTAATGCCATGCCGACGGAGCCTTTCGCTCCCGGAACCGCCTCAGCAGTTGGCACAGGCTCCTTGCGCGCTGCTCTGTGAGGAACACTCTGCCGTTTCGCGTGTCGAACCGCGTCCCCAGATACTCCAGATTCTGTGACGGCGTCAGGTGGCTCTTGGTGAGATTGACTACCCAGCCGAGGCTCTCCAAGAAGGACACTACACGGGCTGTGACCCGCTTGCTCTCAGCATACGACTTTGCCCGAATCAACCAATCGTCTAGGTAAGGATGAACGAGAATGCCTTCCTTGCGCAAAGCCGCCGCCACCACTATCATCACCTTGGTGAACACTCGTGGCGCTGTAACCAGCCCAAAAGGCAACGCTTGGAACTGATAATGTCTGAAAGGTACCGCGAACTGAAGAAATTTGTGATGATCGCGTCATATGGGGATGTGTAGATACGCTTCCGACAGGTCCAGGGACGTGAGAAATTCCCCCTGTTGTACCGCCACTATGACGGACCTCAGAGTTTCCATGTGGAAATGGGACACACGCAGACAGCGATTGACCCCTTTGAGATCCAGGATCGGCCGGACTCCACCGTCTTTCTTTGGGACAATGAAATATATAGAGTATTGACCGCAGCCTGACTGGTCTGCGGGAACTGGGGCTATTGCCCTGAGGTCCAGCAATCTTCTTACAATCTGCCTTAGCGCTAAGCACTTTGCTGCTGACTTGCCTTGGGACCGCACGAAGGACTCCGGTACTGGGCGGAGGAATTCTAAGGCATATCCCTCTCTCACGACCTCCAGGACCCACTGATCTGAGGTGATTTGGGCCCAGGCAGGGTAAAACTCCCGCAAACGTCCCCCCACCGGAGGAAGGGACAACTGGGCCCCCCTCATCTCATTGCGACTTTTTGAAGGTAGAGGAGGAGGAGGAGGAAGGACCGAATCCCCGTCCGGCTCCACGGAAACCCCTGGTTTCTGCAGGGAAAACGAATCCTTGAGCTCTGGAAATACCTCTGGGAACGGAAATGGCGAAGTCCCGAAATTGACCTCTGCTGCCTGGAGCTCCCCGGGCCGATTTCGGCTTATCCTCCGGCAATCTACCGCCCTTCGATTCTCCTAGATCCTTAACTAACTTCTCTAAATCTTCACCGAAGAGCAGCCTACCCTTAAAAGGCAGCTTACTTAGTCTAGCCTTTGAAGAGCTATCCGCCGCCCAATTTGGAGCCAAAGATACCGTCGCGCAGCTACCGCCGATGCCATACTCTTGGAGAGGCCGCGCATGAGATCATAATGAATGTCTGCTAGGTAAGCCGCTCCCGACTCTAAACGGGCAGCGTCCTCCGCCAAGGAACTGGCCTCCTTCTCCTGGACCTGCTGCGCCCAGCAGAGACAGGCTCTAGCTACCCATGCTCCGCAAATAGCCACCTCCATCGAAACCACATTAACATCGAAAACCTGTCGCAACAAGCCATCCAATTTTCGGTCTTGGACATCCTTGAGAGCAGCACTACCTTCCACTGGAATTGTTGTCTTTTTAGTCACAGCCAAGACAGCCGCATCCACCTTGGGTGATTTAAAAACCTCCTTATCCTGATCCAACAACGGATATAGGCGGCCCATGACCCTCGAGCCTTTCAAAGGCGCTTCCGGGACGTTCCACTCTTCTTGAATCATCTCTTGGAAAACCCTGTGTGGTCCTCTGGGATTTCCGAAACACCTGCAATAGTGGATCTTCCAGCGTGTCATCCGCCACCGCACCTGGCACGGGGATATTGAGCGTCCTAAGAGATTCCACAATGAGAGCTGGCAGCTCCTCTCTCCTAAAGACTCTTACAACTCTGGCTTGATCTTCCCTCTCCGAGATCTTGCCCTCCTCTAACTCTTCCTCCACCGGCAGATCGTGGCTGCCGTCATCTGACAGCGTGTCCTTGAAGACTTCAGTTTGCTCAGACGAATCCCTTTGCGTCCGCAGCCTCTTCCCTCCGCTAGGAGAACTCTCCCCCCACGGGGACGCCGGGCGCTTCCTCACCCGGACGGATTCCGTGAACAACTCCTGCTGCTGCCCAGCACCACAAACTGCTTGCTGCAACAACTGAACAAACTGCGGAGAAAAAATAGAAGCAAGCTCTTTAGGGAAATCCACCTGAGCGACTGAGCCCCCCGGTTCTGCAGAGGGCCCCGCCACCGGCTCCTCCTGTGGTAAATCTGTTCCTAGAGCAGCCGAGGCATCCTGCGCAGACCCTGGATCCTCACTCTGCTGAGTTGAAATCTGTATTATGTCTGCCTTCTCACCCACACAGGACTTGCAGACTCCTGAAGAGGCACACTTGCGCGCTCCGCAGACAACGCACACAGGCCTTGAAGGCATCTCTTGCCCTAGAATCAGACCGCGAGAAGGCGTTCCACACAAACCCCCGAAATACCGGAAGCTGAAACCAAAGAAATAAACGCCGCGCTAAAACTACCCCGGCTGTCTGCATACCTTCTAAAAATTAGCAACCAAATTGGGCTCCAAAGACCGCTCTCTTCAGCTTCCACCGGCAGGCCGCAACGCCGTCACACGGCCGTGCCGAGAGCAAAAGCGCGCCAAAAGAGACCACGCTGAAAACCCCAGAGACCCTGAGCTCGCAGACCGGGAATCCGGCAACAGATTGCTGTACCATACGCCGGGCACTTGAAGACCCGACACGCAGACTCAACAGTCTAGCTCAGAGGCTTCCCTCAGCAAGCTCCTACCTTTACGCTGGGAAGTGCGAGGGCGTACGAATGTGGGGCCCCGGAGCCGCCAAACGCTCTGACAGGCAGGTCGTCCGCGTGGCGTCGGTCAGCTCTGTTCACGACAGCCTTCCGCTGTAGCTTCTCCCTCCGACCAAGCACAGAGACCGCTATAATGCAGGCAGAACATCTGACTTAGCAGGTCTTCATGTGCTCCATTCTCAAGACTAGCTAGTTAGCAGATCGGGGAGGAGGGAGGGGAGGGGGAGGAAAAGAACAGCCCTTATATAATGAAGCACAAGGGAAAAGAAAAAGGCAAATGAAGGAGGTGGCTGGTACCAGACTTATTGTCACAGAGTCTTAGGGGCTTGTTTACAAAGCCGCGGTAGCGGTTTGCGATCGTAATCGGAGCCGCGGCCCCATTGATTTCAATGGGGCCGCGGCTGCGATCGCGATCGCGAACCACTACCGCGGCTTTGTAAACAAGCCCCTTAGTCAAAGAAGACTCCCTTAAAATTAAAAGGTACTCCTAATTCCTAATTGTTTCTCCCATGAGCCCGGACCCCCGGGTTTCCATGTATCCAGCTGCTTGGAGACTGAGGTAACTGGTGACAGAGGGTGGATTCCGGAGAGATATACTGATGATGTCATAAAAAGGAGGAGTTTCTCAGTCTCCAAGCTGCTGGATGAGATAGGGAATCCAGAGGTTTCGGGACTAGACTGGGGACACGATCAGGAAGCTGATATTTAGCAGTGGCGGCTAGCTGTCATCTAACAGATATTCAATACTGGGCCATATCTGGCCACCGGCACTGTATATCTGGGGTAGCCACAGAACTCAGAAGCTAACTGGGCAGTGGCAATATTGACTCACTGCGCAGTTAGCTTCTGTGGGTAAAGTTAGGCCAGTATTTGCTGTGCCTCTGGGCTGCTAAATCGGGCAGCGGCTCAATATCACCGCAGCTCCATTTAAAAGAGTTTATTCCCCGCAGCCTGACCCCCAATCCAGCCTCCTAAGGCCAGGGTCACGCTGCGGTGTACTAACTCTGGCCCCCCCAGCCCCATCCGCACCCCGATGATGAAAACAAATGACGTCCAGGGAAGTTATTCCGTCCAGGGGTTGGAATAACTAACCTGGCCATTTCGCTGGCCCTGGACGTACAGGAATGATATTAGAATCAGCCCTGTACGTCCAGGGCCGGTGACCACCCACTCTCTTGCCCCCGGGTTGCCTCTTCCCCGCCCCCGACTAACTTCCCCGCACAACCGGCGGGGGAGTTAGTCAGGGCCTGCAAACGCCCGTTGGGACGTCCATCCCCGTTATTCGTGGTTCAGAATGACCCAGATAGGGAATGCATGTGTAAATCCAAAATTCTCTATATCTGGATTTATATCTACACTTTGGCACAGGTAGATTTTTCTTTTTTTAAAGTGTGCATTTCAGCCAGTCCTTTACGGAAATATTAAGGGGGGGTTATTCTCCATAACCCCCCCTAGTCTATTTTCCCCCTCCAAATTGAAATGAGTTTAATATAACTGTCTCCATATTTAACTAGTAGCTGAACACATCTAGGTTTGCAAAATGGTTCACCATGCACATCTAAGTGGCAGCATTTACATGTGCAAGATGGGAAATGCCAGCAATTATTTTAAGTTGCTGGGTTTCCTACGTTGATTTTTCCCTTGTGTAAGTTGGCAAAATTGTGCCTCCTGCTGCATGTGGATTTCAATTCATATGCGCTCCTGCACTTCCTTCAATGTATTTTAGAAACAGCTTCACATTTAGCAGAGTCATTTCTAAAACACCATCAGAAATGAGTAGGTCAAAGTCTCAATTCCTATCTCAATGTACTATTTAAACTTTGCCTTTATCCATATAATGAAGAGGCAGAGGAAGTGCAGAATAAGAACATAAGATATCCCACACTAGGTCAGACCAAATAGTCCATCTAGCCCAGTATCCTGTTTCCAACAGTGGCCAATCTAGGTCATACATACCTAGCAGTTTCCCCAAAAGACACAGGTTCCACAATGCTTGTATTGGGTCAAGCATTGATATCCTGGGTCCCTTTTTAATAATAAGTTTATGGACCTTTCCTCCACGAACTTGTCCAAACCTTTTTTAAACCCAGCTACACTAAGAGCCTTTACTACATCCTCCGGTAACAAATTCCAGAGTTTGATTACATGTTGAGTGAAAAAATATTTTCTCTTAAATTGTTTACCCTGTAGCTTCATTGCATGTCCCCTTTTGTTTTAGTGATAAGGTGGAAAAACACTTTATTTCAAATTCTCAGACCTAGCAACCCGACACAGGCCGTGTTTCGGAGACCTTCATCAGGGGTCGTCTGAATAGGTACTAGAAACATAGAAACAGACAATTTAAACATATTTAAAATCCAATAATAGTGAAAGAACAAATAGTTAATTGTGGACATTCAATACACTCTATTCATCCAAAAATAAAAATTTATAATTAAAAAATAATAATAAATAATTAAAAACAAACTCCAAATGCTCAAAGTGTGGATACTCAAATACAATTAAATTATAAAAGTCATAGTTACCATGTATATAATAAAACCAAAGTAAAACACAAATAAATTAAATAAAATAAAACAAAATCCATACAGACACAGTGCAATATAATCTTTAAGGGAGGTGATCGGCATCAAGATTATATTGCACTGTGTCTGTAATTATGATGCCGATCACCTCCCTTAAAGATTATATTGCACTGTGTCTGTAATTATGATGCCGATCACCTCCCTTAAAGATTATATTGCACTGTGTCTGATGAAGGTCTCCGAAACACGGCCTGTGTCGGGTTGCTAGGTCTGAGAATTTGAAATAAAGTGTTTTTCCACCTTATCACGTTTTGGGCTGTGTGCCTGTTTTCACGTGATATCTTGCCCCTTCGTTGGACCCCCTTTTTTTTTAGTGTCATCAAGTCAGTGTTGACTCATAGTGACCCAGCTACCTCTGGGTTTTCTTGGCAATGTATCACCAGAAGTAGATTGCCAGCCTTTTCTTCTAAGACAATGGAGGGTAAAGTGACTTGCCCAAAGTCACAAGGAGTGCCAGTGGGAATCAAACCCTTGATCTTCTGGGTACTAGGCAGTTGCTCTAACCACTAGGCTACTCCTCCACTCTGCATGTCCCCTAGTCTTTCTATATTCTGATAATGTAAACAATCGATCTACGTTTACCCGTTATACTCCGTTCATTAATTTATAGACGTCTATCATATCTCCCCTTTGCCGTCTCTTTTTAGCATTTCTTCATAGGGGTATCCTTCCACCCCCTTTACCATTTTGGTGGCTCTTCTCTGCACTTTTTCTAATAACGCTATATCCTTTTTAAGATACGGCGACCAGAATTGCACCCAATATTCAAGATGCGGTCGCACCACGGAACAATATAGAGGCATTATAATATCCTTTGTTTTATTTTCCATTCCTTTCCTTATGATACCTAGAATTCTATTTGCTCTCTTGGCCACTGCTGCACACTGGGCAGAGGGTTTTAACATGTTATCCACGAGGACACCTAAATATTTTTCCTGGGTGGTGGTTCCTAATGTGGAACCTTGCATCTTGTAACCATAGATTGGGTTGTTCTTCCCTAGGTGCTTAACTTTGCACTTGTCCACATTAAATTTCATCTGCCATTTTGATGCCCAGTCTTCCAATTTATCAAGATCCTCTTGCAATTTTCCACAATCCTCATGGGTTTTAACAACTTTAAATAGTTTTGTGTCATCTGCAAATTTGATATCCTCACTCGTTATTTCCTTTTCCTGGTCATTTATGAATATGTCAAAAACCAGCAGACCCAGCACAAATCCCTGGGGTACACCACAATTCTTCTCCCTTGGGAAAATTGGTCATTTAGCCCTACCCTCTGCTTTCTATCTTTTAACCAGTTCCTGATCCACAATTGAACACTGCCTCCTATCCCATGACTCTTTAGTTTTGCCAAAGTCTCTAATGAGGGACCTTGTCAAAAGCTTTCTGAAAGTCCAAATACACTATATCAACCTACTCACCTTTGTCTACCTGTTTATTCACACCTTCAAAAAAACATAACAGATTAATAAGACAAGATCTTCCTTGTCTAAAGCCATGTTGGCTGTCTCCCATTAAGCCATGACTATCTACATGTTCAGCAATTTTGTTCTTTATGATGGTTTCTACCATTTTTCCCGGTACTGACGTCAGGCTCACCGGTCTGTAGTTTCCCGGATCACACCTGGAACCCTTTTTAAAAATTGGCGTTACGTTCGCCATCCTCCAATCTTCAGGTATTACAGATGATTTTAATGATAGTTCACAGATTACTAATAGCAGGACTGCAATCTCAAATTTCAGTTCTTTCAGCACCCTTGAATGTATATCATCCAGTCCAGGTGATTTGCAACTCTTCAGTTTATCAAATAGTTGTAAGACATCTTTAGGATATATCGATATTTCCTTCAATTCTTCCGCACCTTTAAATACCATTTCAGTCATGGGTAACATCCCTACATCTTCCTCAGTAAAGACCGAAGAAAAGAATTCATTCAGTCTCTCCACTATTGCTTGTCGCCTCTTAGTGCCCCTTTAACCCCTCTATCATCTAATGGTCCAACTGACTCTCAGAGGTTTTTTGCTACGGATGTACTTGAAAAAGTCTTTATTACGTGTTTTTGCTTCCGCAGCAAGCTTCTTCTCAAATTCTACCTTTGCCTGCCTTATCAATGCATTGCATTTAACTTGCCAGTTCTTGTGCTGTTTCCAGGTTTTGTCGTTTGGCTCTTTTTTCCATTTCCTGAAAGATGCTTTTTTGGCAACAGCAGCCTCTCTGACCTCACCTTTAAACCATGCTGGCAGTTTTTTGGACTTCCTTCCACTTTTCTTAAAGCGTGGAATACAGCTGGTCTGGGCTTCCAAAATTGTATTTTTCAACACCCCCCAAGCTTGATGTAAGTCTTTAACCTTTGCAACTGCTCCTTTAAGTTTTTTCTTAACTATTTTCCTCATTTTATCATAGTCTCCCTTTCAAAAGTTAAAAGGTAGTACTGTGGATTTCCTTACCATCCCTCCCCCACTAATTAAATCAAACGCGATTATGCTATGATTACTATTGACAAGTGGCCCCCAACACCCTTATCTCTTGCACCAGATCTGGTGTTCCACTAAGGACTAGGTCCAATATGGCTTCCCCTCTGGTCAGTTCATGAACCAGCTACTCCAAGAAGCAGTCATTTATTTCATCTAGGAACTTTATCTCCCTAGCATGTCCTGCCGTGACACTGACCCAGTCGATACCGGGGTAATTGAAATCACCCATTATTATTACTGTGCTGTAACTTTTGTTAGCTTCCCTGATTTCTTTGACATTTCATCATCCATTTGTTTATTCTGGCCAGGCAGTCGATAGTACAACCCCACTGCCATCGCCTTCCCCTTTTTACATGGAATTTCAATCCATAGAGATTCTACACCAAATGTTTCCTACAAAACTTTAATCCTTTCTGACTCAATGCCCTCTCTAACATAGAGCGCAACCCCTCCACCAATTTGACCAGCTCTATCATTACGATATAGTTTGTACCCAGGTATCACAGTGTCCCACTGGTTGTCCTCCTTCCACCATTTCTCTGAGATTCCATTTATATCTAACCTCTCATTTAGTGCTATATATTCTAACTCTTCCATCTTATTTTTTAGACTTCTAGCATTTGCATACAAGCATTTTAGAGACTGTATTTTATTCATTTTAAGTTGGCTATTGGTAGGCATAAGTAATTTGGAATCTTTAAGCTCTGTCTGCTCCATACTCAAGGGCATTTGGGCTACTTTACTCTTTTTTTGGAACCTCTCTGCTTTTGGTGGTATCCTTCAAGGATACATTCTTCCGAACCATGTGCTTTTGTGCGACTGTCGGCTTTCCCCTATTATCTAGTTTAAAAGCTGCTCTATCTCCTTTTTAAAGTTTAATGCCAGCAGCCTGGTTCCATCCCGGTTAAGGTGAAGCCAATCACTTTGGAAGAGCCCCTCCTTTCCCCAGAATGTTCTCCAGTTCCTAACAAATCCAAAACCCTCATCCTTGCACCATTGTCTCATCCACGCATTGAGATTCCGGAGCTCTGCCTGCCTTTTGGGTCCTGCGCATGGAATGGGAAGCATTTCTGAGAACGCTACCCTGGAAGTTCTGGATTTCAACTTCCTACCTAAAAACCTAAATTTAGCCTTCAGAACCTCCCTACCACATTTTCCTATGTCATTGGTACCGACATGTACCAAGACAGCAGACTCCTCCCCAGCACTGTCTAAGACCTTACCTAGGTGGCGCGTGAGGTCCGCTACCTTCGCACCAGGCAGGCATGTGACCAGGCGATCCTCATGTCCACCAGCCACCCAGCTATCTACATGCCTAATAATCGAATCACCAACTATAACAGCTGTCCTAACCCTTCACTCATGGGCACATGGCCCTGGAGAAACTTCCTCAGTGTGAGAGGGTTTTACATCACCTGGAGGACAGGTCCTAGTTACAAGATCACTTCCTGCCACACAAGGGTGATGCTCTCTTGTCACGTGACCTCTCTCCTCCATGGCAACAGGGATGCTGCCAGACTGGAGGTGGGACTTCAGGACTATATCCCTGTAGGTTTCGTCTATGTACCTCTCTGTCTCTCTTATGTTTTCCAAGTCTGCTAATCTAGCCTCTAGAGAACGGACTCGTTCCCTGAGAGCAAAGAGCTCCTTGCACCTAGTGAACACGTAAGACCTCTCACCAACTGGGAGAAAATCATACATGTGACACTCAATGCAACAGACTGGAAAGTCCCCTTCTCGCTGCTGGACTGCTGTCTGCATCTTAGTTTTAAGCTTGTGTTTAGATCTTTAAGTTCTTTACTTACTAAGGGTTGCAGTGGATACTTATACTAATAAAAAAGTGTACCTAATACGTTTAATATACCTTGTTCACCTGAAGCTTAATTAATCTCAGGTCCTTAGTGTATGACTGATTTGGATAACGAGCTGCACCTGAGAGCACCTCCTTTCCGTTAAGATGTGTAAGTATCTATAAAGCTACGATTATCCCAGGGGTGTGTGTGTGCTGGGGAGTAAGGGTGGGAAATAAGACTTATTAAAAGAGGGCTGCTACACAGTACCCTGTCCTGTGCTTCTGAGGTAAGCTGTGACCAACCTCCGGGGTGATTAACAGTCCTTGCTTGGATAGAAGGAGTCTTTCAAAATGGCCTTTTGACCTGCCACCTGGCTTTAACACCTCTTGCCCCCTAGGTAGAAGGCCTCTTTGTAAAGGTCTCTAGAAGACAATTTGTTGCTCAAAGAATTCTGACCCTGTTTTGCCTTTTATGCTAAGTTATATTCTGATCTGATTTACATTAAAGCTCTTTGCTGCTGCTAGGCTCTGACTTATTATGAAATTTAAACTAGAAGCTCTCTGCCGGGTTCTAAATTTAACCAGAAAGCTCTCTTCTGTGTTTTAAATTTAAACTAAAAGCACTTTGCTGCTACTAGGCCCTGAGTGAGTATTAAATTTAAACTACAAGCTCTCTGCTGGGTTCTAAATCTAACTAGAAAGCTCTCTTCTGTGTTTTAAATTTAAACTTAAACTGCTGCTAATAGGCCCTGACTGATTTAACAAATACACTGGGTTCACAGATTAATCAGCTTTAATCCAAAGAATTTCCTTCAGAAAAATTCCCAGAAGTATATACACACTATTGCAGATCTCTTTCCAGAAGTAGCAGTTCCCTTTTCTAGTCCTTCAAGACTAGAATAAGGGTGGAGTGACAATATTTTTATTTGCTATTTGGATAATCTCTAGTTTAGGTCTGCAGAACAGGAGGCCTAAACTAAATGGACAGCAGTAGCAGCAGTGAATGGCCAATATTTTATTTATTTATTTAACAAGTTTTTTATACCACCTTATCCTTCAATCAAAGCGGTTTACATATCAACTCAAACAACATTACAGTGAACTTACAGAGAAATGCAAGTGAGGGAGGCATGCAGGAAGTGCTTAGAAGCTTAACATATCTACAATGTGATGTATATACATTAGCCTATTTACAGATTAACATATGTCTGGGGGGTTAGACCATGAGTGGGTCAGTTCAGGAAATGAAATGCTAGGTGACATCCCTGAAGTGGGCTGTGTAGAGGAAGGCTTTCAGCTTCTTCCTAAAGTCTTTTATGTCTGTGGTGGTCCTTAGTACCTCTGGAAGAGTTCGAAAGGGCGGGTGCTACAAGGAATGGTGCCCTCCTAGTGGTAAACTGGTTGGCCTTCGTGAATGTGATGGGTGTTGGGATGATGTCTATGGTGTTCTGTCTCCGTGGCCTGGTGCTAGGATTCGTGGACATCAGGTCCTGCTGCAGTATGTTGGCAGACATGTGTCTGATTTTAAATATGGTCAAAGCTATCTTGTATTTGATGTGAAGGATGACTGGGAGCCAGTGGAGCTGGTTCAAGAGGGGCGTTATATGGTCTTGTTTTGCTGATCCGGTGATGATGCGGGCAGTGGTGTTCTGAGCTAACTGCAGGGGACAGATGGTTTGTTTTGGAAGGCCATAGTACAGAGAGTTGTAGTAGTCCAGTATGGGTTAACAACAGCTTGGCAGACTGTGCAGAAGTGGTCTTGGCTGAGGAGGTGTTTGAGTCTCCTAACTGTAGCCATCTTATGGTATGCGTTTCTGGTGGTTCTGTTGATGTGTGCTTGTAGGATCAGGTTGCCGTCTAAGGTGACTCCAAGGTACCTCACTTCATCTTTTACTGGTATAGATGTTTCGGTCAGGTTGATTGAGAGTGAGGGGTAAAGGATGTGTCTCGTGTGATTATAAGGGTTTCTGTCTTTTTGTAGTTGATGTTTAGAATGTTGTTGAAGAGCCAATCGGTCATCTCTTACAGACATTCAGTCATAGTTGTGTAGTCCAGAGTGTCCAGGTGGATTAGGGTGTAGACCATGATATCATCTGCATATATGGCATACTGAACGTTATACTTTTTAAAGATGTCACATATTGGCTGTCTTTGAGTCTGTTTAATAGGATGTCATGGGACACTATCAAATGCAGAGGAGATATCGATGAAAATGAACAGGAAGCCCCTTTTTATACTGTCAATCCCTCTGATCAGGTTGTCGAAGAGTTGTGAGAGTAGAGTTTTGACACTGTGGTTAGGTCGAAAACCGTGTTGGTTGGGGTCAAGGGGGGGTGTGAGTCGACATGGTCCTGTAATTGTCGCTGTACTATCTTCAATTATCTTGGATAGAAAGGTAAGGCTGGAGATTGGGTGGTACGACACTGGGTCTGTTATTTGGTCAGGTGTTCTTGGGGACTGGGCAGATGGTTGCTTGTTTGAGGGAGGGGGACATGTATCCTTGGGTTAGGGAGGAGTGTATTATCTGGTAGATAAATTGTCTGAGCTTGTCCTTGGCTGATTTTATCCATGTTACTGGGCAAGGGTCACAGGGTGCTGTGCTGATGTTTAGTGCGGTGATCATGCGGGTCATGGATTCACTCCACCTGTGTCTAGTGGTGGGGGATCATGAGATCAGTGGTTCTGAGTGGGGTACCTCTCTGAGGGGGCTTATGCTTGGAAAGTAGGAAGATCACGAAGGATTGAGGGTGAATTGTGTCTTCTCCGGCCTGGGTTGGTTCCTTTATTAGGGTTTGGACAATCTCGAAGAGTTCTCTGGGCTTGTTGTTGGATTTTAGTATAAGGTTGGTGTGGTATTTATTTTGTGACGGTTGATCAGGCTATTGTAGTCCCATTGCTTCAGTTGGTATTGTTTTAGAGTGGTTTCTGTCTTGTCTTGTCTCCAGCACTGTTCAAGTTTGCGTAGTGTTCTCTTGGCCTCCCTTATTTCATCAGAGTACCAGGATGCTGATCTTGGCCTCATTTCCCTGCGATTGGGGTTTACTCGAACCAGTGCTCTTGTGGCTGCAGCGATAGTTGTGTTCCAGGTTTCAAATGCCTCGTTTAAATTGGCAACGTCTTTAGGGAGGTTAGGAGGGTATCCTGCAGAAATAGGTCCTTGTCAAATCCTTTGAGTCTTCTTCCAGGCGAGATGTTTTCTCTGGTGTCTTTTGGTGGGGAATGTGCATCTTAAAGCTTATGGCATGGTGGTCGGACCATGGTATTGATGTGACTAGAGGAGGCATTATATTATTGTGTTCTAGGTGTCTGGGGTGGATCCCAGGCAATGGGAAGGTACCGTTAGTAATTTGATGAATTTTACTGATTCCATTGCTCTGAGGAAAGTGCCGGCTTCTTTATTGGATGCTGAGTTGAGGTTGAAGTCCGCCAGTAATATCAGTGGCTTAGGGGGGAGTTAGCTGCACACACAGTTTCGAGTATGCTAGATAGTTCGTTCGCACAGGCGTTAGGGGCCCTGTAGGTGAAGCAGATGACTGTGTGCCTATTTTCTATGGCGATCATGTTCCAGTGTTCTATGCTTGTGATCTTGTAAGCTTTAAATTTAAAGTCGGATCTGGTTAGGATTAGTACCCCTCTGTCTCTTCTGTAGGTGCGTGGACAGTTGAATGCAGTGTATATGTGAGGTATGATTTGACTTAGGATGATCTGGTCTGTGTTTTTTAGCCAAGATTCAGTAATGGACAGTATGACCGTTTGGTGGGATTGGAGGTGGTCTATGATGATGTTAGTCTTGTTCCAAATAGATCCAGCACTGATGAGCTCTATATTGATAGGGAAGGTTTGGAAGGGCTGGTTGAGACGTCCAGGTGTGTGTGGTGTTGCTCAAATTTTTATTAGGCTAGTAGTTCTCCTGTTTGTGTGCCAGTGTATATTTTGCCATGTTGGGTGTTGATATAGCATGCGCAGCGGTGGATGTTGTAGGACTGTTGTAGTTGTATACGTATATTCAGTGCTGAAAATATGTATCAATGTGCTGAATATACATGATGCTTAAATTAAACTACTTGCCACTGCTGATGAAAATTACTTTCCTTGAGTCTGAAAATCATCTTGTTCTGTTTAAGCTTTCAGGTACCTGTATAACTTTGCAGTTAGGTGACCTACTACAAATGTATCACTGTAAGGAAAATGTTTAATAAAGTAAGTTTCAGAATTCGGCAAATTAAAACATCCAAGTCTAAAGTGAATAAAAGCCAAGAAGGTACCTTTTTCCTATGGCCATGACCATTGCTTCAAATGAGCTGTCATAACGTAGCAGGGGAAGGCTGTGTCCCGAAAGTGTTGATTCTATGAATTCTGTTAATCCAAAATATTTTTTGCTTTCATGATATAAATCCACTCCCTATGATTAATAATTACATGTTAGAATTTTTTGCACAAAGATTATACAAGTAACAAAAATCATTCCCAGTTACATCACTTGTGTAATATTCAAATATGCATTTAATATGCAAATATATCACATATGCAACTTTTGCTGCTTTTACTGCTTAAAAACCTACAGTGTGCATTTGTGACAAGAGTTCTAGTAATCATGTTGGTCCTGGGGAAAACTGGATTTTGACAGAAACATCTTTACTGCACCAATGAAGGAGTAACCCAAACATGGCAGCCTATGCAATAAAATCCCTAGGATGGTTATAGAAGTAATAAGGCTTCTTTTGATCTTCTATTGCCGCCACCAGTATACAGTTATTCTATTCCACGCCATTCTGCATATACATATTGAAAGCTGCCAAAGCCGGTGCAAGGATATGAGACATCCCAGGCGAACGTCATTCCTTGAACAACCTCTGCTCCCGCCCCCACCGCTGCCACTGCCACCCTTCTCTGGGTCCTTCAGCAGCAGCAATTATTTCGAAAAGCCCTGCAGCACAGTTAGTTGTTTGTGCTTCTGGTCCAGTTGTTTCTGCCCCCATGCAAACAGAAGTCAGCATCGTAAATCGGAGGGGGCAGAAGCACAAAATGCCCCCAACTTTGGAGATTTCGGTAAGCACTGTGGGGCTGCTGAAGTAATTGCTGCTGCTGCTGCGGGTCCTGGAGAGGGGTGGCAGCAGTGGCAATGGGCTGCCCTCTGACCACTGGCATCTAGGCAACCACATAGTTCACTTAATGGTAGTGCTGACCCTAAATGTTGCAATGCATCACTTTCCAGAGACATAAAGCATATTATGTTGCATATATCTCTCTGCATGAACCCATTGTTGCTGCTGTTGTCATTATTTGTGGCCTGGCGGTTTCTTCCTGCTCCATTAGGCTTCCAAGTCAGAACTAGTGTAATGTTCTAAACATATGCAGGCCTTCCCCTGGGAAGCAGTCCCCAAAGTTAGTTCCAACATTCAAGAAGGAATGCAGTACTCAGGGAGGTGGGAGGAATTGTGTCTCTGATCCATCCTGCTGTCTAAGGAAAGCACCTGCTACAGGCGAGAAACAATGCTCTGTCAACAAGCAGGACTGAATCAGGCACACAAGTGAGTGACTCCCAAGCTCAGGGCTGCTCATTTAGCTATAATTTGTCCATTGCTCATGAACAACCCAGTCAGAAAAATAAATGCCAGTTATTAATACCACAAAGACAAGTCGACTAGTATGGTTTGGCCAAATGCACTGACTCGGACTGTAAACTAGACCAAGCAGTAGGGTTTTCTGTAAGGACAGGAAAAACATCCACATAAATAAAGAAAGGAGCAAGTTGCCACTTTGCATATGGAGGTAATTTTATAATGGGGACGCATACTTTAATTGCCTTAATAAAATGGTGCCTATGTAGGTGCCTACCCACTGGACCCGTTATAAAATAACTCCCATGGGGATTGAATTCATAAGGAATGTGTAGAATGTTACAAACATAAGTCCCTATTTTAAAGGACGTGTACATGTGAATGAGCACTTAAGCATGTGCTTTAGGCGATCCCTATTTTGTAAGCACAAGCATAAGTCCCATCCCATGTTCTTTCAGTTTGCATATACAGAGGGGTAGAGCTTGGGCGGAACATGGGCAGAGCTTAAATTTTCATGCATAATGGCCTCAACTAGATTATAAAATAGCAGTGTAAAGAAGTGCCTTACTTCACTTTATAAAATAGGCCACAAATATGCAAGTGGCAACATGTGTTAAATTTTTGGGAGTTTATAAAATTACCCTCATTGTTTCAAGAAGCTGCAAGGATTCCGATTTGACGAGGTTTCACTTTACTAGTTAGAGGAGCCTTCAAACATGCTGTGGTTACGCCTCTCCTCAAACCTTCACTAGATCCTACCTGCCCTTCCAATTATCGGTCTGTCTTCCTCCTATCTTTTACATCCAAACAACTCACCGCTGCTATCTCGATATTCTTTCCTCTCAAACTATTCTGGATCCACTACAGTCTGACTTTCATCCTCTCCATTCTACTGAAACGGCCCTTGTGAAAGTTTTCAGTGACCTCTTTATGGCCAAATCCAAGGGTCTTTACTCAAGCTTCATCCTTCTTGACCCATCTGCTGCTTTTGATACTGTTGATTATCACCTTCTCCGTGATACCCTATTCTCATTTGGCTTTAGGTGCTCTCTTCTCTCTTGGTTTTCTTCTCTCTCCCATCACACTTTTAGTGTATGTTCTGGTGGATCTTACTTCACTGCTATCCCTATTTCATTCAGTGTACCTCAGGGATCTGTCTTGGGACCTCTTCTTTTCTCTCTCTATACTCATTCCCTTGGTGCCCTAATCTCCTTCCATGAGTATCAGTACCATCTTTACTCTGATGACTCTCAGATTTACCTCTCTGCACCTGACATTTCTCCAATAATCCAGGCCCCTATCTCAGCCTGCTTGTCTGATGCTGCTGCCTGGATGTCCTGCTGTAATCTGAAACCGAACAAGACCAAGATGGAGTTCATTATTTTACCGCCTAAACTCACCTCCCCCCTTCCTCCTTTCTCTATTTCTGTGGATAACACTATCATCCTTCCTTGTTTTCCTCAGCTCTCAATCTTGGGATCACCTTTGACTCTTCTCTTTCTTTCACTGCAGATATCAGACATATAGCTAAAACCTGTTGTCTCTTTATAATATCAACAAAATGTATCCCTTCCTTTCTGAACATATTACCAAGACTCTTACCCACTCTCTAGTCACCTCCTATTTAGACAACTGCAACCTGCTTCTGCCAATTCTTTCTCCTCTTTAATCCATTCAGACCTCAGCTGCTTGGCTAATCTTCTGCCACTGTCTATGCTCATAAAAACCCTCTTCTTAAATTGTTTCATTGGCTCCTTATCAGTTTCTGCATTCAGTTCAAACTTCTTCTACTTACTGTACCTACAAGTGCATTCACTCTCCCACTCCTTATTTCCTCTCCTCTCTTAACTCTCCCTAAACCCCTCCTTGAGAACTCCACTTATCAGGCAAATCCCTTCTATCTGTGTCACTGCCAACTCCAGACTTTGTTCATTCCACCTTGCTGCACCGTATGCTTTGAACAGACTTCTTGAGTTGGCGTGACAAGCTCCTTCTCTAGTCAAATTTAAATCCTGGCTAAAAGCCTACCTCTTTGAGGCTGCTTTTGGTTCCTGACCCTTTACTCTCCTGCTCATGTGCATTAAAACTATCTATCTCGTATCCCGTTTGTTATGTGTGTCCTGCTCACATTGTAAGCTTTATTGAGCAGAGACTGTCTCTCATGTGTATATGTACTTCACCCTGTAAACCTTGTAGCACTATACAAATGATTAGTACTAGGAATAGGAGTACTAGTTTGATCATAACAGAATTGGATGCAGAATGACAGCCTATATTCCCATGTTCTCTTGTTTAATGGAATCCCAACTCTTTTGGGGATAAAGGAGACAGACTTTCTGATGGATTCAGTTATTTTGAGATTTTAGAAAACAGCCCTTATTGTAGTCCAGGGGGTGTAAGGTCCTCTCAAATGGAAGCACCAAATGGATAATCTTTTCCATTTTAAAGCATAGGTATGCCTGATAGATGATTTTCTTGAGGTGACCAATATCTCCTGTATTGCCAAGACCCAAAGGGGAAACTAAAGGGGCATTTTTGAAACATTTTAGCTGGTTAGCAGACCTACAAACTGGCAAAACATGGTCACAGTGATATTCAGCAGAACTAAATGGTTAGTGCCACTGAATATCCCCACAAATTGCAGAAGAAACGCCCAGTTAAAACCAGCAGTCTTTGGGCAGAATGGGGGTGGTGATAGCTGCTATGTGGTTAGTGGTGATATTCAGCCACTAGCCAAATAGCTTCAGCAGTTAAAGTTAGGACAGGTGAACGGCTAACTTTAACAGCTTAGTGACTGAATACTACGGCACTGGTGGCCAGACAGCCTGGATATTCAGCGGCAGAAGCCAGATATGTTCTGCTACTGAATATCCGATTCTTCTTAAAGCGGAGGCAGCTAGGCATTTTATTTTGCCTAACTGCAGCTATTAAATATGCCCGTCGCTTCTTTCCCTATAACATCAGCAAAATCCATTTCTTCCTTTCTGAACGCACTACTAAGACCCTTATCCGCTCTTTAGTCATTTCATGTCTTGACTACTGTAATCTGCTCCTCGCTGGTCTTCATCTGAATCATCTCTCTCTCCTTCAGTCTGTACAAAACTCAGGTGCACACAGGGCCGCCGTCCATTGTGCAAGAATGTTGTTTGCACAGGGCCCCGCACAAACAACATTCTGCATCTGCCGGCAAATTTTAAAAAAAACAAAAGAAACCCTTGCTGCTGCTGCCACCGTGGCAGCAGCAGAATCGAGCACCCCGCGGGCCCCCCTGCCTGGCAGAGACCTCCATGCAGCCTCAGCTCCCTAAGTGCCGGCTTTCAGAGCCGCGAAGGGAGAGAGCTTCTCCCTCGCGGCTCTGATGGGAATCACGATTTCCTGTTTCCCAACAGCCCCACGGGCTTAAACAGAGCCATGAGAAAGGGAACCTCTCCCTTCACGGCTCTGAAAAGCCCGCGCTGAGGTAGCTGAGGCCGCATGGAGGACTCTGCCGGGCAGGGGGGCCCCGCAGGAGGCTCGATTCTGCCGCTGTTTTTTTTTTTTAATCTACCTGGGCTATGGGGGGGCTATGATTGAAAATGGGGTGATGGGGGTTTAGGACTGGAAATGGGCTATGGGGGGGCTAGGTCTGGAAATGGGCTGATGGGGGGGCTAGGACTGGAAATGGGCTGATGGGGGCTAGGACTGGTAATGGTCTATGGGGGGGCTAGGACTGGAATTGGTCTGATGGGGGGTTAGGACTGGTAATGGGCTATGGGGGGACTAAGACTGAAAATGGGGTGATGGGGGGTTAGGACTGGTAATGGGATTATGGGGGGGGGGGGTAGGACTGGTAATGGGCTATGGAGGTGGGGGCCAGGACTGGTAATGGGCTATGGGGGGATAGGACTGGTAATGGGCCGATGCGGGGGGCTAGGACTGGTAATGGGCTATGGAGGGGCTAGGACTGGAAATGGGCCGATGGGGGGGCTAGGACTGGTAATGGGCTATGGGGGGACTAAGACTGAAAATGGGGTGATGGGGGGTTAGGAATGGTAATGGGCTATGGGGGGGCTAGGACTGGTAATGGGCTGGGGGGGTTGCTAGGACTGGAAATGGGCTGAGTGGAAGGGGGGCTTGAACTTCAAATAGCTGATGGGGAGGGGGGCTTGGAATGGAAATGGGCTGTGAGCACTGTTCCCTCTAAGCTGTGCGCGTGTGCGCGCGCACACACCTCGCCGAGTGAGCGCACATACTTTACAACAGAGCGCACAAAAATTACGGTTCTGATTCTGATAGAAAGCAACACAGACGTTCTTAAAATTGAAAAGTTGTTGTGTACTTATGGTTTTCACAAGTTCTACAATATTTTCTAGTGCAATCAATGTGGTGTACATACTGTATTCTGATGTGTAGTCAAATTTTAAAGTATATAACTCCGAGTGTCGTTATGTGGCGCACAAAAATTTAACCTTCCTTCAAAAGCTGCACAGCTGATATTTTATGCACACACAGTCTACA
This sequence comes from Ichthyophis bannanicus, assembly GCA_033557465.1. Taxonomy (NCBI): domain Eukaryota; kingdom Metazoa; phylum Chordata; class Amphibia; order Gymnophiona; family Ichthyophiidae; genus Ichthyophis; species Ichthyophis bannanicus. The sequence goes on from CM066033.1 coordinate 1,047,028,085, forward strand.
GAAAATTAGAGGGAACATTGGCTGTGAGGGGAGGGAGCTAGCACTGGAAATGGGCTGAGTGTTGGGGGGAGCTAGGACAGGAAATGGGCTGATGGAGGGGCTAGGAGGGGAGCTAGGATTTGACATCGGCTGATGGTGACACTAGGAAAGGACTAGAAATGGGCTGATGGGGGGCTGGGATTAGAAATGAGCTGATGGAAGGACTCAGATAGGACTGGAAATGGATGGTGGAGCTAGGACTGGAAATGGGCTGATGGTGTGGCTAGGATAGGATTCGAAATGGGCTGATGGGGGGCTAGGACTGGAAATGGGCTGATGGGGGGACTAGAAGGGAGCGGATGCTGGGTGGGGCTGAAACTAGAATGGAGCTGATGTTGGGGGAGGATTAGAATGGGATGGAGCTGGGAGAGTGAAATGGAGAGGGGAAAATATTTTGTGTGGGAGGGAAGACAAATCTACAATTGGCTGGGTAATGGGAGTAAGTGGGGATTGAGGATGGAGGGGTAAAATATGAGTGGATGTAATAGGAATGAGGAAAGAGCAAAAGGAGAAAGATTAGTATGTTAAAGCAGATGTAGAGAGAGAATGGAAAAAAAACCTAGAAGAGAGAAGAAAGAACAAACGGACAGCAGATGATGGCGAGTTAGCAGAAGACACAAAGAAACCAGAAGAAAGTGGCTGGAGCAATTGCAACTGAAAAAAAAAAGCACAAAAGGTAGAAAAATCTCTCTTTATTTTGAATTTATTAACTGGAATATGTCAGCTCTGGGAAATGTGCATCATTAACGTCTGCGCTTTGTTTAGTACAAGAGGAAATTAATTTATAGTTTTATTTCTACAGTGTTGTTGTACATTCCAAGTTTGGCTTTTGGGGTTCCCAGTTTAATTATTGTCTTCCTGTTTCTAAATTGTGATACCTTGTTTGGTGATGGTCTATGTTCTGCATGTGTAACTGAGCTGAGGTATTCTGTTTATGTAATTCCTATTTGACATTGCCACTTTTCTCTTTCCCTAGTAGGTCATGTATTGTTATTCTATGAAATGTATTGGTTTAATATTTGCAGTGTTGCCTTTTGATAGGTAGAGTATGGTGCTTTGAGAGTCCTGGTAGTGCTGTTATGCTATGGCGGGTTTACTATGGGTTCTAAATGGGCAGTGTTTGTAGTCGTTCCTAATGTGCCTGGCGGTTGGCACTGGATTATAGTAATGTAGAAATCTTTTAGTCTTTCTTTATCCATACACTCATTAAGAGGCATGTTTATTAAAAGTTAACGTATGGTAACATTATGCAAATATCTATGCAAATGAGGCCCTTATGCCAATGAGGCCCCGCACCCAGTCTCCGCACATGGCCCCACACCCCCCTTGGGCTGCCCCTGGGTGCACAGCTTATTTAACCCCTCTTTTAAGTCACTTCACTGGCTCCCTACCATTTCAAACTTCTTCTACTGACCTACAAGTGTATTCATTCTGCATTTCCTCTCTTATCTCACTATACCCCTCCTCAGGAACTCTGCTCCTCTGGTAGATTCTTTCTGTGTCCTTCCTGCCACTGCCAACTCCAGACCTTGCTCCATACACTTGAAACAAACTACCCGAGTCAATATGTCAGGCTCCTTTTCTAGCTCTATTCAAATCCAGACTAAAAGCCCACCTCTTTGAGGCTTCTTTTGGATCCTTAGCTTCTTACTCTATTGTTTGCTATTTATGTATATTTTACCATACTCTAGTCCCCAGTTTGTGATGTTCTTCATCTTGATTAGACTAAGTTCTAATGAGCAGAGGCTGTGTCTTATATCTATATGTACAGTGCTGCATATGATTTGTAGCCCTATAGAAATGATAAGAAGTAGTATTAGTAGTAGCCCCCTTAAATGCTGCTCCATTTTCATGCTGTCAGGTAGGGCCAGATTAAGGGTTTCTGCTGCCCTAGGCAGAAGCCCTGGTCATGCCATCCCCCCTTGGCGCACCAAGCCGTGCTACCGCTGATACTGGCAGCGAGGTCGAGGGGGAGGGGGGTGCAGCTTGGCTGCAGGGGTTCAGAAGCGGCAGGCCAGATGTGCCAAAGCATATGGCCTACCCACTGAGCCTAGCCGCACCCCCCCCCCCCGTCTCTGGAATCAGTGGCAGCAATGCAGCACAGCTCAGCATGGGGAGGAGGGTGGCGCGACTTGGTGCGCAGGGGGGACAGCAGGCCAAAACACATGGCCTGCCGCCCATAGAAATCTGCCGACCTAGGCAGCCACCTAGTAGACAGGCCGGCCCTGCTGTGAGAGACAGTGATTTGAGATTTATGTAGATGAAGAAGAGTGCCCTTCTGTTTGAACAGCAATGGAAATATCTGAAGCCTGCAGAGTGGAAGAAGTTCAAGTCTTCTGAGAAGAGGGAACCAGTTCTAAAGAGATTAATAACAAATAGACATCCTGGAAACAAGACAAACAGAAAAAAGCACGTGCTGGAAACAGCAGGGTCTTTGTTATGAGCGGGATGGGGAAATAAGTGTAGAGGAGAAACCAAGTGCACTTTAAAGCCAGACCATCTCTGGCAAGTTGATCTAGGCATGGGCGTAATGAACAATAAGGTAACTTTTGCATTTTCATTGCTGGCAAAAAGGTCTACTTGGGTTACCTAGCCTTGAAAGATAGCCTGTATGGTCTACAGGTTTAGAGACCACTCATGAGGTAGAAGAACTCCGCTGAACCTGTCGGCTATCACAGAACATTGCAACAGAGCACTTTCTTGCCAAAGTGATCCAACATTTTGGGGTCTTTGCCAGATGGCATGCTGAAAAAAACCTTGCATGTCCTCATTTTTGTCATGTCGACTCAGCTACGACCAAAGAATGAAATAACTGGACTTTATGGTTAATGATTAGGAATTTGATATACTTTACTGAAACCAGGAACTGGTTAAGCTTTATTTTTTCTTTTAGTTTGGATTTAGCTCATTCTATTTAAGTGGTAGTTGAAGGTAAATTATACTCAGGCATTTTCTCTCCAAGGGCTTAAAATCAAGTTTATACCTAAAGCAAAGGAGGGTTAAGTGACTTGCCCAAGGTCACCAAGAGCATTAGTGAGATTTGAACCCTGGCTTCCCTGATTCTTAGCCCACTGCAATAACATTAGGGGATATGTTTACTAAAGGGCAGTAAGGGAGCAAGTGTGCTGTTAATGTGTGTTATCGGCACCCATGAGCAGTTAATGCTGCAGAAAGCACTGATAATGCTGCATTAATGCTCGTTAGAGGTGCCTGCAGTGTTAAGGGGAAAAGAGGTGGAGAATGGGCGTTGACAGCGTTAGCTCCTGTACCGCCGGGTTGCACAATCGCATGTTAGAGGCCTCAGCACTGGGAATCCTAACGCCATCTGAAACCTCACGGAAAGGGGTATTTTTGAGGGGAGAGAGCCTATTTCAATGTCTGCAATGTGCTCCATACACAGGGGATCCCAAGAAAGTGATAGTAGTGCTCCATTAGCAGCAACAGCATAGTGCCTTATTATTAAAGGGCACAATGTTGATGGTGCAAATGTGGCAAAGAAGGTGTCATGTGGGTGATGCAGGGGGACTGGCTGGTCCGCTAGGCTGACCAAGCCGCTGCCTAGGGTGCACATCTGTGATGTCTATCATGACCCCACAGTGACAGTGGCAGCACACAGACATGCTGCTGTTGGGGAAAAGGCAACGCACAACCACCACTGCCATCATGCTGCCATGTCAGCATGGTATGAGAGTGGTGGTGGTGGTGGTCGCCACGTATGCGGCCTGTTACAGACAAAAGCATTGTCCCGGACCTGTGTTTCCACTGCAATGCTGCATTTGGCACTGTCATAGGTATGACAAGCATATGAGCCGCAGGGACAGTGGAGCACATGGTCACCCCTCTCCACTAAGGTCTAACGTTGCAGCACCCGTGCCCATATCTCCTGGTGGAAAGGGACAGGAGCAGCAAGGTGAGTCCAGCTGCATATGTGCAGCATCAAGGAGGCCAACTTCAACACTGAAGCGGTGGGTGTGCCATGATGGCAGGGAGGGAGGGATCGACCGGCATGCTGCCCACCATGAGCAATGGACTACGGCACCCGGCTAGTTATCCACATGGATGGGTTGGGCCTGGGATCAGGATCCCCACCACCCACACATACTGTGGATATGTGCATTTGAAGGTAAAGAGTAGTTACTCACCTGTAACAGGTGTTCTCCAGGAGCAGCAGGAATCAGTTCTCACATATTGGTGACATCGACGTCGATGGAGCCCCCATGCAGAGCATTTCCCCAGCTTTCTAAGAAAGCCTTTGGGAATACTGCACGCATGCGCAGTCCCCTTCCCGCCTAAAGGTGCCATCTTGCTCAGTCAGATGACATAGCTAAAAGACAGCACAAAAAGTATAAAAATGAACTATGTACAACTGCAACTCCCAGGGGAGGAGGGAGGGTTGTGAGGACTGATTCCTGCTGCTCCTGGAGAACACCTGTTACAGGTGAGTAACTACTCTTTCTCCAGGACCAAGCAGGAAGTCAGTCCTCATATATGGGACTCCCCAGCTTCAGGCTACCGGGGACCCAGAGCTGAGCTCCCTCTAAATGCAGCATCAGAGAAAGGATTTCACTGAAACATACCCCCACCGGTAGCCCAACCAGAGGGCTGGAGGGTAGGAGTTGCCAAAACCTCGAAGAGATTCCAGAGCACTGCCTGACCGAAAGCACTGTCCCTATGGGACTCCCTCTCCAGGCAGTAATGGGCCGCAAACGTCTGGCTTGAGGACCAAGTTGCAGCCCTACAGATGTCTGCCAACGGTACAGAGCAGAAATGAGCTACTGAGGCAGTCATTGCCCTGACACGGTGGGCCGTGACCCGACCCTGCAAGGGAACGTCAGCTGCCCTGTAAGCCCAGGTGAAACAGTCAGCCACCCAGATGGACAAGGTACGCTTGGAGACAGGTAACCCCAAGTTATTAGGGTCAAAAGAGACGAAGAGTGAGTAGCCTCCTATGCCCCTGCGTATGTTCAAGGTAGAAGGATAAGGCCCTTCTACAGTCCAGGGTATGCAGGACTGTCTCAACCCGGCTGGCATGGGGCCTAGGGAAGAACGTTGGAAGAACCACCTCCTGGTTGAGATGGAAAGAGGAGACAACCTTGGGGAGGAACTTAGGATGAGTCCTAAGGACTACCCTGTTCCTATAGAAGCGAGTGTATGGCCTGTCACAGACCAGGGCTTGAAGCTCACTCACTCGCCTGGCTGAGGTCAGGGCCACTAGGAATAGAGTCTTCCAAAAAAGGAAACGGAGAGGACATGTAGCCATCGGCTCAAAAGGTGGACGAGTCAGTTGCTGCAAGACCACATTCAGCTCCCACTCAGGGGCCGGTGGACAGAGAGGAGGCTTGAGCATGAGCAAGCCTCTGAGAAACCTGGACACCAAGGGGTGAACCGACAAAGACTGTCCCTCCACCAGTGAGTGGTGAGCTGCCAGAGCAGAGAGGTGGACCCGAACAGAATTGGACTTAAGGCTCTGATTGGACAAGTGCAGCAGGTACTGAAGCACTACTGGCACAGTGCAGGAGAAAGGATCTTCCTTGCGTTGCTGACACCACATGGAGAACCTTCTCCACTTCAGGGCATAGGTTTTCCTGGTGGATTGCTTTCTAGAGGCCAAGACCACCTATTCCACTTCCTGAGACAGGCCCCAGGGAGCCAACACTACCCTTGAAGCCTCCAGGCCTTCAAATTGAGAGATTTGAGATTGGGGTGCAGAAGGGAACCCTGATCCTGAGAGAGAAGATCAGGTTGCAACCCCAGAGGTAGTGGGGTTTCCACTGCTAGTTGAAGCAGAAGTGGGAACCAGGGCTGCCTCGGCCACCTGGGAGCTACCAGAAGCACCGAGGCCTTGTCCCTTAGAATCTTGAACAATGTTCGGGCCACCAGAGGCGTGGGAGGAAACGCATACAGGAGACCATGGGACCAAGAAATCAGGAAGGCATCCGCTGCTAACCTCATGGGATGCGGTTGCCTGGAACAGAACCTGGGTAGCTGCCGGTTCAGGGGACTGGCAAAGAGATCTATGGATGGAAGTCCCCATTTCAGGAAAATTTTTTGAACCACTAATGGATGCAGTTGCCACTTGTGGGGCTGCAGAACCCTGCTCAACCGGTCTGCCAGGAAGTTTTCCTGGCCAGGGAGATAAACAGCTTTGAGAAACATTTGTGCCTGAGCGCAAAAGAGCAAAGGGCCTGTGCCTCCTGACACAGGAGCCTGGACCCAGTGCCTCCCTGTTTGTTCACATAGAACATGGCCATTTGATTGTCTGTCTGAACCAGAACAGACTGTTGAGCCAAGGTGTGAGAGAAGGTCTTGAGGGCTAAGCGAATAGCCCGGAGTTCCAGTAGGTTGATCTGTTGTGTGGCCTCCCATGGAGACCACACGCCCTGGGTGCATCTGTCCAAACAATGTGCACCCCATCTCTGCAAGGAGGCATCGGTCGTCAACACCACTGTGGAAACAGGCACCTGAAAAGGCACCCCCTGTAGTAAGTTGGGGGGGGGGGTGTAGCCACCACTGTAGGGAGTTCAGGAATGGTTTGGACACCCGTACTTTGTCTGTGAGGCTTCCTGTGGCTTGCTTCCACTGAGTTCTGAGGCACCACTGTGCAGGTCTCATGTGGAGGCGGGCATAGGGGGTCAAATGCACTGTGGATGCCATGTGGCCTAGGAGCTTCAGACAGAGTCTGGCGGAAACCCGTGGCATGCTCAGAAACTGGTTTGCCAAGTCTATGAGCCTTTGTGCCCGGTCTTCTGGCAAGTAAGCCTTTGCTTGCAGGGAGTCCAGCCGCGCCCCTATGAACTCCAGGTTCTGGGAGGGGAGCAAAGTGGACTTTGCGAAGTTTATGACAAAGCCTAGGAGTTGCAGGAGGGAGACAGTTCGGAGGGTGGCTTGTCTGGCCTCCTCGTAAGTCTGACCCCTGATGAGCCAGTCGTCCAGGTAGGGGAAGACAAAAACACCTTGATTCCTCAAGTAGGCCGCCACTACCGCCAGGCACTTTGTAAAGACCATTAGGGCGGAGGTTAGGCCAAAGGGCAGTACTCTGTACTGGTAATGGTTTCCTTCCACAATGAACCTGAGGTACTTTCTGTGGTTTGGATGAATGAGGATGTGAGTGTACGCATCCTTTAGATCTAAGGAGCATAGCCAATCTCCCTGCTGGAGGTAGGGCAGAAGTGTTCCAAGAGTAAGCATCTTGAACTTTTCTTTCTCCAAGAACTTGTTGAGATTCCTGAGGTTGAGAATAGGCCTGAGGCCACCGGTTCTCTTTGGTACGAGGAAGTACCTGGAGTAGAAACCGTGACCTTGCAGGCGGGGAGGTACAGGCTCCACCGCCTAGTCTAGAAGCAGACCTTGAAGTTCTTGAAGGAGGAGGTCTGTGTGCAGAGGTGGTCTTGGAGGCTCTCCTGGGAAGTAGGGAGGAAGCAACTGCTGGAAATGGAGCATATAGCCCTTGTGGACTATACTTAATACCCAAGCATCTCCTGTAATGGGTGGCCACCTGTGGGCAAACAGGGCTAAACGACCTCCTGTGCAGGGATGGGGCAGCAGAGGTGGAAAGGCTATGCTGAGGGAGTCAAAAACCCCCTCCCTGCTGAGTGGGAGCAGGGGCCGGAGGCTTGGGGGTCTTCTGCCTATGGGGCCCATGTCCCTGCCCCTTGGCCTGCTGACCCTGCTGGGGAGGCCTGGTACTGAGGGAAAGGTTTGTAGGCAGCTGCCTTCCTCGGGTAAAAGGACTTCTTACCCGAGCCCTTCTTCTTATGAGAAGGGGCAGAGGTTTTTCTGGACAGCCTTGTCCTAGTCAGGTGCTCGGTTTCGAGCTCAGCAGCCTTCTCGGCCATGGGCTTGCCAAAAAGGTTTTCACCTCGGCAAGGGACATCGACCAACTTGTCCTGCACCCAGGGCTTGAGGTCCGATGAATGCAGCCATGCCTGGCGTCGGGCCCCGATGCCGGCTGCCGCTACACGGGCCGAAGCCTCGAAGCCATCGTAGGCGGCTTGGGACATGAACATTGAGCATTCCCGGATTCCCGAGGACAAGGTCTTGAACCTTTGCAAAGGTTCCCCGGAGAGGCCAGCAGAGAACCCGGCAAGTTCCTTCGCCAGGTCTCATAAGTACATGCCCATGTACAGCTGGTAGGACTGGACACGGCAAGCAAGCATCGAGCCCTAGAAGCACTTTCTGCCAAGCGCATCCAGGTTCCGGGCCTCCCTGTCGGGAGGCACCGCGGAGTGCATCTTCTGGCTCTTCAGACGTTGCATGGCCGATTCCACCACCATGGAATGGTGCGGCAGCTGCGCCTCCTGGAATTCAGGGCTCTTACGGAGTCGATAGATCGAATCGACAGCTTGCTCAAAACCGGCGCCAAGGCCGGTGCCTCCCACATCCGGAAGAGGAGCTGCTCCAGCATCGGAGGAACCAGCACAGTAAAGGCCTCCTTCGGAGGAGAGTCATACTGGAGGGCCTCGAGCTCTTCGGCTCGAGGCTCCTCCTCGGGGTCCGCGGGAATTGCCAAAGCCTTGGCCATATCCCGGACGAACTCCGAGAACCGGGTGTCCTCCGGGGGGGGACCTACTCCAGGACTCGGACTGCGTTGAGTCCGAAGTGACGCACCGAGTCTGAAAAGTGCCGGGGGACTCCTCGTCCTCCGTCTCCCACGCGGACTCATCCGAAAAGGAGTCGGGGGTCTCCGACCACGCGGGCCTCGGTGGCACCCGTGCCGATGCCGAAGGCACCGGCGTCGACGCCCTCGGTCCTGAGCGGGAGGTCGAGGGTGACCGTGACCGAGGACGACTTCGAGCCTTCATGGTCTCGAGTATCGGCTCGGTCTCCGGGGTCGACTTAGACGTCGATGTCCCGGTGGTCGGGGCAGATGCACCAGTGAGGCTGGCCATCAGCACCCACTGCTGATCAATGAAGGCAGACAATCTGCACTCCAAGGCTGTCAGCCTGACTCCAAGATCAGGAGACTCAGCAGCTACTGACATGGGCCCCGGTGGTGCCGGGCCCAACGTCGGCTCCCTAGGAGGAGAGTCCTCGAGGACAACAGGACTTACGTGCCCAGCAGACTCCGGCTCCACGCGAGGTACCTTGGACGGCTTCTCCTGCTCCAAGAGCCCGGGGTGGCGGTCGGGGGTCCGAGACCTGGCCCCTGAGGAACCAGGGACCTCCTCCAACGCCGCCCTCACGAGCCTTTTCTTCCTCTTACGCTCCCGATCGGGGGACCCCCTGTCCGAGGAACTCTGGTGATGCTCGGGGTCAGACTCCCAAGATGTCGAGGCCTCAGACGAGGTCCAGGCCTGGCCAGAGGCAGAGTCAGAAAAAATCCATTCTTTCTGATGCTGGCGGCTTCAAAGTGCCTTGGTGGACATTTTGCCACACGGGACACAGACCTTAGCATCATGATCCGGTACCAGGCATCGAAGGCAACAGTCGTGTGTGTCGGTGAGAGACATCAATTTCTTACACCGATCACACTTTTTGAAACCACTGGAAGCCATCGGGGGAAAAAAGAACCCCTGCGAGGTCAAAGGACCGGCCTTCCAGGGAAAAGAAAATATTGCACGAACGCCAGCCACGAAGGGCAAAAAACAAAAAATAGAAGACGGGCTCGATACCGGTGTACCGAACCCAGCGGGAAGGGGAACCGTCGTCGAAACGGAGAAGAACAACGAAAAAATCGCAAGGAAAAAGTCAAATTTTCTGGGTGACATGGACAGACGTCCGTTGGGCTTCACGGAAAAAGAAAGACTGAGCAAGATGGCACCTTTAGGCGGGAAGGGGACCGCGCATGCGTGCAGTATTCCCAAAGGCTTTCTTAGAAAGCTGGGGAAATGCTCCGCACAGGGGCTCCATCGACGTCACCCATATGTGAGGAATGACTTCCTGCTTGGTCCTGGAGAAAGCATAGTTGCTCACCTGCAACAGGTGATCTCCGGGAACAGCAGGAATTTAGTCTTCACATATGGGGTATCGTCGGTAACGACGGAGCCTGCGCGGGAACGCTCCCCAGCGTCCAATAGGAAAGCCTTTGGGAGCATCCCACAGCGCCTGCATGCTGCCTTCCCGCCTTTCCCAACTGTCCCTCTCCAGTTGAGTTTAAAGCTGAGACAAAGAGAAAGGGAAAGAGAAAAAGAGAGAGATAGAGAGATACAACTCCTAGGGGAGGTGGGTGGGTTGTGAAGACTAAATTCCTGCTGTTCCCAGAGATCACCTGTTACAGGTGAGTAACTATGCTATCTCCAGGAACAAGCAGGAATGAAGTCTTCACATATGGTGACTCCCCAGCTGCAGATGCCAGGGAGAAACCCCAGAAGTTGTGTGCCCTTGTGAAAGGGCTCCACTTCCCCCCATGGATCTCTGGCATCCTACCAGGGATGGTGGGTAGGAGTTTACTAAGTATGGAACAGGTGTTGAAGAACAGCCTGACCAAACAAGGCATCCCGGCGGGAGTACTTGTCTAAACAGTAATGGGCTGTGAAGTTATGAACCGAGGCCCAAGTAGCTGCTCGACAGATGTCGTCGATGGACACAGAGTGAAGATGAGCCATAGAGGTTGCCATGGCTCTCACATTGTGAGCTGTGACATGACCTTCAAGAGGAAGGTTCTTACTCTCATAGGCAAAAGAATTATACTGTGCAATCCAGTTGGACAGTGTTCTTTTGGAGACTGGAAGTCCCAAATGACTAGGATCAAAAGCAACAAAGAGTTGAGAGGACTTTCTATGTTGCTGTGTCCTTTGCAAGTAAAAGGCCAAAGCCCTTATACAGTCCAAAGTATGAAGATTCCTTTCTGCATTTCAGGCGTCAGGCCTTGGGGAAAAAACAGGAAAGTAAACATCTTGGTTTAAATGAAAAGGTGATACCACCTTTGGCATAAAGTGTGGATGAGTCCTAAGGACTACCTTATCATGATGGAACCTTGTATAAGCAGGATCAGCCACCAAAGCTTGCAATTCACTGATGCGACGTGCTGATGTGATTGCAATAAGAAAAATGACCTTCCAAGAAAGGAATTTCAAAGAGGTAGTAGCTAATGGTTCAAAAGGCGGCTTCATGAGCTGCCCAAGAACCAGATTTAAGTCCCATGCCACCGGTGGTGGCTTAATGGGAGGCTTAGTTAAAAGGAGGCCTCTCATAAATCTCGCTATGAGAGGATGAGAGGAAATAGGTTGACCATTTAGAGGCTTGAAAGAAGCTGCAATAGCACTCAAATGAAGTCTCACTGAATTGGTCTTAAGCCCTGTATTAGACAAATGAAGGAGATACTCCAGTAATGATTTCAAAGGTATCGCAAGAGGGTCAAGACCCTTCTGCGAGCACCATATGGTAAACCTTTTCCACTTGAAAGCATAAGAGCGTCTTGTGGAAGGTTTCCTGGAAGCATAAGGATATCCCTTACCTGCTGAGAAAGGTTAAGACCATGAAGTTCTAGGTTTTCAGCAACCAGGCCCTGAGACACAGAGACTGGGGATTGGGAGGCCACAGCATCCCGTCCTCCTGAGAAAGGAGATCTGGAGCAGATCCTAACTCCAGAGGCGGAGCTTGAGAGAGATGCAGGAGCAGAGGGTACCACATTTGCCGTGGCCAACGTGGAGCTATGAGAATCATATGACCTCTGTCTCTCTGAAGCTTGAATAGGGTATTGGGAATTAGGGGAATGGGTGGAAAAGCATACAGGAAGTCCTGGCCCCAATGGAGGAGGAAAGCATCTCTGGCCTGACAACCCTGAGCGGGGATTCTGGAACAGAACCGGGGAAGTTTGGCATTCAGCAGACTTGCAAAGAGGTCTATGTCCGGGGTTCCCCAAATTTGAAATATTTTGGCCACCTGGTCTGCATGGAGAGACCATTCGTGTGGAAGCAGAACTCGACTGAGTCTGTCTGCCCAAGAGTTTTGAATGCCTGGAAGATACACCGCAAGGAGATGAATCTGAAGCTCTCTGGCGAGGGCCCATAGTTGCAAAGCTTTGTTGCAGAGCGACAGAGAGCCTGTTCCGCCCTGCTTGTTCACACAGAACATGGCTTCCTGGTTGTCCGTTTGAATTAGGACTGTCTTGTAGCTGAGGTGGGTGTGGAATACTCGAAGGAAGATTGCTCTGAGTTCCAGGAGATTGATGTGTAGATAGGTCTCCTGTGGAGTCCAGGTACCCTGGGTAGAGAGGCCTTGAAGGTGGGCTCCCCAACCCACCTGTGAGGCATCTGTTGTCAGAGTGGCTTGGGGTGGGGGTTGTTGGAAAGGGGACCCCACCAAAAGGTTTTGGGGTGACTGTCACCATTGGAGGGACAAAATAAGATGATCTGAGTTTGTTATTTTGTCTGACAAGCAACCTGATGCCGGAGTCCACACTGAGTGGATAAAATCCACTGGGCTGCCCTCTTATGGAGGCGAGCATAAGGAACCACATGCACGGTGGATGCCATGTGGCCTAGCAACTGTAACATTTCCCGAGCAGTGAGGTGAAGCTTTAGCACTGCTTGGGAAGCTAACTGCACAATGCGAAGGCAGCGGGGCTGTGGAAGATAGGCCCTTGTCTGTCTGGTATCCAACAGAGCTCCTATAAGCTCTAGAGACTGAGTGGGAGCAAGGTTGGATTTTGGGAAGTTTATGACAAGTCCCAAATACTGAAGGATGTGCATTATACGAGAGAGAGAAATCCTGGCCTCTGGTTCTGAAGGGGCTCGAATAAGCCAGTCGTCTAAGAAAGGGAAGATGAATATTCCAGGGGGGCGAAGAAATGCTGCCACTACAGCCAGGCCAAAAGGAAGAACCCTGTATTGGTAGTGCTTCCCTTGAAATAGAAAGCCAAGGAACTTTCGATGAGCTGGATGGATGAGAACATGAGTGTACGCATCCTTGAGATCTAGAGAACAAAGCCAATCCTGGCTCTGAAGGTATGGCAGCAGAGTTCCTAGAGAAATCATTTTGAACTTCTCTTTCAACAGGAATTTGTTTAATTCTCTGAGGTCCAAAATGGGTCTGTGTCCCCCTGTTTTCTTTCGAATAAGGAAATAGGGGGAGTAGAACCCTGTACCCCATTGAAGAATGGGTACTTCTTCTATTGCCCACTGGGCAAGAAGCAAAGTAACCTCTTGACCTAACTGGGCGTTGAGAGAGGTCTGAGAATTGAACTGTCTTACCATTGTAGGAGGGGGCATGCTGAGGAAAGTGAAAGCCCCCAGGTAGGTGATACATTAAATACCTTTATGGAAATGGGTAACAGGGGTAACATATGGAAATCAGTGTGTATTAATGCCCGTAGCATGGGAAATAAGATCCCTGAAGTTGAAGCTTTGGTGGGAGTGGCTGACTTGGATTTAGTGGCAGTTACAGAAACATGGTTCACAGAAAACCATGACTGGGATGTAACTATACCTGGCTATACTTTATTCAGAAAGGACAGGGTAGGAAGAAGGGGAGGAGGAGTGGCACTATATGTAAAAACTACTATTAAAGCTTTGGTATTACAGAGCTTAAAAGGGAGAGAGGAGGCATTGTGGGTTAAACTAGAAAGAGGAAAAGAGAAACCCATTTGCATTGGTGTGATATACAGACCTCCCTCACAAGAGGAAGAGGTGGACAGAGAGTTAATTGAAGACATAGGCAGCATTGCTAGGAAAGGGGAAGTGCTACTGTTAGGAGATTTCAATATGCCAGATGTTGATTGGCACATTCCTGCTGCAGTATCATCTAGAAGTAAGGAGATCGTGGATTCTCTACAGGGAGAACTATTCAGGCAATTGGTAACAGACCCCACACGTGAAGGGGCCATACTGGACTTGGTGCTTACCAATGGTGAAAGTGTTTCTGATGTTGTAGTGGGAGATCATTTTGCATCCAGTGATCACCAGATGGTGTGGTTCAGTATTAGGACTAGGGCTGTTAGAATCCATTCCAAGGTGAGGATCTTAGACTTTAGGAAGACTAACTTTGCGAAGATGGGCCAATACCTCAGGGAGTCGTTAGTGGGATGGGAACAGCTGGGGGATGTAGAAAAACAGTGGGCAAAACTGAAAGGGGGTATTTTAAGGGCAACCAACCTTTTTGCTAAAATGGTAAATAAAGGCAAAAGGAAAAGGAGACCGCTATGGTTTTCGAAGGAAGTAGCTGAAAAAGTGAAGAAAAAGAGGGAGGCCTTCATGAAATACAAGCGATCACAGAGAGAGGAAGACAGGCATCTGTATTTGGAAAAACTTAGAGAAGCTAGCAAAGTAGTCAAGAAGGCAAAGATTCAAAAGGAGGAGGAAATAGCCAATGCAATAAAATGGGGGGATAAGACATTTTTCAGATATATTAGTGAGAAGAGGAAGGGCAAAAGTGGTATTGTCAGACTCAAGGGTGCAGGGGGGTAAATATGTAGAAGCTGATAAGGATAAAGCGAAATTGCTTAACAAATATTTTTGTTCTGTGTTCACAGATGAAGAACCAGGAGCAGGACCTCAGAAAACACCCACAAATAAGAACAGAAGCGAGGGACATCTTGAACAATTTTCAGAAGACTGTGTTCGTGAGAAACTAGCTCAACTTAAAGTAGACAAAGCGATAGGACCGGATGAGATACACTCTAGAATACTGAGGGAACTTGGGGACGTTCTAGCAACTCCACTGACTGACCTTTTCAATGCCTCGTTGGAGTCGGGAGTGGTGCCAAAAGCGGAAGTAAGGATGTGGTTGAAAACTACAGGCCGGTTAGTTTAACTTCGGTGGTGAGTAAATTATTGGAAACGCTGCTGACAGAGAAAATAGTGAGGTTTCTGGAGTCCAGCGGATTACATGATCCGAGGCAGAATGGATTCACCAGAGGCAGGTCTTGTCAGACAAATCTGATTGATTCCTTTGACTGGGTGACCAGGGAGTTGGACCGAGGGAGAGCTCTAGATGTGGTGTATTTAGATTTCAGTAAAGCCTTTGACACTGTTCCTCACAGGCGACTTATAAACAAACTGAGCACCCTAGGGATGGACCCTAAAGTTACTGCTTGGGTTAGAAATTGGTTGGGTGGGAGGCGACAAAGAGTACAAGTAAATGGAGCTCACTCTGAGGAGAAGGATGTTACCAGTGGTGTGCCCCAGGGATCTGTCCTTGGTCCGATTCTTTTTAACATCTTTGTCAGTGATATAGCGGAAGGGCTGTCGGGTAAGGTTTGCCTCTTTGCGGATGATACCAAAATCTGCAATAGAGTAGACACCCAGGAAGGTGTAGATAACATGAGGAGGGATCTAGCTAAGCTTGAAGAATGGTCTAGAATTTGGCAGCTGGGATTTAATGTTAAAAAATGTAAGGTCATGCATTTTGGGCTGCAGCAATCCAAGGGAGCAATACAGTATAGGAGGTGAAGTACTTTTGTCCACTAAAGAAGAGCGAGACCTAGGCGTGGTTGTGTCTGATGATCTTAAAGTAGCTAAACAGGTAGAAAAGGCGACGGCAAAAGCTAGAAGGATGCTTGGGTGCATACGGAGAGGAATGGCTAGCAGAAAAAAGGAGGTGATAATTCCTCTGTATAAGTCTTTGGTGCAACCTCATTTCGAGTATAATGTGCAATTCTGGAGACCGCACCTTCAAAAGGATGTGAACAGGATGGAGTCGGTGCAGAGGGTGGCTACTAAAATGATTAGTGGGCTTCATTATAAAGTATATGAGGACAGACTTAAGGATCTTAATATGTACACCTTAGAGGAAAGGCGGGATAGAGGTGATATGATTGAGATGTTTAAATACCTCCGTGGCATAAATGTTCAGGGAGAGAGCCTCTTTCAATTGAAAGCAAGTTCTGCGACGAGGGGACATGGGATAAGGGTGAAGGGAGATAGATTCAGGAGTGATATGCGGAAATATTTCTTTACAGAAAGAGTAGTGGATCCATGGAATAGTCTCCCAGTGGAAGTGGTAGAGATGAGGACAGTAACTGAATTCAAAAAAGCATGGGACCAACAGAGGATCTCTAAAGGTAAAAAGTGGACTGTTGTAGTTGTTGTTATGGAAGGACAGACTAGACAGGCCATGTGGTCTTTTTCTGTCATCATGTTTCTATGAAATGAAGCTTGTACCCCTCTCTTACAATGGACAGAGTCCAATTTTCTGCTGTTATCTGACCCCATCTGGGGGCAAAATGACATAACCTTCCTGGAATGATGGAAGGTTCTGGGCCTTTCAAGGCCAGGAAGGCAAAGTTCTCTAGATAGGAGTCAAAGCCCCTTTGGAGGCTGAGTCTGCTGAGCCAGTTAAGCCTTAGCAGCTTTTGTTTTTCTTTGCCGGTCCTCAAAGGGTAGATCTCCTTCTAAGCATCGAGATGCCTCTGGCATTGCTCTTGAGGGACTTGTACCAGCAAAACTGCCCCGGCAGGAGGCTTCGGCTTCCAAAGCACTAACGGGGCTCCAGGATGTTCTCGAGGCCTCAACCTCGGCAGAACTACTGGTGCCATGCTCTGGGGCACCAGCTGCATCATCCGGTACCGATACCCAAGCATCGGCAGCATTGATAGACCAGAGATTCTTGGCTATTGAACGCAGTCTGGCGGCTCTTTTCATGGCCTTGATGCCCTTGAAACTGCTTTGGACAGTTCAACCGGTACCGGCACTGACTTTGGTACCGGTGCCGACTGCATCGACATCGGCAGGTATTCTACCGGGACTGAGTCATGCTTATCCATCCGGTATCGACAAGTCGGTACCAGACCCCTCCAATACCGACTTCGATCGGTACCGGTACCGTGCCTTGCACGATCACCTGGATCGGAGATACTTTGAATCCTCGTTTGAGTCTGAAGACTCTGAAAGCTCTGCCGATACCAGAGTACTTCTTCCTGAGGATTATTCTTCTCCTGTATGGTGGTTGGGAGCTGTAAGACCCACATAGCAGGTATTGGGGCTTCCCCGTGGCACAGTCACACTTTTTTCACACACACTAGAATTGCACTTGTGAGTTTACATCAGGTACATCCGGCCTGCACACTCATCTACTGCCATCCTTCCTTCAGGCCATCCATCAGCATCTGCTGGTTCTGTGCAGTCATGTATTCTACTGCCAGCTGCTACAACATAGCCTACACAGGAACCTTTTCCTCATTTTGATGTATCATTCACATCTCTCCTGTGACAAATCTCCACGTTATCACTCCTGGTCCATCATCCTTTTGATGCACACATCGTGGCAATTCTGGCTTCACAGGGGAACACGTCTTCCTCATCCTATGCCACACTCTGACATGAAAGTATATTACGTGGGAACCCCTCACTTAATCAATACAGCTGCCTCCCACATGCTCATTCCACTTATTGACTGCCACATAGGATGCCCATGTGGTCAGGTCCATCAGTTCCTACCTGTCCTTCCATCCATCTGCTTTCATTTGACGTTTGCCGAGGTCCCCTTATCCTTAATGCCTGATGTCCTGTTAGCGTATGATATGTGGAGCCTAGCGCCCTTACTGCTGGAATTCCTACTCCCCGCCCTGGCTCTTATCATACAGAAACAGCATTATCACTGCCGTTAACTCTCATTAGCCGCGGCTCCCTTACTGCCTTTTAGTAAACATACCCCTAGGTTACTTGTACAATTTAAATCTATCTTTTTTGAAAAGGCTAAATGATACGTGGGTAGTATTACATGTAAAGCTATTGCTCTTCTAGGAGGCCATAGATTGGGATAACCTACAGAGGGGCTTTAGGGACCTCTATGTACTTCAAGAGCCCAAACATATTTAAACACTGTTCTGCTTCCTGATTTAGTAGAAAAGGGACCTCTCTGGCCATGTAGTGGACAAATCTCAGAAAAGAGATACATTTGTACAGAGATTCATGCCACCCATGAAGAGGAAATGAGTGAGAGGGAATTCCTGTAGAATACTTCTGTGTGTCCAAGGAGGATTCCAAAGGAAGAAATTCTAGGTCTGGGTAGTCTTCTGGAGTGCTTTGACAGCATTCTAACTGTGGTGAGGATGTGGGTTGAGAATGGACCCCTTGTGGTTCAAAGTCAGAGGTAGACATGAAAGAGACTATGAGATCTTGAGATGAATGAGTGCATAGATTCCATACATTCAGAGGTCATTAAGCTGGGCCGTTGATATTTAACAGAACCGTATACAAATTTATTGACTTATCTTTTGCAGGAATGAATGAAGCTACTCTAGAGAGGGCAGGAAGACAAATAGAGAAGACTCAACTACTGTAACCAGTATCAGAGTTGGTACCACTTCAGGCTGCACTGATGACTGTTGTGCAGGGGATGACTGAGAAGCAAGAAGACACCTGTACAGGATCTCCACTTCTGGTGCATAAATAATCTTATACTGAGCCTACTTGCTCACAATATGCGCTGGCCTGTAGCATTAGCATATCTATGCTAAGCGGATGTCACGAAAGAGACATTGAAAAAGGAAGAAACTGGTCGACACTACTATTTGTGAGGAGTCTCTTTGATGGCACAGATAGAGCAGGTGAAGGCTGTAGGTCTGCAAGGTGTGGAAACACCTTGAGAGATGTGTGCTAAGATATCTGCAGTTTAGATAATGCCTTCCATTAATGCGAGTGTTTGGAAGATGGCTGCACTTTATTTATTTATTTATTAGTGCTTATTTACCGCTTTTTGTGAATCAAAGCAGTTTACAGAAAACTCAAAGGATTGAACATTACATTAAACAAAAAATACACGTAACATCTTAATAGGAAGTGAAAGGGGAAAAGGGACGAATTAAC
The DNA here is from genome assembly GCA_033557465.1 of Ichthyophis bannanicus. Taxonomy (NCBI): domain Eukaryota; kingdom Metazoa; phylum Chordata; class Amphibia; order Gymnophiona; family Ichthyophiidae; genus Ichthyophis; species Ichthyophis bannanicus. Next base: position 1,047,046,810 of record CM066033.1, read on the forward strand.
TTAAATCAGTAACAGCTGATTTAAGTAATAACTATGTACAGAGAACTAAGCATATGTATAAATTAATTACAATGAACTTGAAAGCATCTTAAAAAGTGTGAGGACTGTAGTTTTACATGTAGAATTGTCACTAGGTGATTAGTTAACTAAAGTGCTCTTTGAACAAGAATGTTTTAGCAGTTTACAGAAGGATTTAGGATCCTTAGTGTTTCTTATGACTGAAGGAAGAGAGTTCCATAATAGAGGGGCGTAAAGGGAGAAGGCTCTCTTGGATTTTATTTTATTTATTTATTTAGCAAACATTTATATACCGCCACTTCCAGCGATCAGCGATGTAGTTGTGCTGCAGTTTCTGAAGTCAGCATGTACCTCAAGAGAATTTCTATTGTTACTTCTACGTGGTCTGTTTTCCAGAGTGATTTGGATAAACTCTTTCAGGCAGATGGCAGGTTCTCCAAGGACAAGCAGGATGAGTCAGCCACAAGTGGTGACGTCATCCGACGGCGCCATAGACGGAAGTACTCTCATTAGCCCAGGCGGCTTTAGCCCTCTGGGCATGACCACTAGCCCCACCTCCAGATCCGCCCCTAGCTGGCCAGTCTTTGTCTTCTGCCTTGCCAGCAAGACGTTTGTTATTTTGCTCTCATCATTTTACCTCAAAACATGAAGAAACCAGGATTCAAAAAAGGCTGCTCCTGGAAAATGGCCAATTCGGACTCTCACCATCTCTGTCTCCGGTGCTTGGGAAAAGAACACCCCGTGGAGGACTGCTCAGCCTGCGGCTGCATGTCTCCCAGGGCCCTCAAGTCGCGCCGACATGCCCTCTCCGATTATCTGGCCCCCGCAGCTGCCGTGAGTACTCCAGCTTCTGAGACCACCGACGTTATCGCTCCGGCCGGGGACATGGCTCTCCTGGCCTCCATTCCCCGCCGTGTAGCACAGACTCCCACAGCCACGTGTTCCCCACTGGTGGCGTCCATTTCGGCAGGGGCAGCCTCCTCCTTCGCTACCCTTGGATTTCCGGCTGCAACCCTGATGACTTCCGGTCCTCTTCAGCCCTCCTCCTCTCTGCGCATCTCGGACAGCCAGGACGGAGCAGATCGGCGCATCGCCAGCCCCTACCGGGACGAAGCGATCAGACCCAACAGACACCGTAGCCCAGCGCACAGCAGATCATCTAATGCGCGCGGGAGCTTCCGGGACCTACGCGCACGCTCTCGGTGCCGGCGCAGATCCCCTGTCAGCAGGCGCCACTGCAGCCGGCGCAGAAGCGGGCACAGACGCGGCACATCGGGGAGCCGGGGCAGATCTAAGAGCCGGGACTATCACAGAGAGCGCGACCGCACACACCGTCACCGCGCTGGATCCCCTCACCGCAAAAGAAGCAGACACAGCCCTACACGCTCTGAGAGCTCGCACTCCCACAAGAGATCGCGCCTCTCCAACTCCTCTGCCGACAGCTTTTACAGCACCTCTCCTCACAGTCTCTACAATGCTTCCTCGGCGCACAGCACCCTCAGCGGTGTGGAGGACTCTTCTCCATCACTTCCCTCCTCCCCTATAAGGGAAAACTTGCCTTCTCAAGAGGAGAACATTTGGCTACTTGCATCCAGCTCACAAGTACCCCCCTGCCATGCTCCTCAAGAGTCTCCAGAAACTTTAACTCTTCTCAAGAACATGTTACAACAATGGGCTTCCGCCCTATCCGACCTAGCCTACTCCCGGCCACTAATGCCCACTACGGCTGCCCTGCCAGTTAATGCTGCAGCTGCCGCAACCGCCTCTCCTCCTCTGGATCCAGCACAAGGCGGCACTGCTCCAGTCACTACTGTCGCTTCAAGCAGCCAGTCTCAGGCCTCTCCGGCCCAGGAGCAGAACGGCACAGGGGAACCCTCGCAGGCTGAAGCAACGCCCCGAGGAGACCCCCCCCGGAGGACTTGACCTATGCAAAATTTGTTCAAAAAGTCCTATCATCTCTCTCCATTGCTCCGGTGGACACTCCAGACCAGCGTGACGAGGTGCAAGTTCATTGACGCCCCTAAGACCATCTCCGCTCTGCCCATCCATCAGCTCCTCCAGGACAATCTCACAAGAATTTGGCTGTCCCCAGCATCCAACCACTCCTGCCCGCGAAAATTGGACACTAAGTATGCCGTTCGTCCACTGCCTGGATTTGACAAGCAACAACTACCTCACCAATCCATTGTTGCGGAATCTGCCCTTAAACGATCTAAATCTTCGCGCTCTTCCACCAATGCGCCTCCCGGTAAAGACAATAAACTCCTTGACGACGTTGCGAAACGGGTCTACCAAGGGGCCATGCTGAATGCCCGGATTGCGGCCCACCAATTCCAGCATGCAATCTACCAGGACATGCTGGTAAGTAACATCAAATCCTTCATCACTCAACTCACTGAGATTACACCTGACCTCTCCGCTACCCTCGCGGATCTCGATGACTGCACCAAACACCAGGGCCGGGCTGCCCACGACGCCTTCGAAACAGCCGCCAGGGTGGCAGGGGCTTCCATCTATGCACATAGACTAGCTTGGCTCCGGGCATCAGGCCTGCAGACAGACTCCCACGACAAGATTGCGGACACTCCCTGCATGGGCGACTCGCTTTTTGGCGATAAGGTTAAGGACACGGTGAACGACATGCGCGAGCGCGTCACTACCCTCCAAACTCTGGAAGAAGGCGCTGAACGCCCTCGCCCCTACCGCAAGGGAGGTTCTCAGAGCTATGCTGGGCCCAAGCGGTACAACACCTATCGCAAGTGGCAGCAACCCCGCCACAAGCAACAGCACTACCAGACCCCTTACAGGCAGAAACAACGCCAGCGGGATCACACATCGAAGAAGACCCCTTCCGCACCTGCTAAGAGCAATCCTAGTTTTTGACTCACAGCCCTGCCAGCACCTTCTGACCGGGGGTCGCCTATCTACATTTCTGCACCCCTGGGAGACCATAACGACGGATCAATGGGTGCTCTCCGTCATCAAACAGGGCTATCGCATAAAATTCTCCTCGAAACCACCTCTACGTTCATCTCCTGTGAGCATCATTCCACCTCAGCACCTCGCTTCCATGACTGCAGAGATCCATTCCCTACTCGCATCCAGGGCCATCGAGCCTGTTCCCCCCAGCGAGATCAACAAGGGGTTTTACTCCAGGTACTTCCTTGTCCCCAAGAAGTCCGGGGGCTTGCGTCCCATCCTCGATCTGCGGAAACTCAACAAGTGCATAGTCAAGGAGAAGTTCCGGTTGCACTCCCTCTCCACCATCCTACCCTCATCCAACCCGGGGACTGGCTGGCCTCTCTGGACCTCCAAGACACCTACACTCACATCCCCATGCACCCTCAACACAGGAAATTCCTACGCTTCCAGATAGCGGAAAACCACTACCAGTACAGAGTGCTTCCCTTCGGTCTCTCTCCTGCCCCCAGAGTATTCACCAAGTGCGTAGCGGTGGCCGCTGCTCACCTTCGCAGACAGGGGATGTGCGTCTTCCCATACCTGGACGATTGGCTGTCCTCCGCCTCTTCACCCACGGAACTGCGAGTAGCAGTCAAGAAGGCCACCTCCCTTCTTTCCTACCTGGGCTTCCTAGTCAACCGCAAGAAGTCTCATCTCTCTCCAACCCAGAGGCTGGAGTTCATTGGTGCTCGCATAGACACCACTCTGGCAAAAGCTTTCCTACCACGAGAAAGGATATGTACCATCATTGCTCTCGCCCTCCAAGTTCTCAACTCATCGCACTCTACAGCTCGAACCCTCCTACGCCTCCTGGGACACATGGCAGCTGCCACCCATGTCCTTCCCCTCGCGAGACTGCGGATGCGGGTTCTCCAGTGGCACCTCCGCTCTCACTGGTGCCAGCACACGCAACCCTTGTCCACCCTAATTCCCAAGGACCCCAGGGCGTCAAGGGCTCTACGCTGGTGGACCCACATCGCCAATCTGTCTCAGGGCAAACGTCTGCAAACCATTGCCCACCAGATTACCGTGACAACGGACGCTTCGGCTCAAGGGTGGGGAGCCCACTGCACTGGGACACGCACTCAAGGCTCATGGTCCACCACCGAGAAAACCCTGCACATCAACGTCCTCGAGCTCAGAGCTGTCCGCCACACCCTCCTGGCCTTCAGGGATCTTCTCTCGGGCAAAACCGTCAGAATTCTGACCGACAACCAAGTGACCATGTTCTACATAAACAAACAAGGGGGCACGGGGTCACGTCCCCTGTGCAGGGAAGCCCTCCTCACCTGGCATCTTGCCCTCTCTCTCCAGTGCAGTCTCCAAGCATGCTACCTGCCGGGAGAGGAGAATGTCTTAGCCGACCGCCTCAGCAGGCAACTGAGCCCTCACGAGTGGACTCTCCACTATGAAGTGTCATCATTCCTCTTCAGGGAGTGGGGCCTCCCGCAAGTCGACCTGTTTGCGACCCAGGAGAACGCCAAATGCCGCCTATTTTGTTCCAAGAGACCGACCCCGCGCAGGCTAGCAGCGGACGCCTTCGACGTGGCCTGGAACCAATGGCCCCTAATCTACGCATTCCCTCCGACCCCGCTCATTGCTCGGACAATTCAATGCATTATCAGGGACCAGTCCCTGGCCATCTTGGTAGTCCCATACTGGCCCAGGCAAATATGGTTCCCATACCTGCACCGCCTAGCAGTGGAACCTCCCATCCAGCTCCCCCTGCGGCCAGACCTCCTCTCGCAGGACAACGGCACAATGCTCCACCCCAACCTGCGGATGCTGTCACTGTCGGCCTGGAAGCTGAAAGGCTAGCTCTGGCCCCCTTCGACCTTACGACCGAGGTTCCTCAGATCATACTGGCGGCTCGGCGCCCTTCCACCAGGAAATCATACAGCCTCAAATGGCAGCGCTTCTGCATCTGGTGCGAGCCCCAGCATCTGGACCCCTTCTCATGTCCGGTGCCGCAGCTCCTCCAATACCTCGCATCGCTCTCATCGCTCGGTCTTAAAACTCAGTCCATCAAAGTCCACTTGTCCGCCATTGCGGCCTTCCATCACCGCATTGGGGACACATCAATAGCGGCGATGCCCATTCTGGGCAGCTTCATGAAGGGATTATCCAATCTACGTCCTCCACTCAGGGAGCCTGTGCCAGCATAGGACCTTAACATGGTCCTCAATCAGCTCACAGAGGAACCTTTCGAGCCACTGCAATCAGCAGATTTGAAGTCTGCTTCCTGGAAAACGCTGTTCCTCGTCGCTATCGCAGATCAGTGAACTGCACGCTCTCGTGGCTTACCCACCTTACACCACCCTTCACCACGACCACGCCTGCCTTCGGACACATCCTAAGTTTGTTCCCAAGGTGGTATCCGCTTTCCACATCAATCAAACCATTGAGCTGCCCTGCTTCCTTCCCGGACCACACTCCAATCCGGATCAACAACGCCTGCACACACTGGACTGTGTCAGGGCCCTACGGTACTACCTCAACAGAACTTCCTCACTACGTAAAGGGTCTCAGCTTTTCATCTCTTACGACCCTAACAAGCCTGGCCTACCAGTATCCAAACGCACACTTTCCGGCTGGATTTCCGCCTGCATCTCCTTCTGCCTTTCACGCGCTGGCGCGAGCACCACCGCAGGTGTCATAGTACATCACCTGCGGGTGTTGGCCGCCACCATCGCCAACCTACATTCCGTTCCTATACCTGACATCTGCAAAGCCTCTATACAGACGTGGTCCTCTATACAGACTTTCCAGAGGCACTACTGCCTCGACAGAGCTGATCACGGTGGCTCCGCATTCGGGCTAGCAGTGCTATCTGCGGCCTCTTCCCGTGCCAGGGAAGAAACTCGTGACTTCTGCTGATGTTGCACCTTATTGCCATGTTATATTGATTGATGTCATTGCACCTTATTGCCTGTTGGCACCTTGTTGTTGATTTTGCACCTTGTTACCTGTGGGCGCCCTGATTCGGGTACCCCTTATTATTCGTTGTTGTTACTTGCACTACCCTTGCTAAGAGCACCTTATGTTGAACTTGCACATTTCGTTAAGTACTGTTATGATTTTGAACTATGCCCACCCTAAAGGCGTGTTCATTCATTAAACCTGCTTGCACCTCACGGTCATGCTTGTCTCTGTTATCCTCAGACCTTCACGGTCATGCTTGCCTCTGTTATCTTCAGACCTTCCCCGCCGCTGCACAGGTAGCTGGGGAGACACCACTTGTGGCTGACTCATCCTGCTTGTCCTGGGAGAAAACCGAGTTACTTACCTGTAATGTGAGTTCTCCAGGGACAGCATAAGAACATAAGATATGCCATACTGGGTCAGACCAAGGTCCATCAAGCCCAGTATTCTGTTTCCAACAGTGGCCAATCTAGGTCATATGTACCTAGCAGTTTCCCCAAGAGACACAAGTTCCACAATGCTTGTACTGGGTCAAGCATTGATATCTTCGGTCACTTCTTAATAATGGTTTATGGACCTTTCCTCCAGGAACTTGTCCAAACCTTTTTTAAACCCAGCTACACTAACAGCCTTTACTACATCCTCCAGTAACAAATTCCAGAGTTTGATTACACGTTGAGTGAAAAAATATTTTCTTTTATTAGTCTTAAATAGTTTACCCTGTAGCTTCATTGCATGTCCCCTAGTCTTTCTATATTCTGATAACGTAAACAATCGATCTACGTTTACCCGTTCCACTCCGTTCATTAACTTATAGACTTCTATCATATCTCCCCTCAGCTGTCTCTTTTCCAGGTTGAAGAGCCCTAACCTTTTTAGCCTTTCCTCATAGGAGTATCCTTCCATCCCCTTTACCATTTTGGTGGCTCTTCTCTGAACCTTTTCTAAAATTGCTATATCCTTTTTAAGATACGGCGACCAGAATTGCACACAATATTCAAGGTGCGGTCTCACCATGGAACGATATAGAGGCATTATAATATCTTTTGTTTTATTTTCCATTCCTTTCCTTATCATACCTAGCATTCTATTTGCTCTCTTGGCTGCCGCTGCACACTGGGCCGAGGGTTTTAACATGGTATCCACAATGACGCCTAAATCTTTTTCCTGGGTGGTGGTTCCTAATGTGGAACCTTGCATCGTGTAACCATAGTTTGGGCTGTTCTTCCCTAGGTGCATAACCTTACACTTGTCCACATTAAATTTCATCTGCCATTTTGATGCCCAGTCTTCCAATTTAACAAGATCCTCTTGCAATTTTTCACAATCCTCTTGGGTTTTAACAACTTTAAATAGTTTTGTGTCATCTGCAAATTTGATAACCTCACTCGTTATTCCACTTTCCAGGTCATTTATGAATATGTCAAAAAGCAGCAGACCCAGCACAGATCCCTGGGGTACACCACTATTCACCTTTCTCCATTGGGAAAATTGGCCATTTAGCCCTACCCTCTGCTTTCTATCTTTTAACCAGTTCCTGATCCACAATAGTACACTGCCTCCTATCCCATGACTCTCTAGTTTTGCCAAAAGTCTCTGATGAGGGACCTTGTCAAAGGCTTTCTGAAAGTCCAGATACACAATATCAACTGACTCACCTTTGTCCACCTGTTTATTCACTCCTTCAAAAAAACATAACAGATTAGTAAGACAAGATCTTCCTTGTCTAAAGCCATGTTGGCTGTCTCCCATTAGGTCGTGACTATCTACATGCTGAGTAATTTTATTCTTTATGATGGTTTCTACCATTTTTCCCGGTACTGACGTCAGGCTCACCGGTCTGTAGTTTCCCGGATCACCCCTGGAACCCTTTTTAAAAATTGGTGTTACATTGGCGATCCTCCAATCTTCAGGTATTAGAGATGATTTTAATGATAGTTCACAGATTACTAATAGCAGGTCTGCAGTCTCATATTTCAGTTCTTTCAACACCCTTGGATGTATACCATCCAGCCCAGGTGATTTGCTACTCTTCAGTTTATCTAATAGTTGTAAAACATCTTCCCGATGTATCGATATTTCCTTCAATTCTTCCACACCTTTAAATACCACTTCAGTCATGGGTAACATCCCTACATCTTCCTCAGTAAAGACTGAAGCAAAGAATTCATTCAGTCTCTCCGCTATCGCCTTGTCGCCTCTTAGTGCTCCTTTAACCCCTTTATCATCTAATGGACCAACTGACTCTCTCACAGGTTTTTTGCTACGAATGTACTTGAAAAGGTCTTTATTTCGTGTTTTTGCTTCCGCAGCAAGCTTCTTCTCAAATTCTCTCTTTGCCTGCCTTATCAATGCCTTGCATTTGACTTGCCAGTGCTTGTGCTGTTTCCAGGTTTCGTCATTTGGCTCTTTTTTCCATTTCCTGAAAGATGCTTTTTTGGCAACAACAGCCTCTCTGACCTCACCTTTAAACCATGCTGGCAGTTGTTTGGACTTCCTTCCACTTTTCTTAAAGCATGGAATACAGCTGGTCTGAGCTTCCAAGATAGTATTTTTCAACAACATCCAAGCTTATCCAGTAGGATAAGTCAGCCACACCTCCCCACCCTCCTCCCCGACGGGGACCTCCTGTCTCTCGCTATCCACCTCCTAGCCTGAGTATCGCGTCAGCTTGGAAAACCTGGCCAGCTAGAGGCGGATCTGGAGGTGGGGCTAGTGGTCATGCCCAGAGGGCTAAAGCCTTCTGGGCTAATGAGAGTACTTCTGTCTATGGCGCCGTCGGATGACGTCACCACTTGTGGCTGACTTATCCTGCTGTCCCTGGAGAACTCACGTTACAGGTAAGTAACTCGGTTTTCTGTTTGGAGGGATTTGAATATAGTGTGGAGTGCTTTGAATCTTACATTGACTTGGATGAGGCTTTGCACTACTCCTTTGCAGCTGAATCTTGAAGCCACTGTGCAGGGAAACAGGGGCAACTTTCCCCAAAGGGGGACCTGCTATTTAAAGTCAGCCAAGCTCTGCACAGAGGATGCTGCCATTTCTTACTTCTGGGGAAGCAAGAGTCTTTTCTCCACTTCATAACGACTGCAAGGCTGGTTCAGGCAGTTCTTCTAGGCTCATGGCAACATCCTTCCACCATGTTTACAAACAGACTGATATGGTATGAGCTCAGACAATGAGGCCTTGTCAAAATTCTGAATCATTCTCCTACACTGCAGACAAGGGCAGAGCACCGACTTCATCTGGGACCTTTTGACCAAAGAAGAAAAAACAAAGCAAACTAATAAAATAAGGGGAGATATTCAAAATATTTTAGCCGGCTAGTTAGCTAACAGGCTAAAATGCAGTCACCACATTATTCAGTGGCACTAACTGGTTAGTGCCGCTGAATATTCCCATATACCAACAATAAAAGTGCCTATGAAAACTGGGGCTATCGTGGGCAGAGTGAGGGATGGTATCAGCCGTCAACCGTTTACTGGCGATATTCAGCTGCTAACTGGAAAGTTTAAGCGATTTAAGTTAGGACAGATGAATGGCTGGATATCACCACTAACATGATAGCATCGGTGGCTGGACAGCTTGAATATTCAGTGGCGGAAACTGGATGTCTTCAGCAACTGAATATCTAGTTTTAATTAAAGTGGCAATGGCTAGGTGATTTATTTTGCCTAACAACCACCACTGAATATGCTCCCTTAAAAATTTTCTTTTCTTTTTTAGGAACAATGAAAAATCTTGTCAGAACACACAGAAATAAAAAACTTCTTGACTACAGAAAGTCTGTTTTCACATCTGTTTGCATAGCAGAAAAAAACAAAATGGAGGGGATGTTGCACATGGGAAAGACGTGACTCTAGTTTGGGGCTCTGGAAGGGCTGTTCTGATCCGGTACCATCATATGACTTTATCCCACTTGTGTGCCCGACTCAATTACACTTGTGTGCCTGACTCAGTCCTAATTGTCGATGGAACAATGTCTTCATACACTTGTATATTTTTCACATTCTATGTATGAAAGAATTATGCTGTGTTCTATGAAATGAATTAGAAACAAAGGTCTAAGCATGCTGAATGAAGAGCTGCTGAGAGAACTCTGGGATAAAGATATTCAAAGTTACAGGCTTGGGAAAAGGCTATAAGAAAATTTCAATGGGCCCAATATTCAAAAGGCATTTACATGGTTTACAGTTCAGTAAACCGTGTAAATGCCTTAAATGGGGATATTCAGCGGCACTTACAAGGTTAGTGCCACTGAATATCCCCTTCTAACTCCCCTATGCGCTCCGATGCTATCCGGTTAGCATAGGGACGTGTTGGGGGCATTCCAGGCCAGAGCGGAGGTGGAGACTGCCGCTAACCGAGTAGCAGCGATATTGCACTGCTACCCGGTTAGCGATCTACAGCTAAAACTAGGCCACCTTTTGGCTCGCCTAGTTTTAACTGTGGATGCTGAGTAGTGATGCAAAATTGCTGCTACCCGGTTAGGCTCTGCGGCAATTTCCTCTGTGTGCCAAACCCGAATATTCAATGCCATCATTATGACATTGAATATCTTGGGTTAGGGTTCAGCGGGCAGAGCTATGTGCCATAGCAGCGCATAGCCTGCCCAGATGAATATCAGGCCCAATGTGTTCAAATATCCCTTGGGGTACTGCCAGGTTCATCACTATAAAGGGGAAATAGTTTGGTACCATTAAGGTACTCTTTCAATTAGGTCAATGCTCCAAAGTCAGTAACCGTGAGTTAACAGAACTGCTGAAAGGTCACCATGAGGCCTACCAAAGATCTCTGGCTAGGACTGGGAAAATGCTGACTGTTCAACAATTTCGAGATTACCCCAAAAACATGGCCTGCATGTGGAGGGTGACAAGAAGAAAGCCACTGCTAAAGAAAAGCTATATGATGTCTCACACAAAGTTTGCAAACACTTAGGAGACACTGCATGCATGTGATAGAAGATTTTTATGGTCTTATGTGACCAAAGTAGAACTTTTCAGTCACAAGTGATATATGGGATATAAGGCAAAAACATAGCACATCATCCTACTAACATCATCTCTATAGCAAAGCATGGTGATAGTAGCATAATGTTGTGGGGATGCTTTACAGCACTGGGGACAAGGAGGCTTGTGAAGATCGAGGGAAAATGGATGTTGCAAAGTAGAGGCAAATCCTCGAGAAAAACTTGTTCTAGTCTGCCATTGGACACAGAATTCTCCTAAGCACAAAGCAACAACAATGGGGTGGCTCAGGAAGAGGAAAGTGAATGCCCAGTCAAAGCCCAGACCTGAATCCAATAAAAAATCTGTGGCAAAAGTTGAAGATTTTAGTTTACAGACAATCCCCAGCCAACATTATGTACTAAAATGGTTCCAATCAATCTAAAATTCAGCTATACATGTCCCATCTAGGGCAAAAAAGTTCAATCAAGTGACCCCAATGTTTATCCAGCACCATTGCCTCCCCATACTCTACCATATCCATCAAACTTCCTGCCCTTACTACCTTTCCTCTCTCCCTACACTCCTCCTCGTGAACTCCACTCTTCTACTGGCTTGCTTCTCTTTTTGCCCTTTTCTTCCACTGCCAACTCCAGACTTCGATCCTGTCACCTTGCTGTTCCTTTATGCATGGAACAACCTGAATCTGTACATTAGGCTTCATCTCTGCCCCTTTTCAAATCCATGCTAAAAGCTCACCTCGTTGAGGCTGCTTTTGTATCCTGATCCCTTATTTCCCTTGTGTCTCCTTACCCTTCCCTATTCTGCCCTTATTCTCACCTTTTATCTTGTCTGTCTTAATTAGATTGTAAGTTCTAAAGCGTAGTTACTCATCTGTAATAGGTGTTCTCCAAGGACAGCAGGAATCAGTCCTCACATATGGGGTGACATTGGCCTTTGGGACATGCTACCACGCATGCGTGGTTCCCTTCCCGCCCAAGGGTGCCATCTAGCTCAGTCAGATGACATAGCTAGGATGGTAGTAAAACTAAAACAAGGTAGGGAGGCAACTCCCAGGGGAGGAGGGAGGGTACTGAGGACCGATTCCTGCTGTCCCTGGAGAACACCTGTTACAGGTGAGTAACTACGCTTTCTCCAGGACAAGCAGGTCCTCACATATGGGGACTCCCTAGCTCCAGGCTGCCAAGGACCGAACCATGACAGCACCAGCGGTGGGCATCTGGGTAGCTGTGAGTTGCAGAAGGTGAGCCCCCACTGAGAGACTCTGCAGACCCTAGCGTCCAGTGACACTATCACTCTAGTAGCCTGAACGCAGAAGGGTCGAAGGGCAGGAGTTGCCTACACCCCGAGAATATTACGGGAGTACTGCTTGGCCAAAGGCACTGTCCCTGCGTGACTCATTCTCCAAGCAGTATTGAGCTGTGAACATATGAAATGAAGACCATGTGGCGGCCATGCATATCTCAGTCACCAGCACTGAGCGGAGGTTGGCCACCGACATGGCCATCACCCTCACCCTCACGCGATGTGCTGTGATCCGGTGTTCAAGGGACAGGCCCACTCACTCATAGGCGAGGGCAATACAGTCCACCACCCAAGTGGACAGAGTTCACTTAGTCACAGGAAGCCCCAGTCTGCTGGGGTCATAAGAGATGAAAAGTTGAGGAAGTGGGCCTGAGTCCGCTGTAGGTAGAAGAACAGGGCCCTTCTGCAATCCAGAGTATGAAGCACTAGTTCCTCCCTGCTGGCATGAGGCTGCAGAAAGAAGGTGTGGAGGACCTCCTCCTGGTTGAGGTGGAAGGGAGATACCACCTTTGGGAGGAATTTGTGATGTGTGTGGAGCACTACCCTGTTCTTATAGAGCCTTATATATGGTGGATCCGCCACAAGACGTTGGAGTTCGCTCACTCTTCAAGCGGACGTGAGGGCCACCAGAATAGCCACTTTCCACAACAGGTACCACAGGTGGCAAGTGGCTAGAGGCTCGAATGGCGGTTTGGTAAACTGGTAGAGCACCACGCTGAGGTCCCACTCTGCCGCCAGAGGATGGAGAGGGGGCTTAGATAATAGAAGGTCCCAGAGGAACCTGGAGACCAGGAGGTGGTCTGAGAGAGGCTTCGCCTTGATAGGGTGATGTGCACAGTTATAGCGCTCAGATGCACCCTCACTGAATTAGACTTCAGCCCAGTGCAGGAAAGGTGCAGTAGGTATTGGAGTACTACTTGCACATGGCAGAAGGGGTTTTCCTTTCTGTCCACTCACCAGGTAGAGAACCTCCTCCACTTAAAAGTGTAGGCTCGTCTGGTGTAGGTTTTATGGGAGGCCAGTAGGATCTCCCCAACTTCTCTCTGAAAGGAGCCAGTGCTACCCTTTCAGCAGCCACACTGTTAGCGTTAGGGACCCCAGGTTGGAGTGCAGGAATGAGCCCCCTTCCTGAGACAGGAGGTCTGGAGCTCGGCCCAGCGGGACTGGGACTGCCACCGACAGGGAGAGCAGCAGTGGAAACCAGGGCTGCCTTAGCCACCTGGGGGTAATTAGTATGACTGATGCCCTCTCGATATGGACCTTAAAGAGGGTTCTGGCGACCAGGAGGGTTGGTGGGAATGCATAGAGTAGGCCCTCGGACCAGGAAGGCATCTGCAGCGACTCTCTCCAGTTGCAACTGGCATGAGCAGAAGCGAGGCAGCTGCATGTTGCCCAGAGAGGCAAATAGCTTCATCACAGGCTTACCCCAGAGGTGAAAAAGCCTCTTGGCCATCCTGGGGTTCAAGTGCCATTCGTGTGGCCAAAGGACTCTGCTCAGCCTGTCCACTAGGCAGTTGTCATGGCCCGGGAGGTAGTCTGTTCACAGGGGCATGCTGTTGCGAGCTGCAAAGGAGAGGAGGGCCACCGCCTCCTGGCAGAGGGAGTACGAGCCCGTGCCTCCTTGCTTGTTGATACAGAACATCTGGATCAGTATGGACCGATGTCGCAGGTGTGGCAGAACATTCACAAGGCTAGGAAAATCGCCCTGAGCTCAAGGAGACTGATCTGTAAGTCCTCCTGAGACCAGCAGCCCTATGTGCGATGGTCCGCACAATGCGCTCCCAACCCAGGAGGGAGACATCCATGGTCAAGGTCTTCTGAGGCATGGGTGCCTGGAAGGGCATTCCCGCCTGGAGGTGGCATGCGTTTTGCCACCAGTTGAGGGCCTCCACCAGTTGGCGGATAACCCTGACCCTGTCCTGTAGCCTGCCCGTGGCTTGAGTCCACTGTAAGCAGAGGCATCACTGGGCTGTCCGCATGCGCAAGCGGGTTAAGGGCATGACATGGATCGTCGAGGCCATATGGCCCAGCAGGCGGAGACGACGAAGAGCTGGTACCGACCAGTGGCACTGTACCTCTCCTGCCAGTTGCCTGAGGCGTTCTACCCTTTTTCGTGGGAGAATGGCCTTGACCTGTAATTTGTCCAACTGAGCACCTATGAACTCCAGGCTTTGGGCTGGGGAGAGATGAGATTTGGGGTAGTTGATGATGAACCCCAGGTGCTGCAGAAGGAAGGTTGTACACTCTGAGGCCAGACTGATGTCTGAGGCCATACCATCCCTGATTAGCTAGTCATCTAGTTGGGGAAAATGAAAGCCTCTTATACGTGCAGGTGGACGGCTACCACCACCAGGCATTTGGTAAAGACTCTTGGTGAGGAGACCAGGCCAAAAGGTATCACCCTATACTGGTAGTGCCCTCCTCCCACCACAAACCGTAAGTACTGTCTGAGGGAGGGGTGGATAAGGATGTATGTGTTTACATCATTTAGATCCAAGGAGTACAGCCAGTCTCCCTGGTGGAAGTAAGGCAGCAGTGTTCCAAGGGAAAGCATCTTGAACTTCTCCCTCACCAGAAACTTGTATACGTTTCTCAGGTCTAGTATGGGTCTGAGGCCCCCAGTTCTCTTTGGGACAAGGAAGTATCTGAAGTAGAAGCCTTTCCCCCATAGGTGCTTGGGTACAGGGTCTACTGTGTTGTCCTTGAGCAGACCTGTGAGCTCTGAGAACAGAAGGGTCTGGTGAAGGAGAGGTCACACCAGCTCTCCTAGAAAGAACCTGGGTGGTACCTGCTTTTAAGTGGAGGAGGTATCTCTCCCTTACCACTTGGAGAACCCACTAGTTCGAGGTGACCTTGGCCCTCCTGTGGACAAAGAGTGCCAGGTGGCCTCCTGTGGGCTGGAGAAGGTCTACCAGGGGAGGGGACGCCCTGCCCTGGGAGTTAAAAGCTCCCCCTGGGTTAAGCAGGAGCCGGGGCCTGGGGCTTCTGAGCCTTTGGTTTCTGGGCTCCATGGCCTTGTCTTTTGGGGTGAGAACCCTGTTGCTGGCCCGAAAAGGGCTGGTAGTGGTGACTCTGTTGGAATGGCCCCTTTTTCCTTGCGAAAAGGGGTCTTTTCCCCATTGGTTCCTTATGGGGGAAAGGATGAGGTCTTTTTTGAAAGCCTCTGTCAGGTCACTACATTGGCCTCAGTCTCGGCTGCTTTATCGGCCATAGGCTTGCCGAACAGGTTCTCCTTGGTGCAGAGGACATTGAGCAGCTTGCCTGGGACCCATTGCTCGAGGTCTGAAGACTGTAGTCAGGCTTGGCGCCTATGCCAGTCGCTGCTACTCGGGCTGCTGACTCAAAGCCATCATAGGCTGCCTGGGAGAGGAACCTAGAGAAGTCCTTGATCTTGGAGGTCAGAGACTGGAACTGCTGGAGGGGTTCTTCTGCCAGCCCCACTGAAAACCTGGACAATTCCTGGGTTAGAACCTTCAGATACATGCATATGTGTAACTCATAGGCCTGGATCCGACACCCCAGCATCGAGCCCTTGGCAACACTTGCACCCAAGGGTGTCGGGGGCTCTAGCATCCCTTCCGGGGGGGGGGGGGATAGAAGAGTTGGTCTTCTGGCTCTTACGTTTTTGCATGGTTGACTCGACAACCATGAACTTATGTGGGAGCTGGGGTTGGCTGAACCTCGAGCCCTTACAGACGCAGTACATGGCGTTGAGGCACTGGTGGACGACTGGCTCCGATGCCAGGATCTCCCACATTCTAAGCAGTAGCTGTTCGAGGATCGGCTGTACCAGCACTGTGAGAGCTTCCTCGGGTGGAGACTCATACTGGAGAATCTCCAGCTCTTTGGTGAGTGGGTCTTCCTCAGCCTCGGTTTGCACAGAGAGGGCTCTGGCCATATCCTTGACAAAGTCATGGAAGGCACGCCCTCCGGAGACGGGTCCGAGGGGATGTCTCAGTGCTGTCTGGTTTCCTGGGATGCCTCATCGTCGGTCTCCCACTCGGAGTCGAGGGGTGACAATGAATCCGAGGCCCTGCAACTCCCTGCCTCGAGGCTTGCACCAGGGTGTCGGGGGTCTTCGGAGGACCTGGGGTCCGAGTTGCAAAAACTCACCAGGGAGGATCAGATGCCCAAGGAACAGGACCGAGACCTTGACCGGGACTGAGGGCTTACCTGAGGCTAGTAGCACTCGGAGCTCGGCTCAACAACTGGGGACTCCCCTGCAGTCGGGGGCCCAGTTGTCAGGACAGATGATGCAGACAAACTAGTCATCATTGCCTGCTGCAGGGCCAGGATAGCAGTGATGTTCTGTTCCAGGGCTGCCATTCTGGTTTCCAAGCCACAGGGCTCCACAGCTTTTGGCGTGGGCACCGAAGATCTCAGGCGCAGCACCGGCACTCTTACGAGTGTGTCCTTGATGAGGACTACAGTCTCAAGGAACCTTGCACATCTCCGCCAGCCGAGGATGCTTTTTGAGAACCTTGGCAGGGCGCTTCTTGGAGCTACCCGAGTCCCTCCAAGCGGTTTTACTGGGTTTCTCCAGTGGAACCTTGATGGACTTTGTTTTTTCTTCTTTCTCTCGGGGTCTGGGGTTTTCTTGGAGGAGCCACCACCGTGGGACTCAGAGGACGCCGAGGCCTCATGGGAACTGCTTGGCTTGGAGCTTGGCATCGGGGAAGCCAGTGCCAAGTCAGACCTGGGGAACAGTTTCTCCTGCAACTCCAACCTCTTCATGGCCTGGCACAGGTCACAGGAGGTGCTGTCATAGTCTGGTCCCAGGTAGCGTAGGCAGCAGTCAGTGACTGATATGGCTTGACTACAGCGGTCACATTTTTTTAACCCACCGGGAGACATGGTGGGGAGAACCCGGCCGGGGTCAATGACCCCCATGCAAAAAAAGGTACGAACGCCGGTTGAGGTAAGCCTGGATCAAAAAAAGGGAAAAGGAGCCCAGAACAGTGCTGGGTCCTGGGCCAGCCCGAGGCTGGTAGAGCAACTGGTATGCAAACCAGGAAAAGCTAACATTTAAGGACAGATGTCTGTTGGGCTCCACATAAAAAAGAAGACTGAGCAAGATGGCACCCTTGGGTGGAAAGGGGACCACGCAAGTGTGGTAGCATGTCCCAAAGGCTTTCTTTGAAAGCTGGAGAAAGCAGTTACTTACCTGTAACAGGTGATCTCTGGGAACAGCAGGAATTAGTCCTCACATTTGGGTACGTCGGAACCAACGGAGCCTGCGCGGGAAAGCTCCCCAGCTTCCCAGAAAGGAAGCTTTTGGGGCCTCCCACTGCACATGCGCGCTGCCTTCCCGCCTTCCTGACCAGCTCTCCTCAGTTCGAGTTTATAGCTGAGACAATAGAGAGAGGAAAGGAAGATAGATAGAAGATACAACTCCTAGAGGAGGTGGGTGGGTTGTGAGGACTAATTCCTGCTGTTCCCAGAGATCACCTGTTACAGGTAAGTAACTGTGCTATCTCCAGGAACAAGCAGGAATAAGTCCTCACATATGGGGACTCCCTAGCTAAGATGCCTGGGAGATCCCCTTCCAAGGGTTCGCCATCTTCGTATGGATCTCAGGCATCCATCATGGGAAGGTGGGCAGGAGTTGTTCAAGTATGGAACAGGTGTTTGAGGACAGCCTGACCAAACAAGGCATCCCGGCGGGAGTCCTTGTCCAAACAGTAATGGGCTGTGAAGGTATGAACCGAGGCCCAGGTGGCGGCTCGACAGATCTGATCTATGGATACAGAGTGAAGATGAGCCATAGAAGTGGCCATGGCTCTCACATTGTGAGCTGTGACATGGCCTTCCAGAGAAATGTTTTTACTCTGGTAAGCAAAGGAAATACACTGAGCAATCCAATTGGAAAGTGTACGTTTGGAGACTGGAAGTCCCAAATGAGAAGGATCAAAAGCCACAAAAAGTTGGGAAGACTTTCGATGTGGCTGAGTCCTGTTGAGGTAAAAGGCAAGAGCTCTTTTACAATCTAGAGTATGAAGGTTCCTCTCTGGACTGGATGCATGAGGAGCCGGGAAAAGACAGGTAGATATACCTCTTGATTAAGATGAAAAGGCGAGACCACTTTGGGCATAAAGTGGGGATTGTTCCTAAGGACCACCTTATCATGATGGAACCCAGTATAAGGTGGATGAGCCACTAAGGCCTGTAGTTCACTGATGCGGCGAGCCGAAGTGACTGCAATAAGGAAAAGGACCTTCCAGGAAAGAAATTTCAAGGAGGTAGAAACCAACGGTTCAAAAGGTGGCTTCATAAGCTGACCTAGAACTAGGTTCAAATCCCATGCTACCGGAGAAGACTGGATGGGAGGCTTAGTTAGAGTCAGGCCTCTCATGAACCTTGCAATAAGAGGATGAGAGGAGACAGGTTGTCCATTTATAGGTTTTAAGGATGCTGCAATAGCACTCAAATGGACTCTTACTGAATTCTTCTTAAGGCCTGCATTGGAAAGATGCAGGAGATAGTCTAGTAGAGAATTCAAAGGAAGTGCTAGAGGGTCAAGACCCTGTTGAGCACACCAAATGGAAAAGCGTTTCCATTTGAAAGCATAGGAACGCCTCGTGGAGGGTTTCCTAGAGGCATGAAGGATATCTTTCACTGGTTGAGAAAGATTGAAGTCATGAAGGCTTAGGCCTTCAGTAACCAAGCTCTGAGGTGTAGGGACTTGGGGTTTGGGTGCCACAAAGTCCCCTCCTCCTGAGACAGAAGGTCTGGCGCAGCTTCCAGGTCCAGGGAGGGTCCCTGGGAGAGATGCAAAAGTAGAGGGAACCACACTTGGCGTGGCCAGCGTGGAGCTATGAGGATCATCGATCCATGATCCCTCTGGAGTTTGAACAGAGTCTTGGGAATCAAAGGAATGGGTGGAAAGGCATATAGGAATTCCTGACCCCAATGCAGGAGAAAGGCGTCGTTGGCCTGAGCTCCCTGACACGGAGTCCTGGAACAGAACCGGGGAAGTTTGGCATTCCACGGACTTGCAAAGAGGTCTATGTCCGGGGTTCCCCATTCCTGAAAGATTCTGCCTATCTGGTCCATATGTAGGGACCATTCGTGTGGAAGCAGAACTCGACTGCGTCTGTCTGCCCGAGAGTTTTGAACCCCTGGAAGATATACTGCCAGAAGATGAATTTGATGCTCTCTGGAGAAGGCCCATAATCTGAGAGCTTCGTTGCAAAGCGACAGAGAGCCTGTCCCTCCTTGTTTGTTTACGTAGAACATGGCCACCTGATTGTCTGTCTGAACTAGGACGGTCAGGTTGACAAGGAGGGTATGGAAGACTTTGAGGGCAAAGAAGATTGCTCGCAGTTCCAGGAGGTTGATGTGAAGGGTGGTCTCCTGTGGAGACCAAGTACCCTGAGTGGAGAGGGATTGTAGATGGGCTCCCCACCCTGTTTGGGAGGCATCTGTTGTGAGGGTTGCTTGGGGCAACAAAGGTTGGAAGGGGGTCCCCAACAACAGATTCTTGGTGGACATCCACCATTGGAGGGACCAAAACAGACGCTTTGAGGTGAGGATTTGGTCGGAGAGCGCTCCTGTTGCTTGAGTCCACTGGGTGGCTAAGGTCCATTGAGCTGCTCTCATATGAAGACGAGCGTAGGGCACCACGTGAACCGTGGAGGCCATGTGGCCCAGAAGTCGCAGCATTTCTCTGGCTGTCAAGTGACTGCTGGACTGAGCTTGGGAGGCCAAGCACACCAGACGTTGGCCCCGGACTTGAGGTAGGTAGGCCCTTGCAGTGGTGGTGTCCAACTGGGCCCCTATGAACTCCAGAGACTGAGTAGGGATAAGTTGAGACTTGGGAAGGTTTACCACTAGTCCCAGATACTGCAGAATGTGCCTTGTGCGGTCCAGGGAAATCTGGGCCTCTGACTGAGATGGAGCTCGGATGAGCCAGTCGTCCAGATATGGGAATACAAAAATACCCAGACCTCTTAGAAATGCGGCAACAACTGCCATGCATTTGGTGAACACTCTTGGAGCAGAGGCTAGACCGAAGGGAAGTACTCTGTACTGGAAATGTTTTCCCTGAAACAGAAATCTTAGATATTTTCTGTGGGATGGGTGGATGAGTATATGTGTGTACGCATCCTTGAGATCTAGAGAACAAAGCCAATCCTGACTCTGAAGGTATGGAAGGAGAATGCCTAGAGAAAGCATTTTGAATTTCTCCTTGTACAGAAATTTGTTCAATTCTCTCAGATCTAGGATAGGTCTGAATCCCCCTGTCTTCTTTGGTATGAGAAAATAAGGGGAGTAGAATCCTGTCCCTTGTTGAAGAAGAGGAACCTCTTCTATTGCCCCTTGGGCAAGGAGAGAAGAGACTTCCTGACCCAACAGGCCCAGGAGAGATGGGGGAGAATTGAAGTGCCTCACCATGGTATATGGAGGAAGGTTGGAAAAATGAAGTTTGTAGCCCTCTCTGATGATAGAGAGGGTCCATTGCTCTGATGTAATTTGCCCCCATCTGGGAGCAAAGTGAGCTAACCTTCCGGGAATGGTGAGGGGCTCTGGTTGTTCTAGAGCCAGAAAGGTTAAGTTCTCTAGGGGCAAGTCAAAACCCCTGAGGGGGTTGAGCCTGCTGAGGAGTGGCAGACACTGCAGGCTTTGACCTTGCCTGTTTAGGCTGCTGACGTTTAGCAGCAAAGCGAGGCTGAGAAGATTGTTGGCCAGTATTTGTGGAAAATCTGGCCTTCTTGTAGTAAGGCCTCTTGAAAGACTTTTTCTTGGCAGGAGTAGAGGTAGACTTAGAAAGTCTATCTAAGGTAGCATTTTCTGCGTCCATTTGAGTGGCTTTAATTTGCCAGTCTTTACCAAATAAGTTCTCACCTGTACAGGGCAGATTCCGTAAGCCATCCAGGACCCAGGGTTCTAGGTCAGAGGCCTGGAGCCAAGCAAGTCGTCGGGCTGCAATGGCAATGCCCGAAGCTCTACCGGCACCTTCAAAGGAATCAAAGGCTGCTCTGTTGGAGAACTTAGAAACATCTAGAAGCTGTTTCACTATAGAAATGAACTCCTCCTTTTTATCCTCAGGGATAAAGGGGGCAAAATGCCGTACCTTTAGGGCAAGTTCCCTGAGAAACATGCCCATATACAGACTGTATGAATTAATCCTGGCTATAAGCATACTAGCCTGGAAGATTTTCCTACCAAAAGAGTCTAGGGTCTTACATTCTCGCCCTGGAGGGGTAGAAGAGTGCCTTTTGGTACTCAGTCTTTTTCAGCGCAGACTTCACCACAATGGAATGGTGAGGCAGCTGAGTCTTTTGAAAACCAGGAGGAGGAGGGACCCGGTACATGGTGTCCAACCTACGAGAATAAGGAGACAACGTTAGAGGAGCCTCCCATAAGTCCATCAAGTGTTCTTGAAGGATTTCATGGATAGGCAGGGTGACTGCCTCTTTAGGAACCTTAGGGTATCCTAAAATATCCAGTTTCTTTGACCTAGGTTCTTTTTCAGAGGATGTGGTAATAGAAAGTCCTTTAGCTAGTTCTATAATGAAGTCTTGAAAGGACAAATCCTCTGGTGGAGACATTCTCCTCTTTGGGGAAGAAGGGTCTTCAGGAAGAACTAGAGACAGCTCATCAGAGTCCTCAGAGGAGTCAAAATCCTCAGAAGAATCAGAGTATCCTCTATTTGCTTCCAACGCACGATACGCATACCGTTCGGTATCGACATCGGGCGTACCGGGTATGGGATCGATATCGGGTGAAAACCCGGATCCGGCATGCGGAACCGATCTGCGTTTGGAAGACGATGGTCTCGGTTCCGATATGGGAAATGATACCGGAACCGGACCCGGAACCGCTGGATGCGGTACCGAGGGCGTCGCAGCTTTAATGAAAGCCAGCATGGCCTGCTGCATGGTCTGAACAGTATTGCTCATAGATGCCACTGCTGCCTGGATGTCGGTACCGGTATGGGCCGGTACCCCAGAGCAGTCTAACAGGTGATCAGTCAAGGCCGTGCCATCGATGTCAACCTGTAACCCCATAGATGGAGCTTTGGAAGCCAGAGCTTCCCGCCGGGGTTGTTTGGCTGGGGCAGGATCCTCAGATTCAAAAGTGAGAGCCTCTCGATGCTTTGAAGGAGATTTGCTCTTTGAGGACCTGCCCGAAGAAGGTTTGGTTACCTGAGATCCATCCGGAGAGGAAGACCTGGATGACTGTGATGCTGGATTATCTGAAGCAAACAGCACATGGAATTTGTTGGCCCGGTTCTGCAAACCACGTTTAGACATCTGGGAGCAGGATGGGCAGTCCGGAATGGAGTGGTCAGGTCCCAAACATTTAAGACACCAGTCATGGGTGTCTGTGACAGAAATAACAGCACTACACTTGGTACACTTCTTGAAACCAGGGGCTGGTTTCTCCATGAGGAGAATTTGTGTAGGCCTGAGGCCTAACTGAAGTCACCAAGTTGTGCAAAAATAAAGATTTTTTTTTTTTTTTTGAAAGAAAGAAAGAGAGAAACCGGCGGTACCGGTTTCGGTATGGGGAAGGCAGGTACGCGGTCTAAAGAAACAAACTAAAACAAGAATTTCTTCAGCGGTGACAGGAACACGACCTGCTGGCTCCGCAGAAAAAGAGAAACTGAGGAGAGCTGGTCAGGAAGGCGGGAAGGCAGCGCGCATGTGCAGTGGGAGGCCCCAAAAGCTTCCTTTCTGGGAAGCTGGGGAGCTTTCCCGCGCAGGCTCCGTCGGTTCCGACGTACCCATATGTGAGGACTTATTCCTGCTTGTTCCTGGAGATATGCTCTGTGCGGGCTCCGTTGGCACCATCACCCCATATTTGAGGACTGACTTCCTGCTTGTTCCTGGAGAAGAGCAGGGACCATCTTTAAATGTGTATGTACAGGACTGTGTATGCCTTATAGGGCTTTATAAATGATTAATAGTAGTATAGTAGAATATGAAAAATGGACAGATGTGTGAAAACCTTTGCAAAGCAACAGAGACCTATAAAATTGTCTGCCTGATATGTGGCTAAATCTATGTACTGCAAATGGCTCAAAACACAGCAGCATGCATAATATTTGGCTCATCAAGACAAGATCACGTCACCCCCATTCTAAAAAATCTCCACTGGCTCCCAATCAGCTCCCGCATCAGATATAAGACAGTCATAAACATGTTCAAAATCAAAAAGACCTCAGCACTCAGCCTACAACCACTCATACAACCCAACAGCAGCACAAGACCGAGGAGAGGCATCTCCGACCTCATCAATACACCAAAAGACTTCATGCAAGGACACCACAAAAAGAGCTCTATCGCTGGCAGCACATGCAATATGGAACACCCTTCCTGATGACCTACGATCGACGATAGACATCAAGGACTTTCGGAAACAGCTCGACAACCCTCTTCATTGAGCACTACGGTGACGTCACATAATCTGCCCGCCAGCCCGGACTACAGACCAACGCCCCTCCCTTTCTCATACATGTACATAGTATTGTAAAGTAGTGCACGCTGTAAATAGCCAACCACGAATCAGCGCCAACTTACACACACACGCATTCACTGTATAACACTGCATGCACACACAATTGTCATACTTCGATTGTTTGCGGTGTAAACCGCCTTGATTACAGGAGAAGGCGGTATATAAATCCTTTTAAATAAGAAATTTAAATAAATAAATGCATGGACAGCCTTGCACACATGTAACTTTGCCCACATTGAGCACAGGCATGCCCAGGAGCGGGGCCAGGGCAGAAAATGCATTTATGTGTATACTTTAGCAAATATATGTACATTCATATAAAGTAATCCAGAAAATTTTAGCATGCCAAAGAGCAGGTATAAATGTAAGCATATAAAATTCCCCGGAGCACTTTTCAAAACAGAAGGATGCACATATATTTGTTTTGAAAATTTGCTGAATGCTACACAAAAAAAGTACTACTCATGACTGCATGCAGTTATAAAATTAACCCTCATGTCCCCAGAAAGTGAGAATCCAGGAGAAAAGTTGTAATGTAGAAACTTTGCTGACTGGTTGACTAGAATGCTGCCATTTTCAAGGTAATCACTTCTGAAGTTTAAAAATGAAGTACAAAGTGGTAAAATATTACATTAACCCCTTCATTCTTTAAAATAACTTAGAGCATGTTACTAAGTAGGACCATGCATATCAATTAGCATAACTGTGATAGCTGGAAGATCTCCAGCTATAGTGGATGGTTGTTTCATTCTTAGAAGTTTCAAACGATATTTACAAGGAACGAAATCACCTGAGTCTTACATTACTGTTTGAAGAAGGCCAGTGGATCTCATTGTATGGACTGATTTGGGTATGCTGTGTTTGCAGAGCATAAGGTAGGGAAGTCACATGCAGGGTCACAATATTTGATGCTTCTTTCACCTCCCTGCAGTTCAGTAGTCTATCAATAAGTCCTATACAGGATTCAGTTTGAGGATAAAGACCGTGTACAGCACTGCCAAATAGAAATACAACAAAGATATTCAGGTGTTAACTGATAAAACGTGTGCATATGTGACTGTTAATTTGTAATAAGAGTTCTAGCAGCCAGACTGGTTGCTGGACAAAACCAAATTCTGAGAGTGACACTTTCTACTTCATCAATGAAAGTGTAATCCAAATACAGATGCCTATGCAATAAAATGTTTTTATTTAATGGTTTTTAATATACTATACTCAGTACAAATGAAATTAGAGCAATCAACAGAAATCATAGATAAAATAACATATAAACTAAAATAACGAATAAAAGACTGATATAAAACTCATGCAAAACCAATTTTTGCATGGCCCTGTAAAGAAAGAAAATGTAAAGGACATATAAAAAAGCCACTTAAAGATATATAAAAAGATTTACGTGTGTTAAAATATGGCAGAAATTCTCAAGCACAGAAACCCAAAAATGCATCGACTATACACTGTGAGCATGCTACTCAGCGAGGACAAGCTAAATAGTGTGAGCAAGCTCAGTTCTCCGTTCTTCTTTACTTCTTTCTTTGGCTTTAAAGATATACACAAAGTGTGACACATAGTGATTGCTTGACAGACGTGAGATCAACTAGAGAGGAGAGTTCTGACAGAGTAGAAAAGCTGACGTGCTTAGAAATATCAGTTTTTTTTAAGTACCTTCAGCGAGTTGTGTCAGAGGACTTGAATGGAAACTGAAGGGAGCATGCAAGGAGGGTGAGGGGGACCAGTCCCTCCAAGGGGGTAATTTTATAAAGAGTTTTCTATGTGTAAAGACTGCTTTATATACATGGGAAAAGCCTTTTATATAAACAGAGAAACATGGCCTATCAAGTCTGCCCTTCCATATCCAATACTAAAGTCCCTTCTTTTCCTTTATTGAAACAAAGAAAAATGATGGCAGAGTTATGAAATTGCATAGCTATTTACATGTGTGCCTACAAGACTGCATATAGGCGTTCCCAGGGTCATAGCTTGCATAGAGCAGAGGTAGAGTTAGCATGTGTGTGTGTATTTTATAAAATACATGGGTACACGCACACATTTATAGCGACTTGTCAGACGGCTGCCTAGGGTGAGAACTTACACAATCTTGACGATGCATATATTCATATGATTCTTGCAAGGTATTGTGGGTATTGTAGTTCATTCACTCCCAAACACAGCTGATGACAATAATTAAGTTGTGAAACCAAGTGGTAAGGTCAATAAAATACTTCTTTTATTGATGGGGTTTAATTCACCCAGCACATGTATGCTTGATAGCAATATAAATGAGGTTACTTGCTTGCAGTGTTTAAATGGATAACAAAAAGTCACAAAGTAAACCAGAAAACAACCTTCAGCTTGTCAGGCAATTAGCTAATGTTTTCTTAGCAAATAATTACCAAATACAAAGGCACAAAGAAAAGAATAAACTTTGCTGGTTAAGTTAACTTCTGCTTATTTTCCACGCAGATCTCAGCAGTGATTCTCCCTTGCTCACACACACAATCAGGTGCAGCTTTAATTACTATCAATTGACCAGCTGTAAGCCTTTAGCTGGCTGGCTGCTACTGTGTGAACCCAAATCCTGCTTTAAGAGCTGTTTGCAGTGGAAATAAAGAACAAAGTTAGGTTTCTTTGTGATGGCTGATGTGTTTGCTCACAGAAAGCTAGCAATAGCATTTAGATAGAGAACAGTCCATGTAAACTGTACTTTCATCTGCTGTATCTCCCCCTTCATCAATCAGCATAGGGTCACTATCATACATTGGCACAGACGAGTCTTTCATTAAGGCACTATCATGAGAATGCTTATTCCCTTGCTGCCATTCTCTATTATAGATAGGGTCTGGATCAGTGTTCATACCTGAGCCTCTCCTGCCATCATAATTCCTCTCTGTAAAGCCTGGCCAGTATGTAATCCAATTCTGATGTCCAGCCTTCCAATCTTGATCCCTGGACACTGGATCTCCTCTCACATACCTTCTGGCCTTGGTCTGAAAGTCCCTTCCACGTGCAGTCTTCTCTCTTCCAGGTAGCCACTGGTGATTCCTATCTCTGCCATTCCATTCCTCTGGCTGACTCCAGTCCAATGGACTCTGCTGGCATTTGGAATACCTCCCAGTATGGGTACTGCCTTGGACTCTCCCAGACCATCCAATGGGCTTTCTTCTCTTCCTTCCAGAGAGTTTCCTTCTTTCTCTATCCGCTTGGCTTGGCTTCTGTTTCTCCAGGTGATACTGGTGCTTGAGCTTGTAGCCGTTGCTGTCTCGGTCTCTGTATCTCTTCCTGAAGCTTTTGCTGAAACTGTTATCTGAAGAATAAGCTCTATTCTTATTCTTTCCTAATGTGTGCTCCTCCCTAACACAACGCAGCTGTGTTGAATCAGGCCCTGCCCTTTGAGATGAGTGCTTAGGGATTACCTCATAGCTCTCTTGATTGCACACATATTTTCTCACTTCAGCCCCTCTCATGGCTGCTGGAAACCTGGTGCACTCTGGGACTGGTAGTCTTTTATGTGAAAACTCTGTTTTCTTACTTCTACCAAAACTGACAGGTTGCTTGTTCAGAGTCACATCATCTTTTCTATAGCTCCTACCTGAGCTATGATAAGCTTCCTTATCACAGACTCTGGAGCAGATCTAAATTTGCGTGTTTCAATTTGCATTACATTGGACCTGGTCCTAAGATCCTGCTTTGAAAGACACCTATGTTAACTTTAAAAAACATACACTTAAAATAAGAACCTTCTTGGACTTTAAACATGAGTGGTCATAGAGAGGTTAATTCTCTATAAGAACATCTCAGCGCAAGTATCACAATGGCTGCACCACGCAGTCTGCTTCTACCTCAAAATTCACAGATGAGATCCGTATTTTAAAAAAAATGACTGGTGAGCTCAAAAAGCTTTTGAGCTCACACTGCTCTTCAGTTTGAAACCTCTGAATGCCTTAAGTGCTCTCTGGTTACATTAACAATATCAATGACAGCAAAGACCTTAATCCACTGGAACCAACACTTTTGTGTAAAGAAAACTGGATTTTTTTCAAGTTCTTCAGTCCTCCTCTCTCTGCCATTCTCTCATTCTCCTCCATACCTTTCCCATATTGCTAATTCTTTGGAAGGCGTTTTTTTAATATATTTTTGGGGTGCACGAAGACTAGGGAGGTCACTAATTAATCACTCATCTCTGTGAGAAGTGTTCTCTCCCTGGAAAATGTTATCCTGCTTTTGCAACTAGCTGGGAGATGGTGAAACTTGGCCACTCAGAAAAGAGATGTTTGTGGACAGACCTTCAGAAGTTAGTAGTGTTCAGTAGTCAGATTAAAACTAGCCAAGCCTGTAATAATCCAAAGTATTTCATGTTAATACTTTGAAATCTATCCCATGTTTATGCTGGCATGAACCTCTCTGCCTTTTACATTGCACAAGAACTTTCCTGACTGCATAGGTTCTTTCTGAAGGGACACATTTGAAGAAGGGACTTGAGTGGTCTTAATAGATAATCATACTTTTTATCAAAATAATGTAAGATTATCAAAATGTACTACTATAAAGCATTTATATAGACAAAAAGGATTCGAAATGCTGCACAAAAAAGGATAACATACATCAACTCAATCTGTCTAAATTAATTTTGAAATTCTTCTATACCACTTTTGTACTTGTAAATCTTTTGCAATCACTGTAATCCTCTTATTCCCAGCAATCTCTCACATATCTTTTAGGGACAGTTCCTTTATTACGTAAAAACGTAGAAGGTAATTTTATATGGGTCACCTAATTTAATGCATGTTTCAACACTCATATGTCACACCTATTTTATAAACTAAGATTACCCTGGGGGATTTTTGTGCAAAAAAATGTAAAATTCTGCACAAAGATTTTGGATATTCTGCATACAG
The DNA here is from genome assembly GCA_033557465.1 of Ichthyophis bannanicus. Classification (NCBI taxonomy): domain Eukaryota; kingdom Metazoa; phylum Chordata; class Amphibia; order Gymnophiona; family Ichthyophiidae; genus Ichthyophis; species Ichthyophis bannanicus. The sequence goes on from CM066033.1 coordinate 1,047,075,341, forward strand.
TATTTTAAAAATTCTGCATGCTTTATTTTTGCACGGAATTCCACCATCATAAAGCTTAACTCATACTCTAGAACTGAAATTTCCCCTACCTTTTTTCTCCTTAACTTTCTTGCTCCAGTCACAGTTCTGTTCCCAACCCATCCCTGCCTTCCTTGTTTTCTCTCCTTCTAACTTCTAGCCCTCACCCATCCCCACTCACCAGCAACCTCTCCTAGATCACCAGCAGCCCTTCTCCTGCCCCCAGAAACCCCTCGCTCACCAGCAGCCCTTCTTCCTGCCACCAGCACCCCCCGCTCATCATCAGCCCTTCTTTCTGCCACTAGCAGCCCTTTCTTGCCCCAGCCAGCCCCCACCCCCGATTCACCAGCAACTCGATCACAGTAACACAGTTATGCACGTACAGGAAGTGTACTTTTCAAAACACGCCAGTGTTGGACTGTAGCACACCTGCGAAGTGCTCCCACGGCTGTGTTACCGCTAACAGTGTGGCAGGATCAGGTACTCTTAAAGCTTGTGCGCCCAATTCTGCCTTACTATCTGGCTGGCTGGTGCAGAATTCTGCACTGCAAATGCAGAATTCCACGCAGGTGAGGAATTTTATGCAAATTCTGCATTGCATGAGTAAGATATATGCCTACTTCTCTTGATAAAATAGGGATGAAAGTGGTCAAAAACGTGCGTCATACTAGCCACGTGCACTTAAAATTGCTCTATGGCTGGTGTAAATGCCTGCATCTAGATTTTTCAAGAACACTCATAAGTTATAGTATTTTATAACTCACGCATTTAAATTTGTACCCTTCACATGCTCTACCCAAACTCCACATAAGTGCACGCCTAAAGGAAAAGTATATGCCATCAGTCTGATATGTATATACAAAATAGTGACCAACTGCATTATGTATTGTGATAAGGAAGCTTATCATAGCTCAGGTAGGAGCTATAGAAAAGATGATGTGACTCTGAACAAGCAACCTGTCAGTTCTGGTAGAAGTAAGAAAACAGAGTTTTCACATAAAAGACTACCAGTCCCAGAATGCAACAGGTTTCCAGCAGCCAGGAGAGGGGCTGAAGTGAGAAAATGTGTGTGCAATCAAGAGAGCTATGAGGTAATCCCTAAGCACTCATCTCAAAGGGCAGGGCATGATTCAGCACAGCTGCGCTGTGTTAGGGAGGAGCACACATTAGGACAGAAGAAGAATAGAGCTTATTCTACAGATAACAGCTTCGGAGACAGCTTCAGACACAGATACAGCAACAGCTTCAAGCTCAAGCACCAACATCATCTCGAGAAGCAGAAGCCAAGCCAAGCGGATAGAGAGAGAAGGAAACTCTCTGGAAGGAAGAGAAGAAAGGCCATTGGAAGGTCTGGGAGATTCCAAGGCAGTACCTATACTGGGAGGTATTCCAAATGCCAGCAGAGTCCATTGGACTGGAGTCAGCCAGAGGAATGGAATGGCAGAGATAGGAATCACCAGTGGCTACCTGGAAGAGAGAAGACTGCACGTGGAAAGGACTTTCAGACCTATGCCAGAAGGTATGTGAGGAAAGATCCAGTGTCCAGGGATCAAGATTGGAAGGCTGGACATCAGAACTGGATTACATACTGGCCAGGCTATACAGAGAGGAATTATGATAGCAGGAGAAGCTCAGGTATGAACACTGATCCAGACCCTATCTATAATAGTGAATGGCAGCAAGGGAATAAGCATTCTCATGATAGTGCCTTAATGAAAGACTCGTCTGTGCCAATGTATGATAGTGACCCTATGCTGATTGATGAAGGGGGAGATACAGCAGATGAAACTATTAATTACATGGACTGTTCTCTATCTAAATGCTATTGCTAGCTTTCTGTGAGCAAACACATCAGCCATCACAAAGAAACCTAACTTTGTTCTTATTTCCATTGCAAACAGCTCTTAAAGCAGGATTTGGGTTCACACAGTAGCAGCCAGCCAGCTAAAGGGTTTCAGCTGGACAATTGATAGTAATAAAAGCTGCACCTGATTGTGTGTGTGAGCAAGAGAGAATCACTGCAGGATCTGGGTGGCACTTAAGCAGAAGCTAACCTAACAAGCAAAGTTTATTCATTTCTTTGTGCCTTTTTATTGGGTAATTATTTGCTAAGAAAACATTAGCTAATTGCCTGACAAGCTGAAGGTTGTTTTCTGATTTGCTTTGTGACTTTATGTTATCCATTTAAACACTGCAAGCAAGTAACCTCATTTATATTGCTACCAAGCATACCTGTGCTGGGTGAATTAAACCCCATCAATAAAAGAAGTATTTTATTGGCTTTACCACTGGTTTCACAACTCAATTATTGTCTTCAGCTGTGTTTGGGAGTGAATGAACTACAATACCCACAATACCTTGCAAGAATCATATGAATATATGCATCGTCAAGATTGTGTAAGTTCTCACCCTAGGCAGCCGTCTGACAGTATGTAAGGAGTCCTTTATGTGCATGAATCACTTATTTTATTTATTTAACTTTCTTCTATACCGCGCTCTTTAATATCAGTGCGGTTTACATAAAACATATTTTGTGCAGTTTAGGCGACCTACACTGGACCTACAGTAAACAGGGGATTATGTACAGGTTTTAAACAGGGTAAACTAAACAAAATCACTCTGAAATATGATATGGAACATCTCTAATATTTACATACTGGCACTGCTATTTACATACACTTAAATACCATCATTTACATGCACGTAAATGTAGGCGACCTTTATAAAATTATCCTCTCAGCTCACATTGATGTGCATCAATAATCAGAGATAAATAAGTAAAGCCCTAAGTTTTTACTTAAGGCAACGGAGGGCAGAGTGACTTGCCCAAGGTCACATGGAGACTCAGCAGGGGAAGCAGGATTTCAGCCTTGGCTTCCCTAGTTCTCAGCCTGCTGTTCTAACCACTAGGGTGCTCCTTCTCAAGATCTTCTTTACAAGTTTGAACTGCAAGACCTCTAATTTCTGTACAGTGGAGTTAAGGCTCTAATTTAAACCGGCCCTTAAATAACGGATTTAGAGACTAGTAAATGTTCTTTTTCCTGTACCCTGCATTTCTATTCATAACCTCACGAGATAGAGCACTACAACTGAAGGATAGGGCACAGCACATTTAGTAAATCTGTTGTTAAACCAGTGTAATGCAAATGTGTTGCCACTGCCTTTAAGGTAGCAGTGTTATCAGTGGCAGCGACGTGTATCTTGATGAGAACTCTTGCAGTGGCAGGTCTGAGGAAGCAAGTCTTGCCTCACTAATTTGCTAGACCTTTTGTAAGGTTTAAACAAACATGTGGCTAAAGCTGAATCAGTTGATATAGTATGTTTGGATTTCCAAACGGCATTAGACAAACAAAGTTCCTCATGAGAGACTCCTTATGAAATGAAAAAGTCAGGGGATGAGAGACAATACTCTATTGTGTGTTGGAAATTGACTAAAAGCCACGAAACAGAGTAAGACTAAGGGGTCAAAATAGAGTACTCCACGGATCTGTACTGGTATCTGTGCTAGTCAACATATTTAGAAATGATTTTGAGAAATGAGGAATGAGTGATGTACCAAATTTGCAAACAACCAGCAATTATTCAAAGTCACTAAATGGCTAGGGATTGTGAGGAAACTGCAGAAGGAACTTGTGAGACTAGGAGACTGGGCAGTTAAAATGTCAGATATTTAATGAAGACAAATGCAGATTGATGGGCATATGAGAAAATTAATCCCGACTATAGGTACAAAAAGCTAAGTGCCGCGTTAGAAGTCATTACCGAAGAAAAAAATCTTGGCATGACTGTGGACAACATTGTTGAAACTTTCAGTCTAATGTGCCACTAACTGCTAAAGAAGTGCCTAGAATGTTAAGGATTATTTGAAAAGGAATGCAGAACAAAACTGAGAATACCGTCGGGCCTCTGTACATGTTCATGGTTCAAGAAGAGAAGAGTGGCCTAGTGGTTGGGGCAAGGTACTACAGGCTGGAAGGTCGGTGGTTCAAATCCCACTAGAGAACAGCAAGCTTGGGCTGGAAGGACTGGGGTTTCTAGTCCCACAGGTGCTCCTTGTGGTCTTGGGCAAGCCACTTAACCCTCCATTGCCCATGTTCCCTGTAAGTATTAGTGTATGTGTCTCATATCCCCCTCGTGTTAAATGTATCCCCCAACTGCTTTGACCCGGTGAAAAGCGGGATATAAATGCAGCTAAATAAATAAATAAATAAATAATTAAATTATACCTTGAAGCACTGTGTACAGTTCTGGTCAACCCTGCCAAAAAATATATAACAGAACTGAAAGAGATTCAGAGAACAGCTATAAAAAATGATAAAGGGGATGAAATACCTTCCTTATGAAGAAAGCTGAAAGAGATTAGTGCTTTTCAGCTTGCAAAAAGATGACAGACAGGGGATATGCTAGAAATGTATAAAATCTACTTGATAAATTTGTTCTGCACGAAGCACTTTAGCCAGTAGGATGTGCTAAGCTTCACAGGTCCTGCTGATGTCATTTTTATCCGCTTTTGGGACTTTTAAATTGTGCTGCCTGTGCAGCCTGGATATTATTCATTAAGTGCTCATTTCGTGTGGGGGCACTATCCTGAAGCAGTCTATGTGATCAATTTGTTCTGTACAAAGCACTTTAATCCGTGGGATGTGGTAAGCAACTCAGTTCTATCTTTAAGTGCTTTTAACATCCTTAAATTGCTTTGCCTGTGTGCATTAATGGGATAATTCTATAAAGGGCATAAGGAAAGTTAAAGCACTAGTAATGTGCACGTCCCTATTCTAAAGGACATATGTACATGAATGGGCACTTACAAATAAGCTTTCAGCAGTTGCTATTCTGTAAGAGCATGCAAAAGTCTTCTAACGTGTACTTTCGGTTTGGGTGCATGCAGGGGTAGAGCTTGGACCAGGGCCGGCCCGTCCATTGTGCAAGAATGTTGTTTGCACAGGGCCCAGCGTTTCAGGGGGCCCCGCGCAAACAACATTCTGCATCTACAGGTAAATTAAAAAAAAAAAAAAAAAAAAAAAAACTTGCTGCTGCTGCCGCCGTGGCAGCAGCAGAATCGAGCGTCCCGCAGGGGCCCCCCTGCCCTGCAGAGTCCTCCATGCGGCCTCAGCTCCCTGAGTGCTGGCTTTCAGAGCTGCGAAGGGAGAGCGCTTCTCCCTTGCGGCTCTGTTAAGCCACTGGCGCTGATGGGAAACAGGATTTCCTGTTTCCCATCAGCCCCATGGACTTAAACAGAGCCGCGAGAAAGGGAAACTTTCCCTTCGCGGCTCTGAAAAGCCCGCGCTGAGGGACCTGAGGCCGCATGGAAGACTCTGCCGGGCAGGGGGGTGGCCCCGCGGGACGCTCAATTCTGCCGCTGTTTTTTTTTTTTTTTAATCTACCTCGGCTATGAGGGGGGGCTAAGACTGAAACTGGGGTGATGGGGGTTTTGGACTGGAAGTGATCTGATGGGGGGGTAGGACTGGTAATGGGCTGATGGGGGGGCTAGGACTGGAAATTGGCTATAGGGGGCTCAGACTGGAAATGGGCTGATGGGGACCTAGGACTGGCAATGGGCTATGGGGGGTTTAGGACTGGTAATGGGCTATGGGGGGACGGACTAAGACTGAAAATGGGCTGATGGGGAGTTAGGACTGGTAATGGGCTATGGGGTGGGGGCTAGGACTGGTAATGGGCTATGGGGGGCTAGGACTGAAATGGGACGATGGGGGGACTAGGACTGGTAATGGGCTATGGGGGGGCTAGGACTGGACATGGGCTGATGGGGGGCTAGGACTGGTAATGGGCTATGGGGTGGGGGCTAGGACTGGAAATGGGCTATGGGGGAAGGACTGGTAATGGGCTATGGGGGGGCTAGGACTGGTAAAGGGCTGGGGGGGGTTGTTAGGACTGGAAATGGGCTGAGTGGAAGGGAGCTTGAACTGCAAATAGCTGATGGGGAGGGGGGCTTGGAATGGAAATGGGCTGTGAGGGGAGGGAGCTAGCACTGGAAATGGGCTGAGTGGGGGTTGGGAGCTAGGACAGGAAATGGGCTGATGGAGGGGCTAGGATAGGACTGGAAATGGGCTGTTGGGAGGTGCTAAGATTGGAAATGGGCTGTAGTGAGGGCTTGGATTGAAATGGACTCATGGAGGGGCTAGAACTGGAAGTAGGCTCATGGGGGGCTTGGATTGGAAATGGGCTGAGTGGAGGGGAGCTAGGATTTGACATTGGCTGATGGTGGGGCTAGGAAAGGACTAGAAATGGGCTGATGGGGGCTGGGATTAGAAATGAGCTGATGGAGGGACTCGGATAGGACTGGAAATGGATGGGGAAGCTAGGACAGGAAATGGGCTGATGGTGTGGCTAGGATAGGATTGGAAATGGGCTGATGGGGGGCTAGGACTGGAAATGGGCTGATGCGGGGACTAGAAGGGAGCGTATGCTAGGTGGGGCTGGAACTAGAAGGGAGTTGATGTTGGCGGAGGATTAGAATGGGATGGAGCAGGGAGTGTGAAATGGAAAGGGGAAAAATATTTTGTGTGGGAGGGAAGACAAATCTACAATTGGCCGGGTATTGGGAGAGTAAGTGGGAATTGAGGATGGAGGGGTAAAATTTGAGTGGATGAAATAGGAATGAGGAAAGAGCAAAAGGAGAAAGATTAGTATGTTAAAGCAGATGTAGAGAGAGAATGGAAAAATAACTAGAAGAGAGAAGAAAGGACAAATGGACAGCAGACGATGGAGAGTTAGCAGAAGACACAAAGAAACCAGAAGAAAGTGGCTGGAGCAATTGCAACTGAAAAAAAATGCACAAAAGGCAGAAAAAAATCTCTTTATTTTGAATTTATTAACTGGAATATGTCAGCTCTGGGAAATGTGCATCATTAACGTCTGCACTTTGTTTAGTACAAGAGGAAATTAATTTATAGTTTTATTTCTACAGTGTTGTACATTCCAAGTTTGGCTTTTGGGGTTCCCAGTTTAATTATTGTCTTCCTGTTTCTAAATTGTGATTCATTGTTTGGTGATGGTCTATGTTCTGCATGTGTAACTGAGCTGAGGTATTCTGTTTATGTGATGGTCTATGTTCTGCATGTGTAACTGAGCTGAGGTATTCTGTTTATGTAATTCCTATTTGACATTGCCACTTGTTCTCTTTCCCCAGTAGGTCGTGTATTGTCATTCTCTGAAATGTATTGGTTTAATATTTGCAGTGTTGCCTTTTGATAGGTAGAGTATGGTGCTTTGTGAGTCCTGGTAGTGCTGTTACAATACGGTGGGTTTGCTATGGGTTCTAAATGGGCAGTGTTTGTAGTAGTTCCTAATGTACCTGGCGGTTGGCACTGGATTATAGTAATGTAGAAATCTTTTAGTCTTTCTTTATCCATACACTGATTAAGAGGCATGTTTACTAAAAGTTCACGTATGGTAACATTATGCAAATATTTATGCAAATGAGTCCCCTATGCAAATGAGGCCCCACACCCAGTCTCCGCACATGGCCCCGCACCCCCCTTGGGCTGCCCCTGGCTTGGACAGTGTGTAGTTAGCGGCCTCAAATTACACACCTAAGTTATAAAACATTATGACTTGCATGCATTATTGTCCAATATAGACACTGGTGTTTATAGAATTGGCCTCCAAGTGTATCCCTACCTTTTGTTTACTTTCAGCTTAGCTAGTTCGTCATGAACACAGTCTTAAGAAAATCATTCAAGATCCCTTCCACTTCTGTTCCTATTTGTGGGTGTTTTCTGAAGTCTTGCTCTGGGCCTTTAATTTGTGAACACAGAACAAAAATATTTGCTAGCTAAGCAATTCCGCTTTATCCTCATCAGCTTCTACTTATTCCTCCCTTTCACCCTTGAGTCTGACAATACCACTTTTGCACTTCCTCTTCTTGCTAAGATATCTGAAAAATGTCCTGTCCCCCCATTTTATTGGATTGGCTATTTCTTCTTTTTGTATTGTTGTTTTCATGACTACATTCCCAGTTGCTCTATGTTTTCCAACTATTGATACTTCTCTTCCTCTTTCTACTACTAGTACTACTAAACATTTATATAGAGCTACAAGATATAAGCAGCACTGTACAAATACATGTAAAGGGAAGAACCAGAGCTTGAGCACCCCAAATTTGCAGTTACCACAAGGAAGCGAAGGGAAGTGGTAGCTGATAACTCTCTTCTGAGGGATACTAAGGCATCCATCTGCCGATCAGACTTGATGTCCAGAGAGGTATGCTGTCTGCCAGGTGCCAAAATCCAGGATGTTATGGAGAGTTTGCTGAGATTCATCAAGCCCACTGACTATTACCCAATGTTGCTCATCCATGTTGGCACTAATGATACTGCCAGGTATCCCTCTAAGTGTATCAAAAGTGACTTCATGGCTCTGGGACAGAGGGTGAAGCAGATAGGGGTGCAGGTGGTAGTCTCTTCAATCCTCACTATTGATGGTAAAGGCCAAGGTACAGAAGCTTGCATCCTGGAGATAAATGCATGGTTGCATGGATGGTGTCATCAAGAGCGCTTTAGTTTCCTGGACCAAGGGATACTGTTTCAAGGGTTGCAGAACAGAGATGGCATCCATCTGTCCAAAAAGAGTCAACGTGTCTTCAGTAGCAGACTGGCTAACCTACTGAAGAAGGCTTTAAATTAGATTTGTAAGGGATGTGTGAAGAAAGCCCCCAGCTAAGTGAAACATTAAATACCTTTATGGAAATGGCTAAAAGGGGAAACATATGGAAAGCAGTGTATATAAATTCCCATAGCATGGGAGATAAGATCCCAGATGTTGAGGCTTTAATGGGAGAGGCTAACTTGGATTTAGTGGCAGTAACAGAGACATGGTTCACGGACAAACATGACTGGGGTGTAACTATAACAGGCTATAATTTATTCAGAAAGGACAGGGTAGAAAGAAGGGGAGAAGAAGTGGCACTATATGTAAAAAATAATATTAAAGCTATGGAAATACAGGGCTTAAAAGGGAGAGAGGAGGCAGTGCGGGTCAAACTAAAAAGGAAAGAGAAATCTTTTTGCATTGGCGTGATATACAGACCACCCTCACAGGGAGAAAAGGTAGAAGGAAAGTTAATTGAACATATATGCAGCATTGCCAGAAAAGGGGAAGTGCTACTGATAGGGAATTTCAATATGCCAGATGTTGATTGGCACATCCCTGCTGCAGTGTCATCTAGAAGTAAGGAGATCCTAGATTCTCTACAGGGAGAACTATTCAGGCAACTGGTAACAGAACCCACACGTGAAGGGGTCATACTGGACTTGGTGCTTACCAATGGTGAAAGTGTTTCTGATGTTATAGTGGGAGATCATTTCACATCCAGTGATCACCAGATGGTGTGGTTCAATATTAGGACTAGGGCTGCTAAACAAAAGTGAGGGTCTTAGACTTTAGGAAAACTAACTTTGCCAAGATGGGCCAATACCTCAGGGAGTCGTTAGCAGGATGGGAATAGCTGGGGGATGTAGAAAAACAGTGGGCAAAACTGAAAGGGGGTATTTTAAAGGCAACCAACCTTTTTGTTAAAATGGTAAGTAAAGGGAAAAGGAAAAGGAGACCACTATGGTTTTTGAAAGAAGTAGCTGAAAAGCTGAAGATAAAGAGGGAGGCCTTCATGAAATACAAGAGATCACAGAGAGAGAAAGACAGGCATCTATATCTATATTTGGAAAAACAGAGAAGCTAGCAAAAGTTGTCAGAAAAGATTAAAAAAGAGGAGGAAATAGCCAATGCAATAAAATGGGGGGGGGGGGGGGGAGGGGGGAGGGAAGACATTTTTCAGATATGTTAGTGAGAAGACGAAGGGCAACAGTGGTATTTTCAGACTCACGGGTGAAGGGGAGGAATATGTAGAAGCTGATGAGCCTAAAGCAGAATTGTTTAACAAATACTTCGGTTCTGAGTTCACAGATGATTAACCAGGAACAGGACCTCAGAAAATGCCCACAAACAGGAACAGAAGTGAGGGGCATCTTGAACAATTTTCAGAAGATGGTTCGGGAGAAGCTAGCTAAACTTAAACAAGACAAACTGATTGGACCAGATGGGATACACTTAAGAATACTGCAGGAACTTGGTGACGTTCTAGCAGTTCTCTGACAGACCTTTTCAATGCCTTGTTGGAGTCCAGACTGGTGTCAGAGGACTGGAGAGAGGCACATGTGGCTCTTTTACACAAAAGAGGAAGAAAGGATGTGGTTGAATTCTACCGGCCGGTTAATTTAATCTCGGTGGTGAGTAAATTATTGGAAATGCTGCTGAAAGAGAAAATAGTGAGGTTTCTGGAGTTAGCATAGTTACTCACCTGTAACAGGTGTTCTCCAGGGACAGCAGGAATCAGACCTCATATATGGGTGACTTCGGCACCGATGGAGCCCTTGCGGAGCATTTTCCCAGCTTTCAAAGAAAGCCATTGGGAATGCCATCACGCAAGCATGGTCCCCTTCCCGCCCAAGGGTGCCATCTTACTCAGTCAGGTGCCATAGCTATAGCCCCTTTGGAAGATGGCATAAAAATATACAGCAACTCCAAGGGGAGGGGGGAGGGTTGTGAGGACTGATTCCTGCTGTCCCTGGAGAACACCTGTTACAGGTGAGTAACTAAACTTTCTCCAGGAACAAGCAGGAAGTCAGTCCTCACATATGGGACTCCCTAGCTACAGGCTACCGAGGACATGTTGAAAAAGGCATGGCATTGCCTTGAGTACTTGCCAGTGAAAGCCAAAGGCGGCCTGAGGATAGTCGGAACAATAAGGGTTGGAGGGCAGGAGTTGCTTAAACCTCGAACAGATTACGAAGGACAGCATTGCCAAAGGCTGTGTCCCAACGGGACTCCCTCTCCAGGCAGTAATGCATCGCGAAGGTTTGAGTGGAAGACTAGGTAGGGCCCAGCAGATGTCCACGAGTGGTTTAATGAATCGAATGATTGGTATATTGCCATAGCTGGCTATAATGTAGTCAGAAGAGACAGAGAAAATGGAAAAGGAGGAGGAGTAGCCTTATATGTCAAAAGCAATATTAAAGCTACTGAAATGCAGGGGGCATGGGGAAAAGAAGAAGCGCTCTGTATTATGCAGGAAAGAGGAGATGGCACTGCCATCCATACTGCTGTAGTCTACAGATCTCCGACTCAAGTCGAAGAAATAGATAATGAATTGATTATAGATATTACCAAGATAGCCACAAAGGGGGAAGTGATCATATTGGGTGACTTTAATCTACCTGATGTGGATTGGATTACTCCTTCTGCAAATCTGGAAAAAAGCAAAAAAATTGTGGATGCTTTCCAAGAAGCGTTACTTAGACAAATGGTGACGGAATCAACCAGGAAAAGCTCAACGCTGGATTTAGTGCTCGCCAACGGTGATAGTGTGTCAAATGTCTGGGTGGGTGCCCCTGTGAGCAGCAGTGATCATCACACGGTGTGGTTTGACATAAAAGCCAAGGTGCAGTCCAATCATAGCAAGCTCAAAGTCCTAAACTTCAAAAACAATGACTTCAGTAAAATGGCCAAGTACCTAAAGGAGGAGTTGGCAGGGTAGAAGGGAAGTGGAATTGCAATGGGCTAAACTAAAGGTGGCAATAAAAGGGGCAACAGATAAATATGTAAGAAAAGTAAATAAAAACAAGAGGAGAGGGAAACTTATTTGTTTTCCAAAGAGGTGGCTGCTCAAATAAAGGCAAAAAACACAGCTTTCGCAAAATTCAAAAGGTTGCAAACAGAGGAACACAGAAATGAATACAGGATCAAACTCAAAGAGACAAAAAGAGAAATAAGTAAAGCAAAATCAAAGGCAGAGGAAAAGATGGCTAAAGATGTGAAGTGTGGCGACAAAACTTTCTTCAGGTATATTCGAGAAAGGAAAAAGATCAGAGGTGGAATTGCAGGACTCAAAAGAGCTGGAAACGGACTCGTGGAAAGTGACACTGAAAAAGCGAAATTGCTAAACAAATAGTTCTGCTCTGTTTTTACTAAAGAAAATTCTGGAGAAGCACCACCTATAACTCCCAAATATAAAAATGGGAACATAAGATATGCCATACTGGGTCAGACCAAGGTCCATCAAGCCCAGTATCCTGTTTCCAGCAGTGGCCAATCTAGGTCATACGTACCTAGCAGTTTCCCCAAATGACACAGGTTCCACAATGTTTGTATTGGGTCAAGCATTGATATCCTGGGTCCCTTCTTAATAATTTATTTATTTATTTAAACTTTTCTTATATACCGCCTCTTATAACAATGGTTTATGGACCTTTCCTCCAGGAACTTGTCCAAACCTTTTTTAAAACCAGCTACACTAACAGCCTTTACGAAATCCTCCGGTAACAAATTCCAGAGTTTGATTACACGTTGCGTGAAAAAATATTTTCTCTTATTAGTCTTAAATAGTTTACCCTGTAGCTTCATGGCATGTCCCGTAGTCTTTCTATATTCTGATAACGTAAACAATTGATCTACGTTTACCCATTCCACTCCGTTCATTAATTTATAGACTTCTATCATATCTCCGCTCAGCCGTCTCTTTTCCAGGTTAAAGAGTCCTAACCTTTTCAGCCTTTCTTCATAGGGGTATACTTCCATCCCCTTTACCATTTTGGTGGCTCTTCTCTAAACCTTTTCTAATAACGCTCTGTCCTTTTTAAGATACGGCGACCAGAATTGCACACAATATTCAAGGTGCGGTCTCACCATGGAACAATATAAAGGCATTATAATATCCTTTTTTTTAATTTAACATTCCCTTCCTTATGATACCCTAGCATTCTATTTCCTCTCTTGGCCGCCTCTGCACACTGGGCTGAGGGTTTTAACATGTTATCCACAATGACGCCTAAATCGTTTTCCTGAGTGGTGGTTCCTAATGTTTAACCTTGCATTGTGTAACCATAGCTTGGGTTGTTCTTCCCTAGGTGCATAACTTTGCACTTGTCCACATTAAATTTCATCTGCCATTTTGATGCCCAGTCTTCCAATTTATCAAGATCCTCTTGCAATTTTCCACAATCTTCTTGGGTTTTAACAACTTTAAATAGTTTTGTCTCATCTGCAAATTTGATAACCTCACTCGCTATTCCCTTTTCAAAGTCATTTATGAATATGTCAAAAAGCAGCGGACCCAGCACAGATCCCTGGGGTACACCACTATTCACCTTTCTCCATTGGGAAAATTGGCCATTTAGCCCTACCCTCTGCTTTCTAATTTTTAACCAGTTCCTGATCCACAGTAGTACACTGCCTTCTATCCCATGACTCTTTAGTTTTGCCAAACGTCTCTAATGAGGGACCTTGTCAAAGGCTTTCTGAAAGTCCAAATACACTATATCAACCTACTCACCTTTGTCTACCTGTTTATTCACACCTTCAAAAAAACATAACAAATTAGTAAGACAAGATCTTCCTTGTCTAAAGCCATGTTGGCTGTCTCCCATTAAGCCATGACTATCTACATGTTCAGCAATTTTGTTCTTTATGATGGTTTCTACCATTTTTCCCGGTACTGACGTCAGGCTCACCGGTCTGTAGTTTCCCGGATCACCCCTGGAACCCTTTTTAAAAATTGGTGTTACGTTCGCCATCTTCCAATCTTCAGATATTACAGATTATTTTATTGATAGTTCACAGATTACTAATAGCAGGTCTGCAATCTCACATTTCAGTTCTTTCAACACCCTAGGACAGCGATGGCGAACCTATGGCACGCGTGCCAGCTGTGGCACGCGAAGGCCTTGCAGCTGGCACGCGGGAAGGTCCGCAATCAAAATATGCGGCATTAAAAAAAATAAAAATAAAAAGCTGCCGCTGCCGGGGCGGGGCCGCCGCGGCAGAATCGAGTGTGCCGCGGGGCCCCCCCGCCCAGCAGAGCCTGCCCTCCGTCCCCGGTATCACCTTCTCTCAGCTGCCTCTAGTCAAACACGCCTGCTTTCAGAGCGCGAGTGGAGTTTCTTCCTCGCTGCTCTGTTATGCCCGCGGGGGCTGATGGGAAGCTCCCATCAGCCCCCGCGGACTTAACAGAGCAGCGAGGGAGAAACTTCCCTCGCGCTCTGAAAGCCGGCGCGTGTGACTGGAGGCAGCTGAGAGAGGTGATACCGGGGACGGAGGGCAGGCTCTGCTGGGCGGGGGGGCCCCGCGGCACACTCGATTCTGCCGCGGCGGCCCCGGCCCCGGCAGCGACAGCTTTCTTTGTAAAAAAATTTCGCTGGGGGGGGGGGTTAGGAGTGGTAATGGCTGGGGGGGGGTTAGGACTGGTGATGGGCTGGGGGGGGTTAGGAGTGGTAATGGCTGTGGGCTGTTGGGGGGTTAGGACTGGTGATGGGCTGGGGGGGGCTAGGACAGGAAATGGGCTGATGGGGGGTTAGGAGTGGTGATGGGCTGGGGGGGTTAGGAGTGGTAATGGGCTGGGGGGGGGTTAGGAGTGGTAATGGCTGTGGGCTGTTGGGGGGTTAGGACTGGTGATGGGCTGGGGGGGTTAGGAGTGGTAATGGCTGTGGGCTGTTGGGGGGGGCTAGGACTGGTACTGGGCTATGGGGGGCTAGGACAGGAAATGGGCTGATGGGGGGGTTAGGAGTGGTGATGGGCTGGGGGAGGTTAGGAGTGGTGATGGGCTATGGGGGGGCTATGGGCTATGGGGGAGCTAAGTCTATATGGGCTGATGGGATTAGGACTGGAAGTGGGTTGATGGGGGCTTAGGACTGGTAATGGGCTATGGGGGGCTAGGACAGGAAATGGGCTGATGGGGAGGGGTTAGGACTTGAGGTGGGCTGTTGGGTGGGGTTAGGACTGGTAATGGGCTATGGGGTGCTAGGACAGGAAATGGGCTGATGGGGAGGGGTTAGGACTTGAGGTGGGCTGTTGGGTGGGGTTAGGACTGGTAATGGGCTATGGGGGGCTAGGACAGGAAATGAGCTGATGGGGAGGGGTTAGGACTTGAGGTGGGCTTTTGGGTGGGGTTAGTACTGGAAATGGGCTGATGGGGGGTTAACACTGGTGGTGGTCTGATGGGGTTAGGACTGGTAATGGGCTATAGGGGGTTTAGGACTGATAATGGGCTATGGGGGGGCTGGGACAAGAAATGGGCTGATGGGGAGGGGTTAGGACTTGAGGTGGGCTGATGGGGTTAGGACTGGTCATTGGCTCTGGGCTGATGTGTGGGGTCGCACTGTCAATGGGCTATGGGGGGGTTAAGACTGGTAATGGGCTGTTGGCTGATGGGGGCTGTCTGGTAATGGGCTATGGGGGGTTAGGACTGATAATGGACTATGGGGGGGCTACGACAGGAAATGGGCTGATGGGGAGGGGTTAGGACTTGAGGTGGGCTGATGGGGTTAGGACTGGTAATGGACTGTGGGCTGATGGGGGGGTTAGGACTGGCAATGGGCTATGGGGGGCTGAATGGAAATGGGTTGATGGGGGTTAGGACTGGAAGTGGGCTGATGGGGGGGTTAGGACTGGAAGTGGGCTGATGGGGGTTAGGACTGGTAATGGGTTATAGGGGGGGCTTAAACTGAAAATGGGGTGATGGGGGGTTAGGACTGGAAGTGGGTTGATGAGGGGGGCTAGGACTGGTATTGGGTTGGGGGGTTTCTAGGACTGGAAATGGGTTGGGGGGCTGCTAGGACTGGAAATGGGCTGATGCAGGGACTAGAAGGGAATGGATGCTGGGTGAGGCTGGAACTAGAAGGGAGCTGGTGTTGGGGGAGGATTAGAATGGGATGGGGCTGGGAGAGTAAAATGGAGAGGGGAAAAATATTTTGTGTGGGAGGGATAAAAAATCTACAATTGGCCGGGTATTGGGAGAATAAGTGGGGATTGAGGATGGAGGGGTAAATTTTGAGTAGATGAAATAGGAATGAGGAAAGAGCAAAAGGAGAAAGATTAGTATGTTAAAGCAGATGTAGAGAGAGAATGGAAAAAAAACCCAAGAAGACAGAAGAAAGGACAAATGGACAGCAGATGGAGAGTTAGCAGAAGACACGAAGAAACCAGAAGAAAGTGGCTGGAACAATTGCAACTGAAAAAAAATGCACAAAAGGTAGAAAAATATCTCTTTATTTTGAATTTATTAACTGGAATATGTCAGCTCTGGGAAATGTGCATCATTAATTTTTGCGCTTTGTTTAGTACAAGAGGAAATTAATTTATAGTTTTATTTCTACAGTGTTGTTGTATATTCCAAGTTTGGCTTTTGGGGTTCCCAGTTTAATTATTGTCTTCCTGTTTCTAAATTGTGATTCCTTGTTTGGTGATGGTCTGCTCTGCATGTGTAACTGAGCTGAGGTATTCTGTTTATATAATTCCTATTTGACATTGCCACTTGTTCTTTCCCCAGTAGGTCATGTATTGTTGTTCTCTGAAATGTATTGGTTTAATATTTGCAGTGTTGCCTTTTGATAGTTAGGGTATGGTGCTTTGTGAGTCCTGGTAGTGCTGTTAGGATACGGCGGGTTTGCTATGGGTTCTAAATGGGCAGCGTTTGTAGTAGTTCCTAATGTGCCTGGCGGTTGGTACTGGATTATAGTAATGTAGAAACCTTTTAGTCTTTCTTTATCCATATACTCATTAAGAGGCATGTTTACTAAAAGTTAGTGTATGGTAACATTATGCAAATATTTATGCAAATGAGGCACCTTATGCAAATGAGGCTTTAATTGACGTGCTGGCACTTTGAGGAAATTCTTTGGTTTTGTGCGGCAGTTTGGGCACTCGGGCTCAAAAAGGTTAGCCATCACTGCCCTAGGATGTATATCATCCATCCCAGGTGATTTGCTACTCTTCAGTTTATCTAATAGTTGTAATACATCTTCCCGATGTATCAATATTTCCTTCAATTCTTCCGCACCTTTAAATACCACTTCAGTCATGGATAACATCCCTACATCTTCCTCAGTAAAAACTGAAGCAAAGAATTCATTCAGTCTCTGCTATCGCCTTGTCGCCTCTTAGTGCCCCTTTAACCCCTCTATCATCTAATGGACCAACTGACTCTCTCACAGGTTTTTTGCTATGAATGTACTTGAAAAAGTCTTTATTACGCGTTTTTGCTTCACCAGCAAGCTTCTTCTCAAATTCTCCCTTTGCATGTCTTATCAATGCCTTGCATTTAACTTGCCAGTGCTTGTGCTGTTTCCAGGTTTCGTCGTTTGGCTCTTTTTTCCATTTCCTGAAGAAGTTTTTTTGGCAGTAACAGCCTCTCTGACCTCACCTTTAAACCATGCTGGCAGTTTTTTGGACTTCCTTCCACTTTTCTTAAAGCATGGAATACAGCTGGTCTGGGCTTCCAACAACACCCAAGCTTGATGTATGTCTTTAACCTTTGCAACTGCTCCTTTTAGCTTTTTCTTAGCTGTTTTCCTCATTTTATCATAGTCTCCCTTTCAAAAGTTAAAAGGTAGTACTGTGGATTTCCTTACTATCCCTCCTCCACTAATTAAATCAAACGCGATCATGCTATGATCACTATTGCCGAGTTGCCCCAACACCCTTATCTCTTGCACCAGATCTGGTGTTCCACTAAGGACTAGGTCCAATATGGCTTCCCCTCTGGTTGGGAGCAAGAGAACAGATACAAGGACTGGCAGTAATTCAGGTTGAAAAAACTCTTTTATTGACGTCCCCTACGCGTTTCGGCCGACGGCCTTCTTCAGGTGGGTAACATATAAGAGGACAAACCTCAAAAGACAAAATTAAAACAATGATCAATAACACTGGGATACAAACATATCAATTAAAATATATAAATATTGTAAATAATAACATTTAAGATCAATAAATAAAAATTAGACATATAGAATATATCAAGTGACTACATATAAAATCATAGCAATCATATTATTACTAAAATAGTAAAAATCATCCATAATAAAAGTCATAATAAAAATGTGAACACACTTAATATATACTGTCAATTGCTAATGTGAATAAAAATTGTATGCATGGAAACGTAATAATGGTAATAACTTATAAAAGACAGAGATGAGGAGGATATATTATGACCAAGTAAAATTATAAAGGAATCATTAAATTAAAAATTAAGCCAATAAATAATGATAAAAGATGATTAAAAATGATAAAAAGTAGAAGCATGTGGATACCAGTACCTTCAGACAAACTTTTCATGTAAATAGGAACATAAACCACTGAAATAAAGGAGAAAAATAGGACCACTGAAATAAGTATATGGATGGATGGATGAATAAATAAATAAATAAATATGTGAATATAGATATGTCAAAAATTACTGTTTAATCTACAAGAGACAGCCACAAAACAAGTGTGAAAGGTATATTTAAAGTTAAAAATAAAAACTAAAACTTGAAGGGAAATTATTCTAACTTAATGCTGCAATAAAATACATGTTCTTGTATTGAAAAAAACGGTTTAGACCTAAGGACCATAAAGGAGGAAACTCTGGACAAACAAGCTACAAAAAACTCCCCTCCCCTTTCCTCCCCTCCCCCTTTTCCCTCCTTCTCTCTCCCCTCCCTTCCCTTTCCCCTCCCCCTTCCTCCTCCCCTCCCCCTCCCCCCTCTCCTTTCTTTCCCCTCTTCCCCTTCCCCCCCCTTCTTCCCTCTTTTTCACAGTGATCATTAATGTAGAGTCAATACTAAACATTGTGTTCAGAGGTTGTGACATGATACATGTATTCAAACTATCTTTATAATATATATATAATATAGATACATTTATATTCACTTTCAACAATATATTTCTTATATTTAAGAAGTTTCTTTGGTAACCTTTTGCCTTATAAACTTTCACACGGCTTTGGTGGGAAAACGCCGTTAAAACTCCAGAACAAACACGGCTCACTCCATACTCGTTTTTTAGAATTTTCCACGCAACAACGGTAAGGTTTTATTCTTCTTCTTCTTTTTATTTTTAACATGCTGCTATTATGTAGGTACACTATTCATTTATATTCTTTTCATACAAACTATATTTCATATCGGCAAGACATACTAAGTTTATAACAGTAACGTCCATACAGGACTCATTATATTGTTTACACTATCCCTTAAAATAATTTTTGTAAACATTCCAAATATGGATGTAGTTTTAAATTCCTTTTATCTATTTATTCTGTAAGACTGCATTTATAAATGCTACAATTTTACGGATATACCTTGTTGATGCAGTAACTCACATAGCGCGGTTGTAATAATGATCTCAATCCACAATGGTAGTATGATACATTGTTCTTTTATTTACAAACACTTTTTCACAAATACTATGGGGTATGTTTACTAAAACCCCAGTAAAGTGCGGGCCCCGGTAGTGTGCGGGTGCCATATAAGGAGTGGGCGTTCCGTCCTGAAAGAGAAAAGCCGGAATTTACATATGCGCTAAGGTGCGCGGCGCCCATGTGCGCCCCGCACCTTAGCGCATGAGATAGCTGCGTGGGAGGCATAAGTGGCGCGCTGAAGTGCAAGAAAAAGAGCAGAGCCACAGCACAATGGTTAAGACACTGACCAACGGTGCAGGGATCAGGGGTTCAATCCCCCACAGTGCTCACTGAAGACGGCTGGCTGAGGCATTATTTTAGGAGGCATTTAAATGATGTGCTGCATAAGGCGGCGCGCTGTTTTAGGAGGGTGTGTAATATGGGGCAGCATAAGTGGCGCGCTGATGTGCAATCACAGGAACAGAACCACAGCACAATGGTTAAGACACTGACCAATGGTGCAGGGAACAGGGGTTCAATCCCCCAAAGTGCCCAATGAACAAGGCTGGCTGAGGCATAACATATTATGGGGAAGATTGCTTTAGGAGGCATTTTATGCATATTTTAATTATCACTACTAGCAAACGCACTCTCAAAGCGCGTTAACATAAGGCACCCTATAAGGCACATTTTAAAGTGCACTGTCATCCAAGGCACCCTAGAATGTTGCTTATAGGGCGCTTTAGAGTGTGCCATATGAGGTACCGCAAGGTCAGTGTCATGTTTTTTATGGCAGCACTGTGCAGTTTAAGGAATGAAAAGCATAAGTAGGTGCGCTGACAGGCAAGAAGGAGCAGCAGTGGAGCACAATGGCACTGACTGCTGATACAGGGGTCATGAGTTTGCTCCCCAGTGTGCCTAATACGTAAGGCTGGCTGTGGCATCAGCTTTGCATTGTACATATTTTGTCCTGCAGCACTTTATTTTTATGTTATTAATTGCTGCCAGCAAACACGCCCTCACGTGCCGTAATTGAAGGTGCCGCATAATGCACCCTATAAGGCACTCCATAGGGCACATTATAAAATTGCACTCTGCCACAGCACCCTAAAATGTCCCCTATAGGGCACCCTATAGGTTGCGTCACAGGATAATGTATAGTGCACCTTATATGGACGGGAACCATAAGGTGCCCTATAGGGCACCCAATAAAGCACCCTCAGAGGCACCTTATGGGTACAGTACGCTGAGGGTGTTTTTGCTGGCATCAAAATATGTACATTAAAAAAAAATGCATTGGACAACCCTATCAAATAACCCCACTGTGGGTTTGAACCCATGACCTCTGGCTTCAGAGGCAGTGAAGTAACCATTGGGCTACAGCTCTATAGCTGCTAGCAAGCCCCTGGCTGGCTGCAGAGAGCATGCACGTCACCACACAGACAGTCTGCTGTGGTCACCAGGATAGGGTTAGCCCACCCATACCCATGATGCACTGCACATGCAAATCAGCTGTCCACAGATTAACACAAGATGGGCAATGCACCCCCACAGCACCTCGGCCTGGTAGAGGGAAGTGACCATGTGCACCCACACACCACCTTGGCCTGGTAGGGGGTACTGACCGTGTGTTTTACTGGCACAGAGTAGCTACACACCGTCACATTGTGCAGGTACTGTGCTCACCCTGAGGCGACCAGGACCAGGTCCACAACACCTTCCATGGCTGAAAGAGGCCATGCCGGAGGTCTAAAGCAGTGTTAATGTGTGAGATAGGTAGTTTCTGCACAAACACCTTGGATATCTCTGTCTGACTCAGTCAGGTGTAGCCCCTATGGACCCCTAGGTGGGCTATGTACCACCACCCCCCCTCCTCCAGGGCTGAGGGTGGCAAACAGGGTCTCCCATCAATAGATCCACATTCTACCTCCCTGCAAAGGTGGCAGTAGAGGGGTCCATCAACCCCAGTCATGCTGAGGAACAGACACCCCACAGGGCAGTCAATGCAGCTCTATACACATCCATAACACAATAGCAGACAGACATTAGGCCTGGAGCTGCACCCCACCACTATCTGATATTCTCCTGCAGCAAGTCATCATCCGCTGCACCCTGCAAGCTGCTCCATCAAGACACATACCAGCTGCAAACAGTGTGCTAGTTAGTCCACAGTGCATGTTCCCAGTGGAGATGCGTGCACCCAGAACTGGGATGTCAGCATACACAGCAAGCAGATAAATCAGTGACTGGGCCCCAAAAGGAAACCCATATCTATCACATGAGAGAAATACTATATGGCACTATGGGGGTGCCTAGCCATGATGTGGTCACTGCACAGTCAGGGTGAGAGTGATCTCTCAGCAGGACATACTGAGGTCACCCTGTCCGTGTAGGTGGTGGCCGGGCACTAAAATGTCCCAGTCAGTGCCCTATGCCCTGTGCAGATGCACCCTGGCCAGGCCACCCTGTCCGGCCTATACCCATGGTACCTTGCTCCTCATTATGCACATTGGCAGCCCAATACTGGCAACATTGCTGGCGTGTGGGCTGTGGAAGGTGTTTGCAGCCACCACACACTGGATAGACAGACAGCCACCCCCACACCTATGCCAGCATTGTGCTACTATAGAGGGGTTCAGCAGCCATACCCACCACACCAGTCCTGGGCACAGTACAGGCATGGATATGGTACACAAGACTGTTGGGGGCCACTCCCCAGGGCTGTAAACACTGTCAGAGACCAGACCTGCAGCACACACCGCAGACATCAGAATGATTGTTATGGTGGAGCCCAAGGAGCAAAATGTGCTTAACGTAGGAATAGATATCTGCCAGTTATCATGGGAAACATTTGATAGCTGTGTACCATATACCCAGGTGTAGGGTGGCATTGCTAAGGTATGCAACTGCTAGTATTGGGAGATACAGGCATGGCCCAATGTCCTGCCTCTCCAGGAGGCATTGGCCAATGGGGCCTGTGTGTGTGTGTGTGGGTGTGTCTGGCCCTGTTGGCTGCTGCTTTAGGGCAGAGTTTCCCAACTCCAGTCCTGGTGTTCCAAACACTGTACGGGTTTTCATGCTGTCCCTCATACATATGCATGAGCTACATCTGCATAACATGGGGGTGGTGCATAGATATGCAGCATAGGCATCTTTATTAGAGGCAGCATGGAACCTGAATGGTGTGGGGCCCTCCAAGACTGCATTTGGGAGACTCTGCTCTAGGTAATGCGGCTGTTTATGGTGTCTGTGTTTGGTGTGGTAAAATATAGGCGTATGAACCATGCGTATGTTCTCAGCAATAAAGGTTTGTCCTTACTATCATGGTTTAGTTGTGGGAAAAATATGTGGACAGGATTGGAGGTAGCCCCAGCTGGCCTTTGAACCTGTGACCTTCTGTTCCTGCACACACTGTCTGTGTGCACTGCACCACCGTGTTGCCACAGATATGCTGCCTTCCCTGGGGAGTCCATGACTGTACATCCAACAGAGCCTGTCTGGTTGCGGTGGACGGTGCCAGCCTGCACACGCCTAGGCCACTGTCTGCTGTGGTTTGCAGCCACTGCCCCCTCCACCACCTGTACCCTCCGCCAACATGCAGACATGTCCTTATCTGGGAAAAAACATATGACCTGATTGAGTTGTGGCACTCCAGGACTGAATTTGGGGGACTTGTAGGTAATGCCCATTGTTATGGTTTGTGTGCGGTTGTAGGGTAAAATATGGGTGTTTGAACCATGCTTATGTTCTCAGCAATAAAGGAGTGTCTTTACTATCACTGTTTAGTGGTGGGTAAAACTATGGAGACTGGGTTGGCAGGAAGCCCCAGCTGGGATTTGAACCTGTGACCCTCTGGTCCTACAGGCACTGGCTGTGTCCGCTGCACCACACTGTGGCCACAGAGACAGTGCAGTCTCTGGAGATAGGAAAACCTGGCCGCACGAGTCAGACACCCTGCTCTGCACAATTTTTACTGTGGGCTCGTTTACCTTGTATGGGGACAAAGGTGCAAATAAACCTCAAAAATGACCTCCAAAAAAAGGGGAAAAAAACCAAAACCAAGCTGGGCAACAGTGATATCAATGGGCAACATAAAAAACACTCCCAGGAAAGCTCCAATAAAATGCAGTGATTTTGAAAGAGTCTACAGAGCGGAGACCCTTCCAAAAATCATTTCTTCTTTTTGGAGCTTTCCTGGGAGTGTTTTTTATGGTTGCCCATTAATATCACTGTTGCCCAGCTGGATTATAATTTATTTGGAATTTGTTGTGGTCATTTTCAATTTATATTTGCTATTTTGTTCTGTGCACATGTATCACACTGCTCACGTTTTGCAGGTTTCCCCGGTTTTGCTGTACATTGCTGACGGAAATGGTTTCTCTTCCCTTTAAATCGGCTCTAACGCGAGGGTTTCACTCGCGGTATTTTTTTTGCCGAAATTCAGCCTCGCTCCTGTGCGGGTAGCCTCTCCCCTCCCACTCTCCACCCATTGACCACGTCCCCCCCGCCCCTCGGGAGCCTTCCTCCACCCTCGGAATGCCTTTCCACGCCTCTATCGCACAACAGCATGCCCCGCTCTTGTGCGGGCGGAGTGCACTTGTGCGGGGGGCACGCACGCATGCGGGGCACCAAAAACGCACTATTAGCATGCGCTAAGGTACCTTAGCGCACGCTCAAGTGCGCCCCGCACATTTGCGTGGTTTAGTAAACATACCCCTATAAGTACGGAGAATGTTTCATAATATTCCATGGACACATCCTTTTGGTATAATCATTCAATAATCTGTTTGCTTCGCAACGGCATGATGAATTGTACTTTTTTGAAGTGCTTAGTTGGGCGTTTTTGTAATTATACGTGTAGTGTCTCACATCCTCTAAAAAAAAGTTTTAATATCTTTTATAAATACCATTTGTTATGAAATATGGGTATTTCTTTTTTAGACATTACAAATTGATTTTTTAAGACATTGTATTAGTTTTTTGTAGCTTGTTTGTCCAGAGTTTCCTCCTTTATGGTCCTTAGGTCTATACCATTTTTTTCAATACAAGAACATATACAGGGTGAGCCAGTCAAACCTGCATTTTTGAAATGACTGTAAAAAATAAACGGATGGATATTTCAAAATTTATTGTTACTATCTTAATGTACATTAAAAAGCATTTAAGAAACAACATTCACTGTTTAAAAATAACGCCAGTAAGATGGTGTCCTTCCCGATTGAGACATTCTTGTAGGCGATTTCTGAAACTGCCCATCACATCACGGAGCACTGATCTTGCACTGCCACCCCTTCTGCTTCTCGTTTCACCAATTGCTTCAAAGTTTGTCACCCACAATTTGATTGAATTAACAGACGGCACTGGCTTATTTCGATTAATTTGAAATTCGTCCGGAAACGACGCTGAGCGGCTGAATAACTACCACTTTGGTAAAACGCTTTCACAGCGAATGAACGTTGTTGTTTAGACCACTGCTCCATGGCGACTGAAATGCTTAATTTGGGGGACACAATGGTAACCTGGCTATCTTGCTCCGCCCACTTTCACGGCTCTCCCGCCCTTTTCAAAAATGCAGGTTTGACTGGCTCACCCTTTATTGCAGCATTAAGTTACAATAATTTCCCTTCAAGTTTTAGTTTTTATTTTTAACTTTAAATATACCTTTCACACTTGTTTTGTGGTTGTCTCTTGTAGATTAAACAGTAATTTTTGACATATCTATATTCACATAGTTATTATTTATTTATCCATCCATATACTTATTTCAGTGGTCCTATTTTTCTCCTTTATTTCAGTGGTTTATGTTCCTATTTACATGAAAAGTTTGTCTGAAGGTACTGGTATCCACATGCTTCTACTTTTTATCATTTTTAATCATCTTTTATCATTATTTATTGGCTTTATTTTTAATTTAATGATTCCTTTATAACTTTACTTGGTCATAATATATCCTCCTCATCTCTGTCTTTTATAAGTTATTACCATTATTACGTTTCGCATGCATACAAATTGTTATTCACATTAGCAATTGACAGCATATATTAAGAGTTTCACATTTTTATTATGGGATGATTTTTACTATTTTAGTAATAATATGATTGCTATGATTTTATATGTAGTCACTTGATATATTCTATATGTCTAAGTTTATTTATTATTGATCTTAAATGTTATTATTTACAATATTTATATGTTTTAATTAATATGTTTGTATCCCAATGTTATTGATCACTGTTTTAATTTTATCTTTTGAGGTTTGTCCTCTTATGTTTCCCCCCTGAAGAAGGCCGTCAGCCGAAACGCGTAGGGGACATCAATAAAAGGGGTTTTTCAACCTGAATTACTGCCAGTCCTTGTATCTGTTTCTCCTGCTCCTGTGGTTTCTACAGATACCTTGTTGCTTTTTGTCTGTTCCCCTCTGGTCGGTTCATGAACCAGCTGCTCCAAGAAGAAGTCATTTATTTCATCTAGGAACTTTATCTCCCTAGCATGTCCTGTCGTAACACTGACCCTGTCGATACCGGGGTAATTGAAATCACCCATTATTATTACTGTGCTGTAACTTTTGTTAGCTTCCTTGATTTCTTTGAGCATTTCATCATCCATTTATTCATTCTGGCCAGGTGGTCGATAGTACACCCCCACTGCCACCGCCTTCCCCTTTTTACATGGAATTTCAATCCTTAGAGATTCTACAGCAAATTTTGTTTCCTGCAAAACTTTAATCCTTTCTGACTCAATGCCCTCTCTAACATAGAGCGCAACCCCTCCACCAATTTGATCAGCTCTTTCATTACGATATAGTTTGTACCCAGGTATCACAGTGTCCCACTGGTTGTCCTCCTTCCACCATGTCTCTGAGATTCCAATAATATCTAACTTCTCATTTAGTGCTATATATTCTAACTCTCCCAACTTATTTTTTAGACTTCTATCATTTGCATACAAGCATTTTAGAGACTGTATTTTATTCATATTTAATTTGGCTATTGGTAGGCATGGGTAATTTGGAATCTTTAAGCTCTGTATGCTCCATACTCAAGAGCATTCAGGCTACTTTACTCTTTTTTGGAACCTCTCTGCTTTTTGGTTGTATCCTTCAAGGATACATTCCTCTGAACCATGCGCTCTTGTGTGACTGTGGGCTTTCCCCTATTATGTAATTTAAAAGCTGCTCTATCTCCTTTTTAAAGGTTAATGCTAGCAGCCTGGTTCCATCCCAGTTATGGTGAAGCCCATCCCTTCGGAAGAGCCCCTCCTTTCCCCAGAATGTTCACAGTTATTAACAAATCCAAAAACTGCATTCTTCACCGTTGTCTCATCCACGCATTGAGACTCCGGAGCTCTGCCTGCCTTTTGGGTCCTGCGCGTGGAACGGGAAGCATTTCGGAGAACGCTACCCTGGAAGTTCTGGATTTCAACTTCCTACCCAAAAGCCTAAATTTAGCCTCCAGAACCTCCCTACCACATTTCCTATTGCATTGGTACCGACATGTACCAAGACAGCAGACTCCTCCCCAGCACTATCTAAGACCTTATCTAGGTGGCGCGTGAGGTCCGCTACCTTCGCACCAGGCAGGCATGTTACCAGGCGATCCTCACGTCCACCAGCCACCCAGCTATCTACATGCCTAATGATCGAATCACCAACTATAATGGCTGTCCTAACTCTTCCCTCATGTGCACATGGCCCTGGAGAAACTTCCCCGGTGCGAGAGGGATTTACATCACTTAGAGGACAGGTCCTAGTTACAGGATCACTTCCTGCCACATCAGGGTGATGCTCTCCTGTCACGTGACCTCTCTCTTCCATGGCAACAGGGGCGCTGCCAGACTGGAGGTGGAAAACATAGAAATATGATGACAGAAATAGACCACATGGCCTATCTAGTCTATCCTTCCATATCAACAACTACAACAGTCCCCTTTTTACCTTTAGAGATCCTCTGTGTTTGTCCCATGTTTTTTTGAATTCAATTACTGTCCTCATCTCTACCACCTCCACTGGGAGACTATTCCACGGATCCACTACTCTTTCCGTAAAGAAATTTTCCGCATATCACTCCTGAATCTATTTCCCTTCACCCTCATCCCATGTCCCCTAGTAGCAGAACTTGCTTTCAATTGAAAGAGGCTCTCTCCCTGAACATTTATGCCACGGAGGTATTTAAACATCTCAATCATATCACCTCTATCCCGCCTTTCCTCTAAGGTGTACATATTAAGATCCTTCAGTTTGTCCTCATATGCTTTATAATGAAGACCACTAATCATTTTAGTAGCCACCCTCTTGCACCGACTCCATCCTGTTCACATCCTTTTGAAGGTGTGGTCTCCAGAATTGCACAATATACTCCAAATGAGGTCGCACCAAAGACTTATGGAGCGGCATTATCACCTCCTTTTTTTCTGCTAGCCATTCCTCTCCGTATGCATATATAAATAAATGCATATATAAATAAATGCACCCAAGCATCCTTTTAGCTTTTGCCGTCGCCTTTTCTACCTGTTTAGCTACTTTAAAGATCATCAGACACAACCACGCCTAGGTCCCGCTCCTCTTTAGTGGACAAAAGTACTTCAACCCTATACTATATTGCTCCCTTGGATTGCTGCAGCCCAAATGCATGACCTTACATTTTTTAACATTAAATCCCAGCTGCCAAATTCTAGACCATTCTTCAAGCTTAGCTAGATCCCTCCTCATGTTATCTACACCTTCCTGGTGTCTACTCTATTGAAGATTTTGGTATCATCTGCAAAGAAGCAAACCTTACCCGACAGCCCTTCCGCTATATCACTAACAAAGATTTTAAAAAGAATCGGACCAAGGACAGATCCCTGGGGCACACCACTGGTAACATCCTTCTCCTCAGAGTGAGCTCCATTTCCTTGTACTCTTTGTCGCCTCCCACCCAACCAATTTCTAACCCAAGCAGTAACATTAGGGTCCATCCCTAGGGTGCTCAGTTTGTTTATAAGTCACCTGTGAGGAACAGTGTCAAAGGCTTTACTGAAATCTAAATACACCACATCTAGAGCTCTCCCTCGGTCCAACTCCCTGGTCACCCAGTCAAAGAAATCGATCAGATTTGTCTGACAAGACCTGCCTCTGGTAAACCCATGCTGCCTCGGATCCTGTAATCCGCTGGACTCCAGAAACCTCACTATTTTCTCTTTCAGCAGCTTTTCCAATAATTTACTCACCACCGAAGTTAAACTAACTGGCCTGTAGTTTTCAACCACATCCTTACTTACGCTTTGTGTAAGGCACCAAATGATCCTCTCTCCATTCCTTCAGCACCACTCCTGACTCCAACGAGGCATTGAAAAGGTCAGTCAGTGGAGTTGCTAGAACGTCCCCAAGTTCCCTCAGTATTCTAGGGTGTATCCCATCTGGTCCCATCGCTTTGTCTACTTTAAGTTGAGCTAGTTTTCTCACGAACCACAGTCTTCTGAAATTTGTTCAAGATGTCCCTCGCTTCTGTTCCTATTTGTAGGTGTTTTTCTGAGGTCCTGCTCCTGGTTCTTCATCTGTGAACACAGAACAGAAATATTTGTTAAGCAATTCTGCTTTATCCTCATAAGCTTCTACATATTCCTCCCCTTCACCTTTGAGTCTGACAGTACGACTTTTGTCCTTCCTCTTCTGACTAACATATCTGAAAAATGCCTTATCCTCCCATTTTATTGCATTGGATATTTCCTTCTCTTTTTGAATCTTTTCTTTCCTGACTACTTTTCTAGCTTCTCTAAGTTTTTCCAAATATAGATGCCTGTCTTCCTCTCTCTGTGATCTCTTGTATTTCATGAAGGATCCCTCTTTTCTTCACCTTTTAAGCTCCTTCTTTCGAAAACCATTGATGTCTCCTTTTCCTTTTACCTTTATTTACCATTTTAACAAAAAGATTGGTGGCCCTTAAAATATCCCCTTTCAGTTTTGCCCATTGTTTTTCTACATTCCCCAGCTATTTCCATCCCACTAACAACTCCCTGAGGTATTGTCCCATCTTTGCAAAATTAGTTTTCCTAAAGTCTAAGATTCCTCACCTTTGAATGGATTCTAACAGCCCTAATCCTAATACTGAACGACACCATCTGGTGATCACTGGATGCAAAATGATCTCCCACTACAACATCAGAAACACTTTCACCATTGGTAAGTATCAAGTCCAGTATGGCCCCTTGACGTGTGGGGTCTGTTACCAATTGCCTGAATAGTTCTCCCTGTAGAGAATCCAGGATCTCCTTACTTCTATATGATACTGCAGCAGGAATGTGCCAATCAACATCTGGCATATTGAAATCTCCTATCAGTAGCACTCCCCCTTTACTTTCAATGCTGAGTATGTCTTCATTTAACTCTCTGTCCACCTCTTCCTCTTGTGAGGGAGGTCTGTATATCACACCAATGCAAATAGATTTCTCTTGTCCCTCTTTCTAGTTTAACCCCACAATGCCTCCTCTCTCCCTTTTAAGCTCTGTAATTCCAAAGCTTTAATAGTAGTTTTTACATATAGTGCCACTCCTCCTCCCCTTCTTCCTACCCTGTCCTTTCTGAATAAAGTATAGCCAGGTATAGTACATCTTCTGAAAAATCACAGGACCTGAAGTCCTGGACTTCAGGACTATATCCCTGTAAGTCTTGTCTATGTACCTCTCTGTCTTTCTTATATCTTCCAAGTCTGCTACTCTAGCCTCTAGAGAACAGACTCGTCTGAATGGACCAGTCTGCTGATAGGGGAATACAACCCACTTGTCTGGATTGGTCTAGCAAGACTCGAGGAAAGGACATTATCTGGTAAGTAAAATATCACCTTCTATTAATTGATTGTGCTAATGTACATATTTCTACCCATTTTTTTTAAGTGGGCAGTATTCAATTGCCTATCAAGACAGAAATTTGATATTTAGAGATCTGTTTTGACTACCAATCAACTTTGAAATTGCATTGAAGATGCTACAGAAATCCATCAAAATTTTTGCTATTTTTCGTTTTTTCCAAAAGATTACAATCTTTAGATTGTGCAGCAATGCTCAGTTTTCTACACCAACAATATAATTCAAAACCAGCCCCCTTCCCCACTCGCTTACCCTTTCCAGCATCCCATAACAACTCTCCATACTATAGGAGGTCAAAAGAGCAAGCCAAGCCACTTCTTCCAAACCAGATGGGTAAAAAAGCTCAAATTAAGCATTTTAAATAGTTGCACACATAATTGTGGTTATTTTAGAAGCCCTATTCATGTTTTGGGATATCTGAAAATGGGTAGGCAGACGTCAAGTTCACAAGGAAACTGGGTATATGGACATCCTTAGCACAAAAACAATTCAAGTAGAACGGGGGTCTTGCAGAGGAGTGGCCTGGGTGCAGCAATAAACCAGAAAATTAGACCTTACCTGCTAATTGTCTTTCCTAGAGCTCTCTCCGGGCCCGTCCAGGAACAAGCAGGAACAAGTGGGTTGTCAATTCCCTTCAGCAACTGAGGACTGATATCTCAAACTTTGAAGAGCTGGCATCTGGCTCCCTCTGCTGGCCATACTCAGTCTAACCTTAACAAAGCAGATGAAGAGTAGTGCCCCATGATCAAAAGACACGAAACAAAAATAGTGAAGATAACAAAACACAGTAGCTTGTAGTGAGGCTGAGAGGAAGAACGAACTCAGAGCAGCGCCGCTGCTATCTGACTTAAACAGGCAAAAACGTCAAGGTTCGCTCTTTTTTTTTTTTTTTCTAGCACAGAACAACCAACAAGGTAAAAAGGCAAACTCTTGAACAAGAACCGAAAACCACACTCTAGAACTCCTGGCGCGGACTTCGTCACTATCCGCAGAGTATCCAGAGACTCCCGCGCCACACTGAAATATGACCAAAAACCTGGGTGGGTCCTGGACGGGCCCGGAGAGAGCTCTAGGAAAGACAATTAGCAGGTAAGGTCTAATTTCTGTTTCCTTATCGTCTCTCCGGGCCCGTCCAGGAACAAGTGGGACGTACCAAAGCAGTACCCAACCACGGGAGGGACCGAAATAGGCCCGCTAGGGTGGAAAAACGCCTTCGGGCAGGCACGACCGTTTGTCAAGATCTCCTGCCTGCAATGTTCCGCAAACGGGAGATGCGCCGATCACGTAGCCGCCCAAGAAAAAAATCACGGTCTGAAGGGAAGAGACGCCACCCAAACGCCTCTGGACCGCGGGTATAACAAGCACAAAGACTCCCCCGGAGGAAGCTACTTTATGTTCCGAAAGGACACCCCAATCACGAGTTTCACCGAACTAGCCAGGGAGGACGGAGAAGCGGGCCGCAGCTGACGTAGATCCGGCAAAGAAATTAATGCTCCGACCCCCAAAAGACGCAGTCGGTAGGAGGTATTTCGGCAGCCTGCGTAGACCGTCGACAGTGGAAGAATCGGCCACGATCCAAAACAGAGGGGAGAGAGCGATTCAGCGACATAGAAAGCCGAGAAGAGTTTTGGAAGCAAGGAGGGAACCATCCATAAACAGTCCCCTGTTGCCCGAGAAGGCAGACAGGTAGACCTAACCCTTAGGACGAGGAACAGAAAGTCACCCCGAAGGGCAATTCCCAAGAGTCCTTTGAGGAGGAGAAATGGCTACGCGGACGAAAAAAGAAGATCTAGTTAACGCCTCCAACCGCAATTCAAAGAATTGAACTGCTGGAAAAATGCTACTGCAGATGTGAAATGGCGTAAGTTGGGCCAAGTGGAAGCCATTCTGCCCCAAAGCTCTAAAACAGGTAAGCGCTGTTAAATGCACCTTAAGAGTATGAAGTGCCAAACCTTTCGCTAATTCCTCTTGGAGAAATAAAAGTAATTGTGGTAAATAGTTAGAGCCGGAAGAAAAATACGTTGGTTATACCAATGCTCAAAAAAAAACTTCCACACCCGCACATATGCGAGAGAAGTTCCCGGCCTTCTAGACCGAAGTAAGGAGCTACTTATGAAGCCGCATAACCCTCATGCCTAACCGAGCCCTCTCAAGAGCCAAGCCGGAAGCAAGACACGATCCACTTGTGGCAGGAGAACTGAGCCCTGATTTAAGAGCATGATCCGATCCAGTAGGCGCCCAGGAGGAGCTACCAAAAGTCGCATGAGATCGGCATACCAAGAACGCCGCGGCCAATCTGGCGCATCAGAATCACCAATCTTCAATGACCCGCTATGCGTTGAATAAGCCGACTCAACAGCAGCCAAGGAGGGAACCCATACAACAGAGTGTCCAATGGCCAAGGTTGTACTAGAGCATTCAATCCTTCTGACATGTGCTCTTTGTGTCTGCTGAAAAAAAACGGTTTGTCTTCGCAATGCCGAACGTCACCATAAGATGCATCACTAGCTGACCCCAACGTACTACCAGTTCGGGAAACACTGCAAGGTTCAACTCCCATCCTCCGGGAATCGAGGGTATTGCGACAGAGAAAAGCCGCCTGCACATTTTGCTCGCCTGCCACATGCGCAGCTGACAACGCTAAGAGATGGCCAACTCGAGGCAAGGGAGCACGAAAAAAACCCCCCTCTCCGTAAGTCCGCTGCCACTACTACCATCAGTGAGTAGCTGACGTCATCGGAAGCTCCATAGCCCGTTTAGAAAGAACTGGAATGTTGGTAGGAAAGGTGCGGGTCGTCGCAGCCAGGCCAACCAGAAAAAAGCGGAAAGCTGAAATTTATTTATTTATTTATTTATTTATTTATTAACAATTCTTATATACCGCACTATTAGACATCAGCGCGGTTACATTGAACAGTCATTTACATTAAATGACTCTCATGCCCCGTAAAACGGAGCAAAATGGTGCTGCTCCGGCTGAAGTACAAAGGCCTTAGGAATCCAAGGAGAACCTTGAGCTTTAAGCTAGCCTTCAGTCATTGTTGCCCTCTAAGCCTCCGTACCATGAAATTTGAGAGTGAAATCCAACCACCATATCTACAGCACTATCAGGTATCCAAAATGATCCTATAAAAACACATCAGTTGAAATCATACTTCCAAACATTAAACCAATAAAGCTGTTTAGCCAGGCCCATGGCTATTCCTCTGTGGAAATGGTGCTCAGCAAAGATCCTACCCGTCCTGCAGATAAACACATATATTAATAGTTTCCCGTAAGGAACTTGTTATCCACACTCCTTGCTGTGGCTAATCTTGGCCAAACAGTATCAGAGAGGAAGATTGTGAAGCACCTTGCCAATTTTAGGTGCCAGAGCAGGTAATTGTAAGGGACAGGTTGGAAATGGCCTTTGTGTGTATAGTCCCCCACCTGTGGGAAACAAGTCAGCTATGTGGTGGCCATGAACGTTTGGGTAAGGGAGTGCTATCAAGCAGGAAGCTGAATATAGCAAGTAAGCTGCATACGTCTGAAGAGATATCAGAGTAAGACGATGCAGACTTGCCTAGTATTGATGCAATTTCCTCAAGAGTACCCTGGTACTATTCCAAAGAAAAGGGCAAAATTAATTTGCGAATTTTAGACTGAAAAAGATGGTACAGCCTTGTCAATTGGACTCTGGGGTGTGTAATGTTATACAATGAAAAGGCCAAATAAGGGCACCAACCATACCCCTAAAGCGGAATATATTCAGGATAAGTTATGCAATCCGTGGGATTTTTTTCCACTTACAATACAGCCTATGTGGAGATACTCAGATGAAATTGAGTCAGTGAAAACAAGTAAAAACCATTGCTGTGTGCCCCAAGGTGAAAGCACCTTGGACCTATTCAATTTATTATTCCTGTTAAGATAATATGCAAGACAGTGGAGACGGTTCTGAGATGCGTCATTTAGAACTCGACCCCAGCATTTTACGAAAACATTATGCTCGACACCATAGACCTGTTACCATAATGCCAGAAGTGAAAGTCCAGCCAGAAAAGCATGAAGCTGATGGCTGCATCACCGCTGAGATTGTAGTAAATGAATGGAACCTCAGTGTGGTCATAGTAAAAATGCCTAAGAATCTGAAAATGGTTATTGATTCCAAGTGTAGAAACCTTGTGCTGAAGAGATCACAGTATATCCTGCCAGCACTGAAAATGCTTTATACCAATGGCCCAAAGCTTACTTGCTTACATAGTGTGAGGCACATTATGCCTTTCAGTAGTGAAAATAAGATGAAAAAAACAGCCCCATGAACCTATTCTGGATCTTGTGAGGCCGAAAAAAATAGCTCAAACAAGTTTCACTGGAGCCTCTTTAGCACTAGAGGGTGAAGGAGCTTCTGACCTTAAAAACCGCCGCTGTGACTGCAGAGGGATGTCCCTTAGCAGCTTATCCTGAGGAGCCAAGGATAGTGAAACCGCAGTTTAAAAGATTAACTAGTACCCGGTTTTAAGCCATGGTTGCGGTCTGAACCAGAGACTATAGAGCTCAACTGACCTGACTGTGCAGGAAGGCTACAGGAACAGTATTAGCCCGGGTGGGAGTTCCCGCCAAAATTAAACGGTTGGAGAGGCCTGCTTCCGAGGCAGGAGGTACGCCGGAGAGGCCCTGCCCCAAAATGGAGCAAACGAAATACCCAACGTCAAAAACCAATCTAAAACGAAGAAGAAGGAGAAAACAAAATCCCTCTTGAAACCGGCTCCTGAGAAGCCGACGCTGCGGGAAAAAACAACAAATACCGACGCCAATAAAATGGCCACCGGCAGACAGAAAACTAACAAAAAATGACCAACCTGAAGAACCAAAAAACTCCTGTTCCTTCAGCTCCTGGCACCCACTGCTAGTGGGGAGGTAAGCTGAGCCCCGGAGGCAGCAGGAAGGTATCTGGGGCTCCCAGAACCGCACTGCTCGCTGCTCTAGTAAACGGAGCTGAAAGTGAGACAGGCTCTGCCTCTTCAGTCCGGTGCCTCGGAGCGCCGCTTAAAAAGTCGTTGGCAGCAAACGACACTGACAGGAACCCTGCTAGGGCCCCCTACTCAGTACCACTGTTGACAAGTCACAAAATAAAATAGAAAAAATAAAAACAGAAAGAAATAAAAAACAAAAAGATCTAAGTCTTAAGCATCTGAATGCGGGAGCCAGCCAGGATCACGTCCTTCAGCTGCATTTATGTAGTGCCCCAACTGCCCTGCTCGGACAAAGACACGGGCTCCCGAGGACAAGATTTTTCCTTTACTGAGGAAAAAAAAAGAGAGCGCCTTCGCCCCTTCCTCATAACCTTAGGTACCTAACTTGAAGAAACCCCGGCTATGGGCGCAGAAGAAGCAGCCCGGGGAAGCCGTTCCCGCCAAAATGAACCGCTGAGAAGGCCTTCCGCAACGGTCGGCTCGATGCCCAAGAGGCCCAAAAAAGCCAGCCGAGTCCCCCAAGCAACTTGAAAAACTCAGCCAAAGCCATCGCGGAACCGGCCCTCAGAAGTGCCGCGGGAAAAAGAAGGCATCCTGAGAAGAAATAAAATGGCCGCCAAACTCACACAACTACTAAGAAGCTGAAAACCGACTAACCTTAAGAAGAAAAACAGCTCTTCCTTCAGCTCTTAACACCCGCTGCTAGCGGGGAAGGAAGCTGAGTAGCGGGGGTAGCAGGCAGGTATCTGGGGCTCCCAGCACCGCTCTGCTCTCTTCTGTATCATCCGGAGCTGAAAATTGAGACAGGTCCTGCCTCTTCAGCTCCGTGCCTCTGAGCGCCGACAAAAAGCTGTCGGCAGCAAGTGCTACTGAAAGGAACCCTGCTAGGATCCCTAATTCTGAAAACACCAAAAAGAAATCAAAGAAATAAAAATTATCAACGCCTTAAGCATCTGAAGGGGGGAGCCAGCCAGGAACACGTCCTTCAGCTGCTGAGGACTGATAAGAACTGAGTATGGCCAGCAGAGGGAGCCAGATGCCAGCTCTTCAAAGTTTGAGATATCAGTCCTCAGTTGCTGAAGGGAATTGACAACCCACTTGTTCCTGCTTGTTCCTAGACTGGCCGGGAGAGACGATAAGGAAAGATGCATGTCATGGTGCAATTCCAGAATGGCACAAAGCACATCTGGCCCTGGTTTTGAGGCATCCAGCTTATACCTGCTTCTGACCATGAACGAGGAGCAAAAAAAGCACTCATTTCATGGTGGAAACAGTACAAGGGTGTAGAGCACACTGGGCTGTCAATGTCACTATTAAGATTCCTGGGCAAAGAAAAATGCATGTAAATACAAACCCCAAACAGATGACTAACCTACCCAAAACCATGTCTGAGTGTCTGCAGTGTCACCAAACATGGCCACCTCCCTGGGACATTCAAGAAGCTATTTCTGTGACCATCCATTTGGAGATGTTCATGTTTCTAAAACCAGGCCAAAATGTACATGTCCCTGGGGGTTTTTCAGATGTTTTGCCTCGGACATCAGAGATTGCACATGGATATCCTTTCTAAAATGCCACATCACAAGTGATTATAAAGGCACAAAACATACTAACATTTATGCATTAACATAATCACCACCCTGCACTTGTATATCCTATCTTTTCTGTGATAAGCTCCAATTGTTCCACCACCCCACTGTTCATAAGATTGCCAAATTTTATAAAACCTTTGCAAGGTCCTCTATGAACTTACTTAACAAATAAATGTGATGCGCTCTAGTCAAGAACATCCTCCTGGGGGGAGAGACGTAACTGCACTTTGGCTATATCACACATAGTTCAGATAATGCAGCAAGCCATCCAGTTTTATACCCATTTATCCATCAGGGAGAAAAAAATAAATTAGCCACCAGCTCTTCCTGTGGATCCCACCCTGTCATATTTTCGAGATATATTATCACCAGTTTCCAAAAAAGACTGTATTAGAAGGCAGCCCCACCAGACATGCAGCACATCCCCTCCTCTGACTACACTGCCACCAATACCTGTCGGGCATGGAAAGATAAATAGCATGCAATTTAGTACATGTAAAATACCAATGCAGCAACATTTTCTAACAATTTTCCAAAATATTAATGGAAATGGACATCTTGTGGATGTTAGTCATGACTGCTTGCCACCTGTTTCCGTTGCAAGCTTCTCCCGATTGCAAACGGAAAACAGGTGGAGAGCAGCCGTGACCAACATCCATAAGATGTTCATTTCCATTAATATTTTGGAAAATTGTTAGAAAATGTTGCTACACTGGTATTTTCCCATCTCTTGCTGGGAAGGAATCTGCACTTGTAAGTATTTACTTGCTGGGAATTTCTCAGACTCTTGAGTTTAGTTATAGGGAATTCTTTGTGTTTAAACTGATAAAATCTGTGTCTATCTTTAAGTTCTGTGGGTTATAAAGTCAGTTAAGGCATTGTGTAACAAGCCAGCTTTCAGCTAATAATTCCCTCCCATGCACCCTGACTCCCAGCCACTCTTTATTATATTTATAGGCTCTTAAACCTATTAAAGGGAAAGAGGTGGTCAAATTTACTTTCAAGTTTAACAGACTATCCTCATCACGAAGAGATTAATTAGGGTCCTGAACTTCATCCTGAGGTGAAAAAAGTCCCTTAAAACTTATTAGTTGTAGTTGTATTGGTACAAGTATCCCTAGCAACTTTCAGTAAGTAAAAACCTTAAATATCTAAACAAACCCTTGAAACTAAGATGCAAACAGCAGTCAAGCAGTGAGATGGGAGGCTATCCAGTGTTTTGCATTGAGTGTCACATGTATGATTTTCTCCCAGTTGGTTAGAGTTCTTACGTGTGCACTAGGTGAAAGGAGATCTTTGCTCTCGGGGAGAGTCCGATCTCTGGGGACTAGAGGAGATAAGGCAGACAGAGAGGTATATAGGCGAGACCTACATGGACACAGTAGTGAAGTCCAACCTCCAGTCTGGCAGCCTCTGTGTTGCAATGGAGGAGTAAGGTCACATGAAAGGAGAGCATCATCTTGGTGGCAGGAAGTGATCCTGTAGTTAGGACCTGTCCTCCAGGTGATGTAAAACCCTCTTGCACCAAGGTGGTTTCTTCAGGGACATGTGTCCATAAGGGAAGGGTTAGGATGACCGTTATAGTTGACGATTCGATCATTAGGTATGTAGATAGCTGGATGGCTGGTGGATGTGAGGACTGTCTAGTAACAAGCTTGCCTAATGTGAAGGTAGCAGACCTTACGCGCCACCTAGATAATGTTTTAGAAAGTGATGGGGAGGAGTCTGTTATCTTGGTACAGTAAATGTTGGCATAAATGACATAGGCAAATGTGGGGAGGGAGGATCTGAAAGCCAAATGTAGGCTTTTAGGTAGGAAGTTGAAATCCAGAACTTCCAGGGTAGCATTCTCAGAAATGCTTTCCATTCCACGAACAGGTCCCAAAAGGAAGGCAGAGCTTGACCGTCTCAATGAATGGATCAGACGATGGTGTAAGAAGGGTGGTTATGGATTTGTTAGCAGCCCGGCAACATTCTGGGGAAGTGGAGGCTTTACCAGAAAAATGGGTTCCATCTTAACTGGTGTGGAACCAGGCTGCTGGCATAACCTTTAAAAAAAGAGATAGAGCAGCTTTTAAACTAGATAATAGGAGAAAACTGATAGTCGCCAAGAACGCACAGTTTGGAATGATGCATCTGAAAGATATTAGCATAAGAGGGAAATTAGAGTATCCTGATAGAGAGGTTCCAATAAAGGTAAAAGTAACACAGATGCCTTTAAATACAGAGCAGACAGAGCTGAAAGATTCCAAATTACCTCTGTCAGCTGATAACCAGATTGTTACTATGAACAAAAAATACAACCTCTGAAATGCCTATATGCAGATGCTAGAAGTCTAAAAAATAAGATGAGAGTTAGAATATATAGCCATTAAATAAAAAGTTAGTTAAAATTGTCATCTCAGAGACCTGGTGGAAAGAGGACAACTAATACAACACTGATAGCTGAGTACAAACTATATCGCAATGATAGGGTAGATCAAATTGGTGGAGGGGTTGCGCTCTTAGAAAGGTTTTTGAGTCAAACGGGATAAATGTTTTGCAGGAAACAAAATACACTGAGAAGTCTCTCTGGATAGAAATTTCATTAAAAAAGGGGAAGGCAAAGGCAGTGGGGGTGCACTACCATCCGCCTGGTCAAAATGAACAGATGGATGATGAAATGCTAAAAGAAATCAGGGAAGCTAACAAAAGATACAACATTTAATAATGGGTTTTTTCAATTATCCTGGTATCGACTGGGTCAATTTCACTGTAGGACATGCTAGGGAGATAAAGTTTCAAGATGAAATAAATGACTGCTTCATGGAGCAGCTGGTTCATGAAACAACACGAGGGGAAGCTATTTTAGACCGAGTTCTTAGTGGAACACAGGATCTGGTGCAACACGTAACGGTGTTGGGGCCATTTGGTAATGATCATAACATGATCGAATTTGATTTAATAAGTGGAGGGAGGACAGCAAGGAAATCCACAGCACTAGCTTTAACTTTTAAAAGGGAAACTTTGATAAAATAAGAAAAATAGTTGAGAAAAAACTAAAAGGAGCAGCTGCAAAGGCTAAAGGTTTATATCAAGCATGGGTGCTGTTTTAAAAATACCATCTTAGAAGCACAGCCCAGATGTATTTCATGCTTTAAGAAAGGTGGAAGGCAGGCCAAAAGACTGCCAGCATAGTTTAAAGGTGAAGTCAGAGATTATATTATAGCCAAAACGCATCTTTCATGAAATAGAAAAGGGAGCCAAATGATGAAAACGAGAAACAACATAAGCACTGGCACGTTAGACACAAGGCATTGATAAAGCAGGCAAAGAGAATTTGTAAAAAAGCTAGCCATGGAAGCAAAAACACAAAATCTTTTTCAAGTACATTCGTAGCAAAAAAAAAAAAATGAGAGTCAGTTCGACCATTAGAATGATAGAGAGGTAAAAGTGGCATTAATGGAGGACAAGGCCATAGTGGAGAGACTGAATGCACTCTTTGCTTCAGTTTTTACTGAAGATAATGTAGGGAGTGTGCCCAGGCCTGAAATGGTATTTAAAGGTGATATACTGGAAGTACTGAAACAAATCTTGATAAACCGGGAAGATGTATTACAACTATTTGATAAACTAAAGAGTTGCAAATCACCTGGACCAGATGGTATACATCCCAGGGTGCCAAAAGAACTGAAATTTGAGAGTATAGACCTACTATTAGTAATCTGTGAACTATCATTAAAATCATCTGTACTATCTGAAAATTGGAAAATGGCCAATGTAACGCCAATTTTTTAAAAAGGTTCCAGGGGTGATCCGGGAAACTACAGCCGGTGAGCCTGACGTCAGTACCAAGCAAAGTGGTAGAAAGCATTATAAAGAATAAAATTACTGAACATGTTGATAGTCATGATTTATTTATTATAAATCTTTTTATAATTTTTGAACATATTATAACATAAAAGCAGCCTTACATGTTGAAACATTACAAACCATATTAAAATACTGTAAGCAGAATACAAATGGAGCGGGCACATTTGGGGCATATGTTCTGGGGATGTAACCGTGTAAAAAAATTTTGGGATAGGATTCAAAAATTTTTAATAGGTATTTTAGGGCAAACTTTGAATTTAACCTCAGGTTTTGTTGTTTTAGATGCTCCTTTACAGGGACTTTATTCTTTAGGGAGTAGATTATTAATAAGGAAATGTTGTCTGCTTGCAAAACATTGTATTCTTAGAAAATGGAGAGATTCTGGAGGTCCAGAATATTGGGAATGGAGGAATGTAATTCATCAATTAGTATTATGGGAGGGAGAGGCCTCTAGGAAACATGTTCGTAGAAGAGCAAATTTTTTGATGATATGGTCTCCTTATCTTGAAAAGTTGTCGGCCAGGGCAAGAAATGATATTTTAACGGTGTAATTTGGTATAACTTTGAACTAAGTGATTAAGTTGGCATAAAGCACAGTTACTTACCTGTAACAGGTGATCTCTGGGAACAGCAGGAATTAGTCCTCACATATGGGTACGTCGGTACCGACGGAGCCCGTGCGGGAAAGCTCCCCAGCTTCTTAGAATAGAAGCTTTTGGGACCTCCCACTGCACATGCGCACTGCCTTCCCGCCTTCCTGAACAGCTCTCCTCAGTTTCGAGTTTATAGCTGAGTCAACAGAGAGAGGACAGGAAGATAGATAGATAAAAGATACAACTCCTAGGGGAGGTGGGTGGGTTGTGAGGACTAATTACTGCTGTTCCCAGAGATCACCTGTTACAGGTAATTAACTGTGCTATCTCCAGGAACAAGCAGTAATAAGTCCTCACATATGGTGACTCCCTAGCTTAGATGCATGGGATCCCCTGTAAAGGTTCGCCATCTTCGTATGGATCTCAGGCATCCATTCTGGGAAGGTGGGCAGGAGTTGTTTAGGAATGGAACAGGTGCTTGAGGACAGCCTGGCCAAACAAGGCATCCCGGCGGGAGTCCTTGTCCAAACAGTAATGGGCTGTGAAGGTATGAACCGAGGCCCAGGTAGCGGCTCGACAGATCTGATCTATGGAAACAGAGTGCAGATGAGCCATAGAAGTTGCCATGGCCCTCACATTGTGAGCAGTGACATGGCCTTCCAGAGAAATGTTTTTGCTCTGGTAAGCAAAAGAAATACACTGAGCAATCCAATTGGAAAGTGTACGCTTGGAGACTGGAAGTCCCAAATGGGAAGGATCAAAGGCCACAAAAAGTTGAGAAGACTTTCGATGTGGCTGAGTCCTATTAAGGTAAAAAGCGAGAGCTCTTTTACAATCCAGAGTATGAAGGTTCCTCTCTGCATTGGATGCATGAGGAGCTGGAAAAAAGACAGGTAGATATACCTCTTGATTAAGATGAAAAGGCGAGACCACTTTAGGCATAAAGTGGGGATTCGTCCTAAGGACCACCTTATCATGATGAAATCTTGTGTAAGGTGGATTAGCCACTAAAGCCTGCAGCTCACTGATGCGGCGAGCCGAAGTGACTGCAATGAGGAAGATGACCTTCCAGGAAAGAAATTTCAAGGAGGTGGAAAACATTGGCTCAAAAGGTGGCTTCATAAGTTGACCGAGCACTAGATTCAAATCCCATGCGACTGGGGGTGGTCTGATGGGAGGTTTAGTGAGAGTCAGGCCTCTCATGAATCTTGCAACAAGAGGATGAGAGGAGATAGGTTGTCCATTTATATGTTTCAAGGATGCTGCAATAGCACTTAAATGGACTCTTACCGAATTCGTCTTGAGGCCTGCATTGGATAGATGCAGGAGATAATCAAGAAGAGAATTCAAAGGAAGTGCCAGAGGGTCAAGACCCTGCTGAGCACACCAAATGGAAAAACGTTTCCATTTGAAAGCATAGGAACGCCTGGTAGAGGGTTTCCTAGAGGCAGAAAGGATATCTTTCACTGGTTGGGAAAGATGAAAGTCTTGAAGGCTTAAGCCTTCAGTAACCAAGCACTGAGGTGAAGGGATTTGGGGTTTGGGTGCCACAAAGTCCCCTCCTCCTGAGACAGGAGGTCTGGCGCAGCTCCCAGATCCAAGTAGGATCCCTGGGAGAGCTGTAGAAGTAGAGGGAACCACACTTGGCGTGGCCAGCGTGGAGCTATGAGGATCATAGTTCCATGATCCCTCTGGAGTTTGAACAGAGTCTTGGGAATCAAAGGAATGGGTGGAAAGGCATATAGGAATGCCTGATTCCAATTCAGGAGAAAGGCGTCCGTAGCCTGAGCTCCCTGACACGGAGTTCTGGAACAGAACCGGGGAAGTTTGGCATTCCACGGACTTGCAAAGAGGTCTATGTCCGGGGTCCCCCATTCCTGAAAGATTCGGTTTATTTGGTCCAAATGTAGGGACCATTCGTGTGGCAGCAGAACTCGACTGAGCCTGTCTGCCCGAGAGTTTTGAACTCCTGGGAGATACACTGCTAGCAGGTGAATCTGATGCTCTCTGGCGAAGGCCCATAGTCTTAGAGCTTCGTTGCAAAGCGACAGAGAGCCCGTCCCTCCTTGTTTGTTTATGTAAAACATGGCCACCTGATTGTCCGTCTGAACTAGGACAGTGAGGTTGGCTAGGAGGGAGTGGAAGACCTTGAGGGCAAGGTAAATTGCTCGCAGTTCCAGAAGATTGATATGAAGGGTGGTCTCCTGTAGAGACCAAGTGCCCTGAGTGGAGAGAGTTTGCAGATGGGCTCCCCACCCTGTTTGGGAGGCATCTGTTGTGAGGGTTGCTTGGGGTAGCAATGGTTGAAATGGAGCCCCCAACAACAGATTCTTGGTGGAAGTCCACCAGTGGAGGGACCAAAACAGACGATCGGAGGTTTGTATTTGGTCTGAGAGCGCTCCTGACGCCTGAGTCCACTGAGTGGCCAGGGTCCATTGAGCTGCTCTCATATGAAGACGAGCATAGGGCACCACATGCACTGTGGAGGCCATATGACCCAGTAGGCGTAG
This sequence comes from Ichthyophis bannanicus, assembly GCA_033557465.1. Classification (NCBI taxonomy): domain Eukaryota; kingdom Metazoa; phylum Chordata; class Amphibia; order Gymnophiona; family Ichthyophiidae; genus Ichthyophis; species Ichthyophis bannanicus. Next base: position 1,047,118,871 of record CM066033.1, read on the forward strand.
CATTTCCCTGGCTGTCAAGTGAGTGCTGGACTGAGCTTGGGAGGCCAAACTCAGGAGGCGCTGGCCTCGAACCTGTGGAAGGTAGGCCCTTGCAGTGATGGTGTCCAACTGGGCCCCTATGAATTCTAGAGATTGAGTAGGGATGAGTTGGGACTTGGGAAGGTTTACTACCAGTCCCAGATACTGCAAAAGGCTCCTTGTGTGGTCCAGGGAAATCTGGGCCTGTGACTGAGTTGGAGCTCGGATGAGCCAGTCGTCCAGATATGGGAAGACAAAGATTCCCATGCCTCTTAGAAATGCGGCTACGACTGCCATGCATTTTGTGAATACTCTTGGAGCAGAGGCTAGACCGAAGGGGAGTACTCTGTATTGGAAATGTTTTCCCTGAAACAGAAAGCGAAGATACTTTCTGTGGGATGGATGGATGAGTATATGTGTATACGCATCCTGTAGGTCTAGAGAACAAAGCCAGTCCTGACCCTGGAGGTAAGGAAGGAGAATGCCGAGAGACAGCATTTTGAATTTCTCCTTGAAGAGAAATTTGTTCAATTCTCTCAGATCTAGGATTGGTCTGAATCCCCCTGTCTTCTTTGGAATGAGAAAATAAGGGGAGTAGAAACCGGACCCTTGTTGAGGAAGAGGAACCTCTTCTATGGCCCCTTGGGCAAGAAGAGAGGAAACCTCTTGACCCAACAGGGTTAGGAGAGATGGGGGAGAATTGAATGGTCTCACCATATGATGGGGAGGAAGGCTGGAGAAATGAAGTTTGTAACCCTCTCGAATGATAGAGAGGGTCCATTGTTCTGTTGTGATTTGTTCCCATCTGGGAGCAAAGTGAACCAACCTTCCGGGTATGGTGAGAGGTTCTGGTTGTGTTAGAACCAGAAGTGGCAAGTTCCCTAGGAGCAAGTCAAAACCCCTGAGGGGTTGGAGCCTGCTGAGCTACAGTAGCTGCTGCAGGCTTAGCTCGTGCTTGTTTGGATTGCTGACGCTTAGCAGTATAGCGAGGTTGAGAAGACTGCTGGCCAGTATTTGAAGCAACTCTGGCCTTCTTATAGTAAGGCCTTTTAAAAGACTTTTTCTTAGTAGGAATTGAAGTGGACTTTGAAAGTCTTTCCAAGGTGGCATTTTCAGCATCCATCTGGGTGGCTTTGATTTGCCACTCTTCCCCAAATAAGTTCTCACCTGTACAGGGCAGATTACGTAAGCCATCTAGAACCCAAGGTTCCAGATCAGAGGCCTGGAGCCAAGCAAGACGTCGGGCTGCAATAGCAATGCCCGAAGCCCTACTGGCTCCCTCAAAGGAATCATATGCTGCCCTATTAGAGAACTTAGAAACCTCTAAGAGTTGTTTCACTAGGGAAAGGAAACCCTGCTTTTTATCCTCAGGGATAAAGGGGGCAAAATGCCGCACCTTTTTGGCAAGTTCCTCCAGGAACATGCCCATATAGAGACTGTAGGAATTAATCCTGGCTATAAGCATACTAGCCTGGAAAATTTTCCTACCAAAAGAGTCCAAAGTCTTACATTCCCGTCCTGGAGGGGTGGAAGAGTGCCTTTTGGTACTCCTAATCTTCTTCATTGCAGACTTCACCACAATAGAGTGGTGGGGCAATTGAGTCTTTTGGAAACCAGGAGAAGGAGGGACCCTATACATGGTGTCCAACCTACGGGAATAAGGAGACAAAGTCAAAGGATTTTCCCAGAAATCCATCAGTTGTTCTTGAAGGATTTCATGGATAGGCAGGGTAACTGCCTCCTTAGGGGCCTTTGAGTATCCCAAAATATCCAGTTTTTTGGATCTGGGTTCCTTTTCAGAGGATGTGGTAATAGAAAGGGCTGTAGCCATATCTAAAACAAAGTCCTGGAAGGACAAATCCTCTGGAGGGGACATTCTCCTTTTAGGAGAAGAGGGCTCCTCAGGTAAGTTGAGTGAAAACTCAGCAGAATCATCAGAGGAGTGAAAATCCTCAGAGGAATCGGTGCTTTCCTCTAACGCACGATACGCGTACCGATCGGTATCGATATCGGGCGTATCGGGTATGGAACCGGTATGGAGCGAAAGCCCATACGGTACCGACTTGCGTTTAGAGGTGGACGGCCTCGATACCGGCATGGCGGACGATACCGGTATCGGGCCCGGAACCGCTGAAAGCGGAACCGATGGCGTTGCAGCTTTAATGAAAGCCATGACGGCCTGCTGCATGGACTGTACAGTATCGCCCATGGACGCCATAGCTGCCTGGATGTCGGTACCGGAGTGACCCGGTACCCCAGAGCAGGCTAACAGGTGATCTGTCGAGGCCGTAGCATCGATATCAACCTGAGACCCCTGAATTGGCGTTTTTGGAAGTTGGACTTCCCGCCGGGGTTGTTTGGCTGGGGCAGGGTCCTCAAGTTCTAAGCTAAGAGCCTCTCGATGCTTTGAAGGAGATTTGCTCTTTGAGGACTTGCCCACAGAAGGTTTGGTTACCTGAGATCCATCCGGAGAAGAAGACCTGGATGACTGTGATGCTGTATTCTCTGAAGCAAACAGCACATGGAATTTGTTGGCCCGGTTCTGCAGCCCACGTTTAGACATGTGGGAGCAAGATGGGCAGTCCGGTATGGAATGGTCAGGCCCCAAACATTTCAGACACCAGTCATGGGTGTCTGTGACTGAAATAACAGCATTACATTTGGTACACTTCTTAAATCCAGGGGCTGGCTTCTCCATGAGGAGAAAATTGAGTAGGCCGAGAGGCCTCTCTGAAGTGACCAAAAAGCTAAAAAAATAAGAAAAAAGAATTATAATTTTTTAAAGAAAGAAAGAAAAGACCGGCGATACCGGTATCGGTATGGGGAAGGCAGGTACGCGGTCTAAAGAAACAAATAAAATAACAATTTCTTCAGCGGTGACAGGAATACGACCTGCTGGCTCCGCGGAAAAAGAGAAACTGAGGAGAGCTGTTCAGGAAGGCGGGAAGGCAGTGCGCATGTGCAGTGGGAGGTCCCAAAAGCTTCTATTCTAAGAAGCTGGGGAGCTTTCCCGCACGGGCTCCGTCGGTACCGACGTACCCATATGTGAGGACTTATTCCTGCTTGTTCCTGGAGATTTAGGATTTAAGAATGGAATGGGTTGGGAATAAGGGTGGGAGTGGGAAGGGGGAGAACATGGTGGGAATTGGGAGGGAATAAAGGGTTGGGTGGTTTTGGGGGAAGGGAGATAAAGGTGGGAATTGGGAAGGATGGTAATGGGTATAATTGTGTAAGAAGATATAAGTACTGATTATTTTCAGAATTGGGTTATAATTTTATGTCTTGATAGTCATGGTTTAATGGAAGAAAGCCAACATGGCTTTAGCCAAGGAAAGTCTTCTCTTACTAATCTGTTACGTTTTTTGAAGGTATGAATAAACAGGTAGATAAAGTGAGCCGGTTGATATAGTGTATCTGGATTTTCAGAAATCCTTTGATAAAGTCCCTCATAAGAAACTCTTGACAAAATTTAAAAGTCATGGGATAGGAAACAGTGTACTATTGTAGATCAGGAAGTTGTTAAAAGGCAGAAAACAGAGAGAAGGGCTAAATGGCCAATTTTCTCAGTGAAGCAAGATGAATAGAGTACCCCAGGGATCTGTTCTGGGCCTGCTGCTTTTTAATATATTCATAAATGACCTGAAAATGGGAACAACCGATAATCAAATTTGCAGATGACACAAAATTATTCAAAGTTGTTAAAACACAAGAGAATTATGAAAAATTGCAAGAGAAAGCATAGTTACTTAACTGTAACAGGTGATTTCTGGGAACAGCAGGAATTTAGTCTTCACATCTGTGTGACGTCGGTACTGACGGAGTCCGCACAGGAACGCTCCCCAGTGTCCAATAGAAAAGCCTTTGGGAGCATCCCACTGTGCCTGCGTAGCTGCCTTCCCGCCTCTCCAGCTCTCCCTCCTTAGTTGAGCTTGCAGCTGAGATAAAAGGAGAGAAGGAGAAAAAGAAAAAGTACAACTCCTGGGGAAGGAGGGTGGGTTGTGAAGACTAAATTCCTGTTGTTCCGAGAGATCATCTGTTACAGGTGAGTAACTACGCTATCTCCAGGAACAAGCAGGAATGTAGTCTTCACATATGAGACTCCCTAGCTTGGAGATGCCAGAGAGATGACCTCAGAGTGAGCTGTGGATAACAGGCCTAAGTAACTAGGTCATATATCCTCCAAGAATGTCTGGTATGGAAACCCGAGACGGAGGGTAGTAGCTGATCTAAGTCTGAAAGAGATGCTGGAGAACAGTTTGGCCAAACAAGGCATCCCGGCGGGAGTCCTTGTCTAGGCAACAGTGAGCAGCAAAAGTGTGGACAGAAGACCAGGTTGCTGCCTTGCATATCTCATCAATCGCTACAAAGCATAGATTTGCCATAGAAGTAGCCATGGCCCAAACATTATGTGCAGAGACGTAACCCTCGAGAGAGAGAGTCCTGCACTTTTGTTAGCAAAGGAGTTACAATCAGGAGAGAATTCGCTTGGATATTGGCAATCCCAGGTGACTCGAGTCAAAGGCGATGAAACATTGGGAAGCATTGGGAAGCTTTTCTGTGCTCTCGAGTTCTCTGGAGATAGAAAGTCAAGGTACATTTGCAATCCAGAGTGTAAAGGGTTGCTTCTGCCCTAGAGGAATGAGGTCTAGTGAAAAAGACAGGAAGGTAGACTGATTGGTTTAAATGGAAGGGTGAGGCCACTTTTGGCATAAAGTGGGGATGAGTCCTAAGGACTACCTTATCATGGTGGAATCGTGTATAAGGAGGGTCAGCCACCAAAGCCTGAAGCTTGAGAAGCTGTCCTAAAACAACACTGAGATCCCATGCCACTGGGGGGTGGCTTAATGGGAGGCTTAGTTAATAGAAGATCCCTCATGAAGCGTGCAACAAGCAGCTGAGAAGAGATAGGTTGACCCTCTCAGGGCACGTGAGAAGACGCAATTGCACTTAGATGTACTCTTACAGAATTGGTTTTAAGTCCAGAAGAAGAGAGGTGGAGAAGATATTCAAGTAATGCATCCACCAGATCTGAGAAGGGGTTACGATCCCTTTCAGAACACCAGAGAGAGAATCTACGCCACTTGAAGGCGTAGGAGCACCAGGTGGAAGGTTTCCTAGAAGCTAGAATTATACATTTCACCTGTTGAGAGAGATTGATGTCCTGGAAGGCTATGCCTTCAGCAGACATGCTGTAAGATGTAGGGACTGCGGATTGGGATGCAGCAGTGTCCCGTCCTCCTGTGAGAGGAGATCTGGAGCAGACCCCAAAATCTACTGGCTGAGCCTGAGACAGACATAGGAGAGGATACCACGGTTGATGTGGCCAATGTGGGGCTATAAGAATCATGTAGTCCCTGTCTCTCTGGAGTTTGAAAAGAGTTTTGGGAATGAGGGAAATGGGAGGGAAGGAATATAGGAAGCCTTGACCCTAGTGAAGGTAAAAGGCATCTACCCGCTGGTTGTTCTGAGCAGGCATTCTGGAGCAGAAGCGGGGGAAGTTTGGCATTCTGAGGACTTGCGAACAGGTCTATGTCTGGGGTTCCCCAGATCTGAAAAATGTGAGTGACCTTGTCCACATGGAGAGACCACTCGTTGGGTAGTAGGACTCGACCAAGTTTGTCTGCCAAAAGAGTCTGTTTGCCTGGAAGATACACCGCAAGTAGGTGAATTTGATGCTATATGGCGAAGGACCACAGGTGTAGGGCTTCGTTGCAAAGGGTCCAAGTACCTGTTCCACCCTGCTTGTTCAAGCAGAACATGGCTACTTGATTGTCCGCTGGACTAGAACTGTACGGAAGCGAAGATGATCCTGGAACATCTTGAGAGCACTGTGGATGGCTCTGAGTTACAGCAGATTTATGTGGAGTTGTGACTTCTGATAAGACCAAAGACCCTGAGTGGAGAGATTGTCCAGATGAGTTCACCAGTCCAATTTTGATGCATCCGTCATCAGGGTACATTGATGTGGAGGCATCTGAAAAGGTGACCCTACTAGCAGTTTTTCTGGGGATTGCCACCACTGGAGAGACGAGATTAGATATGTAGAGACCATTATTCTGTCTTCCAGGCGACCGGGTGCCTGAGACCAATGGGAAGCCAGGGTCCATTGAGCTGTGCGCATATGTAGACGAGCATATGGAACAACATGCACTGTTGATGCCATATGACCCAGAAGTTGCAGCATTTCTCGAGCAGTGAGAAAGGTCTTGTGGCTTGCTTGAGATGCAAGCTGAATGAGTCAAGCACAGCGGGCTTGGGACAGAAAGAGTAGTTACTCACCTGTAACAGGTGTTCTCCAGGAGCAGCAGGAATCAGTCCTCACATATGGGTGTCATCGGCGCCGATGAAGCCCCAGCGGATTATTTCCCCAGCTTTCCATGAAAGCCTTTGGGAATGCAGGCACGCATGCGCGTTCCCTTCCCACCTAAAGGTGTCATCTTACCTCAGTCAAATGACATAGCTAAGAACAGCACACAAAAATGAAAAAAAGAAACTATGTACAACTGCAACTCCCAGGGGAGAAGGGAGGGTTGTGAGGACTGATTCCTGCTGCTCCTGGAGAACACCTGTTACAGGTGAGCAACTACTCTTTCTCCAGGACCAAGCAAGAAGTCAGTCCTCACATATGGGTGACTCCCTAGCTCTGGGCTACCAAGGAACCCAGGCTGAACAAGAGAACTCCCTCTAGTCCCAGCTGCAAAGAAAGGCTTTTCAAGGACACAACCTCCACCGGTAGCCCAAAAGAGGGCAGGAGGGCAGGAGTTGCCTAAACCTCAAAGAGATTCCGGAGTACTGCCTGGCCAAAAGCACTGTCCCTACGGGACTCCCTCTCCAGGCAGTAATGGGCCGCAAAAGTCTGGCTTGAAGACCAAGCTGCAGCCCTGCAGATGTCTACCAAGGGCACAGAGTGGAGATGAGCCACTGAGGCAGCCATCGCCCTGACACGATGGGCCGTGACCCTACCCTGCAAAGGAAGGTCAGCCGCCTTGTAAGCCCAGGTGATACAGTCAGCCACCCAGATGGACAAAGTACACTTGGACACAGCCAACCCCAACTTATTGGGGTCAAAGGATACGAAGAGCTGAGTAGCCCTTCTATGCCCGTGCGTACGGTCAAGGTAGAAAGATAAGGCCCTCCTACAGTCCAGGGTATGCAGAACTGCTTCAGCCTGGCTTGCATGAGGCCTAGGGAAGAATGTTGGAAGGACCACCTCCTGATTGAGGAGGAAAGAGGAGACAACTTTTGGGAGGAACTTTGGGTGAGTCCTGAGGACTACCCTGTTCCTATAAATCCTGGTGTAAGGCCTGTCACAGACCAGGGCCTGAAGCTCACTTACTCACCTAGCCGAGGTAAGGGCTATCAGGAAGAGTGCCTTCAAGGAGAGGAAGCGTAGTGGACAAGTAGCCATCGGCTCAAAAGGAGGGCGAGTCAGTTGCTGCAAGACCACATTCAGCTCCCACTCAGGGGCAGGACGACGGATGGGAGGCTTGAGCAAAAGCAAGCCCCTGAGAAAGCGGGACACCAAGGGGTGACCAGATAGAGATTATCCCTCTACCAATGAGTGGTGAGCTGCTAGAGCTGAGAGGTGAACCCGAACAGAATTGGACTTAAGTCCCTGATTGGATAAGTGCAGTAAGTACTGAAGAACTACTGGCACAGTACAGGAGAAAGGATCCTCTGTATGTAGGTGACACCACACAGAAAACCTCTTCCATTTGAGAGCATAGGTTTTCCTAGTGGACTGTTTCCTAGAGGCTAGGACAACCTCCTCAACTTCCTGAGGTAGGCCCCAGGGAGCCAAAACTACCCTTGCAGCTTCCAGGCCATCAAATTGAGAGACTTGAGATTGGGGTGCAGAAGGGAACCCTGGTCCTGTGTGAGGAGGTCGGGTTGCAACCCCAGAGGCAGTGGAGGATCCACTGCCAGTTGAAGCAGAAGTGGAAACCAAGGCTGTCTCGGCCACCTGGGAGCCACCAGCAGGACTGAGGCCTTGTCCTGAAGAATCTTGAACAGGGTTCGGGCCACCAAGGGCGTGGGAGGAAACGCATAGAGGAGGCCCTGAGACCAAGATATCAGAAAAGCATCCGCTGCTATCCGCAGAGGATGTGGTTGTCTGGAGCAGAAATTTGGCAGTTGCTTGTTGATGGGGCTGGCAAAGAGATCCATCAAGGGGAGACCCCATTTCAGGAAGATCTTCTGAACTACTGAAGGATGCAGCTGCCACTCGTGGGGCTGCAGTATCCTGATCAATCTGTCCGCCAGGTAGTTGTCCTGGCCCGGAAGGTACACAGCCCTGAGGAGCATGTTGTGCTTGAGGGCAAAAGAACAAAGGTCCTGAGCTTCCCGACAAAGGATCCTGGACCCAGTTCCGCCCTGTTTGTTCACATAAAACATGGCAACCTGGTTGTCTGTCTGAATCAGGACAGACTGTCGAGCCAGGGTAGGAGTGAAAGCTTTGAGTGCTAATCGAATAGCTCTGAGTTCTAGGAGATTGATTTGCTGTGCAGCCTCCCAGGGAGCCCATAGACCCTGGGTGCACTTGCCCAGACAATACGCTCCCCAGCCTTGCAGGGAGGCATCTGTTGTTAAAATCACTGTGTAACCTGGAATCTGAAAGGGCACCCCTTTCAGCAGACTGGGTTGGTGTAGCCACCAGTTGAGGGAGTGCAGAAATGGTCTGGACACCCTTATCCTGTCTCTGAGGCTGCCAGTGGCCTGTGACCACTGAGTCCGAAGGCACCACTGTGCAGGTCTCATATGGAGCCTGGCATTGGGTGTCACATGTACCGTGGAAGCCATGTGGCCTAGAAGCCGCAGGCAGAGTCTGGCGGAGACCAGGGACCTGCTGAGAAACTGACTTGCCAAGGCCATCAACCTTCGGGCTCTGTTTTCTAGCAAGAATGCCTTTGCCAGGAGAGAGCCCAACCAGGCCCCTATGAACTCCAAGTTCTGGGAAGGGAGCAAAGTTGACTTTGCGAAGTTTATGACAAACCCCAGGCGTTGTAGAAGAGCAATGGTCCTGAGGGTGGCTTGATTGGCCTCCTGACCTGTCTGACCCCTGATGAGCCAGTCGTCCAGATAGGGGAAGACAAAGATGCCCTGATTTCTCAGGTAGGCCGCCACCACTGCTAAGCACTTTGTAAAGACTCTGGGGGCGGAGGTGAGGCCGAAAGGCAGCACTCTGTACTGATAATGGTTTCCTCCCACAATGAACCTGAGGTACTTTCTGTGGTCTGGATGAATGAGGATGTGAGTGTACGCATCCTTTAGATCTAAAGAGCATAGCCAATCTCCCTGCTGGAGGTAGGGCAGAAGGGTTCCAAGAGTAAGCATCTTGAACTTTTCCTTCACTAGGAACTTGTTGAGGTTCCTGAGGTCCAAAATGGGACGAAGGCCACCGGTTCTTTTGGGCACCAGGAAATACCTGGAGTAGAATCCGTGACCTTGCAAGTGGGGAGGCACAGGTTCCACCGCCCTGTCCACCAACAGACCCTGAAGCTCCTGACGGAGAAGGTCTGTGTGCAGAGGAGGCCTTGGAGGCTCCCCTGGAAAATATGGGGGTGGAAGTTGGTGGAAATGGAGGGCATATCCCCTGTGGATGATGTCCAGCACTCAACTGTCCCCAGTGATAAGGGGCCAATGGTGGGCAAAGAGGGCGAGACGACCTCCTGTGCAGGGTTGGGAGAGCGGTGGAGGAGAGGCTATGCTCAAGGAGTCAAAAGCCCCCACCCTGCTGAGTGGTAGCAGGGGCCTGAGGCTTGGGGGTCCTCTGCCTACGGGGCCCATTACCCTGGCCCTTGGCTTGCTGACCCTGGGGGGCAGCTTGGGCAGCCTGATATTGTGGGTACTGTTTGTAGGCAGTGCCCTTCCTCGGGTAAAAGGACTTTTTACCCGAGCCCTTCTTCTTATGAGAAGGGGCAGAGGTCTTCCTCGACAGCCTTGTCCTGGTGAGGTGCTCGGTCTCGAGCTGAGCGGCCTTCTCGGTCATGGGCTTGCCAAACAGGTTTTCACCTCGGCAAGGGACATCGACCACCTTGTCCAGAACCCATGGCTTGAGGTCCGATTACTGCAGCCATGCCTGGCGTCGAGCCGCGATGCCAGCTGCCGCAACTCAGGCCGAAGCCTCGAAGCCATCGTAGGCGGCGCTGGACATGAACTTTGAGCAGTCCCGAATCCCCGAGGACAAGGACCGCTGCTGATCGCTGGAAGTAGCGGTATACAAATGTATACTAAATAAATAAATAAATAAAGGACTTAAATCTCTGCAAGGGTTCCCCGGAGAGACCAGCAGAGAATCCAGCCAACTCCTTGGCCAGATCCCGCAAGTACATGCCCATGTACAGCTGGTGAGACTGGACACGGCAAGCAAGCATCGAGCCCTGAAAACACTTTCTACCGACGCCATCTAGGTTTCGGGCCTCCCTGCCAGGAGGCACCACAGAGTGCATCTTCTGACTCTTCAGACGATGAATGGCCGATTCCACAACCATGGAATGGTGTGGTAGCTGTGCTTTCTGAAAACCAGGGCTCTTACGGAGCCGATAGATCGAATCGACCCGCTTGCTAAGAACCGGCGCCGAGGCCGATGCCTTCCACATACGGAAGAGGAGCCGTTCCAGCATCGGAGGAACCGTGACAGTAAAGGCCTCCTTCGGAGGAGAGTCATACTGCAGAGCCTCTAGCTCTTCAGCTCAAGGCTCTTCCTCGGGATCCGCCGGAATAGCCAAGGCAGTGGCCATATCCCGGACGAACTCCGAGAACCGGGTGTCCTCTGGGGGTTGGGGACCTACTCCAGGGCTCAGACTGCGGTGAGTCCGAAGGGACGCACCGAGTCTTAAAGGTGTCAGGAGACTCCTCGTCCTCCATCTCCCAAGGCGACTCATCTGAGGAAGAGTCGGGGTCCGACACCGTGGGGCCCTGGAGCACCCGCCCCAACACCGGAAGCACCGGCGTCGACACCCTCGGTCCCGAACGGGAGGTCGAGGGGGACCGTGACCGAGGTCGACTCCAAGCCACGATGGACTCGAGTATCGGCTCGGTCTCCGGGATCGACTTTGACGTCGATGTCCCGGTGGGCGGGGGCAGATGCACCAGACAGGCTGGCCATCAGCACCCGCTGCTGCTCCATGAAGGCAGACATTCTGCTCTCCAAGGCTGTCATCCTGAGACTCAGCTCGGGAGACGCAGCAGCCATCGACTCGGGCCCCGGCTGTGCCGGGCCCAACGTCAGCTCCCTGGGAGGAGAGTCCATGAGGACTACGGGGCTTACGTGTCCAGCAGACTCCGGCTCCACACGAGGAACTTTGGCAGGCTTCTCCGGTTCCACAGGCCCGGGGCGATGGTCGGGGGTCTTAGACTTGGCCCTCGAGGAGCCAGGGACCTCTTCCGATGACGCCCTCGTGAGCCGTTTCTTCCTCTTGTGTTCCTGGTCGGGGGACCCCCTGTCTGAGGAGCTTCGACGGCACTCGGGATCGGAATCCCGAGATGTCGAGACCTCAGACGAGGTCCGGGCCCGGCCGGAGGCTGAGTCCGAGAAAAGCCTTTCCTTTTGCTGCTGGCGACTTCGTAGTGCCTTGGAAGACATTTTTCCACAGGCCCCGCACGACTTAGGATCGTGGTCGAGGCCGAGGCACCGAAGGCAGCAGTCGTGTGTGTCGGTGAGAGACATTAGTTTCTTACACCGATCACACTTCTTAAAACCACTGGAAGCCATCGGGGAAAAAAAAGAGTCCCCGCGAGGTCAAAAGACCGGCCTTCCAGGGAAAAATAGGAAAAAGGGCGCGAACGCCAGCCACGAAGGGCAAAAAATGAAAAAGAGGAATCGGGCTCGATACCGGTGTACCGAACCCGGCAGGAGGTGTACCGAACCCGGCGGGAGGGGAACCGGCATCGAACCGGAAGAAAAAGAGAAAAAAAATCGCTGAAAAATCTACTTTTAACCGGGAAAACTGGACACACGTCCGGTGGGCTTCACGGAAAAAAAGAGACTGAGGTAAGATGGCACCTTTAGGCAGGAAGGGAACCGCGCATGCGTGCCTGCATTCCCAAAGGCTTTCATAGAAAGCTGGGGAAATGCTCCGCTGGGGCTTCATCGGCGCTGATGACACCCATATGTGAGGGCTGACTTCCTGCTTGGTCCTGGAGAAAAGCCCTTAATTGTTGAGCATCTAGGAGAGCCCCTATGAACTCTAGAGTTTGAGAGGGAACGAGTTGGAACTTTGGGAGATTTATTACAAATCCCAAGTGTTGCAGCACCTGCATGGTGCGTGAGAGAGAAAGATTGGCCTCTAGAGATGTGCTTGCTCGAATGAGCCTTAGTCTAAGTAAGGGAAGACTAATATCCCTAGAGTCCTTAGGAATGCAGCTACCACTGCCATGCACTTTGTAAAGACTTGAGGGGCAGAGGCAAAGCCAAAAGGCAGAACTGGAACAGTAAACGCAGGGAACCTTCTGTGTTCTGCGTGAATGAGAATGTGAGTATATGCGTCCTTTAGATCTAGAGAACAAAGCCAGTCCTGACTCTGGAGATAGGGGAGAAGAATACCTTGAAATCATATTGAATTTCTCCCATAGTAGATACTTGTTCAGTTCTCTGAGGTCCAGAATGGGCCTGCATCCTCCTGTCTTCTTTGGAATGAGGAAGTATGGAGAATAGAAGCCTAGACCCTGCTGGGAGAGTGGCACCTCCTCTAATGCACCCTGTGAGAGAACGGGGGTGACCTCTTGCAACAACAGAGCAGTGAGAGGGGTTGAGAACAGAACTCTCTTGGAGGAAAACTGAGAGGGTAGACTTCGTAGATGAAGTTTGTACCCCTCCCGTATTATGGAGAGAGTCCAGTGCTCTGATGTTACAAGATGCCACTTGTGGGCAAAGTGACAAAGTCTGCAGGGAATGTGGATGGGATCTGAAATCTCCAGAGGCAGAACGGCTATGTTCTCCAGAAAGGAGTCAAATACCCTGAGGAGGTTAGGTCTGCTGAGGTGGCTGTGACCTGGGAGTCTGAGCCTTCCTCTGCTGTTTTGGCGACTGCTGCCCCTTCTGGGGAGCATGGATTGGACAGTGCACTGCAGAAGTGTAAGGAGGGTAGTACTTCTTCTTATTGAAAAAAAGGTTTCTTTGCTGCATTTTCTTAGCTGGGTTGGCAGTATATCTAGAAAGTCTATTAAGAGTGGTGTTCTCAGATTCTAGCTGAGAAGCCTTGTCCTGCCAGTCCTTGCCAAAAAGGTTTTCACCAGTGCAAGGTATATTACCCAGCTTATCTTGAACCCATTGTTCAAGATCAAATGCTTGGAGCCAAGCAATCCTGTGTGCCCCAATGCATATAGTTGAAGTTCTGCTAATGCATTCAAAACAGTCAAAAGTTACCCAGCTAACAAATTTTGAAACATTTTGGGCTTGCTTTACAAGGGTGAGATAATCAGCTCTCTTGTCATCAGGGAGAAGAGGAGACATCAACCCCAAATTCTTAGCCACCTCCCTAAGGAACATATCCATATAGAGTATGTAGGAACTGATTCTGACGGATAACATGGAGGCCTGAAAACGTCGACCAAAAGCATCGAGGGTTCTCGATTCCCTGCCTGGACGGTTCAAGGAATGTGTCTTAGCACTTTTATTTGACGCACTGCCGATTCCACTTCCATGGAATGGTGTGGTAATTGCGTCTTCTGAAAGCCAGGACACTTCGGTATTCGGTACATCGTATCAAGTCGTTGAGTATATGGAGAGATGGTTAGGGGTGTCTCCCACATACGAAGCATAAGGTCATGAAGTAGTCGATGAATAGGGAGAGCAGCAGCTTCCTTTGGGGCTGCAGGGTATTGAAGGATTTCAAGCTCTTCAGCCCTAGGTTCTTTCATTATGGAAGACCCCTGAGCAACATCGTGAATAAAGTCTTGAAAAGACATGTCCTCCGGAGGCGACATGTGACATTGTGGGAACGGAGATGGGTCCTCCGGGAGAGTTCTCATTTCCCAGGTACCAGCCGATTCGAGACTCAAAGTATCGATGGGCAGGGTGCTCGCCCTCTGCACGTACTTGATACCGCTTGAAGCCGGTAGCTGAAAGTTGCGGTGCCGAAACCTCGGTACTGGAAACAGATTTGAAGGCTGGCATGGGCGGTAGCTTAGTATGCGGTAAAAAAGTCAATGTAGGCTCTTTCAGTACCATAGTCTGTACAGATGTCTGAGGAATAGACTGTAAAGGCTTTACCAGTATGGACGCCGCCAGTAGGGCCGCTAAGCTCCGCTCGATGGCCAGGATACGTTGATCCACGGAGGTTGATGATGCTTGAGTACTGGTACCGGAGCTGTGGGCCATGATCCCTGAGCATGGCACCAGGAGCTCTCCGGAGGTGGAGGCCTCGGGAGCATCCTGGGACCTGTACGGCCCTGTCTCGTACAAAATAGACCACAACCTAATTATTACTAATTACCTGCAATGATCAGATCCAAAAGTCAGTACAGGTGCAATCAGAGTCTCTGTTTATTAGAAAACTGATGACCAAATACAGGTAGAATGTGGGGAAGAGAGTTCTATCGAGCACTTGGCATCTCAAGAAGACAACTCTCCCCATGAATATAAAAAAGCATACTACATTTATACTTTTCTTTGCTTCCCTTTTTCTGCATACAGTCCCCAGATCCATTCCTCCGTGTTCTCTCCCCCCTCCCCCCTTATCTCTTATCATTGCCTTTTTCTGTTTCCCTTAGTTCCTGTTGCAAAATCCCCCTGGCCCCCTCTCTCTTATACTTACCAACTATGGTCCAGCCATGTGCTTTCTTCAGAGCCAGGCCTAGCATATATGTTGCCAGCTTGTGGTTTCCTGTGTATGTGTTTCTTTGCACATAGCCTCTGCAGGCCCAAGTTTGGACCTTCTAGCCCAGACTGGCACCTTGCAAGGCTCATGATACTGCCTTGTATGGTTCCTTCCGGTGCTGGGTTTTCTTCTTGCAAAGGCCTGAATGCTGGCTCACATGGTATAGCAGTGTGGCTGTTCTTTAGCAATTTTTTGAGATGTGGGGCAGCCATTAAGTGATTATGAACCAGGAACATTATTAACCCTTAGCACTTAAAAATTAAAAGCAAATCTGTCATACTTAACCTCTACCAGTACTTAACCCCTACAGACCCCACTAAGGCTTTGGAGGCAAGGTCCTCCCGCTGGGGTTGTTTGGCCGGTGTGTCCCCCTCTGGGGAAACGCCCAAGGCATCTTGATGCTTAGAAGGAGATCTATCCTTGGAGGCACTGTTCCCTCTAAGCTGTGCGCGTGTGCGTGCGCACACACCTCGCCAAGCGAGCGCACATACTTTACTAAACGGCGCACAAAAATTACGGTTCTGATTCTGGTAGAAAACAACACAGATGTCTTAAAATTTAAAAGTTGTGATTGTAATTACCAGAAATTTTCCGCTTCATTTAGTAATCGTCTATTTTCATTTAATTTGATTAAAATCAATGTGGTGTACATACTGTATTCTGACGTATAGTCAAATTTTAAAGTATATAACTCCGAGTGTCGTTATGTGGCGCACAAAAATGTAACCTTCTTTCAAAAGCCGCACAGCTGATATTTTATGCGCACACAGCCTACAGAAAATTAGAGGGAACATTGCTTGGAGGGCCAGCTAGTCTTCGATGAAGACCTAGGTTTTGATACCTGAGATCCTTGAGAGGAAGATGAAGCTCTCGGTGACGTCGATGCTACAGACATTGCATCAGTGGCAAAGAGGGTGCCCAGTTTCACAGCTCGGTTCTGTAGGCCTGTCTTTGTCATCTTCCTACAGAAAGGACATTCTGACAGTTGGTGATCCGGTCCTAAGTACTTTAGATACCAGTCATGGATGTCCGTGGCTGAAATTGTACTGCCACATTTAGAACACTTCTTAAAACCACTGGCTGGTTTTTCCATTTTGTTTGAGAAAAAGGAAAGATCTAAGCCTAAGATGTACCTGAAGTAAGAAAGTTTTCTTCCCTCACTGATTATTTATTTATTTTTTTTTAGAAAAGAAAGAAAGCACCGACGGGGTCGGTACCAGCGTCGATGGGACAGGAATTGCAGTGACAGGAATTGCTTCTTGTCGGCTCTGCGGAAAATGAAGAACTGAGGAGAGCGAGCTGGAAAGGTAGGAAAGGCAGCTACACAGGCACAGTGGGATGCTCCCAAAGACTTTCCTATTGGACGCTGGGGAGCGTTCCCACACGGGCTCTGTCAGTACCGACGTCACCCATATGTGAAGACTAATTCCTGCTTGTTCCTGGAGATCCTTGATATACTGGATGACTGGACGTCCAAATGGCAAATGGAATTAATGTGGACAAGTGTAAGCTATGCACTTAGGGAAAATCAACCCAAACTATGGCTACCCGATGCAAGTTCCACATTGGGAACCATACACAGGAAAAGGATTTAGGCATCATCGTGGATAATACATTGAAACCCTCTGCCCAGAGTGCAGCTATGACCAAATAGAATGCTAGGAATCATAAGGAAAGGAATGGAGAATAAAACAAAGCATATTTTAAAGCCTCTGTATCATTCCATGGTGCGACCGCACCTTGCATATTGTGTGAAATTCTGGTCGCCATATCTTAAAAAGCATATAGCAGAATTAGAAAAAGTACAGAGAAGAGCCATCAAAATGGTAAAGGGGATGGAAGGATACCTCTAGTAAAGATTAAAAAGGTAAGGCTCCAACTTGGAAAAAAGACAGCTGAGAGAAGATATAAGAGATCTATAAAATAATGAATGGAGTGGAATGGATAAAAAGAGATAGGTCTTCTACTCCTTCAAAAAGTAGAAAGACTAGGGAACATGCAAAGAAGCTACAATGTAGGCAACAAGATAAATAGGAGAAAATATTTTTTTTTCACTCAATGAGTAATCAAACTCTGGAATTCACTACATGAGGATGTAGTAAAAGCTATTAGTGTAGCTGGGTTTAAAAAAGGTTTAGACAAGTTCCTGGAAGAAAAGTCCCATAAATCATTATTAAAAAGAACCAGGGAAATCCACTGCTTACCCTGGGATAAGCAACATGGAATCTGTGTACCTTTTTGGGAACCGAACAGGTACTTGTGACCTGGACTGGCCACTGTTGGAAATAGGATACTGGCTTGATGGATCTTGGTCCAATCCAGTATGGCATATCTTAGGTTCCATTCCCATTAAACATGTATGCAATTTTGTGACCACTTTCTGCTTTCTGGCCTCTCATGCCACCATCCACTCAAAGGGTATAAGATTAAAACTAATCCCTTTTGCAAGCAAAAAAGTGGCAAACTTGGAGATATGTATAAAAATCTCATCTACTTTAAACTCTTCCTGCAAATAAAGCCCTTTTCCCTCCATTCCTGAAGTACTCTACCTGCTACGTGTAATCAAACTCTGGAATTTGTTACCGGAGGATGTAGTAAAGGCTGTTAGTGTAGCTGGGTTTAAAAAAGGTTTGGACAAGTTCCTGGAGGAAGGTCCATAAACCGTTATTAAGAAGTGACCGAAGATATCAATGCTTGACCCAGTACAAGCATTGTGGAACCTGTGTCTTTTGGGGAAACTGCTAGGTACGTATGACCTAGATTGGCCACTGTTGGAAACAGGATACTGGGCTTGATGGACCTTGGTCTGACCCAGTATGGCATATCTTATGTTCTTATGTACCCCCCTCTTCAGCTGCAGAGACTGAACAATTTCCATAACTAGGGACCTACTCTTCCTCCCAACAACCCTTTCCCATACCCTCCCCATGTACTCAAACTCTTGCAAAAATGGGTTTTGCCATTCCCCCTTGCCGATCCTTCTTCCCTTCCCAAAAACCCTTCCTAAACTCCCCCTATTCACCACCCCTACCTTCTCACCCACTGCTTCCCTAGTTCCCGAACACAGTCTAGCAATGTCACCAATTACACACTGTATGTCTGAGACCTCCATACCTCCCCTCTTCTCTTTAGTAAAACCAGAATTTCCCTCAAGTCCCGAGGGAGTCCAAATGCTTCTACACAAAGGTGTAGAGTTTTCTCTTTTTTTTTTTTTATAAACCTTTATTTCTCAACGCCAGCAACAACAAAAACATACAACAAACAAACTCCCGGGGGGGGGGGGGTGTTCTTCTTCCCCCCCGGGAGAACAGAAACAAACACATGTGCGTTGTACAATTTTTTCATTAGATAACCCCCAACCTCCCCCCCACCCATCCCCCTTTTGTTAGTCGCATCCACACCTCGAGGACACAGGACAGCGCTTCCCATTATTAGCCCGTCCATCCATCCCAGGCAGTTAGGAGCCCAGTTGTAACACTTCATTCCTAGTTGCGGGAGCTCAGGCTCTGGAGATAAGGGTCCCACAGCATCTGGAAAATGCGGCCAGCGTTTAACATTGCCCGGGCGTATCGAGCTTCCATAAGCATCATCTGGTGGAAGGCATTTCGCCACTCCCAAAACGAGGGCGCCCTGCGTTCCCGCCAGTTGTGCAATATGGGGCCCTTACCCACCAGACAGGCCCTGCGTACCAACAATCTCTCCCACTACCCTTGGCTGAGTAAGGCGCACGTGATCAAGGAGAACCAGGGAGCTATCCCAACAGATCCGTTGCCCCAGAATTCGCTCCATAAAGGAGCCTATTCTTGTCCAGTATGGGCCGAATATATCTGCACCCCCACCCCATGTGCACCAGATGCGCCAAGGGTTCCGCACACCTCGGGCAGGAGCCGTCCCACGTAGCGAGATGTGAGCGGAAGGCTCGTCGAGGAGAGAAATGCACCCTGGTAAGAGATTTTGTATTGAACCTTTCTCCAGCGCGCTCCCACAAGCCATCTCCCCCTATCCGCTGCACGGCCTTCAGGAGTGTACCCGGGCCGCTCGCCCTTCCCACCTCCCCCCCCCCCCCCCCACCTCCACGGACCGATAGTCCGGAGACGGTCGATATGGGACCAAACGCGTCTTCAACGACACGAATGGAAAGTTGAGATCCCCCACCCAGATCGAAAAATTCTAAGATCGGCGCAGAGCGCTCCGCCCGCAGCTCTCCTGCCGGCAGGGAGGCGATGTAGTGCGATATCCGCATATAGGCGAATTGGTGACCAGCCCCAAGAGCGTAGTCAGTACAGAGAGACCGGAACTTCATACAGCACCCCGATGGGTCAACCAACGTGGCCTAAACTATGGATACCCTTCTCCGCCCAACACCCGAAAAACAGCGCGTTTTCGGATCCCGGAGTTAACAAGGACATTACCCTGGATCGGCAGCCAGCTAGGACCACCCTCCAATTCGTTTTCCAGTAGGTATTTAGCTGTCGCCAAGTTCGGCAAACCGGGATAAGAAGCAACTCCCCGCTAAGTGAGCAGGAAAGAGACGGTAGTCCAAGTGTATGAGGGCGAGAATAGATACTGGGGTGGCAAAGGCCTCCTCGAAAACCCCGGGGGGTGAAAACCTCAGTCCCGCCCAACCAATCTCCCAAGTGTCTCGCCTGACAGGTCAGAGCATAAGCCCCTAGATCAGGGAGTCCCAACCCCCCACACCTCCAATGACCACCAAGCGGGAGATATCGAATGCGTGTGCGCGCCCGTCGCACCCCCCCCACAGAAATCCGCCGAGCATTCTCTCCAGACTGCTTCAAAGTTCTTTCGCATAAGCCAGACGGGCAGCGTCTGTAACCAGTATAAGATCCTTGGTAAAACTACCATTTTAACCGCTGCGATTCTCCCAGATAAAGACAAGGGATGAGGTCGCCAGGCCTGCAACTGTACTTGGAGGCTCTGAATAATTTTAGAAAGATTTGCTCTCATAGAGTTGTGATGGCTGACCAGTCAATATGATACCAAGTATACTTAACTGATTAACCGCCCATTTAAGGGGAAAGGCGTCCCTGCCAGCTACCCCTCACCGTGCACCGATTATGTCTAATGCCTAGGATTTATCCAGGTTGATATTTAAACCAGCAACATTGACCGAAAGTCTCAAATTCTCGCATTAAGCTGGGGAGCGAGTCATGGGGCCGAAGTAAATGCACGAGGAGGTCGTCGGCGAAAGCCGATAATTTAAAAACCGGACGTTGCGAATACGCACCCACCGTATCTCCTGTGAGACCTCCACCCGTCTTATAAACGGGTCCAGAGAGAGAACAAAAAGCAACGGGGAAAAGAGGGCAACCCTGCCTAGTCCCCCTATGTAGGGAGAATGTATCAGAAAGCACCCCATTGCAGCAGATCGCCGCGACCGGGTCATGATAGAGACTTTTAAACCATAGCGCAAAAAGGGTTCCCAATCCCATAGCGGGGCAGCAAGTCCCATAGATAGTGGCCAGTCAACTCTGTCAAAAAAAGCTTTCTCTGCGTCAAAGCTAATTAGCAGAGAGATGAGAGATTCCGATTCTGGACCCATTCTAGTGAAGCTAGAATCTTCCGCAAATTTGCGAACCGCGTACCTCCCTTTCACAAAGCCCACTTGAGAATCGTGAACCAAGTGCCCCAGCACAGTCGCCAATCATCGGTCGGCAAGGATTTTAGCTAAGATTTTAAGGTCAAAGTTAAGGAGGGAAATAGGTCGGTAGGAGGCGGCACAGAGCGGGTCCTTTCCTGGCTTCGGAATCAAAATCATATGAGCCAAATTGCTACCCCCAACGAAACATGCCCTGCTCAGATCTCCTGGTATGAACCGCCACCAAACATTGGGGAGACCTAAACCAGTTAAGATCTTGTAGAAATCGGCCCCCAACCCATCTGCCCCCGGGGATTTATAGCAACTCGCCTTGGCAATAACATGCTGCACCTCTTGAACAGAGATCGGTTGGTCCAGGTGCTGGCGCTGTTGGTCAGACAGCTGGGGCAGGTCCAACACTTCCAGGTAGTCAGGACATTGTGCTCGTATGAACCGGTCCTGAAAGAACGAGCGAAAAACCCGGGTTGTCCCTACACAGGACCCCTTTATCATCTTTCAGTGCATGCACCAATGTGGAACCCCGAGAGCTGCGTAGACACCGAGCCAGTAACTTCCCGGGTTTATCGCCGTAACAATAGAGCTGAAATCTATAATACATAACCGACTTTTTGGCCCGCTGGTGTAGGAGATCGTTCAGCGTCGTCTGTAACTCCCAGAGCCGCTTCTTTGAAGCCCCACTCGGATTACTCGCCCACTTCCGCCGCTGTGTTGTGACTAAATGTTCCAGGCGAATGATACGCTCCGCCATGAGACGACATTTGCGCGCCATATAGCCAATAATATCTCCGCGCAGGACCACTTTCGCTGTCTCCCAGACCAGCTCAGGATCCTCAGAGTGCCCTGTGATCTGCTTCGCGTGCACTAGAACTGTGTGCACGAGATGGTGGGTTGTAATCTCTTTCAGCAGGGTGTAGCATTCTCCACGGGTCCACCAACCCCACCTGGTCCGCAAACCATTAAGGCTCGGGCCCCTTTGATCGCTCTCGGGTCCCTCACCCCTAGATGTGTCCAGCGCCACATCCAGCACACCATTGAAATCCCCCCCAAGATCAATGGGAGCTCCGGAAGCTGCTCCACCTGGGCGGCCAGTCGAGCATATAGGTCTCTGTCTAGGACATTGGGACTATAAACATTGCCAAGGATAATGGGTTTCCCCTCTAGCGTGCCCTGTAGCAGAAGGAACCGCCCAGTCGAATCCGCAATTTCTTTGGTAACCTCAAAGCGGATCCGCTTATGCATTAGTATGGCTACCCCCCCTTGTTTGTTCTGGGCCGGCACCCCCCAGACTGGTCCCACCCAGGATCTACGCAGTTTGGCATGCTCTACTGCTGTCTGGTGGGTTTCTTGGAGGAAGACCATGTCTGCTTTTTTGCCTCGCCAAGGCTTGTAATATTTTTGCTCTTTTAAATGGGCTCCCCAGGCCGCAAACATTCCATGACAGGATCTTCAGTCTGGGTTGAGATCGCTCCAGTATCTTAAAAAGGTACCCAACCATCTTCCGGGAAGAACCCCCCCAGCCTGGAGCTCCCCCCTACTCTCTCTTACTGGGCCCCCCATTGCCCATGTCCTCTTGGTGGGATGCGACCATTCCCCCCCCCTCCCCTCTTATGAATCAGACAGAAATATAATAATGGAATATACATTGACCCTTCCCCTAGGAACCTTCCCCTCCCGCTCTGCTCCACCCCCCTCCCCCTCTGCCCAGCCCCCCTTTTCCCTCCTACCTCACTCCCGTCTGGACCTCCCATGGGACCAGACTAACTTCCTATGGCATTCGGCCCTACCCCGCCACCCACTGCCCCCAGGTCCCGTTATACCAAGTGTGTCTAGCCTTCCCTCCCAGGAATCTCCAGCCCCCCAGGTCTCCTACGAGCCATCTAAACACTCCCCCCCCTTGGCCTCGGAAGCCGTGCTACTCCCGCCTCCCCCGACCTAGCACAGGGTGTAAAGCCCGGCATAGATATCCCGCATAGCGTTGACCCCCCTTAACAGCCTCCCCCTCTTGGCACGGGGTAGAGGGGCCCCAAGAACCCTTACTCCCCCCCCCCAAGTCATAGCTCCGTCAGCCGCCCACTAAGCCCCATTAAAGAAAGGGACTCAAATTCAGTACAGGCTACAGAGTTACAATTGAAACAGAGTTACAAATGAAACAAGCAGAAAGGCAACAAAGAAACAAAGAAAATCAGGCATCCGAATGTATCGAGTTGTATCTTCGGCCCACATTCCCAGGCCAATTAACACTCTGCCAGCCTGTGCATAGCCCGCATTGCTACAGGCTACTGCAGGCGGTCGCCCCCCGGGTGCAGTCCGGATACCCCCACCGCCCGTCCTGCTCTCAGATCCAGGAGGGGCAAAACCTCAAACCTCATCCCCCCAGGCCCTCTCTTACCCCCCTTCAGTCCAAGAGTTCATCCGGCAATGTGAGTACTATCGCCTCCATCTGGGCTCTCCTCCTCATCGCTCTGTGTCTGCAGCCTCAACCAGACTGTCCAAAAAGGATTTGGCCTCCTCCGCAGACCACAGGAAGCGGATCTGTCCCTGATGATCAACTCGCAGTCTCGCCGGGTATAGTAGTGAGAATCGGGACTCCTTGGTTCATTAACTGTGCACATATAGGGGTGAAAACGCGTCGTTGTTGGCTCACCAGGGCTGAGTAGTCCTGGAAGACCAGGATGGGCGCCGCGTCCCAGCCACTGCCCTGCGGCCGCGAGCGGCCCGCAGCACTGCCTCCTTTTGCTGGAAGTCTAGGAAACGTGCAATGACCGCACGTGGTCGTCTCGCCTGCTCTCGTTTAGGGCCTAGCCTGTGAACGCATTCCAGCCGAATGGGGTCTCCCCCCTTGCCGTCTAGCAGCTTCTCCATCCAGGCAGTCAGGTAAGCAAGCAAGGCACCGTCTCCCACGCTCTCCTCGATGCCAATAAATTGGAGGTTGTTGCGACGTCCCCGGTTTTCGAGGTCGTCGATCTTTTCTCCCTGCTGCCTCACCATGCGTTCCAGGGACTCAACCTTTGCAGACAAGGACTGTTGAGTTTCCTCCACGTCGGAGATGCGGGTTTCCGCCTGCTCCATACGCCCCGTAAATTCTGTGAGCCGCTGGCTGATTGTTGAGATCTGCTCCGTCAAGTTTTGAAATTGAGCATCCAGCGCCTGCACCACCGCGGCACTGACCTCCGCCACCAGGCTGTGGTCACCAGATGATTTAGGACTCTTAGGCGTCCCCTCCGCCATCTTAGCCTCTGGGGCACGCGGCTTCTCCCGTCGTTGCGGTTTTGCTGCCATCCGCCTGTCTCTTGCATTTAAATCTTGCCCTGCTGTTTCCCTGGTTCCTCCTCAGCTCGTAGCCAGTAAAAATTTAGTGATTTCTCACTTAGGTAAAGAAATGTTGCCGATTTTCGGGGTGAAGTGGCCGGAGCTGATCTTCCCCTGATCAGCTCATTGCCAAACCGGAAGTTCAGAAGAGGAAGTTTTACCCTTCCTACCATGCTCAACAGCCTCACCAGAAACAACAAGGGCCTCATCAGCCCCAGCCCAGAAAGCCAAAACCTGTGAAGCCCAAGCCAGCTCCACAACCACAACCTTCAGCTAGTTTTTTGACTGCTTCTTCTAGGGCATAACCAGTCTACCCATGACAAATCCCCACCACATTCCAGGAATGTGCACTGATGGGCACTCATAACCTCCGAACCCTGGACCTTGCAAGTGGTGAGTGTTGGCTATCAGCTCAATTTCAAAGATCTGCCTCCCACTTTCTTGTAGGTGACTTCCCACTCTGCTACAGCAGGAGATCACCACTTTAACAACTCAAGGGGCTACTGAGGACCCACTTGCACAGCGAAGCCTAGGGTTGTATTCCCGATACTTCCTCATTCCAGAGATAAAGAGGAGGGTTTAGGCCTATCCTAGACCTATGAAATCTCAACAAATTCCTAGTAAGAGAAAGTTCAAGATCTTGTTGGGGACTCTCCTTACTTAACTTCACAAAAAAGACTGGCTCTGCTCCCTGGATCCCAGGGATGCTTATATGCACATCCTAATACACCCCTTACACAGAAAGTACCTCCAGTTTACTTTTCAGGGCCAACACTATCAATACCATGTTCTTCCCTTCAGGCTGGCCTCTGCTCCAAGGGTGTTCACGAAGTGCCTAGCAGTTGTAGCAGCCTACCTTCGTACTCTGGGCATCTTCATCTTCCCTTACTTAGACTGGCGGCTCATAAAGGGAGATGTCCTTCAAGTGGTCTCCACCACTTCAGTGTACCATTCTGGTGCTACAACAATTGGGCTTTGTCATCAGCTATCCAAAGTCACATCTGAACCCCATTCAAACACTGGAGTTCATAGGGGCTCTTCTAGATACCACAAAGGCTTGGGCATTCCTGCCAGTGGACCACCATTAATGTCTCATCTCCCTGGCAACCCACTGCCAACAACAAACGAATGTAACTGCAAGAGACATGCTACATCTTCTGGGTCACATGGCCTCCATGGTCCATGTTGTTTCATATGCCCTTCTCCACATGCGGCCAGGGCAGTGGACCCTCTTGGATCAGTGGACACAGTCCACAGGTCACCTCACAGACAAGATTACCATCTCACATCAGTTTGCGACCTCCCTCAATTGGTGGTGCACCACCCAGAACCATCTTGTTGGGTTATCTTTTCAACAGTCTACACCACAGTGTACCCTGACCATCGATGCATCCAAGGCTGGGGAGCCCATCTCCATGGTCTCACCACACAGGGGGAGTGGACTTCATGAGACATCAATCTGTTGTAACTCAGAGTGATTGCCAATGCCTTTCGCGTCTTTTGTCTCCACTTATCGGGACGGACAGTACTCATTCAGACCGACAACCAGGTCACCATGTTCTACATCAACAAACAGGGCGGTACCAGATCTCACCACCTCTGCAAAGAGGCAGTCTGTATTTACTTTCACGATAGCTCATCAGATTCTTCTCTGAGCTGCTTATCTCCCAGGGGAGCAGAATCAGCTGGCCGACAAACTCAGCCATATTCTTCACCCACACGAGTGGATGCTTAATCAAGAGACAGTGCAACATTTGTTTCATCTATGGGGAACTTCCAGTATCAACCTTTTTACTACTCCAGCGAATTCCTAACTTCCTCGCTTCTGTTCAAAGATTCCGTCACCACAGAGTAAGACCTCAGATTCTGTTCTGCTTCACTGAGGCCAGGTTCCATTCTACGCATTCCTATCACTTCCTCTAGTGTCAAAGACACTCTTCAAATTGCAATTAAACAAAGGGGATGATTCTCATCACCCCATTCTGGCTATGTCAGCCTTGGTTTCCCCTACTCCTTCAACTGACGCAAGACCAACCTCTCCATCTAGGGTATGCCCCCCAATTTTGTCTCACAGGACCAAGAGACGCTTCTGCACCTCAACCTGAAAGCACTGAAGTTGACAGCGTGGCTGCTGAACACTTCATCTTGTCTTACCTACACCTCCCAGAGGACGTAACAGAAATCTTACTCTCTTCCAGAAAAGATTCTACTAGACGAATGCATGCCTTTTAAGTGGCGTAGATTTTCACTCTGGTGTTTCCAGAGAACTCTGTCCCTTTACTTGTCCTATAGAGAATGTGCTCCAATATCTCCTTCATCTGTCCATGTCTGGGCTAAAAAACAATTTGGTGAGAGTCCACCTAAGTACAATCTCTGCCTCTCACTGCCCAATTGCGGATCATCCAATTTCTTCACATCGACTTGTAACACATTTTATGCATTGCCTTCTCTTAACAAAACCACCAATCTACCATCCTCCTGTAGTGTGGACCTCAATGTTGTCCTAGCACAACTGCTCAAACCCCCTTTTGAGCCACTGGCTATGGCTTCACTGAAATTCCTTATTTGGAAAGTCATTTTTCTGATTGCTCTCACTTCTGCCCATTGAGTTAGTGAGTTGCAAGCTCTTGTGGACTACGCTCCCTACACTCGCTTCAACCATGATAGTGATCCTCTGGACTCATCCTAAGTTCCTACCAAAGGTGGTTTCTCCTTTCCACCTTAATCAATCCATTTCTCTTCCAAGTTTTTTTCTGAGACCTCATTCTTCTCAGGCGGAAGCCTCGTTACGTCGCTTGATTGCAAAAGAGCTCTCGCTTTCTATCTTGAAAAAGTAAAGGTCATTGTAAATCCTCCCGACTTTTTTTTTCTCCTTTGACCCTGGGTCTCCTGGTATCCAAGCGGACCCTTTTCATCTGGATTGCTGATTGCATCTCTTTTGCTTATATACAAGCTGGTCTTTCCCTGCAGGGACATGTCACCACCCACAATGTCCGAGCTATGCCTGCCACAGTTGCCAACCTACACTGTCTCCATTTCATAGATTTGCCGAGCAGCCACTTGGTCTTCTCTCCATACCTTTGCTGCCCATTACTGTCTTGACAAAGACTCTGCTTGAGACACCCAATTTGGCCAAGCTGTCTTATGACACCTTTTTGGAGTTTAACTACACCTCCTCACACCATCCTTAGCAGACTACCCGGATAATGTGCCTGAGGGGCTGAGTCTGGCAGATCCCTGCTTTACCCTCTTGCATCTTCCGGTTCCCTCCCTGTGGGCTCGGGCTTACACGGGCCTTAAGGGTAGTTCGGAGCTGGAGAGTCCCATATGTGAATATTGCATTCCTGCTTGTTCCTGGAGATAGCATACAGTAGTTACTCACCTGTAACAGGTGATCTCTGGGAACAGCAGGAATCAGTCTTCACAAACCGCCCACCTCCCCTCGGAGTTGTCAAAGGGACTAACATTTTCTTTTTGTATTTCCTTTTCAGTTTACCTATGGGGTTTTTCTTATGCTATATATCTGACTGAGGAGAATTTGGGGAAGGCAGGCACGCATGAGAGGAGGGATGCTCCCAAAAGCATTCCTTCACGCGGGGCTTCGTTGATGCTGATGTCACCCATATGTGAAGACTGATTCCTGCTGTTCCCAGAGATCACCTGTTACAGGCGAGTAACTATGCTTTTCCTTCTTTACCCTTGTTAAGTGGTTGCACTACAAGGAAACAGTTTTGTTTTCCCAGATCCCCTACAGTTAGAGGCTTTATTAGCTGAGAAAGAGAGGCAATTACAGGTTGAATGAGTTAGGTGGTATAATTTAAATTGGGCAATAATTGTGCAGGGCTTTTATCCTCTATTTCCTTGGTTAGAAAGTAGTCCCTTTTCTTTATTTTTGATATCTCCTCGAAATGTGGGCTGCATTTTGTTGTTGTTTCTGGATTTACTCTGTTTTGTTTTTTTCTATTATTGTTTTGTATGTTTCTTGGTTACTTGTTTGCAAAATATATTGAAATTCCAATTTAAAAAAAAAATCTGTGAATACATCTTGTGACATGGCATGTAAGGGGGATACATAATCCATTTAAGCGTAGCAAAGTTCTAACAGCTTTAAAAAAGGCATGAGTAGATATTTGCTTTATACAGAAATACATCTATCTGAACTGGAACATAAAAAAATTAAAAGGATTTCGGTTGGGCAAGTATTTGCTGCCATATATGCAAATGCAATGTAATATGTGCTATGGAGTCAATGCTGACTTCTGGTGACCCAGCAGCTCCTGGGTTTTCTTGGCAGTGTATACATAAAAAAAATTCTCTTATTGCCCATGGATTGATTTGCAAATTCTGAAGGGAGATATGGGTTAGCACTGGGGGGGGGGGGGGGGGGAAAAAAGGGGGAAAAAACAGTGAAATGCAACATGTATAGATCACATACATATGAGCATACATTTTTTACCACCATTTTAGGAATGTGTGCTATTATTGGGTATCAATATATTGTAGGAGTGGCTTAAAATCAAGGTTTATAATCCCACCAGTACCTCTTTCTGTCAGTCAGCTTCAAAAGTTTCAAAAAATTTGAAAAGGATTACAAACCAGCCAAACTAATACAAAATGTGCATAGTTGGAGAGGGATAAGAATATAAGAAATGCCATACTGGGTCAGGCCACGCTTGGTCCATCAAGCCCAGTATCCTGTTTCCAACAGTGGCCAATCCAGGTCACAAGTACCTGGCAGGTTCCCAAAGAGGCACACAGGTTCCACAATGCTTGTCCTTGGGCAAGCAGTGGATTTCCTGGATCCTCTTTAATAATGGTTTATGGACCTTTCCTCCAGAACTCGTCCAAACCTTTTTAAACACAGCTACACTAACAGCTTTTACTACATCCTTCGGTAACTAATTCCAGAGTTTGATTATGCGTGAAGTGAAAAAATATTTTCTCTTATTACTCTTAAATGGGTTACATTGTAGCTTTACTGCATATCCTCTAGTCTTTCTACTTTTTGATGGTGTAAACAACCGATCTACGTTTACCTATTCGACACTATTCATTAATTTATAGATCTCTAATCATATCTCCCCTCAGCTGCTCTTTTCCAAGTTGAAGAGCCCTAACTGAGTCTTTCCTCATAGGGGTATCCTTCCATCCCCTTTACCATTTTTGGTAGCTCTTCTCTGTACCTTTTCTAATTCCACTATATCCTTTTTAAGATGTGACAACCAGAATTGCACACAATATTCAAGGTGTGGTATCACTATGGAAAAATACAGAATGGTATTCTCCATTCCTTTCCTTATGATTCCTAGCATTCTATTTGCTTTCTTGGCTGCTACCGCACACTAGGCAGAGGGTTTCAATGTATTATCCACGATGAAACACAAATCTTTTTTCTGGGTGGTGGTTCCTAAATTTTCTGATGACAGAACTGGAACTGAGTGATGCAGGGCATACACTTCACTTGAGTGAGATGGTATACACACATTACTCTGTCTTCCATAGGCTCTACATCAGACTAGATCATGTATTGATCTCAGAGACGATGTTCCCTAACCTAAAAGAGGCAGACACACACAATGGCAACATCTGATCATGATAGTATTGATTTTATTAATAATTAAGTGTTTTTTGTATGAGTGTTTGCATTAGTATGGTATTTTATGATTTTTTTAAATCACTTTATAACAGAGAGTACAAGTTGCCAACAGTCCAAAATCAACAACAGGCCGCCAGACAAGGCTGACTCTTATCCCCGTCAAGAGGCCATTGAGCGACATCAAAGTGACAGAAGATATGAACCAACATTAACATACTGTAATTATAAAGTTTTATACAATATGGAAAGATACACATTAATCCCTCCCCCCTCCCCACTCCCGCACCCAGTCGCAAATCTAAAGCTCTTCACCACCTCAGCCCCCTATGTTAAGCCCCCTCCAATACTCCCCCACCCTAAGCCGCTTTCCCAAACCCTATCTCTAATGGCCCACACTCAATATTTCATTACGGCACCTTGGGCCCAGACTTTGTATATAGGGGTCCCATTGCAACAGGAAGGTAGACCATCTCTGTACATTGCCCCTCGCTCTCCATCTCTCTGCCAACATAAGTTGATGAAAACTATTATGCCATTCCCAAAAGGTTGGCGGTTTCAGTTCCCTCCATCTACGAAGTATGGGGCCCTTACCCACCAGACAAGCCTTACGTACCCACAGCCTTGCCCATCTCCCTCTGGGGAGATCCTTGTGTAGTTGATCAAGAACCACCAGGGAGCCCGACCAAGGAAACCTCTGTTGGAGCCGCTCCATTATCCACCCCCTAATCCGTGCCCAATATGATCAAAGATATTTGCAGTCCCACCACATATGTAATAAACCAGCCAGCGGCTTCGCACATCTAGGGCAACTTCCATCTGTGGTGAGATGGCTACGCAAAGCTCTTCTGGGTGAAAAATATGCTCTAGTAATACATTTAAATTGGATTTCTCTCCAGCGAGCCCCTTCTGCCAGGTCAGCGATCCCCCCCCAAGGCTTTCAAAATAGTACCTATGGGCACCTCCCGTCCTAATTCCAAAGCCCATGCCCTCTCTACTCCTCTGTAATCTGGCTGAAGTCAATAGCACTCCAAGCGGGTCCGCAACTTAGCTACCGATGGGGGATCCTCCCCTCCCAGGTCAAAAAATTCTATAATCTGTGCAGATCGCTCAACTGTGAGCTCTCCCGTCGGCAGTCCCGCCACATAGTGAGCCAATTGCATGTATGCAAAATAATGAGTTGACCGCAGCTCATGTTCTCTCATCAGCACAGGCAGTGATTTGCATTTTCTAGATAAATCCACCACATGTCCTATATTTCTGATGCCCTTTTCGTACCAAATTCGAAACACCCGCGTCTCGGAGCCCGGGGGAAAACACACATTACCCTGCAAGGGCAACCAGCTTGATACCATCCAGTTCCGTTTCCAGTATACATTAATTTGTCTCCATGTACGGCGCATGGAATTTAACAACCCGTTCCTTTTGATGCGATCCGGCAGTCTGACATTCTCCATATGAAGCACTGCAAGAACCGTATACGGACTTACCCAGGCCTCTTCAAAGGCCAGAGGCGTATAATTCTCCGTCCCCCACCAGCCAGTCTCCAATGTGTCTAGCCTGACAAGCTAAGACATAGGCCCAGAGATCTGGAAGCCCGACACCTCCTTTCTTCCAAGAGCCCACAAGACGATTTAGAGGTATACGAGCTCTGGCCCCCCTCCACAGAAACCTCTATCTCCTTCTCCAATTTTCGTAAATCTTTCCTCAACAGCCACACCGGGAGAATCTGCAACCAGTACAAAATCCTCGGCAAAATCACCATTTTAACTGCCGCTACCCTCCCCAACAAAGACAACGGGAGTGGAGACCAGGCGCTCAACTGGGTCCGCAGTCGCATCATCACTTTCTCTAAGTTACGACGATATAACTCTTGTGGCAGTCTTGTCAAAACTATACCCAAGTAAACAAACTGATCAGAGGCACATTTTAACGGAAAATCTCCCCCCCCCCAACGTCCCCGAAGGTGACCTAATATATTAAGCGCTTCTGATTTCTCTTTATTAATGCAAAACCCCGCAACACTTCCATAGGACTGAAACTCAGCCAAAAGTCGAGGCAAAGACTCCTTTGGATCCAGCAAATGAACCAGCAGGTTATCTGCGAATGCCGAGACTTTAAACTCCTGCACACCTATCCGCACTCCACCTATTCGATTGTCCAGTTCTATTCTACGAATTAAAGGGTCCAACGATAGAACAAACAGAAGCGGGGATAACGGACACCCCTGCCAGGTGCCACGCTCCAGAGGGAGGGGCTGAGATAGAACCCCATTACACAGCACCCTGGCCGTCGGTTTAAAGAACAGGGTCTTCACCAAATCACAAAAAATCGGTCCTAACCCATATAGTGGCAATAAATAGTGTAGATAACTCCAATTAACCTGGTCAAACGCCTTTTCAGCGTCAAAACTGACCAAGAGCGACTGCAAATTCCGCTCATGTACCCATTCCAACGAGGCCAGTATTTTGCGCAAATTACGCATCGCGTACCTCCCTCTGACAAAACCAACTTGGGAACCATGTACCAAATCGCCCAGTACCTCAGCCAGACGTTCCGCCAGAATTTTAGCCAATAACTTTGAATCAAAATTCAGCAGGGAAATCGGTTGATAGGCCGCCGCCTGAGTCAAGTCCTTACCCGGCTTAGGGATCAATACTATATGTGCCTGATTGCTACCCCAGCGCAACGAACCAGCTTCCCTACGTTGGCCAAACATAGCCACCAACAAAGGGCCTAACCCATCCGATAATAATTTATAGAATTCAGCCCCGAACCCATCGGGGCCAGGTGATTTGTAACAACTCGCCTTCGAAATCACCTGCTGCACCTCCAAAAGAGTAATAGGCTGCTCAAGGCGTTTAGCTTGCTCTGCAGTCAATTTACAGGGTTACTCTGAGCTATTATCTGAAAGTAAGATGTATCTTGTAACTTGCTAACACAACCTTATACCATATTACTATTATCAGTGACTATTAGGGTCTCAGACTCTGGGCATACAAAATACTCATTTGACATTGAGATAGTGCCCGTATTGCATCAATGACCCATAAATGTTATAGCCACGTTTATAAACAGTTGTGGAATTGAAATTTGAATTAAACAGTGCTAACTCAGTTTAATAGTGTTTAACTTTTAGCTTTGTCCCCTAGTTAAGCACTATTAAACTGAGTTAGCACTGTTTAATTCAAATTTCAATTCCACAACTGCTTATAAACGTGGCTATAACATTTATGGGTGATTGATGCAATACGGGCACTATGTCAATGTCAAATGAGTATTTTGTATGCCCAGAGTCTGAGACCCTAATAGTCACTGATAATAGTAACATGGTATAAGGTTGTGTTAGCAAGTTACAAGATACATCTTACTTTCAGATAATAGTTCAGAGTAACCCTGTATGTATAGACAAACACGACTCTGATAAAAAGACCTTTAAGAGATCTCTACAGTCAATTTAGGCAAGGAAAGATCTTGTAAATACTCTTCCATGGCACTAGGGGTCTCCGACTCCGCACTATACAACTTTTGGTAAAATGTTTTAAACACTTCCACTATCTCCCCCCGCCCTCTGCACAGGTCCCCCTGCGCATTATAAATAGCCGCCACCGTTCTTCCCCCTGTTGGGCCCCTTAAACACCGTCCTAGTAGTTTACCCGGCTTATCTCCAAAACAGTACAATTTATATCGGTAATAGAGCAACGATTTCTTAGCTCGCTGATGTAACAACTCATTTAATGCCACTTGCGTCTCCCAGAACTGTTTCTTATTCTGAGCTGTGGGCAAACGCACACAAAGACGCCGCAGCTTCGACACCTGCTGCTGCAGTCTAATAATCTGCTCCGCCATCACTCTCCTCCTCCTAGCCACATATCCAATGATATCACCTCTCAATACAACTTTAGCAGTCTCCCACACCAGTTCTGGATCTTCCTGATGGCACCTATGATTCGCCTCAAACTCCTGCCAGCGTTGGCGAAGAAATTGGGAAAACTGGCTATCCTTATAAAGATCTATGGGAAAACGCCAAATATGGCTAAAATTCACACCCCCTCCCCCCCACTGCAATTCTAACCAAATTGGGGCATGGTCAGAGATCTCCGCGGGACCAATCTGTGCCGCTCCCACCATGGAAAAGAGACTCCCCACAACCATCAAATAGTCTATACGTGCACTGGTTCCATGTGCCCTAGATTGATGAGTGAAATCCCTCTCCACGGGGTGGAGCAACTGCCATGGGTCCACCAACCCCAGTCTCGCCCGGAATCTTTGCAAGACCTTAGCTGTCTGGTTCCTCTCCCATGAGGCCGACTCCTGAGAGATATCCAGTTCAACATCCAAAACCCCATTAAAATCCCCCCCAAAATAAGCGGGAGATCTTCAAACTGTTCTACTTTCGCTGCCACCTGATTATAAAAAGCTGGGTCCAACACCGTAGGACCGTAGAGGTCCCCCAGAATCACCTCCCGTTCCTCCAATTTTCCATGCAGTAACACAAAGCGGCCGTTGGGGTCTACTACCTCCCTAATCAGGGAGAAACGCACTCGTTTATGAACTAAGATAGCCACCCCCCCCCTTTTTACCTACTGCCGCGGCTCCCCATACTTGACCCACCCAATTCCTGCACAACTTACTGTGCTCTTCAGCCGTCTGGTGGTTTTCCTGTAACAGCGCAATATCACAATGCTGTCTGGCCAAGGCCTTCAAGATTTTATCTCTCTTCACTGGGCTACCTAAACCACAGACATTCCATGATATGATCTTCAGGTAGATAAGGAATAATCAGGTCCCATCCACAGCATAGAACTCAGCATTATGGAAAGGGCCCTCCCAGCCTAGGGCCCCCCCTAATCCCTCCTCTCAGAGCTAAAACCTGCCGTTCTGGAGCATCTAAATTGCGACTATCCCCCCCAAGCCCCAAAAAACCCTACCCCCATCCCTCCGCCCTCAGTTTCACCCGTCCCCCCAACCATCCCTCCTCCCCCTCCCCTCGCCCTTCCCCTATCCCCTCATCTGCCCCCCTCCATCCCCCTACCTCTTGCCCCATCGCCACGCTCTCCCCTACTAACCAATCACCTTGATGTGTCCGGGCTCCCCAACCCCCTTAAATTCCCGTTCCATATCCCCCCCCCATTAAACATCCTGCGCCCCAAGCAGAGCTTAACTAACCATAGTGAATTAATAACACCCCACATGGGCAAAACTGAAAGGGGGTATTTTAAGGGCAACCAACCTTTTTGTTAAAATGGTAAATAAAGGCAAAAGGAACAGGAGACCGCTATGGTTTTCGAAGGAAGTAGCTGAAAAAGTGAAGAAAAAGAGGGAGGCCTTCATGAAATACAAGAGATCACAGAGAGCAGAAGACAGGCATCTGTATTTGGAAAAACTTAGAGAAGCTAGCAAAGTAGTCAAGAAGGCAAAGATTCAAAAGGAGGAGGAAATAGCCAATGCAATAAAATGGGGGGATAAGACATTTTTCAGATATATTAGTGAGAAGAGGAAGAGCAAAAGTGGTATTGTCAGACTCAAGGGTGCAGGGGGGGAATATGTAGAAGCTGATAAGGATAAAGCGGAATTGCTTAACAAATATTTTTGTTCTGTGTTCACAGATGAAGAACCAGGAGCAGGACCTCAGAAAACACCCACAAATAAGAACAGAAGCGAGGGACATCTTGAACTATTTTCAGAAGACTGTGTTCGTGAGAAACTAGCTCAACTTAAAGTAGACAAAGCGATGGGACCGGATGGGATACACCCTAGAATACTGAGGGAACTTGGGGACGTTCTAGCAGCTCCACTGACTGACCTTTTCAATGCCTCGTTGGAGTCGGGAGTGGTGCCAAAGGACTGGAGAGAGGCTCATGTGGTGCCTTTACACAAAAGCGGAAGTAAGGATGTGGTTGAAAACTACAGGCCGGTTAGTTTAACTTCGGTGGTGAGTAAATTATTGGAAACGCTGCTGAAAGAGAAAATAGTGAGGTTTCTGGAGTCCAGCGGATTACAGGATCCGAGGCAGCATGGATTCACCAGAGGCAGGTCTTGTCAGACAAATCTGATTGATTTTTTTGACTGGGTGACCAGGGAGTTGGACCAAGGGAGAGCTCTAGATGTGGTGTATTTAGATTTCCGTAAAGCCTTTGACACTGTTCCTCACAGGCGACTTATAAACAAACTGAGCACCCTAGGGATGGACCCTAAAGTTACTGCTTGGGTTAGAAGTTGGTTGGGTGGGAGGCGACAAAGAGTACAGGTAAATGGAGCTCACTCTGAGGAGAAGGATGTTGCCAGTGGTGTGCCCCAGGGATCTGTCCTTGGTCCGATTCTTTTTAACATCTTTGTTAGTGATATAGCGGAAGGGCTGTCGGGTAAGGTTTGCCTCTTTGCGGATGATACCAAAATCTGCAATAGAGTAGACACCCAGGAAGGGGTAGATAACATGAGGAGAGGGATCTAGCTAAGCTTGAAGAATGGTCTAGAATTTGGCAGCTGGGATTTAATGTTAAAAAATGTAAGGTCATGCATTTGGGCTGCAGCAATCCAAGGGAGCAATACAGTATAGGAGGTGAAGTACTTTTGTCCACTAAAGAAGAGCGGGACCTAGGCGTGGTTGTGTCTGATGATCTTAAAGTAGCTAAACAGGTGGAAAAGGCGACAGCAAAAGCTAGAAGGATGCTTGGGTGCATACGGAGAGGAATGGCTAGCAGAAAAAAGGAGGTGATAATGCCTCTGTATAAGTCTTTGGTGCGACCTCATTTGGAGTATGGTGTGCAATTCTGGAGACCGCACCTTCAAAAGGATGTGAACAGGATGGAGTCGGTGCAGAGGGTTGCTACCAAAATGATTAATGGGCTTCATTATAAAGCATATGAGGACAGACTTAAGGATCTTAATATGTACACCTTAGAGGAAAGGCGGGATAGAGGTGATATGATTGAGATGTTTAAATACCTCCGTGGCATAAATATTCAGGGAGAGAGCCTCTTTCAATTGAAAGCAAGTTCTGCTACGAGGGGACATGGGATGAGGGTGAAGGGAGATAGATTCAGGAGTGATATGCGGAAATATTTCTTTACGGAAAGAGTAGTGGATCCGTGGAATAGTCTCCCAGTGGAGGTGGTAGAGATGAGGACAGTAACTGAATTCAAGAAAGCATGGGACCAACACAGAGGATCTCTAAAGGCAAAAAGTGGACTGTTGTAGTTGTTATGGAAGGACAGACTAGATAGGCCATGTGGTCTTTTTCTGTCGTCATATTTCTATGTTTCTATGTTTCTATACAGATAACAGTATAATTAACACAATAACAGACTGTGACTAACAACAGTACTTTGTTATATAACCCCAGCCTAATTCCCTCCTGAGTGACAATCCAGGAGGAGCCGGAGGAGGAATCTAGACCAATAAATAAATTAGAGTATAGCCACCACCCAGTTCTCTTCCCCCCCCCCCTTCTTTCTTATAGGGCCCATCATAGGCTAAAATACTCCCCCAAGGGCCGCTCAGCCTAGTAGCCTTTACGCATTGCACAAATTCCATAACAAATAACATTTCTAACAAAACTCAGGGCCTCCTTGGTAACTTGTGGCACCCCCGAGGGGAGGAAAAACCCCTCCGAAGCAGTAACAGCAGTACTCGCTGCCCAAAACTCTCCCAAATGCCCTGAAATCTCTCAAGGCCAAACACAAAGAAGTTCCCCACCAGAGTCTCATAGCAGTCAATCTGGCATGGCTGCCAGGGATGTGCCCTGTCTTCTCACTTGCTCAGCATACACCGCCGCTTTCTCTGCCGAGCCAAACACCCGATGGCGGCCCTCCTGGAGCACGTGTAGGTGCGCTGGATACTGCACCGTAAATTTGATATTTGCTGCTATAAGTTTCTGACAGATCAGGGCGTAAGCCCTGCGACGCTGACTCACCGCTGCTGAATAATCCTGTGTTATATGGATTTTTGCATTGTCCCGCTCAATAGTCCCACGTTTCCGGGCTTCCCGCAGGATCGCTTCCTTCTGCTGAAACTGCAAGTATTTAGCCAATACAATCCTAGGCCTTGAATCGGTGAGTTTCTTGGGGCCCACTCTATGCACCCGTTCGATGACCAATGGAGAGCTCTGCTCTTTCTCCCCCAGCAGGGATAACGACAGGGCCTCAATATATGAACGCAGTTCTTTATCTCCTATTGAGCCCGGGATCCCCAGGAAACGTAAATTGCTGCGTTTTGAGCGATTCTCAAGATTCTCTAGTTTCTCATCCTGGGCCTTCAGGGTCACCCGTACCTGTGCCAGCTCCAGGGTAAGCTTTTCCACCTCTTCTTCGGCCTGTGAGAGACGTGCTTCCGCCTGTTGCATGCGGAGCCCGAACGCATCGACCGAGTTCTGCACCACATCTATTTTGCTCCGGATGGTTTCAAATTGCAGGGAGAGGGCCTCCGAAATCGCTGCCAAAATCTCTGTAGCAGAGGCCGCTGGAGCCATAGCCGGTAATGCCCCTTGGCTCGGAGGCGATCCCGCCATCTTGGATGTCCCCACAGCGCGGTCTTTCTCCCTTCTTCCAAGTCTCGCTGCCGCTGCAATCCTCAGCCAAGTCCCCAGTTCAGGCTCTCCGTATCCTCAGCCCTACGGAGGGGGTAAATTCCTGTTGTCAGTGCCCTTACAAAAAGGCACAATTAGCCGGTTTAGAGCTAGGGAGCCCGGAGCTCAGGAAGGACACAGCTTCCCCAGCTCACCACATCACGTGATCTATTTTTATGATGTTTTATTATGTATGTATCACTGTAATCCACCTAGAGGATTAGATAATGTGGAAAATAAATGTTTTTAAATAAATAAAATATAGTGAGCATCTCGTCATGCTTGACTGACTATAAAGCGGATAGGCTCTGGAAAATGTCTCCCTTGCTATACCATGAACAGGATTTCAGGACCTTTCTCAGAAAAGCCTGGCAGGAGTATGAGTGAGAACAGTAACAGGGAAGTGCATATAACACATTGGGAAGAAGCTAAGGTGGTACTGAGAGATAAAATTATTGCTTTAGCTGTACATAAAAAATTGAAGCGCAACAAACAATTTCTAAGTTTAACCAAGGAAACTGTAGATACAAAAAATTTATTTATTTATTTTATTGTTTTTATATACCGCACTCTTAAAAATCAGCGCGGTTCACAGACAACAGTTTTTGTGCAGAACAGGCTCACTATTAAGCACTTACATTGAACTGGAGGTTAAACTTGGGTTTCAACTGGGGGCAATGTTCCCTCTAATTTTCTGTAGGCTGTGTGCGCATAAAATATCAGCTGTGCAGCTTTTGAAGGAAGGTTAAATTTTTGTGCGCCACATAACGACACTTTGAGTTATATACTTTAAAATTTGACTACACGTCAGAATACAGTATATACACCACATTGATTTTAATAAAATTAAATGAAAATAGACAATTACTAAATGAAGCGGAAAATTTCAAGTAATTACAATCACAACTTTTAAATTTTAAGATGTCTGTGTTGTTTTCTATCAGAATCAGAACTGTAATTTTTGTGCGCTCTATTGTAAAGTATGTGCGCTCGGCAAGGTGTGTGCGCGCGCACACGCGCACAGCTTTTAGGGAACAGTGACTGGGGGAACTATGTACATCTATTTACAGTTATCTACAGTATGGACATGGGTTGACTATAGCTTATGAATTCCTAGCTGGGTGTGTGATAGATGAGGTTAGGTTACTGGGTTGAGAGTAGTGCAAGAGAAAGAGGTGGTGTGTTAGTGCTTTTCTGAATTGGGCGAGAAAAATTGGGCGAAAAAATGACACACATTGACAAGATGATATAGGAAGAAAGGGAAAAAATATTTCAAGATGAGAAGCGAGCTAAATACCTTGCTGAATAATTGAACAGAAGCAAGTCTCCAGATGTATAAATACCGGATTCATAGATGGGGAAACAAAACTTGCTAAATTAGTAAACTCCTATAAAACAAAAAAGATCAGTACCGCGTATTAAGGGAACGATAGGAATTTGAGAATGAGGCTGGAGGGCATTGCCTATGAGTTTGTCTTTCTATAAAAAGCCATACAGTCATTGAAACACTTGACGACAGAACTCAGGAAAGGTTTTTTTCAAAGATATACAATTGCCAAACCTGGCAGATTAACAAGTAGCGAGGTTACACAAACTCTTTGAAGTAATAAAAATTAGACAAGTGATAAAAAAATTACAACTAGTTAAAACACCATGGCCCGATGGGCTCATGGCAAAATTTTACAAAACTCTAAAGACCTAGAAGCCCATCTCCTACAACAAGTAATATGACTATCACAAAGTAGGGAGGGTCAATAGGTTGCCCTGCTTGGCGTATGGGATACTTCTTCCCAAACCAGGAAAAGATCCAATGACTATAGAATCCTATAGGCCAATATCATTGCTAAAGTGGCGCAATCGGTTAGCGCACAGTACTTATATAGCAGTACTTGCTCAGAGTCACGCCAAGGTTGTGAGTTCAATCCTCACCTAGAGCCAGGCCTGCTCTTTGTTTGCCTCTTTGCGGATAATACCAAAATCTGCAATAGATTAGACACCCAGAAAGGTGCAGATAACATGAGGAGAGATCTGGTTAAGCTTGAAGAATGGTCTAGAATTTGGCAGCTGAGATTTAATGTTAAAAAATGCAGAGTCATGCATTTGGGCTGCAGAAATCCAAGAGAGCAATATAGTATAGGGGGTGAGGTACTTCTGTCCACAAAAGAAGAGCGGGACCTAGGTGTGATTGTGTCTGATGATCTTAAAGTAGCTAAACAGGTAGAAAAGGCAATGGCAAAAGCTGGAAGGATGCTTGGGTGCGTAGGGAGAGGAATGGCCAGCAAAAGAAAGGAGGTGATAGTGCCTCTATATGTCTTAGGTGTGACCTCATTTGGAGTATTGTGTGCAATTCTGGAGACCAAAACTTCAAAAGGATATAAACAGGTTGGAATCAGTGCAGAGGGTTGCTACTAAAATGGTTAGGTGTCTTCGTTATAAAGCATATGAGGTCAGACTTAGGGATCTTTAATATATATACTTTAGAGGAAAGGCGGAATAGAGGTGATATGATTAAAATCATAAGATATGCCATACTGGGTCAGATAAAGGTCCATCGAGCCCAGTATCCTGTTTCCAACAGTGGCCAATCTGGGTCACAAGTAGCTAGCAGTTTTCCCAAAAGACACAGGTTCCACAATGCTTGTATTGGGGCAAGCAGTGGATATCACGGGTCCCCTTTAATAATGGTTTATGGACCTTTCCTCCAGGAACTTGTCCAAACCTTTTTTAAACCCGGCTACACTAACAGCTTTTACTACATCCTCCAGTAACAAATTCCAGAGTTTGATTACACGTTGGGTGAAAAAATATTTTCTCTTATTAGTTTTAAGTAGGTTACCCTGTAACTTCATTGCATGTCCCCTAGTCTTTCTATATTTTGATGGTGTAAACAATCAACCTACATTTACCCATTCCACTCCATTCATTAATTTATAGATTTCTATCATATCTCTCCTCGGCCATCTCTTTTCCAGGTTGAAGAGCCCCTATCCTTTATAGCCTCTCCTCATAGGGATATCCTTCCATCCCCTTTACCATTTAGGGGGCTCTTCTCTGTACCTTTTCAAATAAAGCTATATCCACAACATTCAAAGTGTGGTTGCACCATGGAATGATACAGAGGCATTATAATATCCTTTGTTTTATTCTCCATTCCTTTCCTTATGATACCTAGAATTCTATTTGTTCTTTTGGCTGCCGCTGCACACTAGGCAGAGGGATTCAACATGTTATCCACGATGACGCCTAAATCTTTTTCCTGGGTAGTGGATCCCTAATGTGGAACCTTGCATCGTGTAATCATAGTTTGGGTTTTTCTTTCCTAGGTGCATAACTTTGCACTTGTCACATTAAATTTTATCTGCCATTTGAATGCCCAGTCTTCCAATTTGTCAAGGTCCTCTTGCAATTTTTCACAATCCTCATGAGTTTTAACAATTTTGAATAATTTTGTCTCATCTGGAAATTTGATTAACTCACTCGTTATTGCCATTTCCAGGTCATTTATGAATATGTTAAAAAGCAGTGGACTCAGCACAGATCCCTAGGGTACAACACTATTCACCTTTCTCCATTGGAAAAATTGGCCATTTAGCCCTACCCTCTTCTTTCTATCTTTTAACCAGTTTCTGATCCACAATAGTACACTGCCTCCTATCCCATGACTTTTTAATTTTGCCAAAAGTCTCTGATGAGGGACCATGTCAAAGCTTTCTGAAAATACAGATACACTATATCAACCAACTCAACTTTGTCTATCTGTTTATTCACACCTTGAAAAAAACATAACAGATTAGAAAACAAGATATTCCTTGGCTAAAGCCATGTTGGCTGTCTCCCAATAAGTCATGGCAATCTACATGTTCAGCAATTTTGTTCTTTATAATGATTTCTACCATTCTTCCCAATACTGAAGTCAGGCTCACTGGTCTGTAGTTTCCGGATCACCCCTGGAGCCCTTTTTAAAAATTTGGCGTTACATTGGCCATCCTCTAGTCTTCAGGTATTACAGATTACTTTAATGATACTTCATATAATACTAATAGTAGGTCTGCAATCTCATATTTCAGTTCTTTCAACACCCTTGGTTGTATACTATCCGGTCCAGGTGATCTGCTACCGTTCAGTTTATCAAATAATTGTAACACATCTTCCTGGTGTATCGATATTTCTTTCAATTCTTCTGCAGCATCACCTTTAAATACCATTTCAGTCATGGGTAACGTCCCTACATCTTCCTCAGTAAAGACTGAAGCAAAGTCTCTCCGCTATGGCATTGTCCCCTCTTAGTGCCCCTTTTATCCCTCTATCATCTAATGGTCCAACTGACTCTCTCACAGGTTTTTTGCTATGAATGTACTTGGAAAAAGTCTTTATTACACATTTTTGCTTCCACAGAAAACTTCTTCTCAAATTCTCTTTGCCTGACTTATCAATGCCTTGCATCTAACTTGCCAGTACTTATGTTGTTTCCAGTTTTCGTCATTTGGCTCCTTTTTCCATTTCCTGAAAGATGCTTTTTTGGCAACAGCCTCTCTGACCTCACCTTTAAACCATGCTGGCAGTTTTTTGGACTTCCTTACACTTTTCTTAAAACATGGAATACAGCTGGTCTGGGCTTCCAAGATAGTATTTTTAAACACCCATGCTTGATGTAAATCTTTAACCTTTGCAACTGCTCCTTTTAATTTTCCTCATTTTATCATAGTCTCCCTTTTGAAAGTTAAAAGGTAATACTGTGGATTTCCTTGCCATCCTTTCTCCATTTATTAAATCAAACGCGATGATGCTATAATCACTTTTACCAAGTGGCCCCAACACCCTTACCTCTTGCACCAGATCTTGTGTTCCACTAAGGACTAGGTCCAAAATGACTTCTGCTCTGGTCGGTTCATGAACTAGCTGCTCCAAGAAGCAGTCATTTATTTCATCTAGAAACTTTATCTCCCTAGCATGTCCTGCCATGACACTGACCCAGTCGATACCGGGGTAATTGAAATCACCCATTATTATTACTGTATTGTAACTTTTATTAGCTTCCATGATTTCTTTGAGCATTTCATCATCCATTTGTTAACTCTGGCCAGGCAGTCAATAGTACACCCCCACTGCATTGCCTTCCCCTTCCCATTTTTACATGGAATTTCAATCCATAGAAATTCTACAGTGAATTTT
The DNA here is from genome assembly GCA_033557465.1 of Ichthyophis bannanicus. Lineage (NCBI taxonomy): Eukaryota > Metazoa > Chordata > Amphibia > Gymnophiona > Ichthyophiidae > Ichthyophis > Ichthyophis bannanicus. The sequence goes on from CM066033.1 coordinate 1,047,161,965, forward strand.
GTTTCTTGCAAAACTTTAATCCTTTGTGACTCAATGCACTGTCTAACATAGAGTGCAACTTCACCACCAATTTGATCTGCTCTATCATTACGATGTAGTTTGTACCCAGGTATCACAGTATCCCATTGGTTGTTCTCCTACCACCATGTCTCTGAGATACCAATCATATCTAAACTCTCATTTAGTGCTAGATATTCTAACTCTCCCATCTTATTTTTTAGGCTTCTGGCATTTGCATACAAGCATTTTAGAGGCTGTATTTTATTCATATTAATCTGGCTATCGGTAGGCAGGAGTAATTTGGAATCTTTGATCTCTGTCTGCTCTGTACTCTGCATTTGGGCTACTTTTGTCTTTATTGGAACCTCTCTGCTGATATGCCCTAACTTCAATCTTTTGCTAGTATCCTTCAAGGATACATTGTTCCGAACCATGCCCTCCTGGGCGACTGTCGGCTTTCCCCTATTATCTAGTTAAATCCCTCCGTGGCATAAATGCACAGGAGGAGAGCCTCTCTTCATTGAAAGCGAGCTCTGCCAAGAGGGGACATAGGATGAGGGTGAAAGGGGATAGACTCTGGAGTAATATATGGAAATATTTGTTTATGGAAAGAGTGGTATATGCGTGGAATAGTCCCCCAGTGCAGTGGAGGTGGTAGAAATGAAGTGGTGCAGTCGATTAGCGCCCAGTACTTACTGTATATAGCAAAAGATTGAAGTTAGGGCATATCCCTTCTTCCTCACTAAACAATTCAGAATCCTTTTGTTATCTCATTCCGCATCACAATCTTTTCACTATAGCTTCATTAAAGTTAAAAAAAAAATGAAGTTTATTTTACTCCTTACTCTCCTTTTGCTGTTAGCACCATTATCCACTTCCTTCCATACTCAATCTTATCACTATCACATTCCCATATTTCCTTATCACCAAAGGAATATCTATCTTTTCTCTGACCACACATTTCCATCTACCCACCATAAACATCTTACAAATAGATTAATATATATCTCACTTACATACACTCTTCCTAAACAGCCTACAAATTATGTAGAACACCATATAAAAATCACATTGCTAAACTCCAGATCAATCAGAAACAAAATCCCAACAATCCTAGATGACCTCAATGATCATAAATCAAGTGTACTATGTCAACTGAAACCTGGCTAACTGCCTCTGACACAGTATTAATCAACCAACTAACTGACTCCAACTACAGCATATTCCAATGCCCTAGGGCCGGAAAATGTGGTGGTGGCGGCGGCGTCCTAATCCTATCCAAAAAGGAACTAAATTTCGCACTCCGTCAAAGTGACAATATCGAGACCATGGATGTCGTAATCATAGAAAATAAAAAGATTAAAATCAACTTAATCTACAGACCTCCATCTCCCAGCCCTGACAACCTATCCTCTATATTGGCAACTGCCTGCACCACACCACCTAACAAACTTCACATAATACTTGGAGACTTCAATCTCCCATCTCTTAACCAATCTCATTCCTCCCAATTTATAAATGCTATGCTTAACCTAGGATTTCAGCAAATAGTTCAGTCCCTCACACATAGAAAAGGAAACATCCTAGATCTCATCTTCCTCCCCAATCACATGTTGCAAGACACAATTTCTCCCTTGCAAATGCCCTCCCCCTACCGTGGACAGATCATTTCCTAATAAACTTCTCTATCCCTACCATGCTCACACCTTATGAACCCAACAAAACCGCGCAATTCAAAAACAAGTTTAAATCATTTAACAAAGAATCTTTCCTCAATGATACCATCCCTCACATTGATTCTTCTATCACAAACCTAAATGACATCGTAATTAACTGGAACTCCACCATAACGAAAGCAGCACAAACCACAACAACGCAAAAAAAAAAAAAAGACAAAAGGAATCTAAAAATTGGTACACATCTGACCTACGAAAACTAAAGCAAAAACTTAGAAAATTAGAGCACAGATGGAGAGTTACAAGAACTGACACGGACAATCATCTTTACATGTCCATGCTTAAGTCTTACAAAGAAGCAGTAAACTGAAAAAAAGAATATCATTCTAAACTCCTCACTCGATCCCTTAACAGACCAAGAGAACTTTTCTCCATCGTAAAATCTCTCACTAAAACCTCTAACCCTGACATGAATCTCCCCTAAATTGAATCCTAACTCCTAGCCAACTATTACATGGAAAAACTCATCCCCATACACCCAGATGATTCCCCCATCAAACCAACATTACCCCGAATTCATCATCTCTACTCAGCAAAACTGTCACTTGGTCCACATTCTATCAAATCAACATTAAGCAACTTAAGAATACGCTAACAAAGCTTAACACTACAACCTCCCCAGCTGACCAATGTCCAGTCAGCTAGATTAAATCCACTAAAGATGAGCTCTCACCAATCATACTTGAGATTGTAAACCGATCCCTAGAGACAGGACAAATGCCCTCTGCACTTAAACAGGCAATCATACGCCTCATCCTAAAATCTAATGCGACAGATAAATCTCTCCCTAACTCCTACCGCCCCATATCCAGTCTTCCCTTCCTAGCAAAAATCATTGAAAAAATGGTACAAATACAACTGCAAGATTTAATTGACAAAAATGTCCCACTGGATGATCAGCAGCACGGTTTTAGACCACATCACAGTGTTGAGACCCTTATGTTATCACTCCTGAAAAGACTCCTCTGTGGACTTAAGAATAGCAAACAAGTGTTTATTTATTTATTATATTTATTTAGACAGTTTTGTATACCGCCTTATCCTTCAATCAAAGCGGTCACAACACAATTGGGGGATACATTTAACACACAGTGATATGAGACACATACACTAATACTTACAGGGAACATGGGCAATGGAGGGTTAAGTGGCTTGCCCAAGACCACAAGGAGCATCTGTGGGACTAGAAACCCCAGTCCTTCCGGCCCAAGGTTACTGTCCTCTAGTGGGATTTGAACCCCCGACTTTCCGGCCTGAAGTACCTTGCCCCAACCACTAGGCTACTCCTCCCTCTATGCTTGTATTTCTCTACATTGCTGCTGCCTTTGACAGCATTAGCCACAAATTGCTTATCTCAAGACTCCAATAGATATGCTTACAGGGTACAGTTTTACAGTGGTTCAAATCTTACCTTACAGAACACACACAAGTTCAGATTGGCACGACAACCTCAACATTCAATCAGACTCGGTGAAGAACCTTGTGGTACACCCTATCTGCCCTTCTCTTTAATCTATATATGCAACCCATATGTGAAATCCTTAAAAACACAAAGTTTATTATCATCTTTATGCAGATGATATAATGTTCTACCACCCCATTGATATCTCAAACCCCAATTGCCCCCAGATTCAAGCATGTCTTACGGACATAGCTGACTGGCTTAATACAAGAATTAATTTTAATAAGACTGAAGTTCTTTACATATTGCGCAACCAAAGCTTCAACCCCCCCACACACTAAAATCCACATTAATGACACCAACATCAAAGTTAAGCAAGAAGTCAAATACCTAGGTATTATCCTTGACCAATCCCTAACCATGATTTCGCATATCAAAGCTATCTGTAAGATAATTTACTTCAAACTAAAAACAATACAGCATCTCAGCCCTCCTGGAAAGTCATGACTTCCGCTCCATTCTACAGGCCCTTATAACGCCGCACTTCGATTATTGCAATAGCATTCTTTATGGATTACCCATAAAAACCACCCAGCAACTCCAGATGGCACAAAACCTTGCTGCCCGTATAATCCACAAGGCTCATTACTATGACCACATCACTCCACTGCCTCATAACCTTCACTGGTTATCTGTTGCAGTTAGAATAAAATATAAATATTTAATGATAGTATTCAAACTATACAACAAGATTGCCCCCTCCTTCCTCTCCTCCCTCCTTACCCACCCTGACATTACCAAAACGAGAAGAACCTGCTCTCAAAATACTCACAATACCTGCACACATCCGCAACATGACTAAAGCTACCAGCTCAAGGGCCTTCATTTATGGTGCTCCTATTCTATGGAACGCTCTCCCAGATAACTTAAGGATGATAAAAGACCTTCAGCCTTTTCGAAAAGAACTCAAAACACACCTGTTCATCCAATACTATAGCCCCAGTAGCTTTAACCAGTCCTCACAATCACCCTAACCCCTCCTCTGTCAAATTTGGACATACTACCTATTCCATCATAACAATGAAGTTCATCATGATTTGTATATAGTCATAGAAAAAAAATCACCTGTTCATGGCCTGCTGCTTCTGACCCCCCTCTGACAGGAAATTGTGTCAGAGGGTGTCAGAAGTGGCAGGCCATGTGTGCCAAAGCACATGGCCTGTTGCGGGTCACTGCCACCACAACAAGCTGCTGTCCCCTGACCCTGCCATTACAATCTGTGACTGGGGGGGGGGGGCGGGCGGTGACATGTCTCAGTGGGGGGGGGGGGCAGTGACATGTCTCGGGGGGGGGGAGGGCAGTGCGGCATGGCTGGGGTTTATGCTTCTAATAAAATTAGACACCTCACTCTGGACTTGTTTGGAAGTGGAGGATACCATGGAGCGCAGAATAGTCGATGTGGAGAATACTGGGAGCTCTAATGCTGCAGGAGTATGACAACTGAATAGACATTGCAGCGGTGTGAAGCCAAGCTACATGACCTCTTGTCTAATGGTTGGGATGGCCCTGGTCAGAGATCTTGCTATATCTTTTTATCTCCCTAAATAAGACAGGCAAGGAGGTAAAAAGGTAGCCAACCATAAAAATAATATTGTCAGAGAACCAGCCTGTAGTTCCTAACCTCATCCTTAGTTCCGCTTTTGTGTAAAGGGACCACATGCGCTTTTCTTCAGTCTTCTGGGACCATGCCAGGAGAAAGGCGCATGTGACAACGTAGAACTAGTCTACTCTTCTCCAGTGGGACAGACGTACACACCCCCAAGTAGTACAGTCCTCCATGCCAATTTGGCGGCACAATCATGCACTACCGGAGCACACCTTAGTAAACATGTCCCTTGAAATGGATAAGTAAATTTCCAGTTGCCTAAAACAGGATGTGTGCATTCATAATATGTACAAGCTTGTCTGTATCAAATAGACATTTTAGGTAAAGGGGCATATTTTAGATGTACACATATAGATGGCATTCCATCAATGCATATATCCTGCCCAGCCTCATTTTCTGAGCATGGTGATCATAACTGGCAAGTATACCATGGTGGGCCTATTCATGTGCTGTTGTCACACACACAACTATGAGCAGGTTCACAGTTGTTTGCTCGCCAGTGTGATCATTGTATTTGAAAATTATATTTTGCTAAAAATTCAAGCAGCCAAAGAATGTAGATTGACAATAATCATTTGAGAAGGATGGCACCCAAATTGTGGAACATGTTCCCAAGGTTAAGATTGGCGAGATTAATTTAAGGAAAAATACTTGGTGATTCTTGCAATTAAACTAATTTAGAAGAATGCTTATTGTGGTGGGAATTAGAACTGATCATAGACAGAGTTAAAAGTCATATTTTAATTGGACGTATAGAAGTTATGGTGGTGGATATGTGGTAGAGTATTTTGATAGATTTTAAGGGTTGGAATGCAATTGTTTTGCACAGTGTTGGTTGCTATGATAGTTTTATGTATGTTAGCTAGGCATTTTAAAGTGTTAAAATATAAATTATTTTGTCTTGATGTTATCCGCCTCAAGTTCTCAATAGAATTGGGCTACAAGTGTGATCAAAAAGTATCGAGACTTGTACAATAACACAAGATGTATAACACTGACAGTTATTGCACTGTGTCTCGTTCAAAGTCCCCTTCCGATAAACCACACTTCCTTCAACATTCCTGCCACTGCTAGAAACCATTTTGAAATGCCTTTTTTGTTATGCTGTGAAGCTGCTGTGTCAAATATTTGCTTAATGGTCTCCAAGTCGTCGAACCGCCTTCCCTTCAGTGATAACTTCAGTTTTGGAAACAAGAAAAAGTCACCGGGTGCAAGGTCAGGTGGGTATGGAGGCTGACAGACTTGCTTGATTTTTGGTGTTCAGTCAAGAACTGCTGGACAAGATGTGATGCGTGAGCTGGGGCATTATCGTGATGAAGCAACCATTCACTATTCCTGTGCAATTCTGACCTCTTACGACAAACTACATCTCTCAAATGAGTCAGAACTTGGACGTAGTACTCCTTCTTGACGTTTTGGCCTTTTGGAGCATACTCATGATGAACAATACCCTGGTAATCAAAGTTGAGCATGACCTTGACATTGCTCTCCTCACCTGATGGGCTTTCTTGGGTCTGGAACAGTTTGGAGTCTTCCATTATGAGGATTGAGCCTTAGATTCTGGGTCATAACCATAAACCCATTATTCATCATCAGTAATAATCTTTTTGTTGAAATCTGAGTCATTTTCAATGCATTCCAACAACACTCTGGCTGCAGACAGTCTATATTCTTTTTGGTCCGGGGACAGGAGTTTCATCCCAAATTTTGCAGACACGCATCTCATCCCCAAATCGACAGTAAGAATGGACTGTACCAACCCAAAACTGATGTCCATGTCCTCAGCAAGGTCCCTGATAGTCAATCGATGATTTGAGCATATTTCAGCATGCACTGCTTCAACTTTGTCTTCATTCCTGCTCGTGGATGGCCTTCAAGAACGTTCGTCACTGTCAACACTCTGGCAGCCCTCTTGGAAATGTTTGTACCAGTCATAAACTCGAGCATGACTCATGCATTCATCACCATACACTTGCTGTAACTTGTCATGTCTCTTTGCACGAATCTCCAAGTTTCTGGCAGAATTTAATGCAAATTTGCTGTTCAATTTTTTCACTCATCATAACTCTGATGAACTGCTTTTACATGTTACCAAACATCACATGATTTAAAAAAGTACAGGTGTGCTGCAGCAATGCTACACTCTGCAAATGCAGAGCACGTAACTAGGTCACTGCATGCTTAATAGCATTGTGGTGCGACATATTGTTATATAACTACACAACGTCTCGATACGTTTTGATCACATCTCATATGTGGTAAAAGATGCCAGAGCCATGGAGTTGAGGATGCAATACAGACAGAAAGCTATAACTAACCATGATGTGCAGATGGAAGATACAGGATACATAGCAATGGAATCCCCGTAGAGTCATCTGTGATATTTCACCTATAAAAGGCCCAGTGACTTATTGCCAGAGAACAGACAACAATACAACCCTTGACTATGTCTTCCCACGGCAATGAGATACACATGATCCCAAGCAGTAACCCATTCGCGAGAAGGGAAAAGTAGAGCACAGAATGCACCAGCCTTCCAAGGGGGTGGGGGGTGGAATGTTTCTGAGACCCAATGACAACCAATTGGACTACTGTATGTCTCTCAAAAGGTTGAGTTCCTTGCTGCTGAGAGGGATAGCAATGCTCATGCTCTGTCTAAGCACACATGTAGCTCTCTGTAGTGATGTGGCTCAGTGAAGGTCAGAGTGCCACCATCCCACTGGTTGATATTGGTGATCTCACTCACACACATCATGATCGTGCATCTCCCACATGTATTAGTCACACTGTTTCTCTATTGGCTCTGGCACACATATCTGACACCTGTGTGTTGTCCCCCATGTCTATGCAAGTGACAGAGGATATGTTGTCCCCCATGTCTATGCAAGTGACAGAGGATATGTTGTCCCCCATGTCTATGCAAGTGACAGAGGATATCCCTGAGGGATTGGATGATGACCCCCATTGTCCATCCGAGCTCACCAGCAGAGCAGAGATACAATCGGGCATACAGGAGCACCAGGGACATCATTGAGCAGACCTTCGGCCAACTAAAGAGTCACTTCAGATGTCTGGATCTTTGTTGCCTGCTGTATGGTGCATAATTATGCACTATGGCGCAGGCAGCCCATGCCAACTGGCTCTGACATACTCCTGGGGGGATGGTGATGAGAATGATTAGATCCACCAGTGCCCATTGCCAGGCATTCAGGAGGGGTGTGGTGGCTCAGGAAAATCTTGTCCACACCCATTTTGCCTGAAATGTTGTGTTTTGTGAAGTCACAACCACCTGTACTGGCAGGAAGCAGTACAGTGATCGTATCTTTGTTGATAGCTACTGGTCAACATTGAAATCGTTACTGACTTTAAAAGGCCCTAATCTGTAGTATCTTGGTGAGCTGAACACAAATATAACATTAAAAAATTTTTATTGGTTCTTGTTTTGAAGATATTGCATGTAGTTCATTTTTGACGTTTCACCGTGTAAATTTATCCAGTAGGACATCAACAACATCCCAAATAAGCCTTGAATGATGTAATATTGCATCACATTGCATAATACCAGCATGCACACATCATCCAGAGTTGATTGCATCATTTTCTGATGCAATGCAATACTACTGCCAGACGGCTGCTGAAGCCATCTGACGTCAGCAGTGTACTATATACGCAGTCGAAAAGGTTGAGCATTTAAAATATTTCAGACTGTGTGCGAGACAGTTTAAGCTACTGTTACATGTAACTTTTATTAATCAAATAATTTTAGCCATTTAGGTACAATACAGAACAGTAATGCTGCAAAAGTGCGTTAATACCGTTTACATCACCTGGAGGACAGGATCACTTCCTGCCACACCAGGGTGATGCTCTCCTGTCACGTGACCTCTCTCCTCCATGGCAACAGGGATGCTGCCAGACTGGAGGTGGGACTTCAGGACTATATCCCTGTAGGTCTCGTCTATGTACCTCTCTGTCTGTCTTATGCTTTCCAAGTCCGCTACTCTAGCCTCTAGAGAACGGACTCGTTCCCTGAGAGCAAAGAGAGTAAATAGAATGCTAGGTATCATAAGGAAAGGAATGGAAAATAAAACAAAAGATATAATACCTCTATATCGTTCCATGGTGAGACCGCACCTTGAATATTGTGTGCAATTCTGGTCGCCGTATCTTAAAAAGGATATAGCGTTATTAGAAAAGGTTCAGAGAAGAGCCAACAAAATGGTAAAGGGGATGGAAGGATACTCCTATGAAGAAAGGCTAAAAAGGTTAGGGCTCTTTAACCTGGAAAAGAGACGGCTGAGGGGAGATATGATAGAAGTCTATAAATTAATGAACGGAGTGGAACGGATAAACGTAGATCGATTGTTTACGTTATCAGAATATAGAAAGACTAGGGGACATGCAATGAAGCTACAGGGTAAACTATTTAAGACTAATAAAAGAAAATATTTTTTCACTCAACGTGTAATCAAACTCTGGAATTTGTTACCGGAGGATGTATTAAAGGCTGTTAGTGTAGCTGGTTTTAAAAAAGGTTTGGACAAGTTCCTGGAGGAAAGGTCCATAAACCATTATTAAGAAGGGACCCAGGATATCAATGCTTGAACCAATACAAGCATTGTGGAACCTGTGTCTCTTGGGGAAACTGCTAGGTACATATGACCTAGATTGGCCACTGTTGGAAACAGAATAGTGGGGTTGATGGACCTTGGTCTGACCCAGTATGGCATATCTTATGTTCTTATGTTCTTAAATCAATGACATGTAGAACTTATAACTTATCTTCCTGTGCCATCTTTCCCTCCTCCCTGGTTGAAGGGGGTAACTCTTATATCTCAGGAACAAGCAGGAATGTAGTCTTCACATATGGGTAGCTTTGGTACTGACAGAGCTCTCGAAGAAACGCTCCCCAGCGTCCAATAGGAAAGCTTTTGGGAGCATCCCACTGCGCCTGCGTAACTGCCTTCCTGCTTTCCAGCTCTCCCTCAGTTCGTTTTCCACGGAGCTGAGAAGAAGCAATTCCTGTCACCGCAGAAAATTAGTTTTTTCCTTATTTTTTGTGGTCGTGTCTGCCTTCCCGTCGATGCTGGTACCGACCCCTGTTGGTACTTTTTTCTTTTCTTCTATCTTTCTAAAAAAAAAAAAAAAAATCTGTTGGGGGAAGGAATTATTTTCTTCCTTCAGGGGCATCGATGCCATCTTAGGCCTAGGCCTCCCATTTTGTCATAGACAAAATGGAACAAACATCCAGTGGTTTTAAAAAGTGTTCAAAATGTGGCAGTACCGTTTTGGCCACAGACACCCATGACTGGTGCCTAAAATGTTTAGGTCCGGATCATCTACCGTCAGTGACTTCTTTGCAGGAAGATGACAGAGGCCTTCAAAACTGAATGGCAAAACTAGACACCCTCTTTGCCTTCGATGCAGCATCTTTAGCATTGATGTCATTGAGAGCTTCATCTTCCTCCCAAGGATCTCAAATATCGAAACCTAGGTCGTCTTCGAAGACTGGTCAGCCCTCCAAGGGTAGATCTCCTTCTAAGCATCGAGATGCCTCTGGCGTTGCCCTGGAGGGGGATACTCCGGCCAAACAACCCCGGTGGGAGGACCTTGCCTCCAAAGCCTTACTGGGGTCCCAGGATGCTCCCGAGGCCTCCACCTCTGTAGAGCTCCTGGTGCATGCTCAGGTATCATGGCCTGCAATTCCGGTATCGATATCCAAGCATCGGCAAGTTCCATGAATCAACTGCACAAGCAGTTCCTTGGATAGGTGATTAGCTGGCATGTATATAGTTTCTTGTACCATATTTGTGATATGTTCTCTGTAACCACATCCTGGTAATTATTGTTCATTGTAAACCGCCCCTGATCAAGGGAAAGGGCGATATATAAGAAATATTTAAATAAATAAATGTATCCTGGCTATTGAGCGTAGCTTAGCGGCCTTACTGGCGACCTCTGTACTGGTAAAGCCTTTACAGTTGATCCCTCAGGCACCGGTTCTGGTACCGACACAACCTGCATCGACTTTTTTTGCACTTACTACGCTTCAGCCCCTGCCAGCCCTCGAATCCGTTTCCAGTACCAAGGTCCATCACCACCACCCTCAACTACCGATTTTGATCAGTATCGGGTACTGGTACAGCGCAAACATCCTGCCCGTCAGTACTTTGAATCTTCGGACTACGATTCCTTGGACGATGAATTGGCCGATACCCAGGACATGAGAACTCTCCCAGAAGACCCATCTCCATCCCCACAATGTCACTTCTCCCCTCCGGAGGACATTTCTTTCCAAGACTTTATCCACGATGTTGCTTGGGGTCTCTCCATAACAGTGACATCGGAAAAAGAACCTAGAGCTGAAGAACTTGAAATTCTTCAGTACCCTGTAGCCCCGAAGGAAGCTGCAACTCTCCCGATTCATCGCATTTTTTATGACCTTATGCTTTGTATATGGGAAACGCCCCTTACCGTTTCCCCACATACTCAATGACTCGATACCATGTATCAGGTACTGGAGTGTCCCAGTTTCCAAAAGACGCAATTACCACACCATTCCATGGTAGTGGAATTGGCGATGTGTCGAAAAAAGAGTGCTAAGACACATTCCTCGAACTCTCCAGGTAGGGAATCGAGAACCCTCAACGCCTTTGGTTGGCGTTGCTTTCAGCCCTCCATGTTATTGGCTAGAATTAGTTCCTACATACTCTATATGGGTATGTTCCTCAGAGAGGTGGCTAGGGATTTGGCATTAATGGCTCCTCTCCTCCCCGATGACAAGAGAGCAGATTATCTCGTCCTTGTAAAACATACTCAAAATGTTTCAAAGTTTATTAACAGGGCAACTTTTGACTGTTTTGAGTGCATCATCAGAACTTCATCTATCTGCATCGGGGCATGCAGAATTGCTTGGCTTCAAGCATCAGATCTTGAACAATGGGTTCAGGACAAACTGGGTAACATCCCTTGCACTGGTGAAAATCTTTTTTGGCAAGGATTGGCAAGACAAGGCCCCTCAGTTAGAATCTGAGAACACTACACTTAATAGACTATCAAGGTCTACGGCCAACCCAGCTAAGAAGAAATCAGCAAAGAAGGCTTTTTTTCAATAAGAAGTAGTAGTACTATTCTTATACCCCTGCTGTACGGTGTCAACACCATGCTCCTCAGAAGGTGCAGCAGCCACCAAAATAGCAAAGGAAAGATCAGACTCCTAGGTCACAGTCACCTCAACAGACCAAGTATCCTCAGGGTCTTTGACTCCTTTCTAGAGAACATAGCTGCTCTGCCTCTGGAGATTCCAAATCCTATCCTCATTCCTGTCAGACTTTGTCACTTTGCCCACAGGTGGCATCTTATCACAGCAGTGGACACTGTCCATAGTACGGGAGGGGTACAAACTTCATCTACAAAGTCTGCTCCCCAGACTCCTCCAAGAGAGTTCTCCTCTTAAGACCCTCTTTCTGCTCTGTTACAAGAGATCACCTCCCTCCTCCTTCAAGGAGCAATAGAGGAGGTTCCACTATCCCAGCAGGGAATGGGCTTTTATTCTCCCTACTTCCTCATTCTAAAGAAAACAGAGGGATACAGGCCCATTCTGGACCTTCGAGAACTGAACAAGCACCTCATACGGGAGAAATTCAAAATGACCACCTTAGGTACCCTTGTTCCCTATCTCCAGAGTCAGGACTGGCTTTGTTCTCTGGACCTCAAAGAGGCATATACTCCTATTCTGATTCACTCACAGTACAAAGTCCTGCGCTTCATGTTTCAGGGGAGACATAATCAATACAGAGTCCTGCTTTTCGGCCTCGCCTCTGCCCCAAGGGTTTTCACAAAGTGCATGGCGGTAGTAGCTGCATTTTTGAGAATTCTCGGAATATTTGTCTTCCCTTAGACGACTGGCTCATTCGAGCAAACCCTCTCTAGAGGCCAGTCTTTCTCTCTTGCGCACCATGCAGGTGCTGCAACACTTAGGTTTTGCAATAAATCTTCCAAAGTCCTAACTCGTTCCCTCTCAAACTCTAGCTCATAGGGGCTCTTTTAGACACTCAGCAATCTAAGGCATTTTTCCTCAACTCCGCTGGGCACGACTCAATCAACATCTCAAGGAAGCCTCAAGAGGTGTTTCTCACTGCTCAAGATCTACTACAACTGCTGGGTCATATTGCATCAACGGTTCATGTTGTCCCATATACTCGTCTACATATGCACGCAGCTCAATGGACACTGGCTTCCCAGTGGTCTCAAGCATCGGGTCACCTGGGAGACAAGATAATGGTCTCTACCCACCTAATCTCGTCTCTCCAGTGGTGGCAGTCCCCAGAAAACCTCCTGATAGGGTCACCTTTTCAGATGCCAGCACATCAATGTACCCTGACAACGGATGCTTCCAAATTGGGCTGGGGAGCTCATCTGGACAATCTCTCCACTCAGGGGCTTTGGCTTCATCAGGAGTCACAACTCCACATAAATCTTAGAAACATAGAAACATTATGACAGAAAAAGACCACATGGCCTATCTAGTCTGTCCTTCCATAACAACAACTACAACAGTCCACTTTTTACCTTTAGAGATCCTCTGTGTTGGTCCCATGCTTTTTTGAATTCAGTTACTGTCCTCATCTCTACCACCTCCACTGGGAGACTATTCCATGGATCCACTACTCTTTCTGTAAAGAAATATTTCCGCATATCACTCCTGAATCTATCTCTCCCTTCACCCTCATCCCATGTCCCCTCGTAGCAGAACTTGCTTTCAATTGAAAGAGGCTCTCTCCCTGAACATTTATGCCACGGAGGTATTTAAACATCTCAATCATATCACCTCTATCCCGCCTTTCCTCTAAGGTGTACATATTAAGATCCTTAAGTCTGTCCTCATATGCTTTATAATGAAGCCCACTAATCATTTTAGTAGCCACTCTCTGCACCGACTCCATCCTGTTCACATCCTTTTGAAGGTGCGGTCTCCAGAATTGCACACCATACTCCAAATGAGGTCGCACCAAAGACTTATACAGAGGCATTATCACCTCCTTTTTTCTGCTAGCCATTCCTCTCCGTATGCACCCAAGCATCCTTCTAGCTTTTGCCGTCGCCTTTTCTACCTGTTTAGCTACTTTAAGATCATCAGACATAACCACGCCTAGGTCCCGCTCTTCTTTAGTGGCAAAAGTACTTCACCTCCTATACTGTATTGCTCCCTTGGATTGCTGCAGCCCAAATGCATGACCTTACATTTTTTAACATTAAATCCCAGCTGCCAAATTCTAGACCATTCTTCTGGAGCTCAGAGACATTCACAATGCTCTCAAGGTCTTTCAGGACCATCTTCGATTCCGCTCAGTTCCAGTCCAGACAGACAATCAAGTAGCCATGTTCTACTTGAACAAACAGGGTGGAACAGGCTCTTGGACCATCTGCAGTGAGGCTCTGCATCTGTGGTCTTTTGCCATACAGCATCACCTTCACCTACTTGCGGTGTATCTTCCAGGCAAACACAATGTTCTGCCAGACAAACTCGGTAGAGGAGTCCTCCCCCATGAGTGGTCTCTCCATGCAGACAGGGTAACTCACATCTTTCAGATCTAGGGAACCCCAGAGATAGACTTGTTCAAGTCCTCAGAATGCCAAGCTTCCTCACTTATTTATTTATTTAGCTGTTTTTATATCCCTCTCTTCACCGGGTCAAAGCGGTCAATTTGGGGATACATTTAACACGAGGGGATATGACACACATACGCTAATACTTAAAGGGAACATGGGCAATGGAGGGTTAAGTGGCTTGCCCAAGACCACAAGGGGTGCCTATAGGACTAGAAATCCCAGTCCCTCCGGCCTGAGATTGCTGTCCCCAGGTGGGACTGGAACCCCCGGCCCTCCGGCCTGAAGTACCTTGTCCTAACCACTAGACCACTCCTCCCTCCCGCTTCTGCTCCAGGACCCCTGCTCTGGGCAGCCAGCAGATGGATGCTTTTCACCTCCACAGGGGTCAAGGCATCTTGTATGCCTTCCCTCCCATTTTCCTCATTCCCAAGACACTTTTCAAACTCCAGAGAGACAGGGGCTTTATGATAACTCATAGCCCCATGCTGGCCACGACAACCGTGGTATCCTCTACTTCTACATCTGTCTCTGGATCAACCCATAGATCTGGGATCTGCTCCATATCTTCTCTCTCAGGAGGGAGGGGACACTTCTCCATACCAATCCACGGTCCCTCCATCTTATGGCGTGGCTGCTGAAGGCATAGCCTTCCAGGACATTAACCCGTCTTAGCAGGTTAAAGATTTCCTTTTAGCATCCAGAAAGCCTTTCACCAGGCATTCCTATGCCTTCAAATGGTGTACATTCTCTATGGTGTTCACAGAGGGTGCTTAACCCCTTCTCAGCTCCAGTGGATGCATTACTTGAGTATCTTCTCCACCTGTCTTCCTCTGGTCTTAGAACCAACTTGGTAAGAGTACACCTCAGTGCAATTGCAGCCTCTCACATGCCCTTCGATGGTCAACCCCTCTCTTTTCAGCCATTTGTAGCACACTTCATGAGGGATCTTCTATTGACCAAATCTCCCATTAAGCCCCCTCCAGTGGCATGGGATCTCAATGTTGTTCAAGGTCAGCTTCTCAAGCCGCCCTTTGAACCTCTAGCCACCACCTCTCTGAAGTTTCTCACCTGGAAGGTTACCTTCCTTATTGCTCTTACTTCAGCGAGACGCATTAGTGAGCTCCAAGCCTTGGTGGCTGATCCTCCTTATACACGATTCCACCATGATAAAGGAGTCCTTAGGACCCATCCTCACTTCATGCCAAAGGTGGTCTCACCCTTCCATTTAAACCAGTCTACCTTTCTGTCTTTTTCCCTAGACCTCATTCCTTTAGCTTTGGCTTTCTATCTCCAGAGAACTTGAGAGCACAGAAAAGCTTCCCAACTTTTCATCGCCTTTGACTCTAGTCACCTGGGGTTGCCAGTATCTAAGCAAACTCTCTCCAGGTGGATTATGGATTGCATCTCCTTTGCTTATGAAAGTGTAGGTCTCTCTCTTGAGGGTCACATCACTGCACATAATGTTTGAGCCATGGCTGCCTCCATGGCAAATCTATGCTCTGTAGTGATTGATGAGATATGCAAAGCAGCAACTTGGTCGTCTGTCCACACTTTTGCTGCCCACTATTGCCTGGACAAGGATTCCTGCCGGGATGCCTCGTTTGGCCAAGCTGTTCTCCAGCATCTCTTTCAGACTTACAGCAACTCCTACCCTCCGTCCCCGGTTTCGATGCCAGACAGCCTTGGAGGATACATGACCTACTTAGTTCTGCCTGTAATCTACAGTGCACCCAGAGGTCATCTGTTTAGCATCTTAGAGCTAGGGAGTCCCATATGTGAAGACTATATTCCTGCTTGTTCCTGGAGATAGCGTAGTTACTCACCTTTAACAGGTGATCTCCGGGAACAGCAGGAATTCAATCTTCACAACCCGCCCTCCTCGCCTAGGAGTTGTAGGTGTTCTTCTTTTTCTCTTCTCTTTTTATCTCAGCTACAAACTCAATTGAGGAGAGAGAGCTCGAAAAGCGGGAAGACAGCTATGCAGGCACAGTAGGATGCTCCCAAAAGCTTTCCTATTGGACGCTGGGGAGCGTTCCTGCACGGACTCCGTCGGTACAGACGTTACTCATATGTGAAGACTAAATTCTTGCTGTTCCTGGAGATCACCTGTTATAGGTGAGTAACTATGCTTTCTCGTTTAAATCCCGCCAACTTGTAAGGGAGTCTTCCCATTCTCTCCCCCCCCCCCCCTGCTTGTTCCACTTTTCCCACGGGGTCCATATTGATTCATTTGTATCTTGCTTACCTTCTAATTCATTAGTGATTTTGTCAAACCTGGAGGCTTCCCACACTTTGATCCCCCACTCTGTAACTGAGGGTCCTTTTTCTGCTTTCCTTTTCCAGGTCAATGTTACTCTAGCTGATAATAATAACTTTGCTTTCAACCTTTGACGGTTCTGGAATATGGGTCCTCCTACCCCTTACAAAGTCCTCTGGGTCGCAGTTCATGGTTTCCCCTATGATTTCTTCAAGTGTGGCTGCCACTACCTCCCAGTATCTACGAATCTTGGGACAGTCCCACCACATGTGATAAAAGGAGCCCTGTTCTCCACAGTCCTGTCACCATCTATCTGTCTCTCTCTTACCTGCTTTATATAACTGGAGTGGGGTAATATATGTGTGGTGAATCAACTGGAGCTGAACTTGTCTCCTATTTGTCACTCATGTCCACTTAATGATCTCTACGGGCCCAATTCTGTGCCACAAATAGTGGGGATGGACATCCCAATGGCTGTCCATCCCCGCTATTCGTGTCTTCCCCTCCTGCGTCTAACTTCCTCACTGGTTGTGCAGGGAAGTTAGATGGGTGCGGGGAAAGGGAGGCTCGGGCGGAGTCTGGGCAGTCGCCAGCCCTGGACGTACAGGGCCGATTCTAATGTCAGCCCTCTACGTCCAGGGCTGGCGACATGTGTGGGGAAGTTATTCCATCTCCAAGGTGTAATAACTTCCCTAGACATGTTTGTTTTGCAATGCTGGGGTGCAGATGGGGCAGAGCGTGCCAGAGGACATTCCCTGCAGCCCGACCTGGCCTTAAGAGGCCAGATTGGGGGTCAGGCTGCGGGGAATAAGATTTTTCCCGGCAGCCGGCATCATGGCTCTTCAATGGAGAGGGGATCTACTTCCAGAACGGAATAAGCCTGAATATGTATAACTTCCCAATCTTGAACTGTTCTTTCCCCAACCACTCATGCCAACCGGCAACATGTTCTGGGAATAATGGGTTACCAGCCTGCATGAAACATCGATATAATTTGGATAATATAGCCTTTTTTTTTTTACTGTCTCTCCCCCCCCCAATAAGATATGCTCTAACCATGTGGTCAGACGAGTTATCTGCTCTTTCATCCTGGACGCATCAGGAAGTGTCTGATTTGGAAATATTGATAGAATGGGATTTTTTTGTTCTATAATTTCTTCCAGGTTTGCTAAGGAACAACACATTCCTGCCATGGTCAGGCTTGTGAGGGAACTTAATCCCTTCTCTTCCAGCTTGCGCATTAACCCCCTAAATTCTATGCCCGAGAATGGATAAAATTCTCGTAACTTAGACCAATGTGAGAACACTGAGGGAAAATATTTCATCTTCATACACTATCTCATTTGGGTTATCAACAGGGTGATAAAGGGATGCATGACATTCTTTTTGCCCCCTATGTTCTGTATTCTGTCCCATAATCCCTCGTCTCAGTGTTGTCCTCTCCAAAAGGGTTCACACTGTCCCTTCAGGACCATCATGGTAGTTCTGTGGCGCTCGTATGACCGCTGCCCTATAATAAAACTTAAAGTCCGGTAATTTTACTCCCCCTATCTCTTTATCCCGACTTAAGCATGTTGAGCTTATGCGGGCCTCTGCCCACCCCCCATACAAATTTCAGAAGTTTCTTCTGCCATTTCTGCAAGAAGGCCATGGAAATGCTAATCGGGAGTTGAGAAAACAGAAAATTAAACTTGAATTAACTTTAAAACCTGGAATTTGGGAGAAGACTCGGATTTCCTCCAGCAGTGCTGGTATTGACTGCCTGGGGTTGGCCATAAAGACCAAAGTGTCATCTGTGTACAGCATCATTTTGTGAGCCGATCTTCCACTTGTATTGGATGGATATTGCCATTAAGCCGAATTCTAGCAGCAAAAGCTTTTATTACTATGGCAAATAAGATTGGCGAGAGTGAACAGCCATGTTGCGTACCTCTTTGTAAAAGAATGGTTTCTGAGCTGCCATTATTCACTAATATTCATGCTGTCAGGTTCTGGTACTAAGCTTTAACGCTCCTTATAAAGCCCTCCCCAACATTAAATTTTTCTAACATTTTAAGCAAAAATCCCCATTCGACACGATCAAATGCTTTTTCGGCGTCCAGTGTTAGACAAAGGGCTGGGATTTTATGGCTTTGTATATGATGTATCAAGTTTATGGCTCTGCAGACATTGCTTTTAATGAAGCCTGATTGATCAAGGTTAATCAAACTGGGGAGAACCTTATCTAATCTGTTTGCTAAGATTTTAGTGAAAAGTTTTGCATTGCTGTTTATCAGAGCTATAGGTCTATAGCTTCCACATTCCTTAGGCGGGGACTGAGAGAAGGAGCACCAGAAGAACTCTTGCCATCAGCGGCACCTATCCTCAGTCGGGAATTGAGCCTCCGGCAATAAGGTAACAGCACCAGCTTCACTCACCCAATTCGGAGCTATTTGTATGGACTTTTAAGGGATACCATTGCAAATAGTGATCATTGTGAGATACTGCTACCTATGATAACTACCCCTATTACACTGTTACTATGGGATACTGTTGCCAATAGTAATTATTGTGAGATAATGTTGCCAGTATTGATCATTGTCAGATACTGTTGCCAGTATTGATTATTGTGAGCAGCTATTTCAGCAGTAATTATTGTAAGATAATCTTGCCAGTAGTAATTTATTGTGAGACACTGTTGTGAGTATTGATCATGGTGAGATACATTTGCCAGCAGCAATCATTGTAAGATACTCTTGCCAGTAGAAATCATTGTGAGATAATGTTACCAGTGATGATCATTGTGAGTCACTATTGCTAGTAATATTTACCCACGGCAATCAGTAGTAATTACCGCTTCCTGCATTGCTATTACAAGACACTGTTGCCAGTAGTAAATACCCTTCACTGTTGTCAGTAGTAAATACTCTTCTTGCAGCTTGTGATACTATTAACAATAATAATTTCCCTCCCTCCAACTACATACCTCCAACTACTTCCCTCCCACTCTACCCATTACCTCATAAAATGAACAAAATGTCTTCTACTAAGATTACAAATCTCCTTTTCACTCTCTTTTTAATAACCCTCCTAACTCAACACATATACACTTACAAAACCAACCAAAGTCCACACAATAACATCCCAATCATCTACAATCATATCCGGAACCCTTATAATAATTTCCCAATCACGTACAATCAATACCAGAACCCAATATATAGCTCTACATACACAAACTCTCATAATCACCACTCGCGCCACACTTCACACAAACGCCATCACCGCCTCATCCAAATAAAGCAACAACCCATAAGTGATAAAATTGACCAAAATGACAATACAAACATCAAATTACAACTCATCCTAATAAACATACGATCCATAAGAAACAAAATACCTATAATTAATGACATAATTAACGATACATCCCCTGACATTATCTGCATTACTGAAACATGGCTCTCACCTACAGACACTATACTACTAAACCAGCTAACCACATATCAATATGACATTTTCAATTGCCAAAGGAATATAAAAAGAGGAGGGGGTGTAATGATTCTCACCAAAAATTACCTAAAATTCACCCTAACAAACCTAATAATATAGATGGAATAGACATCGTTAACATAGAAAATAAAACCATGGCTCTCACCCTCATCTACAGACCCCCATCATCCGATCAGAAAAACCTCACCCCTATCCTAGAACTTGCATGTACAGCATCACAAAGCAAACCACTTTTACTCCTTGGGGACTTGAACCTTCCATCACTGAACCATTCACAATCAGATAACTTCATAGACACTATGTCACAAATGGGGTTCACACAGTTAATACATGCCCCTACACACAAAAAAGGTAACATACTTGATGTAATTTTCCTCCCAGCCACACTCTACAATCACTTACTACATACCACTCTGAGTATAACTGAAGTACCCTGGTCAGACCATCATCTAATCACAATCCAGCTACCAGCACAAATCCCAAAAAACAATGGGAGCACAACTCCACATACATCACGCTTCGCACGCTTTGACAAAGACACATTCCTCGATAAAGTACTACCCGAACTAGACACAAGCTCACCAGACATCAACTCAACCATAACACATTGGAATCTAACCATTCAAAAAGCAGCTGCCCACACACAAGTCTTACACAAACAGACAAAGACAGAAAAATGGTTCACAAAAGAGCTGACAAAACTAAAAAAAACTACTGAGGAAACAAGAAAAGAGATGGAGAAAACTAAAATCTGATGAAAACAAATCCCAATACATGCTCTTACTTATGGAATACAAAAACGCAATTAACAAATCAAAAAGAGACTACCACTCCAAAGTAATAATTCTTCCATCAACCGCCCAAGGGAGCTATTCGCGATAGTAAAAACTTTAACCAAAAACTAACAACACCGAACCTAAACAACAAGCATAAATATACAAACACTAGCAAAACATTTTGCGGAAAACTAAAAAACAAAACCACTACCTCAACTCCTGTATTATCAAACACAAAAATCTCACATGAATGGACAAGTTTCCAATTGGTAGAACAAAAACAACTCCTCAAAATCATAACTATGATAAACACCACCACTTCCCCACTCGATCCATGCCCTGTGTCATGGATTAAGTGTGCAAAAGCTGAATTGGTGGTAAATATACAATACATCGTTAACCAATCCCTTTCACAGGGCATCATGCCTGATGCCCTAAAACTCACAACACTCCGACCAATAATAAAGAATAATAAGCTCGACTCAAATGACCCGAATTCATACAGACCCATAGCCAGCATTCCATTCATAGCCAAATAATAGAGAAAACAATTCAAATTCAGTTACAAGAACACATTGATGAACACAAACCTCTTGACTCACACCAATTTGGTTTCCGCCATTCCATGGAGTAGAAACCCTCCTAATCACCCTTATGGACTTCCTCATCAAGGGCACTGATGACAAACATCAAGGCTTCTTACTCCTTTTATAGATATCTCTGCCGCCTTTGATAACATTAATCACATGACACTGATCAACAGATTAGAAAACCTAGGTATAGGCGGGACTGTCCTTAACTGGTTCAAATCCTATATTTCACATAGATTAATACGAGTCCAAATTGACCAACAAGTATCAGAAACATTCCCTCAAGGACAGGGAATACCCCAAGGATCAGCCCTTTCGGCCCTCTTATTTAACTTGTACCTGCAACCGATAACAGACATATTTAAAAAAACACAGGATTAACCATTTTATATATGCCGATGACATCATGTTAGCTATCCCCATAAATGCTAAAAACCCTACATATGACTCGCTATCCAAATGCATGGCTGAGACCTCCTCCTGGATGGAAACTAACCACCTTAGCATAAACCTCAAAAAACTGAGGCAATGTTTGTGACAAGACCACCCACGACTGAGAACTCATACCCAGAAACAATCACAATCAACAAAACCTCCATACCCGTCAGAAAACAGGTAAAATACTTAGGAGTAATAATAGACCACACCCTCACCATGCTACCTCACATAAAACAAATAGTAAAAACCATCTTCTATAAACTCAAAACTATTCAGCACCTAAGGCCACTTCTTGAAACACAAGACTTTAGATCCGTAGTAAGTACACTGATCACCCCGCACTTCGACTATTGCAATAGTCTCCTAATAGGCCTCCCCCAAAAGAGCATATACCTTCTCCAAAGAGCACAAAACATCTGTGCAAAGGTAATCTCTAAAGCTCGCCTAACTGACCACGTGACCCCAATACTACTGGAACTCCACTGGCTCCCTATAAACAGCCGAATCAAATATAAGATTATCCTAACAACCTATAAACTTATAAATGACATAACCCCTTCACACCTATCCACATTACTCCAATCTCCAACATCGACAAGGACCCTCAGACAGAACGCGGCCCACTCCCTCATCACACCAAAAGCCATCCGTAAAACTAAGAATTCCACTAGCTCCAGAGCATACTCATTCACTGCCCCTACACTCTGGAACGACCTCCCTATTGAACTTCGCACCTCACCCAATTCAGAAAAGAATTAAAGACCTACCTATTCACTGAACACTTCGAAATCCGACTCCCTTAATCCCCTAACCCAACAAAATATGGGGCTTTCCCTCTTTAGGGGTGACAATAATATTTGCCTGTGCCATAGATTTAGGGAGTGAATTCCCCTGGAATGCCTACGAGAAGACCCTCTCCAGAAGTGGTGACCACTCCTCATTTAGGACCTGATATACCTCCGCTGGGAAGCCATCTCCTCCAGCTGCTTTGCCTTTTGATAGCATTTTAAAGGCCTCCTGTACTTCCTGCTCAGTAATCGGCTTACCCATAGTTAATGCCTCTTCCTTAGTTGGGGTAACCTTATTGGTTGGAGGAAGTCCTTCATCTCATCAAGACTTGCTTTATATTCTGAAGTATATAGCAGTTGATAGAAATCATGAATTTCTGAACATATTTTTTTTGTGGAGCATATTCATATACCAATTCACAAGTTCAGCCACCAACCTTTCTGCTTGCGCAGTTGCCATGCCAATAATTTTCCTGCTCTATTGCCCTGTTCCATATAATTTCTCATAGTGCCTCTAAGTTTGTGGGCAATTTGTTCTTTTTCTAGATTATGTAATTTGGCCCTTATTAAGTTTAATTGCTGCAAAGTCTCTTTTTTCCTACTTCTGGTATGCTCTTTTTGCAATTTGGCTATCTTAGAGATTAGTTTTTTCTTTTCCTGTTCTTTTTTTTCTTTTGTTGTGTTGCTATTTGAATTAAAGTGCCCCGGATAACCGCTTTCCCACAGTCCCATACAGTATCTTCTTCAACCTCTCCATTATCATTAATCTCTATAAATTGTCTCCAAGCCTCCTTGATCTTATCTAAAGTGTCTTTTTGTTGTAGGAGAGATACATTTGCTTACCATCTGGTCCAGTCTGTGCTACCTCTTAGGGTAGAGGGTCTCCACCAACCCGTTGTTAACCCATGGTCCGAGATGATTTATGGATGAATTTCCAACCCATCAAACCAGGGGCGGCCCAAGGGGGTGCGGGGCCATGTGTGGAGACTCGGTGCGGGGCCTGTTTTGCATAAGGGGCCTCATTTGCATAAATATTTGCATAATGTTACCATACACTAACTTTTAGTAAACATGCCTCTTAATGAGTGTATGGATAAAGAAAGACTAAAAGATTTCTACATTACTATAATCCAGTGCCAACTGCCAGGTACATTAGAAACTACTACAAACACTGCCCATTTAAACCTATAGCAAACCCGCCGTATCATAACAGCACTACCAGGACTCACAAAGCACCATACTCTACCTATCAAAAGGCAACACTGCAAATATTAAACCAATACATTTCAGAGAATAACAATACATGACCTACTGGGGAAAGAGAACAAGTGGCAATGTCAAATGGGAATTACATAAACAGAATACCTCAGCTCAGTTACATATGCAGAACATAGACTATCACCAAACAAGGATTCACAATTTAGAAACAGGAAGACAATAATTAAATTGGGAACCCCAAACGCCAAACCTGGAATGTACAACAACACTGTAGAAATAAAACTATAAATTAATTTCCTCTTGTACTAAACAAAGCGCAGATGTTAATGATGCACATTTCCCAGAGCTGACATATTCCAGTTAATAAATTCAAAATAAAGAGATATTTTTCTATCTTTTGTGCATTTCTTTTTCAGTTGCAATTGCTCCAGCCACTTTCTTCTGGTTTCTTTGTGTCTTCTGCTAACTCTCCATCATCTGCTGTCCATTTGTCCTTTCTTCTCTCTTCTAGTTTTTTTCCATTCTCTCTACATCTGCTTTAACATACTAATCTTTCTCCTTTTGCTCTTTCCTCATTCCTATTTCATCCACTCAAATTTTACTCCTTCATCCTCAATCCCCACTTACTCTTCCAATACCCGGCCAATTGTAGATTTGTCTTCCCTCCCACACAAAATATTTTTCCCTCTCCATTTCACTCTCCCAGCTCCATACCATTCTAATCCTCCCCCAACATCAGCTCCCTTCTAGTTGCAGCCCCACCTAGCATCCGCTCCCTTCTAGTCCCCGCATCAGCCCATTTCCAGTCCTAGTCCCACATAAGCCCATTTCCAGTCCTAGCCCCCCCCCCATAAGCCAATTTCCAATCCTATCCTAGCCCCGCCATCAGTCAATTTCCAGTCCTATCAGAGTCCCTCCATCAGCTCATTTCCAATCCCAGCCCCCACTAGCCCATTTCTAGTCCTTTCCTAGCCCCACCATCAGCCCATGTTAAATCTTAGCTCCCCTCCACTCAGCCCATTTCCAATCCAAGCCCCCCATGAGCCTACTTCCAGTTCTAGCCCCTCCATGAGTCCATTTCAATCCAAGCCCCCACCACAGCCCATTTCCAATCTTAGCACCCCCCAACAGCCCATTTCCAGTCCTATCCTAGCCCCTGCATCAGCCCATTTCCTGTCCTAGCTTCATCCCCTCACAGCCCATTTCCATTCCATGCCCCATCCCCATCAGCTATTTGCAGTTCAAGTCCTCCTTCCACTCAGCCCATTACCAGTCCTAGCCCCCCCATAGCCCATTACCAGTCCTAAGCCCCCATCAGCCCACTTCCAGTCCTAACCCCCCATCAGCCCATTTCCAGTCCTAGCCCCGCCATAGCCCATTACTAGTTCTAACCCCCCCATCAGCCCATTTCCAGTCCTAGCCCCCCCATCGGCCCATTACCAGTCCTAACCCCCCATCAGCCCATTTCCACTCCTAGCCCCCCATAACCCATTACTAGTCCTAACCCCCCCATCAGACCACTTCCAGTCTTAGCCCATTACCATTCCTAACTCCCCTCCCCCCATCAGCCCAGGTAGATTTAAAAAAAAACAAAACGTCTGTGGCTACTGCTGCCGCTGAGGCAGCGGCAGAATCAAGCGTCCCGCGGGGCCCCCCCTGCCTGGCAGCGCCTCCCTGCAGCATCAGCTCCCGAGTCCCAAAGCACGGGCTTTCAGAGCCACAAGAGTTTCCCTTTCTCGCGGCTCTGTTAATCCCGCCAGGGCTGATGGGATTTCCCTGGGTGGGATTAACAGAGCTGCGAGAAGTCAGAGCAGCTCTCGCGGCTCTGAAAGCCTGCGCTAATTGGGACTCAGGAGCTGATGCTACAGGGAGGCTGTGCCGGGCAGGGGAGCCCCCGCGAATGCTTGATTTTGCTGCTGCCATGGAGGCAGCAGCAGCAGCATCAGCCGTTTTTTAAAAAAATTTACTTGGGCAAATGCAGAATGTTTTTTGCGCGGGGCCCCCTGAAATGTGGGGCCCTGTGCAAAAAACATTCTTGTTCAATGGACGGGCCAGCCCTGCATCAAACTTCCCCATTTGGTCTTTCTGTACTAAAATATAATCCAGACGGGCATAGGTGTCATATCATGCTGTACAGCAGGTATATTCTCTGCTTGTTTTGTTACATTCCCGCCAAACATCTATGTTTTTTTCCTTTGCGCTTATGCTGCTGTCCCCCAAAGTTGAACCTATCACAGGCCGTCAAGGCACAATTTATGTTTCCTGCTATAATCCAGTCTCCAACCGCATCTTGGGCAAACTTCCCTATCCATTCCTTATAGAATGAGCCTTTTGGTCCATTGGGCGCATAAATATTAAGTATTGACACTTCCTGTTGCTCTACCCGCCTGGTAATCCAGACCACCCTCCCTTGTGCATCGCTGTTGTTGTTGTTAAGTGCCGTCGAGTTGGAGTCGACTCATGGCGACCCTCTGGATAGCTATCCTAAATTGTGTTCGGTCTTCAGTCAGGTGGCTGATTGTTGACAGACTGGTACCCGTAGCTGCTGTTATTGTATCGATCCATCTCATTGCTGGCCTTCCTCTTTTGCGTTGACCTTCTATCTTGCCAAGCATAATGTCTTTCTCTAATGATCTCTCTCTTCGCATGATGTGTCCAAAGTATGAAAGTCGAAGTCTTGTCATCTGAGCTTCTAAAGAAAGCTTAGGTTTGATCTCCTTTAGTACCGACTGGTTTGTTCTTCGGGCAGTCCATGGTATACACAGTATTCACCGCCAGCACCATAATTCAAAGGCATCAATTTTCTTCCGTCTATCTTTTTCACTGTCCAGCTTTCACATCCATATGATGTTATTGAAAATACCATGGCTTGAACAAGTCAAATCTTTGTATGGAGAGAGACATCTCTGCTCTTCTGAATCTTATCTAGGTCTTTCATAGCCATTCTGCCAAGAGCAATGCGTCGTCTGATTTCTTGACTGCTTGTTGCTTCTTTATTGATAGTTGATCCAAGTAGGGTTAAAGTTGTTCACAATTTCAATTTCTTCTCCTTCAACGATGAACCTGTTGATTATGCCAGTTGTCATGATCTTTGTCTTCTTTACATTAAGGTGCAGGCCCATTTTGAGACTATGTTCTTTGATTGTGAGAAGCAAATGTTTCAGATCATCTTCACTTTCCGCCAGTAATGTGGTATCATCAGCATAGCGAAGGTTGTTGATGAGTCTTCCACCAATCTTCACACCTCTGTTGTCTTCATACAATCCTGCTTCTCTGATGATTTGTTCTGCATATAAATTATACAGGTAGGGGGAAAGTATGCAGCCTTGTCTTACACCTTTGCTTATTTTAAACCATTCTGTTTCTCTTTGTTCCGTTTGAACTGTTGCTTCTTGATCAATGTACAGATTGCGCAAGAGAACGATCAGGTGTTCTGGTATACCCATGCTTCTTAATGTGGCCCAGAGTTTCTCATGGTTTACACAGTCAAAAGCCTTGCTATAGTCGATAAAGCACAAATAGATATCCTTTTGGTATTCTTTAGTCTTTTCAAGGATCCATCTCACATCCGCAATGATGTCTCTCGTTCCTCGCCCTTTCCTGAACCCTGCTTGCACTTCAGGTAGTTCTTGTTCCAGGTATGGTTGTAGTCTCTTTTGAATAATCTTCAGTAGAATCTTGCTGGCATGTGGGATCAGAGCGATTGTGCGATAATTTCCACAGTCAGTTGGATCACCTTTCTTTAGTATTGGTATAAACATAGATCTTTTCCAGTCAGTTGGCCATGATGTTATCTTACATATTTCTTGGCAGAGCCTTGTGAGTACGGTAACAGCTGCATCAGATTGCTGCAATACTTCTATGGGAATGCTATCAATGCCTGGTGCTTTGTTCTTTGATAAGGCTTTCAATGCTGCTTCAACTTCTTCTTTCATCACCAATGGTTCCCGATCATAAGGTACAGGTTGAAACGGCTGTTGGTCCACTTGATCTTTATCATATAAAAACTCTGTATATTCCTTCCACCTTTTCTTGATCTTCTCAGCATCATTCAACATAGAACCTTGAGCATCTTGTAACATTCCATTTCGAGGCTGGAACTTTTTCTTTAACTCTCGTAGCTTTAGGAAAGCCGATCTTGTTCTTCCTCTAATAGTTTCTGCTTCTGTTTCCTTGCAAGTGTCATTGTAGTACTTTTCCTTGTCCTGTCTTGCTACACGTTGGAAATCTCTGAGTTCTGCGATTGTCTTTCTTTCTCCTCTGGCTTTAGCTTCTCTGAGTTTATGGGCAATTTTCAGAGTTTCTTCCATCATCCATTTTGGCCATTTTTGCTTTTTCACCTTTTGTATAGACTTCTCGCTTTCTTCCAACACAACCTTCTTGATGTCATTCCATAACTCTTCCGGAGCTCTGTCATTTGTATCTAAAGCAGCAATTCAATTTTGCAGGCAGTCTTTAAATTCCAGTGGTATATTCTCAAGGTCATATTTTGCTGCATTCATGAGTGGTTTGCTCTTTTTCAACTTTAGCTTGAGTTTGCATACTAGTAGTTGATGATCTGTACCACAGTCAGCTCCAGGTTTTGTCTTTGTTGATGTTACAGAGCTTTTCCATCGTTGATTTCCACATATGTAGTCAATTAGATTTTTATATAATCCATTCGGTGAAGTCCATATGTACAGTCGCCGCTTGTGTTGCTGGAAAGAAGGTGTCTGAGATGAATAGATCATTGGTCTTGCAGAATTCTATCAGTCTTTCCCCAGCTTCATTTCTGTTGCCAAGTCCATATTTTCCAACTACTTTGCCGTCTTCTTTGTTGCCAACATTTGTGTTCCAGTCACCCATGACTATCAGGATATCCTGTTTGCATGTTCTGTCAATTTCAGCTTGTACTTGTGCATAGAACTCTTCAATTTCATTCTCTTCTGCAGCTGTTGTTGGGGCATATACTTGAATTATAGTTGTGTTGATAGGCAATCCTCGTAGACGAATAGAGATTAAGCGTTCGCTGACTGCATTGTATTTCATTACAGTTCTTGCAAGTTTCTTCTTTATTATAAATGCAACACCATTTCTTCTTTGTCTTTCATTTCCAGCATAGTAGACCATCTGATGCAAAGTGCCCCATGCCAGTCCATTTCAGTTTGCTGACACCCATGAAATGAGTGTCAGAAGCTGTAAAGATGTCTTACACATTGGAACATGGAACGTATGAAGCACGTGCATCGCTACCCTGCTTATAAAGAACAAAGGGGGCTTTTTTGTTAACAAAAATAGCTGCTACTCTCTTTTTTTTTTAAGTTAAATGAGGAGCAGAACATCAACTTATATCCAAACGCTTTCAACTTCTCGTGTTCTGGTCTGGTCAGGTGGGTTTCCTACAACAGCGCAAACTCCATTTGTGGGCGTTTCAACAATCCCAACATCCTCTTTCTTTTAATGGGGTGGTTGATGCCTCTAAGATTAAGTGATCTTATTTTATATTCCACCATTTCCTTCCATCAAAACCCTTCACCGCAGGTTCCACCTGCACCTGGAAACTGGCACGCTTATTTTTATCCCTCTCACTGATTTTCGCAGCTTGTGATCTTTTCTTCTCAACCACGCATTGAACTTTAGTGTAAATATTTATTTATTTTATTTATTTATTTATTTACATTCTCTTATATACCGCGCTATTCTGCATCAGTGCGGTTTACATTGAACAAACTGAAATTACATTGAACAGGGCATTATAACTTGGAGATAACTATTTTACAGGGAACATGGGCTATGGAGGGTTAAGTGGCTTGCCCAAGACCACAAGGAGCACCTGTGGGACTAGAAACCCCAGTCCCTCCGGCCCAAGGTTGCTGTCCTCTAGTGGGATTTGAACCCCCGACCTTCTGGCCTGAAGTACCTTGCCCCAACCACTAGGCTACTCCTCCATTCCATATTCTTTATTGACTCACTAACAAATATAAACTTTAGTCCACCCATATTACACTCTATTATAAAACACACATACACCAACCAAAAATTCTTAACATGTTTCATTAGTCTGTACACATCATAAGGAACATAAGATATACCAATACTGGGTCAGACCAAGGTCCATCAAACCTGGTATCCTGTTTCCAACAGTGCCAATCTAGGTCATATGTACCTAGCAATTTCCCCAAAAGACACAGGTTCCACAATGCTTGCATTGGGTCAAGCATTGATATCCTGGGTCCCTTTTTAATAATGGTTTATGGACCTTTCCTCCAGGAACTTGTCCAAACCTTTTTTAAACCCAGCTACACTAACAGCCTTTACTACATCCTCCGGTAATAAATTCCAGAGTTTGATTATACGTTGAGTGAAAAAAAATATTTTCTCTTATTTGTCATAAATAATTTACCCTGTAGCTTCATTGCATGTCCCCTAGTCTTTTTATATTCTGATAATGTAAACAATCGATCTACGTTTACCCGTTCCACTCCATTAATTTATAGACCTCTATCATATCTCCCCCCTCAGCCGTCTCTTTTCCAGTTTGGAAAGCCCTAACCTTTTTAGCCTCTCTTCATAGGTGTATCCTTCCATCCCCTTTACCATTTTGGTGGCTCTTTGCTGTACCTTTTCTAATAACGCTATATCCTTTTTAAGATACGTTGACCAGAATTGCACACAATATTCAAGGTGCAGTCGCACCATGGAACGATACAGAGACATTATAATATCCTTTGTTTTATTTTCCATTGCTTTCCTTATGATACCTAGCATTCTATTTGCTTTCTTGGCCGCTGCTGCACACTGGGCGGAGGGTTTTAACATGTTATCCACAATGACGCTTAAATCTTTTTCCTGGGTGGTGGTTCCCAATGTGGAACCTTGCATTGTGTAACCATAGTTTGGGTTGTTCTTTCCTAGGTGCATAACTTTGCACTTGTCCACATTAAATTTCATCTGCCATTTGGATGCCAAGTCTTCCAATTTATCAAGATCCTCTTGCAATTTTCCACAATCCTCTTGGGTTTTAACAACTTTAAATAGTTTTGTGTCATCTGAAAATTTGATAAACTCATTTGTTGTTCCCTTTTCCAGGTCATTTATGAATATGTCAAAAAGCAGCAGACCCAGCACAGATCCCTGAGGTACTCCACTATTCACCTTTCTCCATTGGGAAAATTAGCCATTTAGCCCTACCCTCTGCTTTCTATCTTTTAACCAGTTCCTGATCCACAACAGTACACTGCCTCCTATCCCATGACTTTTTAGTTTTGCCAATAGTCTCTGATGAAAGACCTTGTCAAAGGCTTTCTGAAAGTCCAGATACGCTATATCAACCGACTCACCTTTGTCTACCTGTTTATTCACACCTTCAAAATAACATAACAGATTAGTAAGACAAGATCGTCCTTGTCTAAAGCCATGTTGGCTGTCTCCCTTTAAGCCATACTTCATAAATAACAAAACAGCTCTACTCATTCACCTCAATGTAGCATTAAACTCTCAGCAAAAAGGCAAAGTGGAG
Organism: Ichthyophis bannanicus; assembly: GCA_033557465.1. NCBI lineage: Eukaryota > Metazoa > Chordata > Amphibia > Gymnophiona > Ichthyophiidae > Ichthyophis > Ichthyophis bannanicus. The sequence goes on from CM066033.1 coordinate 1,047,193,438, forward strand.
AAGGGCAGACCTCAGAATACTTCAGAAAACACCTTTTGCCATAAAACGGCTTCAGGTACTTTAACCGAAGTTAAATACATCAACGGTCCACCTAAACCTACTCCACCCACCTCATTTCTTCACGTCTAGAAGCCAGACATTCCGAAAACCTTTATTTCTTTCAAATAAACATTATGTCAACAACATACAAAAAATGAAATTAAAACTTTCAGAAAATCCTTTCTTCTGTCAAGCTTCCAAACTGCTGATTCAGATATCAACCCCAACAGCAATCTTCAGATATGAATAAACAGGTTGATCAATTACGTAATGAAATTATGAAGATTAAATTGAAAAGAGACTGACGATTATACTACGGGGTATGTTTATCCTTGGCGAAATCCTAATCGTCAAAGAGACCACAAAGCCCATAAGAAGATCTCCTTTGAATGGTCCTCGGATGAACCAGTGGGTTCAAAATCTTCGAAAGAAGGTTTTTTAGAAGATGGACTCCAGAAAAAAGAAAAAAAGAAGAACCGGCATTGGCGCGAGCGGGAATAACACAGGTTTCATCATCATTAGTAGTTAATTTATCTGATGTATGCTTAACAGGAGCTGAGTTGTGTTTACTATCTAAAGGGTTTTCGTTTGTTCCAAAATTAGTTTTGATTTATTTCAGTTTAGGATAGATTTTGAGAAGTTTGAGAAAGTTGAACCTTAAGATTTTTTTTGCTGCATCATCTAATGATGAGTTGGGTATAATACATGAAGCTGATTCTGTTATGTCGCTGAAGAGGGTTCCTCTACCATTTAAATCTACCTGGAGTCCCCCTGGGCCATTACATCCTAATTTAACAGTGTTTCAGGAATTGGTATTAAAGGATATTGAGAATTTAGAAAAGACTGCTTTAAAGAGATCTAGAAATGTTTTATTGACACATGAAAAATCTGCCATGAAAGATTTGTCTGCACGACCTGATATAATCATTAAACGTGCGGACAAGGGAGGGGCGATAGTGGTCCTCAATAGAAAAGATTATTTGGCTAAAGCTTATCAGCTATCTGATTCAACGGTATATGTAAAGTTGGAAAAGGATCCCACTACAGCATTGCAATGTGAAATAAAAGATTTGACAGCTCAGGCTTTTTTGACACATTGTATAACTAAAAAAGAAATGGCGTTTTTGAATGTGAAGTCTCCCTCTATGCCATAGTTTTATCTGCTTCCAAAAATACATAGATATGAAACAACCACCAGGTAGGCCGATTGTGTCAACACGAGGATCTGTTTTAGAGCCATTGTAGATGTTAATTGACAATTTTTTGCGACCGATATTGAAAACTATTCCCTCTTACATATGGGACACACTGCATTTTTTGCAAATATTAAGAACAGCCACGGAATGGGCGAGGAATGATTCAATACTGTTAGTCACTCTAGATGTTAAAGCCCCATACACTAGTATTCCGCAGGCATTGGAAGCGATAAAATTAGGGTTGCAGCAGAGAGGAGATGTTGGAGTATTACAATTTGAATTCCTAATGCAATGTGCACGACTGGCCCTCTGCAGAAATTATTTTAGTTTTAATGAGGATATTTTTCAACAGAATATGGGCGTAGCAATGGAGGCATCCTTCGCCCCGTCAGTGGCAAACCTGTTTATGGGCTTTTATGAGAAGCGATGGCTGCAAAGATCATCATATTCTCCCCAAATTATATTATGGCGTCGATATATTGAAGACATTTTTTTATTATGGGAAGGTTCGGTCGAGTCTTTGATATCGTTTTATGGACGGCTAAATAATGTTGATCCTAGTATACAATTTACAATAAATTATAATACTCGAACAATAGTATTTTTGGATGTTCAGATTCTGAGACAGGATGATGGTTGTGGTACTACTGTCCATAGGAAAAACACTGATAAGAATACTTTTTTGCATTTCTCTAGCGCCCACCCCTCTAATTTATTAAAAGGATTACCTTTTTCACAGTTTATCCGATATAGACGGAACTGTTCCTCAACAGCTGATTTCAAGTTTCAAGCACAATCCTTTAAAAGGGATTTTCTAATTAGAGGTTATCCAGTTGGGGTAGTGGAACGTGCGTATAAACGAGCACTTTTTAATGATCGTAATTGGTGGTTGTTCCTGAAAATAAAGTTAGGTAAAGATGAAGAACATGTTAATTTTATTTCAAGATACTCACCCTTTAGTATGAGGATTCAGCGTATTTTGCGTAGGCATGTTAATGTGTTAAAAATGGTGCCTGGACTTGAAGATAAGAATCCCAGATGTGTTTGGCAGAGAGATTGTAATTTGAAAGAGATCTTGAGTCCCTCTCGACTAAGGCAAATTGGGGAGACAAGTGCAATGGTTAGGGCATGCCCGATGTGGGCACTGTGCCGTTTGTAATGTCAGCTGGGAAACGGACCGGTTTATATATAAAGGGAGAGCGTATATGTTAAGATCAAATACCTCCTGTGGATTGGATTTTGTGGTGTATGGGATTTTTTGTCCCTGTCAATTGTTATATGTGGGGAAGACAGTTCGATCCCTACGGGTTCGTATAGGGGAACATAAAAGCAGGTTGCAGTGTAAAAGGCGTGAAGCCCCGATGGTAGATCACTGTTTGCGGAATGGTCATAGCTTTGATGATTTGCGGTGTTTTGGTATTGAACAGATTAGCTCTGGCTCCAAAGGTATGACGCGGGAACAGTATTTAATATATAGGGAGCAACGTTGGATATTCATGTTGGGTACTATCATTCCAGGTGGTTTGAATTTTGGTATCTATTGGAAGGCCTGTATATTATGTGGGTTACATCGCATCAGGTACATGCCTTCTAATTGGAAGATTGGAAGGATTGGAGGATGTATATACAACGTTTTTTGGTTACGTAGGTATGGTGACGTCATTATTTTGACATATTTAAATGGCGGGGTTGATAATGTTCTTCCGATTACGGGTGTCGGTTAATGAAGACGCTAAGCAAGTAATAGAAACTGTGTACATTTTGACGGTATACGTAAGCTCTTTGAGAACGTTTGTTGGGTAAGATCCATTGTTCTGTTTTTTATTGGATGAGTGCTTTTAAGGAATGTAGCATGTAAGTATAGCAAAGATTTGTTCTTTATTGTTTTTAGCTTTATCCCCTGAAGCAGCGTAGGCAAAATGCTAAAGGGACGTCCAGGAGGGCTTTTTAAGGGGTTGATATCTGAATCAGTGGTTTGGAAGCTTGACCGAAGAAAGGATTTTTTGAAAGTTTTCATTTCATTTTTTGTATGTTGTTGACATAATGTTTATTTGAAAGAAATATAGGTTTTCGGAATGTCTGGCTTCTAGACGTGAAGAAATACGAGGTGGGTGGAGTAGGTTTAGGCGGACCGTTGATGTATTTAACTTCGGTTAAAGTACCTGAAGCCGTTTTATGGCAAAAGGTGTTTTCTGAAGTATTCTGAGGTCTGCCCTTCTCCACTTTGCCTTTTTGCTGAGAGTTTAATGCTACGTTGAGGTGAATGAGTAGAGCTGTTTTTGTATTTATGAAGTATCATTTATAAGTTCTGACACCGACCACGGTTTGTTTGTCCCTTTAAGCCATGACTATCTACATGTTGAGTAATTTTGTTCTTTATGATGGTTTCTACCATTTTTCCTGGTACCGATGTCAGGCTCACCAACCTGTAGTTTCCTGTATCACCCCTGGAACGCTTATAAAGATTGGCGTGCTTGTTAGGGAACTTGCAGGACTGGCTGGGTACAACAGAAGACTACACGCCTTTAGTACATGAACAAGAGGTAGCCCATTTATTTATTTAACATTTCTTATATACCACCTTTCATGATATCAAAGCGGTTTACATTGAACAAACTGAAGTTACATTGAACAGGGCGTTATAACTTGGAGATAACTATTTTACAGAGAACATTGGCATTGAGATATGTGCTGCACGCGCAGACTTCAGAGCTACCGCGTATTATTAGTAGACATCCAGTGTTCAAGGTGATGAGGAAAGTATGGTGGATAGCATGTAGTAAATGTTCTGGGAACCCGTGGGTAACACTACTTTTACCGCTATATGGCAGTGGGGCTTTTACTCCAGGGATGCGGGGGAGGGGGGCACGTTCCGTAGATGGGAAGCTAAGGGCATAGTGGCAATTGAACATGTAATACATGAATCCGGGAAGCTTTTGTCTTTTAATGAATTGCGGACCAGATATGGACTGGAACGTAAAGATAGTTTTTCTTACATGCAAATGTGCAGTTATATACGTAGTTTGGGGGAAAGGGATCTACAAGATGGTATATATACTAGATTAGAAGAACTTTTATACTCTGGTATGGAATCTCATGCCCGGATTGTGACATTACAGAAAGAATATTTTAATTTAGAGGGGGAACCGCAAGAGCAGGGGCTGGCCTCTGTTTGGTCTCATGACTTGGGGGTGGAGATTGTAGGGGGAGCTATGATTGGAGCATTTGCTGTCATCCCTAGGGCAAGTACTAATGTGGGTCTACGGGAAATGCAGCATCGTATACTGCGAAGGAGCCATTGTGCCCCATGTAGAGCGTTTAGGGCAGGGTGTAGTGCAACAGCGAGTTGCCCGAGGTGTGGGGCAGTGAGAGCGGACCTGGAACATATGTAGTGGACCTCCCTGGTGATGGTGCAGTTTTGGGGGGCTCTACAGAGACACCTCACATCCATTCTGGGGGTTCATTTGGGGCGGGATCCTATGGTCTATTGGGTCTGTTGTCATCTGTGCAGGGGCTTGGGAGTTCCCAGCAGAATTGGCTTGGACGGGTGCTGTTGATTGCACGTAGAGTTTTAGTGCAAAATTGGCTACTTCCGAGGGGCCCCACATTAGGGCAATGGAAGAAGGAGGTTTATACGCTACTTCTTACTGAACAGGTGGGGGCATGGGTTTTTTGTTGCGATGGGGCCCATACCTGCAAACATTGACCCCACGAAACAGGAGCAGAATTCTCAATGTCCTCCACTGATGGTTTATAGAGCTGTGAGAAGTACTGGTACAATGCAAGCTCCAGAATTACTCTGATGTGTATAAGACTAATGGGGTGGGAGGGGCGAATGAGGAGAACAACAGGAGGGGGGAGGGGAGGGGGGTTAGTGGACTATGGTAATTAGTGGCATAGGGAGGTTTTGGATAGATTTATTATACTATACTTAAGTAAATTGCAATTAGTATATGGTTTGAGGATCAAATGGGGGTAGTAGCTTAGCAAGGAAGATATAGGACTCTTTGGGGGATGGGGATTTATGAATGTTTAAGGCATATTCTGGTAGAAGGGTTTTAGGGGTAATGTGGGGTGAAGGAGTATTACGCATACATAAGCTAGGAAGGGGTTGGGCATGTTGGATGGTATGGGGGGAGGGGGATAAAACACAAAAGTGGAGACAATAAGGTGTTTTGAAGAGAGACGATGGTCCAATACATAGTTTGGGTGATTGGTGTCTTGAAGCACTACAAAAGGGGACTGCTACTTCTGGAGAGAGATCTGCAATAGTGAGTATATACTTCTGGGAATTCTTCTGAAGGGAATTCTTTGGATTAAAGCTGATTATTTATTTATTTATTTTAAGCTTTTTTTTTATACTGCACTCTTTAAAATCAGCTTGGTTTACAGTGAAACAAATTTGTACAGTGCAGGTGGCGTCCACACTGTATTTACAAGGAACAGGGATTACAACTTTGCTAGCTGGGGAAACTATGTACAGGCTACTCAGTAACACATTACTCAGGTAACTATATACGTTTGCGACCGTTGGGCCAGCTGGCACGGGCAGCGACATGCCTGCGTGATGGCTATTTACAACAAATTGTGTGCTATATACAAGATTGTGGGTTATTGTTGTAAACGTAGATCGATTGTTTACGTTATCAGAATATAGAAAGACTAGGGGACATGCAATGAAGCTACAGGGTAAACTATTTAAGGCTAATAAAAGAAAATATTTTTTCACTCAACGTGTAATCAAACTCTGGAATTTGTTACCGGAGGATGTAGTAAAGGCTGTTAGTGTAGCTGGGTTTAAAAAAGGTTTGGACAAGTTCCTGGAGGAAAGGTCCATAAACCATTATTAAGAAGTGACCGAAGATATCAATGCTTGACCCAGTACAAGCATTGTGGAACTTGTGTCTCTTGGGGAAACTGCTAGGTACATATGACCTAGATTGGCCACTGTTGGAAACAGAATACTGGGCTTGATGGACCTTGGTCTGACCCAGTATGGCATATCTTATGTTCTTATGTTCTTATCTACAAGTTTGTGTGCTATATACAGTTGCACTTCTCGGATGTGGACTATCTTCAAGATTGTGTCTATATACGGTTGCATAACAGGTGTCTGGGGTCGTCAATGGGCAGGGCTGGGACTGCTTGTAGCTGTTAGGTCAAGGGTGCTGTAATTGCAGGTGCTTGAGGATGTATGTTGTATATCTCCGTTGTAGGAGTAGTACTGTAGAAAGAGGTGGTGTTTCAGAGCCTTTCTGAATTGGGCGAGGTCGGTTATGGCTCGGAGGTTGGGCGGGAGGGCATTCCAGCTTGTGGGTGCATAGAATGCGAAGGCCCTGTTTCGTGTTGCTTGCGAGCACTTTGTGATCTTGCTCGGGATGTTCAGAGTGTTGGCGGCGTTTGACCTCCTGGCTCTGTTTGGGGGGGTGGTGAGGATGAGGTCTATGATAGCGGTGGAGGTGAGCCCGTTGATGGCCTTGAACGTCATTAATAGGGATTTGAATGTAAGCCTGCAGTGGACCGGCAGCCAATGTAAGTGTTTTAGGATGGGAGTTATATGGTCACTTCTGGCGGCTCCGTGTAATATTCTGGCAGCTGCATTCATTGCGAGTCCATGTAGAATCAAGTTGGCGTAATCGAAATGGGGGATTACTAAGGCTTGGTAGACTGTTCGGAAATCCCTTGGCTCCAGAAGGCGTCTAAGATGCCAGACCATTCTTATTTTATGGTATATTGCTTTGACAGTGTTGTTTACGTGGGCTTTCATGTCCAACTTCTGGTCTAAGATGACTCCTAGGTAGCGGATTGTGGGTTTTCTTTGGAGCTCTGCGGCTCCCACCTTTAGTGATGCGGGGGGGGGGGGGGTAAATGCTGGGCTCCTGGATATGAATAGCGCCTCAGTTTTCTTAAAGTTTATTCTGAGGTTTTGCGTGTGGAGCCACTCGTTCACAGCATCAAAGCAGTTGGTTAGGGGCGAGAAATCCGTATGGTCGGTTGAAAATGGCATGTAGAGTAGCACGTCATCGGCATATACGAGGCATGAGACGTTAAATGCACAGGTGAGTGCACAGATGGGCTGCATATATATATATTGAAGAACAGTGCCGAGAGCGAAGATCCCTGCGGTACACCTTGTTCTTGCCGGAACGGATTGGAGATCTTGGAGCCAGCGCGTACATGTTGCCATCTGTCAGTGAGGTATGGTCTGCACCAACTTAATGCCGTATCTTGAATCTCCTTCTCTGTGAGCTGCCTTAATAGCAGTTCGTGGTCCACGGAGTCGAAAGCTGCGGCAATGTCCAGGAAATTCAAGGCGTATCCCAGTCTTACGTTGTTCAGTCCTGATATTTAGTGTGCTGAAGAGACTAGTTAGGAGCGTGCTGCTCCCTGAATCCATGCTGGCTTGTGTCGAGGGGGGCGGTAGTTTCAATATGGTGTTGGATTTGACATTGGACAAGTTTTTCGATTATTTTGGCCATTAGAGGAATGCTTGAAATTGGTCTATAAGAATCAACCTTCTGAGGGTTGAATTTGCTGTTTTTTAGAAGCAGTCTAATGGAGGTTTGTTTCAAACTTCCCGGGAAACAGCCCATCGAGAAGGATAGGTCTATGAGTCTGGTCAGAAAGGGGCTGAACTCCTTGCGTAGTGTTTTTATCCAGAACGCTGGACAAGGATCGTTTGGGGCTGTGGTGGTGGTGATAGTAGCAATGGTGTCCTCGATGTCCCTCAGTGATGGTGTTGAGAAGGTGGCTAGGGGTGTTGGGTGGTGTAGTCTGCACCAGGGTGTAGGTGGTGCAGTCTTGTCGGTCTGTATTGTTTTCGACTGAAGGTAGTCTGCAAATTCTTGTGGTTGCGGCATGCTCGGTTGGTTGGGGGATGGTTCTTTTGTGAGGGATCTCACTAGGTTGAATAGTTCCTGGGGTTTGTTCAAAGAGCGCTGCAGGCGTTCAGCGTGATACTGCTTCATTCTCTCCGAGATTGCCAGACGGTGTTTTTCCAGGTGAAGGGTGTAGGTTTCCAGGGTGGTAGTGGAGCGTGAGCATCGCCATCGTCTCTCGAGCGACCGGACGTGGCGGAGCGATGTTCGTAATTCAGGGGTGTACCATGGTGAAGCTTTCCTTTTCCTTGGCGGGCTGTCTGTTACTGGTTGGTGGGCGATGGAGCTAAGGCTTTCATTCCAGGCGGAGCGCATATCCTCAAGGTTGGGGTCTGTGAGGTCGAACAGTGTCCGGGTTTTGCTAAGTATCTCTTCTTTGTCGAAGGGCCGGAAGAGTGCTCGTGGCGCACTTGTGTCGACTGTAGCGTGGCTGCTGGTGTGATCTGGCTGTATGGGCAGATGGAAACTCAGCTGACTGTGGTCAGACCATGGCACTGGCATGATGGATAGGTCAATCGTGGAGTTTAGGCCAGTGGCCGTCCGTGGTGCAAAAATGAGGTCCAGTTTTTGTTGCCCTTTGAGTGGGTGGGTGCATTGACTACTTGATCGTAACCCAGCTCATCAAGTGCATTGAGGAACACACTGGAGTGGATCTCAGCGAGGGCAGGAAGATTGAAATCTCCCATGATCCAGTTTGGGGTATGCTAGTTCGAGGTTTTGCAGGCTAGGTCTATTATTGAGAGGTCGTCTGGGGACGTGGATGGGGATCTGTAGACTAGGTTTATGGAGTTGTGCCTATTGGCTATGGAGATAGTGTCAAGGTGTGTGGTGCTGCTGGAGGAGGTTTGCTGAAATTTAAGCTCTGATCTAGTGAACCCGGTGTATTTGTTAAATCAGTCAGGGCCTTGTAGCAGCAGTTTAAGTTTAAATTTAAAACACAGAAGAGAGCTTTCTGGTTATATTTAGAACCCAGCAGAGAGCTTGTAGTTTAATTTTAATACTCACTCAGGGCCTAATAGCAACAAAGTGCTTTTAGTTTAAATTTAAAACACAAAAGAGAGCTTTCTGGTTAAATTTAGAAACCAGCAGAGAGCTTCTAGTTTAAATTTCATACTAGGTCAGAGCCTAGCAGCAGCAAAGAGCTTTAATTTAAATCAAATTGGACTATAACTTAGAATAAAAGGCAAAACAGGGTCAGTATTCTTTGAGCAATAAATAAAGTCTTCTAGGGACCTTTACAAAGAGGCCTTCTACCTAGGGGGCAAGAGACCCGTGAAAACGTTTTAAATAGGTGTTAAAGCCAGGGGGCAGGTCAAAAGGCCATTTTGAAAGACTCCTATCCAAACAAGGACTGTTAATCACCCAGGAAGTTGGTCACAGCTTACCTCAGAAGCACAGGACAGGGTACTGTGTAGCAGCCCTCTTTTATTAAGTCTTATTTCCCTCCCTCCCCAACACCCACCCACCCCTGGGATAATCGTAGCTTTATTGGTACTTACACATCTTATAGGAAAGGAGCCACTCTCAGGTGCAGCTCTTTATCCAAATAAGTCATACATTAAGGACCTGAGATTAATTAAGCTTCAGGTGAACAAGGTATATTAAACATATTAGATACACTTTTATTAGTATAAGCATCCATACCAACCCTTAGTAAGTAAAGAACTTAAAGATCTAAACACAAGCTTAAAACTAAGATGCAGACAGCAGTCCAGCAGCGAGATGGGAACTTTCCAGTCTTTTACATTGAGTGTCACATGTATGATTTTCTCTCAGTTGGTGAGAGGTCTTACGTGTGCAAGGAGCTCTTTGCTCTCAGGGAACGAGTCCGTTCTGTAGAGGCTAGAGTAGCAGACTTGGAAGACATAAGAAGGACAGAGAGGTACATAGACAAGACCTACAGGGATATAGTCCTGAAGTCCCACCTCCAGTCTGGCAGCATCCCTGTTGCCATGGAGGAGAGGGGTCACGTGACAGGAGAGCATCACCCTGGTGTGGCAGGAAGTGATTCTGTAACTAGGACCTGTCCTCCAGGTGATGTAAAACCCTCTCGCACCGAGGAAGTTTCTCCGGGGCCATGTGCCCATGAGGGAAGGGTTAGGACAGCCATTATAGTTGGTGATTCGATCATTAGGCATGTAGATGGCTGGTGGATGTGAGGATTGCCTTGTAACATGCCTGCCTGGTGCGAAGGTAGCGGACCTCACACGTAACCTAGATAAGGTCTTAGAAAGTGCTGGGGAGGAGTCTGCTGTCTTGGTACATGTCGGTACCAATGACATAGGAAAATGTGGTAGGGAGGTTCTGGAGGCTAAATTTAGGCTTTTACGTAGGAAGTTGAAATCCAGAACTTCCGGGGATTGGCTGGCTGTTGCTGGCTGCTGCTCATCCCCTTCCTCCGCCTCCTCATCCTCTGCCTCCTTCCCCTCATCGTCTTCCTCGTCCTCCTCCGCCACAGGGGTAGGGGTGAGTCCTCGACCGAAATGGCTGTGTAAGGGATGTATAATAGATTGGAGGATTTGCCAATGTAACACCAATTTTTAAAAAGGGTTCCAGGGGTGGTGATCCACTGGGCGGAGGGTTTTAACATGTTATCCACGATGACGCCTAAATCTTTATCTCCAGGAACAAGCAGGAATAAGTCCTCACATATGGGTACGTCGGTACCGACGGAGCCCGAGCAGGAAAGCTCCCCAGCTTCCCAGAAGGAAAGCTTTTGGGACCTCCCACTGCGCATGCGCGCTGCCTTCCCGCCTTCCTGACCAACTCTCCTCAGTTCTTCTTTTTCCGCGGAGCCAGCAGGTCGTGTTCCTGTCACCGCTGAAGAAGTTGTTATTTTAGTTTATTTCTTTGGCCGTGTGTCTGCCTTCCCCGATTCCAGACCGGTACCGCCGGTCTTTTTTCCTTTATTTAAAAAAAAAAAAAATAAAATAAAATCTCTCTTCTTTTCCTCACTTGGTGTGTTACTTCTGTGAAGCCTTTAGGCCTTCACTAAATTCTCCCTCATGGAGAAACAAGCCTCTGGGTTTAAAAAATGCACCAAGTGCAGCGGTACTATTTCAGTCACAGACACCCATGAATGGTGTCTTAAATGTTTGGGGCCTGACCATTCCATTCCGGATTGCCCATCCTGTTCTTTGATGTCTAAACGTGGCTTACAGAACCGGGCAGCCAAGTTTCACATGCTGTTTTCTACAGATACTCCAGCATCGACATCTTCCATGTCTTCCTCTCCTGATGGATCTCAGGTAACCAAACATTCCTCTGGCAGGTCCTCAAAGGGCAAATCTCCCTCTAAGTATCGAGATACCCCTGGGCTTGACTCTGAGGACCCTGCCCCAGCCAAACAACCCTGGCTGAGGACCCTGCCCCAGCCAAACAACCCCGGCTTCCAAAGCTCCTCCTATGGGGTTACAGGTTGACATCGATGGCACGGCCTCGACCGATCACCTGTTAGACTGTTCTGGGGTACCGGCTCAATCATCCGGTACCGACATCCAGACAGTCGTGGCGTCCATGGATCATACAGTTCAATCCATGCAGCAGGCCATTCTGGCTTTTATTAAGGCTGCGACGCCCTCGGTACCGCACCCTGCGGTACCGACTCCGGTTCCGGTACCACAACCGATACCGGTACCCATGCCTTCCACATCGACCAGAATACCGATTCCGGTTCCTGGTTCTGGGGTTTTTCCCGATACCGATCCGGTTCCGGGTACCCCCGATGTCGATACCGGTCGATATGCTTATCGATCCCTGGAAGCAAACAGACGATACTTTGAGTCTTCTGATGATCCTGATTCATCAGATGACTCTGCTGAAGTATCCCTTACTCTACCTGAGGAGCCCTCTTCTCCAAAGAGGAGAATGTCTCCTCCAAAGGATTTATCCTTTCAAGACTTCATCATTGAAGTAGCTAAAGGTCTTTCTATTTCTGTATCCTCTGAAAAAGAACCTAGAGCAAAAAAAGTTAGACATTTTAGGATACTCTAAGGTTCCCAAAGAGGCAGTCACCTTGACTATCCATGAAATTCTTCAAGATCACATGATGGACTTATGGGAGACTCCTCTCACCCTATCTCCACATTCTCGTCGTCTGGACACCATGTATCGTGTCCCCCCTTCTCCTGGGTTTCAAAAAACTCAGCTCCCGCATCACTCCATTGTGGTGCAGTCAGCTATGAAAAGGATCAAGAGTACTAAAAGACACTCTTCTACTCCCCCAGGAAGAGAATGTAGGACTCTGGATGCTTTTGGAAGAAAAATCTTCCAAGCAAGTATGCTTATTGCCAGAATCAACTCATAAAGCCTCTATATGGGCATGTTTCTGAAGGGAAATTGCATTAAAAATACGCCTTTTTCTCCCCTTTATCCCAGAGGATAGAAAGGAGGAGTTCCTTCTTCTGCTTAAGCATACTCAAGATATTTCAAAGTTCTCCAACAGAGCAGCCTTTGACTCCTTTGAAGGTGCTAGCAGAGCCTCAGGTATTGCCATAGCGGCTCGCAGAATTGCTTGGCTCCAGGCCTCTAACATTGAACCCTGGGTCCAGGATGGGTTGGGAAATTTGCCCTGTACAGGTGAGAATCTGTTTGGTAAGGAGTGGCAAATCAAAGCCACTCAAATGGATGCAGAAAATGCCGCTTTAGATAGACTTTCTAAGTCTACCTCTACCCCTGTCAAGAAGAAATCTTTCAAAAAGCCTTTCTACAAGAAGGCCAGATTTGCCACAAATACTGGCCAACAATCTTCTGCAGCTCGCTTTGCTCCTAAGCGTCAGCAGCCTAAACAGGCCAGGGCAAAACCTGCAGGAGCTGCTACAGCCCAACAGTCCCAACCCCCACAGGGTTTTTGACTTAAAACTAGAGAACTTAACCTTTCTGGCTCTAAAACAACCAGAACCTCTCACCATTCCAGGAAGGTTAACTCATTTTTCTCCCAGATGGGAGCAAATCACATCAGAGCAATGGACCCTCTCTATCATCAGAGAGGGCTACAAACTACATTTCTCCAACCTTCCTCCCCATACCATGGTGAGAAGTTTCAATTCTCCCCCATCTCTCCTAGACCTGTTGGGTCAGGAGGTGACCATTCTTCTTGCCCAAAAAGCAATAGAAGAGGTTCCTCTTCCTCAACAAGGGTCAGGTTTTTACTCCCCTTATTTTCTCATTCCCAAGAAAACAGGGGGGTACAGACCCATTTTGGATCTCAGAGAATTGAACAAATTTCTATACAGGGAGAAATTCAAGATGCTTTCTCTAGGCACTCTCCTTCCATACCTACAGAGTCAGGACTGGCTTTGTTCTCTAGATCTCAAGGATGCGTACACACATATACTCATCCATCCATCCCACAGAAAATTCCTACGGTTTCTGTTCCAGGGAAAACACTTCCAATACAGAGTACTTCCCTTCGGTCTAGCCTCTGCTCCAAGGGTATTTACCAAATGCATGGCAATAGTAGCTGCATTCCTATGCACCCTGGGAATTTTTGTCTTCCCATACCTGGACGACTGGCTCATCCGAGCTCTGTCTCAGTTCGAGGCTCAGACTTCCCTGGATCGCACCAGGCGAATTCTACAGTATCTGGGACTTGTAATCAATCTGCCAAAGTCCCAACTCACCCCTACTCAATCCCTAGAATTCATAGGGGCCTGGTTGGATACCACCACCGCAAGGGCCTATCTTCCTCAGGCCCGTTGCCAACGTCTAGTGCACTTAGCCTCTCAGACTCAGTCCAGAAGCCACTTGACTGCCAGAGAGATGCTACAACTATTAGGCCACATGGCCTCCACAGTGCATGTGGTGCCTTATGCTCGCCTACATATGAGAGCAGCTCAATGGACTTTATCCACCCAGTGGACTCAAGCATCAGGAGCTCTCTCAGACCAAATAGCAAACTCCAATCGTCTTTTTTGGTCTCTCCAATGGTGGATATCCACTCAAAATCTGTTGTTGGGGGCCCCCTTTCAACCATTGTTGCCCCAAGCAACCCTCACAACAGATGCCTCCCAAACAGGTTGGGGGGCTCATCTCCAAGATCTCTCCACTCAGGGCACTTGGTCTCCACAGGAGACCACCCTTCATATCAACCACTTGGAACTTCGAGCAATCTTTCTAGCTCTCAAAGTTTTTCATACCCTCAGCAACATGACAGTCCTTATTCACATGGACAATCAAGTAGCCATGTTTTACATAAACAAACAAGGAGGGACTGGCTCTCTGTCGCTTTGCAACGAAGCTCTAAGATTATGGGCCTTCGCCAGAAAGCATCAAATCCATCTCCTGGCAGTATATCTTCCAGGAATCCAAAACTCTTGGGCAGACAGACTCAGTCGAGTTCTGCTTCCACACGAATGGTCCCTGCACATGGATCAGGTACTCAGAATCTTCCAGAAATGGGGAACCCCGGACATAGACCTCTTTGCAAGTCCGTGGAATGCCAAACTTCCCCGGTTCTGTTCCAGAATCCCGTGTCAGGGAGTTCAGACCAAGGATGCCTTCCTCCTGCATTGGGGTCAGGGTTTCCTGTATGCCTTTCCGCCCATTCCTTTGATTCCCAAGACTCTGTTCAGCTTCAAAGGGATCAAGGGTCCATGATCCTCATAGCTCCACGCTGGCCACGCCAAATGTGGTACCCTCTACTTCTGCATCTCTCCCAAGCCCCCTCCCTGGACTTGGGAGCGGCTCCAGACCTTCTGTCTCAAGAGGAGGGGACTTTGTGGCATCCAAACCCCAAGTCCCTTCACCTCAGAGCTTGGTTACTGAAGGCCTAGACCTTCAACACTTCAATCTTTCGCAGCAAGTGAAGGATATCCTACATGCCTCTAGGAAACCTTCCACTAGGCGTTCTTACGCTTTTAAATGGAAAAGATTTTCCATTTGGTGTGCTCAAAAGGGTCTTAACCCTCTGGCACTCCCATTGAATTCTCTTTTGGAATATCTCCTGCATCTCTCCAATGCAGGTCTCAAAACGAATTCAGTAAGAGTCCATTTGAGTGCTATTGCGGCATCACTTAAGCCCATCAATGGACAACCTGTTTCCTCTCATCCTCTTATTGCAAGATTCATGAGAGGCTTAACTTTAACTAAACCTCCCATTCGACCTCCTCCGGTGGCATGGGACTTAAACTTGGTTCTTGGTCAGCTTATGAAGCCACCTTTTGAACCCTTAGCCACTACCTCCTTGAAATTTCTTTCCTGGAAGGTTATTTTCCTCATTGCAGTCACTTCAGCTCGCCGCATCAGTGAACTGCAGGCTTAGTGGCTAATCCGCCTTATACAAGGTTCCATCATGATAAGGTAATCCTTAGGACAAATCCTCACTTTATGCCTAAAGTGGTCTCACCTTTTCATCTTAATCAAGAGGTTTATTTACCTTTTTTTTTTCCAGCTCCTCATGCATCCAATGCAGAGAGGAACCTTCATACTCTGGACTGTAAAAGAGCTCTTGCTTTTTACCTCCACAGGACACAGCAACATCAAAAGTCTTCTCAGCTTTTTGTTGCTTTTGATCCTTCTCATTTAGGACTTCCAGTCTCCAAAAGAACACTCTCCAATTGGATTGCTCAGTGTATCTCTTTTGCTTACCAGAGTAAGAACCTTTCTCTGGAAGGCCATGTCACCGCTCACAACGTGAGGGCCATGGCCACCTCTATGGCTCATCTAAACTCTGTGTCCATTGACCAGATCTGTCGAGCAGCCACCTGGGCCTCGGTTCATACTTTACAGCCCATTACTGTTTGGACAAGGACTCCCGCCGGGATGCCTTGTTTGGTCAGGCTGTCCTCAGACACCTGTTCCATTCTTGAACAACTCCAGCCCACCTTCCCTGAATGGATGCCTGAGATCCATAGGAAGATGAAGAACCTTTCAGAGTCTCATACCCTTTAGGGGATCTCCCGGGCATCTTAGCTAGGGAGTCCCCATATGTGAGGACTTATTCCTGCTTGTTCCTGGAGATAGCACAGTTACTTACCTGTAACAGGTGATCTCTGGGAACAGCAGGAATTAGTCCTCACAACCCACCCACCTCCCCTAGGAGTTGTATCTCTCTCTCTCTTCCTTTCCTCTCTCTATTGTCTCAGCTATAAACTCGAACTGAGGAGAGTTGGTCAGGAAGGCGGGAAGGCAGCGCGCGGTCCCAAAAGCTTTCCTTCTGGGAAGCTGGGGAGCTTTCCCGCTCGGGCTCCGTCGGTACCGACGTACCCATATGTGAGGACTAATTCCTGCTGTTCCCAGAGATCACCTGTTACAGGTAAGTAACTGTGCTTTCCTGGGGGGTGGTTCCCTTTTTGACCCAATACAAGCATTGAGGAACCTGTGTCTTTTGGGGAGACTGCTAGGTATTTATAACCTAGATTGGCCACTGTTGGAAACAGAATACTGGGCTTGATGGACCTTGGTCTGACACAGTATGGCATATCTTATGTTCTTATATCTCCTTACATCAGGAACTCCCATACCTCCACATTCCCAAGGTCACTGCAGCCGCCTAATACTAATCCAAGGTCTTCTCCCTCTCCAAAAGAATTGAGACTTTTCTCCAGCTTAGAAATCTCCACCCTAGTCATCAGTATGGGCAGAACCTGCAGCACATACAGCCACCTTGGAAATATGACCATTTTATATAGGGCTATATGCCCTCCTAACAATAAAGGTAAATCCCTCCAGCCTCTCAAACGACTCTTAGTTTGTTCCAGTAATATACCAATGTTAAGCTTATGCAATCTGCCTGTATCCACCTGTAACCGTATACCAAGGTATTTAAATTCTGTATCCACCCACTTCAGGGGAAAACCACTATCCCACCCCGAACATACTGATTGATGCAAGGCCAGCGCCTCTGACTTATCTAAATTAAGCTTCAAACCTGAGAATTTACCAAAATCTTCAAAGGTCTTTAACAACACGGGTAATGAAGTGTGGGAGACCCCCAAATGCACCAAAATATCATCAGCAAAAGCTGAAATGCGAAACTCTTCTCTCCCAATCCGTGCCCCTACCAAACCTGTAAATGTACGAATTCTCTCAAGCAATGGTTCTAAAGTTAAAACAAAAAGAAGTGGAGAAAGGGGACAACCCTGCCTAGTCCTGCGCCGAATTGGGAAAGCCTCCGAAAGGGATTCATTTACCAGAACCTGTCCACTAGGGTCCTTTTATAACAACTTAATCGTATCTTTAAAAAAAAACCCTCCTATACCATTGACTCCCAACACCTGGTACATATACTGCCAATTAACTCTATCAAAGGCTTTTTCCGCATTAAAACTTATCAGGAGCGCAGGCGCATCAGCTGAGGCTGTCATATATAAAGAAGAAACAATCTTGCGAACATTTTTGACATGTCGACCCCTCACAAAGCTAACCTGGTCTCCATTCATCAGTTGTGACATAAACATTGGCAGCCTATCTGTCATAACGTTTGCCAGAATTTTGATATCCACATTCAATAAGAAAGTTGGCCTATAAGAACCTGGCAACAAACAATCCCATCCTGGTTTGGTGAGCACTGTAAGTATTGCCCAATTTGCCTCATATGGGAATATCTGATGATTCACTAAATCAGAATAGTACTTTGACAAAAGGCCTGCTATCCGAGTATTCATCAACTTATAAAACTCTCCCCTAAAACTATCAGGTCCTGGAGCACGACAGTTATGTAAAGCTTTAATTACTGCTAAAACCTCTGATTCAACAATGGGAGCATTCAATACTTCCCTCTGCTCTACCGACAAACAGGGCAGCCTAATGCGATTCAAAAATTCCACAACCTTATCCTTGTTTACTGACCCTGCCATATATAAGGTCTTATAATAATCTCAAAAGATTCCCTCTGGCTTAATTTGAGTAGTCTGTATTCGGCCATTTGCCATATATAAGGTCTTATAATAATCTCAAAAGATTCCCTCTGGCTTAGTTTGAGTAGTCTGTATTCAGCCATTTGCCATATGTAAGGTCTTATAATAATCTCAAAAGATTCCCTCTGGCTTAGTTTGAGTAGTCTGTATTCGGCCATTTGCCCCAACATGTGTCTGCCCTCTACTTGCCCTAATCAACCCCGAAAGTAGCTTCCCAGTCTTGTTCCGGAATTTATACAATTTGTATTGATAGTATAACATGGACTGAGTTGTTCTCTCTTGTAATATGGAATTAGCTTCCTTCTGGAGATGGTCCATAATGG
Organism: Ichthyophis bannanicus; assembly: GCA_033557465.1. Classification (NCBI taxonomy): domain Eukaryota; kingdom Metazoa; phylum Chordata; class Amphibia; order Gymnophiona; family Ichthyophiidae; genus Ichthyophis; species Ichthyophis bannanicus. The sequence goes on from CM066033.1 coordinate 1,047,211,731, forward strand.
CCCTCCCCCTGGTGTAGGCCGTCTCAACACATTCCACCTAGCCCTACACAGTTCCCGTTCAAGTAGAAGCAAGTTATTATGTGCCTTATGTTTTGTGGCCACAAATTCAATAATCCGCCCTTGTAGCACTGCCTTAGCCGCTTCCCAAAATAATGTTGGTCGTTCCTATGTATTCCATTGTTCTGTGCATATTCCTCCCAATGAGTGTACAAAATAGCCTTAAAGTGTTCATCAGCATTATTCCCAAGGGGATACTGCTAAAGATGCCCCCACCTGAAATCCATCCATACATACTGTCGCGTCCTCCCACCCTGGCCGGTGGCCGATGAGCAAGAGGGCTCGCCTTAATTGCCCTTCTGAATACTGTCCCCAATATGGCTGCCAGCATGGACTGCTGGGATATGTAGTTTCAGCTATTCTTTTGTTCTTCTTCACAGTGTCAACTCTTAGCTCCCTTCTGGTAACTACCTTCTAAAGCTAAGGCTGTTGACCATATCAAAGTAACTTAAACTTTCAACAAGTTTCTTTTCTTTCACAGCTTCCATAGAAAAGAGGTTATAACTGGGGTTTTTTTAAACTTCCAGCAAGTTTCTTTTCCTTTACAGCGTATAGAAACAAGCCACAATTGCTCTCAAACGTCTAGCAAGTTTCTTTCCTTTCTCAGTTCATAGAAACTAGCTTATAATTGCTTTAGACAAACCCTTCCTTCACATGGGCTTGAGCTTAGCACATGTTCAGTTCGTTTGCCTTGCAATAAGAACATTGCATTTCTTCAGTATCACTTTCAGATGGGCTTTCACACAATTCTATTTCCATTTCATGAGTAGCCTCACTAGAGCTATCTTCCTGTGGACGGGTATCATAGGATTTATGATTTACACCCCGTAGCAGCTCATCCAGCTTTAGCAGCAAGTGTTCTCTCTGCTCTGTAGCAACAGGCTTTAAAGACGGAGTTTCTCTCTCTCCCTTATCAGCCTTTCAATATCTCTCACTGCTGAGTCACGGCAGTCACTGGCACACTTCTTATTTCTGTCTGAAGTTTGCTTTACAGCCCTCTGGCTAACACAGCATTTGGCACTTTTTCTTAGCTCTCTAACCACTTCTTCAGAAAGAGCTTTGCTAGGAACTTTAGGCAACTTATTCTCTCTACCTCCAGGGCTCAACTGGCTCCCCGAGCTGTTTCCCCACCTGGGAATTGACTCCTCCAGCTTCCTTTCTCTGAGGTACCTTGACACGTTTCTGGCTTGATTTCAGGGCTCTCTGCTGCTCAGCTCCCAGCTGTTTCAGACTCTCTTGCTGCGTGCTTTCCTGCAAGTTCTGCTGTGTCTGCTGCTGCCTGCTTTGCTTCTCGCCGCCTTCTTCTCCCCCTTTCTCAAACACTGGAGCAGTTTTAAACTGGTGCCTCTTTGGCACCATGCCTTTCTCCCTGCACACGTGAAAGCTGTTAGGGCTCAACCTAGCTCTAACGTCATTAAGTGGGCGGGGCTTAGTACTAGCTGTAGTCTTTCTCGGAGGCTTGTGGTTACTATGGGAACTCTGTTGATCTCTGCTTTTAAAGGCACAGGTCTCACTTTCTTCCCATTCCATCCCTTCTATACAGCTCTCCTTACCACACATTCCCCCCCTTAAGATATTACGGGCTGGGGTGATATCCTCATCACAGCACGTAATTCTAGCTGCAGCATCACTATCTTTCTCTTCACATGTGACTCTAGACAATGCGTCTGCGTTCTGATGTAGCTTGCCAGCTCTGTTTTCTATACGGAAATCAAATGCTTGAAGCTCCATGTACCATCGTGTTAATCTGGCATTATGATCCTTCATCTGGCCAAGCCACTTCAATGGGGCATGATCGGTCATCAAGAGGAATTTTCTGCCCGCCAGGTAGAATTTTAGAGATTCCACAGCCCACTTTATCGCCAGGCACTCTCTCTCGATGGTTGAGTAATTTTTCTCAGCCGGGGACAGCTTCCGACTAAGAAAAAGCACTGGATGCTCGACGCCTTCATACTTCTGGGAGAGCACCGCTCCCAACCCGGTCTCAGAGGCATCTGTCTGTAGAATAAATGGTAGACCAAATTCCACCCCACGCAATACTGGGGCTGCACACAGCTCTTCTTTTAACCTCTCAAAAGCTGTGTCTGCTTCCAGGGTCCACCTCAGTTGATTCGGCATATTTTTCTTGAGCATATCCGACAAAGGTGCGCTCTTTTCAGCGAAGTGTGATATAAATCGCCGGTAATATCCCACCAAGCCAAGGAAACTGCGCAGTTGCTTCTTGCTGGTGGGCCGGGGAAAAGCCTTCACACTTTCGACCTTATTCAGTAAGGGCTTCACCGTACCGTGTCCAACCAAGTGACCCAGGTACTTCACCTCTTGGCTGCCGAACATGCACTTTGCCGGATTTAGGGTCAGGCCTGCATCCCTCATTGCCTGCAGCACTGCTCGTATCCTGGATAGATGTTGATCACATCTGACACTATGAATAATAACATCATCCATATACGCCGTAGCGTATTCCTGATGAGGTCGGAGTACCAGGTCGACGAGGCGTTGACAAGTGGCAGCGGCTCTGTGTAGGCCAAATGGCATTCGCTTGAACTGGAATAGGCCTACTGGTGTACTAAAGGCGGTTTTCTGGCGGGATTCCCTGGTCAGAGGAATCTGCCAGTAGCCTTTTGTCATATCCAGGGTTGTGAGATACCTGGCCTGGCCTAACCGATCGAGGAGCTCCTCTATCCAAGGCATGGGGTATGTATCAAACTTTGAGATGGCATTGACTCTCCTGAAGTCAATGCAGAATCTAAGGGATCCGTCAGGCTTGGGAACCAGCACGATCGGGCTGTTCCACAGACTCTTTGATTCTTCAATCACTCCTAGATCAAGCATCTCTTTTACTTGATCTATCACGTCCTGCCTCTTGGCTTCTGGCAGTCGGTACGGGCGCTGTCGTACCACTTCACCCGGTGGTGTTAAGATTTCATGCGCGACTAGCCTAGTTTCCCCGGGTACAGGCATCAGGACATCAGAAAAATCCTTAATTAGCTGCTCCAATTCCTGCTTTGGTGTCCATGAGAGGCCTTCCCCCATCCCTGGCTCAGGATTCTTCCTGCAATCGCTCAATTGGGGTCCTAGGTCGTCTTCTATCTTCTCCTCCACCATCGCTGCCAGTCCTTGCAGGTATGCATACCCCGTAGAACCGAAACCTTGGGTTCCTCGCACTGTGTCAGAAACCATGGGTACCTCCTCAAGAGGAGGAAACCCTACTCATTCGCAAATAAGCTGGGCTATGCGGTTGCCCACACTTACTTGGAAATCTTCCGATCCAAAGTTGAACAGCAGAATCTTGACCGCACCTCTATAGTCCGGATCTACGACACCGGCTCCAACATCGATGAAATGTTTCACTGCTAAGCCGGAGCGGGGTGCGATGCGTCTATAGCAGCCGGCTGGTACTTCCATCTGGAGGGCGGTGTATACTAATGCTTTGCCATGCTTAGGGACGATTACATCTTCCGCACTATACAAATCAAATCCAGCTGCTTGCGAGGTGGCTCTTTTCGGAGCTCGTGCTTCTGGACTCATTTTGCAATACCGTAATACAAATACGGGTTTCTTGGCGGGTTCCTCCTTAGGAAGGTGCGGGATAGATTTTTGAATCTTCCCGAACAAGGGGCTAGGAACAGCTGCTGGCTTAACTACGCGCTGGTATGGGATTTCAGGTGGGGTGCTTGCAACCACCATCCCCTCCCTCTTATGTAAGCGTTGTTGCATGCCCTTCTGGAACTGGGGCCAGTCTCTCCCCAACACTACTTCTTGGGGTAGACGGGGCACCATGGCCACTGGGATCCCTTTCTCTATGCCTAGTCCTTTTACGAGGACGCGATAAATGGGATACGTGGACGCTGTCCCATGCACACACCTAATCCTCACTGTGCCATTGGGTGAACGGGGTGTTTCCTTACCTTGGGCCCTTATCTTCCGCCAAAGGTTTTTGGACAACATGGACTGGTCAGAACCTGAGTCTAACAAAGCCTTTGCGGGTACCCCTTGCACTGTGACTGTTAGCAGAAAACCTTCTCTAACTTTTCCCGGGTCATCTATTATCAGTGCTGTCCTCATCTTACATTCACGCTGTAAGTGACCTTTACTTCCGCATTTGAAACATGTTCTTTTTACATATTTCTTCCTATCAATAGGTACACAGACATCCTTAACAACATTCTTTGGCTTCCCTTCCCTTTCTGATACAGCATATGGGACTTTCACAGAAGCACAACCGTTCTCTTGAGCGACCACGTCCGCTTCAAGAAACCGCTCAGCGAGCACAATAGCCTCTTGAGTGCTTCTGCAACCCTGCAATATCAGGAAGGTACGAATCCTTTCTGGTATAGCTGCCAAGAATTGTTCAAGTATGATGTTATCCAGTATCGTTTCTAAGGTTTTTCCTTTTGGTTCCAACCACTTGGTAACCAGACTCTTTAGTCGATGGTACAACGCTCTAGGTGTCTCACCTGAACCCAGTCTGGCATTTCGCAACAGACGGTGATACACCGAGGGTGTTAAACCTAATCTATCTTTTATGGCTCTCTTTACTTCGTCGTAGTTATTGGCAAAAACCGAGGGTACAGCTTGGTAGGCGGCTAAAGCCTCACCGGTAAGTGATAATGCCAACCGTACTGCCCATTGGTCTTTTGGCCAACTAGCTACATGAGCTACACGCTCAAACGCTTCCAAGAAGTCATCAATATTGTCGTTATCTGTTAACTGTCCAAACCTTAATGTCTCTTTGGACCATGGTCCAAAAGCACTGGCTAGACCCAGTCCTGCTAAACCTGTAGTAGGAGGGATGGGCTCTGATGTCTTTTTCGACTCCTTCATCCAAGCCTCCATCAACTCCATCAATGGCTTTTGCTGTGCCTCTAGTCTGGCGGCTGCTCGCTCTTGGATCTCCAACGACAGGTCTTTCTGCCGCTCAAACTGAGAAGCGATCCAAGTGAGGACCTCCTTCACTTCCACCGTCATCGTGCGCTCTGGTAGTGGTGGTGCTTCTCGCTTATCTCAATGTAGGGTCTTTGCGGAACCACCAACTCTCTGTCTCAGTCGCACTCAACCTTCAACCGAAGTCTTCCGGCAGACTTGAGGAATGCGCTGTTGCGGTCTTAATCCTTGCACATGCGTGCTTACAGCAGAATCCGTAGCAACTACGCCACTCTGTCGCGTCCTCCCACCCTGGCCGGTGGCCGATGAGCAAGAGGGCTCGCCTTAATTGCCCTTCTGAATACTGTCCCCAATATGGCTGCCAGCATGGACTGCTGGGATATGTAGTTTCAGCTATTCTTTTGAGCAAGCAGTGTGACCACAAGGTTTGTTTGGCAAAAACAGAGAAATTTATTTTTCAGGGTTTCCCCCTCGCATCAAATTTGTTGCACTAGCTCCCTTCTGGTAACTACCTTCTAAAGCTAAGGCTGTTGACCATATCAAAATAACTTAAGCTTCCAGCAAGTTTCTTTTCCTTTACAGCGTATAGAAACAAGCCACAATTGCTCTCAAACTTCTAGCAATTTTCTTTCCTTTCTCAGTTCATAGAAACTAGCTTATAATTGCTTTAGACAAACCTTTCCTTCACACGGACTTGAGCTTAGCACATGTTCAGTTCATTTGCCTTGCAATAAGAACATTGCATTTCTTCAGTATCACTTTCAGATGGGCTTTCACACAATTCTATTTCCATTTCATGAGTAGCCTCACTAGAGCTATCTTCCTGTGGACGGGTATCATAGGATTTATGATTTACACCCCGTAGCAGCTCATCCAGCTTTAGCAGCAAGTGTTCTCTCTGCTCTGTAGCAACAGGCTTTAAAGACGGAGTTTCTCTCTCCCTTATCAGCCTTTCAATATCTCTCACTGCTGAGTCACGGCAGTCACTGGCACACTTCTTATTTCTGTCTGAAGTTTGCTTTACAGCCCTCTGGCTAACACAGCGTTTGACACTTTTTCTTAGCTCTCTAACCACTTCTTCAGAAAGAGCTTTGCTAGGAACTTTAGGCAACTTATTCTCTCTACCTCCAGGGCTCAACTGGCTCCCCGAGCTGTTTCCCCACCTGGGAATTGACTCCTCCAGCTTCCTTTCTCTGAGGTACCTTGAGACACGTTTCTGCCTTGATTCCAGGACTCTCTGCTGCTCAGCTCCCAGCTGTTTCAGACTCTCTTGCTGCGTGCTTTCCTGCAAGTTCTGCCGTGTCTGCTGCTGCCTGCTTTACTTCTCGCCTTCCTCTTCTCCCCCTTTCTCAAACACTGAAGCAGTTTTAAACTGGTGCCTCTTAGGCACCACGCCTTTCTCCCTGCACACGTGAGAGCTCTAACGTCATTAAGTGGGCGGGGCTTAGTACTAGCTGTAGTCTGCCTCGGAGGCTTGTGGTTACTATGGGAACTCTGTTGATCTCTGCTTTTAAAGGCACAGGTCTCACTTTCTTCCCATTCCATCCCTTCTATACAGCTCTCCTTACCACAATACGCATGATCTGACACGTGAACAGGGCCAATCTCAGCCCTGCTCACTCGGTCAAAAAGCACCCTTGACCCCAAAAACTCTATCCAGGACCCTGTATTGTGGGCCCTGGATATATGTGTGAAATCCTTAGCTAGCGGGTGTAGCACTCTCCAATAATCCATCAGCTCATATCCTTCACATATGCCTCTAACCCACTGAGATCTATGGTCACTTGTCTTCATTCTGGTGCCTGATCTATCCATCGACTCCTCAATAACACAATTAAAATCACCCCAACAATAAACTGGATCGGGCTGATTTCTCTCAGGCACTTGCCTAGTCTAGTGTAAAAAGAAGCGTCATATACATTAGGGGCATATATATTTATCAAGCCTAGGTTGCATCCCTTTATTTTCCCCACCACAATTATATAACAGCCTTCAGGGTCAACAATTGTCCGTTCCACCTCCAATCCTACCTGTTTACTAACTAAGATTGCCACCTCTACCTTCTTTCCCCCAGATGAGGCTCTGAAGACGCTACCAACCCACCACCTTTTTAATTTATCATGTTCCGCAGCTGTCTGGTGTGTCGCCTGCAAAAATGCAAAATGAGCATGCTTATCTCGAAGAACCCGCAACACCTTGTGTCTCTTAACAGGATTCCTATGCCACACACATTCCATGATACCAAGTGAATACCGTTATCCATCCCTGTGGCCTATGGTTAGAATAGTTCCCTTGTCCGCCTTACAGTTCTGTGAGGGAATGAACCCCCCAAGCCTAGGGCCCACCACTCCTCCCCCGTCCTCCACTGTGGTTTATATCTTACCCAAATCACCTTTATACCTCCCTCTCTATCCTCCCTGATGCAAGCTCCTGAGTCCCCATATACTACCAACCCAATACTCTTAACATTCCCCTTACCAACATTAAAACAAAAGCCTCCCCCCCTCCCCCCTCTGTTCCTTCCCCCCTATTACTCCTATCTCTCTCCATATCGGAGTTCCCTGAGGGATCACTGTGATGCATTGGGCTCCCACCCAGAATCCAAGAGGAAACGAGAAGATCCGGTGGAACAGAAAACTCATCCAGCTCTACTCTTGCGTACCTCTCTCAAAGTAAGGGCCCCACCCCAATCCCCGCATCCTCTATCAACAAGCTATTCATGCCCAGGCTCTTTCATTCATATACCCACATCATGCTTCCCGTTAAACCCCCTAATCCCCCTTCCCCCCTATATATCCATTAACAAGAAGCAAACAAACATTCCCTCCCCCCCCCCTCCGTGTACACACACAAACAACTTCAGCGCTCGGCACATATGAGTCCAGCTTCCCCGCACGTCCAAACCAACACACTCCCTCACTGTCCCCACCCAACCCCCAGCCCAATTATATAATGCACAAATCCTCTGCTACTCAATCTTCATCTCCTTCCAATAAAGCCAGTTCCAAACCCCTATGGGTGTTGTCTATTAAGGCACAAAAATGGCATGTTGTCCTTCAGCTTCCAACAAGGTCTCCCACTGCTCCAGCGATGCATCACCCCCGGACCCTGTGCCAACTCAGTCACAAAGTTTTGGGCCTCTGCTCGCGTTTCAAAAAAACTGCTGCCTGTTCTTATGTTCCACTCTTAATTGCGCTGGCTATAGCAGCGCAAAGCGCACTCCCCTCCTGGCCAGTGTATCACACATCATAGAGAATGCCTTCCGCTTCCTACTGACCACTGAGGAATAATCTTGAAAAATCAAGACTTTTTGCCTCCCTGTTTTTGTGTCCTTTGTTTTCTTGCTGCTCTTATAACATCCTCTTTTTGTGCATAGTTGAGAAAACGTGCAATCACCACTCAGGGCCTGCTTTCCCGCCCCCTCCGCACTCCCAGCCGGTGGGCTCTTTCAATCTTTACCGAGCCTAATGTAGTGTCCAAGGGGTAGTTCGTAGCAAGCCATGTTTCCAAGTACCCTCTCAACTCCCCCATCCACAATTGCTTCAGGTATGCCCACAAACCTTAAGTTTTTCCTACGGCCATGGTTTTCTAAATCATCCAGCTTTTCTTCCTGCTTTCTAAGCAGCTCATTGAGCCATCACACTTGTTGGGCTTGCTCTTGTTGCATGCCCTCTGTATTTTGATATTCTTTGTTCCGCCTGTTCCATCCTTGCTCCATAATCACTTATAGCTAACTTCACTGCCATAGAACAATTTGCACTCCAGTGTTCCGTCTGCTAAGAGAGGAGCTCTCCGACCAGTCCCAGTCCCAAAAAAGAGACATTCTTAATGGGTTTGAGCGTAGTTATACTTTAAATTGGGCAGGAGCCCCTGGAGCCAGACAAAAAGGTTGCTGCCTCACTGCATCACGTGATCTCCTGCATTGAACTTTAACATTATCAAACTTGAATACATTTATCATTTCTCTCATAAACAAACCTTTTTATTTCCCGTATATCAACTTCCATTTCCCTTTTACTTTCTACCTTTGCGGTCTCCCCCCCCCCCCCCACAAAATATGCTCTCTCATATTAAAATTAACACTCTTATAGCAAGCACGTAATATATTCAGGCAGTTAATATGGGGCACCATCTACAAAAATTATTATTTTTTTCACTTATTTAGCCACCAGCCACAACAGATTTATATCAGCTCTCCACTGTCTGTTGCACACCTTGCGTTCCAAGTCCCATAGAATATCCCCTGTCTGACAAGTAATATTTGCCACTATTTTTAAAGGATTGTGTTAGAGAAGGTATTTCTTGTCCCTCAATGTTTTATGTTCACCAGTCTGTCTCCCTCCATTTTGTCAGCTCCCATATCCTTCTGTTTCCCCCCCTGATGGGGCCATCCCTCCTTCGTGTTGACAAGGCTTCCTTGGACACCTCCAAAGTTGGAGTCTGCTCCTCAATCTCTTGGCTCTGCACATGTGGTTGCATCAGCTCATTTCTTGGCAAGGTTTTATTTCCGGATGCCCCTCTCAAACCATCTCTTGTCTTGAGGCCTTAATGTAGGCACTGACTGCCACCGGGGATGTAAAAAATTTGCAAACCCTGTTCGCCAGAAAGGTTACCTTTCTGCTTGCTTGTATGCCATGGTGGCTTAACACTTCTTATACTTCAGCTTTTTCCTCCTTTTGACTGTTTCTGTGACCATGCCAGGAAATACCAACACCCTCCAATCGATACATCACAACCTTCGTTTTCCTAGCTTCTTGCATGACAAAGTCCTTATCCTGATATCTCAGGAATTTTACTATCAGAGCTCGGGGTTTGGTGTTACTATCCATTTTGGGCCTCGGTTCTCGATGAGCCCTCCTTTCCAGATCATAATTTCCCGCCACCAGCGAACCTGGAAAACAGATCTGGAATAGGCCTTGCACAAATTCAGACGTTTTCACCCTCTTAGCTTTCTAGTACTCCAAATATGCGTACATTGGAGCGTCTTTCCCTATTTTCTATATCTTCCATTTTATCTCTCATTCAACTCAATTGTGTATTTATCCGTCCAAAATTGTCTTCTAAGCATTTCTGCCCATCTTCTGTATCGCTCAAGCGCCGTTCTGCCTGATCTATGCGCTGGCCAAGTGCGACAAATTTTTCCTTTATTTTGGAGAGGACCTTCTCCACAATTTCATGTTTGGATGTTCGGATTTCTTTTAGCACGGTGAGGAGCATGTCTCCACTGTCAGATGGTATTTCTTCGTATTCATTTGCGACTGAGGAACTTGGTGATGGGGTTTGGCTGACGGTTCCCACTTTGGAGGTGCTTGCCTTCTGTTTCACTGCATATATATCTCAGATTAATTTTGTCTCTTTATTTTTTATATTTTTGACCAATTTAGGAATTGTAGCTGTTATTGCGGCTTGAAATCTCACCCCTCAGGTCTAAAATTCCTCAATTAATATCCTCCTCCAGGGGGGATTTGGGGAGCTCCACTGCCAGTGCCTACTCACTCTGCCATCTTAACCGGAAGTGGGGGCTCTTCAGCTCTGAGAAGATGGCTTAGGGGCGATATGATAGAGGTCTATAAAGTGATGAGTGGAGTAGAACGAGTAAACATGAATCAGTTGTTTACCCTTTCAAGAAGTGTAGGTGGGATATTCAGTGGTGGCACAACTAGCATAGTTTCAGTGGCTAGCCATTGCCACTGAAACTTAAACCCAGATCTTTAATGCCAGGTTCATAGCCAGTCACCACCACTGGGAAGAAGCTTAACCAGCCAGTGGTGATATTCAACCACTGCCCGGTTAACTTCTATGGCAAAAGTTAGGTCAGCCTTTAATGTGCTTCGCTGTCGTTGCTTTACAATAACTGGGCAGTGGTTCAATATCACGTCTGCCCAGGTGCTGCCCTTGGAATATCCCAGGCATGCAGCATGGCACCCATAGATATTTAGCCACACTTAACCATGTTAGGGCAATTAAATATCTGTCAGTGCGATTAACGTGATTAACAGGTTTGCTGTGTTATTTGCTTTGAATATCCCCCAACTAAAGAATAGGGGAAATGCATGAAGATTTAGTGTTAAATTTTAGCTCTTTTTTTACATCAGGAGCAATTATTCAGCAATTGGACTGTTTTGCGTATCCCATCCTTTAGCGCAGTGGTTTTAACACATTGAGAGTAAGATTAATCACAGGAAAATCATGGGTGTACTACAGTGCTAACGGATAGCACAAATTACTGCACTGGAGTCTCAGTGAGTGCCCCATCCCACTCCACCTCACCATAATCAGCTCTGCCCATCATCATGTAATATATTCTTGCAGTTTCTGCAAGCTCTTTACCTCAGTATGTAGCAGCCCCATCCCCCCCCCTACCACACACACACTCATTGTTATCCCATTCATATCCTTTATTAGCTCCCTCCCCTCCCCAGGACACTCACTAGCTCTCCTCCCCTCCCCAGGACACTCACTAGCTCTCCTCAGTGTCAGCCCAGAGCCTCTGATATCCCCCGCCTGTCTCATAGATGTCACTAGATTCTCCCCTTGTAGGGCCACATTGAAAACGCTCTTCATTGCAGGAAGTAATTTTAGTTCCATGGTCTTTTAAAATGGCCCAGAGAATCAATCTAGCCCAGGAGCATGGCCCACCAGTAGATCTTTAATTTTCAGATGTATTTCCTTATCACTGATCGCCTCCAGCTGATCCCTATCCTCATTTACTTTTCCTAACCTCACCCCTGCTAAATAATCAGCCATTTGGTCTTTAGATTTACCCCAAAGTGCTTCTGTATCTCATCTGCCCTAAACAGTAACTGATCCTGAAATCTGTTTATCCACACTATCCTCTGCCTTTCCTGTGCTTTCAATTTTCTAGCTAAGAAAGACCCAGGCTTTGGCCAACTGATCCCACACACACCTTTCCCAAACTTTGTTTATGCAATTTCTCCAACTCCTTAATATCTGCCAGCAACCGTGTCACCATTTCTTCCCCAGCCCACTTTTTCCTGGCCCCCCATTGAACTAATATCCCCCTAATCACAGCCTTCAAACCATCCCAGAGAATCCTCAGCCCCAGCTCACCATTATCATTAAATAACAAATACTCATCCACCGTTTCTTTAAGACTTTTAACCACCTCTATATCCCACAGAATACTGTCATTCAGCCTCCAAAAAGACCAACCTTGTGAAACATCTCCCCCATCAAACTCCACCCAGAGCAGAGCGTGATCCAACCAATTAACAGGCTCAATGACAGAGCTCCTCAATCTCTGAGCCCAATCCAAGTTCTCTAACATAAGGTCTATTCTGCTGAAGGTATCATGGGGCGCTGAATAAAATGTATAATCTCTCTCCTGTGGGTGCATGGACCTCCACAGATCTATTAGAGCATGATGTTTCATAAATACTTTGCCTTCCCCCTCCCCCCAGCACTTCTCTACCTTTCCACCTATCCAATTTAGAATTTAAGGCCATATTAAAATTCCCACCTACCAAAAGAGACCTCTGTACCCTCCCTTCAAATCACTTATCCAAATTCGCCCATAATTTTCCCTGACCCTCATTATAAGAACATAAGATATGCCATACTGGGTCAGACCAAAATCCATCAAGCCCAGTATCCTGTTTCCAACAGTGGCCATTCTAGGTCACAAGTACCTAGCAGTTTCCCCAAAAGATACAGGTTCCACAATGTTTGTACTGGGGCAAGCAGTGGATTTCACGGCTTCTCTTTAATAATGGTTTATGGACCTTTTCTCCAGGAACTTGTCCAAACCTCCTTTAAACCCAGCTACACTAACAGCTTTTACTACATCCTCTGGTAAAGAATTCCAAAGTTTGATCACACGTTGAGTGAAAAATATTTTCTCTTATTAGTCTTAAATAGGTTACACTGTAGCTTCATTGCACGTTCCCTAGATTTTCTACATTTTGATGGCGTAAACAATCGATCTGTGTTTAACCGTTCCACTACATTCATTAATTTATAGACCTCTATCATATCTCCCCTCAGCCGTCTCTTTTCGAGGTTGTAGAGCCCTATCCTTTATAGCCTCTCCTCATAAGGGGTATCCTTCCATCTCGTTTACCATTTAGGGGGCAGTTCTCTCTGTACCTTTTCTAATAATGCTATATCCTTTTTAAGATACGGCGACAGAACTGCACACAATATTCAAGGTGCAGTTGTACCATGGAATGATACAGAGGCATTATAATATCCTTTGTTTTATTCTCCATTCCTTTCCTTATGATTCCTAGCATTCTATTTGATTTCTTGGCCGCCGTAGCACACTGGGTGGAGGGTTTCAACATGTTATCCACAATGATGCCTAAATCTTTTAACTAGGTGGTGGTTCCTAATGTGGAACCTTGCATTGTGGAACCATAGTTCGGATTGTTCTTTCCTAGGTGCATAACTTTGCACTTGTCCACATTAAATTTTGTCTGCTATTTGAACATCCAGTCGTCTTGCAATTTTTCACACTCCACTTGGGTTTTAACAACTTTGAATAATTTTGTGTGATCTACAAATTTGATTACCTCACTCGTTATTCCCATTTCCAGGTCATTTACGAATATGTTAAAAAGCAGCGGACCCAGCACAGACCCCTGGGGTACTCCACTATTCACCTTTCTCCATTGGGAAAATAGGCTATTTAGCCCTACCCTCTGCTTTCTATCTTTTAACCAGTTCCTGATCCACAATAGTATACTGCCTCCTATCCTTTAACTTTTTAATTTGCCAAAAGTCTCTCATGAGGGATCTTGTCAAAGGTTTTCTGAAAATCCAGATACACAATATCAACCGATTCACATTTGTCTACCAGTTTTATTCACACCTTCAAAAAAACATGATTAGTAAGACAAGACCTTCCTTCACTAAAGCCCTGTTGGCTGTCTCCCATTAAGCCATGACTGTCTATATGTTCCGTAATTTTGTTTTTTATAATGGTTTCTACCATTTTTCCTGGTACTGAGGTCAGGCTGACCAGTCTGTAGTTTCCCTGATCACCCCTGGAACCCTTTTTAAAAATTGGAAGATGGCCAATGTAACGCCAATCTTCAGGTATTACAGATGATTTTAATGATAGTTCACAGATTACTAATGTTGTTAAGTGCCGTCAAGTTGGAGTCGACTCATGGCGACCCTCTGGATAGCTATCCTAAATTGTGTTCGGTCTTGAGTCAGGCGGCTCGTTGTTGACAGACTGGTACCCGTAGCTGCTGTAATTGTCTCGATCCATCTCACGGCTGGCCTTCCTCTTTTGCGCTGACCTTCTATCTTGCCAAGCATGATGTCTTTCTCTAATGATCTCTCTCTTCGCATGATGTGTCCAAAGTATGAAAGTCGAAGTCTTGTCATCTGAGCGTCTAAAGAAATCTTAGGTTTGATCTCCTCTAGTACCGACTGGTTTGTTCTTCGGGCAGTCCATGGTATACACAGTATTCGCCGCCAGCACCGTAATTCAAAGGCATCAATTTTCTTCCTGTCTATCTTTTTCACTGTCCAGCTTTCACATCCATATGATGTTATTGAAAATACCGTGGCTTGAACTAGTCGAATCTTTGTATGGAGAGAGACATCTCTGCTCTTGAGAATCTTATCTAGGTCTTTCATAGCCATTCTGCCAAGAGCAATGCGTCTGATTTCTTGACTGCTTGTTGCTTCTTTATTGATAGTTGATCCAAGTAGGTTAAACTTGTTCACGATTTCAATTTCTTCTCCTTCAACGATGAACCTGTTGATTATGCCAGTTGTCATGATCTTTGTCTTCTTTACATTAAGGTGCAGGCCCATTTTGAGACTGTTCTTTGATTGTGAGAAGCAAATGTTTCAGATCATCTTCACTTTCAGCCAGTAATGTGGTATCATCAGCATAGCGAAGGTTCTTGATGAGTCTTCCACCAATCTTCACACCTCTGTGGTCTTCATACAATCCTGCTTCTCTGATTTTTTGTTCTGCATATAAATTAAACAGGTAGGGGGAAAGTATGCAGACTTATCTTACACCTTTGCTTATTTTAAACCATTCTGTTTCTCCTTATTCCATTCGAACTGCTGCTTCTTGATCAATGTACAGATTGTACAAGAGTACGATCAGGTGTTCTGCTATACCCATGCTTCTTAATGTGGCCCAGAGTTTCTCATGGTTTACACAGTCAAAAGCCTTGCTATTGTCGATAAAGCACAAATAGATATCCTTTTGGTATTCTTTAGTCTTTTCAAGGATCCATCTCACATCCGCAATGATGTCTCTCATTCCTCGCCCTTTCCTGAACCCTGCTTGCACTTCAGGGAGTTCTTGTTCCAGGTATGGTTGTAGTCTCTTTTGAATAATCTTCAGTAGAATCTTGCTGGCACGTGGGATCAGAGCGATTCTGCGATAATTTCCACAGTCAGTTGGATCACCTTTCTTTAGTATTGATATAAACACAGATCTTTTCCAGTCAGTTGGCCATGATGTTGTCTTCCATATTTCTTGGCAGAGCCTTGTAAGTATGGTAACAACTGCATCAGATTGCTGTAATACTTCTATGGGAATGCTATCAATGCCTGGTGCTTTGTTCTTTGATAAGGCTTTCAGTGCTGCTTTAACTTCTTCTTTCATCACCAATGGTTCCCGATCATAAGGTACAGGTTGAAACGGCTGTTGGTCCACTTGATCTTTATCATATAAAAACTCTGTATATTCCTTCCACCTTTTCTTGATCTTCTCAGCATCATTCAACATAGAACCTTGAGCATCTTGTAACATTCCAATTCGAGGCTGGAACTTTTTCTTTAACTCTCATAGCTTTAGGAAAGCCAATCTTGTTCTTCCTCTAATAGTTTCTTCTATTCCCTTGCATGGGTCGTTGTTGTACTTTTCCTTGTCCTGTCTTGCTACACGTTGGAAATCTCTGTTGAGTTCTGTGATTGTCTTTTTTTCTCCTCTGGCTTTAGCTTCTCTGCGTTTCTGGGCAATTTTCAGAGTTTCTTCCGTCATCCATTTTGGCCGTTTTTGCTTTTTCACCTTTTGTAGAGACTTCTCGCCTCTTTTGTAGAGACTTCTCGCTTTCTTCCAACACAACCTTCTTGATGTCATTCCATAACTCTTCTGGAGCTCTGTCATTTGTATCTAAAGCAGCAAATCGATTTTGCAGGCAGTCTTTAAATTCCAGTGGTATATTCTCAATGTCATATTTTGCTGCATTCATGAGTGGTTTGCTCTTTTTCAACTTTAGCTTGAGTTTGCATACTAGTAGTTGATGATCTGTACCACAGTCAGCTCCAGGTTTTGTCTTTTTTGATGTTATAGAACCTTTCCATTGTTGACTTCCACAGATGTAGTCAATTTGATTTTTATACAATCCATTGGGTTAAGTCCATGTGTACAGTCGCCGCTTGTGTTGCTGGAAGAAGGTGTTTGAGATGTCTTGCAGAATTCTATCAGTGTTTCTCCAGCTTCATTTCTTTTGCCAAGTCCATATTTTCCAACTACTTTGCCTTCTTCTTTGTTGCCAACTTTTGCATTCCAGTCACCCATGACTATCAGGATATCCTGTTTGCATGTTCTGTCAATATCAGCTTGTACTTGTTCATAGAACACTTCAATTTCATTCTCTTCTGCAGCTTTTGTTGGGGCATATACTTTAATTATAGTTGTGTTGATAGGCATTCCTCGTAGACGAATAGAGATTAAGCGTATGCTGACTGCATTGTATTTCATTACAATTCTTGCAAGTTTCTTCTTTATTATACATGCAACACCATTTTTTCTTTGTCTTTCATTTCCAGCATAGTAGACCATGTGATCATCTGATGCAAAGTGCCCGATGCCAGTCCATTTCAGTTCGCTGACACCCAACAGATCAAGTTGTACACGTTCCATTTCATTCTTGACCACCTCCAACTTCCCTTTGTTCATGCTTCATACGTTCCAATGCGTAAGAGATCTTTACAGCTTCTCTCATTTCATGTGCAGTCTTCAGCTCTTCCCCAGTAGCTAGTTGAGTGCCTTCCGACCTGGGGGTCTCATCTTCCAGCACTATAGCACAATTTATTTTGTTGTAACTATTGTGGCACTCCCTACTGTCTAGGCGGTTGCCTATAGGCAGGGGCATGCCATATAATGTCCCTTTTTCAATATGGGTTCCAGAGCTAGTGCTTCTGGGTATTGTAGTTGTGTGAAATAAAAAGGAATCCGAGGGTTGAAGGCAAACACAGGAAATTTATTTGAGTCTTTTCCTTTGCAAGGAACTTTCTTTGAAGCTCAACACATGTTAACAAAAATAGGATGTACTCTCCAACCAAAAGAAGTTCCAGTCAAACAGGATTCTGGCAGTGATAAATGTTACAATTGCTTCATGCAGCTGGTTACACCAAAAGTGTTTCTTCCCAAAGTCCATCAGTCAGAAAAACAGCTTAGTTTCAGCTAACTTCCAGCCTTTTCCCAAACTGAATAAAACTTTAAACAAAGCTTCTTTTGCTTCTAGCTGTTTTCTCAATCATTCAAATCAATCTTGAATCATTTCCTCTCAGCTCTAAACACCAGCAATTCTCCTTTTAAACATTTCCAGCATTCAAGACATAAGACATTCAGGTAAATGGCTTCTGGCTTTTTTTTTCAGCTTTTAAAAAAACCTACAGCCTCTTCGTTCTGTCTTCATACAAAAAGAACAATCCATCAATGAGTCTAAGGAGTCTTGTTCCATATCACAAGGCTCTGTCTGCATGTCTTCATAATCAGACTCTGCTGTCTCCTGGCTTAACTCGGGCTGAGGGGACGTAGGCTTAATCTCCTCTAAGAGTTTTAAGACCTTTTCCCATTGGGACTTCTCTCTGTGCTCAGGGCTTTTAGAATGGCTGTAGAGACCCTTATCTCTCAACAAGCTAGATAAGGCTTCTAACTGGCTCACCTTGTCTTTCGTGACCCTTCTCTTCACAGACCTTTCCAGAGGTAAAACTTCTCTCACAGACTTATGCAGGGCTGCTCCCGTACCTGGACTATAGTCAGCAACTCTCTCTCCGGTCTCCAGACCGTGCTGCAATGCCTTTACAGCATGGGCTTCTCCCTGGACTGTAGTCCGCAGTGTGCTGGCTGCCTTGGGACTCCCTTCTGCGGCTGTCTCTGGAAAACCTCTCTCTTTCCTTTCCCCTGAAAAGGATCCTTTCCCTTCAGTTTGCCTCAGGAGTTCTTCTCCCTCCTTTCTCTTGGTATGCTCCCTTCTTTCTGTTCCCTGGAGCGTAAATGTGTGTAGCTGCTCTCCTCCCCGTTCCAACTCCTCCCACAGGTGCTTCCTATTACCTTCCTGTGTGGCCATGGAGCTTGGGCGTGGCCTGGACTCAGCAGCTCTGTCTGTTTTTTTTCTTTGGCTGCAGTTTCAAACCCCCTGCTCTCTGAACTCTCTCTCTGCTTGCAGGTAAAAGTTTGTTTTCCAGCTATTTCCATGGGCTCTGATGCCCCTTCATCACCAACCCCCGCACAGCCCATAATTCTTGACAGGTTGTTCGGGTCTAGCTGCTCTTTATCTGGTTTATGTTCTCCCGCGGCCCAACGAGCCCACCTTGTTCGCTCGTGCCAAGGTTGTAATACATTAATATGATATACCTGCTGTTTGCCTCTTCCATTCTCCACAGAATAAGATACTGGACCCAACTGCTTCCTTACTCTATAGGGTCCTTTCCAAATAATCTCAAATTTGGGACTGGCTCCCGCGACCATTACAATCACCTTTTCCCCTATCTTTAGCTGACGAGGTTTTGTGCGTCAGTCGTAATAGGTCTTCTGGCAGGTCTGGCTGGCTGTTAAGTTCCCTTCTGCAACTTGGGCCATACGCTGTAGCCATCCCTTTAAATCTCTTAAAAATTGGGGTACCTCTAGCTCTTCCACGGCTGGTGCAATCCATTGCTCCCGCAATACGTCTAGGACGCCCCGTGGAGCTCGCCCATACATTAGCTCATAGGGGGAAGTGCCCATAGAGGTTTGCTTCCTCTCCCTACAAGCATATAATACAAATGGGAGCATCATATCCCACTCTGCTATATTACCCTCGAGACTCCTTCTTAACATATTTTTTAAGGTTTGGTTCTGCCTTTCTACCAGGCCATTCGTCTGCGGATGATATGCGGCCGTCCTGACATGACGGATCCCGAAGGCATCCCAAACTTGAGCAAGATATCAGGACATAAAATTACTACCCCTATCAGTTAGGACTTCTCGCGGGAACCCCACCTCGCAAAATAACTTCACTAGTTCCAAAACTATAGTTCTTGCTGATGTATTACGAAGCGGAACTGCCCAAGGAAATCCGGTGGCTTGGTCCACTATGACTAGGATGTATTGGTACCCACGGGGTGTCCTTATCAGGGGCCCCCACTATGTCTACAGCCACTCTATGGGCTCCGATATGACTGGTAAGGGTAACAAAGGTACCTCCGGAGGGTGGCTCACGGTGACCCGCTGGTAGGAAGGGCACAATGTGCAGAATCTAGAGGTCTCCTTAAAAACTCCAGGCCAATAGAAGCGAGCTAGAATTTGGTCTAAGGTGCCCTGTATTCCTTAGTGCCCTCCTATAGGGTGGTCGTGTGCCAACCTTAAAACTAGTGTTCTGAAAGGAGCGGGTACTACTAGTTGCTTCCGCGTATTCCCCGTCCGTGAGTCTAGGCTTTCGCGGTACAACACGTTATCATCTAAAAAAAATCGGGGTAGGGTTTCAGACCCTTTCCGTGCATACTCAAAAGCTCGCACCAGTGTGGGATCTGCCTGCTGTTCGTTAGGAAATGAGGGAAATTTCTCGACTAGTTCCGCGGGACCCAGGGCAACTCCTTTCTGGCGATTAATTCAGCCCTATTCCGGGATCTAGTCTGCCTTTCCCGGCGTTTTTCAGCCTTTCCCTTCCTACGGTTACCCCTAGAGGGAGTTATCAAGTCGTCATGAGAGGGCAACCCCTGTAGTGGGTCTTCCTGTGGGTCGTGTCCCTCCCTCAAAGCCTTGGAGCGTGCCCGGGTGGAGATCATGCCTGCCCTCTTCCGACCATAGACTGACCCATCCCTCGGAAGGGATGAATCCCTTACTAGCCTGGCTGGAGATTCGTTTCTTATCTCTAAGCTTTCCGGGTGTGCTAGGGTGGAGGTCATGCCTGTCTTGTGCTGTAGCTCCTTGGCTAACCCTCGCCTAAACTGGGGCCAGTCCCTCCCCAGGACTAGGGCGTGTGGGAGCCTAGGCACAACAGCTACTGATATTTTTCTTTTTAAACCTAGACCCTTTACCTTCACCTTGCGTATGGGATAGGATGAAGCTGCCCCATGGATACACCTTATCTTTATGCTGCCTTCAGAGAGCTCTAGGACCTGCCTATCCTGGGATTCAATCCTTTTCCAGAGCTTCTGTGAGATCATGGACTGATCCGCTCGGAATCCAGCAAGGCCTCTGTAGGGATACCCTCTACCTCTACAGTCAACAGAAATCCCTCCCCACTCTCCTTGGAATGGGTGGTTACTAGGGCTGTCCTGGCTTTGCAATCCCTTTTTAGGTGTCCTTCCTCCCACAGGAAAAACATTTTCTCTGGGCATAATAGGCTCTATCCATGGGCATAACCTTTGATGTTTCCCCCGACCTCGCCTTCCTTTCTGATGCTACTACACCTGCCCGCTTCAAAACACCACCCTTCACTTGGCTTACCAACTCCGCTTCTAAAAAGCGCTCTGCCAGTGAGGTAGCCTCATTGGTGTTTTGGCAATTTTGTAGGACCAGAAAGGTTTGCAGGTCTTTGGGAACTGCCTCCATGAATTGTTCCAACACCACACAATCCAGTACAGAATCTAGGGTTCTAGTCTCAGGTGTTAGCCACTTCCATGACAAATCTTTAATACGCTGGCACAGAGCTCGCGGTGTTTCACCCGGCTTTAACTTACAACTCCTCAAGAGACGGCGATAAAGCATAGGGGATAGACCCAAGCGGTCTCTTATGGCTGGCTTAAGCTCCTCGTTATTGGAGGCTAATGCCGCAGGCATGGCCCTATAAGCTGCCAGCGCTTCCCTCGTGAGAGAAGTGGCAAGACAGACTGCCCACTGGTCTTTAGGCCATCCAGTTAAGAGAGCTACCCTCTCAAAAGCTTCTATGAAGTCGTCTATATCATTGTCCTTAGTTAACTGTCCACAAGACAATGTCCCAGTATAAGGTAACCCCAGCCCTTGGAAAGCTCCTAGGGAACCTGATACTGTCCGTGTGGATTCCGTTGCCTTTTCTTGCGCTCTCAGCCATCTCCCCATCATCTCCAGGAGCGGCTTTTGCTGTGTTTGTATCATGGCCGCTGTATGTTCCAGGGTTCTCGTCGACATCTCTTGTTGTTTCTGGAACTGTTCAGCCATCCAGTCCAGAAGCTCGGCACGCTCCATCTCCGGTCTGTGCTGTAATGACAAGAAAAAAAAAAAAAACACCAAGTGCGGCACCACAATGCTTCACTCGGACTCCCACTGAGCACTGCTGTACCCCTCCCTGCACCAGTATCCACTTATAACCCCTCCTATGCACGGGTTACCTGATGCAGGTGGAGCTTCACGTTTGTGAGCCAGCAGGTCACAGCTGGGTAATCAACTTCCCTTCCGACCTCCGCTGCCACTCCGGTCTTTCAATGCTCAACAGGCCTCTGTATTATCTCTGGCTTCCTGCCGACGCTTCTCCTCCTTCCAGGTTGCAGAGGTCTTGCGCATGCATGTGCAAAGGTAGACTATCCTAAAAACTACGCCACCTGTGGCGCTCCCTACTGTCTAGGCAGTTGCCTATAGGCAGGGGCGTGCCATATAATGTCCCTTTTTCAATATGGGTTCCAGAGCTAGTGCTTCTGGGTATTGTAGTTGTGTGAAATAAAAAGGAA
This sequence comes from Ichthyophis bannanicus, assembly GCA_033557465.1. NCBI lineage: Eukaryota > Metazoa > Chordata > Amphibia > Gymnophiona > Ichthyophiidae > Ichthyophis > Ichthyophis bannanicus. The sequence continues at coordinate 1,047,233,523 of CM066033.1, forward strand.
TCCGAGGGTTGAAGGCAAACACAGGAAATTTATTTGAGTCTTTTCCTTTGCAAGGAACTTTCTTTGAAGCTCAACACATGTTAACAAAAATAGGATGTACTCTCCAACCAAAAGAAGTTCTAGTCAAACAGGTTTCTGGCAGTGATAAATGTTACAATTGCTTCATGCAGCTGGTTACACCAAAAGTGTTTCTTCCCAAAGTCCATCAGTCAGAAAAACAGCTTAGCTGGTTTCAGCTAACTTCCAGCCTTTTCCCAAACTGAATAAAACTTTAAACAAAGCTTCTTTTGCTTCTAGCTGTTTTCTCAATCATTCAAATCAATCTTGAATCATTTCCTCTCAGCTCTAAACACCAGCAATTCTCCTTTTAAACATTTCCATCATTCAAGACATAAGACATTCAGGTAAATGGCTTCTGGCTTTTTTTTCAGCTTTTAAAAAACCTACAGCCTCTTCGTTCTGTCTTCATACAAAAAGAACAATCCATCAATGAGTCTAAGGAGTCTTGTTCCATATCACAAGGCTCTGTCTGCATGTCTTCATAATCAGACTCTGCTGTCTCCTGGCTTAACTCGGGCTGAGGGGACGTAGGCTTAATCTCCTCTAAGAGTTTTAAGACCTTTTCCCATTGGGACTTCTCTCTGTGCTCAGGGCTTTTAGAATGGCTGTAGAGACCCTTATCTCTCAACAAGCTAGATAAGGCTTCTAACTGGCTCACCTTGTCTTTCGTGACCCTTCTCTTCACAGACCTTTCCAGAGGTAAAACTTCTCTCACAGACTTATGCAGGGCTGCTCCCGTACCTGGACTATAGTCAGCAACTCTCTCCGGTCTCCAGACCGTGCTGCAATGCCTTTACAGCATGGGCTTCTCCCTGGACTGTAGTCCCCAGTGTGCTGGCTGCCTTGGGACTCCCTTCTGCGGCTGTCTCTGGAAAACCTCTCTCTTTCCTTTCCCCTGAAAAGGATCCTTTCCCTTCAGTTTGCCTCAGGAGTTCTTCTCCCTCCTTTCTCTTGGTATGCTCCCTTCTTTCTGTTCCCTGGAGCGTAAATGTGTGTAGCTGCTCTCCCCGTTCCAACTCCTCCCACAGGTGCTTCCTATTACCTTCCTGTGTGGCCATGGAGCTTGGGCGTGGCCTGGACTCAGCAGCTCTGTCTGTTTTTTTTCTTTGGCTGCAGTTTCAAACCCCCTGCTCTCTGAACTCTCTCTCTGCTTGCAGGTAAAAGTTTGTTTTCCAGCTATTTCCATGGGCTCTGATGCCCCTTCATCACCAACCCCCGCACAGCCCATAATTCTTGACAGGTTGTTCGGGTCTAGCTGCTCTTTATCTGGTTTATGTTCTCCCGCGGCCCAACGAGCCCACCTTGTTCGCTCGTGCCAAGGTTGTAATACATTAATATGATATACCTGCTGTTTGCCTCTTCCATTCTCCACAGAATAAGATACTGGACCCAACTGCTTCCTTACTCTATAGGGTCCTTTCCAAATAATCTCAAATTTGGGACTGGCTCCCGCGACCATTACAATCACCTTTTCCCCTATCTTTAGCTGACGAGGTTTTGTGCGTCAGTCGTAATAGGTCTTCTGGCAGGTCTGGCTGGCTGTTAAGTTCCCTTCTGCAACTTGGGCCATACGCTGTAGCCATCCCTTTAAATCTCTTAAAAATTGGGGTACCTCTAGCTCTTCCACGGCTGGTGCAATCCATTGCTCCCGCAATACGTCTAGGACGCCCCGTGGAGCTCGCCCATACATTAGCTCATAGGGGGAAGTGCCCATAGAGGTTTGCTTCCTCTCCCTACAAGCATATAATACAAATGGGAGCATCATATCCCACTCTGCTATATTACCCTCGAGACTCCTTCTTAACATATTTTTTAAGGTTTGGTTCTGCCGTTCTACCAGGCCATTCGTCTGCGGATGATATGCGGCCGTCCTGACATGACGGATCCCGAAGGCATCCCAAACTTGAGCAAGATATCAGGACATAAAATTACTACCCCTATCAGTTAGGACTTCTCGCGGGAACCCCACCTCGCAAAATAACTTCACTAGTTCCAAAACTATAGTTCTTGCTGATGTATTACGAAGCGGAACTGCCCAAGGAAATCCGGTGGCTTGGTCCACTATGACTAGGATGTATTGGTACCCACGGGGTGTCCTTATCAGGGGCCCCACTATGTCTACAGCCACTCTATGGGCTCCGATATGACTGGTAAGGGTAACAAAGGTACCTCCGGAGGGTGGCTCACGGTGACCCGCTGGTAGGAAGGGCACAATGTGCAGAATCTAGAGGTCTCCTTAAAAACTCCAGGCCAATAGAAGCGAGCTAGAATTTGGTCTAAGGTGCCCTGTATTCCTTAGTGCCCTCCTATAGGGTGGTCGTGTGCCAACCTTAAAACTAGTGTTCTGAAAGGAGCGGGTACTACTAGTTGCTTCCGCGTATTCCCCGTCCGTGAGTCTAGGCTTTCGCGGTACAACACGTTATCATCTAAAAAAAATCGGGGTAGGGTTTCAGACCCTTTCCGTGCATACTCAAAAGCTCGCACCAGTGTGGGATCTGCCTGCTGTTCGTTAGGAAATGAGGGAAATTTCTCGACTAGTTCCGCGGGGACCCAGGGCAACTCCTTTCTGGCGATTAATTCAGCCCTATTCCGGGATCTAGTCTGCCTTTCCCGGCGTTTTTCAGCCTTTCCCTTCCTACGGTTACCCCTAGAGGGAGTTATCAAGTCGTCATGAGAGGGCAACCCCTGTAGTGTGTCTTCCTGTGGGTCGTGTCCCTCCCTCAAGGCCTTGGAGCGTGCCCGGGTGGAGATCATGCCTGCCCTCTTCCGACCATAGACTGACCCATCCCTCGGAAGGGATGAATCCCTTACTAGCCTGGCTGGAGATTCGTTTCTTATCTCTAAGCTTTCCGGGTGTGCTAGGGTGGAGGTCATGCCTGTCTTGTGCTGTAGCTCCTTGGCTAACCCTCGCCTAAACTGGGGCCAGTCCCTCCCCAGGACTAGGGCGTGTGGGAGCCTAGGCACAACAGCTACTGATATTTTTCTTTTTAAACCTAGACCCTTTACCTTCACCTTGCGTATGGGATAGGATGAAGCTGCCCCATGGATACACCTTATCTTTATGCTGCCTTCAGAGAGCTCTAGGACCTGCCTATCCTGGGATTCAATCCTTTTCCAGAGCTTCTGTGAGATCATGGACTGATCCGCTCGGAATCCAGCAAGGCCTCTGTAGGGATACCCTCTACCTCTACAGTCAACAGAAATCCCTCCCCACTCTCCTTGGAATGGGTGGTTACTAGGGCTGTCCTGGCTTTGCAATCCCTTTTTAGGTGTCCTTCCTCCCCACAGGAAAAACATTTTCTCTGGGCATAATAGGCTCTATCCATGGGCATAACCTTTGATGTTTCCCCCGACCTCGCCTTCCTTTCTGATGCTACTACACCTGCCCGCTTCAAAACACCACCCTTCACTTGGCTTACCAACTCCGCTTCTAAAAAGCACTCTGCCAGTGAGGTAGCCTCATTGGTGTTTTGGCAATTTTGTAGGACCAGAAAGGTTTGCAGGTCTTTGGGAACTGCCTCCATGAATTGTTCCAACACCACACAATCCAGTACAGAATCTAGGGTTCTAGTCTCAGGTGTTAGCCACTTCCATGACAAATCTTTAATACGCTGGCACAGAGCTCGCGGTGTTTCACCCGGCTTTAACTTACAACTCCTCAAGAGACGGCGATAAAGCATAGGGGATAGACCCAAGCGGTCTCTTATGGCTGGCTTAAGCTCCTCGTTATTGGAGGCTAATGCCGCAGGCATGGCCCTATAAGCTGCCAGCGCTTCCCTCGTGAGAGAAGTGGCAAGACAGACTGCCCACTGGTCTTTAGGCCATCCAGTTAAGAGAGCTACCCTCTCAAAAGCTTCTATGAAGTCGTCTATATCATTGTCCTTAGTTAACTGTCCAAAAGACAATGTCCCAGTATAAGGTAACCCCAGCCCTTGGAAAGCTCCTAGGGAACCTGATACTGTCCGTGTGGATTCCGTTGCCTTTTCTTGCGCTCTCAGCCATCTCCCCATCATCTCCAGGAGCGGCTTTTGCTGTGTTTGTATCATGGCCGCTGTATGTTCCAGGGTTCTCGTCGACATCTCTTGTTGTTTCTGGAACTGTTCAGCCATCCAGTCCAGAAGCTCGGCACGCTCCATCTCCGGTCTGTGCTGTAACGACAAGAAAAAAAAAAAAAACACCAAGTGCGGCACCACAATGCTTCACTCGGACTCCCACTGAGCACTGCTGTACCCCTCCCTGCACCAGTATCCACTTATAACCCCTCCTATGCACGGGTTACCTGATGCAGGTGGAGCTTCACGTTTGTCAGCCAGCAGGTCACAGCTGGGTAATCAACTTCCCTTCCGACCTCCGCTGCCACTCCGGTCTTTCAATGCTCAACAGGCCTCTGTATTATCTCTGGCTTCCTGCCGACGCTTCTCCTCCTTCCAGGTTGCAGAGATCTTGCGCATGCATGTGCAAAGGTAGACTATCCTAAAAACTACGCCACCTGTGGCGCTCCCTACTGTCTAGGCAGTTGCCTATAGGCAGGGGCGTGCCATATAATGTCCCTTTTTCAATATGGGTTCCAGAGCTAGTGCTTCTGGGTATTGTAGTTGTGTGAAATAAAAAGGAATCCGAGGGTTGAAGGCAAACACAAGAAATTTATTTGAATCTTTTCCTTTGCAAGGAACTTTCTTTGAAGCTCAACACATGTTAACAAAAATAGGATGTACTCTCCAACCAAAAGAAGTTCCAGTCAAACAGGATTCTGGCAGTGATAAATGTTACAATTGCTTCATGCAGCTGGTTACACCAAAAGTGTTTCTTCCCAAAGTCCATCAGTCAGAAAAACAGCTTAGCTGGTTTCAGCTAACTTCCAGCCTTTTCCCAAACTGAATAAAACTTTAAACAAAGCTTCTTTTGCTTCTAGCTGTTTTCTTAATCATTCAAATCAATCTTGAATCATTTCCTCTCAGCTCTAAACACCAGCAATTCTCCTTTTAAACATTTCCAGCATTCAAGACATAAGACATTCAGGTAAATGGCTTCTGGCTTTTTTTTCAGCTTTTAAAAAAAACTACAGCCTCTTCATTCTGTCTTCATACAAAAAGAACAATCCATCAATGAGTCTAAGGAGTCTTGTTCCATATCACAAGGCTCTGTCTGCATGTCTTCATAATCAGACTCTGCTGTCTCCTGGCTTAACTCGGGCTGAGGGGACGTAGGCTTAATCTCCTCTAAGAGTTTTAAGACCTTTTCCCATTGGGACTTCTCTCTGTGCTCAGGGCTTTTAGAATGGCTGTAGAGACCCTTATCTCTCAACAAGCTGGATAAGGCTTCTAACTGGCTCACCTTGTCTTTCGTGACCCTTCTCTTCACAGACCTTTCCATTGGTAAAACTTCTCTCACAGACTTATGCAGGGCTGCTCCCGTACCTGGACTATAGTCAGCAACTCTCTCCGGATAGACTCTCCGGTCTCCATACCGTGCTGCAATGCCTTTACAGCATGGGCTTCTCCCTGGACTGTAGTCCCCAGTGTGCTGGCTGCCTTGGGACTCCCTTCTGCGGCTGTCTCTGGAAAACCTCTCTCTTTCCTTTCCCCTGAAAAGGATCCTTTCCCTTCAGTTTGCCTCAGGAGTTCTTCTCCCTCCTTTCTCTTGGTATGCTCCCTTCTTTCTGTTCCCTGGAGCGTAAATGTGTGTAGCTGCTCTCCCCGTTCCAACTCCTCCCACAGGTGCTTTCTATTACCTTCCTGTGTTGCCATGGAGCTTGGGCGTGGCCTGGACTCAGCAGCTCTGTGTATTTTTTTTTTTTGGCTGCAGTTTCAAACCCCCTGCTCTCTGAACTATCTCTCTGCTTGCAGGTAAAAGTTTGTTTTCCAGCTATTTCCATGGGCTCTGATGCCCCTTCATCACCACACTATCCATTGTGTTTTCATGGCAAGATACAGAAGTAGATTGCCGGTCTTTTCTTCCACGCAGTTTAAGTTTGGTGGTGTTGCCGTTGTTACAGAAATGTGATCCTCCGCCGTAAACACTATCCCATTCTGCTGCTGCCCAGATGGGTCTTTTGTCTTGATCTGGCACCTCAGCTGAGACCTGTCCGTTTTGGGAGACCCTGCCAGTAGTTAAACTACCGATAGTTTAGCTCTCAGCATCACTGATGCACACAAGCCCTCACAGCACGACAAGCTGCAAACCAAGTGAGGGAGATTACTAATAGTAGGTCTGCAATCTCATATTTCAGTTCTTTCAACACCCTTGGATGTATACCATCTGGTCCAGGTGATTTGCTACTCTTCAATTTATCAAATAGTTGTAATACATCTTCCCAGAGTATCTATTTCTGTCAATTCTTCTGTGGCATCACCTTTAAATGCCATTTCAGTCATAGGTAACATCCCTACATCTTCCTCAGTAAAGACTGAAGCAAAGAATTCATTCAGTCTTTCCGCTATGGCTTGTCCTCTCTCAGTGCCCCTTTTACGCCTCTATCATCTAATGCTCTAACTGACTCTCTCACAGGTTTTTTGCTATGTATGTGCTTGAAAAAGTCTTTATTATGCATTTTTGCTTCCACAGCAAGCTGCTTCTCAAATTCTCTCTTTTGCCTGCCTTATCAATGCCTTGCATCTAACTTGCCAGTGCTTATGTTATTTCCAGTTTTCATCATTTGGCTCCTTTTTCCATTTCCTGAAAGATGCTTTTTTGGCAACAGCTTCTCTGATCGCACCTTTAAACCATGCTGGCAGTTTCCTTTCACTTTTCTTAAAGCATGTACTACAGCTGGTCTGGGCTTCTATTTTTAAACAACACCCATGCCTGGTGTACATTTTTAACCTTTACAACTCCTCCTTTTAGTTTTTTCTTAACTATTTTCCTCATTTTATCATAGTCTCCCTTTTGAAAGTTAAAAGGTAGTATTGTAGAATTCTTTGCTGTCCTTTCTCCATTTATTAAATCAAACATGATCATGCTGTGATCACTATTGCCAAGTAGCCCCAACACCCTTATCTCTTGCACCAGATGTTGTGTTCCACTAAGGACCAGGTTCAAAATGGCTTCCCCTCGTCGGTTCATGAACCAGCTGCTCCAAGAAGCAGTCATTTATTTCATCGAGAAACTTTATCTCCCTAGCATGTCCTGCCGTAACACTGACCCAGTCGATACTGGGGTAATTGAAATCACACACTATTATTAGTGTTCTTTAACTTTTGTTAACTTCCTTGATTTCTTTTGAGCATTTCATCATCCATTTGTTCATTCTGGCCAGGCGGTCAACAGTATACCCCCACTGCCATTGCTTTCCCCTTCCTCTTTTTACATGGAATTTCAATCCATAGAGATTATACAGTGTATTTTGTTTCCTGCAAGACTTTAATCCTTTGTGACTCAATGCCCTTTCTAACAGAGTACAACCCCTCCACCAATTTGATCTGCTCTATCATTACGATATAGTTTGTGCCCAGGTATTACAGTATCCCACTGGTTGTCCTCCTTCCACCAGGTCTCTGAGATAGCAATCATATCTAACCTCTCATTTAATGCTATATATTCTAACTCTCCCATCTTATTTTTTAGACTTCTAGCATTTGTATACAAGCATTTTAGAGGCTGCATTTTATTCATATTAATCTGGTTATTGGTATGCAGGGGTAATTTGGAATCTTTAAGCTCTGTCTGCTCTACTTAAGGACATTTGGGTTACTTTTGACTTTATTGGAACCTCTCTGTCGATATGCCCTAACTTCAATCTTTTGGTAGTATCCGTCAAGGATACATTGTTCCGAACCATGCATTCTTGGGCGACTGTTGGCTTTCCCCTATCTAGTTTAAAAGTTGCTCTATCTCCTTATTAAAGGTTAATGTGGCTTTCCCCTATCTAGTTTAAAAGTTGCTCTATCTCCTTATTAAAGGTTAATGCCAGCAGCCTGGTTCCATCTCAGTCAAGGTGGAGTGCATCCCTTTGGAAAAGACCCTCCTTTCCTCAGAATATTGCCCAGTTCCTAATAAATCCAAAACCTTCTTCCTTGCACCATTGTCTCATCCATGTATTGAGACTCTGGAGCTCTGCCTGCCTTTGGGGTCCTGTGTGTGGAACAGGAAGCATTTCGGAGAATGTTACCCTGGAAGTTCTGAATTTCATCTTCCTACCTAAAAGCCTAAATTTGGCCTCCAGTACCTCCCTACCACAGGGGTCTATGGCATTGGTACCAACATGTACCAAGGAAACAGATTCCTCCCTAGCACCTTATTTAGGTGGTGTGTGAGGCCCTTACCTTTGCACCAGTCAGGCATGTTACCAGGTGATCCTCATGTTCACCAGCTACCCAGCTATCTACATGGCTAATGATCAAATCACCAACTATAAGGGCTGTTCTAACCCTTCCCTGGTGGGCACATGGCCCTGGAGAAACCACCTCAGTGCAAGAGGGTTTTACATCACCTGGAGGACAGATCCTAGATACAGGATCACTTCCTGCCACACCAGGGTAATGTTCTCCTATCACGTGACCTCTCTCCTCCATGGCAACAGGGATGTGGCTAGACTGGAGGTAGCACCTCAGTACTACATCCCTGTAGGTCTCGTCTATGTACCTCTCTGTCTTCCTTATGTCCTCCAAGTCTGCTACTCTAGCCTGCAGAGATCGGACTCGTTCCCTGAGAGCAAAGAGCTCCTTGCACCTAGTGTACACATACGACCTCTCACCAATTGGGAGACAATCATACAGGTGACGCTCAATGCAAAAGACTGAAAGCCCCCATCTCGCTGCTGGACTGCAGTCTGCATCTTAGTTTTAAGGTTGTATTTAGGTATTTAAGTTGTTTACTTACTGAGGTTTTGCTGAGGATACTTATACTAATAAAACTGTACCTAATACATTTAATGGACTTTGTTTACCTCAGCATTAATTAATCTCAGGTCCTTAATGTATGCCTGATGAGGATAAAGTGTAGTTACTCACCTGTAAGAGGTGTTCTCCAGGGACAGCAGGAATCAGCCCTCATATATGGGTGACGTCAGCACCAACGGAGTATTTCTCCAGCTTTTGAAGAAAGCATTTGGGAATGCTACCACGCATGAGTGGTCCCCTTCTCACCCAAGGGTGCCATCGTGCTCAGTCAGATGACATAGCTTAGGCAAAAGGCAAAGGAGGCAACTCCAAGGGGAGGTTGGAGGGTTGTGAGGACTGATTCCTGCTGTCCCTGGAGAATACCTGTTACAGGTAAGTAACTACGCTTTCTCCAGGAACAAGCAGGAATCAGTCCTCCCCAAGGGAGGTCGTGAGTTGCAGAAGGCGAGTCCCTACCAAGAGACTGCAGACCCAAGTGTCCAGCATCACCATAACTCTGGTAGCCTGAACACTGAAGGGTTGGAGAGCAGGAGTTGCTTATACACCGAGAATGTTTCTGATCACTGCCTGGCCAAAGGCACTGTCCCTGTGGGACTCACTCTCAAAGCAGTAGTGGACTGCGAACGTATGGACAGATGACCATGTGGCTGCCTTACAGATGTCTTGCTCCGGCATTACGTGTAAGTTGGCCCCTGATGTGCCCATAGCCCGCACTCGATGAGCAGTGATCCGGCGCTCCAGAGAGAGGCCAGCTCGCTCAAAAGTGAGGGCAATGCAGTCCGCTGCCCAGGTAGACAGCGTTCGCTTGGTCACAGGTAACCCCAGTCTGTTGGGGTCATAGGAGATGAAAAGCTGAGAAGCTTTTTGATGGGTCTTGGTCCTATGTAAATAAGGGTCCTCTTGCAATCTAGGGTATGAAAGAAGAACCTCTCCCTACCGGCATGCGGCCATGGGAAGAAGGTGGGGAGAACTACCTCCTGATTGAGGTGAAAAGTGGACACCACCTTTGGGAGGAACTTGGGGTGTGTACGAAGCACCACCCTGTTCATATAGAACCTGGTATAGGGCAGGTCCACCACCAGGGCCTGCAGCTCGCTTACTCTGCGAGTTGTCAACGCCACCAAGAAGGTCATCTTCCAAGAGAGGTGTCTCAGGTGGCCAAAGACTCGAACAGCAGCCTAGTGAGCTGGGAGACCACCACACTGAGGTCCCATTCTGCTGCCAGAGGACAGAGAGGGGGCTTGGATAGCAAGAGGCCCCTGAGGAATCTGAAGACCAAAGGCTGGCACGAGAGGGGCTTCCTCTCTATCGGGTGATGATTAGCCGCTATGGCACTAACATGCACCCTCACCAAGTTAGATTTCAAGCCCAAGTGTGAGAAGTGCAGCAAGTACTGCAGCACGAGCTTTACCTGACAGGAAAATGGGTTCTCATGCCTCTCCGCACACCAGACAGAGAACCTCCTTCACTTGAAGGCCTAAGTCCTTCAGGAGGATGGCTTCCTGGAGGCCAAGAGGATTTCCTTGACCTCTCCTGGGAGATTGAAAGGGGCCAGCGCTACCCTTTCAGCAGCCACGCTGTCAGCATTAGGGAGCCCAAGTTGGGGTGTAGCAGGGAACACCGCTCTTGGGATATGAGGTCCGGGTCCTGGACCATTGATACTGGGGTTGCCACCAACAGGGAGGGTAGCAGTAGAAACCAGGGCTGCCTGGGCCACATGAGTGCCATCAGAATTACTGAGGCATGCTCGCTCTGGATCTTGAAAAGGCACTTGGCTATCGGAGGTGTCGTGGGAATGCATAAAGCAGACCCTGTGACCAGGAGATCAGGAAGGCGTCCGCCACCACCCTCCTGAGGTGTGGCCGGGGAGAGCAGAATTTGGGCAGCTGTGAGTTGTCCGGGGAGGCGAACAGGTCCAGCCAGGGTCTCTCCCAGAGGCGGAAAAGCCTCCAGGCCACTTTTGCATCCAGGCGCTACTCATGAGGCCGAAGGACCCTGCTGAGGTGGTCTGCCAGGCAGTTGTCCTGGCCCAGTAAGTACACTGCCCTCAGAAGGATATGGTTGTGCACGATAAAGGAGTGGAGGGCCACTACCTCCTGACAGAGGGAGTAAGAGCCCCGTACCCCCCTGCTTGTTCACAGAGAACATGGCAACCTGATTTGTCTGTCTGTATGAGGATCGGGAGGTTGCTCAGGAGGTGGCGGAAGGCCTGAAGGGCCAGAAAGATGGCCCTGAGCTCGAAGAGATTGATTTGCAGGAGGAATTCCTCTGGGGACCAGGTGCCCTGAATGCACTGGCCCTCAAAATGTGCGCCCCAGCCCACAAGGGAGGCATCTGTCGTCAGGACACTCTGAGGGGTCTGTGCCTGGAAGGGCATCCCTGCCCTGAGGTGATGTAGAGACTGCCATCAGGTGGGGGAGGCTGCCAGCTGATGGGTGAACCTCACTCTGTCCCTCAGCCTGCCTGTTGCCTAAGCCCACTGGGAACGGAGGCATCACTGGACTGCCCGCATATGCAGGCGGGCCAGAGGCGTAATGTGAACTGTTGAGGCCATGTGGCCTAAAGGCGGAGGAGCAGGCGAGCCAGCACCGAACTTAAGCCCTGCATCTCCCTTGCCAGTTGCATCAGGCGGTGGGCTCTTTCTACAGGCAAAATGGCCTTGATCCTCAGAGTGTCCAGCTGAGCTCCTATGAATTCCAGGTCTTGGGCCAGGGAGAGGCAGGACTTGAGGTAGTTGACAATGAACCCCAAATGCTGCAGGGTATGGATAATGACTCTTGTGGCCTGCCTGGTATAGAGAGGTGTGCTACCTCGGTTGAGCCAATCGTCCAGGTAAGGAAAGATGTGGCCCCCTTGGAGGCGCACATGGGTGGCTACGACTGACAGGCATTTTATAAAGACCCTTGGAGAGGAGGCAAGGCTGAATGGCAGTACCCTGTACTGGTAGTGCTGCACCCCCACCGGTGGATCAGGATGTGGGTGTACGCATCCTTGAGGTCCAAAGACCAGAGCCAGACTCCAGGGAGGCCTCGTCCTCGGTCTCCCAGTCGAAGCCTGAGGGTGATGAGTCAGCTCCAGGGGTGGCTCAGAGGAACCGCCACCCCCCCCCCCCCGAAGACCTGGGGTCGGATTCCCGGAAATTTGCAGGAGATGACCGGAACCTTGAGGAGCGTGATTGAGACCTCAATCGACCCCCAAGGACTTACCTGAGGCCAGTGGTGCTTGGTGCCCAGTTCGACGCCTGGAGGCTCCCCTGAGGCCGGGGGAGCCAACATCAATGCCCGCTGCAAGGCCAAGATGGAGGAGAGGCTCTGCTCCATGGCTGCCATCTGTGACTCAATGCCCGATGACTGTGCAGCACTCGGTGTGGAAACTGAAGGCCTCGGGTCCGACACCGGCACTCCGCAGAGTGCGTTCTCAAGGAGGACTATAGACTCACGGGTCCTGGCGTGGTCTCCACTGGCCGAGGACTCATGTCTCGAGACTTTCTGAGGGTGCTGCTTGGAGTCACCTGAGTCCCGTCGAGGGACCTTGCTAGGTTTGATTGGAGTCACCTCATTTGGGACCATCTTCTTCTTTTTGGGAAGGTTCGGGTCTACAGTGGAGGAGCTGCCACTGTGGGACTCCAAGGACGCCCGGACCTCTCTCGAAGGGCTGGCTTCAGGGCTCAGCGATGGGGAAGCTGGGGCAGAGTCAGACCTTGGGAAAAGCTTCCCCTGCAACTCAGACCGCCTTCTGTTGGTTTTAGGGGTCATAGCCTGGCACTGGTCACAGGTGGCACTGTCGTGGTCCGGGCCCAGGCAACTGATTCAGCAGTCATGTCAGTGACTGAGATAGTCTGCAGCCGTCACATTTCTTGAACCCACCGGGAGTCACGGTGGGAGCACACCCAGCTGGGCCGACAACCCCCCGGGTGAAAAATGATGCGAAAGCCGGCCAACGTGGAAGCTCAAGGAAATATTTTTAAAAAGGTAGCCGAGGTGGGAAGGGAACTGGTACGCAGACTGGACAAAGGAAGGGGAATTAAAGAACTTTTTATGGGAAAGTGGAGGACCACGTCCATAGGGCTATGTGGTAAAAAGGAGACTGAGCAAGATGGCACCCTTGGGCGTGAAGAGGACCATGCATGCATGGTAGCATTCCCAAGGGCTTTCTTTGAAAGCTGGGGAAATGCTCCGCTTGGGCTCTGTCAGTACCGATGTCACCCATATGTGAGGACTGACTTCCTGCTTGTTCCTGGAGAAACAGCTGCACTTGAGTGAATATGGGCTCCTCCTTCCCTTTAAGAGGTTTAAGCACCTATAAAGCTACCATTATCCCAGGGATGGGTGGGAGTTGGGGAGGGAAAGATTGGCTGCTACACAGTGCCCTGTCCTGTGCTTCTAAGGTGAAGGCTTACCAATTTCCTGGGTGATTCACACAGCCCTTGGTTTGATAGAAGGGGCCTTTTAAATTGCCCTTTTGATGTTACTTTTTTAAACACCTATTTAAGACAACTTCCCAGATCTTTTTCCTCCTAATTGGAATGGCTCTTTGTAAAGGTCACTAGAAACAAGTTTATTTTTCTTTCTACTCAGAGACTATTCTACTTGTATGCTAAGCTATATTCTGATTTGATTTAAGTAAAAAAGTTCTCTAGAAACAAATTTATTTCAGTAACTATTTACTCTGTTTTACTTTCTAGGTTAAATTAAACTCTGATTTGATTTAAATGAAAAGCTCTCTAGAAACAAATTTATTTCCGTTTATTCTTATTTTATGTTCTATGCTAAGCTATACTCTGCTTTGACTAAACTACAAAGCTCACTGGTGGTACTGAGATCTGACTGACATAGCAAAAACACGGAATTCTAAAATACACAGATTTATCAGCTTTAACCCCAATAACTCCCTTTTATCCCAAGAGTTAGTTTATTCCAGAAGATTATACTCGCAAGTGTAGATCTACTTCCAGTTGTAGCAGTCCCTTTTGATATAGTCCTTCAAAACTGAGCTTCACAGAGCTCGCTCTGACCTATTTATACTTGTGCTTCTAAGGTACCTTCATTAAGACCATACACACTCAATAACTTAATTAGACTGACCCCTTCTCTCTCCCTTAACCAAAAGTACCCTCCTCTCTTATCCACACCACTTAAATTAAAGGGCACATGATCAAATTCCCATCCTTCAAAGCCAAAGGAGGAGGTGGACAAGCACTCCCCACCACCCATTTGGTGGGGATGCACACTCTCACCAACCCCGCTTACTACATATAGTATTACAAAGTAATTTGAAAATTCAGAAAGAAATATCCTCCTACCAGCAGAAGATTAAATGCGCTCTCATAAACACACGGTCAATACGTAAGAAATGGCCAGTCATATCAGACATAATTTCCCTCCATTGCCTAGATATACTCTTTATAACTGAGACATGGCTATCAAATGATAACGTACTCATCAACCAGCTCCTACCTAATGGCTTCTCAATACACACAGGTCACAGAAGCAGTAAAAGAGGGGGGAGGTGTTCTCGCAATCACCAAAACTGATCTCCATTTCCACCTGAGCAATACAACCAACGCAACACACACAGATGCAATCACCATTACCAACAAATACTGCTCTTTCAACCTGATATACAGGGCCCCATCCACAGACTCCGATACCCTTGCAACATTAATTGAGCTCACATCCAACTCACAATCGCCAAGCACACCAAGCTGGGTTGTAGGTGACTTCAATTTACCATTTTTGCAAGACGCACAGGCCTCATCATTCTTGGATGCTTTCGAAGAATTAGGATACAGACAACTTGTCGATGAGCCCACCCATGCGAAAGGAAGGACACTGGACCTTGTTTTTGCCCCTCTAACCGACTTTAACACAATGAACACCACTACACTGTCCACTACTGCAGTCCCCTGGTCAGACCACATGCTAATTATGTTCCAAATATCCCTACCCAACAAACTTCAGAAGAGTGTTGATAACTCCAGCAGCCCCAAATCAGCTCCACGCAAGTTCCGAGCCTTTGACAAAGACCTAATCTTAGACCGAACCCATGCACTCTTCGACCTAACATCCCACGACCCTGAAGAGTTGGTTTCCACCTGGAATGAAAACTTCAGTTCCATTGCATTACGACCACCACCAAACAAGCCTACCAAGAAAAGAACTTCTGCAGTTTGGTACTCCACAGAACTTAGATCGTCACTCTCCTGCCTGAGAAAACTGGAAAGACGCTGGCGCCAAACTCATGCCACTGAGGACCCAAAGACATACAATACTCAACTAGAAAAACACTGCCAAGCAATATCTGAAAGCATGAGGAGATTCCACACTGACACTCTAAAGCGATCCTTAAACAAACCACACGACCTGTTCACCATGGTAAAGAACCTAGCAAAAGAGCCAGTACCAGAGCAACCTAGCCAGATCCACCCTCAAGCCTTCGCCGACTACCTAAAAGCAAAACTGTGCCAGACTAATAAGTCCCCTACACCTACCATGGTACTCAAGCTGAGATCCTCAGCCCACTGTCCACTTTCTCTAAGCCATCTGCGAAACTCATTGAGGACATAATTGCTGTAATAAACACAACGACCGCACAAACCGACCCTTGCCCAGTATCCTGGATAAGAGTTACGATCGACTGTCAGCCCTTTTATAGCAAAGCTAATGGATTGCTCATACACGACAGGCACCTTTCCCCAATCCCTCAAATGTACCTCAATCAGGCCGCTCCTCAAAAACAACAAACTTGACCCTAAGAAGCCTGACTCGTATAGACCGATATCAAGCATACCACTCTTAGCGAAAATCGTCGAGAAAGATTTCCAAAGACAAATTCAAGATCATATTGATGCCTCCGCCCCACTTGATCCGTGTCAGCATGGCTTCAGAACCGCACATGTGGTTGAAACCCTCCTCACCATCCTCTTTAATACCATAATAGCGGGAATTGACAACATACGCCAAGGATACGTGCTCATATTCTTGGATATAGCGGCGGCCTTTGATTCTGTCTCCCACAACCTCCTCCTACACCGCCTCAAGGAGAAGGGGATTTGTGACTTAGCACTTGAATGATGCAAGTCATATCTCTCGGATAGATGGCAACACGTAAGATCAGATGAAGCAACATCAGAACCTTTCCACCAGAGCCAAGGGGTCCCACAAGGATCTTCTCTCTCTGCTCTGATGTTTAATATATATATGCAACCTATCTGCAAGATCATCCAGTCCTTCAAGGTGAAGTGTCTGTTATACGCAGATGATGTTCTCCTATATATGCCTTTTGCAACAGAGAACTCCGACCTTTCACCGCTCACGGACTGTTTCAACGCAGTATCCAGATGGCTCCAATCGCAAAACCTTCGAATTCAACATAAGAAAACGGAAGTCCTTTTCATCACAAGGGATCCAAAATTCATCACACCACCTTGCTTTGAAGGTCCTAGATGCAGAACTTCTCACCAAACCCTCTATTAGATATCTGGATGTCATACTTGACCAGAGACTGGACATGAAGATCCATATAGGCAATGTAGCAAGAGCTGTATATCATAAAATCCGATCACTTAGACTTCTACGTACATTACTGGAACCGGATGACTTCTGGACAGTGTACCAAGCATTGATCATACCTCATTTTGACTATGCAAATGCCATACTCCAGGGTCTCCCTCAATCTACGCTGCATCCTTTACAGTTTGCAATGAACACAGCTGCGAGAGTGCTCCAGGGTGCATCCAAGTGGGAACACATGACACCCATCCTTAAACAGCTCCACTGGCTTCCCATAAAAGGTAGAATCACGTTCAAAACTGTAATTTTGACCTTCAAGATCATAAATAGGCTTGCCCCACCAGCCCTAAAGGACCTCATACAGATAACCCCCCCGAACAGATCCAGAAGATCTCCTGCAGCCAATAAACTAATAGTCCCAAGAGAAATGACCAAGTGCCGCCAGACAACAGTGAACAGGGCTTTCAAATTCTCTGCACCAAAATGCTGGAACACCCTCCCAACCAGTTTACGTGCAATCATAATTTAACTCAGTTTAGGAAAGCTCTGAAATATTACCTTTTTCTCGTACATTACCCGGATGACAGCTCCTCAAATGCTTCATCAGTAAACTAGCCAAGTCAAACAGATGTTCAGCCAGTTCGCTCTGTACAGTTGTAAATAGTTACCCACGTTTCTATCCAAGTTCTGTTCCCTGTTAATTGTGAACACAAATCAACCATTTTGAAATGTGTATTTAACTGGTTCTATGTAAACCGCACTGATGGAAAATAGCGCGGTATATAAGAGAATGTAATAAATAAATAAAACATGATGGTTGAGACGTATAGTGATTATCAAGAAGTTTCCTGCCCCTGCTGTTTTGATTTTTATTACTGCTTGTTCCAGTCCCCAACAAAGTCCTGAAAGGGGTACAGAAAAGGATATTTTATTTCATTTGGCAGAGGCTGCCTAGGGTGGCCCAAAGGGTGCTATATTTGCCTAAATAAGATGTTGGTCAGTTCTTGCCTTAGATTCAATGTTTGATGGGGAAAGCAGGCGTTTTACAAACTCTGTAGTGAGGCGTACACTGAGGTTCTGGTTTAAAGCAAAGATGCTGTTTCGGGGTTCACAAAGTGTCCATATTCCTCTTCATTCAGCGCAATCTCTGTTTTCATCCCGGTACAAGTCTGTTTTATCAAGCTTGACAGGCTAAAGGGTTGTATTGTTTAGGACAGTTATTAGATGACAAAGGAAGGACTCTTCGCTTCAAGGAAGTTAGCTGTAAATTTGGGTTGGGAAAGAAAGATCTTATTATTGGCAACTGAGGCACTACATCGTGCAGGCTGACTGTAGTGCTAATCTAAAGAGTGCACTAATGCCTTTTGAAGAATTGTATGAGAAAGCTAAGGAGATAAACAGCTATGGTTTAATGTTGTTGGAACCTAATAGGTCTGCATCTCATATTGTCTGCGGGAGATGGTTTTGGGCATACATTGGTGTGAAAGGGATTGGGAAAAGGTGTTTATGGCAACTGTCAGTTGGTTTCGACAGCTTTGGTAGAAAACGTTTACAAATTGTTGTACTGCTCTTATACTACCCTCCTTTAACACTGGCTAAGATTTACAAGGATAACAATCCTTCTTGTGGAGGCAATATGGGCAGTTAGGGTCGTTTTTTCCAAACTTTGGTGGCAATGCCCAAAGTTGCAAGACTATTGGTTGCAGATCATTGCTTCCGTTCCCTCTCCCTTATCTTGTCCTTTGTTCCCGGCACTATGTAAACCCCTTCTATGTTTCAACTCTTTCTCTTTTTCCACTGTTATGGAATTCTTGTAAAGCTCCTTATTACCACTGATGTTCCATGTTTAAGCTTCCAAGTTTAACTTCCCTGTTCAATGTAAACTTCCAGTTGTGTTATAATGTAAACCGCATTGAATCTATGATACGGCGGTATAAATACTTGTTAACTTTATTATTTAATTATTTCAGGATATCGCAGACCTGGAGTTAATGTGTGACCCTAAATGTGTGGTGTTAAATGTTTTGCTGGATGATTTGGAAGGAGGCCTTGGTACTCTGGCTTTTATGTGCTTAGTAGTAGCCAGGATGGAAAGGGCTCAGCATTGGAATCAAAATGAGGTGCCAAGTACAGAGCGACTGTTTAGCTGGATCTGTCAGGTGAGCCAAATGTTTGCCATTATGGTCTTCCAGAATCAACAAACATGGGAGCATAAGTATTGTGATACATAAGGGTGTGTTTTCTCAAATGGCATCCTGAAATGCTGCTTATATGAGATATCTCTGGTTGGCGCTTCTACAATATGTTTTATTGCCTCATTTGTTTTTGATTATTGGAATAGACCTTGCATGGATAGAGTATATCTCCAGGAACAAGCAGGAATGTAGTCTTCACATACGGGTGACGTCACTACCAACAGAGCCCACACGGGAACACTCCCCAGCGTCCAATAAGAAAGCCTTTGGGAGCATCCCACTGTGCCTGCGTAGCTGCCTTCCTGCCTTTCCAGCTCTCCCTCCTCAGTTCTTCGTTTTCCGCGAAACCGACAAGAAGCAATTCCTGTCACCGCAGAAAATTAGATTTTTTTTCTTATTTGTTTGTGGTCGCGTCTGCCCTCCCATCGACACTGGTACTGACCCTGTCGGTGCTCGCTCTTTCTTTCCGTAAAAAAAACCAAAAACATTTCTAAAGGAAGAATCCTTTCCCTCTGGCGCATTGACGCCATCTTAGGCTTAGGTCTTGTTTTCCAAAATGAACAAACCAGCTAGTGGTTTTAAGAAGTGTTCCAAATGTGGCAGTACAATTTCAGCCACAGACACCCATGACTGGTGTCTAAAATGTTAGGGACCAGATCATTAATCGACTGACTGTCCTCTCTGTAGAAAGATGACAGAGAGGCTTGCAGAACAGCTGCAAAACTCAGCAACCTCTTTGCCACCAATGCAATGTCTGTAGCATCGACATCATTAAGAGCTTCATCTTCCTCCCAGAGATCTCAGGTATTGAATCCCAGGTCTTCCTCGAAGACTAGCTGGCCCTCCAAGGGTAGATCTCCTTCTAAGCATCAAGATGCCCTAGGCGTTGCTCTGGAGGGGAGACAGATCGGCCAAACAACCCTGGTGGGAGGTCCTTGCCTCCAAAGCATTAGTGGGGTCCCAAGATGCTCCCGAGGCCTCAACATCCGGAGAGCTCTTGGTGCCATGCTCAGGGATCGTGGCCCGCAACTCGGGTACCAACACCCAGGCATCGGCTGGCTCCAAGGATCAACGTATCCTGGCTATTGAGTGGAGCTTAGTGGCCTTGACAGCGGCTTTCGTACTGGTATAGCCTCTACAGTCAATTCCCCAGCCATCGGTACCGATAATGTTACCACCTATGCTGGCCCTCGTGTCTGTCTCTGTTACCAAGGTTCCGGCACTGAAACTTTCCGATGCCAAAACGTTTCGAGCGGTATCGAGTACGGGCAGAGCACGAGCACCCGGCCCGTCGATACTTCGAGTCTTTGGACTCCGATTCGTCGGATGATGAATCGACCGGTACAAGGGAAATGAGAATTCTGCCGGAGGATCCATCTCCGTCCCCACGTCATATGTCCCCTCCGGAGGACATGTCTTTTCAAGAATCTATCCGCAATGTTGCTCAGAGCCTCTCCATCACTGTGACTTCGGAGAAGGTGCCTAGGGCTGAGGAGCTTGAAATCTTTCAATACCCTGCAGCCCCTGTTCATCGAATACTTTGTGTCCTTATGCTTGGAATGTGGGAGACACCCTTAACCATCTCTCCACATACTCGAAGGCTTGATACAATATGAGATTGCAGATCTGCTATTAGTAATCTGTGAACTATCATTAAAATCATCTCTAATACCTGAAGATTGGAGAATCGCCAATGTAACACCAATTTTTAAAAAGGGTTCCAGGGGTGATCTGGGAAACTACAGACCGGTGAGCCTGACGTCAGTACCGGGAAAAATGGTAGAAACCATCATAAAGAATAAAATTACTCAGCATGTAGTCATGGCCTAATGGGAGGCAGCCAACATGGCTTTAGACAAGGAAGATCTTGTCTTACTAATCTGCTATGTTTTTTTGAAGGTGTGAATAAACAGGTGGACAAAGGTAAGTCGGTTGATATAGTATATCTGGACTTTCAGAAAGCCTTTGACAAGGTCCATCATCAGAGAGTTTTGGCAAAACTAAAGAGTCAAGGGATTAGGAGGCAGTGTACTACTGTAGATCAGGAATTGGTTAAAAGATAGAAAGCAGAGGGTAGGACTAAATGAACAATTTTCCCAATGGAGAAAGGTGAGTCGTGGTGTACCCCAGGGATCTGTGCTGGGTCTGCTGCTTTTTGACATATTCATAAATGACCTGGAAAGTGGAATAACGAGTGAGGTTATCAAATTTGCAGGTGACACAAAACTATTTAAAGTAGTTAAAACCCAAGAGGATTGTGGAAAATTGCAAGAGGATCTTGATAAAATGGAAGACTGGGTATCAAAATGGAAGATGAAATTTAATGTGGACACGTGCAAAGTTATACACCTTGGGAAGAACAACCCAAACTATGGTTACACGATGCAAGGTTCCACATTAGGAACCACCACCCAGGAAAAGATTTAGGCGTCATTGTGGATAACATGTTAAAACCCTCGGCCCAATGTGCAGCGGCGGCCAAGAGAGTAAATAGAATGCTAGGTATCATAAGGAAAGGAATGGAAAATAAAACAAAAGATATTATAATGCTTCTATATCGTTCCATGGTGAGACCGCACCTTGAATATTGTGTGCAATTCTGGTCGCCGTATCTTAAAAAGGATATAGCGTTATTAGAAAAGGTTCAGAGAAGAGCCACCAAAATGGTAAAGGGGATGGAAGGATACTCCTATGAAGAAAGGATAAAAAGGTTAGGGCTCTTTAACCTGGAAAAGAGACGGCTGAGGGGAGATATGATAGAAGTCTATAAATTAATGAACGGAGTGGAAAAGGTAAACGTAGGTTGATTGTTTACGTTATCAGAATATGGAAAGACTAGGGGACATGCAATGAAGCTACAGGGTAAACTATTTATGACTAATAAAAGAAAATATTTTTTCACTCAACGTGTAATCAAACTCTGGAATTTGTTACCGGAGGATGTAGTAAAGGCTGTTTGTGTAGCTGGGTTTTAAAAAGGTTTGGACAGGTTCCTGGAGGAAAGGTCCATAAACCATTATTAAGAAGGGACCCAGGATATCAATGCTTGACCAAGTGCAAGCATTGTGGAACCTGTCTTTTGGGGAAACTGCTAGGTACGTATGACCTAGATTGGCCACTCTTGGAAACAGGATACACGGCTTGATGGACTTTGGTCTGACCCAGTATGGCATATCTTATGTTCTTATGTAATGCTTGTACTGGGTCAAGCATTGATATCTGTCCACCTTCAAAAAAACATAACAGATTAGTAAGACAAGATCTTCCTTGTCTAAAGCCATGTTGGCTGTCTCCCATTAGGCCATGACTATCTACATGCTGAGTAATTTTGTTCTTTATGATGGTTTCTACCATTTTTCCCAGTACTGACGTCAGGCTCACCAGTCTGTAGTTTCCCGGATCACCCCTGGAACCCTTTATAAAAATTGGCGTTACATTGGCAATCCTCCAATCTTCAGGTATTACAGATGATTTTAATGAAAGTTCACAGATAACTAACAGCAGGTCTGCAATCTCATATTTCAGTTCTTTCAACACCCTTGGATGTATACCATCCGGCCCAGGTGATTTGCTACTCTTCAGTTTATTTAATAGTTGTAATACATCTTCCTGATGTATCGATATTTCCTTCAATTCTTCTGCACCTTTAAATACCACTTCAGTCATGGGTAACATCCCTTCATTTTCCTCAGTAAAGACCGAAGCAAAGAATTCATTCAGTCTCTCAGCTATCGCCTTGTCACTTAGTGCCCCTTTAACCCCTCTATCATCTAATGGACCAACTGACTCTCTCACAGGTTTTTTGCTACAAATGTACTTGAAAAAGTCTTTATTTTGTGTTTTTGCTTCCGCAGCAAGCTTCTTCTCAAATTCTCCCTTTGCCTGCCTTATCAATGCCTTGCATTTGACTTGCCAGTGCTTGTGCTGTTTCCAGGTTTCGTCGTTTTGCTCTTTTTTTCCATTTCCTGAAAGATGCTTTTTTGGCAACAACAGCCTCTCTGACCTCACCTTTAAACCATGCTGACAGTTTTTTGAACTTCCTTCCACTTTTCTTAAAGCGTGGAATACAGCTGGTCTGGGCTTCCAAGATAGTATTTTTCAACAACACCCAAGCTTGATGTAAGTCTTTAACCTTTGCAACTGCTCCTTTTAGTTTTTTCTTATCTATTTTCCTCATTTTATCATAGTCTCCCTTTCGAAAGTTAAAAGGTAGTACTGTGGATTTCCTTACTATCACTCCTCCAGTAATTAAATCAAATGTGATCATGCTATGATCACTATTGCCAAGTGGCCCCAACACCCTTATCTCTTGCACCAGATCTGGTGTTCCACTAACAACTAGGTCTAATATGGCTTCCCCTCTGGTCAGTTCATGAACCAGCTGCTCCAAGAAGCAGTCATTTATTTCATCTAGGAACTTTATCTCCCTAGCATGTCCTGCTGTGACACTGACTCAGTCGATAATTGAAATCACCCATTATTATTACTGCGCTATAAATTTTGTTAGCTTCCTTGATTTCTTTGAGCATTTCATCATTCATTTGTTCATTCTTGCCAGGCGGTCAATAGTACACCCCCACTGCCATCGCCTTCCCCTTTTTACATGGAATTTCAATCCATAGAGATTCTACAGCAAATTTTGTTTCCTGCAAAACTTTAATCCTTTCTGACTCAATGCTCTCTCTAACATAGAGCGCAACCCCCCACCAATTTGATCAGCTCTATCATTATGATATAGTTTGTACCCAGGTATCACAGTGTCCCACTGGTTGTCCTCCTTCCACCATGTCTCTGATATTCCAATCATATCTAACCTCTCATTTAGTGCTATATAGTCTAACTCTCCCATCTTATTTTTTAGACTTCTAGCATTTGCATACAAGCTTTTTAGAGACTGTATTTTATTCATATTAATCTGGCTAATGGTAGGCATGGGTAATTTTGGATCTTTAAGCTCTGTCTGCTCCATACTCGAGGGCATTTGGGCTACTTTACTCTTTTTTGGAACCTCTCTGCTTTTGGTAGTATCCTTCAAGGATACATTATTTCAAACCATGTGCTCTATTGGATGCTGGGGAGCGTTCCCACATGGGCTTCGTTGGTACCAACGTCACCCGTATGTGAAGACTCAATTCCTGCTGTTCCCGGAGATCACCTGTTACAGGTACGCTTTACCTGCAGTAGTGCTGGGGGGATGGGGATCATATGCTGCTCAATTTTTTACAATATATGTTTTGTGCTTGTTGGAAACTGTGCTTGGATGTTACACTTTGATTTGTTGAAAAAATGAGTACATACAAAAAATACAGACCTTAGGTTTATAATTTGAAAATTAACTGACACAAAACTACTAACTATTTACTTTAGATCTAACTTTATAGTGTTGATTAAACCTGAAAAGTTGTGGTCTTTGACCACTTAAGGTACTCCTTGTTTAATAAAATGTAACATCAGGGCTTAATTTGTAGACCCAAGGTGGGGACCCTGTCAGTGATCGCCACAAGTAGCTAATTTTTGCCATGTGGCGAATTTGAGTTTGTCATATTTTGACTGTAGCAATATAATATAACCCTTTTGCCAGTAGAATCAACCAATGAGAGAGCGCCCTTAGTATCAGGTGATCACTCATTCTATTCCGCTCTCTGACTGACTTATTGACACAATGGCACCAGTCAATACTCCCCTCCACAGTCTACAGCTTGAGTCAGTCTGGGTCCATCCATGAGTGGATGCGGTTTATTCCATTACAAGTGTACTCTTTTCACATTTTTCCTTGCTTCAATCACTTAACAGAAACTTTTTAATATTGCAATTAATTTTTTCATTTTCACCCTAAAGATGGATGTGGATTATTAAAATTTTCAGAACAACTTGTACATGTTTTAAATATACTTGTTTAAACAGTGTTTCATTTTTTATTTTTCAATTTCTGTATGGCATGGCAAATTTTACTTTTTCTTTACAGCACCTGTGGCTACACTAAAAAAAAAAAAAAAAGGGTTGCCCAGGAATTAGAAAGGTGGAGCTGGAGGAGGGGGGCAGCAGGAGAAGAGGGGATGAATTAGGCAGTCGAGTACCAGTTCTCTGTTCTGCTGCAGACCTGTGCTGTCTGGAAGGAAGTTACTGGAACAGAACACCCCTGCTGCACTGGAGTTTTGAAAAGTGGCACAACTGCATTCCTGGCTACTCCCCAGAAATTAAGCCTGTGTAACAGACTAACCCACTATGATTTGAGTGACCAATGAGTCCGTGCCACATGCTTTACTGTCTTTTCATATGGTCATTATTAAATGTGCACTGAAGGCAGTATGCCTATGTATTTTACTATGGAATTCTGCAGTTAGTTAACCTGGAAGGTCGGTCTTATATATCACATCATAAAATGCCCAAATATGCTCTTGGAACATATATAAATGTTAAACACTAGCAGTATCTCCCCTAACTGAAAATCTGATGGGGAGAAGTAAAATGGAGGCAGGGAAAGATGGGTGGACACGTGGAAAGGAAGAGCCCACAGAGGGAGGGAAAATAGTCCATTTTTCCCCCTTTGACCCCAGAATTTGACATTCTAAAATCACATTTCTATTTGGTCTATGTGCCTGTCAGCTTTGCCACATGTCCAGTCCAGCCAAAATGCGCCACTTCCATAAGGACAGAATATGTCTGACTTCAGACTGTTTTATCCGTTGCTACTTTTCTGTTAGTCTGCAAGAACTCGACATTTTTTCTGATGTATCTGGAAACATCTCTAGGATATTCAATGTCCTTCAGCTTATATGGTTCATCTGTCGGGCTTTCTTTTTCAAATGTCTCTTTCGAATTTTAATCATCCACTTAACACTCAGTTTAGCAAAATCGGCAGCCTTAAACAGAACCAGGAAAACACCACACAGGAGTGCAATCATGTTCCAAGGGTTGGCGGTGATAATCTGAGGAAAATAAATATTTAAAAACTAGTCACTATTTTTCAAATATCATCAGATGACCTAACAATGCACATTTTAACTCAAAGGACCTTTTTATAGTGCTCATTCAAATGAAATTCTCCTTATGCACAGGGTTTTCACGTTATTGAATACAGATTTTCTGTTATCTTTGGAAAGCATATCCCACTGTCAGCAATATAAGTGTGGATTAATGTGAGGTTGCCGCAGCCCCTAAAATAAAATTGCCATGGAAAGCGTAGTTACTCACATGTAACAGGTGTTCTCCAGGGACAGCAGCAATCAGTCCTCACATATAGGTGATGGCACCGACAGAATCCACACAGAGCATTTCCACAGCTTTCGAAGAAAGCCTTTCAGACATGCTACCACGCATGCGTGGTCCCCTTCCAGCCCAAGGGTATCATTTTGCTTAGTTAGATGACAATATCTAGGACAGAAGTAAAAACTAAGGTAGGGAGGCAACTCCCAGGGGAGGAGGGAGGGTTGTGAGGACTGATGCATGCTGTCCCTGGAGAATACCTGTTACAGGTGAGTAACTAAGCTTTCTCCAGGAACAAGCAGGAAGTCAGCCCTCACATATGGGACTCCCTAGCTCCAGGCTACTGAGGACTGCACCATGACAGCACCAACGGAAACCTATCGGGTAACCGTGACAAGGTGAGTCCCCACTGAGAGACTCTGCAAGATCATAATGTCCAGAGACACTATCACTCCGGTAGCCTGAACACAGAAGGGTCGGAGGGCAGGAGTTGCCTACACCCCGAGAATATTACAGAGTATTACCTGGCCAAAGGCACTGAACCTGCGGGACTCGCTCTCCAGGCAGTAGTGAGCTACAAACATATGAATTGAAGACCATGTGGCAGCCTTGCAGATCTCCGTCACTGGCACTGAGCGAAAGTTGGCCACCGACATGGCCATTGCCCTCACATGATGCACTATAATCTGGTGCTTGAGGGGGAGGCCAACTCGCTCACAGGTGAGGGCAATACAGTCCGCCACCCAAGTGGACAGAATTCGCTTAGTCATGGGGAAGCCCTAGTCTACTGGGGTCATAAGACATAAAAAGCTGAGGAGCTTTGCTATGGGCCCTGAGTCTGCTGTAAGTAGAAGGACAGGGCCTATTTGCAATCCAGTGTATGAAGTACTTGTTTCTCCCTGCCGGCATGAAGCCACGGGAAGAAGGTGGGGAGGACCATCTCTTGGTTGAGGTGGGAAGGAGTTACCACCTTCGGGAGGATTTTGGGGGGTGTGCGGAGCACTACCCTTATAGAACCTTGTATATGGTAGATCTGCCACCAGGGGCTGGAGTTCACTCACTCTTTGAGCGGACGTGTGGGCCACCAGAAAGGCCACTTTCCAAGACAGGTACCGCAGGTGGCAAGTGGCTAGGAGCTCGAATGGTGGTTTGGTGAGCTGGGAAAGCACCACATTGAGGTCCCACTCCACCGCCGGACGGCAGAGAGGGGGCTTGGAAAATAGGAGTCCCTGGAGGAACCTGGAGACCAGGGGCTGGCTTGAGAGGGGTTTTCCCTCTATAGGGTGGTGGTGAGCAGCTATGGTGCTCACATGCATCCTCCCTGGTTAGATTTCAGCCCAGTGTGTGACAGATGCAGTAGGTACTGAAGTACTAATTGCACATGGCAGGCGAAGGGATTCTCCTCCTTTTCTGCACACCAGGCGGAGAACTTTCTCCACACACCAGGCGGAGAACTTTCTCCACTTAAAGGCATAAACCTGTCTGGTGGGGGGGTTTTGGGAGGCCAGTAGGATGATCTCGACTTCTCCTGGAAGACCAAAAGGGGCCAATGAACCCTTTCAGTAGCCACGCTTAGCGTTAGCGACCCCAGACTGGGATACAGGAGGGAGCCCTCATCCTGGGACAGGAGGTCCAGGGCTCGACCCAGTGGGTCTGGGAGTGCCATCGACAGGGAAAGCAACAGAGGGAACTAAGGATGCCTGGGCCACCTGGGAGCGATCAGTATAACTAACGCCTTCTCGCTCTGGACCTTGAAGAGGGTCCTGGTAATGCAAAGAGTAGGCCCTCGGACCACAAGATCAGGAAGGCATCTGCCGCCACTCTCCCCAGATGTGGCTGGTGTGAGCAGAATCAAGGCAGCTGCGCATTCTCCAGGGAGGTGAATAGGTCCATCATGGGCCTGCCCCAGAGGCAGAAGAGCTGCTGCGTTACCCTGTGGCTTAAGCGCCACTCATGTGGACGAAGGACTCTGCTCAGCTTGTCCACTAGGCAGTTGTCCTGGCCTAGGAGGTACACCACTCGCAGAAGCATGCTGTTGTGTGCTGTGAAGGAAAGGAGAGCCACCGCCTCCTAGCCGAGGGAGTACAAGCCCATGCCCCCCTGCTTGTTGATATAAAGCATGGCAACCCGGTTGTCCGTCTGGATCAGCAGAGCCGGTGTCACAGGCAGTGGCGGAACACTTGTAGGGCCAAGAAGATTGCCCGGAGCTCTAGGAGGTTGATATGTAAGAGTGATTTCTCCTGAGACCAGCTACCCTGTGCGCAGCGGTCCCCACAATGCACCCCCAACCCAGGAGGGAGGCGTCTGGTCAGGGTCCTCTGCAGTGCGAGTGCCTGAAAGAGCATTCCCGCATGAAGGTGGCACAAGTTTTGCCACCAGTTGAGGAACTCTGCCAGTTGGCAGGTAAGTGACCCTGTCCTGTAGCCTGCTGTGGCTTGAGTCCACTGCGAGCGGGGGCACCATTGGGCTGTCTGCATGTGTAAGTGGGCTAAGGATGTGACGTGGACCGTCGAGGCCATATGACCCAGCAGGCAGAGGAGAAGGCAAGCCGATACAGACTGGCGGCGTTGTATCTCTCCAGTCAGTTGCCCTTATTCTTGGGAGGATGGCCTTGACCTGTAATGTGTCCAACTGGGCACCTATGAACTCCAGTCTTTGGGCTGGAAAGAGATGGGATTTGGGGTAGCTGATGATGAACCCCAGGTCCTGCAGCAGGAGGGTTGCATGCTCTGTGGCCTGACTGACCTCTGAGGCCGTACCACCCCTGATTAGCCAGTCATCTTGGTAGGGGAAGACGAAAGCCCCTTGTAGACGCAGCTAGGCGGCTACCACCACCAAGCATTTGGTGAAGACCCTTGGTGAGGAGGCCAAGCCGAAGGGTAGCATCCTGTAACTGGTAGTGCTCTCCTCCCACCATGAAGCAAAAGTACTGCCTGTGGGAGGGGTGGATCAGGATGTGAGTGTATGCATCCTTGAGGTCCAAGGAGCACAGCCAATCTCCCTAGTGGAGGTAAGGCAGCAGTGTTCCAAGGAAGAGAATCTTGAATTTCTCCCTCACCAGAAACTTGCTTAAGTTTCTCTGGTCTAGTATGGAACTGAGGCCCCTAGTACTCTAGGAGAAGGAAGTACCAGGAGAAGAAGCCTTTTCCCCATAGGTGTTTGGGTACAGGCTCTACTGCGTTGTCCCTGAGCAGACCTGCGAGCTCTGAGAGCAGAAGGGTCTGGTGAAGGAGAGGTCGCACCTGCTGTCCTGGGAAGAACTTGGATGGTACCTGCTGTAGGTGGAGGAGGTACCTTACCATCTGCAGTACCCCAAGGTGACTTTGGCAAAGAGCGCCAGGTGGACCCCTGTGGGCTGGTGAAGGTCTCCTGGGGGAGGGGAGGCCCTGTCCTGGGAGTCAAAAGCTCCCCCTGGGTTGGGCTGGAGCCGGGGCCTGAGGTTTCTGAGCCTTGAGCTTCTGAGCTCCATGGCCTTTTCTCTTAGGGTGAGAACCCTGTTGCTGGCCTGAGAAGGTCTGGTAGTGGTGACTCTGTTGGAAGTGACCCTTTTTCCTCGGGAACAGGGGTATTTTCCCCAAAGGTTTCTTACGGGGAAAGGAAGAGGTCTTTTTTTGAAAGCCTCTGGTGGGTCATCACATCTGTCTCAATCTTGGCTGCCTTATTGGCCATAGGTTTGCCGAACAGGTTCTCTCCGGTGCAGGGGACATCGAGCAGTTTGTCTTGGACCCATTGCTAGAGGTCCGAAGACTGTAGCCAGGATTGGCGACTGGAACCAATGCCAGCCGCTGCTACTCGAAGCTATCATAGGCCATCCAGGGAGAGGAACTTAGAGCCAGTCCTTGATCCCGGAGGTTGGAACCGTTGGAGGGGCTTCCCGGCAAGCCCCGCTGAAAACCCGGACAACTACTGGGTTAGGGCCTTCAGATACATTCCTATGTATAGCTCATAGGCCTGGATTCGACACCCCAGCTTCGAGCCCTGGTCACACTTGTGCCCAAGGGCATCGAGGGCCCTAGCATCCCTTCCAGGGAGAACAGAAGAGTGGGTCTTCTGGCTCTTAGATTTTTGCATGGTTGACTCGACAACCATGGAGTTATGTGGCAGTTGGGGTTTGTGGAACCCCGGCTCTTTCCTGACATGGTACATGGCGTCAAGGTGCCAGCTGACCACTGGTACAAACACCGGGGTCTCCCATGCTCTCAACAGTAGCCGCTTGAGGATTGGCTGCATCGGTACTGTGGGAGTTTCCTTGGGTGGAGACTCGTACTGGAGAATCTCCAGTTTTTCGGTGCATGGATCCTCCTCTGCCTTGGTTTGTACCAGGAGGCCTCTAGCCATATCCTTGACAAAGTCATGGAAGGCCACATCCTCCGGAGGAGAATGGCACCGGGTGAGATGGGTCCAAGGGAATGTCTCAATGCCATCTGGTTTCCGGGGATGCTGCCTCATCGGTCTCCCATACGGAGTCCAGGGGTGATGACGAATCAGAGGCCCTGTGACTCCTTGCCTCAAGGCACATGCCAAGGGGCCTGGGGCCTCCAGAGGACCTGGGGTCCAAGTCACAGAAACTGGCCAGGGAGGATCGAATGCCCGAGGAATGGGTTTGGGACCTCGACTGGTGCCGAGGGCTTATCCGAGGCCGGTGGCACTCGGAGCTCGGCTTGATGACTGGGAACTCCCCCGCAGTCAGGGGCCCAGTCGTCGGGGCAGATGATACAGACGAACCAGCCATCACTGCCTGCTGCAAGGTCAGGATAGCAGTGATGTTCTGCTCTAGGGCTGCCATTCTGAATTCAAAGCCAGAAGGCTCCGCAGATTTTGGCGCGGGCACCGAGGATCTTGGGCCTGCTGCCGGCACTATCGAGTGTGTCCTCGATGAGGACTACAGTCTCAAGGAACCTCGCACAGTCTCTGCCGGCCGAGGAATCCTTTTTGAGGACCTTGGTAGGGCGCTTCTTGGAGCTGCTCATCCCTCCAAGCTGCTCGTTCCTCCAGGTTTCTCCAGTGGAATCTCGATAGGCTTTGAGGATTTTTTCTTCTTTCTCGCGGGGAAATGCTGGACTTGTAGCTCGGCGTTGGGGAGGCTGGTGCTAAGTCGGACCTTGGGAACAGTTTCTCTTGCAACTCTGACCTTTTTTTATTGGTCTTAGGCGTCATGGCCTGGCACAGGTCACAGGAGGTGCTGTCATGGTCCGATCCCAGGCAGCGTAAGAAGCAGTCATGGGTGTCGGTGACTGACATGGTTTGACTGCAGTGGTCACATTTTTTGAACCCACCAGGAGACATGGTGGGAAACACCTGGCCGGGTTCGACAACCCTCGGGCAAAAAAAGGTGCGAACGCTGGTTGAGACAAGCCTCGATCAAAAAAAAAAAAGGGGGAAAAAAGCCAAGGCACTGGCTCAAGGTGGGAAGAGGAACCAGTACACAAACCGGGAAAAGCTAACTTTTAAGGATATAGCAGGGATTTTTTCTGGGGAAATGGGACAAAAATCCGTTGTGCTCTGCAGAAAAAAGGAGACTGAGCAAGATGGCACCCTTGGGAGGGGGGACGCATGCATGATAACATGTCCCAAAGGCTTTCTTTGAAAGCTGGGGAAATTCTCCGTGCGGGCTTCATCGGCGCCGACATCACTCATATGTGAAGACTGACTTCCTGCTTATTCCTGGAGAAAGGCAGGCTTCAGGAGCCTCTTCCATCCCCATGCAAACAGGAAGTGCCATTTTAAAGGCACTGCCGCTGCTGCAATGGCCCACCCTGTAAACCTTCGTGAAATAGCGTCGGCCCTGAATTTTACACACACATTTTTTTCAGTTCAAATTATCTCAAAAATCTATTAAGATAACCAGCCTTTCTATATTGACTAAGCTATGTGAGGGTTTGGTGGTAACTCAACTACAAAAATACATTGAAGACCATATTACATAGTTCTTAATTAGCATTTTGTAAAAAATATAGTAATGTGATAATATTGTCATCTTTAGCTGAATTATATCAAACCATAGAGAAGGGTGATCAAGCCATTCTAATGCAATTGGACCTGTCTGCGGGTTTTGATCTCTTGAATCATACTATACAGTTTGTTTCTTTATTTATAGTATTCCAGGAGAAGATAAAGGCGGGTTACATTCAGGTACAGATATTGTTGAGGAGTCTGAGCGAAACTGATATCTCAGAAGTGGTACAGGGTTGGCTGCCAGTTCTCTTACAAAATAGAATCTTAAGGATTAGGTGGAAAAATGAATCTGCTACCTTGCAAACTGAAATGTGGTGGTCCCCGGTGGTTTCCTCTATCACCCATTTTTTTAAAATATATATCTGGATACTGGGCTTGTTTGACCTTTGGTCTCACCCAGTATAGCATGTCTTATAGGGCTCTTCAGCTTGGAAAAGATGGCTGGGGAGATATGATGGAGGTCTATAAAATGAGTGGAGTGGACCAGGTAAATGTAGATCAGTTGTTTATTCTTTCAGAAAGTAGCAAGGAGAGACACAATTAAACTACAATGCAACACATTTAAGGCTAATCGAAGAAAATAGGAAGGTGTGATTTAGTGGTTGGGGCAAGTTACCTCGAGCTGGAGGTTCAAATCCCACTAGAAGGACAGCGGTTTCTAGTCCCACAGGTGCTCCTTGTGGCAAGCCACTTAACCCTCTGTTGTCTCAGGTACAAAAACATAGATTGTGAGCCCTTCAGGGACAAGGGAAAAATATATATACAGTACCTGAATCTATACCACTTTGACTGGTAGAAAAGCGGTATATAAGCCTAGTTAGATAAATAGATAGATAAATAAATAAATAAACCAACCAAACAACCTCTGGAATTTGCTGCCAGAAATGTAGTAAAATCTTAGTGTAGCTGGGTTTAAAAGAAGTTTGGACAAGTTCCTGGAGGAAAAGTCCATAAACCATTATTAAAGTGGTCTGGGGAAATCCACTGCTTCCTCCTGGGATAAGCAACATGGAATCTACTTTTTGGGAACCTGACAGGTACTTGTGACTTGGAATGACTTCTGTTGGAAAGACGATACTGGGCTTGATGGACCATTAGTCTGACCTAGCATGGCATCTTATTAAGTGATATGTTGGAAAATTGGAATGTTCAATTTACATTTATGCTGATATTACTGTTTCCTTATCGCTTCTCCGGCCCAGTCCAGGGAATGTTAGGGTTGTCAATCCCCTTTAGCAGCTGAGGACTGAAGACTTCAAGTTTTCTTGAGAGGTGAAGCCACTCCCCCTGAGGTCAATCAGCCAGTCTTTCAGTCCTCAGCAGCTGAAGAGGATCGATTCTGTCTCTCTCCCTTATGAGAAAACTAGTTCTTGTTTTTATTTTTCTTTCTTGGAGTACAAGTTGGCTCTAGCAGGGCTGATTTTCTTCTATAGTCCTGAGAACCCCTTTTTGTTCCCTATATTGTTAATGGGACGTTAGAGACGTCGAGTAATTGGTGCTGATTAGCGGTATAAGGTAGAGCCTACCTTTTTGTCCGCCTCCGTCTCTCTTTACGCAGATTGAACCTGGGAGCCCCAGTAGTTCCTCTGCCTCAGTGAGCGCCACGCTTGTGCACGTCCCGCTAGCAGCCTGCCCAGTCAGGTGAGTCTGTTCGGGGGAGTGTCTGTAGCTGTGCGGCGGCGTTTTTCTAGCATCGGGCTGTGAGCGGGCGGCTGTCTGACTTCTCTGCGCTGTAGTGGATAGTAGAGTCACACAAAAGGAGAGGGAAGATTAAACGCTAGGGAAAACAGGTGGGTCTTGAGATTTTGCTTAAAGACATTGTATTGGGGTTCTAAACGGAGGGAGGAAGGGAGAGAATTCCAAAGGGCGGGGCCAGCAAAAAAAAGGCAGAGGAACGAGTGGATAGTAGATGAGCACGGGAGGGGGAGACGGTTGAGGTGAAAAGAGCGAGGGGTGTATCTGGGAGAATGAAAGTAGAGGAGATCTGATAGGTACTGGGGGGTGCTGTCATGGAAGGCTTTATGGACCAGAGTTAATAGTTTGAACTGAGGTGTAATATGGTCGCGGAGAGAGGTGTGCGAAGGAGGCGTGCTGCATATTTTGGATGCGTTGCAAGCGATTCAGTTGGATTTGGGGAGACCAGTGAAAAGTGAGTTGGAAACAGGGAAAGCACCAAGAACGCGGGCCTCGCGGACGGAGCGGCCCCAAGGAGCGCCCCCAAGGAGCACGACGTGCTCCTTAGGTGCGCTCCTTCGGTGCGCGCCCGAATGTAAAAGACAGAACATACACGTAAAATGCAAGGCAGGTAAGCAGAGAGACAGCATGGAGGACAGGGGGGAGGAGACCACTTGCAGACAGGTGACTGTTGGCCCGAATGTAAAGGGCAAACACTCGCTGAACGCGGCAAGCCGGCGTTTTTTTCCCCGATAGAGGGTCAGTAGTGTGAGCAAGTTCAATGGAGGAGAAGCTTGCGTCGCAGGCAGAGAGGCCGTCTTTACCCACGGAAAAGGCAGGAAAGGCGGCCATTTTATGTGCGCCGGCCATTTCGCCCGCGGATCAGCACCGGCCTGGAAAAAGAAAGGCTAAGTCCAGTAAGGACGTTTCTGAGCGGGTTAAGCCTCCGCGGCCCCTGCCTGAAGCTCAGGAAGGGATTGCGACGTTTTATTCTCCAGAATTTATTCTGGCTATGCACAAGGCGTTTTTGCTGAAATCCTCTCAGCCTACTCCTGTGGTGCCGCTTCCAGACTCCGTCACAGTACCGCTAGTTGTTCCAGTGCCAGAGGACCCTGGAGAGGGTCCTTCTCCGCCGAAAGAGCTCATACAGGACCCATTGGGTCCCTTTGCTTCTAGGATCTCTGAACCCCTGGGTCAGGGGGATGCAGAGCTTCTTTCGGAGGCAGGCTTGGACCTAGGTCCAGAGGAGCTGGAAGAGGTGAAATTGCACCCGGCGAGGATCCCAATATATTTCGGGTTTTTCGCAAGGAAGAGCTTGCAGCTCTCATTTCACAGTCCTTATCAGCATTGCACCTCCTTCTTACTTCGGCATCTCAGGAACCTTTGGAGGATCCATTGTTACAGGGCTTTAAGGCGGAACAGCGCTGTTTTCCAGTGCACTGTGTTATCAAACAGATGATTGAGTCTGAGTGGGAGTGTCCGGAGGCTACTCTCCGTGGTAGCTGCGCCTTGGCTCGCCTTTACCTCGTACCGCAGGAGGAGAAGGACTTATTACGCATGCCGAAGGTGGATGCGATAGTGTCGGCAGTGACCAAAAAGACTACCATCCCTGTGGAGGGTGCGGCAGCGCTTAAAGACCTCCAAGATCGGAAATTGGAAATTCTACTCAAGCAGGCGTTTGATTCTAGCGCCTTGGCGTTGCAGGCTGCCGTTTGTGGAGCATATGTATCTCGAGCGTCCATTCGGTGGCTTCAAGGAGGACGCTTCAGTGGATGCCGCTTCTGCAAATGGAGCGGAAGGTGCGAAGTTGGAGTCGGCAGCGGCTTATATGGCGGATGCCTTCTATGATTTGCTGCGGATTGCCGCCAAGACCATGGCGTCGCTGGTTGCTGCCAGGCGTTTTCTGTGGTTGCGTAACTGGTCAGCGGATGTTTCCTCCAAGTTGCGTCTTAGTAAATTGCCCTATAATGGGAAATTACTTTTTGGAGAAGCATTAGAAAAGATTGTTAAGGATCTCGGGGACTCTAAAGGAGGGCGTTTGCCAGAGGATAGGCCCAAGCAGGTTAGAGGAGCTGGGGGTCTCCGAGGCTCCGGTCGGGACTCCCGCAGATTTCGGGCAGCGCGCTTTGCTCCCTATTCCAGAGGCCGTGCAGGGTTTCGCGGACAGTCCTTTCAAGGAGCAAGAGGTTTCGGCAGGTCCTACTTCACTGCTCCTCAGCCCTCGACTAAGAAACCGCAATGAAGGTTTGCTGGTCCAGGCGCCGGTTCCTGTGGGAGGGCGCCTGCAGGACTTTCTTCCAGCCTGGACCGCGATCACCACAGACAAATGGGTATTGGAGGTCGTCCGGAAGGGGTATGCGCTGGACTTCGCTTGCCCTTTGTCGCACGCCTTTGTGATGTCTCCCTGTGCGCCGGGTCGGAAGTCACAGGCAATCTCCGACACTCTTTCTCGCCTCTTGCATCTCCAGGCGATAGTTCCGGTGCCTCGAGACCAATACGGCTACGGTCGATACTCGATCTATTTCGTGGTTCCCAAGAAGGAAGGTTCTTTTCATCCGGTGCTGGATCTCAAGAGCGTAAATCGCGCATTGCGGGTGCCTCATTTTCGCATGGAGACGTTGTGTGCCGTAATTCGGGCGGTGCGGCCGGGAGAGTTTCTCTCGTCCATAGATCTCACGGAAGCGTATCTTCACATTCCCATCAGGCCGTCTCATCAGCAATTTTTGCAGTTTGCCCTTCCTATGGGTCAATTCCAGTTTCGAGCGTTGCCGTTCGGTCTCGCCACGGCTCCGCGGACTTTCACGAAACTGATGGTGGTGATTGCAGCAGCGCTGCGGAAGGAAGAAATCCGTGTTCATCCGTATCTCGACGATTAGCTAATCAGGGCCGATTCTCACGTGGCCTCCGTGGCGGTGACGGCTCGAGTAGTTCAGTTTCTGGAGCAACTCGGTTGGGTCATAAATCAGACCAAAAGTCACTTGCAGCCGGTGACACAACTGACTTATCTCGGGGCTTTCTTCGACACGGCTCGAGGGGCGGTATTTTTGCCCGAAGTCAGGGTGAACAGGATTTTGCAGCAGGTGCAAGCATTTTTGCAGGTGTCGGCTCCGTCGGCGTGGACGTATTTACAGCTCTTGGGATCCATGGCGGTGGCCTTGGATCTGGTTCCGTGGGCCAAGGCTCACATGCGGCCCTTACAGCAAGTGTTGCTTTCCCGATGGTCGCCGCAGCTTCACCCTCTCTCGCAGCGACTGGTCTGTCCAGAGCTAGTGCGGCAAAGTCTAGAGTGGTGGTTAGACCCTGCACATCTGCGAGCAGGGATTCCTTTGCAGGAACCGTCGTGGGTGTTAGTCACCACGGATGCCAGTCTCGCAGGCTGGGGAGCTCATTGTTGGTCGCATATCACTCAGGGGTGTTGGTCCACGGAGGAGAGCTCGTGGTCAATCAACAGGCTGGAGCTTCGCGCAGCTCGCCTTGCCCTTCAGAGCTTCGAGAGCTTAATCAAAGGGACTGCAGTCTGGATTTTTTCCGACAACGCAGTGACGGTTGCCTATATCAATCGGCAGGGGGGGACCAAGAGTTTCTCGCTGCTCAACGAATGTCAGGAGTTGATGTCTTGGGCGGAGAGCCGTCTCCTTGCGTTGTCGGCTGCGCACGTGGCTGGCAAAGACAACGTGCAGGACGATTATCTGTCGCAATGTGCTCGATCCCGGAGAGTGGGAACTGAACGTAGCAGTTTTTCACGAGCTGACATTGCGTTGGGGGCAACCAATTATGGATCTCATGGCTACTTTCAGCAATGCCAAAGCGAACCGTTTTTTCAGCAGATGCAGGGAGCACATGTCAGAGGGTCTAGATGCTCTGGTTCAGCCATGGCCGGTGGACTCTCTCTTATACGTTTTCCCTCCTTGGCCGATGTTGACTCGAATTATTCAATGAATAGCGTGGCACCGCTGGACTGTGATTCTAATTGCGCTGGATTGGCCTCGACGTCCTTGGTATGCCGATCTGATTCAGCTCTTGATAGCTTCGCCTTGGCGTCTTCCGGTCCGGATCAATCTGTTAAGTCAAGGACCGGTGCTCATGCCGCAGGTGGATCGCTTCTTGCTTACGGCTTGGCTCTTGAGAGGGCTCGCTTGAAGCGCAGAGGTTACGCGAGTTCCGTCGTGGCCACCTTACTTCGGTCTAGGAGACCAGGGACTTCCCTTGCGTATGTTCGGGTATGGCGGCTATTCGAGGATTGGTGTGGACGGCGCAACTTTCTTCCTCGGTCGTCTACCTTACCGCAATTACTTTTATTTCTCCAGGAGGGGTTGGATAAAGGTTTGGCTCTCAGTACCCTTAAGGTTCATTTGGCAGCGCTGGTGTGTTTTAGGGGGTCAGTGCAGAATCGTCGTCTTTCGGCGCACCCGGATGTGCAACGGGTTTTTCGGGTGGCTAGGATACTCCGTCCCCCAGTACGTCAAATAGTGCCTCCGTGGGATTTGAATGTCGTTTTGGAGGCATACTCCCGTTCGCCATTGGCGTCGGTTTCCTCGCGGTGTGTGCGGGAGTGTTCCTGGAAGACAGTATTTCTGGTCGCCTTATGCTCAGCGAGATGAATTTCGGATTTACAGGCCTTGTCTTGTCGGGAACCTTATCTTCAGTTTCTACATGAGCGAGTGTTACTACGGACGGTGCCTTCTTTTCTGCCCAAGGTACTGTCCGTTTTTCATGTTAATCAATCGGTGGCCTTACCCATTTTTTCGGATCTGTCGGATGCTCCGATGGACCGTGCTCTCCGAAAGTTGGATCTTGGTTGTGTATTAAAGGCGTACCTTAAGATCTCTAGGCCTTTTCGAAAGACGGACAGATTATCTATCCAGTATGCCGGGTCAAGGAAAGGTCAGGTGGCGTCAAAGTCCACGATTGCTCGTTGGGTGCGGTGCGCTATTGTAACAGCTTACGATGCCAGAGGGCGATCTCCGCCAGTTGGTCTGAAAGCTCATTCCACTCGGGCTCAAGTGGCTTCCTGGGCGGAGTTTGCTTTTGTTCCTCCAGTGGATATCTGTAGAGCGGCGACGTGGTCTTCTTTGCATACGTTTACGAAGCATTACCGGCTGGATATTCAGGCCAGAGATGATGCGAAGGTTGGGGCGTCGGCTCTTATCGCGGGGCTTGCGGGTCCCTCACGAGTTTAGGTACTGCTTTGGTACTGCCCTAACATTCCCTGGACTGGCCCGGAGAAGCGATAAGGAAGGTGAAATTAGGTCTTACCTGCTAATTGTCTTTCCTTGAGCTTTCTCCGGGCCAGTCCAGGGTCCCACCCTTTCTATTTCGGGTACCTCTGCCGAAGCGCAAGAATGATATCCAGATAATTGTTTCGTGCAGATGGGGTTACTTGGGGCTTCTACAGTTCTTTCTCAGAGACGTGAGATAATCATTTTACAAAAAACAAACAAACAAACAAACATCCAGACAAGAACTATTTTTGCTTCCTCGTTCCGAGCATTATCAGTTTTTAACGAGTTAACCTTGTGTTTTCAGTTCTTTACTAGTTGACTGCTTTGTCAGGAGAAGACTGGCTGGTTGACCTCAGGGGGAGTGGCTTCACCTCTCAAGAAAACTTGAAGTCTTCAGTCCTCAGCTGCTAAAGGGGATTGACAACCCTAACATTCCCTGGACTGGCCCGGAGAAAGCTCAAGGAAAGACAATTAGCAGGTAAGACCTAATTTCACCTTTCCTGCCATTTCAAAAATATTTAGAGACCGCATATGAAAAGCTATCAGATTTCTTTTAAACAAAGTGAGTCTTGGATGAGGCTTCATTTAATGAAACAATCCTGAAAAGATTAAATTCCTCTGGATTAGTCATGATTTGATGAAATTTCCACAAGTCAGCTCCTACTACTATTACTACTATTGAACATTTATATAGCACTCAAAGGTGTACGCAGCACTGTACAGATACATATAAAAGACGATCCCTGCTCATCAGAGCTTTACAATCTAGTCAAAACAGACAATACAGTAGCTAAGGATAAGGATACAACTAGGGAAAGGTAAGGAGACTATGCGGATCAGGATCCAATGTTATCAAATGTTAGTGTCCCATTATGCCAATGGATTAGAATACTAGGGATCATGATAGATTCCGCACTATCGAAGGATAAACAGATTGTTGTATTAACAAGAAGGGTTTTTTAAAAGTTGCATTTTATTTGACATATAAGCATATCTGACTTTCAAGCATTTAAAAATTGTGATGCAAGCTGTAGTAATATCGCAATTCTGTTATTGTAACATTACTTTATTATTTTTATTTAAGTTTTTCTTGAATACAAGAACAGATAAAGTAATATACACATGACATCCTGATGAATTCAAGAACAAAAGTATAATGAGCACATCAAAAAGAAAACACATCAAGAGGAGAGATCATTCTTAACCCTAAACGGGGAAAAGGAAAACAAATAGGCAAAAAGGAGTAATAAATACTCCACATAAGGGAGCTCAGAATACAAAGCCACCTATTCAGTCCCCCACAATTTCCTTATCAGCTAACAACTGATGTAGTTGAGCTACATCAGTATAAACATAATTCTGCCCCTCCAAAGTAATAAGACAACAAGAAGGAAATTTAAGAGAGAACGAAGCTCCTAATGCTAAAACCCTTGGTTTTAACTCCAGGAACTGCCTACGCCAAGCCTGGGTACTCCGACTCACATCTGGAAACACTTGAAGCTTGAAACCACAGAATAAGGCATCTTTGTATTTAAAGTATGCACGCAACACCCGTTGTTTGAGGGATTCAGACCCATAAGTCACCACCAAGGTGCACCGCTTGGGGATGACGTCCAGCGAATCCTCCAAAAAAGTGGTTAAATCCTGAGCTACCAAACTATCAGAAGGGGGGGGGGGGGGAGAAACCCCTCTGCGGTCGGAGAGGCCAGAGCTAAAGCAGAAATACAATACATTTGCACAATATCTAAAGTCTCCCTAAACTGCAAAATCTCAAAAAAATATTTTTTCAACAATATGTCAAAAGAAAGCAAATGGGTTTGCGGAAAATTAAGGAAACGTAAGTTTTCTGCCCGATGTTGATTCTCAAGGGATTCCAAACGGCAAGCCAAAGATAAAGAATCCTTAATTAACGTAACATGAGTATCCCTGCATGTCTGGAGCTGCGAATCAACATGGGCAAGAGACTTTGTAGTAGCAATCAATTGATTATCAATAACTTGTACTTTATCCACCACAGAATGTGTAAACTTGCAAAGAGAGGAGACAGTTGTAGATAATTGTGTATCAGTCCTTTGAAGTGCAGACCAAATGTCTGAAAGAGTCACCTCCCGAGACAAGGGAGTAATCACTTCTTCAAACACAACCGGGACCACTGGAGAGAGTACCGGAGCAACAGCATGAAGAGACGAATCTGAAGGAGTAGAGGAATGTGGAAGGAGGGGAAAAGGAGGTGGCATCCGAATCTCAGGGCTCAGAGAAGCCCCATCCGGAGATTGATTGACAGGTAACAGGGGGGTGATATGTTTGTCCATGGGGCCAGTTACCTTACTTCCATGACCTTCTCCACATGTAACCTTGACTGCCACCTTTGCCTTCCGCTTCCCCATCGACAACTACACTCAGTCTTCCAGCGCTCCGAGAACACCTCAGGAGCACTGAAGGAGCATGTCTAACCCCTTGTGACACGCCCCTTAGGACACGCCCATGCAGGCCACAAACACACAGCCGCGTGTAGCACCCGCTGGTCTTTGTAGGGCTCGGGGGGGTCCTCAGCACCTAGGACGGCCTCCCAATGCCTGCAGCTGGTCCAGCAGGCATCCGGCTCCCACCTGCTACACGGCAGTAAAAACACCCGCGGCAGCTCCCAGGTAACAAAGATGATCTCTCCCAGCGATAGTCAGCTCCCGCTGGTCTTTGTAGGGCTCGGGGGGTTCCTCAGCACCTAGGACGGCCTCCCAATGCCTGCAGCTGGTCCAGCAGGCATCCGGCTCCCACCTGCTACACGGCAGTAAAAACACCCGTGGCAGCTCCCAGGTAACAAAGATGATCTTTCCCAGCGATAGTCAGCTCCCGCTGGTCTTTGTAGGGCTCGGGGGGGTCCTCAGCACCTAGGATGGCCTCCCAATGCCTGCAGCTGGTCCTGCAGGCATCCGGCTCCCACCTGCTACACTGCTCCGCAGAAGTAAAAACACCCACGGCAGCTCCCAGGTAACAAAGATGATCTCTCCCCGTTATTGTAACATTACTTATATCCTACCAAAGAAACAATTTGCTTGCTTGAAAATACCACAATAAAAATAATTTTTTATCAGAACTGATGGGAAAGAGCTAAACCATTCCTTATTAATTTACATTGGCTTCTAATTGTCGCAAGGATAGATTTTAAATTACTGTGTTTTATTTTTAAGACTCTCTAGGAACAAGCAGGAATGTAGCCTTCACATATAGGTAATGTTGGTACCGATGGAGCCCATGTGGGAACGCTCCCCAGCGTCCAACAGGAGAGCTTTTGGGAGCACTCCACTGCACCTGTGCAGCTGCCTTCCTGCTTTTCCAACTCCCTATCCTCAGTTCTTTTTCCGCAGAGCCATCAGGACAAAAATCCTGTCACCACAGAGAAAAGTCTCTCTTCAAAGCGTTTCTGCCTTTCCGCTCTCACCAGAATCGTGGATACGATTTCGATACTGCTTTCCTATAACTTTTATTTTTATTTTTCTTCTTAATTTCTAATTTCATTTTATTTTTTTCCTCGTGGGCATCGCGCCCTCTCAGGCCTAGAGCCTTCCATCTCCATGATGGAAAAACAGACTAGTGGTTTTAAGAAGCGTACAAAGTGCTCCTGCACTATCTCAGTCACAGACAGACATGACTGGTGCTTAAAATGTCTTGGACCGGAGCACGGACCAGATTCTTGTTCTCTTCTGCCAGCTCATGACCAAAAGAGGTCTTAAGAACTGGGCCAACAAATATAGAGAACTCTCTGCCTCGGATCAGTATCCTTGGTCTCAATGTCATCGAGAATATCTGCATTCTCCCATGCCTCACAGATTTCTAAAAAATCTAAGCATGGAACAGGATCCAAAAAGGAATCAAAGAAATCCATATGCCCAACTAAAGTGTCCTGAGAATCCAGGGAGAAGTCATGGGAATCGAGGGAGAGGTCCTGCTCCGAACACTGGGACTCTCCAAGGAGGCATCATCAGACTCCGGCCATCCGGCCAAGCATCCGTGACAGGAGGACTTGTTCTCCAAAGCTCCAGTGGGGAACGCGAAGGCTCCCAAGGCATTGACCTCCGGAGATGCCCCTGTGCTGTGCTCTGGTCTGATGGCAGCAAGTCTCATTTTACCTTTGGACCAGGCACTGGCAGTCTCTTTGGACCAGCGTATGCTGTCCATAGAGAGGACTCTGGCAGCACTCTTGGCAGCATCGGTACCATCA
Source organism: Ichthyophis bannanicus (assembly GCA_033557465.1). NCBI lineage: Eukaryota > Metazoa > Chordata > Amphibia > Gymnophiona > Ichthyophiidae > Ichthyophis > Ichthyophis bannanicus. Next base: position 1,047,276,402 of record CM066033.1, read on the forward strand.
ACACCAATAGCTCCACGACTGCAGTCGTCGACATCGTTATCAGTACCCATCCTGGCACCGATGACCAATGCCCCTGGTGACTTCAGCCCCGGCACCGCAACTCGAAGCAGGCTCTGTACCGGCATCGATGGCACAGAGCACGGTCAATTTCGAACCTCGACACTTCCCATACTCGGACTCAGATTCCTACGATTCTGATCACCACGCCTTTGACTCCATCGAGTTCCAGGAGATTTTCTCGGAGCCTTCATCTCAGAATACCCAAAGAAAATCGTCGCCAGAAGACATGTCCTTCCAGGAATTTATCTGGGACATTACAGCAGGCTTATCCAGCTGCAGCTGAACCGGAACTGAGGGCAGAAGAGCTTGAGATCCTCTAGTACCCCACAGCCCCAAAAGAGACTACGATACTACCAGTTTATCGGATCCTCCATAAACTGATGCTCCATATTTGGGAAATCCCCACTAAGAGTGTCACCTATTAGTAGAAGACTGGACACCATGTATCCTGTTTCCAGCAGTGGCCAATCCAGGTCACAAGTACCTAGCAGTTTCCCCAAAAGACACAAGTTCCACAATGTTTGTATTGGGGCAAGCAGTGGATTTCATGGGCCCTCTTTAATGATGGTTTATGGACCTTTTCTCCAGGAACTTGTCCAAACCTTTTTTAAACCCAGCTACACTAACAACTTTTACTACATCCTCCAGTAACGAATTCCAGAGTTTGATTACATGTTGGGTGAAAAAATATTTTCTCTTATTAGTTTTAAATAGGTTACACTGTAGCTTCATTGCATGTCCCCTAGCCTTTCTATATTTTGATGGCGTAAACAATCAATCTACGTTTACGCGTTCTACTCCATTCATTAATTTATAAACCTCTATCATATCTCCCCTTAGCCGTCTCTTTTCCAGGTTGAAGAGCCCTAACCTTTTTAGCCTCTCCTCATAGGGGTATCCTTCCATCCCCTTTACCATTTTGGTAGCTCTTCTCTGTACTTTTTCTAATAGCACTATATCCTTTTCGAGATACGTCAACCAGAATTGCACCCGATATTCAAGGGGTGGTCACACCATGGAACGATAAAGGCATTATAATATCCTTTGTTTATTCTCCATTCTTTTCCTTATGATTCCTAGTATTATATTTGCTTTCTTGGCCGCTGCTGCACACTGGGTGGAGGGTTTCAACATGTTATCCACAATGGCGCCTAAATCCTTTTCCTGGATGGTAGTTCCTAATGTGGAACCTTGCATCGTGTAACTATAGTTTGGGTGGTTCTTTCCTAGGTGCTTAACTTTGCACTTGTCCACATTAAATTTTATCTGCTATTTGAATATCCAATCTTCCAATTTATCAAGGTCCTCTTGCAATTTTTCACAATCCTCTTGGGTTTTAACTATTTTAAATAATTTTGTGCCATCTACAAATTTGATTACCTCACTTGTTATTCCCATTTCCAGGTCATTTATGAATATGTTAAAAAGCAGCAGACCCAGCACAGATCCCTGGGGTACTCCACTATTCACCTTTCTCCATTGGGAAAATTGGCCATTTAGCCCTATCCTCTGCTTTCCATCTTTTAACCAGTTCCTGTTCCACAATAGTACATAGCCTCCTATCACATGACTTAATTTCGCCAAGAATCTCTCATGAAGGACCTTGTCAAAGGCTTTCTGAGAATCCAGATACACAATATCAACCGACTCACCTTTGTCTACCTGTTTGTTCACACCTTCTAAAAAACATAACAGATTAGTAAGACAAGACCTTCCTTAGCTAAAGCTATTTTGGCTGTCTCCCATTAAGCCATGACTATCTATATGTTCTTTATAATGGTTTCTACCATTTTTCTCCTCGCATCCATTGGTTGCAGGCTTCATGAGAGGTCTCCTACTATCTAAGCCACCCCTCAAACCTCCTCTCGTGGCTTGCAACTTTAATGTGGTCTTGGCACAACTTTTCAAACCACGGTTTGACCCCCTAGCCACCACTCACCTCTGGTTCTTGTCTTGGAAGGTCATCTTGCTCATTACTCTGACCTCGGCCAGGCGCATCAGTGAACTTCATGCTTTGGTGGTGCATCTATCATACACCAGATTCCAACATGCAAAATCATCCTTTGCATGCATCCCCACTTTCTAACAAAAGTGGTATCGCCTTTCCATATCAATCAATCAATCAGTAATCCTTCTGGTATTTTTTCCAAGACCATATTCTTCCCATGCAGAAGCACCACTGCACACTCTTTACTGTAAGCGGGCTCTGGCCTTTTATCTCTAGAGGACCCGGGATCTCCGTAAATCCTCACAATTGTTTGTTTCATTTGATCCCAATCACTTGAGGCTTCCAGTATCGAAATGCACACTCTTCAGGTGGATAGTGGATTGTATATCCTTTGCTTATGACCAAGCAGGCCTCACCTTAACAAGGCATGTCACTGCTCACAATGCCTGAGCCTTGACAATCTCCATAGCCAACCTCCACTCAATAGCCATTGATGAAATCTGTCAGGAGCAACCTGGTCCTCCATCAATATCTTTGCCGCCCATTATTGCTTGGACAAAGAGTCCCACTGGGATGCTGCCTTTGGTCAGTCGGTTCTCCAACATCTGTTTGAAACATAGCCACAACTCCTGCCCCCAACCCATACTTCATGTTACCAGATCACCATGGCGGGGATGTCAATGAATTTGTGAACCTTGTCCAAATTCTCCATTCTGGCCTGGATTCTAAGTATCCTGTGATCTGGGGAGTCCCATATGCGAAGACTATATTCCTGCTTGTTCCTGGAGATAGCATAGTTACTCACCTGTAACAGGTGATCTCCGGGAACTGCAGCACAACCCACCCTCCTCCCCTTGAAGTTGTAGGGTTGTTTTCACTCTTTTTTTCTCAACTACAAACTCAACTGAGGAGAGGGAGTTGGAAGAGCAGGAAGGCAGCTGCATAGATGCAGTGGAGTACGCCCAAAAGCTTTCCTATTGGACACTGGGGAGCGTTCCTGTGTGGGCTCTCTCAGTACCGAATGTGAAGACTAAATTCCTACTGTTCTCGGAGATCACCTGTTATAGGTGTGTAACTATGCTTTCTGAATGGCTGTAGTCCTGCTTAAATGTTATCAATGGTGCAACTACAATCAGGTTCTAGACCGCATTGGTCAAGAACAAATAACCTACTGATGCTGCTATTATGTAGGAAATTTACTCTCAAATAACTTCTGGATAGATAGAGCAACTACTGCATAGAATGTACTCCCGGTGGAGACCAGAAGTCTGACAAATTATCTAGCTTTCAACCAGTCACTGAAAACGTATTTGTTAGGAAATTTCTGACAAATTATTAGAAAGGATGTTTTATGTCCTTGATGATCAAGTTTAATATTAACTGTTATGAACTTAGTTTTACAGGAAAAACTTACTTAATAGAAAATTTTTAAAAATAGAGTTTTTGTCAAGATCTATTCATTGTTATGAAATCAGCTTGATAGGGTGTTAGCAATCTAATCATTTTTTAGACAATTGAATCTTGATGAGTAAAGTGTAGTTACTCACCTGTAACAGGTGATCTCCGGGAACAGAAGGAATCAGTCTTCACATATGGATGACATCGCTACCAACAGAGCCTGGTGCAGGAACACTCCCCAGCATCCAATTGGAAAGCTTTTAGGAATGTTCCTCCACACCTGCATGGTTGCCTTCCCACCTTAGCTCCTGGTCTTCTCAGTCAGGTGTATAACAGAGAAAATAATATTAAAAAGAAAAAAATGGGACAACTTGAAGGGGAGGTGGGTGGGTTGTGAAGACTGATTCCTGCTGTTCCCGGAGATCACCTGTTACAGGTGAGTAACTATATCTCCAGGAACAAGCAGGAAGTCAGTCTTCACATATGGGACTCCGCAGCCACAGTGACGAGCGAGAGAAGAGTCCTGGCACAACTAGAGGTTGCCAAAGGATCGAACAGACTCAGCTCGTTCAGAGTACCCCTCGCAAGGTAGTCCAGAGGGTGGAGGGCAAGTTGTCTAAATTTGAAAAAGATTACTTAGAACAGATTGACTGAATTGAGCATCACTTCTGGAGTGCTTGTCCAGACAATAGTGCACTGCGAAGGTATGAAGTGAAGACCAGGTGGCAGATTTCAGAAATAGGGACAGAACGGAGGTTAGCTACAGTGGTAGCCATGGCTCGGACATTATGGGCAGTGACATGATGTTGAAGAGAGAGACCAGCTTGTGAGTAAGTAAAAGATATGCAGTCTACTAGCCAGTTTGAAATTGTTCTCTTAGAGACTGGTAGCCCCAGATGACTTTGGTCAAGAGACAAATAACTTAGAGGACTGGCGATGAGCCTTAGTATGGTCCAGATAGAATGCCAACTCTCTCTTACAATCAAGAATATGCAATTTCGCTTCAGCTGGGGAGATATGAGGCCTTGGAAAGAACGTTGGTAGTGAAATGGATTGGTTCAGGAGGAAGGAGGTGACGACTTTTGGTAAGAACCTAGGATGTGTCTGAAATACCACCTTTTCATCGTGGAATGTGGTATAAGGAGTATAGTCCACCAAGGCTTGCAGTTCACTGACCCTACGAACAGAGGTGACTGCAATGAGAAAATGGACTTTCCATGTTAAGAACTTTAAAGAGGCTGATGCCATGGGTTCAAAAGGACTGTGCATGAGCTGTTCAAGAACAACATTTAAATTTCACGGTGTGGGTGGTAGGAGGGAGAGGAGGTTTAGTTAGGAGAAGACTTCTCATAAATCTAGCCACCAAGGGATGTGTTGAGATTGGCCGGTTTTCCAACGTATGGTGAGAGGCTGCAATGGCACATAAATATACCCTTACAGAGTTGATCTTGAGACCAGAGGAGGATAAGTGGAGCTGGTATAGAAGAAGATCCGGGACTGAACATGTGTAAGGATTTGGTGTTTTCTGTGAACACCAAATGGTGAATCTGTGCCACTTGAAAGCATAAGAGCGTCTGGTGGAATCTTTTCGGGAAGATAGGAAAGCCTTTAAAACCTCCTCTTGGAGTCTTAGGTGTGAGAGGACCACCCGCTCAGCAGCCATGCCGTCAAGCAAAGTGTTCCTAAAAGAAGAGGTTGGGAGAGCAACCAAGGTTGAGGGGAGGTTTCCGAACAAGATGAAGTAGGAGAAACCAGAGTCGTCTGGGCCAGTAAGGGGCAATGAGGATCATCATTCCCCTGTCGGCTTATAGTTTGAATAGTGTCTGGGAGAGGAGGGAAAGCATAGAGGAGATGCTGTCCCCAGTGAAGGAGAAACGCATCCGAGCTCTCCCTATGTTCCCACGCCGGGCTCCGTTAGTGCCGATGTCACCCATATGTGAAGACTGACTTCCTGCTTGTTCCTGGAGATTATAGTGTGTCCAATTTTTTATGATTTATTGTCTATTTTAACTGCAGCATATGACATTTTTCTTGGAAACAAATATATTTCAATCTACTTAGAAATAAATGGAATTAGGAGGGCTATAAATGAGTAAATTAGTCTAGTGGATTCCTCATTGGAAAATAAAGTCCAAGATTGGTTTTAATCCTGTGATTCTGGTTCTAACCAGGTATTGGTGCCAGATGTAAGCTGTTCCAAGTAGAGTAGACGTTTGTAGGATTTGTGGAGTAAAATTTGTAAATATGTAGGGAGTCCCTTAAGTATAGCCCCAAAAGCTCCAACTACGACTGGTATTACAGTAGATTTTTTCTTCCATATCTTTTCAATTTCAATCTGAAGGTCTCTACATTTTGTCAAATTTCTCGTTCTTTGTCCTCTATTTGGGTATCACCATACTTTATTTTTTTTCTGTAACAGTACTATCAGGTGTATTGTATTCTAAATACCTGTCTGTATTCAGAAGTCCTACAGGATCTTGACCAATTCATTTTCTACAAACTCCTCTGCGACATGTTCCCAGAAGTTTTTTCCAACAGGAATACCATATTTTTACAAGATTTCAGTGGCTGATCTTTGCCACTCTATCGTGCCTTTCTTTGTAGTCAGTCTGCGCAATTTTGCTACAGCAACTAATTATATGATCCACAGTTTCATCCTTGGATTTACATAAACAGCATTTGTTGTCATCTGAAATATGTTGAATTTTAGTTTTGATGGCATTAGCCACCCATTAGCATAAACAGTTCTGCTCACTGTGTTCTACTGCTCACCACGACCTGGAAAAATCATCCCCTAATTCACTCGTTTTAATGGGATCATAGCCCGGCTTTGAGTCAAGTGCTGCAAGCCATGATATCCCAAGGGGGCAGTTGTTGGATATGTAGGCTTAGAGCCAAGCCCTTCTTGTTACTTTCTGCTGATCACTATGAGCCGCCTCCTGCAGCCATGGCTAGCCCCAGAGATGGTTCAAGGTGTTGGCACCCTAGGTAAACCTTAAGCCTCAAGTCCCCTGCCCCCAGCTATCAGAATCTATTGTTTAGCTTTGAATGTCTTATACTTTGCTGCCCTTCCAGAAGCTGCCACCTTAGGCGACCACCTAGTTTGCCTAATGATTGTTCCGACCCTGCCTGCAGACCACAAAAGTGGCCTCTCTTAACTGCATCTGCTGTTGTGTGACTTGCATCTGGCCTAGTGCTGCCACCTGCAGATGCAATGGTGCATGATCCTGAATCAAAACCCAAAACTAGCCTGGGAGCACTGTAAGATTCCAGCTAGAGTCCCTTCAAATATATTTATGTATGGGGCTGGCTTTTGTCGCCTGAGCACAAGGGATCAGGAGTTCAGGTCCTACATCCTCAATAGTTGGTCAGGGCTGGATGCGGAATGGAGATGGTGCAGTTAAGTTCATGAAGGGATGGGCTGCTGCTATCATGATGGCTCCTGTTAGTCAAAACATGTCTCTGGAAGTGCGCTACAGAGGAGGCACTCTTTAGGCCTTAGGCCAGTAAGTGACTGCTGAGCCCCCGGCATGCTGCCTTTGGAGCAAATGCAAACCACAATTAGAAGTGGAAAAATATAAAAATTAATAAAATTAATGTAATAAAACATGCATCCCCTGCCCCCATTTATATTTAATTTTTTGTTACACCATACTTTTAGATTTTTGTAGGACACAGGTTATAGTAGCAGAACTGTAACTACTGCCAAGCACTGTAACACAGGTCTACTGCTCTCTTTCATGGCCTGTCCTTGTTACAAGTGACTGCTGAAGCATGCGGCAGCATTTACAGATCCCATAGTAGTGCTGGAGTAACATGTCACCTCTCCTAACTATACTGGATGATAAAAATGAACGGGAATTTCTTCCAATTCTTTTCTTTAAGTCTGAACATAACATAATGGCATTATTTACTAATAAGACATCACTTTTTTATCTTTTCAAGCATATCAGACTGAAATAGAAGATTAAATATACTCACATCTTGGACTTCCTGAATAAATGGATCTTTCCATTCAAAGACCACAAAAAATAGCTGGTCACTCTTTTCTGGATGAGGTCTTCGGTCAATATAGTTTACCACACTAGTCTATAATTTAAAAGAAAAGAGAGACATTATCTAATTTTTATTCCATTAGAAAAAGCGTAGTTACTCACCCGTAACAGGTGTTCTCCGGGGACAGCAGGAATCAGTCCTCACGTATGGGTGACGTCGGCACCGACGGAGCCCTCACAGAAGCATCATCCCAGCTTTCAAAGAAAGCCTTTGGGAGATGCCACCACACATGCGCAGTCCCCTTCCCACCCAAGGGTGCCATCTTGCTCAGTCAGATGACATAGCTAAAAGACGGCAAAAATAAAAGATGGTACAGTAGCAATTCCAAGGGAAGGAGCAAGGGTTGTGAGGACTGATTCCTGCTGTCCACGGAGAACATCTGTTACAGGTGAATAACTACGCTTTCTCCAGGAACAAGCAGGAAGTCATTCCTCATACATGGGACTCCCCAGCTACAGGCTACCGAAAACCTATAGCAAAAAACAGGGCTCCTGCGAGGGGAGCCGCAAGCAGCAGCAATTTGAGTCCATGCACACAGACCACAGTAGGACCCCTGTGTCTGATGAAACTAGCGCTCCAGTACTGAACACAGAAGGGTCAGAGGAGTTGCTTAGACCCTGAAACGGTTATGGAGCACAGCCTGGCCGAAGGCACTGTCCCGTTGGGACTCTCTCTTCAGTCAGTAATGAGCTGCAAAAGTATGGAGTGAAGACCAGGTGGCGGCCCAGCAGATGTCCACCATCGGGACAGAGCACAAGTTTGCCAATGAAGCTGCCATGGCCCGGACATGATTCGCCGTGACATGGCCTTCCAGTGGGAGCCTCGCCTGCCCATAAGCAAAGGCAATACAGTCCACCACCCATGTGGACAGCTTATGCTTGATCACTGCCTCCCTCAGCCTACTGTGACCATAAGAAATGAAAAGCTGAGAAGCTTTGTGGTGGCCTTGGGTGCGTTGTATGTAGAAGGATAAGGCCCTCTTACAGTCCAATGAGTGAAGAACCGTGTCCGCCCAACTGGAGTGAGGTCTTGGGAAGAAGGTTGGAAGCACCACTTCCTGATTAAGGTGGAAGGGCGACATAACCTTTGGCAGGAATTTGGGGTGCGTGCGAAGCATCACCCTGTTCTTGTAGAACCTGGTATAGGGCGTCTCTGCCACAAGGGCCTGGGGCTCGCTAACCACCTTCCAAGAGAGGTAGCGAAGGTGGCAAGTCGCCAGAGGTTCGAAGGACAGGCAAGTGAACTGCCCCAACATGACATTGAGGTCCCATTTGGTCGCCGGAGAGCGAACCAAGGGTTTTGACAGGAGAAAGCCTTGAAGGAAGCGGGTCGCCAAAGGTTGGACCGAGAGGGGCTTACCATCCACCTGGTGGTGGTGTGTCGTCAGGGCACTAAGGTGCACTTGGATGGAGTTAGACTTGAGCCCGGATTGGGAGAGGTGGAGAAGGTACTGCAATACCAAAGCCACCGGGCAGGAGAAGGAATCAGCCCCATGATCGGCGCACCAAACAGAGAACCTGCGCCATCTGAAGGCAAACGCCTTCCTAGTAGAGGCCTTGCAAGAGGCCAGCAGAATGTCTTTGACCTCAACTGGAAGGTTGAGGGGGGCAAGAGTCACCCTCTCAGCAGCCACGCTGTCCACGAGAGGGACCCCAATTTGGGGTGCAAGAGAGAGCCCCCCTCCTGAGACAGGAGTCCTGGGGCAGTGCCCAAGGGGATGGGGGCCTCCGCTGTCAACTGCAGAAGCAGTTGGAACCACGGCTGCCTGGGCCACCTGGAAGCTATCAGGATGAGTGAGGTCCTGTAGCGGAGGGTCCTGAACAAAGTCTTGGCGATCAGCGGCATCAGAGGGAAAGCGTATATGAGGCCTTCTGACCACGAGACTAGAAACACATCCGCTGCCACCCTGGAGGTGTGGGCCTTCCGGGAGCAGAAGCGGGGCAACTGAAAATTGTCCGGACTGGTGAACAAGTCCATCACGGGTTCCCCCCAGAGCCAGAAAAGATGAATGGCTATCCTGGAGTCCAGCTGCCATTCGTTTGGCTGTAGAACCTTGCTGCGCCTGTCGGACAGCAGGTTGCCTTGGCCTGGCAGGTACACTGTCCTCAGGAGGATACCCTATTGGATTGCATACGAACAGAGACCCAGTGCCTCCTGGCAAAGGACACGGGACCCCGTGCCCCCTTGTTTGTTTGTTCACGTAGAACACTGCCACCTGGTTGTCTGTCTGGATCAGGACCAGCTGGTGGCATAGGTGGTGACAAAAAACCCTCAGAGCAAGGTGTATTGCTCGGATCTCCAGGCGGTTGATCTGTTGGGTACTCTCGTCTGGTGACCAGGTGCCCTGAGTGCGGAGGGCTCCGCAGTGGGCTCCCCAGCCGAGCAGGGAGGCGTCCGTGGTGAGGACCCTCAAGTGGTTGGGAGTCTGGAAGGGCATGCTTACTTCTAGGTGTTGGGCGACTGGCACCAGACCAGGGAATCCGCCAACTGGTCACTGAAACACTGTCTCGGAGGCGGCCTGTGGTCTGAGACCACTGGTCCCGGAGACACCACTGCGCCACCCTCATGTGGAGGTGAGCGTCTGGGGTGATGTGGACTGTGGAGGCCATGTGCCTGAGGAGACGCAGAAGGTGCCAGGCAGGCACCGAGGGACGATGCTGTATGTCTTGAGCCAGAGATCTGAGACAATCGGCCCGGTCCTTGGGCAGGAAGGCCTCCGCATTGAGGGTGTCGAGCTTTGCCCCGATGAACACCAGGCATTGTGCCAAGAGGAGGTGAGACTTGGGGTAATTTATGAAGAAGCCCAAGTGTTGCAGAACTTGGATGGTGCGGGCAGTGGCCTGCTGCACCTCGGAGGCTGTGCCTCCCCTTATGAGCCAGTTGTCCAGGTAGGGAAACACAGACCTCTTAAAGTCTAAGGAAGGCAGTCACGACCATCAGGCATTTCGTGAAGACCCTTGGGGCAGAGGCTAGGCCGAAGGAAAGCACTGGTATTGAAAGGGTTTGCCCTCTACCTGCTGGAGGTATGGCAGCAGCGTTCCAAGGGAGAGCATCCTGAACTTCTCCCTCACCAGGAATTTGTTGAGATTGCACAGGTTGAGGATGGGCCTTAGACCCCCTGTCCTCTTTAGGTCGAGGAAGTATCTGGAGTAGAAACCTTTGCCCTTGAGGTGGTGGGGCACTGGTTCCACCGCTTTGTCCTTGAGAAGACCTGCCACCTCCTTCAGGAGAAGGTCCCGGTGGAGGGGAGACCTGAGGGGCTCTCCCAGGAAATAAGGAGGAGGTTCTGAGTCAGGTGGAGGAGGTAACCCTCCTCGACTACCCTCAGTGCCCAGGAATCAGTGATGATGGGCACCCACCTCTGGGCATAGTGGGCCAGATGTCCCCCTGTGGGCTGCTGATGTCCTTTGGGTAGAGAGCCTATGCTCAGGGAGTCAAACACTCCCCCCTGACTGGGCCGGGGCCGATGCCTGGGGTTTTGGAGCCTTCTGCTTATGTGGGGCCGTGCCCATGTCCCTTGGCCTGCTGACCCTGTTGGGGAGCCGGGAAGACCTGATAGGGTGGGTAGTTTCGGTAAGCAGCCCCCTTCCTTGGGTAAAAGGGCTTTTTACCTGAGGCCTTCCGTCGAGGAGAAGCAGTGGTCTTCTTGGAGAGCCTGGTCCTCATCATGAACTCTGTCTCCAGCTCGACAGCCTTATCGGTCATGGGTTTGCCAAAGAGGTTCTCCCCTTGGCATGGGATATTGACCAATTTGTTCAGATCCCACTGCTCGAGGTCGGATGACTGAAGCCAAGCCTGGCGGCGTGCACCGATGCCCACCGCAGCTACCCAGGCCACTGACTCGAACCCGTCATAGGCTGCTCGAGACAAATTTGGAGCATTCACGGATGGCCTTGGAAAGGCTCTTGAACCGATGCAAAAGTTCATCAGAGAGACCAGCCGAGAACCTGGCGAGTTCCTTCGTTAGGTCTCTCAAGTACATGCCCATGTACAGCTGATAGGCTTGGACCCGGCAGATGAACATCGAGCCCTGGTAGCACTTCTTGGGGCATCCAAGGTGTGGGCCTCCCTGCCTGGGGGCACCGAGGAGTGCGTCTTCTGGATTTCAGCCGACGTATGGCCAACTCCATCACTATGGAGCTGTGCAGCAGTTATGACTTCTGGAAGTCCGGGCTCCGGCAGATCCAATACATCGAGTCAAACCATTTGCTCACCACTGGCACAGATGCCGGTGTCTCCCACATGCAGAGCATGAGCCATCCCAGGATGGGAGGAATGGGCACTGTGATTGATTCTCGAGGAGGGGCCTCGTACTGGAGGATCTCCAGCTCGTCTGCCCGAGGGTCCTCCTTTGACTTGGTCGGGAACGCCAGGGCCTTGGACATGTCCTTGACAAAGTCCAAGAAGCCCATGTCCTCCGGCAGGAACTGCCTCCAAGGTTCAGAGACTGGGGAATCAGAAGGGATGTCCCAGCAATGGGTATCAGGAGACTCCTCATCCTCCGTCTCCCATTCGGAGTACTCCGAGGATGACTCATAGGTGGGATGCTCCACGGGCTTCGAGGCCCCCGATGCCCTGTGGTTGACACCTGGTAGACTTGCCGGGGATGACTGAGGTCCCATCGAGCGGAACACGGAGTGTGACCTCGGCCGAGGATCGGCTCAGCCTCCAGGGACATCTTGGACATCGAATGCCTGGTGGTCGGGGTGGATGAATTGGACGTACCGGACAATAGCGCCCGCTGCTGGTCCATGAAGGCAGATAAACTGCGCTCCAGGGCTGCCATTCTGGATTCCAGGCCAGAAGGTTCCGCAGCCTTTGAGTGGGCACGAGGGACTCAGGCCTGATGCTGGCTCCCCCAAATGGGAATCCTCGATAGGGATAGTGTCTGGGGACCAAGCCGGTATGTGGCCCCGTCCTTCCAGGGGACCATGGCAGGTGTCTCCTTTTCCGATGCCTAGGACGAGCGCCTCGGACTGCGGGACAAGGCCTGAGAGGTTCCCGGCTGGTCGGAACCATCCAAGGACACCGCCTTCGAGGGTTGTTTCTTCTTTCTGGGTTCCCTCAAGGGAGACCCCCTCTCTGAGGACCCATGACGAAGCTTGGGTTCGGAGAGCTGCTCCCGAGATGTCGGGGCCTCAGACGAGGCCTTGACCTTCAGAGGCATCGGGGATTCGGGGAACTTATCATGCTGCTGCTGGCGGCTCTTCAGGGCCTTTCTGTACATCCTTCTGCAGAGACCTAGGCTGCCGAGTCATGGTCCGGCCTGAGGCAACGGAGGCAGTAGTCATTTGTGTCGGTTAAGGACATTATTTTAGAGCACTGATCACACTTCTTAAAGCCACTGGTAGCCACGGGGGTGGGGGGGGAGGGGCCAAAAAAGTACCCCTGTGAGGTCGAAGATTCTCTGTGTTGCCAGCGGGGAAAAATGGCGCAAAGGCGCCAGAAAATAAAAAGAACGAAGACTATAAAAATGGACCGAACTCGATGCTGAGCCACTGAGGATGATAGGCAGGAAGAGTACCGGTGCAAGACCAGAGTCGAGTTGAAAAATTCAGGCACCAAAAAAATCAACTTTTTCCAGGAGAAAGGGCTCTGTGGAAAAAAGGAGACTGAGCAAGATGGTACCCTTGGGCGGGAAGGGAACTGCGCATGCATGGTGGCATCTCCCAAAGGCTTTCTTTGAAAGCTGGGGGAATGCTTCCGCGAGGGCTCCGTTGGTGCCGACGTCACCCATATGTGAGGACTGACTTCCTGCTTGTTCCCAGAGAAAGCAAAATTTCTGAATTACTGTGGCGCATCACTAGTAGACTGTACAAAAACATAGATACATGTTGTGTGATAAAGTAGGAAATGTACATATGTTGCACATGCAATCTCAAAACCAAAGAGAGGTTAAACTGCAGACACATCTGTGAATCAGGACTTCTTGACCTGTCCAGCTGTACTACTTTGCTGCACGACTGCAAACCTTACTTAGTCTCTGGTCATCTCCCTCCCTCATCCTGATCACTTCTATCTATCTTTACTGTAATGACTGCCCTTTTAGCCCGAAAGGGTTACAAAAGTGGCTTATAGTAGACTAATAAGCAATTCATTTTATAGGCATTTTGGAATTCTTTTACAGTTTTAGTAACCAACACCTTTGCTAGCAAAGAATTTCAATAATCTATAACTGTCCCTAGTAAAATAATATTTAATTGCATTTCCCATGTCTCCCTCCTTACACTGTCTTATTATGACCCCTTGTCCTTAACTCAGTAATCTAAGCATTATCATGTATAATAAATATGCTGACATCCTTTGCTCAGTGTGCAGCAGCAGCCAAGAAAGCTAACAGAATGCTAGGAATTATAAGGAAAAGAATTGGAGAATAAAACACAGGCTATTTTAATGTCTCTGTATCGCTCCAGGGTGCGACCACAGCTTGAATACTGTATGCGGTTCTGTTGCCACATCTAAAAAATGATAGAGCAAAATTAGAAAAGGTACAGAGGAGGGTGACCAAATGATAAAGGGGATAGCTCCTATGAGGAGAGGCTTAAAAGAAACTTGGAGACGAGACAGCTGAGGAGGAGCTATGATAATGGTCTATAAAATAATGAGTAAACGAGTAAACGTGAATTGGTTGTTTACTCCTTCAAAAAGTACAACGACTAGGGGACACGCAATAAAGCTACAAAATAGAACCTTTAAGACTAATTGGAGTAAATAATTTTTCACTCGACATATAATTAAGCTCTGGAATTTGTTGTCACGGGATGTAATAAAAGATGCTAGTGTAGCTGAGTTTAAAAAAAAAACCATTTAGACAAGTTCCTGGTAGAAAATGCAATAAACCATTATTAAAGTGGACTGGAGAAATTCACTGCTTATATCTGGGATAAGCAGCATGGAATTTGTCTACCTTTTGGGATCCTGCCAGATAGCTGTGACATAAATTGGACACTGTTGGAAACAGAATACTGGGCTTAATGCACCTGTGGTCTGACCCAGTATGGCAAGTCTTATGAAATTTACATGCATGTCTATCTCATAAATATTCATTGCTGAATCTACAAATAACAGATCTATAATCTAATTGGTCAGGGCTCCAATGTGGCTACTCTATTAAAGGAAATTCCATTGCCATACAGAGCAGTGATTATCAAAACCTGTGCTTGGGACCCCAACAGTCATAATTTCAGGATATTCACAATGAATATTTGTAAGAGATGTGCATGCAAATTTCTCTCAGGCATAGTCATTGTGGATATCCCAAAAAGACAAATGGCTGGGGTCTGCCCAGGACAGGTTTGGGAATCACTGTTTTATTCTGAAGCAAAGTTATCCCAGACAGAGATCCAAATGAAGCACATATTCCCTGGTGACATTAAGCTGAAGGGTAGTGCCTGGCACTCAAACCAAAATGCACATCTAAATTTTGCACATTATCCCACAGTCTGTATCTCCATATGCTGACACAGCTGGTATGCCCTCCTTTGACAATGTTGCTGGGAAACCAATTGGGGTCCATTAGCGGTACTGTTCTACTTCTGACTTTCAGGATTTGAGACACATGTAGAAATGAGAGGTAATACTATGGTTCATATTGAGAATTCTCTGCAACAAAAACCATTTTTAGGTGTGTTTAACCTCAGGCAATACTGCCTATTATAGAGGGTCCATCGTTCTGTCAGTATGTGCATACGAAAACATTTGGTATACATTACAACTAAGTGTCGATGGCTGTCCTTGAATTCTATTGGTGAAGACGTGGAAGGTGGCAGCAGGATGGCAGGAGGAGCCATAGGGAAAGCATAGTTAGTCACTAGTAACAGGTGTTCTCCGGGGACAGCAGGAATCAGTCCTCACATATGGGTGACATTGGTGCCGACAAAGCCCTCGCAGAAGCATCTCCCCATCTTTCAAAGAAAGCTTTTGGGAGATGTCACAACGCATGTGTGGTGCCCTTCCCGCCAAGGGTGCCATCTTGCTCAGTCAGATGACATAGCTAAAAGACAGCAAAAGAAAATGGTAAGAAGCAACTCCAAGGGGAGGAGGGAGGGTTGTGAGGACTGGTTTCCTGCTGTCCCCAGAGAACATCTGTTACAGATGAGTAGCTACGCTTTCTCTGGGAACAAGCAGGAAGTCAGTCCTCACATATGAGACTCCCTAGCTACAAGCTACCAAAGCCCATAGAAAAACACTGACGCCCACAAGAGGAGCCGTGAGCAGCAGCAATTAAGTCTGTAGAAACAGACTCCAGTAGGACCCATGTGTCCGATGGGAACCAATGCTCTGGTAGTCTGAGCACAGAAGGGTCGGAGGGTAGAAGCTGCCTAGACTTCGAAGAGGTTACGGAGCATGGCCTGGCTGAAGGCACTGTCCCGCTGGGACTCCTTCCCCAGGCAGTAGTGAGCTGCGAAGGTATGGATTGAAGACCAGGTGGTGGTTCAGCAGATGTCCAACATCAGGATGGAGCGCAGGTTTGCCACAGAGGTTGCCATGGCCCTGACACTGTGTGCCATGACCCGGCCATCCGGTGTGAGCCCAGCTGGCTCATAGGGTAAGGCAGTCCACCACCCAAGTGGACATTGTTCACTTGGTCACTGCTTCCCCCAGCTGACTGGAGTTGTAGGAAACAAAAAGCTGAGAAGCTTTGCGGTGGCCCTGCGTACGTTGAATGTAGAAGGACAGGGGCCTCTTACAGTCCAAGGTGTGAAGGACGGTCTCTGCCTGTTGGAGTGAGGTCTTGGGAAGAAGGTGGGTAGCACCACCTCCTGGTTGAGGTGAAAGGAAGATACCACCTTCGGAAGGAATTTGGGGTGCATGCATAGCACGACCCTGTTCTTGTAGAATCTGGTATACAGCACCTCTGCCACTAGGGCTTGGAGCTCGCTGACCCTGCGAGTGGAGGTGAGCACCACCAGGAACATGACTTCCACGAGAGGTACCTCAGTTGGCAAGTAGCCAGGGGTTCAAATGGCAGGCGGGTGAGCTGCGCCAACACTACGTTGAGGTCCCATTCTGTTGCCGGAGGGTGGATGGAGGGTTTGGAAAGTAGGAGTCCCCTCAGGGAGCGGATCAGCAGAGGCTGGACCAAGAGGGACTTGCCCTCAATAGGGTGGTGGTGCGCCGCTGGGGCACTGAGATGTGTACCCTGACGGAGTTCGATTTGAGCCCAGATTGTGAGAGATGAAGGTACTGCAGCACCATCTGCATCGGGCAGGAGAACAGGTTTACCCGTTGCTCTGTGCACCACACCAAGAAGCTGTGCCATTTGAAGGCATAAGCCCTCCTGGTGGAGGTCTTACGGGAGGCCAGCAGGATCTCTTCCACTTCCCCAGAGAGGCTGAAAGGAGCTAAGGTTACCCTTTTAGCAGCTACGCTGTCAGTGATAGGAACCCCAGGTTGGGATACAGGAGAGAGGGAACCATGGCTGCCTGGGCCACCATGAAGCCACCAGGACCAGCAATGCTTTGTTGCGAAGAGCCTTGAAAACAGCATGGGTGGGAAGGCGTACATGAGGCCTTCCGACCACAAAGTGAGGAAGGCATCTACCACTACCCATGATGGGTGAGACTGACGGGAGCAGAAGTGGGACAAGTGGTAGTTGTGTGGGCTGGCAAAAAGGTCCACCCATGGGGTCCCCCAGAGTCAGAAAAGCCGGGTGGCCACTCTGGGGTCCAACTGCCATTCGTGCGGTTGGAGGACCCTGCTTAGTTTGTCTGCCAGGGTGTTGTCCTGGCCTGGTAGGTATGCAGTCCCTAAGAGTATTCTCTGATGAATTGTGTAGCAGAGGGTGAGAGACCACGTGCCCCCCTGCTTGTTCACATAGAACATTGCCACTTGATTGTCCATTTGGATCAGCACCAACTGGTGCCTCAGGCAGTGGCAAAATGCTTGGAGGGCTAGATATATTACCCGAAGCTCCAGAAGGGTTGATCTGCTGGTTGCCCTCGGCTTTGACCAACTGCCCTGGGTGCAAAGTTCCTTGCAGTGGGCTCCCCATCCCAGCAGGAAGGCATCCATTGTGAGGATCCTTCGAGTTTGGAAGAGCATCCCTGCTTGAAGGTGTTGCGGATTTTGTCACCAAGTCAGAGATTCCGCCAACTGATCTTGAATGAGCGACCCTTATGTGCAGATGGGCATCTGGGATGACATGGATTGTGGAGGCCATGTGCCCGAGTAGGTGCAGTAGAATCTAAGCTGACACCAAGGGACAGTGTTGTACGTCTGTGGCTGGTGTCCTGAGATGGTTGGCCCGGTCCAGGGGGAGGAAGGCCTTTGCCTGAACAGTGTCCAGTTTTGCCCCTATGAATTCCAGACATTGTGTCGGGAGGAGATGGGACTTGGGATGGTTTATTACAAAACCCAGATATTGTAGGGCATGGATGGTGCATGCCATAGCTTGCTGTACCTCTGGCCAAGCCTCCTTTTATGAGCCAGTCATCCAGGTAGGGGAAGACGAATACCCCCCGGAGGCAGAGGTACGCAGCCACTACTGCCAGACATTTTGTGAAGATCCTCGTGGTGGACGCCAGACTGAAGGGTAGTACCCTGTACTGGAAGTGGCCTCCTCCCACCATGAAGCAAAGATACTGCCTGTGGCTGGGATGAATGAGGATGTGCATATAGGCATCCTTCAGATCCAAGGAGCATAGCCAATCTCCCTGCTTGGAGGTATGGCAGCAATGTTCCAAGGGAGAGCATCTTGAACTTTTCCCTCCCCAGGAACTTAGGTTCCGCAGGTCCAGGATGGGCCTCAGGCCCCCTGTACTTTTTGGCACAAGGAAATACCTGGAGTAGAACCCTTTGCCCCTGAGATGTTGGGGTACTGGTTCCACCACCTTGTCCTCAAGAAGGGCCTGCAAGTTCCTGCAGTAGAAGGTCCTGGTGAAGGGAAGATCTGGGGAGCTCTCCCGGAAAGAAAGGGAGAGGTGTCTGTGCCAGGTAGAGGAGATAACCCTCCTTGACCACCTGAAGTGCCCAGGAATCGGTGGTGATGGATGGCCACCTGTGAGTATAGTGGATCAGACGCCCTCCTGTGGGCTGCTGTCCTTCTTGGGGTAGAGAGGCTATGCCCAAGGAGTCAAAAACTGCCCCAGGCTGGGCCGGAGTCGATGTCTGGTGCTTGGGAACCTTCTGCTTACAAGGGCCTTGCCCACGTCCCTTGGCCTGCTGACCCTGTTGGGGATCTGGGGAGGCCTGAAAATATGAATAGTTTTTGTAAGCAGCCCCTTTCTTCAGGTAAAAGGACTTTTTGCCCGAGCCCTTCCGTCGGGGAAGGCCAGTGGTCTTTTTGGAGAGCCTGGTCCTTGTCACAAACTCAGTCTCCAACTCGACAGCTTTCTCAGTTATGGGTTTGCCAAAGAGGTTCTCCCCTTGGTATAGGATGTTGACCAATATGTCCTGAACCCATTGCTCAAGGTCGGAAAACTATAGCCAAGCCTGGCGTCGGGCATTGATGCCCACTGCAGCTACTCTAGTCACCGACTCAAAGCAGTCATAGGCTGCTCGAGTCATGAATTTGGAGCACTCACGGACAGCTTTGGCCAGATTCTTGAACTGCTGCAGGGGTTCCTTGGAGAGACCAGCCAAAAACCCTGTAAACTCCTTCGCCAGGTCTCTCAGGTACATGCCCATGTACAGCTTGTAGGCCTGGATCTGGCCGATGAGCATCGAGCCCTGGTAGCACTTTCTGTCGAGGGCATCCAGGGTGCAGGCCTCCCTACCTGGACGCACCGAGCAATGCGCTTCTGGCTCTTCAGCTGACACATGGCCAATTCCATTACCATAGAGTTATGCGGCAGCTGTGCCTTCTGGAAGCCAGGGCTCCGGCGGATCAGATACATCGAGTTAAGCTGCTTACTCCTGACTGGCACTGATGCCGGTATTTCCCACATATGGAGCATTAACCATTCTAGGATGTGTGGAATGGGCACCGTGAGCAATTCCCTCAGTGGAGCCTCATATTGGAGGCTTTCTAGTTCCTCCGTCCGAGGATCCAACGGGCGATCGGCCCTTTAAATTCGGAGAGGGCGCCATCGGGCAGCAGCGCACACGCCGGATCCAATGGGTGATCGGCCCTTTAAATTCGAAGAGGGCACCATTGGGCAGCAGCGCACACGCCGGATCCAACGGGTGATCGGCCCTTTAAATTCGGAGAGGGCGCCATCGGGCAGGAGCCCTGTCGCGGGAGCATACCAGGTACAACAGGAAGCTTACAACATATCGAAGCAACAAAGGAGAACTCCACATCAAAAAACCAACAGCTGTAAGCGAGCTGTCAAACCCAGCACCAGCAGATCACCTGGGAAGCGTCAAGGAGTAGAGCAGGAACAAACGCTCCTCCACAATTCGGCTCCCCAACCAACCAGCACCCATATGAAGTAAGCACCCACCACTCCCACTCACAGCCTAGTGACTCCATCGCTACCCATCGCTCCCTCACTATCGCCACCTCATTACTTGCAATTAACTCTGTTGCACAGGCCATAGACTCCTTGCTACCCATTGCTTGCATTGAACTTTGCTACCCATTGCTTGCCTTGCATTGAATCTTGCTGCACAGGCTATAGACTCCTCGCTACCCATTGCTTGTATTTTAACCTATATTACACAGCGCGTAGTCCCCACTACCCCACTGCTTGCAATTAACCTTGCTATACAGCCTAGAAACTCCTTGCTACCCACTGCTACATTGCATAGCGGATAGTCCCCACTTGTAACTCTACATATACCGCATAGGAGCAGAGGTTCCCAACGTCGGTCCTTGGGGAACCCCAGGCCAGTCAGGTTTTCAGAGTACCCACAATGAATATGCATGAGATAGATCTGCATACAATGGAAGCAGTGCATGCAGATCTATCTCATGCATATTCATTGTGGGTACTCTGAAAACCTGACTGGCCTGGGGTTCCCCAAGGACTGGGTTGGGAACCACTCCTTAGCCACCTCATTGCTTGTAAGATAACATACACTGCATTGCCCCACTACTCCTCTTCTATGGCCCCACATCACATTGTCCTTCTCTTCCTTATACTCCCCAACTGCCTCCCCTCCTACCAGCACCCTCACTCCTCTCCCCCCCTATTCTCCCTCTACCTTCCTCACTTCCCTCTCCATTCTGTCTTCTAACCTAGCATCTGCTCTTGAGCTTCATCACACCCTCCTCCTCATTCAACCATCCCCTCTCTCTTTAAGACAACACCACCCTCGCTTCCGCCGTACTGCCTCCGCTTTACCACGCTCTCTACTCCTCCTCCTCTCATCAGGTAATATCAACCCCAACCCTGGCCCCCCTCGATTTCTTTCTCACTCTAAGAAGAGTTCCTCACGTAACTTATCTAATCTCATCCATATCCCTCTCCTTTCCCCCTCCACCCTCCTCACTCATCCCCCAATCACTCATCCAGAGATATCAACCCCAATCCTAGCCCCTTTATAGTTCCGTCTCACTCTAAGAAAAGATCCTCATGTAACCTATCTAATATCATCAATATCCCCCTTCATTCCCCCTCCACTTCCCTTCCCTCATGTGCCTCATGGAGGGCACACTCATCCAGAGACATCCACCCTTACCCTGGCCCCTCTAGATCTCTGTCTTACTCTGAAAAGAAATCCTCACGTAACTTGTCCAACCTCACCCATATCCCTCTCCTTTCCCCCTCCCCTCTCCCGTTCTCATGTGCCTTATGGAACGCATGCTCAGTCTCTAATAAACTTGCTTTTACTCATGATCTCTTTATCTCTATTGCGCTACATCATCTTGCCCTAACTGAGACCTGGCTCCTCCCTGACGATACCGCATCCACTGCTGCTCTGTCACAGGGGCTACCAGTTCTCCCATACACCTCGATCCACTGGCCGCGGTGGTGGTGTCGGGCTACTATTTTCTCCCACTTGCAAATTCCAACCCCTCCTGCTTGCCTCAGTCACACTCCTCCCTCTCTTTTGAAGTCCTCTCCATTCGCCTCTTCACACCACTTCCCCTCCGAGTAGCTGTTATCTATCGCCCACCCGACAAATCCACATCCACCTTCCTTACCGACTTTGACTCCTGGCTCTCCGTCTTTCTGGATCCCTCTTCCCCCACTCTTATTCTTGGCGATTTTAACATTCACGTCAATAACCCCTCCGATCCCCATGCTTTAAAGCTCCTCGCCCTCACCTCCTCATTTGACCTCCAATTTTGTTCCACTGCCCCCACCCACCTGTAGGCCACTGCCTTGACCTGATACTCTTCTCTAATTCCTCTCCCTCAAACTTCCATAACTCAATCCTTCCCTCATCTGACCATCACCTTTTAACCTTTAATCTTCAGCTTCCGCTGGCTCAACCTCGCCCTGTCTCCTCCAACCTATTTAGAAACCTTCATAATATTGATCCCCTGACTCTCTCCTCCACTATTTCTCCATCTCTTTCCTCCATTATGTCCTCTAAGTCCGTTGACGAGGCAGTAACCTCTTATAATGCTGCACTATCCTCGGCTCTAGACACTCTTGCCCCACCCACCCCACGCCCTGTCAGATGTTCCACTCCCCATCCACAACCCGCTATTTACGCATCTGTGCCCATTCTGCTGAACTCGCTTGGATCAAATCCCGCTCCCCGGAAGACCACCTTCACTTCAAATTCATGCTTGGCTCCTTCCAATCAGCCATAGCACTTGCCAAACAAGAATACTACATCCATCTGACTAACTCTCTTGCCTCTGACTCTCGCCGCTTCTTTAACACCCTCAATTCTCTCCTCAAGGTGCCCCCGCCCCTATTCCCACCCTCCCTCTCTGCCCAAACCCTAGCCGATTACTTCCATTACAAAATCCACAAGAGTACCCTCCAATTCCCCACTTCCTCATCTACCCCACCACCTCCCCAATCCTCCCCATCCATACTTCCTTTGCTACCCTCTCCTCCTTCCCTACGATCTCCAAAGAAGAAACCGCACTCCTTCTTTCCTCCTCCAAACCCACCACCTGTTCCTCTGACCCTATCCCCTCCCATCTCCTACACCCTATCTCTCCCACCGTTGTCCCTTCCATCTCTCATATTCTCAACCTTTCACTCTCCACTGCAACTGTCCCTGTAGACTTCAAACATGCTGTCATCACACCTCTCCTCAAGAAACCCTCACTCAATCCCACCTGTCCCTCTAACTATCGACCCATCTCCCTCCTTCCATTCATATTTAAACTACTAGAACGAGCAGTCCACCGTCGCTGCCTCAACCTCCTCATCTCCCAGGCCCTCCTGGACCCACTACAATACGACTTCCGTCCCTTACATTCCACTGAAACTGCTCTTACAAAAGTCTCCAATGACTTTTTCCTGGCTAAATCTAAGGGCCTCTACTCTGTCCTCATCCTTCTCGACCTCTCTGCCACCCTCTCCTCACTTGGCTTCAAGGGCTCCGTACTATCTTGGTTCTCCTCCTACTTCTCCAATCGCTCCTTTAGTGTATGCTCTGGTGGCTCCTCCTCCTCTCCCACCCCGTTCCATGTTGGTGTACCCCAAGGATCCGTCCTAGGCCCCCTCCTTTTCTCTCTCTATACCCAATCCCTTGGCGCACTTATCTCCTCCCATGGCTTTCAGTACCATCTCTATGCTGATGACTCCCAAATCTACCTCTCTACGCCTAATATCTCTCCAGCAATCCAGACCACGATCTCTGCCTGCCTTTCTGACATCGCTGCATGGATGTCTCACCGCCGCTTGAAACTGAACATGGCCAAGACTGAACTCCTTGTCTTCCCCCCTACTCCTCCCCTCCTCTTCCCCCTTCTCAGTCTCCGTGGATGGATCTACGATCTTTCCTGTTAGCCCGCAATCTGGGGGTCATCTTTGACTCCTCTCTCTCCTTCTCCACACATATCCAGCTCGTAGCTAAGACCTGCCACTTATTTCTCTACATTAGCAAATTAGCAAATCCACCCCTTCCTCTCTGAACACACTACCAAAACACTTGTCCACTCCTTAATCTCCTCTCACCTCGACTACTGCAACCTACTCCTTGCTGGTCTCCCCATGAACCATCTCTTTCCCCTTCAATCTATACAAAATTATGCTGCTCGACTAATCTTCTGCCAGTCTCACCATGCCCACACATTACTCCTCTTCTCAAGTCGCTACACTGACTCCCTATCCAATTCTGCATCAAATTCAAACTTCTCCTACTGACCTATAAATGCATTCACTCTGCGGCCCCTCAATACCTTTCATCTCTTATCTCTCCCTACATCCCCTCTCGGGAACTTCGCTCCTCAAATTACTTCTATCTAGGCCTTTAACTTGCACCGCTAACTCCCAACTTTGCTCCTTTCACCTTGCTGCACCTTATGCCTGGAACACCCTACCTGTATCTATACGCCAAGCACCCTCCCTGGCCCTCTTCAAATCCAGATTGAAGACCCACCTCTTTACTGTCGCTTTCAGATCCTGACTTCCATCCTCTTTCCTGACCTGACTCCTGTCAATTGTTATGACTAAATTGTAAATACCATATTTTGTTTTGCCCCGAATTGATTAATGCTCTGTATTGTCTTCATTGGATTGTAAGCTCTGACGAGCTGGGACTCTGACGAGCAGGGACTGTCTCTTACATGTATGTACAGCGCTGCGTGCGTAGCACTATATAAATGCTGAATAGTAGTAGTAGCAATTCCATTGGGAATGCTAGGGCCTTTGACATGTCCCACACGAAGTCAAGGAATGCCATGTCCTTGGGCAGGGACCGATGCCAGGGCTCAGAAGGTGGCGAGTACGAGGGGACGTTGCGGTGGTAACGGGTGTCCGGAGACTCCTCGTCTTTGGTCTCCCATTCCGAGTCGTCGGTCAAAGACTGAAGGGAGGCCTGAGCCCTGCCAGCATCTTTCGAAGGTCCCTTGGCTAGTGCCATAGTAACATAGTATATGACGGCAGATAAAGACCATCATGGTCCATCTTGTCTGCCCAGCAAGGTAGCAAGAGTAAGTGCACCTGCCACTCCATGCAGGTCCCCCCTCCCCCTGCCTTTGTTTAGGGGTGCACCCACCACCCCATGCAGGTCACCTCTATTTTTTGAGATAGCCGAGACAGTTAAGGTTATTTTGACTTTATCCGGTTGCTATAAAGGGATCTACTGTGTCTCTTCCATGCATTTTGAATTCTGTCACTGTATTTGGGTATTTTCTGACGTCTTTCAGTTTACCCCCTTGCAGCTTTATGTTATGCCCTCTAGTTTTGCAGCTTCACCTTCTTTGAAAAAGGTTCATTTGTTCATTAATACTCTAAGTATTTAAAGAGCTGTATTATCTCTCCCCTATCCCTTCTCTCCTCTAGAGTATACATATTTAGGTCTTTGAGTCTTCTCATGTGAGACCTCGGTCCCGTACAACAGGATCTGGGGATGTCCTCGATGTCAAGGGCCCAGCGGTCTGGGTGGAGGAACTGGCTGTGCCGGACAGCAATGCCCACTGCTGGTCCATGAAGTCAGAGAAGCTGCTCTCTAGGGCTGCCATTCTGGTTTCCAGTCCAGAAGGCTCTGCAGCTATCTGCGCAGGCACTGAGGAACTCTGGCCCAGCACCGGTTTCCCTGAGTAGGAGACCTCAATGAGAATGGCCTCGGGTGTCTGAGGCTAATCTACAGGTGATTCCTTCTGGACAACCTTGGTGGGTCACTCCCGCTCCGAGCCCTCGGATGAGTGTCGTGTTCTGTGGAACCTGGCCTGGAGCTTACCCGACCTGCTGGAACCATCCAGGGACGCTGCCTTTGAGGGTTTCTTCTTCTTCTTGTGTTCCCCCGAGGGAGACCCTCTTTCTGAAGATCCGTGATGTCGACGGGGATTTACATGGGTGCCACGGGAGTCTGTGGCTTCAGAAGGGGCCTTGGTCTTCGGAGGCACTGGGGACTCCGGGAAAACCTTACTGTGCTACTGCTGGTGGCTCTTGAGGGCCTTGATAGACATCCTTTTACAAAGTCCATAGGCCACAGGGTTGTGGTCCAGCCCTAGGCAGCAGTTGTGTGTATAGGTAAAGGACATGATTTTTGTATACCGATCACACTTCTTGAAGCCACTGGTAGCCATGAGGAAAAAAAGTACCCCAGCATGGTTGAAGTCCAGCGGTACTGCCAGTTGGAGAAAAGGTGCGAAGGTGCCAAGAAGAAAAAGTATATAGACCCGAGACTCTATGGTGGGGCAGCGGGTTTGGGTGGCAGGAAGAGTACCAGAGCACAACTGGAGGAGAAAGTATGAAACTCAGGCAAAAAAAAATCAACTTTTTCCAGGGGAAAGCAGACAGACATCTGAAGGGCTTCGTGGAAAAAAGGAGACTAAGCAAGATGGCACCCTTGGGTGGGAAGGGCACCACGCATGTGTGGTGGCATCTCCCAAAGGCTTTCTTTGAAAGCTGGGGAGATGCTCCTGTGAGGGCTCCATCGGCGCCGACGTCACCCGTATGTGAGGACTGATTCCTGCTGTCCCCGGAGAATCCCTGGATTCCACTAGTGAAGAACAGGGCAGAGCAGCAGCAAGACACTAGGATAGATCCCCAGGTCTCACTGCTAAAGAAAAGGGCAGAACTGCAGCAGCATTGCAGAAGGAGGCAGTTGCGGGTCCCCAGATTCTGCTGGCAAAGACAATAGCAGCACAGAAGAAGGAACTTGCCGGAGTCCCTCATCCCATCCGTGAAGATTGCCACAGCTACAGAGAAGGAAAGGCATGGGGCAGAAATGAAGGGACAGAGTTAGGGGTGAGATGGGGGGGGGGGAGGGAGGGAAGAGGTGGAGCCAAGGGAGGATAACCTCTGTAAAGGAAAGAAGGAAAAGTAGGGAAGACGAGGGTCGAAGGGAGGAGATGATTTCACTGCCAACACTTCTACTCCTCACTCATTCCCTTCCACCCCTCTGCACTTAGAGGCACACCCAAGACCACCCTCAGCATTTAGATGACGTACTCCTGTGCAGTCACAACTATAGTACTTTGCACTCATGCAGACTTCACCCCCCACCAACTCATACAAAAGAGACACTCCTCATGACTGCAAACCTGCACCACACAGCTGAACCCACTACCACCCTAGCAGCTCTCTCCCTGTTAACACATGCAATTCCATTGCCACCTAGTCCATATTCTAAAAGCCCACAAACTTCATAAATAAATGTAGCTCCTCAAACTTCCAACCACACATAAAAAGTATACTATCACCCTGCTCCAAACATCCACATGCCCCTCATCATTCACTCAATCCTGCCACCCACTCATTACCCCCATCCATTTAATCAGCTCCCACCACCAGTCATCACCCATCCATCCACTTACTCATTCTGATTCCACCTCATCCACTCCCCAAATCACATACGCCAACAATGCAGTCCATAAGCAAAACACGCCTCATGCAATGCTTAGAGCATAGTGTAGATGGGTTTTTAAATGCTTTGGGCAAGTTTCTAGAGAACATCTAATACTAAAATTTTCTATAGCACTTCCACATCTATGTAGTGCAGACCTATTAACAACTGTTAGATGGACAGGCTTGAGCAATACAACTTCTTACTGATGGGAATGAACAAAGAATGGATCTCTTCATTAAGATCTACTGGGCATTTCCAAATGATCCAGACTGGCCACAGTTGGAGGCAGACTTCTGGGCTAGGGAAACCACTGGCCTAACAGAGTCTGGCAATTCTTATGCTTTTAATGCAATCAACATCACCATTAGTTCATATTGCACTGACCCAATGAAGAGAACAGAACCCTCAAAACCTAGATGAAAAAAGTTAGCTTTATAAAAAGTTTCCATCTGCATCCTGTTTGCAAACCATCAGTTTTTAGCATATGAGTAGACTAACATATCATCTGTACTATTTTACCCAGGAAACCTTTCAGGCTCTTGTTACCTCCTGTCTGAATTCGACAGATTCACGACCATCTTCTTCTGTGGTTTTCACCAGTGACATTTTAACCCAGGTTCGAAATCCTCCAGAGAACTTCCAGCTGGAGAAAGAACTCTCACAGTCTTTCATGAATCCCGCTTTGTCTGAGCTTGAAAACACAAAAAACAGGGATATTACATTGTAAATGACTTATAGCTAAGAAATTCTGCTTCATTACATTAGACATCCTGTTCACTGCTGTCATTGAAGTGGGAGAAATGAAGATGAATCTCCTTTATCAGTCTCCTTCATAAGTTTTTTTTTAGTTGTTTTTTCTAGAGATTATTACTTAGGTAAGGATAACGCAAGCTTACTGAGGCCAGCAGTTTGCCTGAGGAGGAGCCCTATGTAGCCCTTGGAGCTTGCCTCTGTGTACATTAATAAGTCTTATAAAAGTATAAATTGGGTTCAACTACTTTGTAGTTTATTTTGTAATTAACTTTATTTTTCCTCTGCTGAAATGGTCTTCTCCTTTTCTACAGTCTAAGAATAAATAGTGGAAATGGAAAGATATTAAAATACCAGCTATGCCTGGGATTGAGGACGTTTTGCCCATGGGAACTCATACTTAACAAGCCTGAAATTTCTGCTTTCTATTAATATACTTGTTTATTATGGTTAAATGAGGGACCCAGACCTAGTTTCCTTCCATACTGCTTAATTGGCATCAGCTATTTCTCCTGATTAGGTAAAGATACAAAGCCATGCTCACTTAAAGCACTATTACTCTAACGTGCTGAAGCAGAAAGACCAACTTTCCCTTTGCGTGAAGATAACGCAACTTATAAGCATAAGTTCCGACAGGCCAAATGCAGAAAAGAGACTGATGCGGGTGTAAACAGCAAATGAAAAGCAAGCGTACACAATAACGCCAAGCATACTTAAATTATAGGCAAATGAGCTGCGTGTATTAAAATGGCATGCTAATATTGTCTGTGCCCGATGCAGAGAAATGCATAGAGGATTACGTAACCAGCCGAAGCACCAATTCTCTGTGCCTGGATCTGAGGTGGCTTAAACATGTTGCGCGTCGTCCTGACAGTATTTTGATGGCATCAGAGGCTTTCCCCGATGCCTGGTTCATCTGAGCTGAAGTGTCAAACTTTCCCTCAATTCCCCCAATGTGATTAAAATATTGTCAGGGGCCTGTGCCCCCGACAGAAAGCAAAACCCAGGTGGCCCAGCAGCCTTGATTCCCCTACATGCCCAATTAAAAATAACCCTGGTGGCTCAGCAGCCCCAAACCTCCCCCCCCCGGGTACCTTTACAAAGGAGCGGGAGCATTGCACACGTGCTCCCGCTCTTCAATTTCATCTTGAAACATGGCAGTGCCTGGCCTCATGCGGTGCATCCTGGGATGCACCAGGTTGGGTCAGACTGCCATATAAGGTAGAAATCACCTTATATGGCAGTCTGACCCCACCCAGTACATCCTAGGATGCACCGCACGGGGCCAGACACTGCTATTTTTCAAGGTGGTGTTGCAGAAGCAGGAGTGCATGGGCAACGCTCCCACTCCTTTGTAAAGGTACCAGGAGGGCGTGGGGGGATCGGAGCCACCAGGGTTATTTTTAGTTGGGTGGGTGGGCCAGCAGGGTTATTTTTAGTTGGGCGGGTGGGGGAACTGGGCTGCTGGGCCATCAGGGATTTGCTTTCTGTCAGGGGCACCAGTTCCCCAACAATATTTTGATGGCATCTGGGGTTTTCCTCAATGCCTGAATCATCTGAGGGGAAATTTGACACTTCACCTCACATGATCCAGGCATCAGGGAAAACCCCCGATAGCATCAAAATACTGTTGGGGTGCACATGCTAATTAGCCACACAATGCCCCTGTTTCTCTGGGAGAGCATGCCAAACTTGCACTAACTTCAGTGTGCATATTTTTAGCTTGCTCTCCTAGTTTAACGTGTGGCTAATTTGCATATGTGCCCCTTTCTGCATGCTGGCACTGAAGTCACACACTATCGATGCGCTGCATAAAGGACTACAGAGTTGATAACGTGCAACTTCAGAGCCAGCTTTCTGCATAGGTCCGTAAATTTTTCTAGATATCAAAGTGTTCATTTCCTTTCACTTCTGAGCTTCGCTTTGTTTTTTCTTTCTCTACTACAACATTTGTTTCTTAGATGTTAACACACCTTTGCAATAGAATCCGTGCAAATGTTATGACCATCTCTAGCTTCTGAACATCTCCTCCCATCACCTGCAACTTCAGCTGTATATGGTTTATTCCTGCCTCACCTGTATAGCACAGTTACTTACCTGTAACAGGTGATCTCTGGGAACAGCAGGAATAAGTCTTCACATATGGGTACGTCGGTACCGACAGAGTCTGCGCGGGAACGCTCCCCAGCGTCCAATCAGAAAGCTTTTGGGAGCATCCCTCAGCGCCTGCGTGCTGCCTTCCCGCCTTTCCAACTGTCTCTCCTCAGTTGAGTTTCATAGCTGAGAGAGAAAGAGGAAAGGAAAGATAAATAGAGAAATACAACTCCTAGGGGAGGTGGCTGGGTTGTGAAGACTTATTCCTGCTGTTCCCAGAGATCACCTGTTACAGGTAAGTAACTGTGCTATCTCCAGGAACAAGCAGGAATGAGTCTTCACATATGGGGACTCCCAAGCTAAGATGCCTGGAGCCCTAACATGTTGGAGATTGAAACATGCTACACCTCATATGGCCAGGCATCCTGAGGATGGAGGGTAGGAGTTGAAAAGAGAGGAGCTGTAGAAAAACAGCTAACCTAAGAAAGGACTACCAACAAGGAGTCCTTGTATGTATGATCATTATCATAAAATATATTGAAATGAACAATCACCATATGACGCTCACCTACTGGATTGCAGGAAGTAGAAAGGCTGATGGAGTCTACTGGGTATCCAGTAGAATAATGTTCAAGGTGACCTCACTGGAGTGGAGGTCAACATCTGGAAGTGAGAGGTGACCCCAGGATTCAATTGGGGTAGCACAAAAACGGCAGGTCTTCAGTGGGAAGCTTCATGGAAAGCTGAAAACTCTTTTGGCTACAGAAGTATTCAGAGGTAGGAGCAAAAGAGGAAGACTGACCGATCTGGACAAACAGACTTAGTCCTTGAGGGAGGAAAGGGTATGAGAAGAACCCCATACTCCCAAGAAAGGACAGATGTTTGAGGAATTTAATCTGAAATCCACTGAAGATCCACCATGTCTTTCCTAACTGGTGAGAGGTAGGAAGACAT
Organism: Ichthyophis bannanicus; assembly: GCA_033557465.1. Classification (NCBI taxonomy): domain Eukaryota; kingdom Metazoa; phylum Chordata; class Amphibia; order Gymnophiona; family Ichthyophiidae; genus Ichthyophis; species Ichthyophis bannanicus. The sequence continues at coordinate 1,047,306,976 of CM066033.1, forward strand.
TGGGGCATGGAGCTTCAGGGATACGTAAACATAGGATACGGTAGGGCTGTCAGTACCACAGCAGTGGTTGTGTGCATAATATCCGAAACATACTGTGGAACAGTATGAAGCTGTGCAAGCCCACTGTCAGGAACATACAGGAAGGTAAAAACCTTTATGAGCATAGACAGTCAGAGATAAGTATGGAGAGACATATCTACCTATAATAAGTATCTGGACAGATACACATATATATGTAGATATATGTGTATATATATATACGGGTATATAGATATATATATATCTATAATGAGATCTAAAGGGCATAGCATATGCACACAGCTGACAGACAGATACATCTACAGAGATGTATATATATATAGATATAGATATATATACCTGAATATATAGGTCTAAAGATAGATGCCTGCAACTAAGCAGACAGAGCTATGCATATCAAGACATTCACATGGAGATGTGAAGGGAAAAGATTCATCTAAGAACAAGGAGGTGAAACCTACTTGAGAAGATATATAGAGAATCTATTCCCCCAGAGATGATGGTAAAGGAATGCTATCCAGTGAATAAGGATGGTTACGTGAAAAAACAGAGGATAATATCAGTCTGTAAACAGCAAGTCCGGAGTCCTGTGGAACTCCAGCATGGTAAAAGGACAGAAACGCATAGAATGAGATACCAGGTTGACCTACGTGAGGGACAAAGGAGGTATCGGGCGTTTTCCAGATTAATATGTGCTGTCCTTGAAGGATTAGGATACCATGAGGACAAGCTGCAAGAAAAAAAGAGTATATTCCCTGTAGGAATGGGATAACTCCTAGACTTTCACGTGGAGAAGGCTTATGTCCTGTTCCCTCTTCTTTTTTTTTCTTTTTTTTTTATAAAAAGGAAATAGTAGGGTGTGAAGAACCCTCACAGTCATAGGGGATGACTGAGGAAGCCTTTTTCAACCATGATGGATAGCCATTAGAGAAACTGTATGCTCTCTAGCAAGGGCCCATAGTGGAAAGCTTCTCAGTAGGATTGCAGAGAGCATTATGCAGGAGAACTGGGATGTAGAACTGGCTGATGGAGAAAACTCACAGCCAAGTCCACTACGTTGCCAAACCCAGAGATTGGAGATGGCAAGGGTAGAAGATAGTGTAAGAAGCCTGTAGTGAGAAAGATTATCCAAGAAAGGTGTAGAAAACTGTCTTGGAATCACTACTAAGGCCAGACAAAGTGGTGGAAGACAAGACTGGGACTTGTGGAAAAGTACCAGTAGTCAATTACTGGAACTCCTGCATGGGCAGCTACTGAATAGGACAACAGGGAGAGTTGGTCTGTGTCAAACAGAGAGAACAGACTGAACAAGAGAGAAAGCTGTCTCTGTCTGCAGAGCTGCCCAAATAAAGAAGGGAGTTTACTCAGGAGAAGAAACTCTACAGTAAAAAGAAAGACAAGAAAAGTCTTTCAATGGTATGGTACCACTCTTACAGGGGAAACCCTGGAGAAGAGGGTAGAGATAGAAGCTGAAGAAGGACTTACCGCATGGTAAGTCCCTGGAAGGAAAAAATTCATGCTGGTACAGAGAAACTATCATGTGATAGTTGTTAAACCTCTCTTCTAGTCAGGAAGAGGTGGAAGACCCTGTAACTTAGACATGAAAATCCTGACCGTTCAGCAAAATGAAGAGTGAATGGATTTCCTGAGAATAGGAATCCCTGAGCAGAGTTTTGAATGGAAAAACAGTGAAAAACGTCTGCTGAAAAGAAGTTAATTGAAGTTATAAAAAGATAAATCAGCAACCTATGGTTACTGTGTTTATTCAGCCTGGCTAGACTTTGGATTTTTCAGACCAGGGCGAGACTTCCCCTGCTTGGGAACATCTGAATGATGGGCAGGAGAAGAGGAAAACCTCTTTCTTTTAGGGAAAGAAGGTTTGGTAGGGCATTTCCTACCTGCTGAGGAAGGAGAGGGCTTAGGATGGCCCTCAGAAACAGGAAAGTCAGTGGAGCAATGAGCATCCTGACGTAAGGACTCCTTATTGAAGAGATTTTCTCCAGTACAAGGAGTATTACCCAGTCTTTGTTGTGCCCATCTATTCAAGTCTGATGCTTGGAGCCAGGCTTTACGACGTGCTCCTATGGCTATAGCAGAAGTTCTGCTAACAGACTCAAAAGAGTCTAGGGAAGCACGAGAAAGAAACCAAGAGATATTTTGGCTATGACTAAGAAGTAAGGAATAGTCTGCAGCCTTGGGCTCTGATAGAAAAGGAGTCAAAAGAGATAATTTCTTTGTGATCTCCTGAAGGGATAGACTCATATAGAAAATATATGAGAGAATCCTTGTTGCTAGCATGGATGTTTGGAAGGTTTGACGTCCAAAGGCATCCAGTGTTCTAGATGCACGCCCTGGTGGGAAAGAAGAATGTTTTTTCTTGCTTTTTACCTTCCTCATTGCTGATTCCACTACAATGGAATGATGGGGAAGTTGAGGCTTTTGAAATCCTGGAGAGGGGGGCACCTGATACAGAAGATCAGTTGCTGTAGGAGGTGAAGAAACCCTTAAAGGTTTTTCCCATACTCTCAGAAGAAGATGCTGCAAAGAGTGATGTAAAGGAAGCATTATATTTTCCTTTTCTGCAGAAAAACCCTGAGAAGACTCATAGCCAGGGATAGGAATATTAAGGAAGGTTGCCATGTCAAGGAGAAATTTCTGAAAAGAAGGATCTCTGATGGGAACCATCCCTGGACAGGCTAAATTTGAAAAAGTAGCCTGGGCACCGGAGGATGTACCTGTCCGGTGCAGGATCTCTAATGGATGGATACTGGAACTGGCAGGTATGAGTTGAGACAGTCAGTAGTGCATCATCCATGCCAGGTATCGACTCCAAACTAGGTATAGAGAGGAGCGATCCAGGTGAAAAAAGCATGGAAGGAGCTAGTCCCGATGATACTGCAGGTACCGGCATTGATACCGATACCGGTAGCTGTGCCGGAATCGAAGGTGAAACCGACACCGAAGCAGTCATCGGAGGCTGCTCAAGCGGTACCGAGGTAACCAAAAACCCTTGGTGATTATCCTCGGTACCGTGCATGTGGAATCAGTAAACGTCGGTTCCGAGACACGTCGGTACCCAGTCTTCTAGACTAGATATCGATTCTAGACTCGGCATCGAAGGAAGCGAGTCTATCGATGCATGTCTAGATGGTACCGACGTCGGTGGTGGTATCGGCGGTACTGCCGATACTGGAAAGTCAATCTGGGACGTATCGGTCGGTCCCGAAGGTACCGAGAACGCCAGATGACGATCCCTGGTGAAGAGCGGATCACTCAACACCGGTGCCGATGCCGGGGTATCAGTACCGCTCGAAGCAGATGCCACCACCGAGCATGGCTCAGGTATGTTCTGTGAGGGGTGAGCCCCAGGAACAACCTGAAACCCCTGAAATGCTTTGGAGCCCGAAGACTCCCGCCGGGGTTTTAATGCCAATGGGGTCTTGAGGGCAAGGCCGGGGCCGTCAGCATGCTTGGCATGAGACCTACCACTCAAGGATTGGCTAGTCTTAACAGAATGTTTGTGGGTTACCTGATCCTGTAGAGAAGAAATGGCCGGTGCCCTCACACAGGGAGGGAAAACGGTATTGAGGGAAACTCGAAATAGAGAATCTCTTCTCACAGTATTGTAGCCTGATGGTTCAGGGGAAAAAGGGTCAGGACCCAAACAGGTTAGACACCAGTCATTGGAGTCTAAAAAGAAAACTGTATTTCCACAGTTAAGGCACTTCTTAGGAGAAGAAGGCTCCATGATGGAGAGGCCTTACAGGCCCAAAAAATTTAAGACAGAACCTGAGGGAAAAACTCTCCCTGAGTTTGAGAAAAAGAAAAGAAAAAACCCACCGGCGGTACCGGTGGCGGCGGGAAAACAGCCACGACCACAAGAAAACAAGAATTAAAGAAGTAAAGAAAAAAGTTTCTGCGGTGACAGGAGGACGTCCTGCCGGCTCCGCGGAAAAACGAAAACTGAGGAGAGACAGTTGGAAAGGCGGGAAGGCAGCACGCAGGCGCTGAGGGATGCTCACAAAAGCTTTCTGATTGGACGCTGGGGAGCGTTCCCGTGCAGACTCCGTCGGTACCGATGTACCCATATGTGAAGACTCATTCCTGCTTGTTCCTGGAGATTAGCATCATCCTGGCAGGGGGCAATCGGAGCCACTGCAGTATGATCTCATTTCCTTAGATTCATAACTTGAAAATGGCTAAATATGATTAGGTTTTATGAACTTTGTAAAAAAATATCTTCAGGAATGAAAAAGAAATCATAAGGAAAATTGGGAATTCTAATGAGCCTATGTGTTATCTACTTATTCAGTTAGCTAAAACATTTCTGGCATGTTATGCTTTCACATACTGGAACAGAGGATTTTTTTCCCATGGAAAAACCTCGGTATTATGTTAAAGATTATAAATGGGCAGAAAAAGTAGCCTAACTTGACAGCCTGATCGCTAGTGGTTGTAAATTGCACCATGGTACTACCGCTAATGGCCCGCAGTTGCCATTTGTCTAGTAGTAGCCATCGGGTAGTGGCGACCAGATTGTTTCTGCCCCTTATGACCCACCAGAGTTTCAGAGGTATGTGCCAGTGGAGGGGGGCTGCGGAGGAGACCCTGATTTCTTTTTACAAAGGGATCGGAGGAGTAACTGGGAGGTATCGAGGAAGGGAACAGTTGATTTTTCCAAAGGAATCAAAGGCAGTTAAAAAGAAGGGGGCACATGATTTTTACAGAGGCTGGGGGAGAGTTGGGGCCTGGCGGGAGGTACACTTGCTTTTCAAGGGACCAAGAAATGGTAGGGCACTACTTTTTTTTTCTCACTATGCTGGCTCCTTTATCTTGCCACCATGCTCGTGAATTGACAGGATGAAAACTGCCAGGGCAAAATTAACACATTTTGAGTGGTATTAACTTTCTATGAATAACAGAGCTTGTGAGGTTTAATGCAAGTTGTGTTGTTTGTTTTGTATAACAATGAACTCCTTTGCACCACGGCTCATTATTATTTAACTTGTGTTGTCGTAAAAATAATCCTGTGTTATGCTGCATAAGTAAATAATGGACATTACTGTGTGATAATGCAATTTAGCAAATAAGGACTTAGACTGTAAGCCCTATGGGGACAGGGCAATATACCTACTGTACCGGAATACAACTTGTCCTAAGCTACTACTGATACGGCATGAGTTAAATCCACAAATAAAAGAGAGAAAAAGGAGGCATGATACAGGCTGGATTTTGAAGTGTGCACTCTCTTTATCCTCCGCATTCTTCCATATCTTATGGGCAGAGGTTAAGACAGATGGAATTGGGAGAGAGAGGGGACGCTGTGCTGTGCTGTGTGTGAGGGAGGAGTGGCCTCATGGTTGGGGCAAGTTACCTCAGGCTGGAAGGTTGGGGGTTCAAATCTCACTAGAGGACAGCAACCTTGGGCCGGAAGGACTGGGGTTTCTAGTCCCACAGGTGCTCCTTGTAGTCTTGGGCAAGCCACTTAACCCTCCATAGCCCATATTCCCTGTAAAATAGTTATCTCCAAGTTATAATGCCCTGTTCAATGTAAACCGCCTTGATATCATGAAAGGCAGTATATAAGAAATGTTAAATAAATAAATAAATAAAGCCGCCACCACTACTAAAGGAGGGGGCACTGTGCTGGAGTTGCTATCACGGAGTAAATTTCAGTTTTTGCATAGGCTAGAGCCAGCTCCGGATGTGTTAGAAACATTTATGGATCTGAGCAGGGCTTTTTTTGAGGGGAGCACTTGCACCTTTTTTTATTGCCTGCTAAAATTGACCTATGGTCCTTATGAAAGAGCCTTGTATATGAGTACCGGCACCTTGTTTTCCAGCACCTTGCATATGAGTACCGAGCACTAGATCTGAGGAAGAAGATGAAATTTGACACAAGTTTTGAATCATGTGGATCTGCAAGCCACAGGATAGTCAGGTTGGTAGCAACAGGCTACAACTCCCCAAAAAACAGCTGGGTTGGTAAAAAGGAGTGACTTAATGGGTAGAGCAGCAGGCCAAGAACCAGAGAAGCCAAGATTCAACTCCTGCTTTTCCCACTGAAGTTTCTTGTAACCTTGGACAAATCACTTTGACTGCTGATGCCTCAAGTAATTCACTCAGGTTGAAAAATCAGAAAGCAAGTCTAGAAAATACAAATAGTGTAACTAGCAATTTGGTGGTGGCTAAGCTGACTGTATATAGCCTAGTGGAGGAGTAGTTTAGTGGTTAGGGCAGCAGCCTGGGACCAGAAAAACCAGGGTTCAAATCCCATTGGTGCTCCTTGTGGCTTTGGGCAAATCACTTAACCCTCCACTTCCTTTGCTACAAAACTTAGATTATAAGTCTTCCGGAAACAAGGAAATGCCTACTGTACCTGAGTGCAACTCACCTTGAACCACTACTGGAAAGGCATGAGCTAAATCCTAAAAATAAATTTAGCTGCCACAGACCCCGCGCTCTCCCCAGCAGCAGAGGGCTGGAAGACTCATCTGCATATGCAGCCCCAGCAGAGGACTCCAGAGGTCTCTGTGAGTCAACTAGGTAAGAGTTGCCACAGATCCCACATGTTTCCCAGCAGTAGAGGACCAGAAGACTCATCTGCATATCCCTCTGGTCTCCCTCATTTACTTCAACAGGTACCAAAGCTCCACCAACTGAACAACGACTGTGAAAAATTGTATTGCCAAAGCTTTTGCACCTCTTACAGCTTCTGTCTCTGTCCAGACAGACAGCCCAATGCCAGCTGAGGGACTGGTTCCATGTGCAAGATGCCTGCAAGCAGAAGCCATCATGAAACAAGTGGAAGAGCTCATAGAAGTGGTGGTGAGGCTGAGAAGCATTTGAAACAGCAAGATGTACATGGATGAGATGCTTCTTGAATTATCCAAGCTTTCCGATAGAGGTGAAGAGTTAAGCATGAGTTACCAGAGCCTGCAGAATCGACAATCCAACTCCTCCAGCCCTCGAACTAAAGAAGCAGTATGCAGCCCTGGAAATGGAGGAGGTGAAAGCATACCAGGAAAGGGAAGAACCAGAGCTCAAACACCCCATAGTTGCACAATTGGTGACCACAAGGAAGCGAAGGGTAGTGATGGTTGATGACTCTCTTCTGAGGGGTACTGAGGCGTCCATCTACCGACCAGACATGTCCAGGGAAGCGTGCTGTCTGCTACGTGCCAAAATCCGAGATGTTACGGAGAGTTTGCCAAGATTCATCAAGCCTACTGTCTATTATCTGCTGTTGCTCATCCATGTCGGTACAAATGATACTGCGCGGTATCTCTCTGAGTGTATCAAAAGTGTCCCAGAGCCATAAAGTCAGAGGGTGATACAGATAGGTGCGCAGGTGGTGTTCTCTTCAATCCTCCCTGTTGAGGGTAAAGGCCATGGCAGAGAAGCTTGCCTCCTCGATATAAATGCATGACTGCGTGGATGGTGTCATCAACAGCGTTTTGGTTTCCTGGACCATGAGATGATTTTCTAAGGGCTGCCGAGCAGAGATGGCGTCCATCTATCCAAGAAGAGTCAAAGTATCCTCTGCAGCAGACTGGCTAACCTACTGAAGAGGGCTTTAAACTAGATTCATTGGGGTTGGGTGAAGAAAGCCCCCAGGTAAGTAAAAGCACTGAGTTAAGTAAAACATTAAATACCTCTGTAGAAATGGGTAAAAGGGGCAACATCTGGAAAGCAGTGTGCATAAATGTTCATAGTATGGGAAATAAGATCCCAGATGTTGAGGCTTTAATGGAAGAGGTTGACTTGGATTTTGTGGCAATTACGGAGACATGGTTCACAGACAACCATGACTGGGATGTATTAATCCCATTCCTGGCCCCCCCTAAATTCTTCTCTCACTCCCATGTCAGGTCCCACACAACTACTCCAATCTCATTTATATCCCTCTTCTTTCCCCTTCTCATGTGCCTTATGGAATACACACTCCATTTCTAATAAACTTGCATTCGCTCATGATCTCTTTATCTCTAATGCTCTTCATCTTCTGACTTTAACCAAGACCGGGCTCCTCCCTGATGACTCGGCTTCTGTCGCTGCTCTCTATCACGGCAGCTACCAATTCTCCTACATGCCTCATCCCACTGGCCATGGTGGTGGTTTTGGGTTTCTCCTCTCTCTTTCCTGCCAATTTCATCCCCTCCTTCTGCCTCAGTCCCACTCTTTTCCCTCCTTTGAATTCCACTCCATCCACTTTTTAATCCTTTACCTCTCTGGATAGCTACTATTTATCGACCCCCCAGACAAGTCCACCTCTGCCTTTCTCAGTGACTTTAATTCTTGGCTTTCCTTCTTTCCCAATTCATCTTCCCCCTCCCTTATTCTCTGTGATTTTAATATTCATATTGATAACCCCTCGGACCCTTACACTTTAAAGCTCCTTTCCCTTACTTTCTCATTCAACCTCCAACTTTCCTCTACCTGCACCCACTCACCAGCATGGTCACTGCCTTGACCTTATTTTCTTCTCTAATTGCTTACCTTCTATTTTCTGTACCTTAGTTCTTACCTTATCTGACCATCACCTGCTCAGCTTCACTCTTCATCATTCCCCGCCTAAATCTCACCCAGTTTCCTCCAATATTTTTAGAACTCGTCACGCTATCGACCTATTGATTGTCTCCACTATTGTCTCACCTCCTCTTTCCTCCACTATCTCATCTGTGTCTGTTGATGAGGCTGTAGTTTCCTATAACTCTGCACTCTTCTCTGTTCTAGATGCTCTTGCTTTGCCCATACCACGCCCTGTAAGGCACACTATACCTCAGCCCCGGCTATCTTCAATTACCTGTTATCTTTGTTCCTGTGCCCACTCAGCTGAGCACATTTGGTTCAAATCCCACACCTTCACTGACTTTCTTCATTTCAAATTCCAGTCAGCCTTAGCACTCACCAAGCAAAACTACTATGTCCATTTGATTAACTCTCTTGCCTCTGACCCTCGACGTCTCTTTTCAACGCTCAACTCTCTCCTCAAGGTGCCTCCGCCTCTGACCTCTCCTTCCCTTTCTGCCCAAACCTTGACTGACTACTTCCATGACAAAGTCCATAAGGTTACACTCCAATTCCCCACAAGTTCTGATCCATCCCCTTTTCTCCCTCTTCACTCCCAACTCTTCCCCTCATCCTCCGCTATCCTCTCTTCCTTCTCTAATATCTCTGAAAATGAAACCTCTCATCTTCTCTCCTCTTCTATAAACTCACTATCTGCTCCTCCAATCCTATCCCCACCCATCTCCTTAACTCCATCTCCTCCACTATCATCCCTTCCATCTCTTATTAGCAACCTATTGCTCTCCTCTGCAACCATCCCAACAGCCTTCAAGCATGTTGATGTCACACCTCTCCTCAAGAAACCTTCATTAGATGCTACCTGTCCTAATTATTATCAACCCATCTCCCTCCTCCCCTTCTTTTCTAAACTTCTTGAACGTGTGGTTCACCACTGTTGCCTGGACTTTCTCTCCTCTCAAGCCCTTCTGGATCCACTGTAATCTGGCTCTTGCCAAAGTCTCCAGTGAACTGTTCTGGCTAAATCCAAGGGCTTTTACTCAATCGTCATCCTTCTTGATCTTTCTGCTGCTTCTGACACTGTTGACCACCACCTTCTCCTTGACAACTTGTTCTCATTTGGTTTTAAAGGCTCTGTGCTATTCTGGTTCTCTTCTTATCTCTCCCACCGCTCTTTCAGTGTTTGCTCTGGTGGATCCTCCTCTACTGCTATCCCACTCCCAAGGGTCTGTCCTGGGCCCACTTCTTTTCTCTCCCTATACTCAATCCCTTGATGCACTCATCTCCTCCCATGACTTTCAGTACCACTTTTACGTTGATGACTCTCAGATCTATCTCTCTACACCTGATATCTCTTCAGTAATCCAGACCTGGATCTCTGCCTGGATGTCCCACCATTGTTTGAAATTGAACATGGCCAATACCAAGCTTCTTATTTTTCCACCCTAAACCAACTCCCCCCCCTCCCTTTTCAATCTCTGTTGATAACACTCTTCTGCTCCCTGTTTCCTCAGCCCTCAACTTTGGGGTCGCCTTTGACTCCTCCCTCTCCTTTTCCACACACACATCCAAATGATAGCTAAAACTGTCATTTATTTCTCTATAACATCAGCAAAACTCACCCCTTCCTTTCTGAACAAACTACTAAGACACTTTTCCACTCTTTAGTCACGTCCCATCTTGACTATTGCAACTTCCTTCTTGCAGGTCTCCCCGAGTCATCTCTATCCCCTTCAATACGTTCAAAACTCAGCTGCTCAGCTAATCGTCCACCAGCCTCAATATACTCATATAACCCCTCTTCTCAAATCACTTCATTGGCTTCCCTTCCTTTTCTGTGTCAAATTCAAACTTTTCCTTCTGACTTATAAATGCATTTATACTGCTGCTCCTCACTACCTTTCTTCACTCATCTCTCCCTACAACCCCTCCTTGTGAACTCCGCTCCTCTGGTGGATTGGTCCTGTCCTCTTTTCTTCTATTGCCAACTCCAGACACCAATTATTTCACCTTGCTGCTCCTTATGCCTGGAACAAACTACCTGAGTGTGTGCGTCAGGCTTCATCTCTTCCCCTTTTCAAATCCATGCTAAAGGCTCACCTCTTTGAGGCTGCTTTTGGATCCTCTTCTGCATTGTCTGTCTTAACTAGACTGTACGCACTGAGGAGCAGGGACTGTCTTTTATATATGTTTCTGTACAGCACTGCATACGCCTTGCAGCACTATATAAATGTTCAAAAGTAGTAGCAGTAGTAATTATATCGGGCTATACTTTATTAAGGACAGGTTAGGAAGAAGGTGAGGAGGAGTGGCATTATATGTAAAAAAAAATATTATTAAAGCTATGGAATTACAGGGCTTTAAAGGGAGTGAGGAGGCAATGTGGGCTAAACTTGAAAGAGGGGACAGGAAATCCATTTGCACTGGTGTGATATACCGACCTCCTTCACAGGGAGAAGAAGTGGACAGAGATTTAATAGAAAAGATAAACAGTCTTGCTATGAAAGGAGACCTGCTACTGATGGGTGATTTCAATATGCCAGATGTTGACTGGCACATCCCTGCCGCAGTGTCATCTTGAAATAAGGAATTCCTGGATTCTCTGCAGGAAGAACTATTAAGGCAACTGGTAATAGAACTCACATGTGAAGGGGCCCTATTAGACCTGGTGCTTACCAATGGAGAAAGCGTTTCTGATGTTATAGTGGGAGATCATCTTGCATCCATCCAGATGGTGTGGTTCAGTATCAAGACTAGGGCTGATAAAGTCCATTCAAAAGTGAGGGTCTTAGACTTTTGGAAACTAACTTTGCCAAGATGGGACAATACCTCAAGGAGCTGGGGGATGTAGAAAAGCAATAGGCAAAACTGGAAGGGGATATTTTAAGGGCAACAAACCTTTTTTGTTAGAAAGTTCAATAAATGTAATAGGAAAAGGAGGCCACTATGATTCACAAAGAAGTAGCTGAAAAGGTGAAGAAAAAGAGGGTGACCTTCATAAAATACAAGAGATCACAGAAAGAGGAAGACAAGCACCAATATTTGGAAAAACTTAGAGAAGTTAGGAAAGTAGTCAGGAAAGCAAAGATACAAAAAGAAGATGAAATAGCCAATGCAATAAAATGAGGGGACAAGACAATTTACAGATATCCTAGTGAGAGGAAGAAGTGCAAAACTGGAAATGACAGACTCAAGGGTGAAGGGGAAGAATATGTAGAAGCTGATGAGGATAAAGTGGAATTGCTTAACACATATTTTTGTTCTGTGTTCACAGATGGACATGAAGCAGGACCTCAGAAAATATCCACAAATAGGAACAGAAGTGAAGGGGATCTTGAACGATTTTCAGAAGACCATGTTCATGAACAACTTAGAAACATAGAAACATGATGACAGAAAAAGACCACATGGCCTATCTAGTCTGTCCTTCCATAACAACTACAACAGTCCACTTTTTACCTTTAGAGATCCTCTGTGTTGGTCCCATGCTTTTTTGAATTCAGTTACTGTCTTCATCTCCACCATCTCCACTGGGAGACTATTCCATGGATCTACTACTCTTTCTGTAAAGAAATATTTCCGCATATCACTCCTGAATCTATCTCCCTTCACCCTCATCCCATGTCCCCTCATAGCAGAACTTGCTTTCAATTGAAAGAGTCTCTCTCCCTGAACATTTATGCCACGGAGGTATTTAAACATCTCAATCATATCACCTCTATCCCGCCTTTCCTCTAAGGTGTACATATTAAGATCCTTAAGTCTGTCCTCATATGCTTTATAATGAAGCCCATTAATCATTTTAGTAGCAACCCTCTGCACCGACTCCATCCTGTTCACATCCTTTTGAAGGTGCAGTCTCGAGAATTGCACACTATACTCCAAATGAGGTCGCACCAAAGACTTATACAGAGGCATTATCACCTCCTTTTTTCTGCTAGCCATTCCTCTCCATATGCACCCAAGCATCCTTCTAGCTTTTGCCGTCGCCTTTTCTACCTGTTTTGCTACTTTAAAATCATCAGACACAACCACGCCTAGGTCCCGCTCTTCTTTAGTGGACAAACGTACTTCACCTCCTATACTGTATTGCTCCCTTGGATTGCTGCAGCCCAAATGCATGACCTTACATTTTTTAACATTAAATCCCAGCTGCCAAATTCTAGACCATTCTTCAAGCTTAGCTAGATCCCTCCTCATGTTATCTACACCTTCCTGGGTGTCTACTCTATTGCAGATTTTGGTATCATCTGCAAAGAGGCAAACCTTACCCGACAGCCCTTCCGCTATATCACTAACAAAGATGTTAAAAAGAATGTTAAAAATAATCGGACCAAGGACAAATTCCTGGGGCACACCACTGGTAACATCCTTCTCCTCAGAGTGAGCTCCATTTACTTGTACTCTTTGTCGTCTCCCACCCAACCAATTTCTAACCCAAGCAGTAACTTTAGGGTCCATCCCTAGGTGCTCAGTTTGTTTATAAGTCGCCTGTGAGGAACAGGGTCAAAGGCTTTACTGAAATCTAAATACACCACATCTAGAGCTCTCCCTCGGTCCAACTCCCTGGTCACCCAGTCAAAGAAATCAATCAGATTTGTCTGACAAGACCTGCCTCTGGTGAATCCATGCTGCCTCGGATCCTGTAATCCGCTGGACTCCAGAAACCTCACTATTTTCTCTTTCAGCAGCGTTTCCAATAATTTACTCACCACCGAAGTTAAACTAACCGGCCTGTAGTTTTCAACCACATCCTTACTTCCGCTTTTGTGTAAAGGCACCACATGAGCCTCTCTTCAGTCCTTTGGCACCACTCCCGACTCCAACGAGGCATTGAAAAGGTCAGTCAGTGAAGTTGCTAGAACGTCCCCAAGTTCCCTCAGTATTCCCTCAGTATCCCATCCGGTCCCATCGCTTTGTCTACTTTAAGTTGAGCTAGTTTCTCACGAACACAGTCTTCTGAAAATTGTTCAAGATGTCCCTCGCTTCTGTTCTTGTGGGTGTTTTCTGAGGTCCTGCTCCTGGTTCTTCATCTGTGAACACAGAACAAAAATATTTGTTAAGCAATTCCGCTTTATCCTTATCAGCTTCTACATATTCCCCCCCCCCCCCTGCACCCTTGAGTCTGACAATACCACTTTTGCCCTTCCTCTTCTCACTAATATATCTGAAAAATGTCTTATCCCCCCATTTTATTGCATTGGCTATTTCCTCCTCCTTTTGAATCTTTGCCTTCTTGACTACTTTGCTAGCTTCTCTAAGTTTTTCCAAATACAGATGCCTGTTTTCCTCTCTCTGTGATCTCTTGTATTTCATGAAGGCCTCCCTCTTTTTCTTCACTTTTTCAGCTACTTCCTTCAAAAACCATAGCGGTCTCCTGTTCCTTTTGCCTTTATTTACCATTTTAACAAAAAGGTTGGTTGCCCTTAAAATACCCCCTTTCAGTTTTGCCCACTGTTTTTCTACATCCCCCAGCTGTTCCCATCCCACTAACGACTCCCTGAGGTATTGGCCCATCTTCGCAAAGTTAGTCTTCCTAAAGTCTAAGATCCTCACCTTGGAATGGATTCTAACAGCCCTAGTCCTAATACTGAACCACACCATCTGGTGATCACTGGATGCAAAATGATCTCTCACTACAACATCAGAAACACTTTCACCATTGGTAAGCACCAAGTCCAGTATGGTCCCTTCACGTGTGGGGTCTGTTACCAATTGCCTGAATAGTTCTCCCTGTAGAGAATCCAGGATCTCCTTACTTCTAGATGATACTGCAGCAGGAATGTGTGCCAATCAACATCTGGCATATTGAAATCTCCTATCAGTAGCACTTCCCCTTTCCTAGCAATGCTGCGTATGTCTTCAATTAACTCTCAGTCCACCTTTTCCTCTTGTGAGGGAGGTCTGTATATCACACCAATGCAAATAGATTTCTCTTTCCCTCTTTCTAGTTTAACCCACAATGCCTCCTCTCTCCCTTTTAAGCTATGTAATTCCAAAGCTTTAATAGTAGCTAAACTAAAAGTATACAAAGTGATGGGGCCAGATGGGATACATCCAAAAGTATTGAAGGAACTTGGGGAAGTTCTAGCGACTCCACTGTCTGACATTTTCAATGCTTCCTTAGTCAGGAATGGTCCCAGAGGACTGGAGAAAGGCACAAGTGGTCCCTTTACACAAAGGTGGAAGTAAAGATGAGGTTGAGAACTACAGGCTGGTTAGTCCGACCTCTGTGGTAAAGTAATGGAAATGCTGCTAAAACAGAGGTTAGTGAGGTTTCTGGAGTCCAATGGATTGCAGGATTTGAGGAAGTATGGGTGTACTAAAGGCAGGTCTTGTTAGACAAATATGATTGATTCTTTGACCAGAGAGTTGGACTGAGGGAGAGCCCTAGATGTGGTGGTATTAGATTTCAGTAAAGCCTTTGATACCGTTCTGCACAGGTGACTTGTAAATAAATTGGGCACCCTAGGGATATACTCTAAAGTGACTGCCTGAGTTAGAAATTGGTTGAATGGGAGGCAACAAAGGGTATAGATAAATGGAGTTCACTCTGAAGAGAAGGATGTTACCAGTGGGGTGTGCAGCAGGGATTCTTCCTTGGTCCAATTATTTTTAACATTTTTATTAGTGATACTGCAGAAGGGCTATTGTGTAAGGTTTGCCTCTTTGCGGATGATACCAAAATCTGCAATAGAGTAGACACTCAGGAAGGAGTAGATAACATGAGGAAGGTTCTAGCTAAGCATGGTCAAGAATTTGGCAGCTGAGATTTAATGCTAAAAAAGTAGGGTCATGAATTTGGGCTGCAAAGATTCCAAGAGAATGGTACAGTATAAGGTGTGAAGTACTACTCGCCACGAAAGAAGAGCAGGACCTGGGCGTGATTGGTTCTGATGATCTTAAAGTGTCTAAACAGATAGAAAAGTCTATAGCAAAAGCTATGCTTTAAACTAGATTCATTCCCCAGGTAAGTGAAACATTAAAATCCTCTATAGAAATGGGTAAAAGGGGCAACATTTGGAAAGCACTGTGTATAAATGCCCATAGCATGGGAAATAAGGTCCCAGATGTTGAGGCTTTAATGGAAGAGGCTGACTTGGATTTAGTGATGGTTACAGAGACATGGTTCACAGACAACCATGACTGAGATATAATATAATGGGCTATACTTTATTCAGGAAGGACAGGGTAGGAAGGAGGGGAAGAAGAGTGGCACTATATATAAAAAATA
The DNA here is from genome assembly GCA_033557465.1 of Ichthyophis bannanicus. NCBI lineage: Eukaryota > Metazoa > Chordata > Amphibia > Gymnophiona > Ichthyophiidae > Ichthyophis > Ichthyophis bannanicus. Next base: position 1,047,322,778 of record CM066033.1, read on the forward strand.
TTAAAGTTATAGAATTACAAGGCTTAAAAGGGAGAGGAGGCACTATAGGTTAAAAGAGGGAAAGGGAAATCTATTTACATTAGCGTGATATACAGATCTCCTTCACAGGGAGAAGAAGTAAACAGATTTAATAGACGACATATGCAGCACTACTGATAGGGGATCTGTCCTTGTTCCGATTCTTTTTAACATCTTTGTTAGTGATATTGCGGAAGGGCTGTCGGGTAAGGTTTGCCTCTTTGCAGATGATACCAAAATCTGCAATAGAACAGATACCCAGGAAGGAGTAGATAACATGAGGAGGGATCTAGCTAAGCTTGAAGAATGGTCTAAAATTTGACAGATGAGATTTAATGCTAAAAAATGCAGAGTCATGCATTTGGGCTGCAAAAATCCAAGGGAGAGGTACAGTGTAGGGGGTGAAGTACTTCTGTCAACAAAAGAAGAGTGGGACCTGTGCATGATTGTGTCTGATGATCTTAAAATAGCTAAACAAGTAGAAAAGGTGACAACAAAAGCTAGAAGGATGCTTGGGTGCATAGAGAGAGGAATGGCCAGCAGAGAAAAGGAGGTGATGATGCCTCTGTATAAGTCTTTGGTGCGACCTCATTTGGAGTATTGTGTGCAATTCTGGAGACCACATCTTCCAAAGGATATAAACAGGTTGGAGTCTGTGCAGAGGGTGGCTACTAAAATGGTTGGTTAGTCTTCGTTATAAAGCATAAGAGGACAGACTTAAGGATCTTAATATGTATACTTTAGAGAAAAGGCAGAACAGAGGTGATATGATTGAGATGTTTAAATACCTCTGTGGCATAAATGCACTGGAGAAGAGGCTTTTCGATTGAAAGCAAGCTCTGCTATGAGGGGTCATAGGATGAGGGTGAAAGGGGATAGATTCAGGAGTAATATGCGAAAATATTTCTTTATGGAAAGAGTGGTAGATGCATGGAATAGTCTCCCAGTGGAGGTAGTAGCAATGAGGACAGTATCTGAATTCAAAAAAGCATGGGTCAAATACAGAGGATCTCTAAAGGAAAAAAAGGGACTACTGCAGTAATTGATATGGAAGGGCAGACTAGATAGGCTATGTGGTCTTTTTCTGCCGTCATGTTTCTATGAATAGCAGTATATCAAATCTGTTCAAATAAATTTGTCAGTGTTTCTCAAGTCATTTCTGGTGTACCCGCTAACCAATCTGGTTTTCAGGATACCCACAATGAATATGCATGAGAAAGATTTGCATGCACTGTCTTTGTTACATGCAAATCTGTGTTATGCATATTCAGTGTGGATATCCTGAAAGCCAGATTGGCTAGGGGGGATACACCAGGACCAGCTTGAGAAAGCGTAGATACTCACCTGTAACAGGTGTTCTCTGGGGACAACAGGAATCAATCCGCACATATGGGTGACATTGGGTCCCCACAGAGCTCGCACAGATCCACTCCCCAGCTTTCAAAGAAAGCCTTTGGGCGCTACACCATATATGCATGATCACCTTCCCACTCAAAGGTGCCATCTTGCCTCAGTACAAAATCATAGCACAAGATGGCAAAAAAAAACAAAAAAAACTCCTCCAAGGGGAGGAGGGAGGGTTGTGAGGTCTGATTCCTGTTGTCCCCAGAGTACACCTGTTACAGATGAGTAACTATGCTTTCTCTGGGAATAAGCAGGAAGTCAGTCCTCACATATGGGACTCCCAAGCTTACAGGCTACCATAAAAATCTGTAAAAGCCATGGGTGACTCAAAAGGTGGACCGTAAAGGGCAGCAGGGGGCGCTGGTTGGCTGGAAGTCTGACACTACAGCAGCAGCATCGAAGATGCAATCCCCACTCCGGTAGCCTGGACACAGAGGGCTGGAGGGAGAGAGTTGCATTATTCCCCGAAGAGGTGACTGAGTACAGCCTGGCCAAAGGCAATATCCTTCCAGGAGGTCTCCTCCAGACAGCAGTGTGCCGCAAAGATGTGCACAGAGGATCAGGTGGCGGTCTGGCAGATATCCAGCAAGGGCACCAACCACAAGCTAGCTACAGAGGCCACCATGGCCCATACATTGTGAGCTGTCACATGATGATCCAGAGACAGCCCCACCTGCTGGTAGGCAAATGCGATACAGTTAGCCACCCACCGAGAGAGGGTACACTTGGAGACTGCAACCCTCAGGCGACTGGGATCGAAAAACACAAAAAGCTACATCGAGCGGTGATGAGGCTAAGTCCTTTGGATGTAGAAGGACAGAGCATGCTTGCAATCCAGTATGTACAGGGAAGCCTCTGCTCTGGAGCCATGAGGCCTGGGGAAAAAGGTGGGTAGTATCACCTCCTGGTTTTGATGGAAAGGTGAGACCACCTTTGGAAAGAACTTCGGGTGCATCCAAAGGACGACTCTGTTCCTATGGAACCTGGTATAGGGCTCATGCACTAAGAGCGCCTGTAGCTCACTCACGCACCTGTCAGATGTGAGCACCACCAGGAAGATGAGCTTCCACAAGAGATACTTGAGAGGACAGGTAGCCAGGGACTCGAAAGAGGCTCCCTGAGCTTCCCTAGGACCAGATTGAGGTCTGATGCCACTGGCAATGGGCGGACTGGGGGTTGCAAGAGGAGAAGGCCCCGCATGAACCAGCCTACCCAAGAGGTAGACAGACACGGCCTGGCTCTCCACTTGTGGTAAGCTGAGATGGCGCAGAGGTGTACTCTGACCGAGATGGATTTCAGTCCTGCGCCTGACAGGTGCAGGAGGTACCACAATACCTTCACTACTGCTCAGAGAAAGGGTTAAGGCTCTGTCCCGCACACCAAAGGGAGAACCGCACCACTTAAAAGCATAAGCCTGGCGCACAGAAATCTTACGTGAGGGCAACAGGATATTCTCCACAGCCAAGGCAGGAGGGAGGTAGTGTGCGATGGCTATCCTCTCTGCAGCCAAGCCGTCAGAGCCAGAGACTGGAGGATGGAGTATCACAGCATACCACCGTCCTGTGAGAGCAGGTCCAGGGCACACCCCAACGGCCAGGGGTCCTTTTGGGACAGCTGCAGCAGCAGTGCGAACCAGGGCTGCCTTGGCCACTTGGGCACAATGAAGAGGATGGAGGCCACTTTGCCTGAATCTTCAGGAGGGCCCGAGGCACTAGGGGTGTCTGTGGGAAGGCATGCAGGAAGCCCCTGGACCACGAGAGGAGGAAGGCACCCGCCACTTCCTGACCCCGGGCCCGTTTCAGTTGTGCGTTCTCCAGACTGGCGAAGAGATCAATCTCTGGGATGCCCCACCTCTGGACGATCTCCTCCAAACGGGAGGCTGGGTTCAGCCTCCATTTGTGGGGCTGGATAATGCGGCTCAGGCGGTCGGCCAGTATACTGTCCTGGCCTAGCAAGTACACTGCCCAGAGTGAAATGTTCATCCCCAATGCGAAGTTCCAGATGTGCACTGCCTCCCAAAAGAGGTGGCACGAACCCGTGCCGCCTTGTTTATTGATGTAGAACATCGCTATCTGGTTGTCCGTCTGGAAGTGTCCTTCCAGATGGTCCTGAAAGATGCACAGGGCATAATAGACTGCCCGGAGCTAGAGCATGTTGATCTGTGAGGCACTCTCCTATGGCGACCATAGCCCCTATGACTGTACGTGATCACAGAGGGCCCCCCAGCCCGTCTTGGATGAATCCGTGGTAAGGACGTGCTGCACCAGCAGGGCTTGGAATGGCAGGCCAGACTTTAGGTTGCAGTGATCCTGCCACCGGGTCAGGGAGGCTGTTAAGGCAGGCGTGACATGGATTTGGTCCTCCAGGAGGCCTGACGCCTGTGACCACTGAGCGCTGAGCATCCATTGGACCTGCCGCATGCGCAGGCGGGTGAAAGGGGTCACATGGACAGTGGATGCCATGTGCCTCAGGAGGCAGAGCATTTGTCGGGCTGTCACTAGAATGCCACACTGCACCTCTTGCACTAGGGTGGCGAGGCACTGAGCCTGTTCCAGGGGTAGGAAGGCCTTTGCTCGAGTGGAGTGTAACAGAGCCCCGATGAACTCCATGCACTGTGTTGGAGCGAGTTGAGACTTTGGGAAGTTCACCATGAATCCTAGGTGCTGCAGCAGCTCTAGCGTGCGCTGAGTCACATTGCACACTTCGTCTGGCGTGCCGGCCCACACGAGCCAGCCGTCCAGGTAGGGGAACACGAATACTCTGAGGACCCGGAGGCGAGCGTCCACAACTGCCAGGTATTTTGTGAATATCCAAGGGGCAGAGGTAAGGCCAAAGGGAAGCACTGTATTGATAGTGGCGGCCCCCTACTATGAACCGGACAGTGCCTTGGATGGATCAGGATGTGGGTGTAGGCATCTTTGAGATCCAAAGAGCATATCCAATCTCCCTAGAGGAGTTAAGGCAGCAAGGTTCCAAGGGATACCGTTTTGAACGTTTCCTTGACCAGGAAGCCGTTGACATCCCGAAGATCCAGAATGGGCCTGAAGTCTCCTGTCTTCTTGGGGACCAGAAAGAAGTGGAAGTAGAACCCCCGTCTCTGAAGATGAGGAGGGACAGGATCAACCTGAGCTCTTTCTGAAGCAGCTCTCTGTGCAAGGGGTCCATGGGTAATTCCCCTGTGAATGAGGGGGGGAGGCAGCTGAGTAAAGTGAAGGAGGTAACCACCTTCGACCTTTCACAACACTCAGGTGTCTGAGGTGATAGAGGGCCACCTGTGTGCAAAGTGGACAAGCCACTCCCCCTGTGAACCTTGGGCCCATAAACTCTTGAGTGAGGGAGGCTATGCCCAAGGAGTCAAAAACTCTCCCCAGGCTGTGGCTGAGCCGCTGTTTGGGAACTTTAGGCTTACAGAGGCCGTGCCCTTGGCCTGGTGCCCCTGAGGGGGAGTGGGGTAGGCCTGGAACTTAGTGTAGTTTCCATAAGCCTTCTTGGACTTCGGGTGGAAGGGCTTTTTCCCCGAAGCCTTCCGGCAGGAAGGGTCTAACATTTTCTTGGACAGCTTGGTCCTGGTCATGAATTCCTTCTCCAACTCGTCAGCCTTCTTCATCATGGGTTTACCGAAGAGGTTATCTCCCCAGCATGGGACATTGGCTAATTTGTCCTGCACTCATTCCTCCAAGTTGGAGGACTGCAGCCAGGCAAGTCGGCGGGCACTAATGCCCACCGCAGCCACACGAACCACCGACTCGAAGCCGCTAGAGTCTGAAATTTGGAGAACTCCTTGACCGAGGAAGCCAGAGCTCGAAAGTGCTCAAGGGGCTCACCTGATAAACAGCTGAGAACCCAGCGAGTTGCTTCGCCAGGTCTCTCGGGTACATGCCCATGTACAGCTGGTAAGCCTGAATCCGGGCTGTGAGCATAGAGCCCTGGAAACACTTTCTATCAAATGCATCCATTGGACAGGCTTCCCTGCCAGGCGGCACTGAGGAGTGCGTCTTCTGGTTCTTAATGCAACCCATAGCCAACTCCACTACCACAGAATTGTGTGGAAGTTGTGCTTTTTGGAATCCTGGGCTCTTGCTGACTCAATTCTGTGAAGTGAGTCGATGGTTCACAATCGGCACCTTCACCAGGGTCTCCCACATCCTGAACAGCAGCCGCTCCAGGATGGGGGATACAGGTTCCGTCAATGCCTCCCAAGGAGGAGCCTCATACTGGAGGATCTTGAGGTCCTCAGCAGGCCGCTTGTCCTCGGGCACCACCACAAAGGCAAGTGCCTGGGACATCTCCCTCACGAATTTGAGGAAGGCGAAGTCCTCTGGAGGGGAACTCCACCGATGATGCGGCAGAGAGAGGTCGGAGAGAACATCCCGATGGAGCAGGGTGTTGGGGGACTCCTTGTCTGTTTCCCATTCTGACTCAGAGCCGGAGTCGTCGGCGAGCAGTTCTCGGACCAGCTTGGCACCGACGACTCCCGACGTCGGTGGTCCAATGACATTAGGTCAGTCATCGATGGTCTTGACACTGACTCTGCAAGGTGCTCCAAAATGGGTGGAGCATCCTCCGGGGAAGTCCTCAACGAGAAGTTCCTTGTGTGGGGCGCCAACGACCTGGAGAGACCGGGAATCGGGTCCTGCTATGCCTTGAGGAATGCCAAGGAGCTATGTTCAAGGGTTGCCATGCGGGCCTTGATGCCAGGCAGTTCCGCCACTGTCCCCAACCCCTGATAGCATTGAGGCCAGAGCTGGATCCCTGGCCAGGGAGTCCCGGATCATGATGGAAACTGAGGTGATTTGCCGATCCTTTGATCATCTCTTCAGGGTGCTTTCACAGGCACTCCCATCTGTCATCTCCCGAGTCGAGCCGAGGGCTCCGAGGCCGAGTTGAGGTGGACTTACCACATGACGCCGGGTCGGTCCTTGGCAATGACTTCGAGGAAGTCATCAACATACACGGGAGGTCCTCAGCGGACTACTTTGACACCCGATGACCTCTGGGCTCAGAACGAGCCTGGGCAGATGATGCCGTGTCACTCGGCGCTGGCATCAAAGAAAGGGATTCCACCCCCGATGCCAGACCTACCAAACAGCTCCCCCTGCCATCCTTTGCGTTCCTTCTGGGTTCTGGCTGATATGAGAAGCGGGCAGGAAGATTCGTTGTGGTCTACCTCGAGGCACTTGATGCAGGTGCTGTGGCAGTCAGTACAGGACATAGTGTGGTTGCACTTGCCACACTGCTTAAAACCACTCGTCGAGGACATAGTGGGAAAAATGAGACCAGCGAGTTTAAACTCAGACGTCTCGCCCAGGTATGCTGCGAGAAGAAACCCCGTACACCAAAAGAAGAAAAATTGAAGAAAAAATATACCCAAGCAAAAATCAGGATGCCGAGGCAAAGACTCAGGCGCAGAAAGGTGATCAACTCAAGCACTTGATGAAAATAGAAAAGCCAAGTAAAGGGCAGAAAAAAAAATCTACTTTTACTGGGGTGCACAGACGGGATGTCTGCAGGGCTCCGCGAAAAAAGACAGACTGAGGCAAGATGGTACCTTTGAGTGGGAAGGTGACCACGCATGTGCGGTGTAGTTCCTAAAGGCTTTCTTTGAAAGCTGGGGAGTGGATCCGCATGGGCTCTGTTGGTGCTGACGTCACCCATATGTGAGGACTGACTTCCTGCTTGTTCCCGGAGAAACACTGATCTGTTACCATGTTAATTCAGTGTGTAAAACATTCTGTAACATGCCATACAAAACAGACATGCAATTTTCACAAACTGTAATACTCTGTATATGGTACTGTGATACTGACAGCCAACAGTAGATTTTCTTACTTCAACTATTTCTATAGTGCAAGCAAGGCTGGACCTAGCACTAAAAGGACTAGGCATCTGCCTAAGGTGGCACAAATCTGGGGCTGGTGATGGCATGCCAGTCATCTGCAGCTCAGCCTAGAGCAAAGTGAGAGCAGACAGCACATCTCCATATGCCTTGTAGCACTATAAAAATAAGTAGTAGTCGTAGGGTGCTAGAAGTTGGAGAATATTCTCATCATGCGTCTATTTTTGTTTCATCACTTTATGCTCTCATTTAATATCACTACATGATGTTTACAATCTTTTACTATGCAGGACTCTAGTACATTAGATTTAGAGAAATTTGCTTAAGGTTTGACAGCGTTCCACAGTAGGAATGAATGTCCACCAGTAGAGGAACAGATTTTAAAGGTGATCTACAAAACTAAATATATTATGTCATAAACACAGCCCCTGAAAAGAAAGTATGGTCTAGGTACAGAAACTACTGCCCATGGTTTATTAAAAGAACGACACGCTATGTTCTTCCTTCTCGTTCTTCATTACTGCTTTGTAATTAATCATTTGTAGTTTCTTGTTTTTTTGTAATTTTTTTACAGCAATAGTTGCTAGTGCCACTAGGAGTTTTTTTTTCTCATAATTTATGGAATTTGCAGCCAAATATATTCCACATGTCCTCAATATAGGAATTTCTCACTTTGATTTTGTTGCTTCTTGTGACCCCAATAACTCGTTTTATATTTGTGTTTTTCATTATTGTAAAGGTAACTGATTCATGATAACTTCCTACAAGTGGACCCGTCTCCATATTTTATCTTTTTGAGAAATCCACATTTGAAAACAGCTGTCTAGCACGTCCCCATATCTGCCAGTCTCCTGAATTACTCAAATGACTTCTGTTTTCTAAGCTTTGCCATCTTTTCATACCACATCAGTCAAACTGAAGCCCTCCGTGATCAACACCTCATTCTTTCCCCCTCTTGCCTTGAATTCTTAATGTCTCATTGCATCTTGCCTTGAATTCTTAATGTCTCATTGCATCTAGGTCTCACCCTTGCATTAGAGGGCTGTGATACACTCTTATGAATAAAGGTTTCCTCTGTTTTTTTTCCAGTGGAGGGGGCAACTTGATGCATAACATCTCCAGTTGCCAGGTTTGATTTTCAGATGTCTCATATACAGTCACATAAATTATCACCACTATTTGGTAAAACAATCACTCAATAAAAAAAAAAAACACAATGCAAAAAGATTCCTATCACTAATGAAAATATTCTCATATAATATATATATCAATAACCTATATGTTTACATATAGCACAAAATTAACAGTGTGTTGTAAAAATAAATTGTATTACCATTATCAAAATCCATATAACATCACTAATATCATTATGACATACCAATACATACATCTAAATTTCACATAAGTTTCCACACAATTACCTATTATACAATAACCCAAAAGTTACATTAATTCTCAACTATCTCTACTACTTGTACAAATTTGATTTTTATTGTGTTTATGTCTCAACCATAATTATAATCTGAGTATACTCAGCTCCATTCAGCTGGATAACTTTCAATAACTAAAATTCTCAAAAACATATGTAGACCCCCCTCAAATACATATGTGAATCCACAAAGAGAACATTCTTAACATTTTCCTTCATATCAGATGCTAGTAGAAAGATCAGGACCAAAGAAAAATGAATTGTATTTTGTTGGTAGAATAAACTTAGCTAACCCAACTGTATGGCTCAATGAATGATTTCATTTTTTGGCCACTTTCATCATATTAATTGTTGCTCAACAAGGTCATGCAGACCTTCTATATAAATGTGGTCTCCATGGCTCATTCTGTATGCCCCAAAGAAGCTTAGAACAACCAAAAAAAACCAACCCTATTTTTTTTTCTTGGAGCCTGTTCACAATGTATTCCAGTAATAGAAATGATTTTCATATCTTTAAGGTAATACGTCAGAATACTAAACCAATATAAATGGCAAGATGTTTCATTGTTGTTCAATGCTTTTTTCCTCTACAGTTAATCTCAAAATCACTTTAGTCATATTCATTGATCACCTGCCCTGGTGGTAATGCTTCCACTAATTTTATGACATGGTATATTGCCTTTCTGCCTTAAGACAACTGAATGCAATATCCTCCTATGAGGGCTGATGCAGATGTGTCAGATTAATTTGTCTAAATCTTCCTACATGAAGCAGCAAGATGAGTTTATCCAAACTGCAAAAGCAGTTTTTTATGACCTCTCCATTTTTTAGCTCTTTAACTTTTCTAACTAGGATGGAAAAACCTAAGTGTTAGACAAGATCCCTCACTAGCTAGGATGGAAGCCCCCTTTCCGAGTATCCCTCGCACCATTGCTTAAGCCAGCAGCCACCTTCCCTCCCCTTCCTGCAATGAGTTGCATTTTCTCCATGACATTCCTATCCCTAGCCATCCTCTCGATACAGGAGCCTCCAACCAGTCATGACACGAGGATGACTCTTAAAGCAGCAGTCTTGCCAAATATGTTGAGAGCATTTACTTGGCAATTATAAGTATTTTGTTCTACCTTTGTCATTCTCATCCTGATATAATTTTTGATGAGGAACAGATATACTGAGAACTTGAGGGGGAGAAGCAAATTCTATAAAGTCTTTTTGTAAAATTGCACCCCCCCCTCCATGTATAGGTGCCTATGTGCACATGTTGACAAGATGGCAAGTGTTTTATATATGTTGTCAGTAGGTATTCCTGGGGGTGTAATTTGAGTGGAGCAAGGGCACAGTTGCTGTGTACTAAATATGTGAGCACTCATATACAGCATACACACATTTACACCTGCTTCATGATGACCTCCCACTAGAATAAATATGGCTCCTTTCTGAAATACGCACCTGTTTGGATTTCTCATATAAATGTCCAGTTATAAAAGCAGGCCCTAAATGTTTTTCCTAATTAATCTCTCCCACTATTATGAATCTTAGCAGCTTAGGGCACAGTACCCCATGCAAGCATCTTGCTAAAACATGTAGAGCAAGGATAGAACAGGATCAATGGAAGAACAGACTTACATATAAGAACATAAGATATGCCATACTGGGTCAGACCAAGGTCCATCAAGCCCAGTAACCTGTTTCCAACAGTGGCCAATCCAGGTGTCAAGTACCTGGCAGGTTCCCCAAAAATGTACACAGGTTCCAAAATGCTTGTCCCAGTGTAAGCAGTGGATTTCCCAGGTCCTGTTTAATAATAGTTTATGGACCTTTCTTCCAGGAACTTGTCCAAACCTTTTTTAAATCCAGCTACACTAACAGCCCTTACTACATCCTCCGGTAACTAATTCCAGAGTTTGATAACGCATTGAGTTAAAAAGTATTTTCTCTTATTAGTCTTAAATGGGTTACATTGTAGTTTCATTGTGTGTCCTCTAGCCTTTTTACTTCTTGATGGTGTAAACAACCGATCTACGTTTACCCGTTCCACTCCATTTATTAATTTATAGACCTCTATCATATCCCCCCTCAGCCGTCTCTTTTCCAGGTTGAAGAGCCCCATCCTTTTAAGCCCTTCCTCATAGGAGTATCCTTCCATCCCCTTTACCATTTTGGTGTGTCTTCTCTGTACCTTTTCTAATTCTGCTATATCCTTTTTAAGATATGGTGCCCAGAACTGCACACAATATGCAAGGTGCGGTCACACCATGGAATGATACAGAGGAATTATAATATCCATGATTTTATTCTTCATTCCTTTCCTTATAATTCCTAGCATTCTATTTGTTTTATTGGCTGCCTCTGCACACTGGGCAGAGGGTTTCAATGTATTATCCACAATGACACCCAAATCTTTTTCCTGGGTAGTGGTTTCTAATGTGGAACCCTGCATCATGTAACTGTAGTTTGGGTTGTTTTTTCCTAGCTGCATAAAAAGCAGCGGGCCCAACACAGATCCCTGGGTACTCCATTATTCACCTTTCTCCATTGAGAAAATTGATCATTTAGCCCTACCCTCTGTTTTCTATCTTTTAACCAGTTCCTGATCTACAATAGTGCACTGCCTCCAATCCCATGACTTTTTAATTTTGCCTCGAGTCTCTCTGAGAAACCTTGTCAAAGGCTTTCTGAAAATCCAGGTACACTATATCACTTGAGGAACAAGTTAATATTAAATATCCATTACAAGAAATGACACAAAGGCTTATAAAGTGATGGCAAAAGACCATCAAATTAGGCATTTTCAACATCTACTGCAATTCTGCAGATCACACACGATTCTTAGCTTGACTATCTCTTTCTCTCACCTTTTCACCACCACTCTTACTGTGAGGAAATGCATCCTTATGTTATTTCTAATCCCATACCCATCCACTTTACTGTTTTCACCATTTTATATAACCAATTTATACTTTTGAATTATTTGAATGCCTCCATTATATCTGCTTCCCTCCCCTTCTTCAATGTATATTCAAATCCGCAAGTCTTCCTTACAGAGCTTGTGAGACAGGTGCCATCGTTTTAGCGATCCTCCTCTAAAATGCCCTATGCCAGCTATATTCCTTCAGTGATTTTCTTCAAAATAAGACAACATTGCAGATCACTGATTTGTACAGTGTTTATCACCTTTCTATTTTCTACTGGTTAGAGCATTATTTAATGCATCCCTACTCTCCTGTCAGTGGTTTGCCACCTTGAATTTATTAGATAGTATCATTCAGCTCTGCCTCCATATCTCACCAATCATCATATATCATCTTTCTGGATTTCTATGACCGCAATGTACAAAACAGAACATACAGCTTTACTAATGGGTGCGCCAGTAGCGTACGTTTGTGCCACCAAACTAGCATGGAGGCCTGTGGTAATTTTTTAGGGTGTGTACATCCCCCTGATGATGTTAATGCACAGTACCATGCTAACCAGCACGCAGGTGCACTTAACACCACCCACTGAGGTGGCAATAAGTGCACTTACACTAACCGCGTCTGTTGCCGTTAGCATAACTGCATCATGACATCAATGCCCACGTTAAGCCCCAACACGCCCAGTCCCCCCCCACTGTACTTGAACCAATTTTTAGCACAGGGCCCCAAGCTCACAGCACAGCACACTTGGTGCACGTTAAACTCCACCTTAACAGTGCACTTTAGTAAACATGCTCCTAAATGCTTTGTGTCACATTTCTAACCACTTCTTATGCTTTGCTAAATCCTTCCTGATTTTGTAACTACCTTTGCAATTCTTATCATGCTTCCAAGTCTTAATATGCCACTTATATAAGCAGTGAATAGTGTTACTGCCCTCTGCTGCCTCTCGCTCAGCCACTTCCTTGAAACATGCTTTTTACTTAGGGTACAGGAGCAGCATACTGAAGAGAAGTGCAAAATAAAGCTGTCTGCAAATGCAGTCTTCTCTCCACCCCTCTCTCTTACTCCTCTCTAATTTCTCACCACTGTCATGTGCTGCAGCCTTTCTCCTTGTCATTCTGGGTCCTAAAGATTTAAAGAACTATAGGAGATGATTCAGCTGCCTCACCCAACGATGACGAAAAATCTACACTGTCTGATTTTTCAAGCCCTGTTTATAAGCAATGCTACCAAACTGCCCCTCTGCGCACAGATTCTGCAAGAAAAAGGATAAGGAAATGATTTATTAAGGAGAACAGAATGCGTGAGATTAACGTGCCACAGTTTATCCAGGGCGCTACTCAGGATAGGTACTGAATGGATTTTAGTAGGTATTAAGAGATAAATTGTAATCTGGACAGTATCTCTCTTGCCATTTTGTCCCACAACCTTCCTGTACCACTTAAAAGCTGGGACAAAAGTCAGGGTCCAATGGGCAGCAAAGAGGAGACATGCTGCCAAAAGTAAACGATGCATGACCATCAGGGGTGAAAAAAGCTTGTCATATTCTACATGGTTAAAGGGATAGAACAGAGAATATATTGCAATGTATGTCCTGCCAAATCACTACAGTTCAAGGTGGGTTAAGGCAGTAATGCTCTGAAGAGACTGAAAAAATCCTTTCTCAGATGCTCAGACTGCTGGGTCATACTGTCACAGATGGGTGCTTCTCCAAACAGTACTGTATCGTCAGTAATTTTGCAGGAGAAAAGCAAAACTGGAAAAAAATCTTATAGTTCACACAAATCAATCTCTTGAAATTACCCGAAGCTTGAGCAAATCTGCTAATCCTTGCTTAAAAAGTCTTCATCTAAGAGTGAACCTCTGCAAGTGGCTAGCATACATATGATCAATACTTATCATCAGAGTAAATAAAGAAGCAAGTTGCTGGAAGCAGCGATGTCATGCTCCAGTAAGGCCACATAGAGACAGAGCTCTGAGCTCAAATATGTGTGTTTAAGCAACTATCCCAGTTTGAAGGCTCCTCCTCATAGCAGAAAGAATGAGGAGCAAATCACCCTGAGGATGAGATTTTTAAAGATTTTTAAGTGGAAAGGGCAAAAGGTTGCAGTTTTTGCAGATCTGTCCCAAATTAATCTGCAGAGAGAGAATTTAAGATATCGTTGGTCATTTCCCTTTGGACTGGCATTTAACAAAAATGGCTCTACTAGGCGGTGAGGTCGGTGGAAGAAGCGGTGTGTGCCTTTAAAGAAGTCAGGATTGAAGGTTTGGCGGTGAAAAGAGGCGAGAAAAGCATATTGGAGAGCAAGACCAATGGGTGGCAGGTGGTAGAAAAAAGATCCAGGAGGCACACAAGATGTCAGTCAGGCAGTGAGGATTAGAGCAGCAATAAAATTGGCTGAGTGGATATAGAGGATGAAGAAAGTCTTAAGTTGTTTGTTTATCCAGATTTGAGGTTTTCACAACTATTGGGATACAAACTCTTCTTCTTTGTTTTGCTGAAGAAGTATAATTTTGTAGGGTTGAGAATGCTGGGTGAACTAACATGCTGGGATTGAGGGAGAGCAAGGGTGTCAAAAGAACTGAAATATGAGATTGCAGACCTGCTATTAGTAATCTGTGAACTATCATTAAAATCATCTCTAATACCTGAAGATTGGAGGATCACCAACGTAACACCAATTTTTAAAAAGGGTTCCAGGGGTGATCCGGGAAACTACAGACCGGTGAGCCTGACGTCAGTACTGGGAAAAATGGTAGAAACCATCATAAAGAACAAAATTACTGAACATGTAGATAGTCATGGCTTAATGGGAGACAGCCAACGTGGCTTTAGACAAGGAAGATCTTGTCTTACTAATCTGTTGTTTTTTTGAAGGTGTGCATAAACAGGTACACAAAGGTGAGTCAGTTGATATAGTGTATCTGGACTTTCAGAAAGCCTTTGACAAGGTCCCTCATCAGAGACTTTTGGCAAAACTAAAGAGTCATGGGACAGGAGGCAGTGTACTATTGTGGATCAGGAACTGGTTAAAAGATAGAAAGCAGAGGGTAGGGCTAAATGGCCAATTTTCCCAATGGAGAAAGGTGAATAGTGGAGTACCTCAGGGACTTGTGCTGGGTCTGCTGCTTTTTAACATATTCATAAATGACCTAGAAATGGGAATAACAAGTGAGGTTATCAAATTTTCAGATGACACAAAACTATTCAAAGTTGTTAAAACCCATGAGGATTGTGGAAAATTGCAAGAGGACCTTGATAAATTGGAAGACTGGGCATCAAAATGGCAGATGAAATTTAATATGGACAAGTGCAAAGTTATGCACCTAGGAAAGAACAACCCAAACTATGGTTACACGATGCAAGGTTCCACATTAGGAACCACCACCCAGGAAAAAGATTTAGGCATCATAGTGGATAATATGTTAAAACTCTCTGCCCAGTGTTCAGCGGTGGCCAAGAGAGCAAATAGAATGCTAGGTATCATAAGGAAAGGAATGGAAAATAAAACACAGGATATTATAATGCCTCTATATCGTTCCATGGTGTGACCGCACCTTGAATATTGTGTGCAATTTGTATCTTAAAAATGATATAGCATTATTAGAAAAGGTACAGAGAAGAGCCACCAAAATGGTAAAGGGGATGGAAGGATACCCCTATGAAAAGAGGATAAAAAGGTTAGGGCTCTTTAACCTGGAAAAGAGACAGCTGAGGGGAGATATGATAGAAGTCTATAAATTAATGAATGGAGTGGAACAGGTAAACATAGATTGATTGTTTACACCATCAATTATAGAAAGACTAGGGGACATGTTTAATGAATGGAGTGGAACAGGTAAAAATAGATTGTTTACACCATCAATTATAGAAAGACTAGGGGACATGCAATGAAGCTACAGGGTAACCTATTTAAGACTAATAAGAGAAAATATTTTTTCACTCAACGTGTAATCAAACTCTGGAATTTGCTACCGGAGAATGTAGTAAAAGCTGTTAGTGTAGCCAGGTTTAAAAAAGGTTTAAACAAATTCCTGGAGGAAAGGTCCATAAAACATTATTAAAGGGGACCCGGGGGATATCCACTGCTTGCCTCATTTTAAGCATTACGGAACCTGTGTGTCTTTTGGGAAACTGCTAGGTTCTTGTGACCTAGATTGGCCACTGTTGGAAACAGGATACTAGGCTTGATTGACCTTGGTCTGACCCAGTATGGCATTTCTTATGGTGCTGAATATCCATTTTCACCAGTCAGCATGTCGTGATCCAGTGAACGGCAATATTCATCTGCTAACTATATAGCAAAAACTGGTTAAACGACAGCCATTCATCTGTCAATGGCTGTCCGGACTTTAACCGGTTAAACTAACCAGTTAACAACTGACCAGATAGATAGTTATCAGCACTGCCCAAGATTTTAACCAGGCATATTCAGCAGCAGTAACCGGTTTGCACTGCTGAATACTGGGCTCAGCTAAGACACTGAATATCATAGCCAGATCTGACTAAGATGTGGAAGAAGATTCCTAAATAAAGTTGCCAAAAACTAAATTTTGATTATATGGAACCCAATGCCATAAAGCACAGTTACTTACCTGTAACAGGTGATCTCTGGGAACAGCAGGAATAAGTCTTCACATATGGGTACGTCGGTACCGACGGAGCCTGCACGGGAATGCTCCCCAGCATCCAATCAGAAAGCTTTTGGGAGCATCCCTCGCGCCTGCGCACTGCCTTCCCGCCCTTTCCACTGCCTCTCCTCAGTTGAGTTTCATAGCTGAGACAAAAGGAGAGAAAGAGGAAAGGAAGATAGAAAGATAGATACAACTCCTAGGGGAGGTGGGTGGGTTGTGAAGACTTATTCCTGCTGTTCCCAGAGATCACCTGTTACAGGTAAGTAACTGTGCTATCTCCAGGAACAAGCAGGAATGAGTCTTCACATATGGGGACTCCCAAGCTAAGATGCCTGGAGCCCTAACATGTTGAAGATTGAAAACATGTTACCCCTCATATGGCCAGGCATCCTGAGGGCGGAGGGCAGGAGTTGAAAAGAGAGGAGCTGCTGAAAAAACAGCTAACTTAAGAAAGGACTACCCAGAAGGAGTCCATGTATGTATGATCATTATCAAAAGATATATTGAAATGAACAATCACCATAATATTGGATTGAACAATCACCATATGATGCTCACCTACTGGATTGCAGGAAGTAGAGAGGCTGATGGAGTCTACTGGGGATCCAGTAGAATAATGTTCAAGGTGATCTCACTGGAGTGAAGGTGGAGGTCCACATCTGGAAGTGAGAGGTGACCCCAGGATTTAATTGGGGTAACACAAACACGGCAGGTCTTCAGTGGGAAGCTTCATGGAAAGCTGAAAACTCTTTTGGCTACAGAAGTATTCAGAGGTAGGAGCAAAAGAGGAAGACTGACCGATCGGGACAAACAGATCTAGTACTTGAGGGAGGAAAGGGTATGAGAAGAACCCCATACTCCTAAAAAAGGACAGATGTTTGAGGAATTGAATCTGAAATCCACTGAAGATCCACCATGTCTTTCCTAACTGGTGAGAGGTAGGAAGACATTGGGGCATGGAGCTTCAGGGATACGTAAACCTAGGATACGGTAGGGCTGTCAGTTCCACAGCAGTGGTTGTGTGCAAAATATCCGAAACATACTGTGGAACAGTATGAAGCTGTGCAAGCCCACTGTCAGAAACATACAGGAAGGTAAAAACCTTTATGAGCATGGACAGTCAGAGAGATAAGTATGGAAATACATATCTACCTATAATAAGTATCTGGACAGATACACACATATATGTAGAGATATGTGTATATATATGTGTGTGTATATATATATATATATATATATATATATATAAATAATAAGATCTAAAGGGCATAGCATATGCACACTTAGCTGACAGACAGAAACATCTATAGAGATGTATATATATAGATAGATAGATAGATAGATAGATCTGAATATATAGGTATAAAGATAGATGCCTGCAATAAGCAGACAGAGTTATGTATATCAGGACATTCACATGGAGATGTGAAGGGAAAAGATTCATTCAAGAACAAGGAGGTGAAACCTACTTGAGAGATATATAGAGAATCTATTCCCCCAGGAATGATGATAAAGGAATGCTATCTAGTGAATTACCAGGATGGTTATGTGAAAAAACAGAGGATGATATTAGTCTGTAAACAGCAAGTCTCGAGTCCTGTGGAACTCCAGCATGGTAAAAGGACAGAAACGCATAGAATGAGATACCAGGTTGACCTACGTGAGGGACAAAGGAGGTATCAGGCGTTTTTCAGAGTAATATGTGCTGTCCTTGAAGTATTAGGATACCATGAGGACAAGCTGCAAGAAAAAAAAGAGTATATTCCCTAAGGAATGGGATAACTCTCAGACTTTCATGTGGAGAAGGCTTATGTCCTTCATCCTCCTTTTTTCTTTTTTTTAAAAGATAGCAGGGTATGAAGAACCCTCACAGTCATAGGAGATGACTGAGGAAGCATTTTTCAACCATGATGGATAGACATTCGAGAAACTCTATGCTCTCTAGCAAGGGCCCATAGTGGAAAGCTTCTCAGTAGGATTGCAGAGAGCATTATGCAGGAGAACTGGGATGTAGAAATGGCTGATGGAGAAAAACTGACAGCCACATCCATTACGTGCCAAACCCAGAGATTGGAGATGGCAAGGGTAAGAGATAGTGTAAGGAGCCTGTAGTGAAAAAGATTATCCAAGAAAGATGTAGAAAACTGTCTTGGAATCACTATTAAGGCCAGACAGGAGTTGTGGAAGTCAAGACTGGGACTTGTGGAAGTCAAGACTGGGACTTGTGGAAAAGTACCAGTAGACAAGCACTGGAACTCCTGCATGGGCAGCTACTGAATAGGACAACAGAGAGAGTCGGTCTGTGTCAAACAGAGAGAACAGACTGAACAAAGAGAGCAAGCTGTCTCTGTCTGCAGAGCTGCCCAGATAAAGAAAGGAGTTTATTCAGGAGAAGAAACTCTACAGTGAAAAGAAAGACAAGAAAAGTCTTTCAATGGTAAGGTACCACTCTTACAGAGGAAACCCTGGCGAAGAGGGTAGAGATAGAAGCTGAAGAAGGACTTACCACATGGTAAGTCCATGGAAGGAAAAAATTCATGCTGGTACAGAGAACCTATCATGTGATAGTTGCTAAACCCCTCTTCTAGTCAGGAAGAGGTGGAAAACTCTGTAACTTATAGACATGAATAACCTGAGAGTTCAGCATAGAGAAGAGTAAATGGATTTCCTGAGAATAGGAATCTATGAGCAGAGTTTTGAATGGAAAAACAGTGAAAAACTTCTGCTGAAAAGAAATTAACTGTAGTTATAAAAAGATTAATCAGAAACCTATGGTTACTGTGTTTATTCAGCCTGGCTAGAGTTTGGATTCTTCAGACCAGGGCGAGACTTCCCCTGCTTGGGAACATCCGAATGATGGGCAGGTGAAGAGGAAAACCTCTTTCTTTTAGGGAAAGAAGGTTTGGTAGGGCATTTTCTACCTGCTGAGGAAGGAGAGGGCTTAGGATGGCCCTCAGAAACAGGAAAGTCAGTGGAGCAATGAGCAACCTGACGTAAGGACTCCTTATTGAAGAGATTGTCTCCAGTACAAGGAGTATTACCCAGCCTTTGTTGTGCCCATCTATTCAAGTCAGATGCTTGGAGCCAGGCCTTACGACGTGCTCCTATGGCTATAGCAGAGGTTCTGCTAACAGATTCAAAAGAGTCTAGGGAAGCACGAGAAAGAAACCAAGAGATATTTTGGCTATGACTAAGAAGTAAGGAATAGTCTGCAGCCTTGGGCTCTGATAGAAAAGGAGTCAAAAGAGATAATTTCTTTGTGACCTCCTGAAGGGATAGACTCATATAGAAAATATATGAGAGAATCCTTGTTGCCAGCATAGATGTTTGGAAGGTTTGACGTCCAAAGGCATCCAGTGTTCTAGATGCACGCCCTGGCGGGAAAGAAGAATGTTTTTTCTTGCTTTTTACCTTCCTCATTGCTGATTCCACTACAATGGAATGATGGGGAAGTTGAGGCTTTTGAAATCCTGGAGAGGGGGGCACCTGATACAGAAGATCAGTTGCTGTAGGAGGTGAAGAAACCCTTAAAGGTTTTTCCCATACCCTCAGAAGAAGATTCTGCAAAGAGTGATGTAAAGGAAGCATTATATTATCCTTTCCTGCAGAAAAACCCTGAGAAGACTCATAGCCAGGGATAGGAATATTAAGGAAGGTTGCCATGTCAAGGAGAAATTTCTGAAAAGAAGGATCTCCGATGGGAACCATCCCTGGACAGGCTAAATTTGAAAAGGTAGCCTGGGCACCGGAGGAAGTACCTGTCCGGTGCAGCACAGGATTTGTAATGGATGGACACTGGCAGTTATGAGTTGAGACAGTCAGTAGTGCATCATCCATGCCAGGTATCGACTCCAAACTAGGTATAGAGAGGAGCGATCCAGATGAAAAAAGCATGGAAGGAGCTGGTTCCGATGATACTGTAGGTACCGGCATCGATACCGATACCGGTAGTTGCGCCGGCATCGAAGGCAAAACCGACCCCGAAGCAGTCATCGGAGGCAGCTCAAGCGGTACCGAGGTAAGTAAAACCCCGTGGTGATTATCCTCGGTACCGTGCATGCGGAATCGATAAACATCGGTTCCGAGACGCGTCGGTACCCAGTCATCTAGACTAGATATCGATTCCAGACTCGGCATCGAAGGGAGCGAGTCTATCGATGCATGTCTCGAGGGTACCGACGTCGGTGATGGTATCGGCGATATTGCCGATACAGGAAAGTCAATCTGGGTCGTATCGTTCGGTCCCGAAGGTACCGAGGACACCAGATGACGATTCCTGGTGAAGAGTAGATCACGCAACACCGGAGCCGATGCCGGGGTATCGGTACCGCTGGAAGCGGATGCCACCACTGAGCATGGCTCAGATACAGGAAAGTCAATCTGGGTCTTATCGATCGGTCCCGAAGGTACCGAGGACGCCCGATGACGATCCCTGGTGAAGAGGGATTCACTCAACACCGGTGCCGATGCCGGGGTATCGGTACCGCTCGAAGCGGATGCCACCACCGAGCATGGCTCAGGTATGTTCTGTGAGGGGTGAGCCCCAGGAACAACCTGAAACCCCTGAAATGCTTTGGAGCCCGGAGACTCCCGCCGGGGTTTTAATGCCAATGGGGTCTTGAGGGCAAGGCCGGAGCAGTCATCATGCTTGGCATGAGACCTACCACTCAAGAATTGGCTAGTCTTAACAGAGTGTTTGTGGGTTACCTGATCCTGTAGAGAAGAAAAAGCCGGTGCCCGCACTTCGGGAGGGAAAACGGTATCGAGGGAAACTCGAAAGAGGGAAGTTCTTCTCACAGTTTTGCAGCCTGATTGTTCAGGGGAAAAAGGGTCAGGACCCAAACAGGTTAGACACCAGGCATTGGAGTCTAAAAAGAAAACTGTGTTCCCACAGTGAAGGCACTTCTTAGGAGAAGAAGGCTCCATGATGGAGAGGCCCTGCAGGCCCAAAAAATCAAGAGAGAAACTGAGGGAAAAAAATTTCCCTGAATTTAAGAAAAAACCCACCGGCGGTACCGGTGGCGGCGGGAAAAACAGCCGCGACCACAAGAAAACAAGAAATAAAGGATTTGAAGAAAAAAGTTTCTGCAGTGACAGGAGGACGTCCTGCCGGCTCCGCAGAAAAACGAAAACTGAGGAGAGGCAGTGGAAAGGGCGGGAAGGCAGTGCGCAGGCGCGAGGGATGCTCCCAAAAGCTTTCTGATTGGATGCTGGGGAGCATTCCCGTGCAGGCTCCGTCGGTACCGACGTATCCATATGTGAAGACTCATTCCTGCTTGTTCCTGGAGATTGTGCACGTCCAGCCCTTGGACACATCTAAAACAAAAACGGGCCCCCTTTGAACCTAATTCCGCATCCGTGGATATGGATGCGCTCGTGGGTCTGGAATTGGGGAGATAGATGTGTTCGGCAGGCACATGCAAGCGCTATTCAGGGGGGCCGTGCCACAGACGCAGGAAAACATTTTGTATGTCCTCATGCCCACCGTATACTGAAACGTTACACATTTTGGATCCTGTCCGTCCCTGCAATGTACCCGCGGACACCATGCCCCTCGGGAATAACGTGCATCGCCTAAGCTGCTCATCACAAACAGTAGTTTGCTGATGCACACTAGACATAAATACCAATGAGAAATGACAGCTGCTGCAAACTAGACCATATACCAGTCCCCCTCATGCCCTGAGAAGTGCTAGGCAAGCCCAGGGCAACCCAATATGATATACCAGAATGTAAATGTGCACATGTATGTCAGGACATACCTTGCATCAAATGGTATGTGGCATTAGGAAGTGGCCCTCAGTGATGCCTGCCCTGGTCATCTCTACAAACACGCTTTAAACTTCTAGGGGATGGACTCTCACCAAGTCAACAAAACCTCGATCTCACCGTGCAGGTCCCCAAAAGATGCATAATATTGTCGAGCAACAAATGTATGCCCTTTTCGTGCCTCTGGCCTATAAATGCACTCATTCTGCTGCTCACTACCTTTCCTCTCTTATCTCTCCCTACACCGCTCCCCGTGAACACCACTCTTCTGTCAGATTGCTTCTATCTGTGCTCTTCCCTTCAACTGGCAAATCCGGACATCGCTCCCTTCACCTTGCTGCTCTGTATGCCTGGAACAAACTACCAGAATCTGTATTGTCATGCTTCGTTCCTGGCCCCTCTCAAATCCAGGCTGAGCGTTCACCTCATCGGTGCCGCTGTTGGATCAGATCCATCTAAGCTCCCTTGTGTTTCCTGACCTTTCCTCCTGGATGCATCCTGTTCACAGCTGCTGTGTCCCTACTAGACTAAGCTCTACTGAGCAGGGACTATCTGTTATTTGTGCCTTTGCAGTGCTGTGTACGTCTTGTAGCACTATACAAATGATTAGTAGAAATTGTTGTAGAGCTTTCTGGCTATGCCATCTGAGACCCACCTATCTGGGTACTGGCATTTCTCACAGCAGTAACATCTGTCCCATCGTGGCATAAACATCTGCTACCTGTGCCATCACACCAAGCAGCCAGACTCCTGCTATATCACCACTCTCATAGCTCTCATTGATCCTAGCCTGGGTAGGAATGTAGGCCGCATGGAAAACTCCAGAGAATGTTGGCACTACATCAGTCGTGACTCCCAGTACCAGGCACAGCAGATACACGGCTGCCCTATCACACTGCCAACAATAGCTGATCTAATTAGAGTACCCTATGTAAAATAATCCAGAAGGAATCAGCATAGGTTCCTTATGGCTAATGTCAAAACATCCCTGTCAATAACAGGGACCCTAAGAAGAATGGCATTCAGCAGTGCAAACAGCACTAAGACATGTTCAACAGCAACACCATTGGTCCCACAAAATGTGCATTATGGGCAGGCCTTAGTGCTGTTTGCACTGTTGAGTGCCCTTATTCTGAGGGTTCCTTATTAACAGGGATTTGTTTTGACATTTAGCTATAGTGAACCCTCTGTGTTTGCCTGCCTAGTCACACTGGCACTTAGTGACACTGGTCATCCATACGGTCCAGGTACTGGCCAGGCTTTCATGTTCCCCCTGAATTACAGATGGGCACAGCAGACCCCCTTGTATACCCCTCAACTACACACACACACACACACACATTCTCACTTTCTGTCATAAAAACACGGTTCTGCCAAAAAAATGCCCTGAACCTATACATAACATAATTGCACGGGGTACCAGGACTACAAATATGATCTCCGTTTCTCACCCAAAAAGGAATCCTTTCCCCGCTCACTCCCATCGTATCCCTGCAACAGCAGTCCTATTCTTCTGAACATAGGAATTGTTAGGGTCCCATAGATTAGCTCCTTTAGCACAAACAGCATATAGATGCATAGCCTGAATAAACGCTATTGCTCTTTTTAATTTTCTGTAAGGATGTTTAGAAATGTTTCTTTACCTTACAACATTCCCTCACCTCTGCTTCCTAAACCTTAAGACTGCATCTTATATTTTTCCAGACTGCAGTCACACCAGTTCAAAACATGCTTGTCACAACCATTCTTCCCTATGGGAAGCATTGAAGGGCACAGCATAATATTTTCTAAGTCTTAGCCTTATACCACGTTTCAGCAGGAATATTGTGGACATTTATGAGAAACACTTAATACGTACACAGGCCTTTCCTAAATATGCTTTCTACGTCTCTGCGGCTGACCATGCCCCCGTTCCGCCCTCTTCTGCATACATTCTGAGATCCTCGTGCTAGTGCCGTGGATGTACATGTCAACAGTGTTTCAGAATACGGTCTGGGATGTTTTCGGCACATAAACGTCCCTGCCGCACATACAAACCACTTATTTGTGTTCTAGAATGTACATGAGCTTGAATACTCGACTTGGAGTCCAAAATTACTGCCAGGATCTTCAAAAGGTGGAGATAAGTGCATCCATGGAGTGCTGTGTATTAGGGTACACATCCATGCATTAATTGTGGGAACGTGCTGGTAATGCCCCTGATAGTTACTATGGAGGCTTTGCACTTAACACACATTAGTTTTTGTGATAACACACGTTAAGTGCAAAAACCTAATACCTTACCACTTTAGTAAAAGGGCCCCTTAAAATACATTTTTAGACACTAACCAATTCCAACTTCAGACACTGTGTGAGCCTTCCAGTCCTCCCGTAACTCACAAATCACTTGTATACTGTCTGCATATAACATACATGTAAAACCCAGGGAATTAATTAAATACCCCAATGGCTGTAAGCAGACATTAAGGGGCTAATAAGAGACATGTGGAAAGTTGTGTGCATAAGCCCCAATTTTAAGAGCATGGATGGGCTCTTATGTGTACACCTAGGCAGGTGCTATTCTGTAAGCATGGGCGTATGTCCCATTGCCTGTACTTTCAGTTTGGATGTGCACAGGGGTGGCACTTGGGCGGAGTTTACATTTACATGCTTAAGTTATAATATATTATAACTTACATGGGTTTCCAACTAATCTAGGTACCACCATTTACCCACTGTGTCTAGAATGAGGTATGTCTTCATGCCCCTGTTTTATAAAATACAATATGCCCCTTCTTCACTTTATAAAATAGGCCCCAAATATGCCCCTGGGAACATGCGTTAACTGTGTGGAAGTTTATAAACTTAC
The DNA here is from genome assembly GCA_033557465.1 of Ichthyophis bannanicus. Classification (NCBI taxonomy): domain Eukaryota; kingdom Metazoa; phylum Chordata; class Amphibia; order Gymnophiona; family Ichthyophiidae; genus Ichthyophis; species Ichthyophis bannanicus. Next base: position 1,047,347,635 of record CM066033.1, read on the forward strand.
TTTCCACATAGATGTTTCTAGCAGTTTACCACCTTGGGACCCATCCCAGCTTGTTTATAAGGCACTTGTGTGACACATTGTCCAAAGCCTCACTGAAATCTAAGCAGACTATTAGTAGTATTCTCCCCTTCATCTTAATGTGTAGTCACTCTGTCAATGAAATCCATCAGATATGTTTGATCTGCTCTCTGATAATGAATAAATGCAGTGTGTCCTCTAATGCACTAAAAGCCCGATCCAGCAAGGGGCACGTCCAGGCCATCCAGACGTCCTCAAGCAGGATGGGCTGCATTGTATCTGATTCTGCACCATGGGAGCTGCAAGATCAGGCAACAGGATGGCTCAGTGTGTTTCTGCAGCAGCTGCAGGGACGTCTTGGAAGCAGTACGGCCAGGATTCCGTGTTCCCGCTGGTGCGCTGAAGGCCTCACGGCCCCGCAGACTGGGTTTTCCACTGTCTGACCCTTGGCAGATCTGCTGGGGCGGGATTGGGCAGCAGGGCAGTACCTGCAATGGCTCTGTTGTGTTGGGGGGGGGGGGGCTGCCGGGCTGGAGTGCAGGGGCACACGGTGCTTATTCCACCTCCTGTGGGCCCCCTAGTGCTCCCTGGACGTACAAGGCCTTGGCTTGAATCAGCCCTGTACGTCCAAGTACCGGTCCTGCCCACGCTCCGCCCCATCTCAATTTCCCCACACAGGGCCTCTGTATGTGCAGGGAAACTGTCTCTCTGAATTCGGGCCAGATGACTAGTGGGGCTACAAGTCCCACTGGGACGTACAGCCCCACTATTCGCCATACAGAATTGGGTCTTTAACGTTAAGGTATTTCATATGATCCTTACCTCTGTTACTGATTCCATTAGTTTATCCACCACAGACTTCAGGAGAATGGTTGGAGCCTGTGGTCTCTGCCATCGGGGCCCAAACTGTACTTTGAATTGCACAGTCCTTGTAGTTGAAAGCATCAATTGGGTCCTGAAGCAGTGCTCTCTTCCTCTTCCTATTACTATTAGCCAGATAAGCTTAGGAGGGAGTCAGTAGGAAAGGGTGAGGGGGTTCATTCCAAATGTACATGCTAGCTAGCCACCCACCTCCCCGACTTAGTTGTTCAGCCTCTTGTCTTCTGTGATTTCATACAGGATTAGCTAATTCAGTGGCAAGCATCAAAGTACCAGGGGCCAGTGACATGGTGCATGCAAATTTACTTGTCAGCACATATGAATTCATTCATACTATTTATTTATTTATTTATTTATATTCTCTTATATACCGTGCTATTCTGCATCAGTGTGGTTTACATTGAACAAACTGAAATTACATTGAACAGGGCATTATAACTTGGAGATAACTATTTTACAGGGAACATGGGCTATGGAGGGTTAAGTGGCTTGCCCAAGACCACAAGGAGCACCTGTGGGACTAGAAACCCCAGTCCTTCCAGCCCAAGGTTGCTGTCCTCTAGTGGGATTTGAACCCCCGACCTTCCGGCCTGAAGTACCGTGCCCCAACCACTAGGCTACTCCTCCACTAGGCTACTAGCTCCAAAAGGACAATCAAATAGCTCCTGTCTGAAATTTGTACTTTATTCACTTCTGGCCTGATATTCTAAAAGTATTTACATGGTTTACCGACCTGTAAACCATGACCATGTAAATGCCACTGAATGGGATATTCAACATCACTAACACAGTTAGAACCGCTGAATATCTCCAACTAACGCTGCTATACGCCCCGATACTAACCGCTTAGCATCGGGGCATGTCACGGGCGGCGACAGTCGTTAACCAGGTAGTAGAGATATTGCACCGCTACCCAGTTAGTGACCTTTGGGAAAAACCAGGAGAAGCAAAAGCTGGCAGTATCTCCTCTACCCAGTTAGCTTCAGCGTTGGAAGCTGTGCTGTGACCCCAGATATTGAATGCTGGGGCCGCATATGACCCTGGCATTGAATATCTGGGGTTAGGGGTCAACAGCGACGGCTATGTGTTGTAGTGGTGCATAACCGTCCCAATTGAATATCTGGCCCTTCACTTTTTCTGTCTCTTTTGAATGTGCACTAACAAATTTTATATATATCAAGCCCTAAACACTTTTTTCATTCTACACTCTTTAATAGCTGTAACTTCAAGGTTCCCTAAGAGAATAAATAAGCAGTAAACAAGTTAAAGACTTATTAAATGCTGATTGCATAAGAATTCATTGTTAAATCATTTATAAGTTCTAACTTTGTGCCAACTCATCAGAAAGAATGAGAAAGTTGGCATGTCTCCTCTAACCATTGTTTAAAAACCTTGTAGACCTACTTTAGCTAAAGACACATTAATGTAGTACAAGGCACTCCTGGCCTATTACAAGTATTGAATTTGCTAACTACAGTTCAAAGGGATGATGAATAGGCAGAACTCTTTGAAGTGCAAAAGAGCTCAACTCCTTGGAAGACACATCCAACATGAATTGACTTGAAGAATTTCAGGTTGATAAAGCAAGGAACAAGTACAGGAACTCGGCTTGAGGACAGTACAGAATCTTTGGTAACAGATTATCCTGGCATCTCAGGAAGACAAATTATGTGACCTTTTCAAAGTTATAAAAAGAAGTTATCAAATCACAAACTCCAGTTGCTAATAATCACAGAAAATCAGTTTTGATCTCCTTAGCCTACACACAAGGACAGATTTTCCCAACAGTACAAGATATCTGTTCTCCATCAATAGGAAGGATGAATTGGCCATATAAATGAGTAATGTCACCCAACAGTGCCAAACCAGAACAGCTACCTCAGCTCAGATTTAACAGGAAAGCTTTGGAACATGCATGACTATTCTCACTCACTTCCATCCCATGCTACTAGGACCAGCCCTATCAGTGAGCAACTCCTCAGTTTCTTTCTGTCCACACAGGAGACTGGACCTCTGTTTTTGTTTTAAATTTTATAAAATTTAGCTCACACCTTTTTACATTAATAGCTCAAAGTGAGTTATATACAGGGCCTGTGGGAAACATAAGATATGCCATACTGGGTCAGACCAAGGTCCATCAAGCCCAGTATCCTGTTTGCAATAGTGGCCAATCTAGGTCACAAGTACCTAGCAGTTTCCCCAAAAGGCACAGGTTCCACAATTCTTGTACTGGGGCAAGCAGTAGATTTCCTGGGTCCCCTTTAATAATGGTTTATGGACCTGTCCTCCAGGAACTTGTCCAAACCTTTTTTAAACCCAGCTACACTAACAGCTTTTATTACATCCTCCGGCAATAAATTCCAGAGTTTGATTACACGTTGAGTAAAAAAGTATTTTCTCTTATTAGTCTTAAATAAGATACACTGTAGCTTCATTGCATATCCTCTAGTCTTTCTATATTCTGATGGCATAAACAATCAATCTACGTTTACCCGTTCCACTCCATTCATTAATTTATAGACCTCTATCATATCTCCCCTTAGCCGTCTCTTTTCCAGGTTGAAGAGCCCTAACCTTTTTAGCCTTTCTTCATAGGGGTATCCTTCCATCCCCTTTACCATTTTGGTGGCTCTTTGTACCTTTTCTAATAACGCTATATCCTTTTTAAGGTATAGCGACCAGAATTGCACAAAATATTCAAGATATGGTCGCACCATGGAACGATACAGAGGCATTATAATATCCTTGGGTTTTATTCTCCATTCCTTTCCTTATGATACCTAGCATTCTATTTGCTTTCTTAGCTGCTGCTGCACACTGGGCGGAGGGTTTCAACATGTTACCCATGATGACACCAAATTCTTTTTCCTGGGTGGGGTTACTAATGTGGAACCTTGCTTCATGTAACCATAGTTTGGGTTGTTCTTTCCTAGATGCATAACTTTGCACATGTCCACATTGAATTTCATCTGCCATTTGTATGCCTAATCTTCCAATTTATCAACATCCTCTTGCAATTTTTCACAATCCACTTGGGTTTTAACAACTTTGAATAATTTTGTGTCATCTGAAAATTTGATTACCTCACTCGTTATTCCCATTTCCAGATCATTTACAAATATGTTAAAAAGCAGCGGACCCAGCATAGATCCCTGAAGAACTCCACTATTCACCTTCCTCCATTGGGAAAATTGGCCATTTAGCCCTACTTTCTGCTTTCTATCTTTTAACCAGTTCCTGATCCACAATAGTACACTGCCTCCTAGCCAATGACTTTTTAGTTTTGTCAAGAGTCTCTTATGAGAGACCTTGTCAAAGGCTTTCTGAAAATCCAAATTCACTATATCAACTGACTCACCTTTGTCTACCTGTTTATTCACACCTTCAAAAAAACATAACAGATTAGTAAGACAAGATCTTCCCTGGCTAAAGCCATGTTGGCTGTCTCCCATTAAGCCACGACTATGTACATGTTCAATAATTTTGTTCTTTATAATGATTTTTATCATTTTCCTGGTATTGGGATCTGTAGTTTCCCCGATCACCCCTGGAACCCTTTTTAAAAATTGGCGTTACATTAGCCATCCTCCAATCTTCAGGTATTACAGATGATAGTTCATAGATTACTAATAGTAGGTCTGCAATCTCATATTTCAGTTCTTTCAACACCCTTGGATGTATACCATCCAGTCCAGGTGATTTGTTACTCTTCAGTTTATCAAATAGTTGTAATACATCTTCCTGGTGTATCAATATTTCTTTCATTTCTTCTGTGGCATCACCTTTAAATACTGTTTCAGTCATGGGTAACATCCCTACATCTTCCTCAGTAAAGACCGAAGCAAAGAATTCATTCATTCAGTCTCTCACTATGGCCTTGTCCCTTCTTAGTGCCCCTTTTATCCCTCTATCATCTAATGGTCCAACTGACTCTCACACAGGTTTTTTCCTACGAATGTACTTGAAAAAAGCCTTACTATACTTTTTTGCTTCCACAGCAAGCTTCTTCTCAAATTCTCTTTGCCTGCCTTATCAATGCCTTGCATCTAACTTGCCAGTACTTATGTTGTTTCCAGTTTTCGTCATTTGGCTCCTTTTTCCATTTCTTGAAAGATGCTTTTTTGGCAACAACATCCTCTCTGACCTCACCTTTAAACCATGCTGGAAGTTATTTGGACTTCCTGCCATTTTTCTTATAGCGTGGAATACAGCTGGTCTGGGCTTCCAAGATAGTATTTTTAAATAACACCCATGCTTGATGAAAATCTTTAACTTTTGCAACTGTTCCTTTTAGTTTTTTCTTAACTATTTTCCTCATTTTATCATAGTCTCCCTTTTGAAAGTTATAACATAGTACTGTGGATTTCCTTGCCGTCTGTCCTCCATTTATTAAATCAAACGTGATCATGCTATGATCACTATTGCCAAGTGGTCTCAATACCCTTATCTCTTGCACCAGATCTTATGTTTCACTAAGGCCTGGTACAAGTGATAAGGGTGTTGGAGCAGCGAGGAATTAAGAAACAATTATAAACTCTGGATTATGGCTGCTCTGGACAAGTTCATAACCACATGCCCTATGTATATGAGTAACCCTCACCAAGTTTTGTTTCTGAATTTATTACATTCTGTTCCAGAGGAATATCAGGTATTATAGAGATATATTGCAAGCCACGGAAATTAGACAATTACAACTTAGAAAATACAGTCATCCTCTCACTAAATTATCACATCATGTCAATAACTGGTACTAGCTAACTCCCACTAGTAAGGTGACATTTCTTATACAATACATCTGTAGGAGGCCTTGCAGTTTACAGGTTCATCAGGCAACACTTGTCAGCTCAGGGTGAGATAAATAGGCAATTAGCCAGAATGCCAGCTAGAGTTTTCCTCTTATGAGTCTAGGTGAGAGAGACTTGCATGCAGAGAAGATTACATTCAGGGGTAAAGAGAGAGATTGCAGGAATGGTCTTGCATCGCTTGGTCAGCATCAGTTAGGAACAGAGGACCAAAAGGACCCTAGCACACCTCTGGAAGAAACAGCTCCCCGACCATCTCTTGCAGTCCTTAGAAATACCTTTCTTAGTTGCCATGTGGCTAGCTGATCGCAGGTGTGGCTCTAGACTGATTAGTCTATGCTAGGTATCTGAAAGCTTGAAGCAACCAATCCGAGAATGTCTCCAAGGCATGACATATTCACATGAAAAAAGTCACAGTCCCATCAGTGCTGCTAGTTCTGTGCAGGTTATGGTGGGCCAGTTTATGGTACTGGGCACCAAGACACAAACACTAGCAATGTATGTTTCCAGTTCACAACAATGGCCACTTTAACTCAGGTCCTGAGATTCAGCTTGTGTATATATCATTATCTTTAGCTTTGTCACTCTCTCTTAGTATGGTCAGTCTGGCACAGACACCATTTTGTATAGCTAACTTCCATTTTATAGTGCTTGCCTAGGCAGTGGCCTGTGTAGTTTGCACTACAGCCCCTAAAGAACAGTATGTATTTTCCTTTCTCAAGAGGGTTTACAATCTAAAGGCCTATTTACCAACCTTTGCTAATTTGAATAAGTGCATAGTTAGTAAATAGGCCCCAATAATAATGCAGCTTGAGTTAATGTGTTAATTAACACATATTCATGTCAATGCATGTTAGTAAATGAGGGCCTAAATTTGTACCAAGGTAATGGAAGATGAAGCGATTTGCCCAATGTCACAATCAGTGTGACCCCTCTGTTTTTTTGCAGCATATTTTCATATCATTGCCCTTTCACTCTTTTTCATCATAGCAACTTTTCCCTAAAGGAAAAAAGGAAGATACAATGTTTTTTCATGGGTATTCACACACCCCGTTATGCAGGCTATGAAGCAATTTTTTTTTGCCTTTTCTTTTTCCTTCATTTTTTTTTTAATTTGTGGCTTGTATTTTCTTTATTATTCCCCTGTGCAATTTGTAAAATGGCTAATAATTAAATAAATAAACAAACAAAATTTAAAAATATATTTTTTTAAATTTCAGTCGCTCACTGCTATCTTCACAATGTTGGCAGAGTAACAGGGTTTCACAAATGTCCACCTGTGGCAAGTCATGAGGTTATTTCACACACACACTCACTATGTCCTCTACCTGAACCATTCCCATAACATGAAGAAATGCTATAATTGTGGCAGAATGTCAGCAAAAGTCCAAAGGAGCCAGTGGCAAATATCTGTTGTCTTTCTGGCATCAAGCACTGCACTAAGAAAGATAAGCCACGGTGAATTCATGCCAAGTGACCATTCCATTCACGGCACACCACAAAGGCACCAGAGCACCAAGGTCTCTGCCCCGACAATGATTCTCAGCACCTAGAAGCACAATATGAGATCAAATCACAGATGTACAGCCCCAGTGCCAAACACACGGCCCTGAAGAACAAAATTCAGTGCACACATCAGCACTTTAGTATTGCCATATGATCATAAGAACAAAAGATATGCCATACTGGGTCAGACCAAGGTCCATCAAGCCCAGTATCCTGCAGTGGCCAATCTAGGTCATATGTACCTAGCAGTTTCCCCAAGAGACACAGGTTCCACAATGCTTGTATTGGGTCAAGCATTGATATCCTGGGTCCCTTCTTAATAATGGTTTATGGACCTTTCCTCCAGGAACTTGTCCAAACCTTTTTTAAACCCAGCTACACAAACAGCCTTTACTACATCCTCCGGTAACAAATTCCAGAGTTTGATTACACGTTGAGTGAAAAAATATTTTCTTTTATTAGTCTTAAATAGTTTACCCTGTAGCTTCATTGCATGTCTCCTAGTCTTTCTATATTCTGATAACGTAAACAATCGATCTACGTTTTCACGTTCCACTCTGTTCATTAATTTATAGACTTCTATCATATCTCCCCTCAGCCATCTCTTTTCCAGGTTAAAGAGCCCTAACCTTTTTAGCCTTTCTTCATAGGAGTATCCTTCCATCCCCTTTACCATTTTGGTGGCTCTTCTCTGAACCTTTTCTAATATTGCTCTATCCTTTTTAAGATACAGCGACCAGAATTGCACAATCAGACACTGTAACTTTTAAAAAGCAGAAAATAGCTTAAGGCAGTATTTCCACTTGTTTTAAATCCGGAAACACACAATTCTCCAAAGTCACAGCCCAAAGAGGCATTCCCTGAACTAAATCACAAACTATAATGAAGAAAGTCTTTGAAGACCATGTAGCAGCTTTACAAATGTCCTGAGGAGCTACAGCAGCCAGGTTGACCACCGTAGCTGCTGTAGCCCTGAAGTGATGAGGTCTCACCCGTCCAGGAGGGAAGCGATCTCCTTGAGTGTAACAAAAAGAGATACAATCTGCTATCCAGGAGGAAATAGTCTGTTTAGATGCAGGATTATTCGGATTAAAGGTTACAAAAAGCTGAGAAGATTGACACAGCTGTTTGGTTGCTTGGAGATAGCATAATAATGCTCGTCGCCAATCCAAAGGATGCAGTGATTGCTCCGGTGAATCTGGTTGAGCTTCTGGAAAGAATGTGAGCAGAACAACAGATTGATTAAAGTGGAAACTGGCAATTACGTTTGGAAGAAATGTAAGATGGGTTTGTAACAGTACCTTGTCATGAAGAAATTAGATATATGGATGGTAATGCACAAGAGCCTGTAGTTTGCTGACACGTCGTGCTGACGTAATGGCTATCAGAAAAATGGTTTTCCAAATAGGGTGTTTCAAGGAGGCAGATTCAATGGGTTCAAAGGGGATTTTCATAAATTCAGAGAGAACAACATTGAGATCCCACACTGGAGCAGAGGCTTCTTGTTCAATAAGCCTTTTATAAAGAGTGAAACCAATGGGTGTACAGAAATAGGCTTTCCATCCACATATTTATGGGAAGCTGCTATAGCGGAGAGATGGTAGCGAACTGAAGAAGGCTGGAGTGCAGTGTCAGACAGAGAAAGGAGATAGGTAAGGATATGACTGATGGGCACGAGATAGAATCCAGGCTCCGCAACTGTGCCCAGTGAGAGAATCTAGTCCATTTGCAATGATAGGAGCAAAGTGTACCATGTCGGCAAGATGCCTGTATGATAGCTTGAACTTTGGGTGAAACGGGAGAAAGCATATCAGTCAACTCTTTAGTTTCCAGGCAGCTAACGGTAGTGATTGTAGGAGGTGACCTTCCTGCTTTGTGAGAAGAAAGAGATGAATTGGTAGGGGCCAACAGCCATACCGAGCCTTGGTGAGAACACGTGGATACCAGATCTGTCTGTGCCACTGAGAAGCAATTAGAATTAGAGTTGCCTTGTCCTCTCTAACTTTGAGGAGTGTCTGGGAAATAAATGGGAATGGCAGAAAAGAGTAGAGAAATCAATGGTTCCACGGAATGAGGAAGGCATCCACTGCCAAGCTGTTTGCGCTGGGGCAAAGAAAGCAAAAGAGTGGACACTTGGTGTTGTGGTCTGTAGCGAATAGATCCATTTGTGGCATCTCCCAGGCTTGAAAGAAAGATGGGGGTCAGGACTGAGGGGTCCAGAGACCACTCATGTGGGTCAAGGCGATGGCTGAGGGAGTCCGCTAAATTGTTCTGTAGTGCTGGAAGATAGACTGTTCTGAGGAAGACTCCGATAGATTGAGCATAGAGCCAGAGGTCGACAGCCTCTCGGCAGAGAGGAAGAGAACCGGAGCCTCCCTGTTTGTTGATATAGAACATAATGACTTGGTTGTCCATCTGTACTAAGAGGAATTTGTTGTGGATCCAGATTTGGAAGGCTTGAAGGGCATAGTGAACTGCACACATTTCGAGCAAGCTGATGTGCAGATAAGCCTCCTTTCTGGTCCAACATCCCTGCGTGGTGAATTCCAAGAGATGGGCTCCCCAGCCCATATGGGAGGTATCTGTTGTTAAAGTGAGATGGTGGGCCTGTTCTTGGAAGGGGCGCCCCTCCATGAGACTGGATGGAAGAGTCCATCAAGACAGGGACTTGCGTAACTTCTAGAGGTTGGGCCCCAAAAGGTTGACGTGACATTGGAAGGATTGAGTATGTTGGTTCCAATTGAGTTTGAGATGCCACTATAGAGGACACATGTGAAGACGTGCGAAGAGGACCAAATGAATGGAGGCCACCATGTGACCTAAAAGGCGGAGCATGAGTCGAGCTCATGTACTTCAAAGACTGAGCAGTTGGGTGCTGAGTTGTTGAAAGGCGGAAATCCTGTTGGATGAATGGAAGGCATGAGCCACTGTAGTGTCCAGGTGAACCCCAATGAAATGCAGAACTTGACAAGATTTGCAGTCGGATTTTTGTAAGTTGATGATAAAGCCGAGACTCTGCAGAAGTGAGGAGGTAGAGTGTCCTGGCTTGTAGATTGGTCTGGAAATGAGCCTATCGTCCAGATATGGATAGACATATATACCCTGTCTGTGAGGTGTGCTGCAGGCACGGATAGGCATTTCGTGAAGACCCTTGGAGTTGAGGATAGCCCAAAAGGAAGGACTTTGTACTGGTAGAGGTCTGTTCTGAATCAAAAGTGGAGGTATTTCCAATGCTGAGAATGAATGCGGATATGAGTGTATGCATCCTGAATGGAATAAAAAGGGGTGAACCCCATTTTAGGCCGCATTCCTCGATGGCTTAACAAATGCTATGCCTAGGAGTAGTCGTGAAAGTGGACCTGTAGTGGAACGCTTATAAGGAATGGAAAAGAAAGACATAAGTGTGAGGAAAAACATATAGCAGATGCAGCAGCAACAAGTAGAAAGGGCAATCAGCTACCATCAGCAGGGAGTGGGTGGGGGAGACATAATTGCCAGCACTAAAGGTCACTGACTAGGGCAGTGTCACACCCTTAAGTGAGAATTAGTGACCACATTCCCAAAAGTGAAAACTCACAGTATATTCAGAGGCATGTGGAGGCTGGAGCACAAGGGAACATGTAAAAAGGTCAAAGGATGTGAAACTGCAGGTGTGACAAGAAAGCGAGAAATGTCAGAAGACAGAATAAAGCATACAAACAACAAAAACACTAGGTGAAGGGTTAAGAAAAGGCTGCTATGGGAAAACATATAAGGGAAGGCAATGAACAAGAGGGTGTGCAGACTTTAGCAGATCTCTTATGTGAGTGATGCTAAACTCTGTCCCCCAGGACCTGGATATAGAGGTCAGGTGCTTTGCTATCTTGAAATTAACAAATTATATTCACATGTATATTATTGAAGTAGTTGCTAAAGTATTATTTTCCCAGTGCAAAGCTTGTGATTTTACAGACCTGGCAATAAAATTTCTACTTTACTTCAGTGGCACGATACTTTATTTGAAAGAGGGTCCTGTGCATTTTATTTATGTTGGGGTGAACCCTGCAGCCACGAAAATTAAATAAGGGCAAAGACTCAACAATCCTTAAGATCCAGGGAGGCAAACCAGTCGCTATGCTTCAAGAGAGGAAGAATAGTGGCTAGGGAAGTCATTTGAATTTTCCCTCTTGATATACAGGTTGAGCTCCCGAAGGTCAAGGATAGGACAAGAGGCTCCTGTCCTTTTGGGAATAAGGAAGAAAGGGGAGTAAAATCCTTGGTTGCGTTCTTGATCTGGTACATTCTCAATTGCACCATTGCGAAGGATCATAGCAATCTCTTCTGCTAGGATGGGAAGATGATGGAGGGGGGGATCTTGCTAGGGAGGGAGGGGTAAACATGGAGGGGGGTTGATGTGAAATAAAGCTTGTACCCCAATACGATGATGGTGAGAGCCTAGCGATCGGTGGTGATGGACTTCCAGGCCTCCTGGAAATGCTGGATGCGTCCCCCTACTGGTGGATAGTCAAAAAGTAGAAACTGCCTTGAACAGCTGAGCCAGAGTAGCTACAGGCTGTTTCCTTTCGCGCTGTCTGGGATGTTGGTTTTAAGAAGGTGGCAGCTGTCGCTGTGAAGGAAGTCTAGAATATGGTTGAAAATGGTGACAAGGATAAAAGTGCTGGAAATACTGGTAATGGTAAAGCCTGCGGTATTGTGGGTACTGCAGGTGGTGAGATTGTTGAGTTGTGTCTTGAGGCTCAGCTGAAAGTTCACGAATAGTCCTTGACTTCTGAAACAGTTTCTTGGACTTTAGTTCTGAAAAGGTTGTCTCCCTGACAGGGAGTGTCCACCAAATGGTCACGCAGGTTCTTCTCTTAGACCAGAGACTCGAAGCCACACAGTGCGACGGGCAAAAATGGAAGTTACAGTGACCCAAGCAACAGAGTCAAAGGCATCATATGAAGCCTGAATGATGTGATAGAGGGACTCTTGTAAGTTGTCTTGTAGTGTATGAGACTCTAGTGCTGGAGTGGTAGAAGGATCTGGCTCTGGAAGAGGAGGTCATGATGGTAATGTAACATTTGCAATTGATGGGCTAAGATTTTTATGGCTAGGAGTCCACTCTGAAACATCTTCCTGCCGACGGAATCTAAGATCCGCTGGTCTTTTCTAGGTGGAGTCTGGTAATAGGATTTAGAGGACTTGGCCTTTTTGAGACCTGCCTCAGAGACAACTGACTGATGAGGCAGTTACTGATGCTGGAACCTCGGAAAAGACTGTATTTGAGGTGAAGACGATGGGCCGTAGCATGTACTGAGGATGGCTTCGTCCAGACAGAACATAAGAAATGCCATACTGGGTCAGACCGAGGTCCATCAAGCCCAGTATCCTGTTTCCAACAGTGGCCAATCTAGGTCATAGTACCTAGCAGTTTCCCCAAAAGACACAGGTTCTGCAGTGCTTGTACTAGGCCAAGCATTGATATCCTGGGTCCCTTTTTAATAGTGGTTTATGGACCTTTCCTCCAGGAACTTGTCCAAACCTTTTTTAAACCCAGCTATACTAACAGCCCTTACTACATCCTCCGGTAACAGATTCCAGAGTTTGATTACACGTTGAGAGAAGAAATATTTTCTCCTATTTGTCTTAAATAGTTTACCCTGTAGCTTCATTACATGCCCCCTAGTCCTTCTATATTCTGATAGCGTAAACAATTTATCCACGTTTATCCGTTCCACTCCATTCATTAATTTATACACCTCTATCATATCTCCCCTCAGCCGCCTCTTTTCTAGGTTAAAGAGCCCTAACCTTTTTAGCCTCTCTTCATAGGAGTAGCCTTCCATCCCCTTCACCAATTTGGTGGCTCTTCTCTGTACTTTTTCTAATAACTCTATGTCCTTTTTAAGATACGGTGACCAGAATTGCACACAATATTCAAGGTGCGGTCGTACCATGGAGCGATACAGAGGCATTATAATATCCTTTGTTTTATTCTCCATCCCTTTCCTTAGGATACCTAGCATTCTATTTGCTTTCTTGGCCGCCGCTGCACACTGGGCGGAGGGTTTTAACATGTTATCCACGATGACTCCTAAATCTTTTTCCTGGGTGGTGGTTTCTAATGTGGAGCCTTGCATCTTGTAACTATAGTGTGGGTTGTTCTTTCCTAGGTGCATAACTTTGCACTTGTCCACATTAAATTTCATCTGCCATTTGGATGCCCAGTCTTCCAATTTATCCAGATCCTCCTGCAGTTTTCCACAATCCTCTTGGGTTTTAACAACTTTAAACAGTTTTGTGTCATCTGCAAATTTGATTACCTCACTAGTTATTCCCTTTTCCAGGTCATTTATGAATATGTCAAAAAGTAGCGGACCCAGTACAGATCCCTGGGGTACTCCACTATTCACCTTTTTCCATTGGGAATATTGGCCATTTAGCCCTACCCTCTGCTTTCTATCTTTTAACCAGTTCCCGATCCACAATAGTACACTGCCTCCTATCCCATGACTTTTTAGCTTCGCCAAAAGTCTCTGATGGGGTACCTTGTCAAAAGCTTTCTGAAAGTCCAGATACACTATATCAACCGACTCACCTTTGTCTACCTGTTTATGCACACCTTCAAAAAAACAGATCAGATTAGTAAGACAAGATCTGCCTTGTCTAAAGCCATGTTGGCTGTCTCCCATTAGGCCATGACTATCTAAATGCTGTGTAATTTTGTTCTTTATGATGGCTTCTACCATTTTCCCTGGTACTGACGTCAGGCTCACCGGTCTGTAATTTCCCGGGTCACCCCTGGAACCCTTTTTAAAAATTGGTGTTACGTTGGCGACCCTCCAATCTTCAGGTATTACAGATGATTTTAATGAAAGTTCACAGATTACCAATAAAAGGTCTGCAATCTCATATTTCAGTTCTTTCAACACTCTGGGATGTATACCATCCGGTCCAGGTGATTGCTACTATTCAGTTATCAAATAGTTGTAATATATCTTCCCGGTGTAGCGATATTCTCTCAATTCCTCTGCAGTATCACCTTTAAATACCACTTCAGTCTTGGGTAACACCCCTACATCTTCCTCAGTAAGACCGAAGCAAAGAATTCATTCAGTCTCTCTGCTATAGCCTTGTCTCCTCTTACTGCCCCTTTTACCCCTCTATCATCTAATGGTCCAATTGACTCTCTCACAGGCCTTTTGCTACGAATGTACTTGAAAAAGTCTTTATTTCGTGTTTTTGCTTCCGTAGCAAGTTTCTTCTCAAATTCCCGCTTTGCCTGCCTTATCAATGCTTTGCATTTAACTTGCCAGTGCTTGTGCTGTTTCCAGTTTTTCATCATTTGGCTCTTTTTCCATTTTCTGAAGGTTGCTCTTTTGGCAGCAACAGCCTCTCTGACCTCACCTTTAAACCATGCTGGCAGTTTTTTGGACTTTCTTCCACTTTTCTTAATGCGTGGAATACAGCTGGTCTGGGCTTCGAGGATAGTATTTTTAAATAACACCCAAGCTTGCTGTAAGTCTTTAACCTTTGGAACCGCTCCTTTTAGTTTTTTCCGAACTATATTCCTCATTCTATCATAGTCACCCTTTTGAAAGTTAAAAGGTAGTACTGTGGATTCCTTTACTATCTGTCCTCCACTGATTAAATCAAATATGATCATACTATGATCACTATTGCCAAGTGGTCCCAACACCCTTATTTCTTGCACCAGATCTGGCGTTCCACTAAGGGCTAGGTCCAGTATGGCTTCCCCTCTGGTCGGTTCATGAACCAGCTGCTCCAAGAAGCAGTCATTTATTTCATCTAGAAACTTTATCTCTTTAGCTTGTCCTGCTGTGACACTGTCCCAGTCGATACCGGGGTAATTGAAATCACCCATTATTACTACTCTGTTGTGGCTTTTGTTAGCTTCCTTGATTTCTTTGAGCATTTCATCATCCATTTGTTCATTCTGGCCAGGTGGTCGATAGTATACTCCCACTGCCATCACCTTCCCCTTCATAAATGGAATTTCAATCCATAGAGATTCTACAGCATATTTTGTTCCCTGCAAAACTTTAATCCTTTCTGACTCAATGCCCTCTCTAACATAGAGCGCAACCCCTCCACCAATTTGTTCAGCTCTATCATTACGATATAGTTTGTATCCAGGTATCACAGTGTCCCACTGGTTATCCTCCTTCCACCATGTCTCTGAGAGTGCAATCATATCTAACCTCTCATTTAATGCTATATATTCTAATTCTCCCATCTTATTGTTTAGACTTCTAGCATTGGCATACAAGCATTTTAGAGACTGCATTTTATTAATATTAATCTGGCTATTGGTAGGCATGGGTAATTGGGAATCTTTATGCTCTGTCTGCTCCTTACTCAAGGGCATTTGGGCTACTATACTCCCTTTTGGAACCTCACTGCTTTTGGTAGTATCCTTCAAGGATACCTTTGTCCGAAACCTGCGCTCCTGGGTGACTGTCGGCTTTCCCCTATTTTCTAGTTTAAAAGCTTCTCTATCTCTTTTTTAAAGGTTAATGCCAGCAGTCTGGTCCCATCCTGATTAAGGTGAAGCCCATCCCTTCGGAAGAGCCCCCCCTTTCCCCAGAATGTTCCCCAGTTCCTAACAAATCCAAAACCCTCATCCTTGCACCATTGTCTCATCCACGCATTGAGACTCCGGAGCTCTGCCTGTCTTTTGGGTCCTGCATGTGGAACAGGAAGCATTTCGGAGAACGCTATCCTGGAAGTTCTGGATTTCAACTTCCTACCTAAAAGCTTAAATTTAGCCTCCAGAACTTCCCTACCACATTTTCCTATGTCATTGGTACCAAAATGTACCAAGACAGCAGACTCCCCCCCAGCACTATCTATGATCCTATCTAGGCGGTGCGTGAGATCTGCTACCTTCGCACCAGGCAGGCATGTTACCAGGCGATCCTCACGTCCACCAGCCACCCAGCTATCTACATTCCTAATGATTGAATCACCAACTATAACAGCTGTCCTGACCCTCCCCTCATGGGGACATGGCCCTGGAGAAACGTCCTCGGTGCGAGAGGGTTTTACATCACCTGGAGGACAGGTCCTAGTTACAGGATCACTTCCTGCCACACCAGGGTGATGCTCTCCTGTCACGTGACCTCTCTCCTCCATGGCAACAGGGATGCTGCCAGACTGGAGGTGGGACTTCAGGACTATATCCCTGTAGGTCTCGTCCATGTACTTCTCTGTCTTTCTTATGTCTTCCAGGTCTGCTACTCTAGCCTCTAGAGAACGGACTCGTTCCCTGAGAGCAAAGAGCTCCCTGCACTTAGTGCATATGTAGGACCTCTCACCAACTGGGAGATAATCATACATGTGACACTCGATGCAAAAGACTGGAGAACCCCCATCTCGTTGCTGGACCTCTGACTGCATCTTAGTTTAAAGCTTGTGTTTAGGTCTTTTAAATCGGTATATAATAAGGATTGGTGTAGATGCTTATACTAATAAAAGTGTATCTAATACCCCTAATACACCCTGTGTACCTGAAGCTAATTAATCACAGGTCCTCTGTGTATGACTGATTTGGATTAAGAGCTGCACCTGAGAGCAGCCCCTTTCCTCTAAGATGTCCAAGTACCTATAAAACTACAATTTCCCCAGGGGTGGGTGGGTGCTGGGGAGGGAGGGGGGGAGATAAGTCCTATTAAAGAGGGCAGTTACAAGGTACCCTGTCCTGAACCCTCAGCAGGGGGATGGGGGTACCACACAAGGCCCAGTTAATTGAGAGAGGCAAGGTAAGTACAGCTGAGAAGGCTGAAACTTGCACACCACTAAGACAAACACTAAATAATTAAACAAACAACAGTTAGACAAACAGTAAATAATTAAACAGCTAGAACTCACAGTAAGATGTCCCAGGAGGCAAAAATCCACTCACTAGCAGAGCTCTGTAAAAGTTCAGCCTTTCTCTGATCAGAGAACAGCAAACTAACACAGCCACTGCACACGAGGAGAAAACCGGAACAAGGTTCCAGGATACCTCTGGGGGCGGGGTTCAGGGGGAGGAGTCACTAAGGCAGGCAAGGACTGGAAATAGCTTAACACAGCAGCTCTGGGGAGAGAGATTAATTCAAAATGGCTACCACACACACAGGGGGAGGAGTCACTCAGGCAGGCAAGGACAGGAAAAAGCTTAACAACAGCAGGCTCTGGGGAGAGAGATTAATTCAAAATGGCTACCACACAAGGCCCAGTTAATTGAGAGAGGCAAGGTAAGTACAGCTGAGAAGGCTGAAACTTGCACACCACTAAGACAAACACTAAATAATTAAACAAACAACAGTTAGACAAACAGTAAATAATTAAATAAAGAGCTAGAACTCACAGTAATCTGTCCGACGAGTAAAAATTCCACTCACTAGCAGAGCTCTGTAAAAGTTCAGCCTTTCTATGATCAGAGAAAAGCAAACTAAAACAGCCTATGCACACGTGGAGAAAACAGGAACAAGGTTACAGGATACCTCAGGGGGAGGGGGTCAGGGGGAGGAGTCACTCAGGCAGGCAAGGACAGGAAAAAGCTTAACAACAGCAGGCTCTGGGGAGAGAGATTAATTCAAAATGGCTACCACACACACAGGGGGAGGAGTCACTCAGGCAGGCAAGGACAGGAAAAGCTTAACAACAGCAGGCTCTGGGGAGAGAGATTAATTCAAAATGGCTACCACACAAGGCCCAGTTAATTGAGAGAGGCAAGGTAAGTACAGCTGAGAAGGCTGAAACTTGCACACCACTAAGACAAACACTAAATAATTAAACAAACAACAGTTAGACAAACAGTAAATAATTAAATAAACAGCTAGAAACTCACAGTAAGATGTCCAGGAGGCAAAAATCCACTCACTAGCAGAGCTCTGTAAAAGTTCAGCCTTTCTCTGATCAGAGAAAAGCAAACTAAAACAGCCTATGCACACGTGGAGAAAACAGGAACAAGGTTACAGGATACCTCAGGGGGGGGGGGGTAAGGGGGAGGAGTCACAAAGGCAGGCCAAGACAGGAAAAATCAAAACAACAGGCTCGGGGGAGATAGATTAATTCAAAATGGCTACCACACACACAGGGGGAGGAGTCACTCAGGCAGGCAAGGACAGGAAAAAGCATAACAACAGCAGGCTCTGGGGAGAGAGATTAATTCAAAATGGCTACCACACAAGGCCCAGTTAATTGAGAGAGGCAAGGTAAGTACAGCTGAGAAGGCTGAAACTTGCACACCACTAACAACACTAACTAATTAAACAAACAACAGTTAGACAAACAGTAATAATTAAATAAACAGCTAGAACTCACAGTAAGATGTCCCAGGAGGCAAAAATCCACTCACTAGCAGAGCTCTGTAAAAGTTCAGCCTTTCTCTGATCAGAGAAAAGCAAACTAAAACAGCCTATGCACACGTGGAGAAAACAGGAACAAGGTGACAGGATACCTCAGGGGGAGGGGGTCAGGGGGAGTAGTCACTCAGGCAGGCAAGGACAGGAAAAAGCTTAACAACAGCAGGCTCTGGGGAGAGAGATTAATTCAAAATGGCTACCACACACACAGGGGGAGGAGTCACTCAGGCAGGCAAGGACAGGAAAAGCTTAACAACAGCAGGCTCTGGGGAGAGAGATTAATTCAAAATGGCTACCACACAAGGCCCAGTTAATTGAGAGAGGCAAGGTAAGTACAGCTGAGAAGGCTGAAACTTGCACACCACTAAGACAAACACTAAATAATTAAACAAACAACAGTTAGACAAACAGTAAATAATTAAATAAACAGCTAGAACTCACAGTAAGATGTCCCAGGAGGCAAAAATCCACTCACTAGCAGAGCTCTGTAAAAGTTCAGCCTTTCTCTGATCAGAGAAAAGCAAACTAAAACAGCCTATGCACACGTGGAGAAAACAGGAACAAGGTTACAGGATACCTCAGGGGGAGGGGGTCAGGGGGGAGGAGTCACTCAGGCAGGCAAGGACAGGAAAAAGCTTAACAACAGCAGGCTATGGGGAGAGATATTAATTCAAAATGGCTACCACACACACAGGGGGAGGAGTAACTCAGGCAGGCAAGGACAGGAAAAGCTTAACAACAGCAGGCTCTGGGGAGAGAGATTAATTCAAAATGGCTACCACACAAGGCCCAGTTAATTGAGAGAGGCAAGGTAAGTACAGCTGAGAAGGCTGAAACTTGCACACCACTAAGACAAACACTAAATAATTAAACAAACAACAGTTAGACAAACAGTAAATAATTAAATAAACAGCTAGAACTCACAGTAAGATGTCCCAGGAGGCAAAAATCCCCTCACTAGCAGTGCTCTGTACACGTTCAGCCTTTCTCTGATCAGAGAAAAGCAAACTAAAACAGCCTATGCACCCGTGGAGAAAACAGGAACAAGGTTACAGGATACCTCAGGGGGAGGGGGTCAGGGGGAGGAGTCACTCAGGCAGGCAAGGACAGGAAAAAGCTTAACAACAGCAGGCTCTGGGGAGAGAGATTAATTCAAAATGGCTACCACACACACAGGGGGAGGAGTCACTCAGGCAGGCAAGGACAGGAAAAGCTTAAAAGCAGGCTCTGGGGAGAGAGATTAATTCAAAATGGCTACCACACAAGGCCCAGTTAATAGACAGAGCCAAGGTAAGTACAGCTGAGAAGGCTGAAACTTGCACACCACTAAGACAAACACTAAATAATTAAACAAACAACAGTTAGACAAACAGTAAATAATTAAATAAACAGCTAGAACTCACAGTAAGATGTCCCAGGAGGCAAAAATCCACTCACTAGCAGAGCTCTGTAAAAGTTCAGCCTTTCTCTGATCAGAGAAAAGCAGAAATAAGGAGGACCTGTAAGACCTGAGGAATTGATATTGCTAGGACCAATTTGGGTGTGCTACAGGCTCTAAAGATGGATTGAAAATCCTTCTTTTTGGTAGGGGTTTGAAAGTCACTCAAGGCTAGTGCTCTGGAGATTTTTTGGAGGAATTTTTAGTAAGAAAAATCTTCAGATGGTTCTCCATGAACTGGGAGGTCTAAGGCTGGAAGTGCATCTACCTCTTCCAAGAAGGGAAGTTCTGAACACCAGTGCTGGGAGTAAGAAGGGCTAGTGGGGGAGTAAGAAGGGCTAGTGGTGGAGTAAGCAGTGATGTCCAAGAGCTCAGCAGCTGTCCAATCTGCAAGGGTGGAATGGCCCTGAGGTAACAGAGGTGGAGGCTGAAAAGAAGGGACCTCCGAGGATAGGGGATGATCCTCAGGAGAGGCAGCAGCCAGCAGGGCACACTGTCCTGGACAAACTTTCTTAGCAACATGAGTAATGGATCTGTAGGGGATGCCTTATCTCCCAAAAGGGGTGCAGCAGGAGACAAGCATGGCACCAAGTCCACATGGTGTATTGCCCTCTTGAATTTATGGAAAGAAGTGTCAGAGGAGCCCTTAGACTTTCGCTTGTGGGTCCGGGATTCTTGGGCACTCTGGCTACGTCCCAGTTCAGAACGACAGCCATGCATGGATTTGGACTTGTGCTTGGTACCTACCATAGCTTCAGGCATCCGTGAAGGTATTGCAGAAGCCAGGTTAGGTGTAGATGGAGTAGTGTCTCTCAACTGAGACTGCAGGCTTTGGGTCACTTTCTGAATTGTTGGCGATGAAAGGGGGTCTGCCTCCAGGCACTCAACAAACCTTTGCCTCCCAATCGTGTTTTGGCTGGGCCTGATGGACCTGGGATAAAATGTTGAGTACGATCATTCATAATGAAAGGCAGAAAGAGGAGCTGAAATCTCTTATGTAAGTGGCTCCACTGTAAAAGTGAGGCAAGTGTTCCTGTACAAGTCACTGTTACTTGACTTCACAGTGAGGAACTTTTTGACAGTGTTGCTCTGTTTTTCCTTTTTTTGGTAAATACAGAGACAGCTCTATCACAAGTGTTACTGCCCCAGGTTTTTCTTTTTTTTTTAAGAGACCCAATGCCGGTGGCATGAGAATCCACAGGGACAGGAAGCACAGCAGTGGTGGAAAAACAGGGGTCATCTGCCGATTTCTCCTTTTTTTTTTTAAATTGAGGAGAAGAACCTCATGTAAGATAACACTGAAGAAATCAAAGAAAAAAAAAGCTAAAGAGTGCGCAAACTCAAGGGAGGGGAGAGTGGCGGCTGAACACTGTGGCGGTTGCGAAGAAACTGAGGGACTCTACATCGGGATGCAGGACGGGAAGGTGCGCGCATGCTCAGAAGTCAGTAGCCCTAGTCATCCTGTAGATAAGAGCTTGGAAGATCCTAACATCAGCCAACTAAGATACAAAAATACCCAACCAGGTCCGCAAGTCCATGCAATAATACAAAAAGAGAACCCGGTAATGTAAAGACCACCTTGGAAAAATCACACTTTTTTTTGTCGGAGAAGCCGTCACAGTGCAGAGGACGTCACCTCTCACCACCGCAGCCCATCCATTTTATTTATATAAGAGCCTTATGATAAGGGACAAAATATTAAATCGTAGACGGATTAGCACTTAACTGAAAAGGCTGATGTAAAGTGTCATCCTTATAATGACGAAGATCACTACGATATTGAACTAAATCTCCAATCTCAGGAGAAGAATGAAACTGAGGAAGCCAATCAAAGCTCTAATGGGAGGAGCCACATAACCAGGCCGACCCATCCAATGATTGGTTAACGAATGGTGTGCCAGTCCAGTTGAGAATTAAGGCCAAAGAGGTGGACCATTCTTCTCCTGAGATTGGAGATTTAGTTCCAATATCGTAGTGATCTTCGTCATTATAAGGACTGTCTTTTGGCGTTCTTGTTCGTGGCGGGCATTTTGATCAACGGCAATTTGATCCACAGCGACTTGACCTGAAGCAGGGGAGAAACTGGATCCCCGAAACGTGACACGTCGTCAATTTTGCTTGGTGGATGACTCTTTACATCAGCCTTTTCAGTTAAGTGCTAATCCGTCTACGATTTAATATTTTGTCCCTTATCATAGGGCTCTTATATAAATAAAATGGATGGGCTGTGGTGGTGAGAGGTGACGTCCTCTGCACTGTGACGGCTTCTCCGACAAAAAAAGTGTGATTTTTCCAAGGTGGTCTTTACATTACCGGGTTCTCTTTTTGTATTGTTGCAGATCCTAACATCAGTCTAACCAGTCACCAAAAAGTTAGAAAAAGTATAAAATAGTCTGTGCCAGGATTTAACAAAGCCCAGCTATCTTAATGATCAGTTATGGCTGAGCCAGCTATGGAAAGAGCAAAGCAGAACAGAGAGTCTTCCTTTCTCCTCCCGGAAAAGATTGTAAGATGTTATATCATATAGGGACGTAAGTGTTTCACAGTTACATGCTCAATGCAGGAAGAGCAGCTCATCAGCTATATACTGTATGGTTTAATACATAGCCATCTATCTCGAGAAGAGAAGTTCTGTCAAGAGAGTCAACAGATTCCTAGAAGCAGAGAAGATGGAAAATACTTGATACGACTGACACATGATGCTGTTGAAAGTGCAACCAGAACATTGGCGACTCACAGCATGCAGACTACCTAGTCAAGAATTTCCAGCCTCAAGGAATATATTTACCAGAGCGGACGCCCCCTGCACAGATAACCTTTTTGAAACATAGAAAACAACAGCAGATAAATACCATATGGCCTATCCAGTCTGCCCATCCATAAGAACTATTAGTTCTACAATCCCCTACTCTCCCTCAGATCCTCTGTACTTGTCCCATGCTGTCTCAAATTCACATACAATTCTCATCTCTGCCACCTCCACTGCAAGGCTGTTTCATGCATCCACCAACCTTTCCCTAAAGAAATATTTCCCCAGATTACTCCTGAGTCCACCCTTCATTCCAGGGTTTCCTTTCAACTGGAAGAGAGCCACCCCCTATGCATTTATACCTTGGAGGAATTTAAATGTCTCTAACAAATCTCCCTTGCCCTGTCTTTCCTCCAAAGTATACATATTGAGATCTTTAAGCCTATCCCCATATGCCTTATGATGAAGACCACTGGACACTATTAAAGACCACTGTGCCACTTTACTAACAGTGAACCCCAAAAGTAAATATTGTCCAAAAGCATCAGAATGAAAAAAGGAGAATATCCACGCAAAGAAACTTCATTCCACCATACATCAGCCAAAGGGGCCAGGTATCTGCCCTTTGGAATATGCTCGAGGGTCTGAGATCTTTTTCTCCCATGGCTCAATTGGGAGAAAAAGATCTCAGACCCTCGAGCATATTCCATCAAAGCATATCAATCCTTGGACTGAGCTCTGGAACATCAATGACCAAAAAATTCCCAAAGAGCAAGTATACGTAGCTCTAAACTTCATAATCCATACACTATGGTATACAAAACAAAAACTGCAGCATATAAATTACATATCATGACCAAGCAATGCAATACAATCCAGCACTTATCTGCACAATGTCCCAATGCCACTTAGATGCCCTTACGGCATTTCACAACTGCTTCATCAAGAAGAGGCAGAGCTGCAAATACCATCATTCCAGCGCCGGATCAGATATTCACATCACAGTCCTCAGTTTGAATGAAATACAGTAAAGGCCTCAAACATAAGGCCAGGCCACAAAATGAATGTAGTCTTCCTGCAATTTGGAAAGGGGTCTAGACTGTCTACAGTCTACATAAATAAAGGGAGTGTTTTTGGATTTAGCTCACACCTCTTCTCAAACATTGAAAATGTGTTACAATCGGGTGCTGTAGATATTTTCCTGTCCCTGACGGGCTTATAATCTAAATTTGTACCTGAGGCATTAGAGGGTTAAGTGACTTGCCCAAGATCACAAGCAGCAGCAGTGAAATTTGAACCCTGGCTTCCCTGGTTCTAGTCCATTGCTCTAATCATTAAGGCTACTCCTCCACTCCCATTATGACCATGTTTTCTGTACTTAAACTCTCCTTTCCTGGTGTTCAGGGGTTTATGATGCATTTATATTTTGCTTGTGGCAGTATGAAATCTGTGAAGGGTTCTGGTAAGGGTCTGCAGAGCTGGTTCTGGATCCTCTAATGGTAACAATAAATAAGCAACTTTGTGCTAATACAAGAACACATACCATGCTGCTTGATTGTGATCTCTAATCTACTCAGATTGCCCATTTGTGCCTGCCAGTTGTACTGTCACAGATCCTACTCAACCCATGAATGTCTCCCTTCCTCTTGCATGAAGTTTCCCTTGTGTCTGTCTAATGCAGGTTTGAATTCTGCCACAGTTTTGACTCCTGTCACCTTCGCTGGTGAAAATGCCTTTTCTCAGCTTACTTTCATGCTTTCCTTTCTTCAGATTCATATTATGATCTGGAGTTCTTGAATCCATGAAAAATGCTACATTCTGATTCTTTACTGAAGTCTGCCAGAGATTTGATTGCTTGCGTCATTTAGTTTCTTCAGTCTAAGTAGCGCTTATAATGCAGACTATGCACCATCTAGTGGCCTCCATCTGAATTTCCTATACTTTATCAATGTCCTTGAGTAGATGTGGCTCCAGAACTGAACACAGCTCTCAAAATGAGTCTTACCAGAAATCTGTTCAGAGGTAATATTACTTCTCTTAAAGGACAGCTGAGGAAAATTTAGGGACTTTGGTAGGTCTCTCTCGTTTACTTCAACAGATACCAAACCTCCACCAACTGAAAGATGGCTGGGAAAAATCATATTGCCAAAGCTGTTGCCCCTGTTACAGCTTCTGCCTCTATCCAGGCAGAAAGCCCGATGCCAGTTGAAGGACCTATTCCATGTGCAGGATGCCTGCAAGCTGAAACCCTCATGAAACAAGTGGAGGAGCTCAGAGAAGAGGTGGTGAGCATTCAAGACAGTGATAAGTACATTGATGAGATGTTTCTTGAAATATCCAAGCTCTCTGACAGAAGTGAAGATGGGCGGCTACAGTATGAAGAGAGTTGGACACAAGTCACCAGAGCCTGCAGAACCAACAATCCAACTCCTCCAGCTCTTGAACTGAAGAACCAGCATGCAGCCTTGGAAATGGAGGAGGTGAAAGCATCCCAGGAAAGGGAAGAACCAGAACTCAAGCACCTCAAAGTTGCGGAATCAGTGACCACAAGGAAGTGAAGGGTAGTGGTGGTTGGTGACTCTCTTGTGAGGGTACTGAGGCGTCCATCTGCCGACCAGACGCCAAAATCTGAGATGTTAGAGTTTGCCGAAACTCATCAAGCCTACTGACTATTATCCGATGTTGCTCATCTATGTCGGCACAAATGATACTGCGAAGTACACGCTGAGTGTATCAAAAATGACTTCATGGTTCTGGGAGAGAGGGTGAAGCAAATAGGTGCACAGGTGATGTTCTCTTCAATCCTCCCTGTTGAGGGTAAAGGCCAAGGCAGAGAAACTCACATCCTGGAGATGAATGCATGGCTATGTGGATGGTGTCATCGAGAGTGTTTTGGTTTCCTGGACCATGGGGTGAGTTTCCAAGGGCTGCAGAGCAGAGATGGCATCCATTTGTCCAAGAAGGATCGAAGTGTCTTCCGCAGCAGACTAGCTAACCTATTGAAGAGGGCTTTAAACTAGATTCGCTGGGGATGGGTAAAGAAAGCTTCCAGGTAAGTGAAACACTAAATATCTCTGTAGAAATGGGTAAAAGGGGCAACATCTGGAAAGTGGTGTATATAAATGCCCGTAGCATAGGAAATAAGATCCCAGATATAGAAGCTTTAATGGAAGAGGCTGACTTGGATTTAGTAGCAGTTATGGAGATATGGTTCACACAGACAACCACGACTGGGATGTAATTATACTGGGCTATACTTTATTCAGGAAGGACAGAGTAGGAAGAAGGGGAGGAGGAGTGGCACTATATGTGAAAAATAATATTAAAACTATAGAATTACAGCTCTTAAAAGAGAGCGAAGAGGCACTGTGGGTTAAATTAGAAAGAGGGAAAGGGAAATCCATTTGCATTGGAGTTAAATACACATCCCCCTCACAGGGAGAAGTGGACAGGGATTTAATTGAAGACATATGCAGTATTGCCATGAAAGGAGAAGTGCTACTGATAGGTGATTTCAATATGCCAAATGTTGATTGGTACATCCCTGCTGCAGTGTCATCTGGAAATAAGGAGATCCTGGATTCTCTGCAGGGAGAACTATTCAGGCAACTGGTAACAGAACCCATACGTGAAGGAGCCAAACTGGCCTCTTGGTGCTTACCAATAGGGAAAGTGTTTCTGATCTCATAGTGGGAAATCATCTCGCATCCAGTGATCAGCAGATGGTGTGGTTCAGTATTAGGACTAGGGCTGATAAGATCCATTCAAAAGTGAGGGTCTTAGATTTTAGGAAAACTAACTTTGCCAAGATGGGCCAATACCTCAAGGAGTCGTTAGTGGGATGGGAACAGCTGGGAGATGAAGAAAAACAGTGGGCAAAACTGAAAGGGGATATTTTAAGGGCAACCAAACTTTTTGTTAGAAAGATAAATAAATCTAAAAGGAAAATTAGACTGCTATGGTGCTCAAAAGAAGTAGCTGAAAAAGTGAAGAAAAAGGGGAAGGCTTTCATAAAATACAAGAGATCACAAAGAGAGGAAGACAAGTATCTATATTTGGAAAAAGAGAAGCTAGCAAAGTAGTTAGAAAAGCAAAGATACAAAAAGAAGAAGAAATAGCCAATGCAATAAAATGGAGGGATAAGACATTTTTCAGATACGTTAATAAGAGGAGGAAGGGTAAAAGTGGTACTGTCAGACTCCAGGGTAAAGGGGAGGAATATGTAGAAACTGATGAGGATAAAGCAGAATTGTTTAACAAATAATTCTGTTCTGTGTTCACAGATGAGGGGCCAGGAGCAGGACCTCAGAAAACATCCACAAAAAGGAACAGAAATGACGGGGATCTTGAACAATTTTCAGAAGGCTGTGTTCGTGAGGAACTCGCTAAACCAAAAGGGGACAAAGCAATGGGACTGGATGAGAAACATCCAAGGTTATTGAAGGGGATGTTCAAGTGGCTCCACTGAATGACCTTTTCAATGCTTCTTTAGAATCAGGAATGATCCCAAAAGACTGCAGAAAAGCACATGTGGCCCCTTTACACAAAAGCAGAAGTAAGGATGAGGTTGAAAACTACAGGCCAGTTAGTCTAACCTCTATGGTGAGCAAATTATTGGAAATGCTGCTAAAAGACAGAATAGTGAGGTTTCTCGAGTCCAGTGGATTGTAGGATCCCCATTGCTTCTGTTCCTATAAACAGGATGGAGTCGGTGCAGAGGGTGGCTACTAAAACAGTTAGTGGTCTTCATTATAAAGCATATGGGGACAGACTCAAAGATCTTAATATATATATGTCAGAGGAAAGGCAGGATAGAGGAGATATGATAGAGACGTTTAAATACCTCCTTGGCATAAATGCACAAGAAGAATGTCCTCCACCTCAACAGGAAGGTTGAAAGGGGCCAGAGTCACGCTGTCAGCGACAGGGACCCCACGTTGGGGTGCAGGAGAGAGCCAACCTCCTGAGATAGGAGTCCAGGGCTGTCCCCAAGGGGATGGGGCCTCCACCGTCAACTGTAGAAGCAGCAGGAACCACAGTTGCCTGGGCCACCGAGGGGCTATCAGGATGAGTGAGGCCCTGTCACGGAGGGTCCTGAACAAGGTCTTCACAATCAGCGGCATCGGAGGGAAGGTGTACATGAGGCCTACCGACCATGAGACCAGGAACACGGCCGCTGCCACCCTGGAGGGGTGGGCCTGCCGGGAGCAGAAGTGGGGCAACTGAAAGTTGTCCTGGCTGGCAAACAGGTCCATAACTGGTTCCCCCCCAGAGCCGGAAAAGCCGACTGGCTACCTTGGGGTCCAGCTGCCACTCGTGCAGCTGGAGAACTCTGCTGAGTCTGTCGGCCAGCAGGTTGTCCTGGCCTGGCAGGTATACTGCCTGCAGGAGGATACCCTGTTGCATTGCGTACAAGCAGAGGACCAGTGCCTCCTGACAAAGGGTACGAGACCCCGTGCCCCCCTGTTTGTTCACGTAGAACATCACCACCCGATTGTCCGTCTGGACCAGCACCGGTTGGTGATGCAGGTGGTGACAGAAGACCCTCAGAGCTAGGTGAATGGCTCGGAGCTCCAGGAGGTTGATCTGCTGGGTGCTCTCATCTAGTAACCAGTTGTCCAGAGTGCAGAGATCTCCGCAGTGGGCTCCCCAGCCGAGCAGGGAGGCATCTGTGGTGAGGACCCTCAAGGGGCTTGGGGCCTGAAAGGACATGCCCATCGCAAGATGTTGGGGTGACTGCCACCGGACCAGGGAGTCTGCAAATTGACGGGTCATAGAAACTCTGTCTCAGAGGCGGCCTGTGGCCTGAGACCACTCGTCCCGGAGACACCACTGTGCGCCTTCATGTGGAGGCGAGTGTCTGGGATGACATGGACCGTGGAGGCCATGTGCCCGAGGAGGCGCAAGAGAAGCCGGGCAGGCACTGAGGGATGGTACTGTACGTCCCGAGCTAGAATCCTGAGACGATTGGCTTGGTCCCTGGGCAAGAAAGCCTTCAACTGGAGAGTGTCGATCTTTGCCCCAATGAACTCCAGACACTGTGTCGGGAGGAGGTGAGACTTGGGGTTGTTTATGACAAAGCCAAGTGTTGCAGAACCTGGATGGTGCATGTAGTGCCCTGCTGCACCTCTGAGGCTGTGCCTTCCTTTATGAACCAGTCATCCAGGTAGGGAAAAGACAAAGACCCCCTGGAGCCGGAGGAAGGCGGTCATGACTGCCAGGCATTTTGTGAAGACTCTTGGAGCAGAGGCTAGGACAAAGCGGAGCACCATGTATTGAAAGTGCCTGCCCCCCATTATGAACCACAGGTACTGCCTGTGGTTGGGGTGGATGAGAATGTGGGTATAAGCATCCTTGAGGTCTAGGGAGCATAGCCAGTCTCCCTGCTGGACGTATGGCAGCAATGTTCCAAGGGAGAGCATTATGAACTTCTCCCTAACCAGGAATTTGTTGAGATTGCGCAGGTCGAGGATGGACCTTAGGCCTCCTGTCCTCTTTGGCATGAGGAAGTATCTGGAGTAGAACCCCTTGCCCTTGAGGTGGTGGGGCACCGGTTCCACCACTTTGTCCTCGAGAAGACCTGCCAACTCCTTCAGAAGAAGGTCCCAGTGGAGGGGAGACGTGAGGGGTTCTCCCAGGAAATAAGAGGGAGGTGTCTGAGTCAGGTGGAGGAGGTAACCCTTGCGGATTACCCTTAGTGCCCAGGAATCGGTGGTGATGGTCACCCACCTTTGGGCATAGAGGGCCAGACATACCCCTATGGGCTGCTGATCTCTTTGGGATAGAGAGGCTATGTTCAAGGAGTCAAAAACACCCCCCTGGCTGGGCCGGAGCCGGTGCCTGGGGTTTTGGAGCCTGCTTACATGGGCCATGCCCATGTCCCTTGGCCTGCAGACCCTATTGGAGAGCTGGGGAGACCTGATAAGGTGGGCAGTTTCTGTAAACAGCTCCCTTCCTCGGGTAGAAGGGCTTTTTACCCGAGCCCTTCTCTCGGGGAGGGGCAGCAGTCTTTTTAGAGAGCCTGGTCCTCGTCCTGAACTCAGTGTCCAGCTCGGCAGCCTTGTCGGTCATGGGTTTGCCAAAGAGGTTCTTTCCTTGGCAGAGGACATCAACCAATTTGTCCTGAACCCACTGCTCTAGGTCAGATGACTGTAGCCAAGCTTGGCGCCGTGCACCGATGCCAGCCACCGCTAGTCAAGCTGCTGACTCGAACCTGTCATAGGTTATCTGAAAACACACAAACCTTCTGAATTGAGCTTATACTAAATAGTGAAACCACCAAACACTCAAAAGAAAAACCAGTGTAAAATACTTTTTTTGTCGGAATGGCCGGCACAGTATAAACAGGAAAAACACCTGCTACCACTGCGGCCCGTCCTTTTAATCAATTTAAATGTCCATTTAAAACCGCTATTAGAAAAATTAGCTGGTACTTAGCTTTAAGAAAAACATCTCAGGCTGTGATGACGGTACAAAAATCCGTAGGATACTGTTGTAGCAATTTTGTAGCAGTAGGTCAGTTCAACACGACGTTGTCTGAGACATGAATTTGGAGCATTCATGGACTGCTTTGGCCAGATTCTTGAACTGCTGCAAAGGTTCCTTAGAGAGACCAGACAAGAACCCGGCAAGTTCCTTTGCCAGGTCTCTCAGCTACATGCCCATGTACAGCTGGTAGGCCTGGATGCGGCCGATGAGCATGGAGCCCTTGTAGCACTTTCTACCGGTGCGTCCAGGATGTGGGCCTTCCTGCCGGGGGGCACCGAGGAGTGTGTCTTCTGGCTTTTCAGCCAATACATGGCCGACTCCACCACCATGGAATTATGCGTCAGCTATGACTTTTGGAAGCCTGGGCTCCAGCGGACTCGATATATCGAGTCGAGTCGCTTGCTCACCACTGGCACCGAAGCCAGTGTCTCCCACATTCGGAGCATCAGCCATTCCAGGATGGGAGGGATGGGCACCGTGGGGGATTCCCGCAGAGGGGCCTTATATTGGAGGATTTCCAACTCATCCGCCCAAGGGTCCTCCTCCGACTCAGTCGGGAATGCCAGGGCCTTAGACATGTTCTTGACAAAGTCAAGGAAACCCATATCCTTGGGCAGGGACTGCCATCGAGGCTCCGAGACGAGAGAGTCAGGTGGGGTGTTGCGATGGTGACGGATACTTGGGAATTCTCGTCCTTCGTCTCCCACTTGGAATAGTCCGTTGAGGACTCATAGGTTGTCGGAGGGCTGCT
This sequence comes from Ichthyophis bannanicus, assembly GCA_033557465.1. NCBI lineage: Eukaryota > Metazoa > Chordata > Amphibia > Gymnophiona > Ichthyophiidae > Ichthyophis > Ichthyophis bannanicus. The sequence continues at coordinate 1,047,378,617 of CM066033.1, forward strand.
CTGCGGGCCTCGAGGCCCCCGATGCCCTGTGGCCGGTGCCCGGTAAACTTGCCAGGGATGACCGCGGTCCTGTCGAGCGGGACTAGGATCGTGAGCTTGGCTGAGGATAGACTCGAGGCCTAAGGACCTCTAGGATCGGGTAGGCCTCTGGGGACATCTTGGATGTTGAGGGCCCAGTGGTCAGGGCGGATGAATCGGTTGTGCTGGACAATAGTGCCCACTGCTGGTCCATGAAGGCAGACTAACTGTGCTCCAGGGCTGCCATTCTGGATTCCAGACCAGAAAGCTCTGCAGCCTTCAGCGCAGGCACCGAGGGACTCGGGCCCGACACCAGTTCCCCCGAAGGGGAATCCTGGATGAGGATAGTGTCTGGGGATTGGGGCCGGTCCGCGGTCGGATCCTTCCGGGGCACCTTCACAGGCTGCTCCTTCTCAGACGAACGTCTCGGACTGCGGGACTGAGCCCAGGGAGCACCCGGCCGGTCGGAACTGTCCAAGGACACCGCCTTCGAGGGTTTCCTCTTCTTCCTGGATTCCTTAGAGGGAAACCCCCTTTCTGAGGACCCATGATAAAGCTCAGGTTTGGAATGCTCCGCCCAAGATGTCGGGGCCTCAGACGAGGCCTTGGCCTTCGGAGGCACTGGGGACTCGGGGGAAAAACTTATTGTGCTGCTGCTGGCGGCTTTTGAGGGCCTTACTGGACATCCTCTTGCAGAGACCGCAGGCTACCAGGTCATGGTCTGGCCCGAGGCAGCAGAGATAGCAGTCATGTGTGTCAGTCAAAGATATAATTTTGGAGCACCGATCACACTTCTTAAAGCCACTGGTACCCATGGGGGGGAAAAAATACCCCGTGAGGTCGAAGACTCTCCAGGCTGCCAGTGGAAGAAAAAGGCGCAAAGACACCAGGAAAAGAAAAGAACGAAAACTACAAAAATTGGCCAAACTCGACGCCGAGGCAACAATGTCGGTAGGCAGTTAGAGTACCGGTGTGATACTGGAGGGGAGTATGAAACTCAGAAAAAAATCAACTGTCTGAAGGGCTCCATGGAAAAAAGGAGACTGAGCAAGATGGCACCCTTGGGTGGGAAGGGGACTAAACATGCGTGATGGCATCTCCCAGAGGCTTTCTTTGAAAGCTGGGGGGATGCTTCCGCGAGTGCTCTGTCGGTGCCGACGTCACCCATATTGACTTCCTGCTTGTTCCTGGAGAATGCGGGAGTGGTTCAATGAAATTAAATCTGAGGTAAAGGCAGTTAAAATGGAGCTTGGAGAGCTTATGGGGAACATGAAAGAGGAGATTGCTGAATTAACTCATTGGGTGGGAGAGCAAGAAAACATGCAGGTCTTGGAACAGCAACAAAAGGTACTGGAAATACGGCTAGTAAAGGGAGAGGAGTGGCAGGACAGATTACAATACAAGCTGGAGGACCTCAAGAACAGATCCAGAAGAAATAACCAGAGGTTAAGAGGAGTCAGAGGATTCAGAATTTAAAGACTATGCAAAAGTTGCAGAAGCTGTCTGCCTAGAAACCTTGCGAAAGGGTCGGGATGATGCAGTCCCTAAAGAAATACTGCTAGACAGAGCTTTGGGCCCACTAAGAACCAACAGACCCAGAGACATAATCATCTGCTTACACGATTACAAACAGGAGCGCATAGCGGCAAAAATGAGGGGCTTTGGAAATTTTACCTGGAGAGGATACCCGGTTTCCATATATGCTGACATATCCGCAGGGATTCTGTAGCAATGTAGGGCAATGAATACAAAAGCGCTTCGGAGTGCTGAACTATGCTACCGATGACAGCACCCTTTTAAATTATCATTTTCAAAGGGAGAGAAGACATGGAGAGTGCACACGATGGCAATGGCATTAAAAGAAGCTGGTTTGCACTAGTAAGAAGCAACAGCAGGTCAGGAGTAGGAGAGAGAGATCCAAGAGAACAGACATGGACATCACATGGAGACAAATATATTAGAACAAAGGTTGAACGCTAGAGCAATGCATCCTAAGGGAGTAAAGTGCTGAATGGGACAGCCAAGAAGCAGGAAACACAGGGAGAAACTGGACTGTGAGTGGACTGATGGGAGTGGTAGAGGGCAGTTTGGACTGCTTGGCCTGTATGGGCCCATCAGAGCCCAGGAGGATGGAGTTGATCATGGCAAAGTTAAACGTTTAAAGTTGATAGATTGCTGATGTTCTGGCTTAGGGGGACATACAGTTTACAGTTTCTGATTTATAAGTTTGCAATGTGCCTTAAAGTATCTAAGTATGATGAGTGGGGTTGGGTGGATACAAGGGAAGGGGGGACAGGTAGGGAAGGATTGGAAAAGGGGGATAGCGAAAGAGTAATAAAATTGAAGGGTGGAGGGAGAGTGTGGGGAGGTAGAGATCGGGGAGGGCAGGATGCGCACTACTGTGGATTAGCCTCTGATGAGAGGTGGAGAGGGGAACAAGGGAGGGAAAGGGGGGGATGGAAAACAGGGGGAGGGAGGGGAGGTAAGGGCGGCAGAGATCAAGGTGAGAAAGGGAAAAAGGATAGTGGAAACAGGGATAGGATGCAGCTAACAGTGGCCACAGTGAACACAAAAGGGCTACAAATATGGCATAAAAGACGCTTACTGGAGCAGGAAGGTAAGCGCCTCAATGTGGATGTATTATGTGTACAAGAGACTCATCTGTGGGTGGGGCAGGAGGGATTGCTATGCTCAAAATACTATCTGGCAGTGATTCTTGCAGGGCAAAGAGCAAACCCCAGAAAGGGAGGAGTGGGCATATTAAAGAGACGGTTAGACATGCTATGGTGGGGGAATGTAGGGATAAAGGAGGGCGGTGGGTAGGGGTTCGGATAAGAGTTGCAGATGAAGAGGAATGGATAGTTAAGTGTATATGGCCCAAATGACCAACAGGGAGAGTTCTTGAGCAGATGTTAAAGGAATGGAGGGGTTTGGAGGCACCCCAATTATATTGGGGGGTAGGGACTACAACCTGACTAGCAATCCACACCTGGACTACAGTGGGGGACATGTAAGTGGGGACTAAAAGGAGAGGAAGAGCTTGAAAAAATGTAATGCTTAGGGTTTGTAGATATTTGGAGGTGTAGACATCCAGGGGAGTGTACATTCTACTCACACACTCATGGAATGTACAGCAGACTCGATATGATCTGAGCTAGTGGGAAATAGATATCTAAGGTCTGGAAAAGTAGAGCGGGGACCTAGAACCTGGACAGACCACACCCCAGTTAGTGCTACTTTTGACATTGGAGTCCGGGATGAAGGGGTTAAATTCTGGAGGTTAAATGATTCACTTTTGGAAGAAGCAGCACAGATAAACTACACCATACCATACAGGAATACCTACATTTTAATTTGAACGGGGAAGTGGCTCTGGGCACAGTATGGGACAGGCTGAAGGCCGTGGCTAGAGGTCCACTGATCAGCATTGCAGCCCAGGTCAAGAGGGAGAGGGGTAAATCTGGAAAGCAAATCTTAGGTAGAATTGTGGAACTAAAAGGGAAGCGTCAGAGTGATAGTGATCCACTATTTAGCTGAACTGATTAAGCTGCGGGGAGAACTGAGCAGACTGCGGGCCCAAAAAATCGCACACAGGTTAACTGTGTTAAAGCAAACACATTTTGAAGGGGGCAATAAGGCTGGTAAGATACTGGCTCCCAGGCACCAGACTGAAAAGACATCTTTGAGGCTAATGAATGGAGTCAAGAAGGTATGGACAAAAAAGTGGCCACAGCTTCCTGAGTGCAGCAAGTAGGAGCAAAGAGTCAGGTGCCAAGAAGTGTAATGGTAGGAGTTGTGATTAAGTCCCAAAGAGATGCTTAAGAACAGCCTGGCCAAAGACAGCGTCCCGATGGGAATCCCTGTCAAGGCAATAGTGTGCAGCAAGATTTGAACAGAGGACCAGGTAGCTGCCTGGCAAATCTCTTGTATGGAGACAGAACGGAGGTTGGCGACTGAGGTTGTCATAGCCCTCATGTTGTGAGCGGTAACGTGACTCTCAAGAGACAGTCCTGCTTGAGCACAGGCAAAGGAGATGCAGTCGGCAATCCAATTGGATAGGGTGCATTTCGACATGGGAAGACCCAAATGGCTTGGGCTGAAGTAAACAAATAATTGAGAGGATTTTCTAAAATCCTTGGTCATGTCCAAGTAATAAGCAAGCATGCTTGCAATCCAAGGTATGCAATGCCGCCTGAGTTCTGGAGGAATGCAGCCGGGGAAAGAAGACCGGCAGCATGACAGATTGGTTGATATGAAAAGTTGAGACTACTTTTGGAAAGAAATGCGGATGAGTACAGAGAAGCACCTTATGGTGGAATCGAGTGTGGGGGGGATCCGCACCAAAGCCTGTAATTCGCTAATGCAACAAGCTGAGATGAGGGCAATGAGGAATATGACCTTCCAAGATAAGAGTTTGAGAAGTGGTAGCCAGAGGCTCAAACAGGGCGTTTAGAAGCTGTGCTAGGACCACGTTGAGGTCCCAAGCCACTGGCAGTGGTTTGATCGGTAACTTGGAAAGCAGAAGGCCCCACATGAATCGCTGCACCATGGGGTGCGAGGAAATTGGATGCCTATCCAATGGGTTGTGATAGGCAGCAATAACACTGAGATGAACTCTAACAGAGTTAGTCTTAAGTCATGTGGAAGACAAGTGGAGAAGATATTATAGAAGATGCTCCACTGGACAATTAGTAGGGTTAATTTGCTGTGGGGTGCACCAGGAGTGTGAACTGCCACCATTTGAAGGCATAAGAATGTCTGGTAGATGGCTTGCGAGAAGCAAGCAAGATTTCCCTGACCGGTGGAAGGAGGTCGAGGTTATCAAAGATCATGCCTTCAGCAGCCACGCCGTGAGACGGAGGGCTTGTGGATTGGGCTGGAGGAGCTGCCCCTGATCTTGAGAGAGGAGGTCAGGGGCATGATTCAAATTGAGAGGTGGAGTCTGTGCTAGACGAAGCAGCAGAGGAAACTATGGCTGATGGGGCCAATAAGGGGCTATTAGAATCATGGAGCCCTTGTCGGCCTACAGTTTGAATAGTTTTGGGTATAAGGGGGTGGGAATGCATAAAGCAGGCTCATGCCCCAATAAAGGAGAAGGGTGTCCACTGCCAGACTGTGTCTGGAGAGAATCCTTGAGAAAAAAGCGGAAGACACGCATTCTCTGGGGAGGCAAACAGATCTATTCTGGGGGTCTCTCACATATTGAAGATCGAAGATGCCGTGTCCTGATGCAGCATTCACTCGTGTGGACATAGGATCTGGCTGAGTCTGTCCCCAAGGACACTGAGTTCGCCTGGGAGATACATCACTTGGAAGTAGATGCAGTGTGTAATGCAGAGGGGAAAAGAACCCATTCCCCCTGCTTGTTCACACAGAACATGTCTACTTGGTTGTCTGTCTGAACTAAGACATGTTTGCCCGAATGTTGGGGTTGAAAAACCCAAAGGGCATTGGTGAGAGCATGAAGCTCTAGGAGACTGATCTGCATTTGAGACTCCTGTGCTGTCCACTGCCCCTGCATAGAGAGACTGTCCAGATGTGCTCCCCATCCTAGCTTAGAAGTATCCATCGTTAGGCTGCATTGAGGTGGAGACATCTGAAAAGGTGACCCTCCTAAAAGATTTTGGGGGAGCACTACCAGTGAAGGGAGTTGACAAGAGGAGGAGTGATGCAAATCTTGTCTGACAGATGCCCGGTCACCTGAGTCCACTGGCATAATAGTGTTGTGATAACGAAGCTTATCATGACAGAGGAGAAAGGGATAAAGGAAAGGAATTCACCCTTATAAAAGGACCTATTTTGCAAGGTCAGAGAAACAAAACCCCAATCACACCTAGAAAGCAGGAAATTCCCAGATGGGACAGGTTTCAGAGTTTTCCTAGTGGAGAAAAGGAGAGGGAATACAGACCCAGGGTAAAGGACCCATACGTCACTGAGTTTCCTAATTACCCAGCTGCCAGGAGGCAAGCTGATCTCCGTCACCTGAGAGGAGAAGAGGTGGGGCTGGAGCCTTGGGGATTTAAGTCTAGGATAGAGAAAGAAGCAGGGGAGAGGAGGAGAAAGAGTCCCAGAGAGAGTCTCAGGAAGAGACCCAAGCAGAAACACAAGCTGGAAGACAGGACGAGGAAGCACAGGAGAATGGTGGCCAGAGCATGAGGGAGGAGAAGCTGCTACAAGCCCAGGCCCAGGTATGAGCCTTGAAAGCTTGTCTAATACAGAGCAGTGCAGAGTTGCAAGGGATACTCTCAGCTCTAACGGAAGGCAGTCAGCTGAACCCTGTGAACTGGAAGGAGAGGTAGAGCCTATGCAACTAGGTGAACCAGACCTAGCGGTGAATGACGAAGACTCATACATGGATTGCTCCTTGTGCTAATCCTTTACTGCAGAGGGATTGAAAGAAAACCACCTTTAAGAGAAATCCTTCAGAGTCAGGTAACCTTGAAAGCCTGTAGATGGTTTTGTGCATGTCCTGTGTTAAAGAAGAAATATGTTTGCTGAGAAAGCAAGAGCAAGCTGAAGCTCTCTGATTGTGCTTGATAAACACCTGATATCCTGAGCAGTGCACCGGCAAGAAGCTGAGCTAATGGTGAAAGGAAGGAAAGTTTTTGTGGCTTTGTTTTTGAATATTCCTAAAGCATGGAATAGAGCATTATTTGCTTATGAGAAGTTTTTGTCCTGTTAAAAGTTTTACTTTGTTTGTAAGGAGACAAACCAGCCTGGAAGTGTTTGGGACTATGAGAACAGAAAACTGCCATTGAGAAATGCTGTTTTTGTTTGCTTTAAATAGCAATGCTAGCCCAGCTGGTAGCATTGACTGTTAAAAGGTTTTTCCTTTGAGCTGAAGAACACTATAAGCTGAACGTTTGTTTTGAGTTTATGTATGTCCTGATGTGTATTGTGAAGAATCCTGGAGAAAGTATCCAAGGGTAGTATTTGTGAACCTTGCATTTGAGTCAATAAATTCTGTCATTGCCTTATCATTCGAGCCAACTACAAGTGTTTTTTTCTACCTGAAGCCAAGTGGATCGTGACTGAACTACCTTTCCCAAAGGGCATGGCAAAGGAACCAGTCAGTTAAAGGCTAAAAGGTGAAACTTTCTATGATAACCACACCCCTCCATACTGGAAGTAAGGGGCAAGGGCGTGACAGTGGTGTAGTTTTTAGGATTTTTACACTCAAGGATATACCAGGAGGTCACTTCAGGATACAGCTGCAAGGATTTCCAAGCTGAAGAACGTGGCAGCAGGATTTTTCCTGACGGTTGTGGTGAGCAGAGTGACTGGTCCGGTTGCAGTGCCAAGAAAAAAGACACCTGTATAAGCGAGAGTCAACGCCTGAACAAGGTAAAAGATACCTAGGCGTGACTTGTACTGGATTGAGGGAAAAGAGAATGCTTGTGAATTAAAGGGGGCACATATTAAAAAAAAAAAAAAAAGCTGTTGTGGGGTGCTGCCCTTGGTGTTTTCTCTCTCTTTTTTCTTGCAGGTCACCGAAGATATGGATCCTAAAGAGCTGGTGAATTGGATGGCGACCCAGTTCACACGTCAGCAGTAGTTAGCGCAGCTGGCGCAGGACAATGCAATTGCTGCAATGAGGGAACAGCAAAAACCAGTCCTAGACCTGGTGGAAGCTTTGATCACGCTCCGGAGCCAAGGAGGCAGAGGAGTACCAACACCAGTAGGACCAGCTACACCTTGTGTGGACAGTCCGGTAGACTTTCATAATACGGGAGCATTTAGTTTTGGGAAGCTTACCCCAGAGGACAATATAGACGACTTTCTTGAGTCCTTTGAAAGAGTGGCTCAGGCTATGGGTTGGCCAGAGACCCAGTGGGCAGTGCATCTAGCTACATCCTTAACTGGAGAGGCACTGGCTGCTTATAGAGCCATGCCAGCAGCCCAAGCTATGGATTATAAGGCCGTAAAGAGTGCCATTAAGGATCGCTTAGGGTTAACAGCCACAGTATATCGCCGCATGTTTAGAGCCACAGTCCTGAGAGCTGGTGAGACGCCAAAGGCTTTAAGCCAGAGGATTCGTGGTTTAGCACTGAAATGGTTGGCGCCAGAGGGAAAAACTTTAGAAATAGTCATTGACATGATAATGTTAGAACAATTTATGGCAGCAGTGCCAAAAGACATACAGTCCTTTCTTATCCAGCAGAATTGCCAAACCATGGGAGAGGCAACCCTTTTGTCTGAACGTTTTATGGAGGCTGAGTTACCCCGTCAGCAAAAGGGAAGCGCTCCAAAGATAGGTGCTGAGGTCAGTTTTGCTGCATCAGAAAAGAGGAAAGAGAATACTGTTGAGTGTGGAAAAGATTGTCTGCCTACTCAAGATGGGAGGTGGGCTGAAAAAAAATGTTTCCGATGTGGGAAATGGGGACACTTGCAAAAAGGTTGCAAAGCCCGCACTAACTTAATGGGAACAACTACGAAACAACTTGGGGAAGGTTTTCTCTTAACGGTTAGCATACAAGGGATTACTACTAACGCTCTCTTGGACTCTGGTGCGGACCAAAGCATGTTGTCACAAAGGCTTTGGCGAGCAATAGAGGCACAGAATAAGTCCGAGCAGAGGAAGCCAGAAGGTAGCGTTCGAATTAGATGCATTCACGGTGCTGCTTCTTTTTACCCCACATACAAACTAATGATCAAAGGGTTAGGGGTGCAGAGAGAGATCCAAGTGGTAGTGGTTCCCAAACTCCCATATGACTTAGTATTGGGAAGGGACTGGCCCCAATTTAAGTGGGGATTAGAGGAAGGCTTAGGGCAGAAGAGTGGCCTTATATCCACCCGATCCCAGTCCACGGCCAATAGCCAAAGGGACGAGACCCTGGAAGATTCACTAGGAGTTTTACCTTCACACAATGATTTAGTGGCTTCCCCATCTGCTAAAATTAAGAAGGGGAAAGCGCAAAAGCGTCATGAGAGGCGGTGTAGGGCACAGGGAAGGGCTAAGATGGAGGTTAGCCAAGGGTTACCCTGGGTCCCAGCTGAATTAGTTGAGAAGTTTCCAACTTTTCCCCAAGAACAGCAAGCAGATCCAGCTCTCACTCAAGCATTTGAGTATGCCCGCGTTGTATGCGAGGTCCTTCCCAGATTCCTTCTAGACAATGATATACTGTATAGGGAAAGTCAGGATCCCCGAACAGGTACGACCAGAAAACAGTTGGTGGTACCCACGACTTTTAAGGGGTTGGTTTTAAGACTTGCCCATGATCATCCAGTAGGTGTCCATAAAGGGGTACAGGGAACATTAGATCAGATTCTGATATGCTTTTACTGGCCTGGCGTTTTTAAAGAAACCGCCCGGTTCTGTGCCGCATGCCCGGCATGCCAGCGGGTCACAGCTGCACGACCCCCAGTCGTGCCTCTCATTCCAACGCCCATCATATCGGAACCCGTAGGGCGTATCGCTATGGATATAGTGGGACCCCTGGTTAAAACATCCCGAGGTTTCCAGTACATTCTAGTCATGGTGGATCAGGCTACAAGGTTTCCCTGTGCAGTTCCCTAACGAAATATCTCGGCCAAGACAATAGCCTTAGAGTTAATCAAGCTGTTTTGCGAAATTGGCTTCCCCAGAGAAGTATTAACAGACCGTGGGACCAACTTTGTATCAAAGTATCTGGCCCAGGTTTGGGATGCTTTCGGAAATCATCATGTAAAAACAGCCGCTTACCATCCCCAGTCGAATGGTTTGGTGGAGAGGCTAAATCAAACATTGAAACAAATGTTGAGAAGAGGTTTAGCCGGAAACTTGCAGGATTGGGACATGCTACTACCTTTTGTTTTGTACGCTTGCCAGGAACGGATTCAAGTTTCCCTGGGCGTATCTCCTTACGAGTTGATGTACAGTCGAGCCCCTCGTGGTCTTTTAGACATATTAAGGGAGCAGTGGTTAGAGCCGGAGAAGGAGGCCAAGGGAGTCCCCCACTTCTTACGTGATCTAAGAGCACGATTGAATAGGACCGCACAGATTGCTGAGAAGAATTTACAGGGCAGTCAAGTCCGCCAGAAGGAGCGGTACAACCGAAGGGCCAAGCCTCGCCAGTTAACCCTGGGAGAAAAAGTCCTGGTACAGGTAGCAGGTGCCACTCCCAAGTTTGAGGTTCAGTGGAAAGGGCCAATCACCCTTATAAAAGGACCTATTTTGCAAGGTCAGAGAAACAAAACCCCAATCACACCTAGAAAGCAGGAAATTCCCAGATGGGATAGGTTTCAGAGTTCCCCTAGTGGAGAAAAGGAGAGGGAATACAGACCCAGGGTAAAGGACCCTTACGTCACTGAGTTCCCTAATTACCCAGCTGCCAGGAGGCAAGCTGATCTGCGTCACCTGAGAGGAGAAGAGGTGGGGCTGGAGCCTTGGGGATTTAAGTCTAGGATAGAGAAAGAAGCAGGGGAGAGGAGGAGAGTCCCAGAGAGAGTCTCAGGAAGAGACCCAAGCAGAAACACAAGCTGGAGGACAGGACGAGGAAGCACAGGAGAATGGTGGCCAGAGCATGAGGGAGGAGAAGCTGCTACAAGCCCAGGCCCAGGTATGAGCCTTGAAAGCTTGTCTAATACAGAGCAGTGCAGAGTTGCAAGGGATACTCTCAGCTCTAACAGAAGGCAGTCAGCTGAACCTTGTGAACTGGAAGGAGAGTTAGAGCCTATGCAACTAGGTGAACCAGACCTAGCGGTGAATGACGAAGACTCATACATGGATTGCTCCTTGTGCCAATCCTTTACTGCAGAGGGATTGAAAGAAAAACACCTTTAAGAGAAAACCTTCAGAGTGAGGTAACCTTGAAAGCCTGTAGATGGTTTTGTGCATGTCCTGTGTTAAAGAAGAAATATGTTTGCTGAGAAAGCAAGAGCAAGCTGAAGCTCTCTGATTGTGCTTGATAAACACCTGATATCCAGAGCAGTGCACCGGCAAGAAGCTGAGCTAATGGTGAAAGGAAGGAAAGTTTTTGGCTTTATTTTTTTTTTTTCATTTGGAATTTTTATTAGTGAATAGCACACCAATAAACAGCATATTTAATACAGCAAGTTATCACCCCAACCCACCCCCTTCCTCACTATTACAGAACAGAGGAACTGAAGTAAACTGCTCCTAAACAATGAAAACATTGAAAACATTAACGTAATCCAAACAATGCTCAATTCCACAACGTTATCATTAAGCAGCAGAGGTGGTATTCCCCTGCTTTAATCCCCCGATCTAAAATTCAGCAAAGCACGGGCAAAACCCCGGTGCCAATTCCCTCCTCCTCTCCACTCCCCCCCCCTCCTCCCCCCTTCCCCCCTCCCCCACCCCCATGTACAAACACTTAGGTCTATTTCTGCATCTTCGAAACCCTACCTATGCCCACGGTTCACCCCACCAGGCGCTACTCCCCCCCCTGCCCCCCTCCTACTCCCCCCCCTACTCCCTCCCTCCTCTTGCCATTCCTCCACCCATTTCCATACTTTCTGCCATTGTACCCCACTTCTCTCCCCTCCACCCCGGCGCAGCTCTGTCAGCCGGTGCTTCAGCCCCACTTCACTCACTCTTCGGATAAAGCCGGCCACCTGCGGGGCACTCTGTCCCCCCCAGTGCCGGGTTATTTCACAACGGGCCGCTACTAAACAATGGTGTAAAACTCCCGCCGCCCTCCTGGGTATCTCTTCTTCTAAATGATGTAACAGGCAAGTTTCGGGCTTTTGTGGCACCTTATATCCTGTCATCGCATGTATCACTTCTAAAACCCTCGTCCAGTAAGCTCGCATATGAACACACCGCCACCACATGTGCATCCAATCCCCCTTCTCCGCGCACCCTCGCCAGCACTGGTCATCCTGTCCCTGCTTGGCTTTCCAACGACGGACTGGCGTCCAGTACCATCGGGACAGCACTTTATAAGCATTTTCCTTAAGGGATGCCGAGATAGAGACATGCGCTACTGTCCGGAGCACCTTGGTCCACACCTCTTCACTCCACACCATCCCCAAGTCTGCCTCCCATTTCAGCATATATGGCAGTTTACCCTCCCCGGGCTCCATTAAACCCCTATATATGCGGGATAACACCCCCTTTTGTCCCAAGTGCCCTGTGCATAAAGCCTCAAATCAACTACGACGCCCCCACAGGCCCCTCCACACCCTAGGCTGCCGGAGGCAATGACAGAGTTGCAAATAAGCATAGTGATCATTCTCTGTCAACCCATAGAGATCCTTTATACCCTCGAACCCATATATCACCTGGTCATGTAAGAGGTGGGATACGTGCGTCAACCCCCCCTAGCCCACCTTCGGAGGGTCCGCACGTCCGGCCCCTGCCCCTTCTCAAAACAGGCCTCTAATCCCATGCCCTGTGTATACCCTTTTCCCGCCACCAGCTGTTGTTTGTACCGTTTCCACACTTTCAGACTATGCGCTATCATGGGGTTTGGAATGTGAGTGGCTTCACCCGCTCCTCCCCGCCAAATCACCCTCTCCCTGTCCGCCCCCCCCATCTGCTCCCGCTCCCTCTGCACCCATTGCTTCCCCTCATTTCGTGGCCACTCATATACGGTTTTCACTTGGGCTGCCTCATAGTCTTTACCCAGGTTGGGAACCCCCAGCCCCCCCTCCTCTTTCGCTCTCTGCAGTATGCTCATCGCCACTCTCGGTCTTCGCTGCTTCCATATGAATCTATTTACCATCCCTTGCGCCCATTTCAATTGGTCCCGCGGTACCTCTATGGGGAGTGTCTGAAACAAAAACAGCAGGCGTGGTACAAGCATCATTTTAAACTGTCGCTATCCGCCCGAACCAAGATATAAACCCCTTTCCCCAACCCCCTAGCCAACTCTCAGTCTGCCCGAGTACCTTCCCATAATTCAGTTTGTATAGTGACGCCGTTTTATTACTTAGTCGTTCTCCTAAGTACCTTATGCTTTCCCTTGCCCACTTAAACGGGTATTGCTTGGCCAACCGTGCTTGCTCAGCGCTCGAGACCGCCAAATTTAAAATCTCCGATTTAGCCCAGTTGATTGTAAAACCCGACAGCTTACCGTATTCCTCCAATTCCCACATCACTATTGGGATGCTCACTCTGGGACGACCCAAGCTTAAAATGATATCGTCAGCAAACAAGGAGATCTTGTAGCCCCTCGTCCCCACCCTTAGTCCCCAGATATCCTCCCTTTCTCGCACCCTCTGTGCAAACGGCTCTAAGGCAATGGCAAAGAGCAACGGCGACAGAGGGCACCCCTCCCCTGCTCGAAAAACCCTGAGTACGTCCCATTCACCCGAACACATGCTTGCGGGTGCTCATAGAGTGCCTTTATCCAGGCCAAGAAGTCGTTCCCCAGCCCAACCTTCTCTAGCACCTGGAACAAAAAGGGCCAGGCTACCTGATCGAAGGCTTTTTCGGCGTCCAATGACAAGAGCAGGGCCTCTTCCCCGCTCTGCTCAACTGACCAAACTATATTCAATATTTTCCTAATATTGTCCGCCACCTGTCTGCCTGGTATAAAGCCCGCCTGATCCTGGTATATCAGTTTTCCAATCACCTTATTTAATCGGGCTGTTAAGATCTTTGCGAGTAGCTTAGCATCGAGGTTAAGCAAAGAAATGGGCCGATAGGATGCACATTCCTGCGGATCTTTCCCCGCTTTATGAATAACCGTGATCCCCGCCCAGCCCATTGTGCCCGCTAGTCTCCCTCCCACCCGTGGCAAGTTAAATAACTTCACCAGTGGCTCGGTCAGGAGATGCCCAAACCGTCTATAGAATGGCCCTGTTAACCCGTCTAAGCCTGGTGCTTTCCCGATTTTTAATTGTCGGATTGCCTCTGCACCTCCTCCCCGCTTATCGGTCTATTGATTTCCCCTTGCTCCTCCCTCCCCAGTTTAGGCAATCGCACTGACGCAAGGTATTTGCTCACTCTGTCCTCTGTTGCCGAGTCCCGGGCTTTATAGAGCTCTTGGTAAAATTCTCTAAAGACATCCCTAATTTCTCCATCCTTAGTGACCAAGGTCCCTCCTTTCGATCGGACTCGGATGATGTGAGAGCGCAGCTTTCTCTGTCGGAGCCTCTGCGCCAAAAACTTCCCCGCTTTATCCCCCCCCTCAAAAACCTCTTGCCATAGGAGTTGCAGCTGATACTTTAGCCGTTCTGCCTGTAGCGCATTTAACTGTGCCCGCACCGCCAGTATCTGTCCTCGATAAGATCTCGACCACCCCTTTGCGTCCAACTCTTCCAATTCCAATAAACGGAGCCTCAGTGCCCCTTCCCTGCTCTCTCTCTCCCTCTTTATCCGTGCCCCCCACTTGATAAGCACCCCGCGAATCACTGCCTTGTAGCCATCCCATACCCCACCCCAAGCCACCTCCCCGTTATCATTGGTTATAAAATATTCCCTTGTTTCCCTCCCTACCTCCTCGCGAACCCTCTCCTCGTCCAGCAACGACTCATTCAACCGCCAATATTGTAGCCCTTTCCCTTCATCTGCCATGTGCAAAGAGACCGTCACCGGGGCATGATCAGACCATGTAATGGCCTCCACTGCTGCTTCAATAATCCGACCCCCTACTTCTTTGGAAACCCAGATAGCATCTATCCGGGAGTAGGACCCATGCGTGGGCGAGAAGTAAGAAAATTGCCTCCTCCCAGGGTATTGTAGCCGCCAAGCATCAACCAATCCATGCTGCACCACAAAAGCTCGATACCTTTTCCTGTCCGCCCGCTTACCCTCCCGACCCCCAGTTGCATCCCTTGCTGGGTTCCAGGTAAGATTGAAATCTCCCCCACATATAAGGGTACCCTCCCCCATGTTCCCCACTTCCTCGGTCAATTGCTTACAAAAATTACCTTGTGATCCCGTAGGGGCATATAGGTTCACTATACAGTACCATTCATTCCCCACTCCCACCCTCAACAGTACATATCTCCCTCCCTTATCTCTGACTACGGAGTATACTAGGGTCTTTAATCTGGAGGCTATCAGGATGGCCACTCCCCCTTTCTTCTTTTCAACTGTGTTAGAGGTGTGGATACATACCCCAAAACCCCTAGGCTTGACCAGGTACTCCGTTGTTTTGGTAAGGTGCGTTTCCTGAATCAGCCCTATCCCCGCCTTTTGGCGAGCCAGCTCATCATACAATTTCTGCCGTTTAAAGGGCGAGTTCAGGCCCTTAACATTTAAGGATACAATTTTTAACTCCCCCATCTTGGGGTACCTCACTCCCCACTGTCAGCCCATAGGTGATCCAACCCCCCTCTCCCCCCTCCCCCCTCCCACTCCCCCCTCTCCCCCCCCCCAATCTCCTTAACCTCACCCCCCCCCACTCTCTCCGAGGAGAGATTCGTCTTCCATATAGGTGACTTCCTTCGGGCCTACCTGTCTTCCCCCCCTCCCTTCCTCATCGCCCCGTTTACTCTACCCCCCCCCCCGACTCAGCCGCTACATGCTCCCCCCCTCCTCCCCCAATCTCGCCCACTGTCCCCCCTAAAAACCGTCCCCCTGCCTCTTCGCTCTCCCTGCCCCCCTTACTACTACCCCCTTAGCCCCCCCCCTCATGATGCACCCCTCCTACGATAACCCAAAGATATATATACACAACAGTACTACAAAACACAAAACTTTAAGATTTCTACTTCAGCCCGCTCCGCTCTCGGCTGCTAATGTCCTGGGGCTCTCTCCAAGCTTGCGCGCCAGTCTCCGACCCTCCGTTGGAACTCGATGCCACCGCTGGGCTCTCAAGGCTGGATTAGAGGACGTCGACGTGCTAGCCCCCTGTCTGGCTGTGGTCACATTCCCTTCAGGGATATTCGGCAGTTCCAAGTCGTGCAGTGCTCTCCAGGCTTCCTCTGTAGTTTGCACTCGTTTTGACCTACCCCTGGCCGTAATCAACATGCCAAAAGGGAACAGCCATTTATATCTTATATCCTCTTTTCGCAAGTACTTCGTGACTTCTTTGAAGTCCCGTCTACGCTGTAATGTTCCCCCGGAGAGGTCTTGAAAAAACTCCAAGGAGTGTTCTTCCCACTGGAACTGTCTCAGCTTCCTGGCTGCCATCAACAGCCTTTCTTTAACCCTGAAGGAGCCCAGGCATATCACAATGTCTCTTGGTTTATTGTCTCTTTCGGGTCCCAGGCTCCTGTGCGCTCTCTCGATTTGTGATAGTGTAATCTCAGTGCCCCCCTCTGGGTCTGCTGTCTCGAGCAGGGAGCTGAAAATTTTAACAATCACGTCCTCACAGTTGTGGTATCGTGCTTCTTCTGGGAGGCCCCGGACGAGTATATTACATCGGCGGGATCTATCCTCCAGGTCCTCTGCCTTCATCTGCTGCTCCTGCTGAATCCGCTTGATATCTGCCCAGTCTTTTTGCAGCTCTTCGAGTTCTTCTCCCTGCTGCTGCAATTGGGTCTCCATTTCTTCCATGCGGTTTCCGATCTCCCCTATATCTTGTCTCAAAGAGTGGATGGACTCTCTGAGCTCCCGCGACACCCCGCTGATATTCGCTTTGATCTCATCCTTCAGCTCTGTGAGCCAGTCTTTCAATTTCACGATTCCTCCTGGGCTACAGCTCCGTTCCAACTCTTCCACCAGCTCTTGGGCCTCTGCCAGCTGCTTGCTATGCTCTTTGGCCCCCTCCTTGCTGCTCTTGGCTGCTCCGTAGGGAGACCGATATTCCGCCAGCTTCTTGCGTGCTGACACCCCCACTTTATTTTTGTCCATTGTGACTCAAAATTGGAAGTTCTTTATGGCCCCACTGTATGGCAAGCTATGACTTTGGATGCTACAGGGCCTTGCCCCCACTATCTCCTCTGGGGCGTCGGGGCCTCGCCTCTCCCTGTCTCCTCTACAGCTTCAGGTCCTTGACAGCCTGTCTCCTCCACCCCTCCTGAGTGCTTGCCCGTCTATGGCCTCTGCTCTGCGGTGCTCCTTGAGGGCTAATTCTCTCACCTCGCTCAGCAGGTTCTCTGCCGTCACCGCCGCAGGCTTCTTCTTCAGGGCCTCTCAGCCCACACTCCACTGCTTTTATTGTTTTCCCCCGCAGCACTCCTTTTCCTCAACTCTGCAATCCGCTCAGCTCCGCGTGGCCCTTTCCCTCAGCCGCCGCTGTCACTGCGGGCTGCGCTGCACGGGCTACTGACGCCCTCCGAGCTCCTCCGCTCTGCACTGCTGTCCCACAGGGGAGTGCTGTGCGTGCCGGCCCCGCTGCCGTCAGAAGTTGTGAGGTCCCTCGCCGGCCCGCTGCTCTGTGGCGCTGTCTGATTGCCGGAGTCTCACTGACTGGGCCGTGGATCCCACGTGCCTCTCTGCTGCAGCCTCCCTGCACGCCTTCGGCCCTTGCCGCCGATCCCGGCCGACCACGCGGTCAGCGCTCAAGGCCGCTCGTGAGGCTCCCCCTTCAGGGAAGTGCCGATGCGGGGCCAAGCTGCGTCTTGTCGTCTCTGCCCGGGCCTCGGGTCAAGCGGCGTCGGTTCTCCCACTTCGCCCCTCTCAATTAGCGCATTTAGGGGTATTTAGCCCCCTTTACACAGGCTTGGATGGCTGAGCTCTCCGTCTAGCCCACCATCCATCCCGATGACGTCACCGGAAGTCCAGAATTCTTGGCTTTGTTTTTGAATATTCCTAAAGCATGGAATAGAACATTATTTGCTTATGAGAAGTTTTTGTCCTGTTAAAAGTTTTACTTTGTAAGGAGACAAACCAGACTGGAAGTGTTTGGGACTATGAGAACAGAAAACTGCCATTGAGAAATGCTGTTTTTATTTGCATTAAACAGCAATGCTAGCCCAACTGGTAGCATTGACTGTTAAAAGGTTTTTCCTTTGAGCTGAAGAACACTACAAGCTGAAAGTTTGCTTTGAGTTTATTTATGTCCTGATGTGTATTGTGAAGAATCCTGGAGAAAGTATCCAAGGGTAGTATTTGTGAACCTTGCATTTGAGTCAATAAATTCTGTCATTGCCTTATCATTCGCGCCAACTACAAGTGTTTTTTTCTACCTGAAGCCAAGTGGATCGTGACTGAACTACCTTTCCCAAAGGGCATGGCAAAGGAACCAGTCAGTTAAAGGCTAAAAGGTGAAACTTTCTATGATAACCACGCCCCTCCATACTGGAAGTAAGGGGCAAGGGCGTGACAGTGTCCATTGGGCTTGTCTCACGTGCAGGTGGGCCTATGGAATGATGTGGACTGTGGAGGCCATATGTCCCAGAAGACGCAGCATGTCTACAGCTGTCACAGTACTTTGACCTCGTATTATGAGGGCCAGCTCGATAAGATGAGCAGAGCAGTCCTGAAGAAGGAAAGCTCATTCCTGACGAGTGTCTAAAAATGCTCCGATGAGCTTGAGTTTTTGGGAAGGGAACTAGTGAGACTTTGGAAAGTTTAGCACAAAGCCTAGACTTTGGAGCACCGTGATAGTGCGAGAAAGTGACTGTTTTACGACATGGGGATTCTCTCCTTATCAGCTAGTCATCTATGTAGGGGAACTCAAAGACCCACAAAGTACGCAGGTATGCTGCGACCACTGCCATGCATTTTGTGAATACTCTGGGTGCGGAAGCTAGCCTGAAAGGGAGCACCCGATACTGGTAGTGGATCTGCTGAACTCAAAAGCGCAGATACTGTCTGTGGTGAGAGTGGATCAGCAAATGGGTGTAAGCTTCCTTGAGGTCTAGAGAACATAGCCAGTTGTACCTCTGAAGGTATGGCAGAAGGGTTCCAAGGGAAATTATTTTGAACTTTTCCCGAACAAGGAATTTGTTGAGACCTCTCAGTTCTAGAATTAGCCTGAACCCTCCAGTTTTCTTGGGGAGAAAAAAGTAAGGAGAGTAGAAACCTTTGCCCTCCTGGGCGTGGGGGACTCTTTCGACTGCCCCTTGGGCTAGCAGGGTGGCCACCTCTGAAGACAGGAGATTGACCTGCAAAGGATTTGCACGATAATCTCTTGTAGAGGTGGTTGGAGGCAAGCTTTGAGAGTGAAGTGGGTAGCCTACTTGGATGATGCTGAGAGTCCATTTCTCTGATGTAATGAGATGTCACATTACATCAGAGCCGAAAAGCCTGCCTGCTATATGCAAGGGCTGGGGTTCTTGCAGAGGCAGAGTAGCTATGCTGTCTAGGAAGGAGTCAAAAACCAGGTGCTGGCTGGGGCTGAGCAGCTGGCTGAGGTTTAGGGCCTTTGGTTTTCTTAGGTTGACGAGGACCCTGAGGCCTTTGCTGCTGCTGCTGAGCATGATAGGAAGCAGAGGGATGGTATGAAGAGTAATATCTCTTTTTTCCTGGTATAGAAAGACTTCTTTGAAGTAATTTTCCCCCTAGAGGGGTCTGAAGTCTTTCTTGAGAGATGTTTGAGGATAAGATCATCTGCTTCAAGCTCTCCTGCTTTTTCTCTCCACCCCTTACCAAATAAGTTTTCTCCAGAACAAGGAATATTGGCTATTTTATCTGTACCTACTGCTCGAGGTCCGATGTCTGGAGCCAGGCCATTCTACGGGCTCCGATACAGACCACAGCAACTATGCTAGTCGATTCAAAGGTATTGAAGGCTGACCTGGTCATGAACTTGGAAGTATTTTGAGCTTGCTTGACTATGGTCATGTAACCATTGCATTTGTCATCTGGGAGAATAGGAACAAAGTTTGCTAGATCCCTGGAGACATCCTTGAGGTACATGCCCATGTGTAAAGGGTGTAGGATGTAATCCTAGAAGCAAGCATACATGCCTGGAAGCAGCAATGTCCAAAGGCATCGAGAGCTCTAGCATCTTTGCCAGGCGGTGCCAATGAATGAGTCTTAGAACTCTTGATGCGTCGCATTATTGAGTCCACTACCATTGAATGGTGTGGCAATTGAGGCTATTGAAAGCCAGGGCATGACGGGACTCGGTATATAGTATCTAGGCATTTACTAATAGGTGGAACCGTTAACAGGGCCTCCCACATATGTAGCAGTAGATCTGTAGGATCCGATGCACTGGGTAACATTGCCACCTCCTTGGGTGTCGAGGGGTACTGGAGGATTTCTAACTCCTCAGCCCTTGGTTCCATTTCTGATGTTACGGTGATCTGGAGACCTGCTGCCATGTCTCTGATGAAGTCCTAAAAGGACATGTCTCTGGCAGGGACCAATGCCTCGCATGAGGAGGAGAGAGTGGAGGGGATATCTCAGGTGGCCCTGGAATCCTCTGATGTCTCTTCAGAGTCAGAAGAAGACTCAGATTCAGAAAGGAAATCAAAGTTTTGACGATCTCAAGCCGATGACGATGCTGGATGTCGATGTTCTAGTCATGCGGTACCTGCATTGGTAACCGGATGGGTACCGACAGCAGTTACTGGTTCCAAGGGAGGAATCGGAGGTAGGGGGCCTATCAATACTGATTCCAGTGGAAGGATCGGGGAAAGAGGAACTGCCAATACCCGTTCCAGGGCTGGTATCGGAGGCAGAGGCTCCTGCACTGAGGTGGAAGCAGGTGCCTGACTGGCTGTGGCTGTCAATGCCTTTGGTACTGTAGCAGCCAGGAGTGCCGCCAAAGTCCTCTTGATAGCTAAGAAATGCTGATCGATGGAGGACACCGATGCCTGGATGGAATCGAGTGTGGGGCTGTGTGCCACTGTCCCAGAGCACAGTACCAGTAGCTCTCCTGAGGTTGATGCTTCGGAAGCGTCTTGGAGGCCCTGTGTGGCTTTGGATGGCTGGTCCTCCTTTGTTTGGCCGGCCAGTCAGCATCAGATGCCCCTTTCAGTGCATCTCAAGAATGCAGAGACTTACCACAATCCTCGGTATTGGATTTCAATGCATAGGACTTAGTCTTTGTTTTGTTTTGTTTTTTTTTCTTAATTGCACTCAAAGTGCACATAAGGTGTTAGATCAGAATGATGAAGTGATGCACCACTGAAAGACATCCTAGACTTGGGCCAAGAGAAAAGTGTTTATGGGTTTTATTTTTTCTAGATGGTGATGTTAATATTTGAGAATCTTCATGAATGTGGTATTCACGTATACTTTGTGTAACAGGCTGCAGAGATATTCAAGACGGACAGTAAGCCAGAAAGTCATTTTATTACACTAGGGGACATCCCATCCTGGGGAGCAGACTTCATAAGAAGAAATTAGGCCTTACCTGCTAATTGTCTTTCCTGGAGTACTCTCCGGGCCAGTCCAGGAAATCTTGGGTGATCAATCCGCTCCAGCAGCTGAGGACTGGAATCTGACAAGGTTTTCCTGACAACCTATCCAGCTCCCCTAGGTGTCAGCTAATCAGTCTCTCGGTAACAAAGCAGTGAAGCTAACACTAAGAACACTCCCAACCAAAAACAACAAAACCTAACCACCTAGACTACGATAGAGCTAAGACAAAAACAGTCAAAGCGCTGACTGTTACCTTCCTCTTGAGTGATTTCCAGCTCTTCTTTTTTTTTTTTTATTTCTATGGAAAAAAGCACTCTCCACTTTAAAAACAATCATTTGCCCCGCAGAGGAGCTTGAGTTGTAAAAATTGAGTATTGAATTTCCCAGTTTGAAAATATACTGATTTTTATTTATCTTTCTTTTTTTTTTTTTTTTGTTACTCTTGACCACGCCCCCTAAGGGAATCACCGTATCCACTGCCACTGCATTGTACGGCTCCATGACGGAACACTACGCAAGTAAACAACCACTCCATCAACATGGAAAACTCGCAGATACACTAAGGGAGGGTCCTGGACTGGCCCGGAGAGTACTCCAGGAAAGACAATTAGCAGGTAAGGCCTAATTTCTTCTTCCTAGTCGTCTCTCCGGGCCAGTCCAGGAAATCTTGGGAAGTACCAAAGCAGTACTTAAATACGGGAGGGTCATGCGAGACCTGCCACCAGTGCCGCCGCACCCACTCTGGCGTCATTCTGAGCCTGAACATCCAACCTATAATGCTTCGCAAACGCGTGCAACGACGACCACGTAGCCGCCCGACAAATGTCCACCGGCGGAACTAACGCATACTCCGCCCAAGAGGTAGCCTGAGCTCTGGTTGAATGTGCTCGAAGACCTTGCGGAACCGGCGCGCCCTTCGCTTCGTACGCGGTGCGAATGGCATGCTTCACCCAGCGAGCGATCGAGGCTTTAGTGGCTGCCTTACCTTTTGCCGCACCTCCGTAGAGAACAAATAACCTGTCCGACTGACGAAAAGACTCCGTTACCTTGAGATACTTACGCAACACTCGACCCAAGTCCAGCCGTCTAAGGGAACGATCGAAACCACTGTTCCCCAACCCCTCGAACGTAGGAAGGGAAACTACCTGATTGACGTGAAACGAAGAAACCACCTTGGGAAGAAAGGAAGGCACCGGACGCAACACCATCTTCTCAGCTGAAAATTGAAGGTACGGTTCCTTGCAGGATAGAGCTTGAAGATCTGAAATTCTTCTCGCGGAACACAAAGCCACCAGAAAAGCCGTCTTCCAGGACAATTCTCGGAGATGCGCCGACCGATGTCCGACAAACGACGGATCCGACAACGCCTGGAGCACCAGGTTCAAATCCCAAGGAGGAACCACCGGACGCCTGGGAGGCCTAATGTTCTTAGCGGCCCTCAGGAAACGCAGTATATCAGGATGGGAAGCAAGAGGCCTGCCCTGTACCCGGCCTCTGTAACAGGCCAGCGCCGCCACCTGCACTCGCAAGGTACTAAGCGCCAAACCTTTATCCAAGCCGCCCTGAAGAAAACCCAAAAGATCCGGTAGCGATGCTTTCCCGGGCTGTAAATCACGGTCAACGCACCACACTTCAAATAAGCGCCAAATTCTAATGTAAGCTAACGACGTGGACCGCCTTCGGGCCTGCAAGAGAGTAGCTATTACAGCGCTGGAGTAGCCCTTGCGCCGCAACCTGCTCCGTTCAATAGCCAGGCCGTAAGACAAAATCGATCCACCTGCGGCATGAGCACCGGACCTTTTCTCAAGAGACCGCTGTGAGCGGGCAACCTCCAGGGAGGGGCGACGAGCAGTCTGATCAGATCGGCATACCAAGGACGTCGAGGCCAATCCGGAGCTACAAGAATCACCGGACCGCTGTGAGCTGCCACTCTTTGGATGACCCTTCCCAAGAGAGGCCATGGAGGAAACACATATAAGATCTGATCCGGAGGCCAAGGCTGCACAAGGCCGTCCAGACCTTCGGACATGTGCTCCCTGCGCCTGCTGTAAAACTGCGCCGCCTTGGCATTGGACTGGGTAGCCATAAGATCCAGGACCGGCTGTCCCCACATCATCAAAATTTCTTGAAAAACCGTCTCGTCCAGTTCCCACTCCCCTGGATCCAGACGATGACGACTGAGATAATCCGCCTGAACATTGTCCTTGCCGGCCACGTGTGCTGCCGATATCGCGGTGAGATGGACTTCCGCCCACTGAAACAACTGCAGGCATTCCTCCAGCAACAGAGCACTGCCCGTGCCACCTTGCCGGTTGATGTAAGAAACGGTCTCTTGATTGTCGGAGAAAACCCGAGCAGCTCTCCCGAGAAGCATCGCCGCAAACGCCTTTAACGCGAGACGGACCGCCCGGAGTTCCAAACGATTGATCGACCAGGAGCTCTCTACTGCCGACCACGAACCTTGAGTCACACGACCCAGACAATGAGCCCCCCAGCCGGAGAGGCTGGCGTCCGTCGTGAGCAATACCCAATCGGAGACCTCCAGAGGAACTCCTGCCTTCAGGTGGGCTGGCACCAACCACCACTGCAAACTGAGACGGACGTCCTGCGGACAGACTAACCTGCGGGAGAGAGGATGATCCTGAGGAGACCAACGGGACAACAACGCACTCTGTAGCGGCAGCATGTGGGCTCTGGCCCAAGGCACCAGATCCAAGGCCACCGCCATGGACCCCAACAATTGCAGATATCTCCAAGCCGTTGGAGCCTTGACACGCAGAAACGCCGAAACCTGCTGTAAGATTTTGCGTACCCAATCAAAACTACACCAAACCACCAAGACTGATATTACCGACTCTATTTTTTCTAGATGGCGATGTTAATATTTGAGAATCTGCAGGAAAGAGTAGTTACTCACCTGTAACAGGTGTTCTCCAGGAGCAGCAGGAATCAGTCCTCACATATGGGTGACGTCGGCGTCGACGGAGCCTCCATGCGGAGCATTTCCCCAGCTTTCAAAGAAAGCCTTTGGGAATGCAGCCAAGCATGCGCGGTCCCCTTCCCGCCCAAAGGTGCCATCTTGCTCAGTCCAATGACATAGCTAAAAGACAGCACGAAAAAGAAAATGAACTATATACAACTGCAACTCCAAGGGGAGGAGGGAGGGTCGTGAGGACTGATTCCTGCTGCTCCTGGAGAACACCTGTTACAGGTGAGTAACTACTCTTTCTCCAGGACCAAGCAGGAAGTCAGTCCTCACATATGGGTGACTCCCTAGCTCTGGGCTACCAGGAACCCAGGCTGAAAAATAGAGCTCCCTCTAGAGCCTCAGCAACAGTGAGAGAATCTTCTCCGAGACCACACCTGAACGGTAGCCCAACACCAGGGCCGGAGGGTAGGAGTTGCCTAAACCTCAAAGAGATTACGGAGTACCACTTGTCCAAAAGCACTGTCCCTACGGGACTCCCTCTCAAGGCAGTAGTGGTCCGCAAAAGTCTGGCTTGAAGACCAAGTAGTGGCCCGGCAGATGTCTGCCAACGGAACAGAACGGAAGTGAGCTACTGATGCGGCCTTCGCCCTGACCCGGTGGGCCGTGACTCAACCCTCCAGGGAGAGGCCGGCTGCCCTGTACACCCAGGCGATACAGTCTGCCACCCAGATGGACAACGTACGCTTAGTGACAGGCAACCCCAATTTATTAGGGTCAAAGGAAATGAAGAGCTGAGAAGCCCTTCTATGCCCCTGCGTACGTTCTAGGTAAAAGGACAGCACCCTTCTACAATCCAGGGTATGCAAGACAGTTTCAACCCTACTGGCGTGTGGTCTGGGAAAGAACGTCGGAAGTACCACCTCCTGGTTGAGGTGGAAGGAAGACACTACCTTGGGAAGGAACTTAGGATGAGTCCTCAAGACTATCCTGTTCTTATAGAACCTAGTATACGGCCTATCCGAGACCAGGGCCTGACGTTCACTCACACGCCTGGCCGAGGTGAGTGCCACAAGAAACAACACCTTCCAGGATAGGAAACGTAAGTGGCAGGTAGCCATCGGCTCAAAAGGTGGGCGAGTCAGTTGCTGCAAGACCACATTGAGATCCCACTCAGTGGCCGGTGGACGAATACGAGGCTTGAGCAGAAGCAGGCCTCTGAGGAAGCGAGACACCAGAGGGTGGCCCAAGAGGGATTGTCCATCCACCGGCGAGTGGTGAGCTGACAGGGCACTGAGGTGGACCCGGACAGAGTTGGACTGAAGTCTCAGGTTGGAGAGGTGGAGCAAGTATTGCAGTACTACCGGGACCGAGCAGGAGAAGGGATTCTCCTGCTGTTGAGAACACCAAGTGGAAAACCTACGCCACTTCAGAGCATAGGCCTTCCGAGTGGAATGCTTCCTGGAGGCCAACACCACCTCTTCAACCTCCTGTGGTAGGAGCAAGGGAGCAAGGACTAGCCTTTCAGCATCCAGGCCATCAAATTGAGGGATTTGAGGTTGGGATGCAAGAGGGACCCGTGATCCTGAGTCAGAAGGTCGGGTTGCAGCCCCAGAGGAAGTGGAGCATCCACTGCCAACTGCAGAAGAAGAGGGAACTACAGCTGCCTGGGCCACCTGGGGGCTATCAGGATCACCGTGGCTCGGTCCTGCTGGGTTTTGAATAGAGTCCGGGCCACCAGAGGTGTGGGAGGAAACGCATACAGCAGGCCTTCGGACCAGGGGATCAGGAATGCATCTGCCACTGCCCTCAGAGGATGCGTTTGTCTGGAACAGAACTTGGATAGTTGCCTGTTCAGCGGACTGGCAAAAATATCCATGGTTGGAAGTCCCCACTTCAGAAAGATCTGTTGGACTACCCGAGGATCCAACTGCCACTCGTGAGGCTGCAGGAGTCTGCTTAGCCTGTCCGCCAGGTAGTTTTCCTGGCCTGGGAGGTAGACTGCCCTGAGGGTTATGCCCTGATGGATAGCCCAGGAGCAGAGAGCTTGTGCTTCCAGGCACAGGAGTCGGGATCCTGTGCCTCCCTGCTTGTTCATGTAGAACATAGCCACCTGGTTGTCCGTCTGAACTAGGACAGACTGGTGAGAGAGGACCCGAGAGAAAGTCCTAAGGCTAGTTGAATGGCTCTCAATTTCAACAGGTTGATCTGCTGGGCAGCCTCCCATGGAGACCACAGGCCTTGGGTGCAGGTTCCCTGGCAATGTGCCCCCCAGCCTTGCAGGGAAGCATCGGTTGTCAGTACCTGAGTGTGGGGAGGCTCGAAAAGGAACTCCCCCGACCAGGTTCGGGAGATGCCTCCACCAGCGTAGGGAGTCCACCAAGGGTTTGGACACCTTTATCCTGTCTGACAACTTCCCTGTGGCCTGTACCCACTGTGCGCTGAGGCACCACTGAGCCGGCCTCATGTGCAGACAGGCATTTGGGGTGACATGCACTGTGGAAGCCATGTGACCTAAGAGCCGGAGGAAGTGTCTGGCAGAGACCAGAGAGTTCGCCTGAAACTGGCCGGCCAACTTCATCAGCCTGTGAGCTCTGTCCACAGGCAAATAGGCCTTTGCATGGATGGTATCCAACCTTGCCCCTATGAACTCCACGTCCTGTGAGGGGACTAAAGTGGACTTTGGGAAGTTTATAACGAACCCCAGGTGCTGAAGCAGGGATATGGTTCTGAAGGTGGCCTGCCTGGCCTCTTGTGGAGACTGGCCCCTGATTAGCTAGTTGTCCAAGTAAGGGAACACAAAGATCCCCTGGTTCCTGAGGTAGGCCGCAACCACTGCCAGGCCCTTTGTAAAGACCCTGGGGGCGGAGGTGAGGCCAAAGGGAAGCACTCTGTACTGGAAGTGGTTCCCTCCCACCACAAATCTGAGGTATTGCCTGTGACTTGGATGGATGAGGATGTGAGTATAAGCATCCTTCAGGTCTAAGGAGTATAGCCAATCTCCCTGCTGGAGGTAGGGCAGTAAGATTCCAAGGGTAAGCATCTTGAACTTTTCCCTCTCCAGAAACTTGTTCAGATTTCTCAGGTCTAGGATGGGTCTCGGGCCTCCTGTTCTTTTTGGTACCAGGAAGTACCTCGAGTAGAAGCCTTGCCCTTCCAGGTGGTGAGGCACCGGTTCCACCGCCTGGTCCTGTAGCAGACCTTCCAACTCCTGAAGGAGTAAGTTTCTGTGCAGAGGGGGTCTTGGAGGCTCCCCTGGAAAGTAGGAGGGGGTATCTGGGTGAAGTGGAGCAGATAGCCCCTCTCGATGATGCTTAACACCCAAGTATCCCCTGTGATGCATGGCCACCTGTCTGCGTACAGGGTCAGCCGACCTCCTGTGCCCTGGAGAGGAGGAGAGGCTATGCTGGCATAGTCAAAAAAACCCTCCCTGCTGAGCAGGAGCAGGAGCCGGAGTAGGAGGCTTGGGAGCCTTCTGCCTACGGGGCCCATTTAATTTAATTAATTTAATTAACAGATTTTTTTATATACCGCTCCTTCCATTGATCAGATGCGGTTCCCATAGAACAACAATAAACAGTGCAAGCTGTTTTTACATATAACAATTTGTAACTTAGATATTACAGTTAACAATTAACAATTAGTGAACTATGTACAAATGAAACAGGATTAAACTATATACAGAGTTATTTGTCTTCAACAGATTGTTTTAGGGGTACAGTACTTCATTCCTTTGTTGAGTAA
Organism: Ichthyophis bannanicus; assembly: GCA_033557465.1. Lineage (NCBI taxonomy): Eukaryota > Metazoa > Chordata > Amphibia > Gymnophiona > Ichthyophiidae > Ichthyophis > Ichthyophis bannanicus. The sequence continues at coordinate 1,047,406,402 of CM066033.1, forward strand.
TGTATTATCTGGCGTAGGGTTATCCTTTATCTAGCTGAGAGGTGAGAGGTGAGTTCATCACGGATCCATAGTGCATTGTAAATGACCCATGACCCTGCCCCTTGGCCTGCTGGCCCTGTTGGGGAGCTGCAGAGGCCTGGTAGTGAGGGTAGGTTTTGTAGGCAGTGGTCCTCATCGGGTAAAAGGCCTTTTTCCCCAAGCCCTTCTTCTACTGAGAAGGGGCAGAGGTTTTCCTGGACAGCCTTGTCCGTGTAAGAGTCTCGGTCTCGGGTTCTGCAGCCTTTTCAGCCATGGGCTTGCCAAAGAGGTTTTCACCTCGACAGGGGACATCGACCAACTTGTCCTGTACCCATGGCTCGAGGTCCAGGGATTGTAGCCAGGCCTGGCGGCGTGCACTGACGCCAGCCCCTGCTACTCGGGCCGAAGCCTCAAATCCATCATAGGCTGCTCGAGAGATAACCTTCAAACTCTCGAATACCAGAAGACAAGGCCTTGAACTTCTGCAAGGGTTCCTCGGACAGACCAGCAGAGAACCCTGCAATCTCCTTTGCCAGGTCTCGAAGGTACATGCCCATGTACAGCTGGTAGGTCTGGACACGGCAAGCAAGCATAGAGCCCTGGAAGCATTTTCTACTGAGGGCATCCAGGTTCCCTGCCGGGAGGCACCAAGGAGTGCATCTTCTGACTCTTCAGGCGATGCATGGCTGATTCCACAACCATGGAGTGGTGCGGTAGCTGTGCCTTTTGGAACCCGTGGCTCTTGCGGACTCGATAGATGGAATCGACCCGCTTGCTTAGAACCGGCATCGAGGCCAGTGCCTCCCACATGCGGAAGAGCAACCGCTCCAGCATCGGAGGAACCGGTACAGTAAAGGCCTCCTTGGGAGGAGAGTCATACTGCAGGGCCTTGAGCTCCTCGGTTAAAGGCTCCTCCTCGGGGTCTGCCGGGAAGGCCAAGGCCTTGGCCATGTCCTGTACGAAATCCGAGAACCGGGTATCTTCCGGGGGGGACCTCATCCGAGGCTCGGATCCCGGTGAGTCCGAAGGGATGCACCGAGTCCAGAAGGTGTCCGGGGACTCCTCTTCCTCAGTCTCCCACACCAATTCCTCCAAGGAGGAATCAAGCGGCTTCAAGTGGGTGGGCACCGACGCCATCCGCCCCGACGCCGAGGGTACCGGCGTCGATGATCTCGGTCCCAAACGGGAGGCCGAGGGTGACCTCGGCCGAGGATCGATGTCAGCATACATCAGCATGACATTATGCCTAGCATAGGTGTCATGGCTTTTCCCAGACCTTGGATTGCGAGCAGCTTTGTTACTCTGGTGATGTCAGTCTCCAAACTTAATGAACGTAGTTTACATGATGAGATTAGCTCTGACCCCCTGGTGATGTCTGTCTCCAGACTTAATGAACATAGTTTAAACAGCCCCTCCTTGCTAATCAAGTGATAGCAGACCTCAAACAAACCAAATTATGACAGAGGGAGGTGCTGAAGAATTTCACTATAAAATACAGAGGACAAAAATATCTCGCTTGCTTTCTTATTCATCGGACATGAGGGATATGAGGCTCTGACACCCACTTCTCTCTCTCCTCCCCCTTGTTCTCTCTTTCTCTCTATATTCTTCTTACTATGAGACTCTGACACACACTCCCCCCCTCTCTCTCACACATGCACACACACACACACACACACACACAGACGCAGCTCTGTAACAACCGTATAACTCTGTTCTGTACCTATGTAATAAGCCTATTTCTATATAAAACTCTTTCTCCAAGCCACACCAGTTTTGGTTGTCTTATTTGTGCTACTTACCATACTGTCTCTGTGAAATGAACCCAGGATCAAACGGAGAGTAGATACCAGAAGATTACATTTTATGGGGGTCTCGATTCTGTTTATCTCCTAACACCCTTCTTACTATAATTTCACCCTAAACTTCCACCCTGTTAAAGGGTGGTGAGCACTTTTTATTCAGGTATAATTTTAAGGTGTGGTCTTTATGCCAGTACTCTTTACTGAACACCCATAAAATTTATGCCATTCCAACTATAATTCTAAGTCTCACTTCTTCATAAAAGTGAGCATTCCTCCTTCCAAGGTTGCACATTTGAGATAGTCGCATAAAACCAAATTAAAAAAACAAAAACAAAACATAATAAGCTAGGCCCCTGTACCAACTACAGTCTTTCTGCAGTCTCAAATATGGAAGCCTTTGATTTTAAAGAACTTAAAGAAATAGTATTGACATACTGTAAGAGAAAAGGTGGTCCCTTTGAAGGTGAATTCCCTGAGGCATCATGGTATAATATTCAAAGACAAATGTTGAACCATTATCAAGAATTCAAAAAGAAAACAAATAAAAGAAAATGCCTTTTTATCCAAGGCATGTGCAGGGGGCTCATTAGCATGAAACAGGACAATACTGAACTGAATGCTCATTGTATACAATTAACCAAAGACCTAGAGGAGGCACAAATTTGCATTTCCATGCAACGGGCTCAGGTGATACTAGCCACAAATTCCTTTATAAATGTTAGTGAGCAATTAGAAGCACTTAAACTTGAATTGAGGCACGTTAAGGATGAACTGGCCTCTGAAAGACAAAATAAATATAAGCTCTGGCCAAACACTATTTCACCCTCAGGCCCCCCTGCCTATGACACACCCTATAAACAAAAGAATACAGAAGTATCTATAGCTGGGCTTAGGAATGGGAAAAATAAAGATGAATCAGAGGAAGAAAATCCTAATAGTTTATCTCAGCCAGAACAGAGCAATAACCAGGACCTGTGTCAGGAGGATAATTCAGATGACTCAGACCCGGCACCCAGTACCGAACTCAGAGCACCAGTTAAAGTGATGCTGCAGGACTCTTTAAAAGATAGGGACATGGAAAGGATAGTTGAGAAAGTGGGCCCTATGCATTTTAATGTAAATGAATTGTGCAAATGGGCCACTGATATTCTGATTCACTGGGTTCTAGGGAAATACAGAAGGAAACAATCAGCCTTTGATAGACTTATGCATCTGGCTCTGGGGCCACACTATTATAAAGTTGGCTCTCTCACTCACCCATACCAGTTGGTTAAAAGGGGCATTGAGAAACTATTTCACTGTTCCCCAATGCAAGTATTTAAAATTATTTCACCTCTACCAAATGATACACTGGAACAGTTTGCATATAGAGCCTGGATTTTAAAAGCAGTTCTTAAGGAGCAGGAGTCCTGGCCCAATGCAGAAGATTATGGGGAGAGTACGCATAAGGCATTTTTATTAGAGTTACTATCCCCTGAGATTACAAAACACCTTCTGTTATTTTCTGAAGACCCTAAAGCAACCCCTTTTGATACTTTAATGCTCAGAATTGGGTCTGTTTGGAAGACCCAGCCCTTGCAGGTCATAATAGTATCAGAAGCACGGAAGTGGCAAGCTGAGGGATCCTCTCAATACACAAAAAACACAGACAAAGGATACAGAGGACAGACACCTTGGAGAGGACAAGGCAGAGGTACTTTTAGAAATTTCTCAGGTTACATCCACTTTCAAGAGCTCAAAGCACAGAGAGATGGATTAGAAAAGGAGAAAATTAAATGGGAACAGGACAAACACATACTGCAGGTAGAACTAGATAAATAAAAACAGGACTTACAAGCAGCTCAGGACAAACACAAGGCTAGTGCATAGGGGTGTCCTGACCACCTGGGTTCAGATATCAAAATGTCTCAAGCCTTCATAGCCCAGCCTGCCTCCGTTCTCTCAGCAGAAGACTCGATTCCAGAGCCTCTGGATGATGAAACAGATACAGGCCCAGAATACAGTTTAAGGCTTGTAACATCCTTGATACTGGACTCTTGTGGATGCCCCAATGTTATCAGCAGAATAGGGGGTCAGGATAAACTAGCTTTGATTGACACAGGGGCTGGAATTAGTTTTACAAACAGAGCTTCTCCCACTGCAGATCAGAAAAATATGAAATTCAAGGAATTAATGATACAGCTTCCAAGTGTGTGGCTATCCCAGTTAAATGGGGTATCCCTGTGCACAGTGAAAAAAACAAGGACATGTTGGAAACCACTGCCTCCACTATAGTGAACACACCAAAAGAAATAATTGGAATTGACATTCTCAACCAGTTAAATTTGGTGGTGGATATGGCTAATCTTAAATTGTGGCAGTATTCAGGAACTTCAAGTGCTTCTAAAACTTTAGTGCATGAAGTCATTCCCATGCAGTTAGCAACTCAGTGCACCAAGGCAGCTCAGCAGTATGATCTGTGTGTAATTCCCTCAGAGGTGGCTGATATTCCAGTCTGGGCACAAGACAAGTCAGATTGTGGGAAAATGCACACTGAAATACTGTTGGAAGGCAAGGATCCTCCACCACAGAAACAATACCCAGTACCTCATCAGGCTATAGAACCTGTGACTAAAATTGTGAAGATACTGGGAGGAGAGGGGTCTGATTAGACCTATTTCTTCCACATGCAATTCACCAGCCTGGCCGATAGTTAAACCGGGGGGTTCCTTCAGGCTCACTATGAACTTCCGTGCCCTGAATCAAGTTTCAAAATCTGTAGTGCCCGTGGTATCCTCATACCCTGAAATGATCTCTAAACTGAACCCCAAATGTAAATTATTCTCTGTTTTAGACATATCCAATGGGTTTTGGAGTCTGCCCCTGGCCCTTGAATGCCAGTACAAAACAGCCTTTCAGTGGCTGAATAAACAATATGCATGGACTGTGCTTCCACAGGGCTATAAGGATTCACCATCGATCTTCCATAAATACATGCAGGAAGCCCTATCACTATTGTCTTGCAGAGATAATATAATTCAGTATGTAGATGACATTCTGATTCAGTCTGAGAATGAAGCTGTACACTGGAATCATGTAAGAGAAGTTTTAAAAGCCCTCTTACAAGCTGGTCTTAAAGTTAATCCTGCCAAGGCTCAACTGTGCAAATCACAGGTTTCCTTTTTAGGGGTTACAATTGGCCAAGATGGTAAATCTGTAGATTCTCAGAGGATAGAGCTGATACAGAAACTTCCACTTCCTACAGATCAGAAATCACTCGTCATTTCTAGAGCTCACTGGTTTCTGTCATGACTTCATGCACAATTATGCTGAAGTGGCAGCTCCACTTTACTCCCTGCTAAAAACTAAAAGTTATGTTTGGGAGGAAGAACATACAGAAGCTGTAACTAAATTAAAGCACATTCTGACTTCTGCTCCTGTTCTTGCACACCCAGATCACACACAACATTTTTTCCTGTACCCTGTAGTTGGAGAGAACAGTATAGGTGCAGCTCTAACACAACGCCTAGGAGGAGTAGATCGCCCTATTGCTTTCTGTTCCAGAGTTTTCACTTCTCCTGAACTCAAAATGGGAAACTGTGAAAAACATGTACTGGCTTCCTATGCTGCTATGCAGAAATTTACATACATCATTGGTGCTCAAACCACATACATATGCAGCCATCACCTCCCCCCCCCCCCAAATTCATTGTAGAGGGAAAGTTAGCATGTAGCAAGATTAGGACTGAGAGAATAGTCCAGTGGACTCTCATGTTGCAAGCACAGAATGTAAAGTTTGAATTGTTGAAAGAACCTAACGTGCAAGTGGCTGGAATCTTGCTGGAGGGGCAACCTCATGACTGTCAGTCCTCACCCAGTGCCCCTAATCACATGATCTTTAGGGAACTGGGACTAGACAAAATTTCACCTTTTCTTCCTACAGTATATTGTGGTAAGGAGAGTGCAGCTCAGCATGGAAATAAAAGAGAGAGAAGAACTTTTTCTTCTTTTCGGGGGATGGGCGCACTAGAACACATACACCACAGCAAAATCCCTGAGAGAAACCAAGAGGGTAGAGCTAGGTTTAAGCCATTCCCAGACTCCATGACAACCCCAGGTAAGAGTAGGAGGTACAAGTGGGTGGAGTCAGGAAGGGAGGTGCCCTGCTCAACGTTTAAGTTTGAGAAAACAAACAAAGTTGAGAGATGCAGAAGCAGTCAAGGGAGAAGCAGCCAAGAGAGAAGCAGCCACAAAGAGAGCAGCAGCAGAGACAAGAGCAGCCAGCACTGCAGCCAAAGAAGCTACAGAGAAGGTTCCAGGCAGAGGACCAAACAGACTGGCAAGAGGGAGAGAGAGAAAAGGTTGGCTTTGAGAAGGCTAAGGCAAGAGTGCTTAGACTCCTCTGAGGAAGGGTCTGTCTGCAGGCAGCAGAAGCCCCAGAAAGGGAAGTGGAGGTCTGACCCTGATTCCCTGTCTAGCTCAGAGGCAGAGAGAGTCACAAGCCATAGAAGCCTCAGCCAGGAAGGTGCTGCAACAAGACTCCAAGGTAGGAGAAAGAAAGCAGTAAAGCCAAAACCCTGTGTTTCTTGCTCTGACTCTGAAGAGAGGTTTAGGCCTGAGAAAACACGGATTAGGAAGAAGGGGTTTTCAGGAGAAACTGAACAAGAGAAGCCCGTTGAAGTCCTACCTAGAGGAGAAGGGGCTATTCAGTGGAATAGGCTGTTTAACCTGTTAAAGAACATTAAGCATAAAGTGCCTGAGCGTTTTCAAACTTTGCTAAGATACAGCTCAGCAGAAAGCATGGAGGTAGAAGGTAAAGAAAGTGACCTGACTTCAGCTTGTTCTGAGATGGACTGTGATATGTGCATTGTGGCCAAGTAATGAAAGCCTGAGAGCAGTGAGAAGTTAGGAATTGTAAATACATGTGCTTTATGATTACGGAATTGAGAAGCATCATAAAGGGAAAAGAAAAGAAAGCCTGTGTAAATAATTCTACTACAACACTGGTTGTAAGCTTTGCTTTCATGGGAGAAGATTATCCTTTATTTTCTTTGACTTGAGTGTACAACTGCTTTAAAGATTTGTTACCCACTTGCCACGGAAGCTAATAAAATTCCTGTGTGCTTTGAAACAACCACTTGGTTCATTTATCTCTATACACAACTACAATCCTTGGTAAAGAGGAATTCAAGATGGCTTCCCGTCCCTACTAGGCGACCACTTGATTAGCAAGGAGGGGCTGTTTAAACTATGTTCATTAAGTCTGGAGACAGACATCACCAGGGGGTCAGAGCTAATCTCATCATGTAAACTACGTTCATTAAGTTTGGAGACTGACATCACCAGAGTAACAAAGCTGCTTGCAATCCAAGGTCTGGGAAAAGCCATGACACCTATGCTAGGCATAATGTCATGCTGATGTATGCTGACAATCGACTCAAGTTTGCATGGTCTCGAGGATCGGCTCGGCCTCCGGGGTCGACTTGGACATCGAGGTCCTGGTGGTCGAGGCAGATGCGCCGGCGATCAGCACCCGCTACTGCTCCATGAAAGCAGACAATCTGCTCTCCAAGGCTGTCAACCTGAGTCTAAGCTCAGGAGACCCAGCAGCCTCCGTCTCGGGCCCCGACGGCGGCTCACCCGGAGGAGAGTCCATGAGGACTACAGTAATCAGGTGACTCGGGGCCTCCAACTCTACACGAGGATGCTTTGCAGGCCTCTCTGACTTCGAAGACCCGGGACGGCGATCGGGGCTAAGCGACCTGGCTCTCGAGGGGCCAAGAGCGTCCACCGATGCCGCCCTCGCAGGTTTCTTCTTCCTTCGGTGCTCCCTCGAGGGGGACTCCCTCTCAGAGGAGCCCCGACGATGCTCGGGGTCAGACTCCCAAGACGTCGAGGCCTCTGACGAAGTCCAGACCCATCCAGACGCAGAGTCTGAGAAGATCCTCTCACGCTGGTGCTGACGGCTCCTCAATGCCTTCGAGGATATTTTGCCACAGGGACTACAGACCTTAGGATCATGGTCAGGCCCCAGGAACCGAAGGCAGCAGTCATGTGTGTCGGTGAGAGACATCAATTTCTTGCACCGATCATACTTCTTAAAGCCACTGGCAGCCATCGGGGGAAAAAGGGCCCCTGCAAGATCAAAAAATCGGGCTGCCAGGGAAAGAAAAAAGTGGCGCGAATGCAGTCTCTAAGGACAAAAACCGAAAAAAGAGATCCGGGCTCAGCACCGGTGTACCAAGTCCAGGCGGGAAAGGGAACCGACATCGAACCAAAGAAAAAAAAACTCATCTCAACGTAGGAAAATCCACTTTTTCCACGGGTGACAAGGACAGACGTCCGTAGGGCTCCGCGGAAAAAAGAAGACTGAGCAAGATGGCAACTTTGGGCAGGAAGGGGACCGCGCATGCGTGGCTGCATTCCCAAAGGCTTTCTTTGAAAGCTGGGGAAATGCTCCGCATGGAGGCTCCGTCGGCGCTGACGTCACCCATATGTGAGGACCGACTTCCTGCTTGGTCCTGGAGAATGTGGTATGCACGTATACTTAGTGTAGCAGGCTGCATAGATATTCAAGAGTGACAGTAAGCCAGAAAGTCATTTTATTACATTAGGGGACATCCCATCCTGGGAGCAAGACTTCATAGTGAACATTTCATCCCTTCAGAATTTGCTGACATGAAACAACATGGTTTGTATCAGCAACATGATTAGGTAAAATTCACACCCTGTCTCATGGAATCTAGATGGCTTAATTCAACCTACCTTTTGACAAAATTCTGGAAAGAGGAGAAGAGCAGATAGTCTATAGCACTGAAATCTTGTTTTGTTTCATTTAAATGAAACTGCAGGAAGACCAGCTCCCTCTTGCGCACATCAGTGGGCCCTTCAACAATCAAGGCATATTTCTACAAAAACAGAAAGGCGTTTACTGTCATTGTTCAAAAAGAAGAATAGTTGGAGAGCTTCAGTTTTCCTCCCTTCCCATATGTTTATGTTAAAACTTGATATACCACCCTTCGGGGAGGCAACAGAACGGTTTACAATATTAAATATAAATTAATTCGAAAATAGAAAGGAACTCCAATGATATACAGGGTGGCCCAAAAAAAAAAGAGAACATCTCGTAGCATATAAGTTATTTAAAAATTCAAAAAGACAGATGTAAACAATTGACAAATTTTTAAAAAAAGATGGCGACTGGAAATTGTCGAAATAAAGACGTTATATAGCTAAAAAAGGTAAATAAGTAAACTATTTAAGCTTTTAATTTACGAGATGTTCTCACTTTTTTTGGGCCACCCTGTATACAGCAAAAGAGAGAGAATACACACACACACATGGGGAGGAGAAAAGACGAAGGAGGGGAGGGTAGGGGTAGTGGGAACTTAAGGGGAGAGATCAAAATCTTTTCTGAAAAGATGGGGTTTTTAGCTGGGACTTAAATTCACAAATGAAGATTCCAGGAGGTGGTTTGAGGGGAGATTATTCCATAAACTCTGTGACCAAGAAAATAAAAGGTGGGGTGGTGAGTGGATTCAAGGTGAGCCTGGGAAGAATCAGGGAGGTAGAGACAATTCACTGAACAGAATGGTGGGTGCGGTGCAGCGTGTGAAGTATGAGGAGTGAGGAAAGATGGTGAGGAATACCAGAGTAAAGTAGTGAAGTTTAAACTGAACACGGTATTGAACTGGAAGCCAGTAAAGTCGGATTAGTAGAAAGGTAACATGATTAGAATGAGAGGCATGAAATAGTAACTTAGCAGAAACATTTTTGATAAGTTGGAAAACGTTTTAGTTCAAAATCCACAACTCAGTCACAGAGGGAAAGACTAGTTGAAAAACTCCCATTTCTAGATTTGACAGCACAGAAAATTGCCATAACTCCCAAAACACTCCAGCCTCCATCCAAATGTGCGTTCAGTGAATCTGAATATCAGTTATTTTTTTATTCAGTAAAATCAAATAAATGTTGCATTATTCTATTAAGAGAATCCAGAGATAAGAAATGTCACTACAGGTGGAATTGGGGAAAGTGTAGTTACTCACCTGTATTAGGTGATCTCCGGGAACAGCGGGAATTTAGTCTTCACATATGGGTGATGTCAGTACCGATTGAGCCCGTGCAGGAACGCTCGCCAGCATCCAATAGGAAAGCTTTTGGGAGCATCCCACTGCGCCTGCGTAGCTGCCTTCCCGCCTTTCCCACTCTCCCTTCTCAGTTGCGTTTGTAGCTGAGATAAAAGGAGAGAAGGAGAAGAGGAGGAAAAAGTGCAACTCCTAGGGGAGGAGGGTGGGTTGTGAAGACTAAATTCCTGCTGTTCCCGGAGATCACCGGTTACAGGTGAGTAACTACGCTATCTCCAGGAACAAGCAGGAATGTAAGTCTTCACATATGGGACTCCCTAGCTCGGAGATGCCAGAGAGATTACCTCAGAGTGAGCTGTAGATCACAGGCATAACTGAGTAGGTCATATGTCCTCCAAGGATGTCTGGTATCGAAACCCGGGACGGAGGGTAGGAGGAGTTCTAAGTTTGAAAGAGATACTGAGAACAGCTTGGCCAGACAAGGCATCCCAGCGGGAGTCCTTGTCTAGGCAATAGTGAGCAGCAAAAGTGTGGACAGAAGACCAAGTTGCAGCTTTGCATATCTCATCAATTGCTACAGAGTGTAGATTTGCCATAGAGGTAGCCATGGCATGAACATTATGTTTAGTGACGTGACCCTTGAGAGAGAGTCCTGCACTTTCATAAGCAAAGAAGATGCAATCTGCTATCCATCTGGAGAGAGTCCACTTGGATACTGGAAAACTCAGGTGACTTGAGTCAAAGGCAATGAAAAGCTGGGAAGCTTTCCTATGTCTCAAGTTCTCTGAAGATAAAAAGCTAGGGCACGCTTGCAGTTCAGAGTGTGAAGGGTTGCCTCTGCCCTAGAGGAATGAGATCTAGGGAAAAAGACAGGGAGGTAAATCGAATGGTTTAAATGGAAGGGCGAGACCACCTTTGGCATAAAGTGAGGATGAGTCCTAAGGACTACTTTATCATGGTGGAATCGTGCATAAAGTGGGTCAGCCACCAAAGCCTGGAGCGAGGGCAATAAGGAAGGCGACCTTCCATGTGAGAAACTTCAGAGAAGTAGTGGCTAGAGGTTCAAAGGGCGGCTTGAGAAGCTGTCCTAGAACAACATTAAGATCCCATGCCACTGGAGGGGCTTAATGGGAGGTTTGGTTAATAGAAGAACCCTACAAGCGGCTGAGAAGAGATGGGCTGACCATTTAAGGGCATGTGAGAGGCCACAATTGTACTGAGGTGTACTCTTACCGAGTTGGCTTTAAGACCAGAGGAAGACAGGTGGAGAAAATACTCAAGTAATGCATCCACCGGAGCTGAGAAGGAGTTAAGCGCCCTCTGCAAACACCAGAGAGAAAATCTACGCCACTTGAAGGCGTAGGAGCGCCTGGTGGAAGGCTTCCTAGAAGCTAACAGGATATCTTTTACCTGTTGAGAGAGGTTAATGTCCTGGAAGGCTATGCTTTTCAGCAGCCATGCTGTAAGATGCAGGGACTGTGGCTTGGGATGGAGCAGTGTCCCCTCCTCCTGAGAGAGGAGATCTGGAGCGGACCCCAAATCTATGGGTTGAGCCCGAGACAGACGTAGAAGGAGAGGATACCATGGTTGTCATGGCCAGCGTGGGGCTATGAGTATCATGTAGCCTTTGTCTCTCTGGAGTTTGAAAAGAGTCTTGGGAATGAAGGGAATGGGTGTAAATGCATATAGGAAGCCTTGACCCCAGTGGAGGTGAAAAGCATCCACCCGCTGGCCTTCCGGTGCAGGAGTCCTGAAGCAGAAGCAAGGAAGTTTGGCATTCTGAGGACTTGCGAACAGGTCTATATCTGGGGTTCCCCAAATCTGAAAACATGAGCAACCCTGTCTGCATGGATAGACCACTCATTGGGTAGAAGGACTCAACTCAGTTTGTACGCCAAGAGATTGTGTTTGCCTGGAAGATACACTGCAAGAAGGTGAATGTGGTGCTTTATGGCAAAAGATCACAGATGAAGGGCCTCGTTGCAGAGGGTCCAAGAGCCTGTTCCACCCTGCTTGTTCAAAAAGAACATGGCTACTTGACTGTCTGTTTGGATTAGAACTGTGCGGAATCAAAGATGGTCCTGGAACACCTTGAGAGCATTGTGGATGACTCTGAGTTCCAGCAGATTTATGTGCAGTTGTGACTCCTGATGAGAACAGAGCCCCTGAGTGGAGAGATTGTCCAGATTTGGATGCATCCATCGCCAGGATACACTGATGTGCTGGCATCTGAAAAAGTGACCCTACCAGGAGGTTTTTTGGGAATTGCCATCACTGGAGAGACGAGATTAGTCGGGTAGAGACCATTATCTTGTCTCCCAGGAGACTCGATGCCTGAGACCACTGGGTAGCCAGTATCCATTGAGCTGCACGCATATGTAGACAAGCATATAGAACAACATGCACTATTGATGCCATATGACCCAGAAGTTGTAGCAGTTCTCGAGCCGTGAGAAAGTTCTTGAGGCATGCCTGAGATGCTAACTGAATGAGTCGAGCACAGCGGAGTTGAGGCAGAAATGCCCTTGATTGCTGAGTGTCTAGGAGAGCTCCTGTAAACTTTAGCATTTGAGAGGGAACGAGTTGGGACTTTGGAAGATTTATTACAAATCCCAAATGTTACAGCACTTGCATGGTGCGTGAGAGGGACAGACTGGCCTCTAGAGAGGCGTTTGCTCGAATGAGCCAGTCGTCTAACTAAGGGAAGACAAATATTCCCAAGAGTCCTTAGGAATGCGGCTACTACCGCCATGCACTTTGTGAAGACTCTTGGAGCAGAGGTGAGGCCGAAAGGCAGGACTCTGTATTGATAATGTCTCCCTTGAAACATGAAGCTCAGGAACTTTCTGTGCTGTGAGTGAATAAGTATGTGAGCATATGCCTTCTTTAGATCTAGAGAACAGAACCAATCCTGACTCTGGAGATAGGGGAGAAGGGTGCCTAGGGAGATCATTTTGAATTTCTCCCATAGTAGGTACTTGTTCAGTTCTCTGAGGTCCAGAATGGGCCTGTACCCTCCTCTTTTCTTTGGAATGAGGACGCATGGAGAATAGAAGCCCATTCCCTGCTGGGATGGTGGAACCTCCTCTATTGCGCCCTGAAAGAGAAGGGAGGTGACCTCTTGCAACAACAGAGCAGTGAGAGGGGGCTGAGAGTGGAACTCTTTTGGGGGGGGGGTAGACTTCATAGATGAAGTCTGTACCCCTCCTGTACTATAGACAGTGTCCACTGCTCTGATGTGGGCAAAGTGGCAGAGTCTGCCAGGAATGTAGATGGGATCTGGAATCTCCAGAGGCAGAATGGCTATGTTCTCCAGAAAGGAGTCAAAGACCCTGAGGAGGCTGGGTCTGTTGCAGTGGCTGAGACTTAGGAGTCTGAGCCTTCTTTTGCTGTTTTGATGGCTGCTGCCCTTTCTGAGGACATAAGAACATAAGATATGCCATACTGGGTCAGACCAAGATCCATCAAGCCCAGTATCCTGTTTCCAACAGTGGCCAATCTAGGTCATAAGTACCTAGCAGTTTCCCCAAAAGACACAGATTCCACAATGCTTGTATTGCGTCAAGCAGTGATATCCTGGGTCCCTTTTAATAACACAGGTACACTACCAAAAAACTGCCTCCAGTTTTGCAACTGATTCCTATAGATTTTGGGGTGCTGAATCCAGGAAAAATAGCCAAAATGTTCCATCACGTCACGTTTTCTTGCAAAATTAGATTTCTTACCCATATAAGGAATGTTCACATAATTTCTTTTTAGCCGACTGCAGTTTATTTTCTTGGCCCAAAATAGAGGTTGTAATGGTTAACTAACTAGAAACACTCCCTCATGATATTTTAGAGTGTTTTGTATTCATTTTATACATTAACAGGACAATTGGGAGGCGGGGGGCTAAATCCAGTACTCGCGCTGGCGCATGTTCTTTCCTGTTCGCCTCGCCTCGTTCGCTCGCTCAAACACGGTGGTTGAAACATGAACATTCCTGTCAAATTTCAGTTTCTTGCAAGTTCATTATTACCTTTTGTTTGCTCAGTCGTAATCCAGCTTTATTCCGAAGTGGTTCACTACAGTTGTAGTTTGCAGTGCTGTGTATTTGTGATGGCTCACAGAGCCAGAGGTTGCGTCAACTCTCCGGACAGTTTTTGTTTTATTTGTGGGAATATACCGTGAAAAGCGGCAGAGGAACATTTCTGCATTTATTAAAAAACTATATTTCGCCTATTTCGGTTTGAAGTTAGGCGATCAAGACAAACCGTGGGCTCCTCACAAAGTGTGCAAGACATGTGAGGAAGATCTACGCTTATGGATGAAAGGTAAAAAACAAGCATTTCGTTTCGGAATACCTATGATGTGGCGTTAACAAAGAGACCACAGCAGTGACTGCTATTTTTGCTCTTGCATTGTGAAGGGATACAACTTAAAAAATAAGAACGTAATAAGTTACCCCAACCTTCCTTCAGCAATTAGGCCTATGCCTCATAGCAACGAAGTACCTGTGCCTGAACCACCAAAATCTTTGGATCATATTTGTGTGGACGGTTCTGATCATGATGAGACTCATCAGATGGCTTTTCCCGATGAGTCCAGTACTTCCGAGTTTGAAACTGAACCAGATCCGAAACCTGAACTTTTCTCTCAAGCTGAATTGAATGATTTAGTCCGGGATTTAGGACTCCCAAAAGATACTGCCCAACTGCTAGGTTCTCGGCTTAAACAGAAAAATCTATTGTCACCAGGAACAACTTTTTATTGGTACCGCAACCGCGAGACACAATTTTTGAAGTATTTCAGCAAAGAGGAAGATTTGGTATTTTGCAACGATATATACAGAGTGATGGAAAAGTTTAAACTCAAGTATGATCCTGCTGAATGGCGGCTGTTCATTGATTCATCAAAAGACAGCATAAAAGGTGTTCTTCTTCATAATGGCAACACATTTGCTTCAGTTCCTATTGCTCACTCTGTTATTCTCCAAGAAAAATACGAGAATTTGGCCCTGATTCTTCAGAAGATTCGTTATGATGAGCATAAGTGGATGATTTGTGGAGACTTTAAAATTCTATCCATGCTATTAGGGCAGCAATCCGGTTTCACCAAATATCCCTGCTTCTTTTGCTTGTGGGATAGCCGGGCCCGCGACCTACACTGGGGGAAAAAAGACTGGCCAATTCGGGAGTATTTGAGACCCGGTGAGAAAAATGTTCTTCATGAGAGCTTGGTACCTCGTGATAAAATTCTATTACCACCTCTCCACATTAAGTTGGGTCTCATTAAGCAATTCATCAAGTCCCTTCCAAAAGATGGTGAGTGCTTTCGGTACCTTTGCTCAAAGTTCCCCCGACTTTCTGAAGCAAAGCTAAAGGAAGGAGTGTTTGTTGGCCCTGATATAAGGAAACTCATTTCAGATGGAGCATTCGCTGAAACGATGTCTGAGAAGGAAAAAGAAGCCTGGGATTCCTTCAAGGATGTTGTTCTCAAATTCTTGGGGAACAGGCGGGATGAGAACTATAAGGATATTGTTGCCAGGATGCTCAATGCCTTCAAAGAACAAGGCTGTAACATGAGCCTGAAAGTCCATTTCTTGCACTCCCATGTGAACTACTTTCCCGAAAACCTGGGGGCGTACAGTGAAGAACAAGGTGAAAGGTTTCACCATGACATCAAGGACGCAGAGAGAAGGTACCAAGGAAGATGGAACACCACTATGATGGCTGATTTCTGCTGGTTGCTGCTGCGGGAAACCCCAGATGAAAAATACGCCTAGCAGCGCACCAAGAGAAGCATTCGGGGGAAGAAGAAACGGGCCCACCAGGAGATTGATTGACCCAAGAATGACTTTAAAATCTAAACTGTGTTGACAAATATCGTGTTTTTACTAAACTTTGAAATAAAAATTTGCTAGTTATTACCACAGTGTCGGATCTCATTTATTAGAATTTTATTTTCACACCATCGGGTGTTTGTCTTCATGTATTGCAATGGTGCGGTTTGCGTTTTCTATTCTTACATACATACCTGTACAACATTTTTTGCACATTTCTTTGCTTTGCTTTGTGTCTAACCTCGCTCTTATATGCTCAATGTTTGTGCACATGTATGTGGCTGTTTTAAGTGCAGACAATTTTGCTACCATCACAGTGTGTTTTGTTGACATTACTCTATTCTTATGTGCTGCCTTGTTACAATTTTCTTTATTCTTATTTGAATAACTACTAAACAATTAGTATAAAGAATTCATCCAAGAAACTTTTATCTCGATCGCACTCAATCTGAAACGTTCACCTCAAACTGCTAACCCAATGTAGCAAAAAATCTGTACGTGATGGAGCAAATTGGTTACCAGATTTGGATTCAGCACACCAAAAAACGTAAAAATCAATCGAAACATTAGAGGCAGTTTAAAAAAATTTTTTTTTAGTGTACCTGTGTAATGGTTTAAGGACCTTTCTTCCAGGAACTTGTCCAAACCTAATTTGGAATCTTTAAGTTCTGTCTGCTCCGTACTCTAGGGCATTTGGACTACTTTTGTCTTTGTTGGAACCTCTCTGCTGATATGCCCTAACTTCATTATTTTGGTAGTATCCATCAAGGATACATTGTTCTGAACCATGCGCTCTTGGACGACTGTCGGCTCTCCCCTATTATCTAGTTTAAAAGCTGCTCTATCTCCTTTTTAAAGTTTAATGCCAGCAGCCTTGTTCCATCCGGGTTAAAGTGAAGCCCATCCCTTCGGAAAAGCCCCTCCTTTCATCAGAATGTTCCCCAGTTCCTAACAAATCCAAAACTCTCATCCTTTCACCATCATCTCATCCACACATTGAGACTCCGGAGCTCTGCCTGCCTTTTGGGTCCTGTGCGTGGAATGGTAAGCATTTCAGAGAATGCTACCCGTGTGGAACGGGAAGCATTTCGAAGAATGCTACCCTGGAAGTTCTGGATTTCAACTTCCTACCTGAAAGCCGACATGTACCAAGACAACAGACGCCTCCCCAGCATAATCTAAGACCTTGTCTAAGTGGCACATGAGGTCCACTACCTTCGCACCAGGCAGGCATGTTACTAGGTGATACTCATGTCCACCAGCCACCCAGCTATCTACATGCCTAATGATCGAATCACCAACTATAATGACTGTCCTAACCCTCCCCTCATGGGCACATGGCCCTGGAGAAACTTCCTCGGTGCAAGAGGGTTTTACATCATCTGGAGGACAGGTCCTAGCAATAGGATCACTTCCTGCCACACCAGGGTGATGCTCTCCTATCACATGACCTCTCTCCCCCAAGGCAACAGGGATGCTGCCAGATTGGAGGTGGGACTTCAGTACTATATCCCTGTAGGTCTGGTCTATGCACCTCTCTGTTTTCCTTATGTCCTTCAAGTCCGCTACTCTAGCCTCCAGAGATTGAACTCTTTCCCTAAGAGCAAAGAGCTCCTTGCATCTAGTGCACACGTAAGACCCCTCATCAACTGGGAGAAAATCATGCATGTGACACTCAATGCAAAAGACTGGAAAACCCCCATCTTGCTGGACTGCTGTCTGTATCTTAGTTTTAAGGTTGTGTTTAGGTATTTAAGTTCTTTACCTACTAAGGGTGGTGGGGATACTTATACTAATAAAACTACACCTAATACATTTAATGTGCTTTGTTCACCTGAAGCTTAATTAATCTCAGGTCCTTAATGTATGTCTGATGAGGACAAACAGCTGCACCTAAGAGTGAATATGGCACCTCCTTTCCTTTGAGAGGTTTATGCACCTCAAAAAACTACAATTATCCCAGGGATGGGTGGGTGTTGGGGGGAGGGAGGGAAAAGACTTCTTAAAAGCTGGCTGCCAAACAGTACCCTGTCCTGCACTTCTAAGGTAATCTGTGACCAATTTCCAGGGGGAGTCCTACAGGCCTTGGATAGAGGGAGTCTTGGGGACTAAATTTAACCAGAAAGCTCCCTGCTGTGTTTTAAAATTAAACTGAAAGTTCTTTGCTGCTACTAGGCTCTGACTGATTTAACAAATACACTGGGTTCACAGATTAATCAGCTTTAATCTAAAGAATTCCTTTTTCCCCAAGATTTAGAAAAATTCCCAGAAGTAAATACTTCCAATTGCAGATCTCTCTCCAGAAGTAGCAGTCCCCTTTTGTAGTCCTTCAAGACTGAGAATCACAGAACTCTGGTTGACATTGTACAGCAGGGGTGTAAGGAGAATAGTACTACTACTTCTTATTGAACAAATCTTTCTTCGCTGCCTTTTTCCTAGCTGGATTGGCAGTAGATTTATTAAGAGTAGTGTTCTCTGATTCTGAGAGGCCTTGTCCTGCCAATCCTTGCCAAAATTGTTTTCACCGGTGCAAGGGATATTACCCAGCTTACCCATTATTCAAGATCTGATGCTTGGAGCCAAGCAATCCTGCATGCACCAATGCAGATAGATGAAGTTCTGCTGATGCACTCAAAACAGTCAAAGGTTGCCCTGTTTTGAAACATTTTGAGCATGCTTTACAAGGGTGAGATAATCTGCCCTCTTGTCATCAGGGAGAAGAGGAGCCATTAGCTCCAAATCCCTAGCCACCTCTCCAAGGAACAATACCTATATAGAATATATAGGAACTGATCCTGGCCAATAAATGGAGGCCTGAAAACAATGTCAACCAAAAGTGTCAAGGGTTCTCGATTCTCTATCTAAAGGGTTCGAGGAACGTGTCTTAGCATTCTTTTTTTTATGCATTGCCGATTCCACCACCATGAAATGGTGTGGTAATTGCGTCTTCTGAAAACCCAGACATGGTATTGAGTCGTCGGGTATGTGGAAAGATAGTAAGGGGTGTCTCCCACATATGAAACATAAGGTCATGAAGGATGCGATGAATAGGGAGAGTAGCAGCCTCCTTTGGGGCTGTAGGATATTGAAGAATTTCCTCAGCCCTAGGCTCTTTCTCTGAAGTCACTGTTATAGAGAGACCATGAGCAACGCCGTGAATAAAGTCTTGGAAAGACATGTTTATGTTTATGTTTATTAGATTTGATATACCGCTCAGGCCAGAGGCATCAGAGCGGTTTACAATGCAGTATCATTCTAGGAAATAGGAAAAGAACGCCATTATATAATAGGACAGAATAGAGGATAGAGACAGTCAAACAGATAATAGTAGAGAAGAAACAGAGAACAGCAGGTTACCACATCACAGACGCATGTCAGCCCAGTCCACGCCATCAGTGCAACTCTCAGCAACAAGCGCCACGGACCAGCGCCTAAGGGCCACGCCAAAGGGCCCTCTGGCGAGGCCAGCAAGGCGCGGGCGCGCCTGACAAGCGGCGGTTTTTATGGTGTTGAAGGGCCGCTGAATAGGCAGGTCCGGGAGGTGAAGGGGAGCTCCTGCTCACTCCCTCTGTGACTGGCTGCTCTCCCACGCGCCCCCAAGAGTTTGTATGGTTGATGCATAACTGGGAGGGTTTGTTTGGCAGAACATACTTATGCTTTGGCTGCACACTGGATTTGTGGTGCTCCTCTGGACGTTCTGTAATGGGTATGTACAGGTCTGGGGCATTGACATCGTATCGTGGAGTGAGCGGTACATCCCGGCTGTAGCGCACTTCCCAGTTCTGATGCATGTATGGGAACATGAGCAGTGCCAGTTTCTTCATCACATACGTTGTCTCCTTCAGAGAGGGGACATGCGACGTTGCGGAGACGGAGATGGGTCTTCCGGGAGAGTTCTCATGTCCCGGGTATGGGCTGATTCCTCATCCAATGAATTGGAGGCTGAAGACTCAAAGTATCGACGGGCAGGGTGTTCCCGCTCTGCACGTACTTGATACCGATCAAAAACTGTAGCCAGAGGTTGCAGTGCCGGAACCTCAGTACCGTAAATGGATTCATGGGCTGGCATGATAAGCAGCAAAAACGTCAATGCAGGCTGTGTCAGTACCGGAGCCGATATCAATGCCTGAGGAATCGACTGTAAATGCTTTACCAGTACAGAGGCCACCAGTAAGGTCGCTAAGCTCCGCTCGATGGCCAAAATACGCTGATCCATGGAGTTTGCCAATGCTTGGGTATCGGTACTGGAATTGCAGGCCTCGATCCCTGAGCATTGCACCAGGAGCTCTCCGAAGATGGAAGCCTCGGGAGCATCCTGGGACCCCCCCCCCCTAAGGCTGGCCAGTGTGTCCTCGTTCAGGGCAACGCCCGAGGCATTTCGATGCTTAGAAGGAGATCTACCCTTGAGGGGTCAGCCAATATTCGAAGAAGACCTAGGTTTCGATACCTGAGATCACTGGGAGGAAGATGAAGCTCTTGATGATGTCAATGCTAAAGAGACTGCATCGGAGGCAAAGAAGGTGCCCAGCTTCGCAGCTCGGTTCTGTAGGCCTCTCTTTGTCATCTTCCCACAGAGGACATTCTGACAGCTGATGATCAGGTTCTAAGCATTTTAGACATCAGTCATGGGTGTCTGTGGTCGAAATGGTACCGCCACATTTGGAACACGTCTTAAAACCACTGGATGGTTTTTCCTTTTTGTTTGAGACAAAAGGAGAGGCCTAAGTCTAAGATGGTGTTGATGCGCTTAAAGGAAGAAAGATTTCTTCCCTCACAGAATTTTTTTAAAATTTTTTTAATTTATTCTTTTAGGACAAATTTTCTGCGGTGACAGGAATTGCTTCTTGTTGGCTCCACAGAAAATGAAGAACTGAGGAGGGAGAATGGGAAAGGTGGGAAGGCAGCTACGCAGGTGCAGTGGGATACTCCAAAAAGCATTCCTATTGGACGCTGGGGAGCGTTCCCACGCGGGCTCCGTCGGTACCAACGTTACCCATATGTGAAGACTACATTCCTGCTTGTTCCTGGAGATTTATTTTACTCTAATTTTTCCATTTTTGCCACTGATGCTCTGATACTAGATTTTCGGTGGAACATAGGGTCAAAGAGTTAAGAATTAAAATTCAGTAAAGAGGAGCAGGCTTCAGAGGTCAGGAGAGATGATAAATAGAGAGAATGGACAGGGGAGTGATTTAAAGTAGAGTTGCTATTCAGTAATTACCATTAATTTTGAAAATGTATTGATAAAAATGCTAGGAGCTAAAAATTAAAGCCTTAAAGTGGTCCCCCTCTGGTTCAAAAGTAACTAAAATGGACAGTAAAGTTCAGGCTGATTCTTCCAACCACTGACATCATATAATATGCAGACAGTTTCCATTAATGTAGGCAGCAGAATGAGAAGGCCATTGGGGCCATGCTGTAATATTTTTGCCCCTAACAATAGCCACTAGGGAGTTTGGGGGGCAGAGACAGAAATTAGTATATTTGTTCCCCCTCCCCAATTAAAAAGGTATTCCACTGCTCTTGAGGGTTGCCAGCTCACCCTAAATCAGTCAAGCAGGCTGGACCAGTCCTGGTTTCTAGCCACCGCATACATGGATATGTGGTAGTGCTCTCCTCAGGAGGCCAAGGAGAAATCTCAGAACTATAGATCCATGCGTGTAAAGGAGAAAAGCCAGGATTAGTTAATCTAGCATGAGATGGCAACCCCAAGCAAGAAACACCAGAAAGCATAGTTACTCACCTGTAACAGGTGATCTCCGGGAACAGCAGGAATTTAGTCTTCACATATGGGTATCGTCGGTACAGACGGAGCCTGCGCGGGAACACTCCCCAGCATCCAATAGGAAAGCTTTTGGGAGCATCCCACAGCACCTGCGTGCTGCCTTCCCGCCTTACCCAACTGTCCCTCTCCAGTTGAGTTTAAAGCTGAGACAAAAGAGAGAGGGGAAAAAGAGAGAAAGAGATACAACTCCTAGGGGAGGTGGGTGGGTTGTGAAGACTAAATTCCTGCTGTTCCCAGAGATCACCTGTTACAGGTGAGTAACTATGCTATCTCCAGGAACAAGCAGGAATGTAGTCTTCACATGTGGGGGACTCCCTAGCTGCAGATGCCAGGGAGAAACCCCAGAAGTTGTTTGCCCTTGTGAAAGGGCTCCAATTCTCCCCATGGATCTCTGGCATCCTATCAGGGATGGTGGGTAGGAGTTGATTAAGTATGGAACAGGTGTTGAAGAACAGCCTGACCAAACAAGGCATCCCGGTGGGAGTTCTTTAAGCAGTAATGGGCTGTGAAGGTATGAACCGAAGCCCAAGTAGCTGCTCGGCAGATGTCGTCAATAGACACAGAGTGAAGATGAGCTATAGAGGCTGCAATGGCTCTCACATTGTGAGCTGTGACATGACCTTCCAGAGGAAGGTTTTTACTCTCATAAGCAAAAGATATACACTGTGCAATCCAGTTGGACAGTGTTCTTTTGGAGACCGGAAGTCCCAAATGACTAGGATCAAAAGCAACAAAAAGTTGAGAGGACTTCCTATGTTGCTGTGTCCTTTGTAAGTAAAAGGCCAGAGCCCTTTTACAATCCAAAGTATGAAGATTCCTTTCTGCATTTGAGGCATGAGGCCTAGGGAAGAATACAGGAAGGTAAACCGCTTGGTTTATAATTATTTATTTATGAATAATTTTACAATATTACACAGTAAAATTTGTAACAGAAGAAAACATAATATAACATAGGTAACAGATATAGGAAAATCCTTAATACAGAGTTGCAACCCACATCATTGGGGAGACTTGTCTAAATATCCAAAACCAAAAACATTACAAAAGATAAACAAAGCTAAGCAGAATTCTAAAAGAACCTGCAGCCAACATATGCAGCCGGGGGAGAACCCTCCCTCACCAATCTCACGAGTTACCCTTGGACTTCTCCCTATCCAAAATCCACTTTTCCAATTCAGAAAACAAGAAGATAAATGTATCATGATTTAAAGAAATACAACATTTACAGGGGTATTTTAAAAAGAAAATAGCCCCTAAGGCAAGAACTCTGGGCTTTAGTACAAGAAAAGCTTTCCTACGTGACTGCGTAGAGTAAGAAACATCAGGAAATATTTGTATCCTGTCACCACAAAACTTCACCTCTTTCCTCCTAAAATAAGCTTTAAGAATATTGACCTTCTCCTCCTCTGAGGAAAAGGTCACTAGTAATGTAGCCCAAGAGGTGATAGTATCCTGGGACTCTTCTAAAAAAGCCGTCAAATTAAAGTTCTCGGAAACAAGAGGGGGAGCCTCTTCCTGTTCCGCAGAACTGCGAGGCAAATCTTTTACGGCTAAATAATAACACTTAATAATTGAGCAAATATCAGCCTGCGGAAGAAGGGCTTCTTTCAAATATTTCCGAAATAAAATTAAGGGGGATAACAATGAACAAATAGGAAAATTTAATATCCTCAAATTTTTAGCGCGAGACACATTCTCCAGATGCTCAAGTTTCTGATGCAAAATAAGGCTGTCCTTTGCGTGAGCTGCTGAAAAATCAGAAACAGCCAACGCTTGAGACTCCAATTTTGCCACCGCGGAGCTCAAAGCTCCTACTTGAGAATCTAGAGATTGAAATTGTTCTACAGCATCCCTAGTAAACTGACACAACATAGGAACAGTCGCAGCAAGAGTCTTTTCTGTAAGAGTGACCACTTGCCAAACATCCGAAAGGGTAATTCCAGAAGTTGGAGATTCAGTGGGAGGGGGGGAAGAAGGAGGACTCCAAGAGACCGCCTTCGGAACCACACCACGCTGAGATGATACAGCACTAGGAGAGAGTCCACCGGACAGCTCGAGAAAACCAGGGAGGAGCGGAGGGGTACGCTCAACAGAGCTTAAACTCACTCCCTCAATAGAGAGGTCGAGAGGCACAGTACCTGAAGTAGCAGCTCGGGGTGTAGAAATCAAATGTTTTTCAATAGCACCAACTTGAGAAGCCTCAACCGGAGGTTTCTTCTTTCGTTTTTCGCCCGGCATTTTCAGCACTCCAGGACCGGCTGAGCTCCTAATGTGCTCCTAAGGGGCTCACAAGGGGCGTGGCTATACCCCTTTGGATACGCCCCTTAGGAGACGCGCCGACGGCTGGCGCCGTAGTGAGGTTCTTAATATTAGGGCCCCGAAGGTGACGTCAGCTGGGCTGCCCGTTCCAATCGCCAGACTCCAAACCGGCACCTCTCACCCCCGAAGGGAACCAGACTGCAGAATAGACGCTCCCAAGGAAGATGCAGCAGAGCGATCTTATATCGGGCCCCAATGGTGACGTCAGCTGGGCTGCCCGCTCCAATCGCCAGACTCTAAACCGGCACCTCTCATCCCCGAAGGGAACCAGACTGCAGAATAAACGCTCCCAAGGAAGATGCAGCAGAGGGATCTTATATCGGGCCCCAATGGTGATGTCAGCTGGGCTGTCCGCTCCAATCGCCAGACTCTAAACCGGCTCCTCTCACCCCCGAAGGGAACCAGACTGCAGAATAGACACTCCCAAGGAAGATGCAGCAGAGGGATCTTATATCGGGCCCCAATGGTGACGTCAGCTGGGCTGCCCACTCCAATCGCCAGACTCCAAACCGGCACCTCTCACCCCCGAAGGGAACCAGACTGCAGAATAGACGCTCTCCCGCTTGGTTTAAATGAAAAGGTGACACCACCTTTGGCATAAAGTGTGGATGAGTCCTAAGGACTACCTTATCATGATGGAACCTTGTATAAGGAGGATCAGCCACCAATGCTTGCAATCCACTGATGCGACGTGCTGATGTGATTGCAATAAGAAAGATGACCTTCCAGAAAAGGAATTTCAAGGAGGTAGTGGCTAATGGTTCAAAAGGCTATTTCATAAGCTGCCCAAGAACCAAATTTAAGTCCCATGCCACCGGTGGTGGCTTAATGGGAGGCTTAGTTAAAAGAAGGCCTCTCATAAATCTCGCTATGAGAGGAAATAGGTTGCCCATTTAGAGGCTTGAAAGAAGCTGCAATAGCACTCAAATGAACTCTCACTGAATTGGTCTTAAGCCCTGCATTAGATAAATGAAGCAGATACTCCAGTTATGATTCCAGAGGTATCGCAAGAGGGTTAAGACCCTTCTGCGAGCACCATATGGTAAACCTTTTCCACTTGATAGCATAAGAGCATCTTGTGGAAGGCTTCCTGGAAGCATAAAGGATATCCTTTACCTGCTGAGAAAGGTTAAGACCATGAAGTTCTAGGCTTTCAGCAACCAGGCCCTGAGATGCAGAGACTGGGGATTCGGATGCCACAGCATCACGTCCTCCCGAGAAAGGAGATCTGGAGCAGATCCTAACTCCAGAGGCGGAGCTTGAGAGAGATGTAGGAGCAGAGGGTACCACATTTGCCGTGGCCAATGTGGAGCTATGAGAATCATATGACCTCTGTCTCTCTGAAGCTTGAACAGGGTTTTGGGAATTAGGGGAAAGGGTGGAAAGGCATACAGGAAGTCCTGGCCCCAATGGAGAAGGAAAGGATCCCTGGCCTGACAACCCTGAGCCGTAATTCTGGAACAGAACCGGGGAAGTTTGGCATTCAGCGGACTTGCGAAAAGGTCTATGTCTGGGGTTCCCCAAATTTGGAAAGATTTGGCCACCTGGTCTGCATGGAGAGACTATTCGTGTGGAAGCAGAACTCGACTGAGTCTGTCTGCCCAAGAGTTTTGAATGCCTGGAAGATACACCGCAAGGAGATGAATCTGATGCTCTCTGGCAAGGGCCCATAGTCGCAAAGCTTCGTTGCATAGCGACAGAGAGCCTGTTCCGCCCTGCTTGTTCTCATAGAACATGGCTACTTGATTGTCCGTTTGAACTAGGACTGTCTTGTAGCTGAGTTGGGTGTGGAATATTTGAAGAGCAAGGAAGATTGCTCTGAGTTCCAGGAGATTGCTATGCAGATAGGTCTCCTGTGGAGTCCAGGTACCCTGGGTAGAGAGGCCTTGCAGGTGGGCTCCCCAACCCACCTGTGAGGCATCTGCTGTTAGAGTGGCTTGGGGTGGAGGTTGCTGAAAAGGGGACCCCCACCAAAAGATTTTGGGGTGATTGCCACCATTGGAGGGACAAAATAAGGCGATCTGAGTTTGCTATTTTGTCTGACAGGCAACCTGACGCCCGAGTCCATTGAGTGGATAAAGTCCACTGGGCTGCCCTCATATGGAGGCGAGCAATAAGGAACCACATGCACGGTGGATGCCATGTGGCCTAGCAATTGTAACATTTCCCGAGCAGTGAGGTGAGGTTTTAGCACTTCTTGGGAAGCTAATTGCACAATGCGAAGGCAGCGGGGCTGTGGAAGGTAGGCCCTTGTCTGTCTGGTATCCAGCAGAGCTCCTATAAACTCTAGGGACTGAGTGGGAGCAAGCTTGGATTTTGGGAAATTTATGACAAGTCCCAAATACTGAAGGATGCGCATTGTGCGAGAGAGAGAAACCCTGGCCTCTGGCTCTGAAGGGGCTCGAATGAGCCAGACGTCTAAGTGAGGGAAGACGAATATTCCTAGGGTGCAAAGAAATGCATTTTGTGAACACCCTTAGTGCAGAGGCCAGGCCAAAAGGAAGAACCCTGTATTGGTAGTGCTTCCCTTGAAATAGAAAGCAAAGGAACTTTCAATGAGTTGGATGGATGAGAACACGAGTGTACCCATCCTTGAGATCTAGAGAACAAAGCCAATCCTGACTCTGAAGGTATGGCAGCAGAGTTCCTAGAGAAATCATTTTGAACTTCTCTTTGAACATGAATTTGTTCAATTCTCTGAGGTCTAAAATGGGTCTGTGTCCTCCTGTTTTCTTTGGAATAAGGAAATAGGGGGAGTAGAACCCTGTACCCTGTTGGAGAATGGGTACCTCTTCTATTGCCCCTTGGGCAAGAAGCATAGTGACCTCTTGACCTAACTGGTCATTGAGAGAGGTCTGAGAATTGAACTGTCTTACCACTGTAGGAGGGGGCATGCTGAGGAAATGAAGCTTGTACCCCTCTCTTACAATAGAGTGAGTCCAATTTTCTGCTGTTATCTGACCCCATCTGGGGGCAAAATGATATAACCTTCCTGGAATGGTGGAAGGCTCTGGGCCGTTCAGGGCCAGGAAGGCAAAGTTCTCTAGATAGGAGTCAAAGCCCCTGTGGAGGCTGAGTCTGCTGAGCCGGTTGAGGCTTAGCAGCTTTTGTTTTTCTTTGCCTAGGTTGTTGCTGCTGTCCCTTTTGGGCAGACTGACCTAAACGATGCCCCTGCTGGGTATAGGAGGGATAAAACTTCTTCTTACTGAAGAATGGCTTCTTGTAGGATTTTTTCCTTGCAGGATCAGCTGTAGATTTAGACAATCTATCCAAAGTGATATTGTCAGTATCTATCTCATCAGCTTTTTCCTGCCAATTCTTGCCAAAGAGATTCTCTCCTGTGCAAGGAAAGCACAGTTACTTACCTGTAACAGATGATCTCTGGGAACAGCAGGAATAAGTCTTCACATATGGGAATCATCAGTACCGACGGAGCCTGCGCGGGAACGCTCCCCAGCATCCAATCAAAAAGCCTTTGGGAGCATCCCACAGCGCCTGTGTGCTGCCTTCCCGCCTTTCCCAACTGTTTCTCCTCAGTTGAGTTTTAAAGCTGAGACAAAGAGAGAGAGAGAGGGCGAAAGGAAAGATAGATAGAGAGATACAACTCCTAGGGGAGGTGGGTGGGTTGTGAAGACTTATTCCTGCTGTTCCCAGAGATCACCTGTTACAGGTAAGTAACTGTGCTATCTCCAGGAACAAGCAGGAATGAGTCTTCACATATGGGGACTCCCTAGCTTTAGATGCCAGGGAGAGACCCCAGAAGTTGTGTGTCCCTGGGACAGGGCTCTACTTCCCCTCATGGATCTCTGGCATCCTATCAGGGATGGAGGGTAGGAGTTGATTAAGTATGGAACAGGTGTTTGAGAACAGCCTGACCAAACAAGGCATCCCGGTGGGAGTCCTTGTCCAAGCAGTAATGGGCTGTGAAGGTATGAACCGAGGCCCAAGTGGCTGCTCGACAGATGTCGTCAATAGAGACAGAGTTCAGATGAGCCATTGAGCTGCCATGGCTCTCACATTGTGAGCTGTGACATGGCCCTCCAGAGAAAGGTTCTTGCTCTGATAGGCGAAAGAAATACAGTGGGCAATCCAGTTAGATAGTGTTCTCTTGGAGACTGGTAGTCCCAAATGAGAAGGATCAAAGGCAACAAAGAGCTGAGAGGACTTTCTGTGTTGCTGTGTCCTCTGTAAGTAAAAGGCCAGAGATCTTTTACAGTCCAGGGTATGAAGATTCCTCTCTGCACTTGATGCATGAGGTCCTGGAAAAAAGACAGGTAGGTAGACCTCTTGGTTGAGGTGAAAAGGCGAGACCACCTTAGGCATAAAGTGTGGATGAGTCCTAAGGACTACCTTGTCATGATGGAACCTTGTATAAGGTGGATTAGCTACGAGTGCTGGCAATTCACTACTACGACGTGCTGATGTGATTGCAATGAGAAAGATAACCTTCCAAGAAAGGTATTTGAAGGAGGTGGTAGCTAAAGGTTCAAAAGGTGGCTTCATAAGCTGACCAAGAACCAGGTTCAAGTCCCATGCCACCGGAGGTGGTCTAATGGGAGGCTTTGTTAAAAGGAGGCCTCTCATGAACCTTGCTACAAGAGGATGAGAGGAAATAGGTTGTCCATTTAGAGGTTTAAGGGAAGCTGCAATAGCACTCAAATGGACCCTTACTGAATTTGTCTTAAGGCCTGCATTAGACAGATGGAGGAGATACTCCAGCAAAGATTCCAGAGGTATGGCAAGGGGGTTAAGACCCTTCCCAGAGCACCAGATGGTAAACCTCTTCCACTTGAAAGCATAAGAACGTCTAGTGGAAGGTTTTCTGGAAGCATAAAGAACATCTTTCACTTGTTGAGAAAGATGACGATCTTGGAGATCTAGGCCTTCAGCAACCAAGCCCTGAGATGCAGGGACTGGGGATTGGGATGCCATAACTTTCCGTCCTCTTGAGATAGGAGATCTGGAGCAGACCCTAACTCCAGGGAGGGAGCTTGAGAGAGATGTAGAAGCAGAGGGTACCACACTTGCCGTGGCCAATGTCGAGCTATGAGAATCATGTGGCCTCTGTCTCTCTGAAGCTTGAACAGGGTTTTGGGAATTAGGGGAATGGATGGAAGGCATAGAGGAAGTCTTGACCCCAGTGAAGGAGGAAAGCATCCCTTGCCTGAGCTCCCTGAGCCGGAGTTCTGGAACAGAACCGGGAACGTTTGGCATTCCACGGACTTGCAAAGAGGTCTATGTCCGGGGTTCCCCAAATCTGAAAAATTCTGGCCACCTGGTCCACATTGTGATAAGGAAGCTTATCATAGCTCAGGTAGGAGCTATAGAAAAGATGATGTGACTCTGAACAAGCAACCTGTCAGTTCTGGTAGAAGCAAGAAAACAGAGTTTTCACATAAAAGACTACCAGTCCCAGAATGCACCAGGTTTCCAGCAGCCATGAGAGGGGCTGAAGTGAGAAAATGTGTGTGCAATCAAGAGAGCTATGAGGTAATCCCTAAGCACTCATCTCAAAGGGCAGGGCCTGATTCAACACAGGTGCGCTGTGTTAGGGAGGAGCACACATTAGGAAAGAATAAGAATAGAGCTTATTCTTCAGAGAACAGCTTCAAGAACAGTTTCAGCAAAAGCTACAGAAAGAGCTTCGGACACAGATGCAGCAACGGCTACAAGCTCAAGCACCAGTATCACCTGGAGAAACAGAAGCCAAGCCAAGCCAAGCGGATAGAGAAAGAAGGAAACTCTCTGGAAGGAAGAGAAGAAAGCCCATTGGATGGTCTGGGAGAGTCCAAGGCAGTACCCATACTGGGAGGTATTCCAAATGCCAGCAGAGTCCATTGGACTGGATTCAGCCAGAGGAATGGAGTGGCAGAGATAGGAATCACCAGTGGCTACCTGGAAGAGAGAAGACTGCATGTGGAAGGGACTTTCAGACCAAGGCCAGAAGGTATGTGAGAGGAGATCCAGTGTCCAGGGATCAAGATTGGAAGGCTGGACATCAGAATTGGGTTACATATTGGCCAGGCTATACAGAGAGGAATAATGATAGCAGGAGAGGCTCAGGTATGAACACTGATCCAGACCCTATCTATAATAGAGAATGGCAGCAAGGGAATAAGCATTCTCATGATAGTGCCTTAATGAAAGACTCGTCTGTGCCAATGTATGATAGTGACCCTATGCTGATTGATGAAGGGGGAGATACAGCAGATGAAAGTACAGTTTACATGGACTGTTCTCTATCTAAATGCTATTGCTAGCTTTCTGCGAGCAAACACATCAGCCATCACAAAGAAACCTAACTTTGTTCTTTATTTCCACTGCAAACAGCTCTTAAAGCAGGATTTGGGTTCACACAGTAGCAGCCAGCCAGCTAAAGGCTTTCAGCTGGTCAATTGATAGTAATTAAACCTGCACCTGATTGTGTGTGTGAGCAAGGAAAAATCACTGCTGGATCTGAGTGGAAAATAAGCAGAAGTTAACCTAACCAGCAATGTTTATTCTTTTCTTTGTGCCTTTGTATTTGGTAATTATTTGCTAAGAAAACATTAGCTAATTGCCTGACAAGCTGAAGGTTGTTTTCTGGTTTACTTTGTGACTTTTTGTTATCCATTTAAACACTGCAAGCAAGTAACCTCATTTATATTGCTATCAAGCATACATGTGCTGGGTGAATTAAACCCCATCAATAAAAGAAGTATTTTATTGACCTTACCACTTGGTTTCACAACTCACATTATTGTCATCAGCTGTGTTTGGGAGTGAATGAACTACAATACCCACAATACCTTGCAAGAATCATATGAATATATGCATCGTCAAGATTGTGTAAGTTCTCACCCTAGGCAGCCGTCTGACAACATGTAGGGACCACTCGTGTGGAAGCAGAACTCGACTGAGCCTGTCTGCCCAAGAGTTTTGAACGCCTGGAAGATAAACTGCCAGAAGATGAATCTGATGCTCTCTGGCGAGGGCCCACAGTCGCAAAGCTTCGTTGCAAAGCGACAGAGAGCCAGTTCCCCCCTGCTTGTTCACATAGAACATGGCTACCTGATTGTCCGTGTGGATAAGGACTGTCTTGTAGCTGAGCAGGGAGTGGAACACCCGCAGAGCAAGGAAGATTGCTCTGAGTTCCAAGAGATTGATATGTAGACAACTCTCCTGTGGGGACCAGATGCCCTGGGTGGAGAGGTCTTGTAGATGAGCTCCCCACCCCATTGGAGAAGCATCTGTTGTGAGAGTTGCTTGGGGTAGAGACTGCTGAAAAGGGGACCCCAGCAACAGGTTTTGAGGGGACTTCCACCACTGGAGGGACAAAATGAGGCGACTTGTGTTTGCTATTTTGTCTGACAGGCAGTCTAATGCCTGGGTCCATTGGGTGGATAAAGTCCACTGAGTTGCCCTCATGTGAAGGCGAGCATATGGAACCACATGCACGGTGGATGCCATGTGGCCTAGTAACTGTAACATTTCTCGAGCAGTTAAGTGGGGCTTCAACTCTGCTTGAGAAACTAACTGCCCCAAGCGAAGGCAACGGGCCTCGGGGAGATATGCCCTTGCCCTTGTGGTATCCAGCAACACTCCTATAAACTCCAGGGACTGAGTAGGGGTCAAATTGGATTTTGAGATGTTTATTACCAGCCCTAAATACTGAAGGATACGCATTGTGCAGGTTAGAGAACTCTTGGCCTCTGACTGAGTGGGAGCTCGAATGAGCCAGTCGTCCAGATAAGGGAAGACGAATATTCCCAGAGTGCGCAGAAATGCAGCTACTACTGCCATGCATTTCGTGAAAACCCTTGGTGCAGAGGCCAGACCAAAAGGGAGCACTCTGTATTGATAGTGCTGCTCTTGAAAAAGGAACCGAAGGAACCTTCTGTGAGTTGGATGGATGAGAACATGGGTGTACGCATCCTTGAGATCTAGAGAATTGAACTGGTGCACTCTTGTGTGAGGGGGCAAGCTTGAGAAATGAAGTTTGTACCCCTCTCTTATGATGGAGAGTGTCCAATGCTCTGCTGTAATTTGCCCCCACCTGGGAGCAAAATGACATAACCTTCCTGGAAATGGTGGAGGGCTCTGGTCCTTCCAGAGCCAGGAAGGCTAAGTTCTCTAGCGGAAAGTCAAAGGCCCTGAGGGGGCTGAGGTTGCTGGGTCGGTGGAGGCCTAGCAGCCTTTGCTTTGCTCTGTTTGGATGATTGCTGACATTTAGTAGGGAACTGAGTTGCAGAAGATGCCCGCTGACCATAAGCAGGATAGAATCTTCCCTTTTTAGAAAAAGGTGCTTTCTTGAACAACCTTTTCTTAGCAGGAGCAGCTGTGGACTTGGAGAGTCTATCCAAGGCAGAATTTTCTGCATCCATCTTATTGGCTTTTGCTTGCCAATCTTTACCAAACAGGTTTTCACCTGTACAAGGGATATTTCCCAGTTCATCTTGAACCCAGATCTCCAAATCAGATGCTTGAAGCCAAGCAATTTTACGTGCACCTATGGCAATAGCTGAGGCTCTGCTTACACATTCAAAGGAGTCGAAAGCTGCACGGTTGGAGAATTTGGAGATATCTTGGGCATGTTTGAGCCAAGAGAGAAAGTCCTGTCTTTTATCTTCAAAAATGAAAGGACTTAAAGTCTTCAAATGATCAGTGACTTCTTTTAAGAACATTCCCATGTAAAGACTATAGGAATTAATTCTCGCAGCAAGCATGGAAGCTTGGAAGACTCTTCTTCCAAAAGCATCCAAGGTTCTACATTCACGTCCTGGAGGATTAGAGGCATGTCTTTTGGCACTTCTAATCTTTCTCATAGCAGACTCAACCACAATAGAGTGGTGAGGAAGTTGAGTTTTATGGAAGCCAGGACAAGGAGGGACACGATACATTGTATCCAACCTGTGAGAATGAGGGGAGGTGGTCAGAGGTGCTTCCCACATTCTCAACATGAGATCATAGAAAATCTCATGAACAGGCAAGGTAGCTGCCTCTTTAGGAGTTTTAGGATATTGTAAAGTATCTAACTCCTTGGCTCTGGGTTCTGTCTCAGGGGCCACCGTGATGGAAAGGCCCCGAGCCACCTCCCTGATGAAGTCTTGAAAAGACAAGTCCTCTGGAGGAGACATCCTTCGTTTAGGAGAGGACTCCTCCTGTGGAAGAAGCATCACTGCATCGACCGACTCTTCAGAATCCTCAGAGGAATCGAAGTATCGTCTGTCCGGATGCTCTTGCAAAGCCCGATATCCGTACCGACCGGGATCGGTATCGGGAATAACCGGTACCAGGGTATCAGTACCAGAGGGCTTCAGAGGACAGAGTACCGGCATAGCAGACACCGATGCTGATGTCGATGCCACCGGTACCGGAATCGGTACCGATGGCGATGCTAGAGCCGGTACTGGCGGAGTAGTCTGTTGCGGTACCACGGGCGTCGATGCCACAAGGAAAGCCGCCAGACTGCGTTCTATGGACAGAATCCTCTGATCCATCGACGCCGCCAATGCTTGGAAGTCGGTACCGGTGGAAGCCACCGGTACCCCAGAGCATAGCACCAGGAGATCTGTCGAGGCCACGCCATCGAGATCATCCTGGAACCCCGATGATGATGCTTTAGAGGCCGAAGCCTCCCGCCGGGGTAATTTTGCCGGTGCAGAATCCTCGAGGGCAACGCCAGAGGCATCTCAATGCTTAGAAAGAGATCTACCCTTCGAGGATCAGCTGGATTTATGTTTAGTTACCTGAGATCCATGTGAGGAAGAAGAAGCCCTGGAAGACATTGATGCCACCGAAGCCGCATCAGAGGGAAACAGGGTACTGAGCTTGGCAGCTCGGTTCTGCCGACCTCTTTTAGACATCATGGAACAGGACATACAATCTGTGATGGAATGGTCAGGACCTAAACATTTTAGACACCAGTCATGGGTGTCGGTGACGGAAATGGTACCGCCACATTTCGTGCACTTCTTAAATCCTGAGGCAGGCTTTTCCATGTTAAGGAAAAAAGGTTTTGGGCCTAAGCCCCAAAACACAAGTGCACCTGAAGAAAAAAGAAACAGAAAAAGTTTTTTGGGTTTTTTTTAAACAAGAAGAAAAGAAAAAGACCAGCGGTACCGGTAGAGCGTCGAAGAAGGCAGACGCGACACAAAAGAATAAAGAAAAATAAAGAAATTCTTCTGCGTTGACAGGAACATGACCTGCTGGCTCCGCGGAAAAAGAAGAACTGAGGAGAGATAGTTGGGAAAGGCGGGAAGGCAGCACGCAGGCGCTGTGGGATGCTCCCAAAGGCTTTCTGATTGGACGCTGGGGAGCGTTCCCGCGCAGGCTCCGTCGGTACCGACGATACCCATATGTGAAGACTCATTCCTGCTTGTTCCTGGAGATTATTCCCTAGTTTATCCTGTACCCAAAGTTCCAAGTCAGATGCCTGGAGCCAGGCAATCTTAGTGCACCTATGGCAATAGCAGAGGTTCTGCTTATGCACTCAAAGCAGTCAAAGGCTGCATGATTCACAAACTTGGAAGCATCCTGAGCATGTTTGACAAGGGCGAGGTAATCCTGCCTCTTATCATCAGGAAGGAGAAGGCTCATAAGCTCTAAATCTCCCGTGACCTCCTTAAGGAACATTCCCATATAATATATAGGAACTGATCCTAGCAGAAAGCATGGAAGCCTGGAAGGTTCGACGTCCAAAGGCATCAAGAGTCCTACACTCACATCCTGGAGGATTAGATGCATGCCTTTTTTGCACTCTTGATCCTTCTCATAGCTGATTCCACCACCATGGAATGGTGTGGTAGCTGAGTCTTTTGAAAACCAGGACCAGGAGGAACTTTATACATGGTGTCGAGTCTTCGAGAGTGAGGAGATGTGGTTAGAGGTGTTTCCCACATCCTTAACATGAGATCATGCAAGACCTCATGACTAGGTAAGGTAGCTGCCTCCTTGGGAGCTTTAGGGTATTGTAGGATTTCTAATTCCTTTGCCCTAGGCTCTTTTTCAGGAGCCACTGTGATGGAAAGACCTCGAGCCACATCTCAGATAAAATCCTGAAAGGACATATCCTCTGGTGGAGACATCCTACACTGAGGAGAAGAAGAATCCTCAGGAAGAAGTACTCTGAATCCTTGGATGAGTCTGAAGACTCTGAAAGCTCTGCCGATACCAAAGTATCTCCGATCCGGGTGATCATGCAAGGCACGGTACTGGTACCGATCGAAGTCTGCATCGGAGGGGTCCGGTACCGACTTGTCGATACCGGATGGATAAGCATGACTCTGTCCCGGTAAAATACCTGCCGATGTCAATGCAGCCGGTACTGGTTGAATTGTCTGAAGCGGTTTCAGGGGCATCGAGGCCGTGAGAAGAGCTGCCAGACTGCGTTCAATAGCCAAGAATCTCTGGTCTATTGACGCTGCCGATGCCTGGGTGTCGGTACCGGATGAAGCGGCTGGTACCCCAGAGCATGGCACTAGTAGTTCTGCCGAGGTTGAGGCCTCGAGAACATCCTGGAGCCCCGTTAATGCTTTGAAAGCCGAAGCCTCCCGCCGGGGCAATTTTGCCGGTGATAGTCCTTCAAGGGCATCGGGTTGCTTAGAGGGAGATCTACCTTTTGAGGACTGGCTAGATTTATGTTTAGTTACCTGAGATCCATGGGAGGAAGACAAAGCCCTGGAAGATGTCGATGCCACAGAGGCTGCATCGGAGGGAAAAAGGGTGCTAAGTTTAGCAGCTCGGTTCTGCTGGCCCCTTTTCAACATCATCCCACAGGCAACACACTCTGAAATAGAGTGGTCGGGACCTAAACATTTGAGGCGCACCACTCATGGGTGTTGGTGACAGTACCGCCACACTTGGACCACTTTTTAAAACCTGAAGCGGGTTTTTCCATTTTAAAGGAAAATGTTGGGCCTAGTGCCCAAAATGGCGCGTGGCACCTGAGGAGAAAATAACTGGAAAAGACTCTAGAAGAAAGGGTTTTGTTTTGTTTTTTGGAAAAAAAGAAAGACACCAGTACTGCCGGTTCTTAACATCGAAGGCAGGCAGACGCGACCACAAAAAAGAAGAATAGAAGGGAATTATTTTCTGCGGTGACAGGATGTGCGACCTGTCGGCTCCGCGGAAAACAAAGAACTGGAGAGGGACAGTTGGGAAAGGCGGGAAGGCAGCACACAGGCGCTGTGGGATGCTCCCAAAAACCTTCCTATTGGACGCTGGGGAGCGTTCCCGCGCAGGCTCCGTCGGTACCGACAATACCCATATGTGAAGACTACATTCCTGCTTGTTCGTGGAGATGCGTGGATACATTCATAAAGAGCACTTTTTATCCCGTCCACATTGCTGCAAAGTGCTTTTTAGCCCTGGACGCTGCAGCTCTTGCCAAAATCTATGTACACACATACTTCCACTTTCCAAGTACATTTTCCTTTGGTGATTTTCAGACTCTTGCACCGGCTTGTTCTGAAGGTACTTTTTTGACCAGAACTCCAACACGCTGATATTCAGCCAGTGCAGTCCTTCTTTTAATTAAATGCCAGCTGCAGCGGAAAAAAAAAACAAAAAACCAAACAGATATTCAGCAACAGTACCCAGATTGGGGCCACTGCTGAACATCTGAATAGCAGCAATATTCAGTCTGCCATCTGGATAATGTTAGGATGGCTTTTTAGAAAACAGACTATATATCGCCGCTAACCATATATCTACCAGCTCTGCCCTTGGACCATTCAAGCACTATTCATACAGTACCAAGAAGGTCAGGATAATTTTCAGTGGCACTATCCAGATAGTGCTGCTGAAAATCACTGTCTAACCGCAGTCAGTGACTCTTATCCAGACAGTGGGTACTGCTATCCAGATAGGGTGCTTCTGATATATTGACCCGCATGCGTACTTCTGAAAAAAATAAAATACACATGCTATTGCAATCTCCTCCCTATTGCCACCCCTGAGAAAGCACAGTTACTTACCTGTAACAGGTGATCTCTGGGAACAGCAGGAATTAGTCTTCACATATGGGTACGTCGGTACCGACGGAGCCTGCACGGGAATGCTGCCCAGCTTCCAATCAGAAAGCTTTTGGCAGCATCCCTCGCGCCTGCGCGCTGACTTCCCGCCTTCTCCAGAGCCTCTCTTCAGTTGAGTTTCAAAGCTGAGACAAAGGCGAGGAGAGAAAGGAAGAAGATAGAGATGCAACTCCCAGGGGAGGTGGGAGGGTTGTGAAGACTAATTCCTGCTGTTCCCAGAGATCACCTGTTACAGGTAAGTAACTGTGCTATCTCCAGGAACAAGCAGGAATGAGTCTTCACATATGGGGACTCCCTAGCTAGGGATGCCAGGGGGAGATCCCATAAAAATGCAGAGGCCTCGGCCAGGGATGCATTTTGTCTCCAGGAATTCCCGGCATCCTTCGTGGGATGGAGGGCAGGAGTTGACAATAAAGGAGCTGTGAGGAAAGAAACAGCATAGCCAAGGACTATAGGGGAGAAGTCCTTGGTATATATGATAAGTAACATTAAGCACATTTAATGTACACTTAAAATATGCAGCTTACCTACTGAATCGTAGGAAGTCGAGAGCATGATGGAGTCTACTGGATAAGCAGTGGCGGAATCTTCAAAGTGACCTCACAGCAGTGAGGATGAAGGTCCAGACCTGGAGGTAGCAGCCGATCCAGGTGTCAACTGGGTAGGATTAGATGTCAGGTCTTCAATGGAAAGTTTTATGGGAAAAAGCTGAAAACTCCTTTAGGCATAAAATCATTAACAATGAAGGCTAAAGGAAGAAGACTGACGGAGGTAGAGAACTAGCCCAGTCCTGGCAGGAAGAAGGGGAGTGGAAAAAAACCCTATTCCCAAGGAGAACAGTTGTCTACTCAAGATAAAGATGTACACTATTTTTCCTAGCTGGCGAGAGATAGGAAAAAATATTGAAGCTTGATGCTTCAAGAACTTAAAGAAAAAATGGAAGATGTTAGCACCACAGTAGTTATTGGTGCCTAACAGTTCCTGCATCATAATATGGTATGCAAGTAGGGCGATAGACTGTCTAAACCCTCTAGAAGGTAAAAACATTTAGTATAGACAGTAAGGGTTATAGTGTGTAAGACATATCAACCCTTGAGAAGCCCTCCAACAGACACATATATATACAGATATATATATATATATATATATATATGTGGATGGAATATATATATATATATATATGTATAGATATATACATATGTCCATATGTGTATATTAGGATATGGGTGGAGAAATGTATCAAAATATATATACATTGGTGGGGCATGGAATTGCACCACCAGGGTAATGAGATAGGTATGTAGACATATATGGAGATGCTACATACAAGATAGAGATTGAAGATACATATCTACCACCCAGCCCCATAGTTGTATATGGGGAATATAAAAGAAAAGATTCTCTGCTCCACAAGAGGGTGAACCCACTTGGGATATGTGTAAAGAATCTATTTCCGTGGATTGAGGGAATCCAGTAAGATAATGTGATGTTTGCGTGAGAACAGATGATGATATCAGTCTGTAAAGAACAAGGCGGGAGTTGCAAAGAACACTGACATGGCAGATGTTCAGCAACGCAAGAAGATATCAGAGGGACCTGCTGGAGGGATCCAGAGGGAGCATGCGTAAACATCAGCCTTGGATCTTCACGCAGAAGAACTTATATATCATACCAACAGCCCAGACCAGAGGGTTTGAAGAACCCTCATAGGCATGGGAAGGAATTAAGCTTTTCCCTACTGATAGCTTCAGAGATAAGGTCAATGCTCTAAAATAAGGCCCTCATAGTAGAAAGCTTCTCTGAGAGTGCAGAGAGCATTGTGCAGGAGAAAGAGGAGATAAACTGACTGAAGTCAGTGGTATTGCCATATCCTAAGAGAGGAGATGGAGGAAGATTGTGAAAAAGCCAAAAAGTAGGAGGATCCAAGATAGCTGAGGAGCAGCCTGGAATCACTACTGAGGCTAGATAAACCTTGGAACAAGGGACTGGAACTAAAAAGTACCAGTAACACAATCATTGTAACTCCTGCAGGCACAGCTGGTGATAGAAACCAGCAGAGAGATTGTACTGTGCCCATTTAAGAATAAGAGACAAGGAAGGAGAGGAGGCATCTCCTGTCTCTTTCTGAGGAATAAGCGTGCTAAGAAGCTTCTCAGTATGGTACCTCTCAACCAGGAAGAAGTCCTGTAGAGAGGGTAGGCAAGTAAGTGGAGGGTGACGTACCCTCAGGTGCAACTTGAAGGAAAAAAATGTTCAAAGTGGGACAGAACTATCAGGGGATAGTAATAACTGCTCCTCTAGAGAGTAAAGGAGGAGAAGTGCGTAGTCCCTGAACAAGAATGTTCCGACATCTTAGTACACTGAGAAAGAAAAGCACAGTGAAGCAACTTCTAATAGGTAGAAGTGAACTGCAGACTATAATTCTCAGCCCCTATGGTTGTTGGGAATGCTGAGAGTGGCCAGAGCTGGAGGACTTCAGACTAGGCTGAGGTGTCCCTTGCTTAGGTACCTCTGAATGATGGGCAGGAGAGGAATAAAACTTTCTTTTCTTAGGGAAAGAAGGTTTGGTAGGACATTTCCTACCCCTCGAAGAATGGGATGGCTTAGAATGGTCTGTAGTGGAAGGAGAGTCAGTGGAGCATTGAGCAACCTGACGTAAAGCCTCCTTACCAAAAAGACCGTCTCCTGTACAAGGAGAATGAGCCAGTATAGTTTGTGCCCGTCTATTCAAGTCTGAAGCTTCGAGCCAGGCTCTGCGACATGCTGCAATGGCAATAGCAGAGGATCTGCTAACAGACTCAAAAGAGTCTATAGAAGCAAGAGACAGAAACCAGGATATATTCCGGCTATGATTGATGAGCAAGGAATAATCAGTAGCCTTCGGCTCTGGCAAAAAAGGGGTCAAGAGAGACAATTTCTCTGTGACCTCCTGGAGTGTTAGACTCATGTGGAAAATATATGAAAGAATTCTGGAGGCCAGCATAGATGTTTGGAAGGCTTGACGACCAAAAGCATCGAGTGTTCTTGAAGAACGACCTGGCGGATAAGAAGAATGCATCTTCTTGCTCTTAGCCTTCCTCAGTGCTGATTCTACTACCAGGGAACGATGAGGAAGTTGCGGCTTCTGAAATCCTGGAGAGGGAGGCACTCGGTACCGAACTTCAGTAGCTGTGGAAGCTAGAGGAAGCGGTAAGGGTGATTTCCAAACCCTCAGAAGGAGATCCTGCAGAGCAGGATGTAAAGGAAGCATGATATTTTCCATTTGTGCCGGTGGGCTATGAGTATCAGCACAACCAGGGATAGAGATATTAAGAAAGGTTGCCATGTCTCGGAGAAAAGTCTGAAAAGACTGATCCCCTATGGGAACCATCCCTGGTAAGGCCAAAGAAAGAGGCTGAGCACCAGAGGACGTACCATGGTGTGAAGCAAGAGACGTAGTAGATGGACCGGGATACTGGCGTGTTAACTCAGAGGCAGTAGGTACTGCATCAGCAATGCCAGGTATCGGTTCCAACGGAGGCATCGACATCGATTGTGATACAGGACCAGCGGTCAAAGTTGTCATCGGGGACAGCTGCAGTGGTACCGAGATCATGAGTTTAGAGTTATAGCTAGGATCTGCGGAACTGCTTATCTGGAAGCGAGCGGAGTCGGTTCCAGGACGCGTCGGTACCCAGTCCTCGAGACTAGAATTCGATTCAAGACTCGGCATCGATGGAAGCAAGTCTATCGATGCATGCCTCGAGGGTACCGACGTCAGTGGCAGTATCGGCGATGCCGATACCGATAAAGCAGTCTGGGTTACATCGATCGGTCCCGAAGGTACCGAGGATACCCGATGATACCCACCTGCGAGAAACAGGTTACTGCATCCCGATGTCGTAGCCAGGGCATCGGAACTGCTCGACGGCGGTACCGTCTCCGAGCATGGCTGGGATATAGAAATGTCCATGCGTAGCGTATCAATCGGCCCCAAAGGTACCGAGGACGCTTGAGGACGATCCCTGGTGGCGAGTGGAACACTCGACACCGGTGCCGATGCCGGGGTATCGGTACCGCTCGAAGCGGATACCACCACCGGACACGGTGGGGATCGAGAGAAGTCAATCTGAAGCGTATTGATCGGCCCCGAAGGTACCGAGGACGCCAGATGACGATCCCTGGTGAAGAGTGGAACACTCGACACCGGTGCCGATGCCGGGGGATCGGTACCGCTCGAAGCGGATACCACCCCCGAGCATGGCTCAGGTATGTTCTGTGAGGGGTGAGCCCCAGGAACATCCTGAAACCCCTTTAACGCTTTGGAGCCCATAGACTCCCGCAGGGGTAATGCCAATGGATTCTTGAGGGTAAGGCCGGAGCCGTCACCATGCTGGGCATGGGACATACCACTCAAGCATTGACTAGTCTTAACAGACTGTTTGTGGGTTACCTGATCCTGTGAAATGGAGAAACCGGGTACCCTCACTGCCGAGGAAAAAAAACGGCATCGAGGGAAACTTTAAAAACTGAAGATTTCCTCACAAAAATATCTCCTGACATGTCAGGGGAAAAAGGGTCAGGACCCACACAGTTGAGACACCAGTTATTGGAGTCTAAAAGGAAACAAGTGTTTCCACATCGAATGCACTTCTTAGGAAAAGAAGGCTCCCTGAGGCCTGGTAGGCCTAACAAGTTAAGGCAGAAAAAACTGAAGAAAAAGTTTCTCAGAATTTAGGAAAAAATCCACCGGCGGTACCGGTGGCGGCGGGAAATACATCCGCAACCACAAGAAAACAAAAAACTAAAGAAATTAAGTAAGTAAAAAGAAAAGTTTCTGCGGTGACAGGAAGGACGTCCTGCCGGCTCCGCGGAAAAACGAAAACTGAAGAGAGGCTCTGGAGAAGGCGAGAAGTCAGCGCGCAGGCACGAGGGATGCTACCAAAAGCTTTCTGATTGGAAGCTGGGCAGCATTCCCGTGCAGGCTCCACCGGTACCGACGTACCCATATGTGAAGACTCATTCCTGCTTGTTCCTGGAGATTGCCTGTGCTGAATATGGGAGAAAGTACATGCCCCCTTTTGCAACATACACAACAGTGGGTCATTTTCAAATAGCCCATTTCTGCAGGTAAATCGCTGCTCTACCTATGGATAGGCCTTTGAAAACAACAAATCAATATGTAAAAAAAAAAAAAAAAAGAGTATGCAAAAAGCAGCTAGGAGCCGACAATTTCCCAGCAAAAAGGGTTTCGTGTGCACACCTTGAGGTCAATATTCGGCTGTGTAGTCAATGTTAGAATTTGAAGCATCTAGACACAGTGTATTCAGCGAGACTAGCTGTTTAGTTGGTGCCACTGAATATCCACCCATAACTCTGTACAAATAAGTCATGTTATAGTTGCTATTTGTGCAGCCCACCTAGATGTATAATTAGGGCTTCTGGTTCCAGGTGTTTATCATTTGAGATTTTAGAGGTTTATTTTTGAGGCAATTAAGCGTTTTCCCAGAGTTGGAAAAAGAGGTTTACTGGTGGATTTGCAGTGCAAAAAAACATTTTTTAATGGATTTTATGTGCATTCCAGGTGGATTTCATTTAAGAAGAACTAAACACAATTTTTTTTTATCAGCCCTGTGCAGCGGCAGGATGCATTAAAGAAACATAAAGGGATGGTGGTCTTCTCCTTAAATTCCAACACCCCTCTTCCATCATGTCCTCCAGCAACATCTAACAATACAAAGAGGAATCCTCTTCTCTTTCCACTTTACTTTAAAAAAATACTGAATTTAAAAAGTCTTTCATTTAAAAGAAACTTGTGACTCTTAGAGAGCCTTTTACTCAAGGCAGGTAGCCGGTTAACGCATGTTTTAGCTTACCATGGTCTGGTTAGTAAAAGGGTCTGTGTAGTTGATCCTCTGAGTGGTGCACTGGATTTCTCCTGGCTCACCCGGGTGTGTCAGAGGTGGGATGTGATCGTGGAAATGGTGTCTGCAGCTCAACAATTCAGCTTTGCCTGGATAAAGTGCGATACCTGTAAGGAGGAACATACAAGTGGGAATCCTGCGGTTTCAGGTTGGTCAAACACATCAGTTTGGTGGGCTTGACCATCCTCCTCCTAAACACCGTTACATGTGGTAGACTAGGAATAGGCTATATTTTGAATCACATCATCCTAAGATTGTGAGTGCAATTTAATGTCATGAGCCATCAAAATGTGCTTTTTTTAAACCAAGATCCTTCATCACATTTTCCAGATACAAAAAAATGAGTCAAAGAGTAAACGCAGGGCCTGTGCTGACCTTAAGAACTTTTGTTTCCTGCTGGTCTCCCAGCTATATGATATGATCCCACAACTTTAAAACAAGAGTGCGAATCATATCCCAGTTACCATAAACTGAGGGTATATTTTTGGTACCAGAAGAAGCAAGGCTGTAATTTTGTCAAGGCCAAATCCTAGGAAGAATTCCAACTTGATCAAGATTTAAAAATCAGAAAGAGTCAAGGAAAACAGTGCAAATGTCCTATAAAGAGTCATAAATGTTTACTGTATAGCAATATTTGTATTCAGCACAAGTATTTCCAAACCAGTGTGCCATGAAACGAAGACACTACCTGATGCCCATGTGCAGATCAGTACTTGAGGTCTGCTCTTAGCACCTCGCAACAACAAAGGACACCAGCAGCGGCTTTCACATGTCCAGTAGCCATTTCCTTAACCCATGTGAAGTTACACAAGCCTAGCCTTCCCAATTACAGCATAAGCACTGGAGTGGGGGGATTAATGGCCCATATGCCACACAGCACCGAGATCTCCCCTTTCTCTTCCTGAGCCGCCTCTTTTTTTTTTTT
Organism: Ichthyophis bannanicus; assembly: GCA_033557465.1. Lineage (NCBI taxonomy): Eukaryota > Metazoa > Chordata > Amphibia > Gymnophiona > Ichthyophiidae > Ichthyophis > Ichthyophis bannanicus. Next base: position 1,047,450,057 of record CM066033.1, read on the forward strand.
ATTGAAAGGCTTCCAAAAGATACATATAAACAAGAACCACAAAGAACTTCAAGAAAATGCAACAGTAACAGCATAACTTCAGGTCACAATAGTATTCTACAATATGCCTTCATTTTTACAGTTTTAGAATAAGGAATCGGGGAGCAACAACCCCCCCAACCTCCCTTCCCCCCCCCCTCTCCAGAACCTCCCTAGCCCCGGACCCCCCCCCCCAACCTCCCAGTATCCCCGACTATGGCTTAGCATTCGTGAAGCACGGAAAGACGGTGAGCAAAAATAAAAAGGGGAAAATACACACAAGGGGCAGACTCCCAGTAAAGTACGCATATTCCCCCCCTCCTGTCCAGAGCATTCACGCACCATAACGAGAGACAAAAGGTGCCCACACCAACTCAAAGCGCGCCAAGCGCATCCTACTGACAGCCACCCCCCGCTCCATGGTATACATATCCCACATCCGTTCCAACCAAGTCCGAAAGGAGGGGGCTAAAGCACGCCTCCAGGCTGCCGCAAGAGATAAGCGGGCCGCATTCAGGCCATGGCGTAGTAGAGCAAGTTGCAGAGTCCGTGCACCTGGCACCGAGGCCCCAAAGAGGAAGATCCCTGGATCCCAAGGTATGCTCACTCCCAGAAGCAATTGTAGCCGGAATTGCACACCCCTCCAAAAAGCGCGAATGCGGGGGCAAGTCCACCAAATGTGCCCCAGGGTACCCTATTGCCCACAATTACGCCAACAAAGATCCACAGCCCCAGGATATATACGTGCGATCCGCGCCGGGGTCATGTACCAACGGTACAGTATTTTATAATTAGTTTCACGGGCATTAATCGCTACCGAGCTCTTCCACAAGTGCGTTTCCGCCGTCTCCCACTGTTGCTCGGTATAGGAAAGATTCAAATCAGAGTTCCAGAGCTCCCTATGCCTCGCAGAGCGCGACTGAGATCCCTGCAGGTGGGCATAGAGGGTGGCCACAAGTCCCCTAGTAGTAGTACACCCCTCACAATAGCGTTCCAAATCGGTCAGGTCCCGAGCAACCTGGGGGCGAACCAGCCTAGATCGAACCCAATGCGTCACTTGCATATATTGATAGAGATGCCTAGCCGGAATGTCAAATTCATCTTGTAACGCGCGGAAAGACCGTATCCGGCCGCCCTCAAAGAGGTGTCCGACTCGGCTAAGGCCTAAATGTCCCCACTGCCGAAAGACTGTAGCGCTTTGCCCCGGCGGGAAAGAAGCATTACTCACTATAGGGGCCAACGGAGTTAAATCCGCATCTCGGGACCGAAAGTGCTGGTCCCAGCATCGGAGGGTATGAAGAACATAGGGATTATTGGTGCATTTACCACACCGAAGTTTGGGACCAAGCCACAGCCAGTCTCCCAGTCCCGCTCCCCCCGCCAAGCTCATTTTCAGCTGTACCCATCGCTTGGTGCTGTCCGCAATCATCCACTCCACCCCCGCCCGACACTGGGCCGCCGCATAATACCAGTGCAAATTGGGCATGCCCATACCTCCAGAGCGCGTACGGGCATAAAGAACATGTCGCGCCAAGCGCGGACGACAGTAATGCCATATGAACTTCATAAGCAGCCGCTGCCAGGTCGCCAAAGTGGCCCGTGTAATGGGAATCGGTAGAACTTGAAAAAGATAAAGAAAGCGGGGAACAACCACCATCTTGACTACGGCTATACGCCCGAACCAGGAAAGGAGCAGGCCATTCCAAATCTCTAAGTCCCGCCGAACCTGACGAAGCAAGGGATCATAGTTGGCTTTAAAAAGGTCCGCCCGCTCCACAGTCAGGTGCACCCCTAGATAACGCAAGGCTCCTGAGACCCAGCGAAGAGGATAAGCCTCTTGGAGTTCCGCACAGATCGCCCCAGGAACCCCAACATTCAAGATCTCCGATTTAGCATAATTAATCTTGAAACCAGATACCCGAGAGTAATCCTCAAACAGCTGCATCGCAATTGGAAAGGAAGCAGACGGATCCACCAGGGACAGTATGATGTCATCCGCAAAGAGCGCAATCCGATAATCCGCAAGACCGATATGGACCCCCTGCAAGCCTGGATGTGCGCGAAAGCTCTGAGCCAGGGGTTCCATCGCGAGTGCGAAAAGCAGAGGCGAAAGGGGGCAACCCTGTCGCATGCCCCTCCCCAGAGAGAAATGTCTCGAGTGTCCCCCATTAATCCGAACGCACGCCTGGGGCAACTGATAAAGGCTACGAACCCAACGGATATAGTTAGAGCCAAAGCCCATGGTCTCCAGAACGCTCCAAAGGTATTCCCAATCAACCCGGTCGAAGGCCTTCTCTGCGTCAATCCCCACCAGCAAAGCTGGTTGCGGTTCCCGCTGGGCCACGTGTATGATCTGCAACATACGCCTAATGTTATCCGCAGCCTGGCGACACGGCACAAAGCCAACCTGATCCGGATGAACCAAGCCCGGAAGGACCCGGTTCAGACGCGCAGCCAGCACAGTAGCAAATATTTTAACATCAACGTTTAACAGGGAAATGGGGCGATAGGACGCCGCATCATGCAAAGGTTTGCCAGGTTTGGGTATCATCACTATCAAGGCCTCATGTTGGGACGGAGGGAGAGAACCCCCCCCCAAGACCTCGTTGAACAGGATGGTCAAGGTGGGCGCTAAGTGTATCCGAAACTTCTTATAATATTCCGCTGGGAAGCCATCACTACCCAGTGCACTGCCAGTTTTCAGTTGCCGGATCGCACTCTCCACTTCATCTACCGTTAATTCAGAATCTAGCTGAGCTCGATCAGGATCCGAGAGACGCGGCAGTGCGGTCCTCTGCAAATAGTCCTGCACACGATCCCGATCAAAGGGCTCTGCCTTGTAGATCCGCTCCAGGTAGTCAGCAAAAAGATCGCGTATCTCCCGAGAAATAACCCTCTTCCGACCCCCAGAGTCACGTAGCTCACGAAACACTCGCGCGGACTGCTGCTGCCGAAGACGCAAAGCTAGGAAGCGGCCGGTTTTATTCCCATGCTCATAAAAAGTTTGCCTAATTTCCGGCGTTTATTATCTAGTTCTTTCTGCAAACACGCATCCAAATTGGCTTGAACAGTCCGCCATTGACGCAGAACCTGCCGCGAGCCGGTTCGGGCATGCTCCAAACCTAGACGGGAAGACTCCTGCATCAACCGGTCACGGTCATGCGTCCACATTTTGCGCGTGCGGGCCGCCTCAGCCATGAGTTGGCCTCGAGCCGTCGCCTTGTAAGCATCCCACACCGTGGGGAGGGGAACATCCCCAGAGCCATTAAGCTCAAAAAATTCAGTGATAAAGCGGACATGATCCTGCACAGCACCCTGCCGCCGTAGGAACCTCACATCTAAGCGCCAAAGACGTTGATGCTCGCTATACAATCCGGATGGAAGGGCAAGCCAGCACGGGGCATGATCCGACCAAGTCAACGCTCCATGTCCAGCCTTCACTCTCCCATCCATCAGGCGCTGATCCAATAGAAAATAGTCAATGCGGGTATGAACCTGATAGTAGTACGTATAACCTCTCTCTCCCTCATGAGTGTCTCTCCAAACATCCCGTAAACCCAAATCTAGCATAAAACGTTGAAGGGCTCTTGCTGACCCCCCCACTCCCCCCCCCCAGCACGGCCTGTGGAATCCAAATGGGGTACCAGAGGGGTGTTACAATCCCCGCCCAAAACAATGGGACCCCGTGCAAAATCCGCCAGTAAAGCCTTCAATCGTGTAAAAAAGGACCCCTGACCTGTGTTGGGCGCATAGACATTAGCTAAAGTTAGCAAGCGCCCTTCCAGACGAATATTCAAAAAGAGCCACCTCCCCAGGGGATCCCGTTGTATCTCCTCGATCTTTAGAGAGAGGCTCTGATGAAATAGTAAGGCTACTCCCAGCCCTGCGTATCTGAGGCCACCCGCACCTCAGTATATGGGGACCTCTTTAGCCAACCCTGCTTGCAAGCCTGTAAATGAGTTTCCTGTAGATAAACAATGTCCCCCTGCAACGTGCGCAATTCCGAGAACAGCAGCGATCGCTTCCTTGGGGAGTTAAGTCCCTTAACATTTAAAGAGATAAAGCGCACCATGGGTAGTTACAATCTAAACCCTCTTATCCTCCAGCTACCCGGGGCATCCCAGGGACATCCTCCCCCCAGCAAGCCCAGGGATTTAGTTATCCAGGCCCACCCTTTCCACCCTCCAGAAGCACAAGCCATAGACCCTCCCCCCAAGCCCAAACATGCCCTCCAGTTCCAGATGAAAACCACCCCCAACCCAGACCCCCCCCTTCCCGTCAATACCACCTGCCTGTCAAGGTTAACACAGGACACGGTAAATTGACCACAGACCCCGTTTCCCCCAAGACCCCATGAAGCAGAAAGTCAACTTAAACATATAGAAAACATTCCCCGCACTACTCCCCCACCCACCCCGGGTCAGCACTCTCCCCATGCCTCCCCATCAGAACAGTATCATCATCAAAACATTTGCAGAGCATCCGCCGCCCCCTACATGTAGGGTAGTGTGGGCCCAGATCAAACCTTATCGGTGGCCAATAACACAATGAGAAATATTACTTCCATCAGTTATCCAGAGTTCGAGAGACCCACCCAGTAAGGCTCCCTAAGGGGTAAGGAAAGCTCCTCAAGTGTACACAAAGGTCAAAAATCAAGCGGACTTGCCCACCCGAGTCCACTTGGAGTGCTGGGACTTAGGGGGCGGCGGATGAGGCTGAGCATTATCATCAACTAGTCCCGCCTGGCGTAGGGCTCGCCAAGCTTCAGTATGGTCCTTTGCGGAGATCTTTTTGTTGCCCAAAAGGAAGTTCATCCGAAATGGAAAGGACCAGGAGTAACGAATCCCCTTGCTGTTCAGGACTGTTGTCACTGGTTTCATCTCTCTCCGGCGCGCCAAAGTGAACGTCGAGAGGTCTTGGTAGATGGACACTGTCGCATCCTGGAAGCGGACCGCTTTTTTCTCCTGGCCTCGCTGTATGAGAAGCTCAGCATCAGAATATCGCAGAAATCTCGCAATGACATCACGAGGCTGATTGTTGGGAGGTTTTCCCAAGGCCCAATGGACTCATTCTATCTCCATCCCGGAGGCCCGCGCAGCCAGTTCTTCCGCCGGAAGCAACTCCGCTATCAGCAGTTTAAGCACAGTTGGCAAATCTTCTCCGCCCCCTACCGCTTCTGGTATTCCACGAAAACGCACGTTATTGCGGCGGGAGCGGTTTTCAATGTCGTCAATTTTGTAAGTCAGTTCCATTGCTTGCGCTTGCTGCCGATCCAATGCACATTGTAAATCCATCAGGGTCCCGTCATGATCAACCATTTTGGTCTCCACATCCTCTACTCGGGCTCCCAGCTCTTTCATGTCAGTCCGTAGGTCTGCCACATCTTTCAACAACTCCTCACGTAGCGAACGAAACTCACTGGCTAGCTCCGCAAAACCTCTACGGAGTTCTTGCTTGATTTGAGCAGAGGAGAGTTGCTTATGGGAGTCCAATTCCTCTTCACTTACAGTCTCATCATCAGAACCCGACGGAGGAGATTGTCCACATGGGCTACTCGGGGCCCCAGACTTACGCTGCAGTCGCTGGGAGGAACGCACTCCCTCCCGAGTTTCAGAACTTTTAGCTGTAGCCGCCATCCCCCAGGGCCACTTGTGTCACACAGTGTTAGAAGAGAATTACAGTCAATGTCAGCAAAAGCAGAGATGTCAGGGAGAGAGCGGTGCACGAAGCCTCACAGTCCCGCAAAGCAATCACTTCCACACAGTGTTAGGAGTTAGATAGAATCAATGTCCGCAAGGCCCAGGGGACCGGAGAGAGAGCAGGGCCCTGAGATAGAAGCTGCCTCTGGCCTTCTTGAAGTAATAAGCTGTTAAAGGCAGTGCTCGCGGTGTTCTGCAGTGCTATGGAAGGGTAGAGCACACAAAGTCCACAACCGCCAGAAATTAGGCTCCGATAAGAGACCTGAAGCCAAATAAAACACTGGAGCACTCTAACAGGGCGCCCAAAATCCACACCGCGGAGCCAAGGCTTCAGCAGAGCACCAGTGTGTGAAGTGCTACAGACTCCAGCACCGTTCAGCCGACCAGAGGCATGAGGGCATAAAGAGAAAGGGTTTAGCCTCTATGCCTACCCCCCTCAGGGGGAGTCGCACTGTCGAGAGGAGGGAGCGGGCGCCAACGAGAGCCACGGGGATTCCAGGCCCTCTCCCCAGTCCCAGAAACAAGACTCCAGCTTCTTGCACTGGCGCTCCAGCCCTGGGGGCAATGCTCCACCGGTCAACGAGTTGCTGCGCAGCCTCCGGTCCAGCAGCAGGGGCCCGACAGCGCAGCCCAAGGGGAATCCCCGCAAGTGTCGTCCGGGCCGCACGGGCCACCGAAGGCAGCGAGAGGGTCAGTTGGGCCCAGAGCAGGCAGCGAGGAGAGACACGTGGCAGCAGGCCGCACTTCGCAAAAGAGCTCCGCGGCGTCCCAGCTTCTTAGAGAACCGTCCAGCCCGACTCCGGAAGACACCGCTCGCTTAGGTAGACCCAGGGCAGGTAGGGGAGATAAAATGTGCAGCCGTTAGCGCATATTAGCTGGTGTTTCAGGGTAGTGGGGACGGAGCTCACTCACAATGCGGCCATCTCTCAGCGGGCTCACAAGCGCCCCCCCTGAGCCGCCTCTTTTGACGACGACACAACAAAGGAGTAGAGTTTATAATGATGTTCCCAACTGCAGGTTTCAGACTGACAAAAATTAATTATTTCCAGCATGAGTGATACAAAGGTGGAGAAAGGAATCTATGCACTATGGAGTGGAGGAAAGATTAACGCAGAGGACAATTGACTATACAGTGGGGAGCAAAGGTTTGTGAACATTGCTCCAAACTGCATTAAGCATGATCCTCATTTTGGCATGAAGCTGCAAACAAATTATACCTTATATGGTCAGCATATGTGCACGGTTGTATACATGTTCTATACAGTATAATAACGAACCTTTGTCTCTTGAAAAAAATTCAACTGGAATGAAGCCTACGTGAAAAATAAACAAAATATACTGCACATTTGAAAAAATAAAAAGACTATACAAGAGACTGCACATTAGAAAAAAACAGCCCAATCGCTGCAAGTTCACCCACTATTCTCACCTACAACCATTTTTTGACCAGGCATTCCCAAACTTTGCTCCCCACTGTAAACTCTGATTTCGGAGTCTGAAGCTGGAATGACTGATTTAAACAGAAAATTATAGTCTAGTGGTAAATATGAGCCTCGGAGTGATGCTGAACTAAAACATGCGTGGTTGTAGATTGCATGGAGCAATTGGGACAGGAGTGAATGGGGGAACTGTATGTGTGAAGGAGGTAAAGGTTGGGTGATGTGAGGAATAAGTGGGCATGGGTGTTGGGGATTATGGGTGGATGCAGGCAGGATCAAGCAGTTGTTTCTCTTTGATAAAAAAGCTGTAGTAACCCGTGGAAATTATGGCCTAGTGAGTCTTAATTGACAATGGAGGAATCCAGAGCTGTGGGGCGAGTAAGGGGATTTAGTACATGCTTTAAATGGAGGTGAGTATTCCCTGGGGCTGAGTTGCTGCCGGGAAGGCGGATAGGCAGCAGGAGGTGAGTGAAGTTGAGGGAGGGGGAAGTTGTGGAGGCAGAAGGTAGAGGGAAATGGGGGGAAAGGGTGTTTCATGAGCAACTAAGGAAATGGAAGGCTAGGAACATGGGAGATGGTGGTATAAAGAGGACTGTTCTGAGGAATGAAGCACAATAAAATTAGGGAAAGAAGGAAAACTTAAGAACATGGCTAACAGCTTAAAAGTGGGATCCTTGAATTTTAACGGCTTGAATACAGTGAGAAAAAAAGACAAGGGCTTCAGATGGGATATAGCCTTAATCTAGAAACTGTGCTTGTGACAGAAAGATTCAGGTTTATAACAGAATAGGCAGTGGAACTTGGGCGGGAGAAGTGGCAGTGTTAATAAGAGGGAAACGTCTGCAGGAAATGACAGAAGTACGAGACAAAGAGGGTAGATATGTAGCAGTAAAAGGGAACCTGGCACAGGGAGGGTTAGTGGTGGTATGCACCTATGTTCCCAATCAAGGGCAATAGGATTTTTTTGACAAACTGGCCATAGAACTGTCAGTTTATAGACGAGAAGGAAATTATTGAGGAGGGATTTTAATTTGGCAGTCAATCCTATGTTAGGGTACATAGAAGTAAATTGAAAGACATGATGAAATTGCTACAAGCACTGGAGAACTGAAGAGTGCAGCACCCAAGCAGGGCCGGTGCTACCATTAGGTGAACTAGGCAGTTGCCCAGAGCGCAGCCTCTCCAGGACATGAAGTGGCAGCAACGCTTTTATGACTGCACCAAAGCGCCAGAATTACATTTAGCTACAGCGCTGCGGTGCCATTCCTGCTTCTGCCCCCCTTCGCTGCTGCCAGCCCCAGAGAGAAGTGGCAGCAGCGGCAATGGGCATGGGGGCAGCAGGATGACGGGCTCGCTAAGGATGCCTCCAGTCCTTGCACCGGCCCTGCAGTCTTCGCTGCAAGCAAATCTAACTCATGCATATTCATTGTGGAGATCATGAAATCCAGACTGGCTGGAGCATACACCAGAACTTGGTAGAGAACCAGAGCCATAAACCATTCAGACCTGAGGGAATCCTGTGCAAAAAGGCAGCCAGAGAAGCACTGTATGCACAGGGGTGATGAGGCTTGTCTCCAAGGATACTGTTAATAGTGAGCTTCTCTTATCACTTCCTTATACCAACAACTGCAATGCATGTTTTGGGGGAGGGATGAGGTGTCCTAAAAGTGGAAATACCTTTCTCCATTCTTGCCTCTTCCAAAACACCTCTCACTGATTAAATATCTACCAGTCCTCAACAAATTATCATGTAACGGAGACAAATAATAAAATGCCCTGATATAACTGGAGTCAGCTTTTGATGAATTTACTGACTATTTAAAACTAAGCACTGAAAATGAGGTATTCTTTTCTGTGTTCTCATCCATCAGTTTCCTCCTGCTCCTTTGGGCTTTCAAGCTCAGTCAGAGCCAGGTCTTCATTTGTAAGTACTTGGGGATTTTTCCCAACTTACTTTTTAGTCCAATCCCTGCAACGACAATCCTGTACACACCACAACACCTTCCGGAACCTTGTAATCATGGGCCCTAAATCCAGCTGCTAGATGTTGACGTTGCACAATGACTGAGTCTCCCTCCCCGAGAGACTGTAAGTGATGCCTCCACAACATTTTTTCATTTAGTTACAGCATAGTTACTCACCTGTAACAGGTGATCTCCGGGAACAGCGGGAATTTAGTCCTCACATATGGGTATCGTCAGTACTGACGGAGCCTGCGCGGGAACGCTCCCCAGCGTCCAATTAGAAAGCTTTTTTGAGCATCCCACAGCACCTGCGTGCTGCCTTCCCGCCTTTTCGAAATGCCTCTCTCCAGTTGAGTTTTAAAGCTGAAACAGAGAGAGAGAAGGAAAGGGAAAGAGATAGATAGAGAGATACAACTCCTAGGGGAGATGGGTGGGTTGTGAGGACTAAATTCCTGCTGTTCCTGGAGATCACCTGTTACAGGTGAATAACTATGCTATCTCCAGGAACCAAGCAGGAATGTAGTCATCACATATGGGGACTCCCTAGCTTTAGATCCCAGGGAGAGACCCCAGAAGTTGTGTGTCCCTGAGAAGGGCTCCACTTCCCCCCATGGATCTCTGGCATCCTATCAGGGATGGTGGGTAGGAGTTGATTAGGTATGGAACAGGTGTTGGAGAACAGCATGACCAAACAAGGCATCCCGGCGGGAGTCCTTGTCCAAGCAGTAATGGGCTGTGAAGGTATGAACCGAGGCCCAGGTGGCTGCTCGACAGATGTCGTCAATAGACACAGAGTGCAGATGAGCCACTGAGGCTGCCATGGCTCTCACATTGTGAGCTGTGACATGGCCCTCCAGAGAAAGGTTCTTACTCTGATAGGCGAAAGAAATACACTGAGAAATCCAGTTAGATAGTGTTCTCTTGGAGACTGGAGGTCCCAATTGAGAAGGATCAAAAGCAACAAAAAGTTGAGAGGACTTTCTATGTTGTTGTGTTCTTTGTAAGTAAAAGGCTAAGCTCTTTTACAGTCCAAGGTATGAAGATTCCTCTCTGCATTTGATGCATGAGGCCTTGGAAAAAACACAGGCAGGTAGACCGCTTGGTTCAGGTGAAAAGGCTAGACCACCTTTGGCATAAAGTGTGGATGAGTCCTAAGGACTACCTTGTCATGATGGAACCTTGTATATGGTGGATTAGCTACTAGCGCTTGCAACTCACTAATGCGACGTGCTGATGTGATTACAATAAGAAAGATAACCTTCCAAGAAAGGAATTTCAAGGAGGTAGTAGCTAAAGGTTTGAAGGGTGGCTTCATGAGCTGGCCAAGAACCAGGTTTAAGTCCCATGCCACCGGTGGTGGCCTAATGGGAGGCTTAGTTAGAAGGAGGCCTCTCATAAATCTTGCTATAAGAGGATGAGAGGAAATAGGCTGTCCATTTAGAGGCTTAAAGGAAGCTGTAATAGCACTCAAATGGACCCTTACTGAGTTAGTCTTAAGTCCTGCATTGGATAAATGAAGGAGATACTCCAGCAATGATTCCAAAGGTATCGCAAGGGGGTTAAGACCCTTTTGCGAACACCATATGGTAAACCTTTTCCACTTGAAGGCATAAGAGCGTCTTGTGGAAGGTTTCCTGGAAGCAAAAAGAATATCTTTTACTTGCTGAGGGAGATTAAGATCATGGAGATCTAGGCCTTCAGCAACCAAGCCCTGAGATGCAGAGACTGGGGATTGGGATGCCGTAACATTCCGTCCTCCTGAGATAGGAGATCTGGAGCAGACCCTAACTCCAGGGAGGGAGCTTGAGAGAGATGTAGAAGCAGAGGGTACCACACTTGCCGTGGCCAATGTGGAGCTGAGAATTATATGGCCTCTGTCTCTCTGAAGCTTGAACAGGGTTTTGGGAATTAGGGGAATGGGTGGAAAGGCATACAAGAAGTCTTGACCCCAGTAAAGGAGGAAAGCATCCCTGGCCTGAGCCGGAATTCTGGAACAGAACCGGGGAAGTTTGGCATTCCACGGACTTGCAAAGAGGTCTATGTCCGGGGTTCCACAAATTTGAAAAATCTTGGTCACCTACTCTGCATGCAGAGACCACTCGTGTGGAAGCAGAACTCGACTGAGTCTGTCTGCCCAAGAGTTTTTTATGCCTGGAAGATACACTGCCAGGAGATGAATCTGATGCTCTCTGGCGAGGGCCCATAGTCGCAAAGCTTCGTTGCAAAGCGACAGAGAGCCTGTTCCCCCCTGTTTGTTCACATAGAACATGGCTACTTGATTGTCCGTATGAATGAGGACTGTCTTGTAGCTGAGCAGGGTATGGAACACTCAAAGACCAAGGAAGATTGCTCTGAGTTCCAAGAGATTGATATGTAGATGAGTCTCCTGTGGAGACCAGGTGCCCTGGGTGGAGAGGTCTTGCAGATGAGCTCCCCAACCCATCGGAGCAGCATCTGTTGTGAGAGTTGCTTGGGGTAAAGGTTGTTGAAAAGGGGACCGCAGCAACAGGTTTTGAGTGGACTTCCACCACTGGAGGGACAAAATACGGTGATTTGTGTTTGCTATTTTGTCTGACAGGCATCCTGATGCCTAGGTCCATTGAGTGGATAAAGTCCACTAGGCTGTCCTCATATGGAGGCGAGCATAGGGCACCACATGCATGGTGGATGCCATGTGGCCTAGTAGTTGTAACATTTCTCGAGCAGTGAGATGAGACTTTAGCACTGCTTGAGAAGCAAAGTGCACCATGCGAAGACAACAGGCCTGGGGGAAGTAAGCCCTTGCCTTTCTGGTATCCAGCAAAGCTCCTATGAACTCCAAAGACTGAGTGGGAGTTAGACTGGATTTTGGGATGTTTATTACCAGACCCAAATACTGAAGGATACGCATTGTGCAGGATAGAGATGTCCTAGCCTCTGACTCTGATGGGGCTCGAATGAGCCAGTCGTCTAAGTAGGGGAAGACGAATATCCCTAGAGTGCGCAGAAATGTTGCTACAACAGCCATGTATTTCGTGAACACCCTTGGTGCTGAGGCCAGGCCAAAGGGAAGCACCCTGTATTGGTAGTGCTTTCCCTGAAAAAGGAACCTTCTGTGGGTTGGATGGATGAGAACATGGGTGTACGCATCCTTGAGATCTAGAGAACAAAGCCAATCCTGACTGAAGGTATGGCAGCAGAGTTCCGAGAGAAATCTTGAATTTCTCTTTGACAAGGAATTTGTTCAATTCTCTGAGGTCCAATATAGGTCTGTATCCCCCTGTTTTCTTTGGGATAAGGAAATAGGGGGAGTAAAACCCCGTACCCTGATGAGGGATGGATACTTCTTCTGTCGCCCCTTGCGCAAGAAGGATAGAGACCTCCTGACCTAACAGGTTGATGAGAGGTGTCAGAGAATTGAACTGCCTTATTATTGTGGGAGGGGGCATGCTTGAAAAATGAAGCCTGTACCCCCCTCCTTTATGATGGAAAGTGTCCAATGCTCTGCTGTTATCTGCCCCCATCTGGGGGCAAAGTGACATAACCTTCCTGGAATGGTGGAAGGCTCTGGTCCCACAAGAGCCAGAAAGGCTAGGTTCTCTAGCTGAAAGTCAAAGGCCTTGTGGAGGCTGAGACTGCTGAGACGGCTGAGGCTTAGCAGTCTTTGCTTTTGTCTGCTTGGGTGGTTGCTGACCTTTCCTGACAAGCTGACCTGCAGAACGTCCCTGCTGAGCATAAGCAGGATAATATAATATCTTTTCTTCTTAGAAAAGAATGGTTTCTTGAACGATTTCTTTCTAGCAGGATCAGCTGTGGACTTGGATAATCCAAGGTAGAGTTGTCAGCATCCAACTCATTGGCCGTTTCCTGCCAATCTCTACCAAACAGGTTCTCACCAGTACAAGGGATATTTCCCAATTTGTCTTGTACCCAGAGCTCCAGATCAGATGCCTGGAGCCAAGCAATTCTACGTGCACCTATGGCAATGGCAGAGGTTCTGCTTATGCACTCAAAGCAGTCAAAGGCTGCACAGTTGCTAAATTTGGAAACATCTTGGGCATGTTTGACCAATGTGAGAAAATCCTGTCTTCTATCCTCAGGAAGAATAGGACTCAAGGCCTCTAAATCATCTGTGATCTCCTTCAGGAACATTCCCATGTAAAGACTATAGGAACTGATCCTGGCAGAAAGCATGGAAGCTTGGAAGACATGACGTCCAAAAGCATCCAGGGTTCTGCACTCACGTCCTGGAGGATTAGAGGCATGTCTCTTTGCACTCTTGATCCTTCTCATAGCTGATTCCACTACAATAGAGTGGTGAGGAATCTGAGTTTTCTGGAAACCAAGACAAGGAGGGATTCGATAGAGTATTCAGTCTGCGAGAATGAGGAGAGATGGTAAGAGGTGTCTCCCACATCCTTAACATGAGATTATGCAAAATCTCATGAATGGGCAAGGTAGCTGCCTCTTTAGGAGTTTTGGGATATTGTAAAATTTCCAACTCCTTAGCTCTTGGCTCTGTTTCAGGGGCCACAGTAATGGACAGACCCCGAGCCACCTCCCTGATAAAATCCTGGAAGGAAATATCCTCTGGAGGAGACATCCTGCGCTTAGGGGAGGAGGGCTCCTCTGGGAGAAGCATTCCTGCATCGACAGAACTGTCAGAATCCTCAGATTCTTCTGAGGACTCAAAGTACCGACTGTCTGGATGCTCTTGAAGAGCCCGATACCCGTACCGACCGAAGTCGGTACCGGGAGTAATTGGTACCGGGGTATCGGTACCCGAGGGCATCAGATGACTGGGTACCGGCAACAACTAAAATGGTCTCGGTTTTTTAGAGTAATACCACCGTTAAGCCAAAAATAAATCTATTACTCTATCAATATGAGAATACCAAATACTACATTTAACTCAGAACTTTTTTATGTGTAGAAATCGGGTCTCAGACTAAAGGGAGCTATGGCATTTGCTTTTTATTTATTTATTTTATTTATTTATATTCTCTTATATACCGTGCTATTCTGCATCAGTGCGGTTTACATTGAACAAACTGAAATTACATTGAACAGGGTATTATAACTTGGAGATAACTATTTTACAGGGAACATGGGCTATGGAGGGTTAAGTGGCTTGCCCAAGACCACAAGGAGCACCTGTGGGACTAGAAACCCCAGTCCTTCCGGCCCAAGGTTGCTGTCCTCTAGAGGGATTTGAACCCCCGACCTTCCGGCCTGAAGTACCTTGCCCCAACCACTAGGCTACTCCTCCACTCCACTTTTAACCAGAATGCTCCGTTTTTGCATCAACGACCCTTTTTTTTGAAAAAGTACTTAATTGAATAATATATCCATTTAAAATCAACTTCTTTCAAAAGCAACAAGTCAGGCTTATCTTAGATGGAAAATCCCAACGCCAATCCCAGCGCTGCCGCGTTTCACGAAGAAATCGTTTCATCAGGGGTTGTGCACTGACTTCAAAAGTTGTCAATATAAACTTTTACCATATATCACGAACTGTCACCACTGTCAGGTTCCTTTAACAATGTGAAAAGACAATGTGTAAAGGAACCTTAGGAGGCCAGGTCGGGGGTTGGGCTGCAAGGAATTAATTTTATTTTCTGGCAGCCGGCATCACAGCTCTTCAATGGAGCTGCGGTGCCATAGCAATATGACGCCATGGTGCCGCAGCTCCATTGAAGAGCCTTGACTGAGTTAGCCGGGTGCAGTCTTGCACGTGCAGGCCAGATAGAATCGCTGTCCTGGCCTGCACGTGCAGGACTGTTTGCGATTCTGATCCCACGGGGCTAGACGTGCCCCATGGGATCAGAATCACAATCCCCTCTGTGCGTCCGGTTCAGACCGCATGCACAGAGGGGATCTATGGTCCGGGACAGAATCGGGCCCATATTGCCCTATATTTACAAGCACGTAGCTGAGGAGCAGTAGCTGCTATCTGGATAAGTGCTGTTGGCTTGGTCTATCCAGCAATTTTCTGCCGCACACACTGGATATTGTCACTGAAAATCATCATTGGCCAACCCAGTACAGTGCCTGGGTGGAGTGTGAATGACACTGGTGATTATCTAGATAGTCGCTCCATTATCTGGATAATTTTAAGGCGGCAAAAAGGCTGCCTTAATTTCTGCAGATAACTATCTGGATAGTGGTCTCAATATTACCACTACCCAGACACAATGGCATTCACTGCCCTATACAGATAGTCAGCACTGGCCACAATCCAGAAACCAGCTCTGAATATCTGGATTTTATTTAAACAGTGCAGCCAGGGTTTAAAATTAAGCCAAGCACGGTGTTTAAATAGACAGTCATCACTGTTCTTTGTAGGACAGAATACTTGAAATGTTGATAACGCTGAAAATGAAAATACAATGTGTAGAACAACACAAAAACAGACAGAGAAGGTGCTCTTTTGCTGTTTTCCTTCCCCCAACTTTCATCCTTCAGGAAAGCAATAAAGATGCATCTTTTCCATCTGTACTATGACCATATACCATAGCTATGCTATAGACCTTGCCTGCCAGCCTTCACTCCGACCACTCTGCTGCTTATGGGACATATACCAGCTTGTAATTAATTCTCCCTATTCTTATACAAGTTGACAACCGTTAATGTAAAATGGTTATTGTTTATTGTGCAACACCTAATGTTTATTGTACTGTTTTTTTATGTCTGTTCTATGTAAAGCATTTATTCTTGTTATGTGTAAAATGGAAATTACACTTACCTGGTAATTGATGTTCCTTGAGGGAGTACAGTTCAGTCCTCCACCACTGGGTAGTGCACCTCCTCCTGCAACATGGAGACTGGACAAGTCAAACTTGTGACATCACCGGGTATATCCTGCTGGTCTTCTCCCATGATCCCCCAGTGACCTACTGTCAAAGCAGACTCAAAGGAGCAAACAAACAACCAGTTAAAGTACTAAATACAAAGCTATGCTCAAACTTCAACTTTAAAATCACAGGGCCCCAAAAGGAAAGGCCGAAAACACCCTCCTCCGTGCCCCTGTCCCCCTGCGCACCAAACAGCGGAAGACAGAGAGCTAGAAGGAAGGAGAACTAAGGAAGAGTATAGGCAGAAAAGGTTGCTCTCGCGATTACCTGCCAATCAGAGCCCGTTGCCGACTCTAGGATCCGAAAGCATACTCGGAACTGACGCCTCGCGTCTGAAACATCCATCCCCGGGCGGGAATGAGGACTGAACTGTACTCCCTCAAGGAACATCAATTACCAGGTAAGTGTAATTTCCATTTCCTTATCGGTCCTACAGTTCAGTCCTCCACCACTGGGATGTACCAGAGCAGTAATCATTGGGAGGGATCTATCCAGTCGGCTCGGCCCCTAAACGAACAGAGCAGGCACCGACCCCAGCCCGCTCCTCACGTCAACAGGCGGTAAGCCAACCAGGAAGACACGACCGAGAGCCCACTTGGATCCTCTTCACTGGTGAAAACAGCAGAGAACTCTGCCCCAAGCAGCGCTAGTGCTTCAGAAAGATAAACTCGCCATCGCAAACACACTGAACGCCCTAGAAACAGACCTACTGAGAAGGCTACCGGAGCTCCGCCTGAAAAATCCGCTTGAGCTCCCCCTTGGCTCTCGACCCCACCAGGGTGTCAAGTGTTAGCAACCGCTGCTCTCCCACAGAACCCGCCTCCACGGAGGGACAGGCAGCGAAGAGACCTCCCAGAAAGCGATGGAACCTCACCTAAGGTCCAAGGAACGCAGGTTACAAGCAAAGTGTTCTTGCGTAAGTCCCAAACCGACAACTAGACAGGCACAGCCGGATTCCACGAGGGAGAACGGAACCGAGGTCCATCCAGACAGAGGTGGGAAGCAAAATGAGGGAAATGGAAAAACCACCAGCGTCAAACACCCTATTTGTCACACCTCTTAAGGGCTTTATTCTTTGCAACACAAAGTAGCTCTACAGCTATGTCCTGGACCAGTTGGAGTCTTTTTAATTGAGAATGTGGAATGCAGCTAAGCAATGAGTTGCAATAAACCAAGCGTGATCCACCAAGGGCATATAAGAGGGTGTCAAGTGCCCCAGAGTCCAGCGTTGTTTCAGAAGATATGGAGTCTTACATGGTGTGACAAAAAAGAAAGGAGACTCTGGTAGCCACGCCCACGACGCAATGCCAGTAGGCCAACTGCTTACATCACCTGGATATGCCCTCCGGAATTGGAGGAACCATGCAGAAGTAGCAATCGCCGACATGATCCATGGGCCCTCTCCAGATCATTGGAACCGCAAAAGACTTTGATGGTCTTTTCCCATCCATCCACAGCCTGAGATCTGCTACACATGTATTGCAGCATATGTGTGGCGCCTAGCTTTTATCCTGATCTTTTATTCTGCAGCCAAAATATAAATTGTAGGCTTTCTGAACCGCCACAGTCATATGCCATTTTTGTGAAGTAAAAGTCACATCACCACAACTAGAGCAGAAATTATCTGCATGATTAACACCAGGACGAGGAATCGCCAAATATGCTGTGAGTGACCTATCGGTATAAAATAAAGATGTCTTTTTTTTATTTATTTATTTATTTTTTTTTTTACTGTCAAGCGAGGCAAATTTAAGTAGTGACTGCATCAACTGGTTTTGGACAGTTATTTTGATTGGTTGCAAGTAAAGATTATGCAAGCTCACGCAAATGTTGCAGAATACACTGGTAATGGTCCCCACTGACTAATGAAGAGCACATATCTTAGCAACCAGACCCAGTCGGCCATTTTCACTATGACCTCTGAAAGGCATAGAATGGACCGGGCCATGGCCCCGTACCAATGCGTCGACGCTATCCAATAGCCTCATATGTCCTCTGCTAAACATCGACCCGTCGCTGCAGACTGACAGGTCGCCATGAGGTCCAATATGGGCTGACCGCATCTGAGCACACGCGGCGCGCACACCGCCTGATGCAATCTCACTCCTCCGGCAAACACTCGGACCCCGCTAAGGACATTCGCCACCACAGTGTCCCCACCGAAACGCAGGCCGCCAAGGCTTCAACCGCGCACGCTGTCCCTTCGCTCGGGCCACCCTGACCACCCGACCGACTCCACCCTGCCGATCAAAATAGGCCACCATCCCGGAGATCTCAGACAGCACCTACAGCGCTCGATCCGCTACCGTGTCCGTGAACGCCTGCCACGGCTGACGTACCGCGTACCATTCCAGTCAGATGATGGAACACTGGGTGTGCTGCGTACACTAAAACGCCTTGTACATAAAGGATCCCCAAAATGTAGCTGAGTCTAACCACGCTCCGGCCAAGCTCCCGGAAGAAAGGGACAGAACGTTATAAAAAAGAAGTGGAGACAATTAGGAAGGCTTTCCTGTTTGATTATTCTTTTTTTTGTTGTTTTTTTTTTGTTTTTCCTTTTTACAACTCCATAAGGGCCACAAGGCACACAACCGAACAGGGCATTGTCCAGAGAACGCAAGGCCCCTCCTCCAGGCTGACTCCACAGCCTAAACCGGCAGTCACCTTGGCTGATGCCGAGCAGCGCGGAAGCCAACTTGTAAGCCCAGCATATGAAGTATGCCTACTAGTACAGCATTCCACAATGGAGGGACATGTAACCGGACGGCTTTGAATATGAACCTACAGATATCCTGCGCTTGCTACAAGACAAGCACTGTGCAGCCTACTGGTCTTCTCGGAGCACCGCCACGACCCGAAGACCTAAACCGGCCAGCAAAAGGCGACGTACACTGGTCCCGAAGGAACCTGGTTGAACGGATCCCAGCACTCCCTGTATCGTTAGGATCGGAACCTCCCCCCCAAGGACTCAGCCCTGGCTGGAACCGGCTGAGCATAACTCCAGGCCCTGCGGCGAGCCCCCACGAAGAAGTGGGACGCAACGATGCCTTGAGGAAAGGGAAGGCCCAATGGGTGAAGCAAGTTGCTAGCCGACCAAGGGAGTAAACCCCACACGCGCAACTCAACGGAAGGTCGGAAGAACCGAGGATTCTGGTCCCACAGGTGCGCCTGCTAGCCTTTAACAACATACACCTCCGCAGGTACAAAAAACTTAAATTGTGAGCACCTTCAGGGGTAAGGGGAATAGACGACAGCCTCCGACTGTTGACCACCTTGTCTTGCACAACAGACAGCAGCACCCCACCAAACAAATGATTGGGAATATATGACCTCAGAACCCCAAGACAGAGGTAAAACAGTAGAACGTGCAGTGGACGTGAATTTCCAGATCTGCCAGCCCCCCTGCCCACATTGAGAAGAGGCAGAGAAGAACTGGACCGGCGGATCTGGAGGTGTGCCTCCTGGACAGCCGGGCCACCGAAGGGAAAGCTGATGACTGAGGCCCAAACTCCTCAGGATGGCCCCGTCTTGCATTGGCAACCCCATGCAACACCATGACAACCCCGCTCACAATATCCCAAGCGATCTCTGTCATTGCTGCAACAATCACCTGAGCATGAGATCACAGACGGAACACGGACATGCAGACGCACTCAAGGACAGTGCACCTAAGAAGTATGAGCCTATCCAACATCCAGCACCACATGTCCAGGTGTCCCACTCCTGTCACCCAAAACACAGGACGCTTGAACCTAGGTGACCGTCATAGCAAAGACAGGGAGGCCTGACTGCCGCTATCAACCCTTCCAGGACCCTGGAACACTAAGCCCCAGACTGTGCCATCCAGCAACACTTCTCACGATCCCCAGCAGGGGCCTTTCCCCAGATGGCCCAGATGGGCAGTGTTCCCGCCAAATGGGCAAGCTGCGCTCTGATAACATAGTGCAGAAAACCAAATCAAAGTGTCTTAACCTAGCTAATTTTTGTCTAATAGTGATCATTCATAATATCAGCCTGGCTCAATCATAACATTAGTATTAATGATCTCTAAAGATTGAAGAGTTACTAATGTAACACTAATTGTTTTTTGTTTTTGTTTTTTTTTAAAGAGCTTCAAAGGCGATCTTGGAAACTACAGACCAATGAATCTGAGTTCAGTGCCAGTTAAATGATAGAACTTGTTCTGAAAAGCAGCACCAAGCTGTCTTTTCAAAGGGTTAATAAACATGTGAGCAAGCCAAATGATATGTATCTGGATGTTTTAGAAGGTACTTGACAAAGCCCCTTATGAACTTCTCCTGAGGAAGGAGATGATGTGCTATTATAGAATGGGAAATGGATCAAAAACAGGAACACAATAGGACTAAATGGCCAGTTTTCTCACAGGAGACCCGTAAATAGTGGAATGTCTCGGGATCTGCACTGGGACTGGCATCTGGTAACATCTACTGCACTGAAATGATCTGGAAAAGAGATCAGCAAGCATGGCGATCAAATTTGCAGATGGCATAACGACATTTAGAGGCTGTCTGCACAATTTCCAAGCGTATAAACATGGAAATAGCATCCTTATGTAAATGACAATTTCAGAAAGGGCTCAATTTGTAGGTGGTTGTGCCGCCGATGACCCTGAATGGCCAAATCCTAGCACGGAAACCTGCTGCTGACAGACGTCATTAACTGCCAGAATGCAGACAAAGGTAAAGGCACCCCCCAAGAAGTAAAACCCAAACCAATCACATTGCATTCAAAGAACTATAAACTATCATGAAATTAAAAGGAAATTAAAATTAGAATTAAAATTAAAAGTAACAGCAAAAGGAAGTCCTTATCTGGGTGTAGCCGCGTGGAACAGCGTCGTCTGCTCAAACGCGGGGCTGCTCCGCTCTCCGCCACGAGGCCTCAGCCCTGCCGAGAAAATGGCGCCAATCTGAAGCAGGCCCGTTTGGCGCCAAACACCACAGAGGCGGCAAGAGCTCAGAGCCCCTCCATGCGGACTCGAGAGACTCCCTTGTGGCGTCGGGATGCAGCAGTTACCCCGCTGTAGCTGCGGGGTGAAGAGCTGTCCAGACACGCTGCTGCCTCGCGCCACCAGAAGTAGCAGACGCTGCGAGCCCCGGCCCACCGGCTAAAGAACCTCGAACGGCCTGAGGCTCCCGCCGCGATGGGAATCTGCCGCATGGACACTGCCAAAATGCAGGTGTTCCACAGAGCTCTCCCCCGTACAGTCCTGGGGGAGAGATCATCACCGGGCAAAGAGACCGAAGAATCCCAAGCAGAGAGGCTAGCTGGCAGCGTGAACTTTGAAAAGGGACAGAACCCCCCTTTACACTAAGGCAGACTAGGTGAAAATAAATAAAGTAAAAGTAAATGAAATTAAATGAAAATGAATTCAATTTACAGGATTACACCTAAAGAAGGGCAAAAGAAATGCAAGGTAAATCAAATCCTGACTAACTGCTCCTAAACTGCTTCTCAAGTGATCCCAGCACCTAGGCTCACTACGTCCTCATGCTGCATGGAGACTGGACACACTGGGGGATCATGGGAGAAGACCAGCAGGATATACCCGGTGATGTCACAAGTTTGACTTGTCCAGTCTCCATGTTGCAGGAGGAGGTGCACTACCCAGTGGTGGAGGACTGAACTGTAGGACCGATAAGGAACTGCGCTGATTTCAAAATAGTGCGGTATATAAAATCAAATAAACTCTTCAGATATAAAAGACAAGCTTCCAGCATTTGTATGCCTGGCTATATCCCATATAGACCAAATGAGTGCTCGGAAAGTTTGGTTTCGCTGTTCCATGGAGCTAATGTGCTCCTTGAACTGTGAGTGGTCCCACACAAACCTTTTCTCTTATTTCTGGACTTACCTGGGGCATCGTACATGAGCACCTCCTTGTAAGACACGGACATCACTGGGTGTTTGAGTTTCTCCCTGAAGTCAGTGATGGTTTGATAAACGAGGAACACAGCAACAGCCATAAGGAGCAGATAAATGAAGATGAGAATGACCGAAAATACATTCTTCAGGCAAGTCCTGCTGAAACGGATTGAGGGACTGCTGCTCCTTCCTGATTCACTCCCTAGAAGCAAACAACACTACTTCAATGGAAGGGTTTTTTTAAAATAAACTTTTAACTTTCTATACAGTATGAAATGAAACCTCTTGTGAAACTAACCAAAAACCAAGGACTCGTGGAGAGTTAACAATAAACATCTACTGTAATCCAAATAAAAATTATTATGTTCTTTCAGTAATATATTTTATAGTTTAGCACCTTGAGTGAATTCCATGTTAGAATTTATCCAGCTTTTAAAATGCTTTTTTATAAATTCTATTATTCCTAAATTCTAAATAGGAAAAAAGGAGAACGCCTCAGACACCTTAATAGCATCTTGTGCTTATATGTTTTCACTTCATAATCATTTTTATGTGAAATACTGTGGCTTCTTATTAAAATGAAATTTCTTGTACATAAATAAGGACTGTAGATTATAACAGGATAACTGACACGAGAATGGAAATAAGTTTCCCACTGATCACTTACTAGAGCCACAAGTCACCTCTGCCCACAGCAAGCTTCAGTACCCTCTAGAATAGAGAACCATCTCAATGCCATTACAGCTTGTACACCCATCCCCTCATAAGTCTCCAGCATATCTATTCGTTTCCCATTATACCTCTGTGGTACTATCGTTTATGGAACACGCCCCTAGTTCGTAGGGTACCGACCCCCCACCACATCTCACCTCCCAGACATTTCTAAGTCCCTTCAGAAACTCATCAGAGAGCAGGAAGTCCCAGCACACCACAAAGCCACATAACCAACCCCTATTCATGAGGAAAATAACAAATATTTAGATTAACCATTATTTTCTCCTTAGGCGCATGCGCAGCACTACAATCCAGTATTATCTTCAAAAAACATTTTCATCTACAGTACTTTAAGGCAGCCCAACAATGTCTTTTCTAAAGGAAATAGTTTTCTGTATTTCTTTTCTGTGGGATTTTTTTCTCTTAGTAGTTTCTAAAGAGTGTAGTGAAGATATAAACTATTTATCATTCTTATTTTTCTGGTTCTGCTCCCGCTTTCCTTAACTTATAAAAATAATTGACAGTGCTCCACAGAGGGAAAAGAGGAATCGGTACAGGAACTAAACCAGGCAGCTATGACATCATTTCCTGAACATCGCCAGCCACAGTCCAGGGAAAATCAATGACACACTGGGATCAAACCAACTGACAACATCGCAGCAACAGAACCTTCTTTCTGGCTTAAAGATGTCTGAGACGTACAGTCAGATTGCAATCTAAAAATCGCAAGTTGGCTTCTATGCAGTAAGCTACCAATTGTCCTCTAATACTTAAGGATGAACAGAGGGAAACAATTTTGATTTTGTTTTGGAGAAATATGCCATTTTTTCCTAATTTTCACAATTTTTTTCTGGTTCATTTCACACCTTAATGTTAAAATATATATACATATATATATATTTTTTAACTTACATTAGAACGTTTTTAATGCACAGAAAATCAACTAAACACATCTTAACAACATTCCCCCAAGCAGCATGGAATCCTCCATCAGCATTCTTGCCAGTTGGGGCTG
This sequence comes from Ichthyophis bannanicus, assembly GCA_033557465.1. Classification (NCBI taxonomy): domain Eukaryota; kingdom Metazoa; phylum Chordata; class Amphibia; order Gymnophiona; family Ichthyophiidae; genus Ichthyophis; species Ichthyophis bannanicus. The sequence continues at coordinate 1,047,473,625 of CM066033.1, forward strand.
CCGCAACGCAATCATGCTTATCCCTCGCAAATGGCCTGTCCCATGCAATTGCGTTACACCAACCCTCACTGGTAGGAATGCCAGAGGAGGATTCCAGTGCAACTCAAAGCTGCTCAGTGGGAGTGCTGGTCTTGATTTGTAACTTAATGTGCATTAGATACATTTTTGCACAAACTTTTGTTTTTAAGGTTCCTTAATGAAATGAACATATGCCAACAAATGTGCATCCCCACCAACATACTACAAAGAAAATCAGATGAACCAAGGTTAAAGATGGCCAGCAGATATGCATTACAACACTGTTGAACTCTACTTCAGTGTTTTCCAATCTGTGGTCCATGGACACCTGGGACTCTTAGTGGAGAAGTAGCCTAATATTTAAGCACTGGCTTAGGAACCCAGAGACCAGGGTTTGCTTCCCACTAGCACTCCTTGTGGCCTTGGGCGTCACTTAAACCCTCCATTGTCTCTGAAGAATCCAAGATATCAACGTCCCAGCTTAATGTACATTAAATTCAAGTTGAAGTTACAATGTAAACAGCTTTGACTAAAATGATGAAGCGTTATAAAAAACCTGTTAAATAAAATAAATAAATCAAAGATCATCTGCAGGTCACAAAAGAGGAAAAAAATCTTTTTATGCTATTATTATCCATGGAAACAGAATACAGAGGCTGCTTCAGAGAGACGCTGGCTTGGGAGGGGGAGAGAGACTGAATGGGGGCAGCAAGGGAGGGGACGGGCTGAGGCATGACTGGAGGGAGAGAAAGACTGAAGGGAGGGAAAGAGACTGGTGGATACAGGAAGGGAAAGGGAGAAAAAGAGAGCTAATGGGAAGAGGCTTGACACCGAGGAGTGGGTGGTATCTGGGAACAGTTACGGGAATGAACAGAAGGTCCCTGAACGTTTTGGAGGTTAATAAGGGGCCTACACAACAAAAATGTTTGGGAACCTTTGGTCTATTCCTTTCCTTTTGGCAGTGGCCAATGACTTGTTATCCTGTGCACTTGTTTTCCAAGAAAGACAGTGACACTACTAAGAAACTCCTCTGTGTATATCGCAGGGCTATTGAGGTCAACTGGAAGTCAATGATTTACCAAGCAAGAGACCTTAATAAATTTTACTTTATACAATATTCTGGTTATTTGGTGATCTTGTACCTTTATAATTAGCAGCAAAGAGGCCTTTCCACAAGAAAAGTACTTTTCTAGGATGAATCATGCATTGTAATACAACCAATACTCACAAATCAGAAGAAAACCACTGGGACAGACTTAAAAGATTTTGGAGGATTACTCCTGCTGGTATTTGCACAAAATAATTCAAAATGTTAATTTAAAATACAATACAGAAAAACATGTAAAAAAAAGTATCATTCAAGAACAATATGCTTTGTTGTTTTGACAGAATTTTGCATAATTCAGACCTTTTGATTTTGTTTACAGAATTCCAACAGGAGTATATTTTAGAACAGATCATCTAGGTTGGGAGGCCACATAAGCACCTATTCTAAGCTTATTTTGCAAAGAATCGTAGGCACTGATGTGTCTTTATGTTTAAATTTGTTTATTCACCACACCAAAGTCATTTACCATACATCCAGCTGGGCGCACTTATAGTACATCATATAAAAAGCACACAAGAATTATCTGAACACAAGATTCAACTTATTTAATATACCCATGAAACAAGAAAGAACAATCATTTGCGGTCTTTTCATCGCGTTTTACATACTTCATCTGCCCCCCCCCCCTGAAACTCCCCCCTTTACCTCCTCCCCCCTTAACCCCTCCCTCCCCCCCTTGCCTTTGAACTGCCGGCCCCCCTGACTAAAGGCTAGGGGTGGTTTCTTCTCCCCAGCCCATTAGCCCTCTCCTTCTTACCTATACCTCTCCAGGCAACCCAGTAATCCCCCTCCTTCCCACCCACCCAAAGGTAGATTCACAAATCGGGTTTGCCACCGATTTACATACTTATTAAGCTAGGAACCGTCCCCACCTATTATCCTGCTCCGTCCCCTGACCGGTATAGTCTGGAGGTGTGAGCCCCAACCCCTCATGAAGACCTCCCATCGTTTTGGGTTACCCCGTGCCCTATATCTCTCCATCAACAGACTATGCAAACGAATCCTCCATTGCCCAAACATAGGGCCCTGCGAGTCCAACCAATTATGTAGTATGGTCATTCGGGCTGTCACTAACACCAACCGCATCCAATCTCACTCTATCTTACCCAAAACTGCCCCGACATCTTCATTCCAGATATCTAGCACCATGTTCAGAGACGACAATATCAACAATGTCCCCAAGCACTTCTCTAAATACCCTTTGACTTTACCCCAGAAGATCTTTACCTTCGAGCAGTGCCAAAACATGTGCCCCAGCGTAGCTTCCGCGGCCTCACATCTCGGGCAACAATTCGGGCTTGCTATCCCCACCCGCCAAGCCCTATTTGGAGCAAAGTAAAGCCTATATATCAACTTATATTGCATGTCTCGATAGTCCACTGACACACTCAATTTGGGGATACTCACTATAGCTCGCACAACCCACTCTCCATCCACTACGTCACCAATGTCCCGTGCCCAGACCACCGCTAATTCCTCTTCAATCCCATATGATTCAAGCCCTAACAAAGGTTTATGTAACTGAACCACTCGCCACCTGCTCCCCCCCCCATCATGAGCTCTTCCATCCGCAAGCAAATTTCCCCTTGCAGTGAGATCGCCGGCAGCGTGCCAATATAGCTCCGAATCTGAGCATATAGAAACATATCGCCTCCAGTCCATGCATACTGCTCATTTAGTTTGGCGAAGGACTCAATGGCTCTCTCTCCTGTTAGCAACCGCTCTATAGTGATAATTCCCCTCTGTTCCCATCTCACAAAACTCTTATCTGTCATTCCCGGCACAAAATCCTTATTCCCCCTCACTGGAAGGTAGGGGGAACAGAACGCCGAGCACCCATTTTTCTCACATAAGTATCTCCAAGCTCCCAAGACCGGATGTATTTATTTATATTTATTTAAAACAGATTTCTATACCGCCTTATCCTGCAATCAAGGCGGTCTGAACAGCAAACAATTAGAAAGAAATGTGGCTAGTGTGTACATGCAGTGGGAATGTGTGCGTGTGAGTGTGACTGGTCGTCGATTTTTGTGAGCTATTTTACAGCGTGCGCTATTTACAATGCTATGGCTATCGGGTCCTTGCTTATCTCCTATTAGAGTGACATGTGGGGGGGGGGGGGATGGTCTTGAGGAGTCTGTTGCCTGGTTTAAGTAATGTCACCATAGTGTTCTAGGAATAGGGTTGTCTTCAGAAGTTTCCCGAAATCCTTAAGGTCTGTTGTTGAGCGTAGTTTGTCGGGGAGGGCGTTCCAAATTGTTGGTGCCGCCTTTGCTAGGGCTTGTTTTTCGGTTTCCCTGCGTAATCTGTTGCTGTCTTTGGGTGTATTGACACGGTTGGATGTGCCTCTTCTCCTCTGTCTTGTGCTGCTGTCAGGTTGTATGAATGGGTGTAGGCTGAAAGCTGATGATTGTTGTTTGATTTTGAAAACGTTTATGGTTGTCTTGTATCTAATGCGGGCACTGATGGGCAGCCAGTGGAGCTCTTTTAGGGTGGGTGCTATGTGTTCTTGTCTTGTGGTGCCGGTTATGCGTGCTGCAGTGTTTTGTGCCAGTTGCAATGGTCTTAGTGTCTGTTTTGTTAGGCTCAGATAGATTGGGTTGCAGAAGTCTAGGATTGGTGTTATGAGAGCCTGACAGACTGTGCGGAAGTGTTCCTGAGCGAGGAGGGGTTTGAGGCGTCGTACTATTCTCATCCTGTGGTATGCATTTCCAGTGGTCCTGCTGATGTGGGTTGAGTTCTTTGTCCATGGTCACTCCGAGGTATTTCACTTCTGATTGTATGGGTATGGTTGTAGTGCCTATTTTGATGTCGCGGGGGGGGGGGGGGATGAAGTTGGAGTTACGAGTGATGACTAGCGCCTCGGTCTTGCTGTAGTTTATGGTCATGTTGTTGTCCTGGAGCCAGGTGTTCATGTGTGTGAGACAATCTGTTATCTTGGTGTGGTCTAGGTTGTCGAGGATGATTGGTGTGTATATCATTATATCGTCCACATATATTGTGTATTTTATCCCATGCTCTCTTATGATGTTGCATATTGGCTGGATGTAGATGCTGAATAAAAGAGCTGATAGTGTGGATCCTTGGGGTACTCCTTGCCTGACTTTTATGGGTCGGGAGGTGTTGGGCCCGATCTTGACCTGTATCTTTCTGTCCGTTAGGTAACAGTGGAACCACCTCAGTGTGTCTCTGTGTAGTCCGATGTTCTGTAATCTTGCTAGAAGTCTTCCGTGATCGAATGTGCCAAGGCTGATGATATGTCAATGAAGATCATCAGTATTCCGTTCTTGCTGTTGTCTATGAGGCGTAGTATGTCGTTAAAAAGGTATATCAATAGTGTTTCAACTCCGTGGTTGGGTCGGAAACCGTGTTGGTTGAGATCGAGTTGTGCGTAGTTGTCGATGTGGTCTTGTAGTTGATGTTGTACTGCTTTCTCAATAATCTTGGCCAGTAGGGGGATGCTTGAGATGGGTCTGTAGGCTGCTGGGTTGTTCCTGTCGAGTGCGTATTTCTTCAGAATTGGCCGTATTGTGGCGAGTTTTAGCTGGTCTGGCATGATACCTTGGGTTAGGGAACTTTTCACCATGTTGTGTATGGTGTGGATGAAATTTGACTTTGTTATTTTGATCCATGTGTCTGGGCATGGGTCTGTGCTTGTGTTGAGGGCGGTGATGATGTGTGAGAGCTGTTCTGTAGATGGGTTGCTGAATTTGTCCCAGATTTTTCTTGCGGGGGTGGTTGGCTTGATGTTTGTGACCGCTTTCCTTTGTGGGGCTGAATGGAATTTGTCTTGGATATGGTCTGCGAATGCTTGTGGGTCAATTTGCACTTCGCTGTCGGGTATCTGTTCCTTGGTGAGTGTTTTCACAATTTCAAAGAGCTCTCTTGGTTTGTTGCTTGATTTGAGTATGATGTTGGTATGGTGTTCTCTCTTTGTTTGGTTGATGAGGTCATTGTACTCCTTTTGTTTTGTTAAGTATATGGTCTGGTTGTTGTGAGATCTGTTGTGTCTCCATCGCCGTTCTGACTTCCTGAGTTCTCTTTTTTTGTTCCGTATGATTTTAGAGTACCAGGGTGTGTGATGTGCCCTAGTGCGGTGCTCTTTCTTGGGTCTGGGTTCGATGGCTTTGGCGGCTGCATTGATGACGCTGTTCCATCTTTTGATTTGATTGTCTAAGTCCTCATCCTCCGTATTCAGGTGTGGTAGAGTGTCCTGGAGAAATTGCTCCCTGTTGAAGCTTTTAAATCTTCTTTGTGCTGTTGTTGTCATAGTTTTGTCCTTGCAGGATGACCTTAATTTTGACTATGTGGTGGTTGGACCATGGGATGGGGGTGACATCCAGTGTTGATATGTTGCCGTTGTCTATCAGAAAGTTGGGTGCGAATATGAGGCCTGGTGAAGATCCATGTTTGTGTGTCAGGGTGTTGATCAGTGGTGTGTATTGTAGTGAGCCCATGGCTTGTAGGAAGGCTTCTGCGTCCTTTGTGTTGGAGGATTTTAGGTTAAGTCTCCTAGAAGTAGCAGGGGTTTGTTGCTGGTGTTGATGGCACAGACCTCTTCTAGAGTGGATGATAGTTCGTCTGGTGGCGCATTCGGGGCTCTGTAGGTGAGGCATATTGCCATCCTTTTGTTTTCCACAGAGATGGAGTTGCATTGGTCTGTGTTTGAAGCGGTTCGTGACTTGAATCTTAGGCTGCTCCTTGTGAGGATCAGGACCCCTTTTCCTCTTCGTTGTGTGCGTGGGCAGTTGAATGTTGTGTATGTGGTTGGTACTAATTGATTGAGTAAGACGGTGTCTGTGGGGGTGAGCCATGTTTCGGTAATGCACAGTATGTCAGGCTGATGATCTTCTATGTGGTCTGCTATTGTATTAATTTTGTTTCTTATGGATCTGGTGTTGATGAGCTTGATTGTGATTGTAGCTGGGGTGTTTAGTTGTATCTGTGCTTTGTTTGGGTTTGTTTGTGTGTTGGGTTTGTGTCTGTTTTGCCTTCTGTGCTTGGGAGTCTTGTGTTCCAGTGTGTGTACTGTGGGTGTGTGACGAGTTGTGTTGGCTGCCATGGGGTGCTGATTAGTATGTTGTGGTTGGCTACCTGGTGGGGTAGGAGTTGGGTGAGGAGGAGGCTGATTGGTAGAATCCAAGTTGTGTGCATTCTTATGCTGTTCAGAGTATGTTGGATGTTGCACTTACTTTGCTCTGCTGTTGTTGTCTTTCTTGTTTTTGTTGTCCGAGCTTGCTTGCTGCTGAGGTTCTGTATTCGCGGTGTGTATTGGTTGTTTCAGTGGCTGCACTGTGCTGTTTGGTGCTGTTTGTGTCCACCTTTGTGCCGCGCCAAAGGGCCCTCTAGCGAGGCCCTCAGGCGCGGGCGCACTCTGAGCTGGCTTTTATGCCGGCTCTGTTGCAGGAGCCTCCGAGAGGGGGACTTGGCTGCCTCTCCCTCTCGGGCGCTCTACCCCAAATCGGGGGAGCTGATGGAGGTTGGCTGCTGCGGTCCCTCTTCGGAGCTGGCTTTTATGCTGGCTCTGTTGCTCAGCTGCTCCTCCCACTGCCCCGATTGGGCAGGAGCCTCCGAGAGGGGGACTTGGCTGCCTCTCCCTCTCGGGCGCTCTACCCCGAATCGGGGGAGCTGATGGATGCTGGCTGCTGCGGTCCCTCTTCGGAGCTGGCTTTTATGCCGGCTCTGTTGCTCAGCTGCTCCTCCCACTGCCCCGACTAGGCAGGAGCCTCCGAGAGGGGGAGCATTACAGACCGCATCCGACTATCTATGCCCTTCACCGACTTCATATGCAGTATGTACCTAACTTGCAATGGCTTAACCAGTGCCCCAATCACCTCTATCGGGGTATAGTCACCGGACCCCCATATCCAATCACGTACATGCCTAAGGAGGCACGCCATGTTATATTTTTTTATATCTGGAAAACCCATTCCCCCCCCGTCCACGGTCTCTTCAGCACTGCCAGGCGAACCCGAGGTCGCCTGCCTCTCCAAAGCAGAAGATTTATCTGTTTTTCCATCTGAAGGATACCTTTCCTTTTCAACAACAGTGGGAGTGTCTGAAGCGCGTATAGCCACCTGGGAAACAACATCATCTTGAATAGGGCAATCCTACCCCCCAATGATAATGGCAGCTCCCTCCATTTCTGTACCCTATCTGTTAAATCCTTCAATAGAGTTGCTACGTTGATTTGATAAAGGTCCAGCAAATCAGCCAGCAAGTAGATCCCCAAATATTTAAATCTATCTCCTGCCCATTTTAACAGAAAAGTACCCGGCCACCTTTGGGATATTGTAACATCCAGCGGCATGGCCTCAGACTTATCCAAGTTCAGTCTTAAGCCTGAGAACCTGCCATATTCTTGGAAAAGCTTCAACAAGGCCGGCAACTCTTCCGCAGGATTCTCAATATGCACTAAGAGGTCGTCGGCAAATGCCGCCACCCGAAATTCGGTCCTCCCCACTGGAATCCCCCGAAAGTCTATTGATGCTCTAATACTACATAATAAGGGTTCCAACATCATTACAAATAGAAGTGGGGAGAGAGGACAGCCCTGTCGGGTACCCTTCTGGATCTTAAATTCTGAGGACATATTGCCATTGACCATTATCGCTTCCCTAGGGTCCACACACCTGACAACTTCCACAAAAAAACCTTGGATCCCCACAGCCTCGAGCACTTGGTACATAAACCCCCAATCTACCCTATCGAATGCCTTTTCTGCGTCAAAACTTATTAACATGGACTGTCTGTTATCCTTTCTGCTAGCACACATTGAGGCCAAGATTCGTTGTAGACTATATGCCGCATGTCTACCTCTCACAAAACCTACCTGGTCCCCATGTATTAAGGCCGGCAAAAACTCAGCCAGCCTATCCGCCATTATCTTCACTAAGATTTTAATATCCACATTCAACAATGAAATAGGTCTATAGGAACTTGGGAGGAGTGGATCCCTACCTGGCTTAGATAAAACTGTGAACAAGGCTTTATTCACCTCATAGGGAAACTTCCCTTTTTGAATAATATCCCCATAATATTCCATTAACGGGATCGCCACCTTGTCCCCCATTATTTTATAAAACTCCCCCCTTAGGCCATCTATTCCTGGAGCCCTCCCACTCTTTAGATTTTTGATCGCCTTTTGCACCTCCTGTACGTTAATTGGCGCATTCAGCACCTGCAACTGAGCCGTCGTCACTCTCGGCAAGGTGCAACCCCACAGGAAATCCCTTTCTCCCCCCGATTCCTCACCTTCCGCACCATATAACGTTTGGTAGTAGTCACAAAACACCTGTTCAATTTCCTCCGCTTCCGATTTTAAAGTACCATCCTCATGTCTAATTACCCCCACTTGCCTAGGTCCCCCTTCGGCTCGCACCAAAGAAGGCAATAACTTACCAGCTCGATTCCCATATCTATATAGCTGGTATCTATAGTACATCAGCGACTTTTTAGCCATTTGACCGAGCAGCAGCTCCAACTCATTTTACAATTCCTTCAGCCTAACCCTAGCTTCCTCACTCCTCTGCCTAGCGTGCCATCGTCGCGCTTTCGACCGTTCTTTCTCCAACTGTACTATTCTACTGTTCATTCGCTTACGCTTTTGACTGTGATAACTGATAATTTCCCCTCGCAACACAGCCTTTTTCGCCTCCCAAAATAGGGCTGGATTGTCCTCATGCTGGGCATTATTCATTGTATAGTCGTCCCACTTATCTCGTAGGTATTTTTCAAACTCCACATCTCCTGCTAGATCTAGGGGGTATCTCCAAATCCTCCTTCTACCCTGGTCCCACTGCCGCACCTCCAACACCACCATGGCATGACCTGAAATTACTGAAGGGCCGATGTCCACCCGAGAGACCCAACTAAACAAGTCCCTTGAAAGGAGGAAGTAGTCGATTCTCGACCACGTCCCATGAGCCCTAGACAGGTGCGTGTACTCTCTATCCCCTGGGTGCAAGACCCTCCACACATCCAATAATTCATACCCTTCACACAGCCCCCAAATACACCATGCACTCCGCTGATCATGGGTGCCAGGCATCCCCAAGCGATCCATACATTCATCCATCACCGAGTTAAAGTCGCCTCCTAAGAACAATTGATAATTCCCTAAATTGGAAACCATCCTGGACACTTGCCGATAGAACCGAGCCTCATAGCCTCATACACATTTGGCGCATAAACCGAGCCTAAAACCACACGCATTCCATTTAGGGCCCCCCAAATAAAGACATACCGTCCCTCTGGGTCTATCTCCACCCGCTCCTCCACCCATCCCACCGTTTTAGCTATCAGAATGGCCACCCCCCTTTTTTTCCCTACTGCAGGTGCCCCATAAACTTTGCCAAACCATCCTTTACACAACTTGCCATGCTCTACTGACATTTGGTTTGTTTCTTGTAACATTGCTATTTCAACCCGTTTTAATCTCAACTGTTGCAGCACCTTATATCTCTTTATGGGAGAGCCCATTCCACAAACGTTCCAGGATGCTATTTTCAAAGTTTTACCCATTTTCTATTGGCCACAACATCACCTTCCGCATGTTATTAATACCTCCACACTGGAATGGACACCCCCCCCAGCCTAGGGCCCACACCTAAAACCAAACACCCCCCCTCCAGCACCTAGAGCCTTTCAGCAGCGAACCCCTAACCACCCGCACCAAAAACCCCACTCCCTCTCCCTTTTCCCCCCTACCCCCCCTCCCACCCATGCCCTCAATGCCACTTAACTTTCCCCTCCGAAGATCCCTTTCCCCAGCACCCCCTCCCACCCCTCCCCCCCCCCTACTCGACCTCTGTTCCAGTCCCTTCCCACCTGGAACCCCATTCCAATGACATTCGGGCCCACCTCATGTACTCTTAACTAATCCTTCACTCATCCACCCACCGCTCCCCTGTTTCCCCCAGCTTCCCCCCACACCCCACTATACTGACTACTAGCTTGGAGCGTCTCACCTCTCCTCCACTCCCTTTTAGCCTGACATCTCCCCTTCCCACTTTTCCCCATGCATAATAACATGCTAGCACAACGATGGAAAAGGATAAAAACAGTAACACTTGTAACAGTAACTTTACATAGCATCTTATACTTCCCCCATACTTTAAGCCCTACTTCCTTAACCCAGTATATGACACTTCGCAGGAGCGACACCATCTCCTTATACCCACTCCCTTTCACCCCCTGCCCTCCCTCTCACCCCCATTCCATATACATTTCTCACTTTCCATACACCCCATCAAAAAGTCCTCATTCAAACTCCCATCATGTTCCCCTTACTCAAGGGGCAGAATCTCCACTTAATTGCGCCAAAAGTTCTTGCGCCGCTTCAGGGGTGGAAAGATACTTCATGCGTCCTTTGTATTCTACCCACAGCTTCGCCGGATATAGTAGGGCGAAACGCAGGCCCTTGTTTGCTATCTGTCCACACGCTGCAGAGAACACCCTGCGCTGCTGACTTACTAATAGGGAATAGTCTTGAAAGACCAAGATCTGGTCTGAGTCCCCCGGCTGCCTTTGACGACCGCGAGCTGCCCGCAGGACATCCTCCTTCTGCCGAAACTCCAGGAAGCGCACAATGACAGCACGTGGCCGACGCGCGTTGTCTTGCCACAGGCCCAGCCTGTGTACCCGCTCCAGCTTGATCGGGCCCACCACAGTGTTAGAAAAGTTCTTTACAATCCAGGTCTCCAGAAAACCAGAGAGTTCACTATCTGCCACTGTCTCCGCAATTCCCATGAAGTGCAGATTTTTTCGCCGCCCCCGATTCTCCAGGTCATCGATTTTCTCTCATTGGTGCATTACTAGACCCTCCAGGGCCGTCACCCTCACCTGTAGGGTATGCTGCGTATCCTCCACCTCTGAGATACGTGCCTCGACCTGCTCCATGCACCCTGTAAAGTCCCCAATGCTCTGGCTAACTTGAGTTAACTGCTCCGCCAACTCGCGGAACCGATCATCTAGCGCACTCACCACCGCAGCACTCACTTCGGACACCATAACCTGATTCTTTTCTATGCCGGGGCTGGCCGGCGCATCCTCCGCCATCTTGCCCTCTGGGAGCCGATCCTTCTCCTTTCGGGCTGATTTCGAGGCCATAAATCTTGCAGGGAAGACCTGGATTTATTTACCCTCACTCTCGTTGCTTCCTCCGCTACTTTCGGAAGCCGGGTGAGATTGCACACTTCGTTGTGAAGGGAATTGTTGCTGCAATTAGGGATGGTTTCCCCAGAGCTGGTCCACCAGCGTCCTACCAGCTCATTGCCACCGGAAGTCAAGCCCTGATGTGTCTTTATAAAATACTAGTACAATCCAGCAGCAATCATGCCTAGATTGAAAACACGCCATTACATCGTGCCTCCTTGAGATCAGGTATAATGCGCGTACAGAACACATGTACACACGGACATTAAAGCATTTTACAATCAAGGTGCATACTTCACAACTCTGCCTGCATGCTGGCCAGACCGCAACCCTAACAATGCCTACACTTCAAGTAGACGTGTTCATTTATTTAACTTTTTTTTTTTTTTTTTTTATATACCACTTTTCAGATTCTCAAAGTGGTTTACATAGAACATAACTTTGTTTACATAGAACGGTTTATTAGTAACAATCTACAGTACAGATAACAGTGACAATGTTACAACAATTGTACCTTTTTACAGATGAAACCTTTTGTAACTATTTACAGGGTATTGATCGCTTAAGCGTTGTGTTGTCCTTTTGCAGGGAGTTATCAGTGAGGTTATGTGACTCCTGTGGTGTCGAAATGCTCTTTAAATCGATGGGTTTTTAGGAACTTTCTGAAGTCGGCAGTATCAGTAATCGCTCTAGGGTGGTATGGCAAGGAATTCCATAGTGAAGGGGCATAATGCTCAAATACTCTACGGAGCATGTTCTGGGAGGTGCCTGTAGAGAATGTGGTATTTATAAGGGTGTTTGTGTGCTGCTTCCTTCTTGAACGCGTGTTAGGGACTTTTCTGATTAAATTGGTTAGACATGTTTGTTTATGTTTATTGGGGTGCTTAATAGACCGCCCATCACAACAGTGTCTGAGCGGTTTACAAAATACATCAAAAAAAGGCTGCTTAGAAAAAGAAAAGAACGCCAATTATATTATAGGATAGGAGAGGGGAGGTTAGAAATTATAGAGAGAGAGCAGGAGTTAGGCAGGTTGATGAGTATCACCAGGGAAGTGGAGAAAGAGGGGAGGGGGTGGGTGAAGGTCAAAAGCTAGGCAAAAGAGGTGTGTTTTTAGGCTTGCTTTAAAAGTTTTGAAGGATGGTTCTAGGCGGAGGTCTGGGGGGAGCGAGTTCCAGAGACGGGGGCCAAGGAAATAAAAAGCAGAGGAACGGGTAGATTCTAGGTGAGATTGGGATTGGGAGGGTAGGATCATGCAGTTCGTTTGAATGGTGCGGAGGGAACAGTGAGGAGTGTTGAGGTGGACCAAATCAGTGAGATAGAGGGGGGTGCTGGTGTGAATAGACTTATGAACAAAGATGAGGAATTTGTATTGGATACGAAAAGGGATTGGAAGCCAGTGCAGACGAATAAGGAGGAGGGTGATATGGTCAAAGCAGGAGGAGCAGGTAAGGATATGGGTGGCAGTGTTATGGACTCGTCGTAGACGTTGAAGCTGAGATTGGGGGAGGCCGGCCAGGGCAACGTTACAGTAATCTAGGCAGGAGACGCAATCCAGCAGATTGGTTATGTAGTATTTTGAAAGTTATCATTATTGCCTTATATTTTATTCTGGAGTGAATGGGGAGCCAGTGAAGGGATTCCAGTATAGGGGTGATAGGAGCATGCTTGTTTGTGCCTGTGATCAGCTGGGCTGCTGCGTTTTGAGCCAGTTGTAGAGTTTGGGTTGCGCATCTGGGTGTAGGCCATGCAGGATCAAATTACAGCAATCAAACTGTGGGGGTGATCAGTGCTTGGCAAATGGATCTGAAGTCGTTCTGATTGAGTAGAGGTCAAAGGTTTTGTAGCATTTTCATTTTATAGTATACTTTGGAAGTTGTTCTGTTAATGTGGGATGTGTGTAAATGCCATCGCGCATATTTTTATCCCGCCATAATTTTATAAAAGCCATGTTACATGCATAAATTGTCACATACATGCAAAAATGACTTCACAAAATTACTCCGTAAGGGGACGATGCAGAAAGCGTAGTTGCTCACATGTAAAGCACAGTTACTTACCTGTAACAGGTGATCTCTGGGAACAGCAGGAATAAGTCTTCACATATGGGTATCGTCGGTACCGACGGAGCCTGCGCGGGAACGCTCCCCAGCGTCCAAAAGGAAAGCTTTTGGGAGCATCCCACAGCGCCTGTGCGCTGCCTTCCCGCCTTTCCCAACTGCCTCTCTCCAGTTCGAGTTTTAAGCTGAGACAAAGAGAGAGAGAGAGAGAGGAAAGGAAAGATAGATAGAGAGATACAACTCCTAGGGGAGGTGGGTGGGTTGTGAAGACTTATTCCTGCTGTTCCCAGAGATCACCTGTTACAGGTAAGTAACTGTGCTATCTCCAGGAACAAGCAGGAATGAGTCTTCACATATGGGGACTCCCCAGCTAGAGATGCCAGGGAGATCCCCAAGGTTGTGAGTCCCTGAGAAGGGCTCTACCTCCCTCCATGGATCTCGGGCATCCAACCAGGGATGGGGGGTAGGAGTTGTTTAAGTATGGAACAGGTGTTTGAGAACAGCCTGACCAAACAAGGCATCCCGGCGGGAGTCCTTGTCCAAGCAGTAATGGGCTGTAAAGGAATGAACTGAGGCCCAGGTGGCCGCTTGACAGATTTGGTCGATGGACACAGAGTTTAGATGAGCCATAGAGGCTGCCATGGCCCTCACACTGTGAGCTGTGACATGGCCCTCTAGAGAAAAGTTCTTACTCTGGTAGGCGAAAGAAATACACTGAGCAATCCAATTGGACAGAGTTCTCTTAGAGACTGGAAGTCCTAAATGAGAGGGATCAAAAGCAACAGAGTTGAGAGGACTTTCTATGTTGCTGTGTCCTTTGTAAGTAAAAAGCAAGTGCTCTCTTACAATCCAGGGTATGGAGAGTCCTCTCTGCACTTGATGCATGAGGTCCTGGAAAAAAGACAGGTAAATACACCTCCTGATTTAGATGAAAAGGTGAAACCACTTTAGGCATAAAGTGTGGATTGGTCCTGAGGACTACCTTGTCATGATGGAACCCTGGTATAAGGAGGATTAGCCACCAAGGCCTGCAGCTCACTGATGCGGCGAGCTGAAGTGACTGCAATGAGAAAAATAACCTTCCAGGAAAGAAATTTCAAGGAGGTAGTGGCTAATGGTTCAAAGGGTGGCTTCATAAGCTGGCCAAGAACCAGATTCAAGTCCCATGCCACTGGAGGTGGTCTAATGGGAGGTTTAGTCAAAAGAAGGCCTCTCATGAATCTTGCTATAAGAGGATGAGAGGAAATAGGCTGTCCATTGAGAGGCTTAATGGATGCTGCAATAGCACTCAAATGGACTCTTACTGAATTCGTTTTAAGGCCTGCATGGGATAAATGCAGCAAATACTCTAGTAAAGAATTCAGAGGTATTGCAAGAGGGTTAAGACCCTTCTCTGCACACCAAATGGTAAACCTCTTCCATTTAAAAGCATAGGAACGTTTGGTGGAAGGCTTTCTGGAAGCATGAAGGATATCCTTCACTTGCTGAGAAATGCGCAAATCTTGAAGGTCTAGGCCTTCAGCAACCAGGCCCTGAGATGAAGAGACTGGGGATTTGGGTGCCACAACGTTCCCTCCTCCTGGGATAGGAGGTCTGGGGCAGATCCCAAGTCCAGGGAGGGAGCTTGAGAGAGATGCAGAAGTAGAGGGTACCACACTTGGCGTGGCCAACGTGGTGCTATGAGGATCATAGACCTCTTGTCTCTCTGAAGCTTGAACAGTGTCTTGGGAATTAGGGGAATGGGTGGGAAGGCATAGAGGAAGTCTTGCCCCCAATGAAGGAGGAAGGCATCCCTGGCCTGAACTCCCTGACACGGAATCCTGGAACAGAACCGGGGAAGTTTGGCATTCCACGGACTTGCAAACAGGTCTATGTCTGGGATTCCCCAAATTTGAAAGATCCTGGCTATCTGGTCCCCATGGAGGGACCATTCGTGTGGAAGCAGAACTCAACTGAGTCTGTCTGCCCAAGAGTTTTGAACCCCTGGAAGATACACTGCCATGAGATGAATTTGATGCTCTCTGGCGAAGGCCCACAATCTCAGAGCTTCGTTGCAAAGCGACAGAGAGCCAGTCCCCCCCTGCTTGTTCACGTAGAACATGGCTACTTGGTTGTCCGTGTGGATGAGGACTGTCTTGTAGCTGAGCAGGGTGTGGAAGACTCTGAGAGCTAGAAAAATTGCTCTGAGCTCTAAGAGGTTGATATGCAGAGATGTCTCCTGTGGAGACCAGATGCCCTGGGTGGAGAGATCTTGTAGATGAGCCCCCAACCCTTTGGGGAGGCATCTGTTGTAAGGGTTGCTTGGGGTAACACCTGTTGAAAGGGGGACCCCAGCAACAGATTTTGGGTGGACCTCCACCACTGGAGAGAGCAAAAGAGGCGACTGGAGGTTGCTATTTTGTCTGACAGGCACCCTGATGCCTGAGTCCATTGGGTGGACAAAGTCCATTGAGCTGCCCTCATGTGAAGGCGAGCATAAGGGACCACATGCACGGTGGATGCCATGTGGCCTAACAGTTGTAACATCTCTCGAGCAGTTAAATGGGACTTTAACTGAATCTGGGAGGCTAACTGCACCAAGTGTAGGCAACGGGCCTGGGGAAGATAGGCCCTTGCAGTGGTGGTATCCAGTAAGGCCCCTATGAACTCCAGAGATTGAGTAGGGGTGAGATGGGATTTTGGGATGTTTATTACAAGTCCCAGATATTGAAGGATACGCCTTGTGCAGGCCAGGGAAGCCTGGGCCTCTGACTGGGATGGAGCTCGGATGAGCCAGTCGTCCAGATATGGGAATACAAATATTCCTAGAGTGCATAGAAATGCAGCTACTACTGCCATGCATTTTGTGAACACCCTTGGTGCAGAGGCCAGACCGAAGGGAAGCACTCTGTATTGATAGTGCTTTCCTTGGAAAAGGAACTGAAGGAACCTTCTGTGTGTTGGATGGATGAGGACATGGGTGTACGCATCCTTGAGATCTAGAGAACAAAGCCAGTCCTGACTCTGGAGGTATGGAAGGAGAGTACCGAGAGAAGTCATCTTGAATTTCTCCTTGCATAGAAACTTGTTCAATTCTCTGAGATCTAATATGGGTCTGTAGCCCCCTGTTTTCTTTGGGATGGGAAAGTAGGGGGAGTAGAACCCTGAGCCCTGTTGAAGAAGGGGTATTTCTTCTATTGCCCCTTTTGCAAGAAGGGTAGCAATCTCCTGACCCAGAAGGTCGAGGAGAGATGTTGGAGAATTGAACTGTCTCACCATGGTGTGAGGGGGAAGGTTTAAGAAATGAAGCTTGTACCCTTCCCTTATGATGGAGAGGGTCCATTGCTCTGCTGTGATTTGTTCCCATCTGGGAGCAAAGTGAGCTAACCTTCCTGGAATGGTAAGAGGCTCTGGATGTTCTAGAGCCTGAAAGGCTAAGTTCTCTAGTTGTAAGTCAAAGGCCCTGAGGAGGCTGAGGCTGTTGGGCCATAGCAGTCCTAGCAGCCTTAGGCTTGGCCTGTTTCAGTTGTTGCTGTCTCTTTGTAGCAAAACGACCTGCAGAGGATGTCTGCTGACCATAAGCAGAATAATATTTCCCCTTTTTGGGAAAAAATCCCTTTTTGAACAACCTTTTTTTAAAAGGAGCAGAAGTAGACTTTGAAAGTCTATCTAAAGCAGAATTTTCAGCATCCATCTGGGTGGCCTTTGCTTGCCAATCTTTGCCAAAAAGGTTTTCACCTGTACAAGGAAGGTTTCCTAGTCCATCTTGAACCCAGGGTTCCAAATCAGAAGCTTGCAACCAAGCAACTCTGCATGCACCTATGGCAATAGCCGAGGCTCTGCTGGCACCTTCAAAAGAGTCAAAGGCTGCATGGTTGGAAAACTTGGAAACATCCTGGGCATGCTTGAGCCAGGTGAGAAACTCTTCCCTTTTATCTTCTGAAATAAAAGGAGACAAAGTTTGCAGATGATCTGTAACTTTTTTAGAAACATCCCCATATAGAGACTATAGGAGTTGATTCTGGCAACAAGCATATTGGCCTGGAAAATTCTCCTGCCAAAGGCATCTAAGGTTCTGCATTCTCTTCCTGGAGGAGTAGAAGAGTGCCTTTTTGTACTCTTGATCTTCTTCATAGCAGACTCCACCACAATGGAGTGGTGAGGAAGCTGAGTTTTATGAAAGCCAGGACAAGGAGGAACACGATACATGGTGTCCAACCTACGAGAATGAGGGGAGGTGGTGAGAGGAGTCTCCCATATGCCCAACATGTGATCATAAAGAATCTCATGTATTGGTAAAGTGGCTGCCTCTTTAGGAGCCTTAGGATATTGTAAAATATCTAATTTTTTGGCTCTAGGCTCTGTCTCAGGGGCCACTGAGATGGAAAGGCCCCTGGCCACTTCCCTAATGAAGTCTTGAAAAAGCGTAGTTACTCACCTGTAACAGGTGTTCTCCAGGAGCAGCAGGAATCAGTCCTCACTTATGGGTGACGTCGGCGCCGACGGAGCCCTCGCGGAGCAATTTTCCCCAGCTTTCAAAGAAAGCCTTTGGGAATTGCAGCGCGCATGCGCGGTCGTCTTCCCGCCCGAAGGTGCCATCTTAGCCAGTCAGATGACATAGCTAAAAAAAGACAGCATAAAAATTTGCAAAAAGAACATAAGCAGACGATTGCAACTCCAAGGGGAGGAGGGAGGGTAGTGAGGACTGATTCCTGCTGCTCCTGGAGAACACCTGTTACAGGTGAGTAACTACGCTTTCTCCAGGACCAAGCAGGAAGTCAGTCCTCACTTATGGGACTCCCAAGCTCAAGGCTACCGGAGACCCTAAGCACAAAAACGAGCTCCCTCTAGCTCAGCAGCACAGAAGGATAGAATCTTCGCTGAATTATCACCCACCGGTAGCCCACATCCGGGATGGAGGGTAGGAGTTGCTCAGACCTCAAAGAGATTACGGAGGACTGCCTGTCCGAAAGCACTGTCCCTACGGGACTCCCTCTCGAGACAGTAATGGACCGCAAAAGTCTGGCTCGAAGACCAAGTAGCGGCCCGGCAGATGTCTGCCAGCGGAACAGAGCGGAGGTAAGCCACTGACGTGGCCTTTGCCCGAAAGCAATGAGCCGTGACTCGACTTTCTAAGGCGAGTCCGGCTGCCCCATAAGCCCAAGAGATACAGTCCGCCACCCAGATGGACAGAGTACGCTTGGAGACCGGGAGCCCCAATTTATTGGGGTCAAAAGACACAAAAAGCTGAGCAGCTTTACGGTGCTCCCGCGTACGGTCAAGGTAGAAGTTCAATGCCCTTCTACAGTCCAGGGTATGGAGGACCGTCTCAGCTCGGCTGGAGTGTGGTCTGGGAAAGAAGGTTGGAAGTACCACCTCCTGATTCATGTGAAAAGGGGAGACCACCTTAGGCAAAAACTTTGGGTGAGTCCGTAGGACTACCCTATTCTTGTAGAATCGAGTGTAGGGGGGATCAGACACGAGGGCCTGCAATTCACTTACGCGCCTAGCGGAAGTGAGGGCTATCAAGAACAGTGTTTTCCAAGACAGAAAACGTAGAGAACAGGTAGCCATAGGTTCAAAAGGCGGACAGGTGATCCGCTGCAAAACCACATTCAGGTCCCAGTCAGGCGCTGGCGGGCGCAGAGGTGGTTTAAGTAGAAGGAGACCTCGGAGAAACCTCGCTACGAGAGGGTCATTGGAGAGAGGTCTGCCGTCCACTGGCACATGATGTGCTGAAAGAGCACTGAGGTGAACCTTGACGGAGTTGGACTTAAGTCCCAGATTAGAGAGGTGCAGCAAGTACTGCAAGATCACCGACACCGGGCAGGAGAAGGGATCCTGAGACTGTTGGGTACACCAGACTGCAAAGCGACGCCATTTAAGGGCGTAGCATTTGCGGGTAGAAGGCCGTCGCGAAGCTAAGACGACCTCCTCCACCTCCGCCGGCAGGAGAAGGGGAGCAAGGACTACCCTCTCAGCAGCCAGGCCATAAGGTTGAGAGACCTGAGGTTGGGGTGCAGAAGGGACCCCTGATCCTGAGTGAGGAGATCCGGTTGTATCCCCAGAGGGATTGGGCCCTCCACCGCCAGTTGCAGCAGGAGAGGAAACCACGGCTGCCTGGGCCAGCGAGGGGCCACCAGGATCATGAAGGCTTTGTCTCGGAGAACCTTGAAAAGAGTCCGAGAGACCAGCGGGATGGGAGGGAAAGCGTACAGAAGGCTCCCCGACCACGAGATCAGAAAGGCGTCCGCCGCAGCCCGAAGGGGGTGTGGCTGACGAGAGCAGAAGCGAGGAAGCTGCCGGTTGTGAGGACTGGCAAAGAGATCCACCGTGGGGAGACCCCACTTGAGGAAGAGCTTCTGAACTACCAAGGGATCCAGACGCCACTCGTGCGGCTGGAGGACCCTGCTGAGTTTGTCTGCAAGGCAATTTTCTTGGCCCGGGAGATAAACTGCCCTGAGGAGAATGCCGTGACTGACGGCCCAAGAGCAGAGCTTCTGTGCCTCCCGGCAGAGGAGGAAGGAGCCCGTACCCCCCTGCTTGTTCACGTAGAACATGGCAACTTGATTGTCCGTCTGGACAAGGACGGACTGTTGGGAAGTCAGGTGGGAGAAGGCCTTGAGAGCGAGGCGGATCGCCCTGAGCTCCAGGAAGTTGATCTGCTGAGCAGACTCCCACGTGGTCCAGAGGCCCTGAGTACGTGCCTCTTGGCAATGTGCTCCCCAGCCCAGGAGGGATGCATCGGTGGTCAGCATCCGGGTCGGCTGAGGTGACTGGAAAGGCATTCCGAATATCAGGTTCGGCTGCCGGAGCCACCACCGGAGAGACGAGAGCAGCGGCTCGGAGGACGCGCACTAGGTCTGCCAGGCCGCCTGTGGCTTGTCGCCACTGCTGGCGGAGACACCATTGAGCAGACCGCATGTTCAGGCGGGCATTGGGGGTCACATGGACGGTGGAAGCCATATGGCCAAGCAGTCTCAGGAAGCGCCTGGCGGAGACCAGGGGCTGGCTGCGAAAGCGGTCGGCTAGGTCCATGAGCCGTTGAGCCCTGTCGAGCGGTAGGTACGCTCGTGCCCGAGGAGTGTGCAGCCTTGCGCCGATGAACTCGAGATCCTGTGAGGGGAGCAAAGTGGACTTTGCGAAGTTTATGACAAAGCCCAAGTGCTGCAGCAGGGTCACCGTGCGGCACGTGGCGTTGGTGACCTCCTGAGCGGACGCTGCTCTGATGAGCCAGTCGTCGAGGTACGGAAAGACATAGAGGCCGTGAAGCCGGAGATGGGCCGCCACGACCGCGAGACATTTTGTGAAGACTCGCGGTGCGGAGGATAGGCCAAAGGGCAGTACTCTGTACTGGTAATGATTTCCTGCCACCACAAACCTTAGGTATTGGCGGTGGCTTGGGTGGATGAGGATGTGCGTGTAGGCATCCTTTAGATCCAAGGAGCATAGCCAATCTCCCTGCTGGAGGTAGGGCAGAAGGATTCCAAGGGTAAGCATTTTGAACTTCTCCCGCACAAGGAACTTGTTGAGGTTGCGCAAGTCCAGGATGGGTCTGAGGCCCCCTGTTCTCTTTGGTATCAGAAAATACCTTGAATAAAAGCCTTGACCTCTCAGGTGGTGGGGCACCGGTTCCACCGCCTGTTCCTGCAGAAGACCTGCTAACTCATGAAGGAGCAACTCCCTGTGCAGAGGGGGGCGCGAAGGTTCTCCCGGAAAATAGGAGGGAGGGACCTGATGGAAGTGGAGAAGGTAGCCCTCTCGCACGACCTGAAGCACCCAGGCATCTGCGGTGATGCTGGACCACCTGTGGGCGAAGTGAACCAGCCGGCCTCGGTGCTGGGAGGGACCAGCGGGGGGGAGAGGCTATGCTGAGCGAGACCACACCCCCTCCCTGCTGAGCAGGGGCTGGTGGTGCAGGCTTGGGGGCTTGCTGCCTACGGGACCCGTTACCCCGTCCCTTGGCCTGCTGGCCCTGTTGGGGAGCTGCAGGGGCCTGATAATGGGGGTACTGTTTGTAGGCAGCCGCCTTCCTCGGGTAAAAGGACTTTTTTCCCGAGCCCTTCTTTTTCTGGGAAGGGGCGGAGGTCTTCCTAGAAAGCCTGGTCCTGGTGAGAGTTTCAGTCTCAATTTGTGCAGCCTTTTCCGCCATGGGCTTGCCAAAGAGGTTCTCGCCTCGGCAGGGGACATCGACCAACTTGTCCTGTACCCAGGGCTCAAGGTCCGACGACTGAAGCCAAGCCTGTCGGCGGGCACCGATGCCGGCTGCGGCCACTCTAGCCGAGGCCTCAAAGCCATCATAGGCTGCTCGGGACATGAACTTTGAGCATTCCCGAATGCCCGTGGACAAGGCTAGGAACCTCCGCAAGGGCTCCTCGGAGAGACCAGCGGAAAATCCGGCTAGCTCTTTAGCCAGATCCCGGAGATACATGCCCATGTAGAGCTGGTAAGTCTGGACACGACATGCGAGCATAGAGCCCTGGAAGCACTTCTTGCCAAGGCCATCCAGGTTACGGGCCTCCCTTCCAGGAGGCACCGAGGAGTGCATCTTCTGGCTCTTAAGACGATGCATGGCCGATTCCACTACCATGGAATGGTGTGGCAGCTGTGCCTTCTGAAAGCCAGGGCTCTTGCGGACCCGATAGATAGAATCGACCCGCTTGCTCAGGACCGGCGAGGAGGCCGGACTCTCCCACATGCGGAAGAGTAGTCGTTCCAGCATAGGAGGAACCGGCACAGTAAAGTGCTCCCTCGCGGGAGAGTCATACTGGAGGGCGTCGAGCTCTTCGGCTCGAGGCTCCTCCTCGGGATCCGCAGGGAAGGCCAAAGCCTTGGCCATATCCCTAACGAAGTCCGAGAACCGGGCATCCTCCGGGGGGGACTGCTTCCGAGGCTCGGACCCCGGTGAGTCCGATGGGACACACCGAGTCCGGAAAGAATCAGGTGACTCTTCCTCCTCAGACTCCCAGACCGACTCCGACGAGGACTCGGTGGGGTCGGCCCGGGCAGGGTGCGGCGCCAGCCGCCCCGACGTCGAGGGAGTCGGCGTCGGCGACCTCGGTCCCGAACGGGAGGCCGAGGGTGACCTCGACCGAGGATCGACTCGAGTTCTCATTGACTCGAGGATCGGCTCGGTCTCCGGGGTCGACTTGGACGTCGACGTCCCGGCGGTCGGGGCAGCGGCGCCAGCGAGGCCAGCGAGCAGTGCCCGCTGCTGGTCCATGAAGGCAGACAGTCTGCTCTCCAAGGCCGTCAACCTGAGTCCGAGCTCAGGTGACCCAGCAGCCCCCGACTCGGGCCCCGACGGCGTCGGGCCCGACGTCGGCTGTCGCGGAGGCGAGTCCAGAAGGACTACAGGACTTACCCGGGCAGGCATCTCCGACTCCAGGCGAGGTCGCTTCGGGAGATGTTCCTTCTCCAAGGACCCGGGGCGGCTGTCGGGGCTATGCGACCTGGCCCTCGCGGAGCCAGGAGCGTCCACCGACGCCGCCCTCGCGGGTTTTTCCTTCCGACGATGGTCCCCGGAGGGAGAACCCCGGTCGGAGGAGCTCCGGCGACGGTCCGAGCTGGAGCCCTTTGACACGGAGGCCTCCGACGAGGTCCGGGTACGGCTGGGGTCAGCGAAGATTCTCTCGCGCTGATGCCGCCGACTTCTCAACGCCTTCGAGGACAGTTTGCTGCAGGGCCCACAGATCAGTTCCTCATGATCCGGGCCCAAGCAGCGGAGGCAAAAGTCGTGTGTGTCGGTTAGTGACATATTTCGGTCACACCGACCACACCGCTTAAAGCCACTGGCAGCCATCGGGGGAAAAAGGGCCCCTGCGAGGTCAAAGGACCGGGCTGCCAGGGAAAACGAAAATGAAAGCTGACTAAGTCAGAAAAACCAAAAAAACGCTAGAGGACTCGAGACCGGCGTCGCGAGTCCGGGCGGGAAAACGATCGGCGTCGAACCGAAAGAAAAAAGTATAAAAGAAAGAGGAAAATCAACTTTTTCGCGGGGACAAGACGGGGACGTCTGCAGGGCTCCGCGGAAAAAAGAAGACTGGCTAAGATGGCACCTTCGGGCGGGAAGACGACCGCGCATGCGCGCTGCAATTCCCAAAGGCTTTCTTTGAAAGCTGGGGAAAATTGCTCCGCGAGGGCTCCGTCGGCGCCGACGTCACCCATAAGTGAGGACTGACTTCCTGCTTGGTCCTGGAGAAGACAAGTCTTCTGGAGGAGACATTCTCCTTTTTGGAGAAGAGGGCTCCTGAGGAAGGATCACCGATGTTTCGATAGAGGCCTCTGATTCATCAGAGTCTTCAGAGGAATCGAAGTATCGCCTATCTGGATGCTCTTGCAGAGCCCGATACGCGTACCAGGTGGTATCGACATCGGGAGTGATCGGTACCGATGGGCATCACAGAACAGTGTACCGCTGCAGTCGACACTGAAGCCAATGTCAATGCAATCGGTACCGGCACCGGAACCAATATCGGTACCGGTGCCGGAGTCGGTACCGACAACGGAGTTTGTTGCGGTACCGAAGGCATTGCAGCTTGTATGAATGCCGTGATGGCACGCTGCATGGTCAGAATATTCTGATCCATCGACTCCACCAATGTCTGGTACCCCAGAACATGGCAACAGGTGATCGGTCGAGGCCGAGCCATTGATGTCAACCTGTGACCCCATAGATAAAGTTTGGAAGCCGGAGCCTCCCACCGGGGTAATTTTGCCGGTGCGGATTCCTCGAGAGCAAGCCCAGAGGCATCTCGATACTTAGAGGGAGACCTACCCTTCGAGGACCGGCTGGACTTAAGTTTGGTTACCTGAGATCCATGGGAGGAAAAAGAAGCCCTGGAAGACGTCGATGCTACCGAAGCTGCATCAGAGGGAAACAGGGTACTGAGCTTGGCTGCTTGATTCTGTAGACCTCTTTTAGACATCATAGAACAGGACTCACAATCCGTAATGGAGTGGTCAGGACCTAAACATTCATGGGTGTCGGTGACAGAAATAGTGCCGCTACACTTCGTGCACTTTTTAAACCCGGAGGCGGGCTTTTCCATGAGGAAAATATTTTCGTAGGCCTAAGGCCAAAGAAAGAAAAAATGCACTGAAGTGAGAAAAACAGTAGTTATTTATTTATTTATTTTTTAATAAAGAAAGAAACACCGGCGGTACCGGTTCGGCGTCGAGAAGGCAGACACGCGACCAAAGAAATAAAAGAAAATAAAGAAATTCTTCAGCGGTGACAGGAATACGACCTGCTGGCTCCGCGGAAAAGAAGAACTGGAGAGAGGCAGTTGGGAAAGGTGGGAAGGCAGCGCGCAGGCGCTGTGGGATGCTCCCAAAAGCTTTCCTTTTGGACGCTGGGGAGCGTTCCCGCACAGGCTCCGTCGGTACCGACGATACCCATATGTGAAGACTCATTCCTGCTTGTTCCTGGAGATCAGGTATTCTCCAAGGATGGCAGGAATCAGTCCTCACATATGGGTGCGTCAGTGCCGACGGAGCCTGCACGGATCCATTCCCCAGCTTTCAAAGAAAGCTTTTGGGAATTACACCACGCATGCATGGTCACCTTCCCACCCAAAGGTGCTATCTTACCTCTGTATGATGACATAGCTTAAACAAGCATAAAAAGAAAAAAATAACCCCATGAGGAGGAGGGAGGGTTGTGAGGAATGATTTCTGCTGTCCAAGGAGAACACCTGTTACAGATGAGTAACTACGCTTTCTCCTGGAAGAAGCAGAATTTAGTTGTCACATATGGGATTCCCAAGCTATAGCTACCGAAACCTGTAAAAGCCATGGGTAACCCAAAAAGCAGACCGTAAAGGGCAGCAGAGGGTGCTGGTTGGCTGGAGTCTGACACTGCAGCAGCAGCATCGAGGATGCAATCTCCACTCTGGTAGTCTGGACATCATGGGTTGGAGAGAAGGAGTTGCACTACTCCCCAAAGAGGTGACGGAGTACGGCCTGGCCGAAGGTGCTATCCCTCTGGGAAGTCTCTTCCAAATTGTAGTAAGCAGTGAACGTGTGCACCAAGGACCAGATGGCAGTCAGGCAGATTTCAGTAAGGGCACCGAGCACAGGCTTGTCACTGAGGACCTTCCGAGAAAGGTACTTGAGATGGCAGGTAGCCAGTGATTTGAAGGGTGGAGCCATGAGCTTCTCCAACACCACAATGAGGTCCCACACCACTGGTGGCTGACGGATAGGGGGCCGGAAAAGGAGGAGGCCTCATATAAACCAGCTCACTAGAGGGTACAACGACACAGCCTGACCATCCACCACATAGTGGTGAGACAAGATGGCACAGAGATGCACTCTGACTGTGTTGGACTTTAGGCCAGCCTCCAACAGATGCAATAGGTATCGTAAGATGTCTGGCACTATGCAGGAAAAGGGGTTAAGACCTCCTTCCGCACACCAGTGCGAAAACATGTGCCACTTAAAGGCACAACTTGTCCTGAACCCACTGCTCCAAGTCAGAGGACTGTAGCCAAGCAAGGCAGTGGGTACTATTAAGCCCACCGCAGCTACCCAAGCCACCGACTGAAAGCCATCGAAGGCCATCCAAGTTTGAAACTTAGAGCACTCCTTGACCGATGACACCAGGGTCCTGAAGCACTCAAGGGGTTCGCCTGATAAACCAGCCGAGAATCCAGCGAGTTCCTTCATCAGGTCCCGCAGGTACATGCACATGTACAGCTAGTATGCCTGGATCTGGGCTGTGAGCATCAAGCCCTGGAACCACTTCCTGCCAAAAAAGCATCCAGTCTGCTGCCTTAGACTCGGTCTCCCACAACATAATGATGCAACGGCTGTATGAAATTGGACTACGCAACACCACACTAGAATGGTTCAAATCCTACCTCACTAACCGAACACAACAGGTGAAATGTAGTGATAAGATATCAGCACGCTTTGACATGCTACAGGGCGTACCCCAAGGATCCGCACTGTCATCCATCCTCTTCAACCTGTACATTCAACCCATCTGCACTATTCTCAAATATCACAGGATGCTCTACCACATTTATGTGGATGACATCATGATATACACACCAATAAACATACAAACACCAGACCTCACCCCCACAACCAAATGCCTAGATGAAATAATCATGTGGTTCACTAACAACTTGTCGGTAAACTACAGCAAAACGGAAGCCATGTTCGTAACAAGAGGACCCAACTTCAACCCACCTCCTACAATCAGCATCCGGGACAAATCCATCAATGTGAAGGACAAGGTAAAATACCTCGGAATCACCCTAGACAGCAAACTAAACCTCCACTCGCACATAAAAAAACCGCGGCAAAGGCATGCTACAAATTGAAGACCATAAGAAGACTCAAACTGTTCCCAAGCCAAGACCACTTCAGAACAGTTTGCCAGGCACTCATCACACCCATCCTAGACTATGGCAACGATCTATATATCGGTCTCCCTAAGCAAACCACGCACCCCCTTCAACTGGTGCAGAATACAGCAGCCAGAATCATCACAAACAAACCAAGAAATGAACACATCACGCCAGTACTCCAGAACCTCCACTGGCTGCCCATACAAGCTCAGGCAAGATTCAAGGCGACGTTAAACATTTTCAAAATCAACAACATATCAGCAAATGTCCTCCAGAACCTAATAACCAAACACACCAGCGCAAGAGCACTGAGAAGCAGCATGGACAATAAGATAGCCACCCCACCTGAATACCAAAGAACTACACAGACAGCATCCAGAAGGGTACCATCGCTCTACGCACCTGAATTATGGAACACTCTGCCTGACAGCATGAGATCCATGAGTGACATAAAGGACTTCAAAAGTATGCTCAAAACCATACTATTCATACAATACTATGGACCCTCCCAGAACCCACAAACCACTGTATGAGCATAATCGCAACCAAGCAAGTCGCATACTACCCCCCCAAGTACCCGTCCCCTTTTCCCTATCCCCACCTAACCCAAATGTACACACTTAGCAACATGTAAACCACTTTGATTGAAGGAAAAGGTTGTATATAAAACTGGTTAAATAAATAAATCCATGGTGCGTGCCTTCCTGCTGGGGGGCACCGAGGAGTACGTCTTTTGGCTTTTAATGCGATGCATAGCCAAGTCCACCACCATGAAGTTAAGTGGCAATTGTGTTTTCTGGTCCGAGGCTTGTCCTTGGGCACCGCCACAAAGACAAGTGCCTGGGACATCTCCCGCACAAACTCCAGGAAGGTTAGATCCTCCAGAGGTGACCTCTGCTGATGGTGTGGTGGGGATGGGTCGGAGGGGATGTCCCGGTGGAGGACGGTGTTGGAAGACTCCTCGTCTGTCCTGGTGGAGGACGGTGTTGGAAGACTCCTTGTTCATCTCCCATGCCGACAGAGCCAGAAGAATCAGAAAGCACTTCCTGGTCGTTGGACCAGGTTGGTATTGATGACTCCTGGCATCGGAGCTCTGGTGCTGCTGTGCTTGATGCTACATCGAGCCTTGAGTCGGTCACCGACTGATTTGACACCAATCGAGCCAACCTCTCGAGGATGGGTAGAGCATACTCCCGGGAAGTCCTCATTTAGAACGGTCCCGTGGCTGGCGCTGATGACCCGGAGTGACTGGGAGTCAGGCCCCACTGTGCTTCAAGGAATGCAGCAAAGCTGCATTCCAGGGCCACCATCTTGGCCTTGATGCCAGACAGCTCCACACCAGTGTGCACTGGCTTCAAGGCTGATGTCTGATCCCTGGCAGGGGAATCCCTGATAGTGATCACATCGGGGGACCCGACTCGATCCCCCAACTCCGTGGACGACGACTCCTGCTTTGAAGGGCCACTCCTGACCGTCGTCTCCGGCATCGGGTCGAGAACTCCGTGCCTGGGTCCCAGAGGTCTTACCCCCTGGGCTGGGGTTGGACCTCGACTTCGGCTTTGATGAAGCTCTCAACGGCAGGGAAGGTCCTCCAAGGGCAACTCTGATGCCCGATGACCTCAGGGCTCCGATCGAACCCGAATGTGCAATACCGAGTCACCCAACTCTGGCTTCGAAGGCAGGGATTCCACCCCTAATGCCAATCCTGAGGCAGACTTACCAAACAGCATCCCTTGCCATCTTTTCTGTTCTTCTGGGTCTTAGCCGACATCAAAAGGCAGAGCAGGCAAGACGACACATCGTGGTCCGCCCCAAAGCATTTAATGCAGGTCCTGTGGCAGTCCATGTGGGACATAGTGCAGTTGCACTTGCCACACTACTTAAATCTGCTGGTTGAAGACATAGCAGGAAAAATGAGCCCCATGAGATTAAACTCAGACATCTCAACCAGCTAGGCTGCAAGCAAAAAAAACCGCGGGCCAAAAAGAAAAGAAAAAGAAGTACTCGAGCGAAAAACATGACGCCGAGGTGGAGGACTCAGGCGGTTGAAAGGTGATTGAACCGATCCCGGTGAAAACAGGAGAAAAATACCGACGAATGGTGAAAAAAACAACTTTATCCTGGGTGCACTGACAGCACATCTACAGGGCTCCGTGGAAAAAAGAAGACCGAGGTAAGATGGCACCTTTGGGCAGGAAGGTGACCATGCATGCGCAGTGTAGCTCCCAAAAGCTTTCTTTAAAAGCTGGGGAGTGGATCTGCATGTGCTCCAGCGCTGGCGTCACCCCTAAGTGAGGGCTGACTTCCTAATTGTTCCCAGAGAAAACTATGCATTAGATCTCTGTGCTAGAGCTCAGCCCAGGTTTTCCTAAATCATGTGTAAAAAAATAGTCTGTGCCCCAATGCAGTAAGCAAAGAGTATGCAGACAGAATGTGAGCAAATAATATGCACTAATATGGGAGCTATATTCTGTGCACAAAAAAACCCCATGTATCGACAGTACTGCAAAAACTGTACACACAAAACAGCATTCCAGCACATGCAACTCCAAGTCCTGAGACACAATTTTTACAATACCAAATATCTGTCAACAGCTCAGCATTTCTTTGTTCCAGCACAGCTCCTCTTCAGTTCATTCTTTTTAACAAAGCCAGAAAAAGTTGCAAGTCCTGAAAGTTCGCAGTAAAAATTAAAAATAGGCATAAAAGTGTCGCTAGCGCCAACCACAGAAGAATAAGCAAACCTTGTACAGTCATCCCTCGCCACTTCGTGCTTCGACTTTCGCGGCTTCACTCTATCGCTGTTTTTTCAAATACAAGTGTAATGGTGACTAAAGGGGTGTTATAGGTCGTAAACAGGTTTTCTATGCTTTAACTACGAAAATATTCGATTTATAAATAAAGAATCCTACTTCGCGGAAATTCACTTATCACGGTAGAGTCTGGAACTGATTAACCACAATAAACGAGGGACAACTATATTCCTCCTCAGACCTTATGTTAAACCCCCAGCATTAGAAAACCATGCACTCAGCCTTTTGGCCTTCTGTGCACTTCTCTGCATCTGTGTTGAACAGTTAATATTATCATTACTATGAGATTTAAATGAGTTATGTGCTGATGTCTACCTGAGCCTTTTTGCACAGTTAGCTCATCTGCAAAACTCATTTTTACATAAGGTGCCCATGGTAGTGCACAAAATCGTTCACCAAAGCCAAGCTAACTTGTGCTTAAAGCCTAGTGCACATTATTGCATTGGTCTCTAAATGTATATACTCTGGAGGAATATGGGGAGATATTTTGTAAAAATGTTTTGTCTCTATTATATCAATGCACAGGAAGTTGGCCTCTTTTAATGGGAAACAGTCTCTGGAATGAGGGGTCATAGAAGGACTAATCTAAGGAAATAGGGGCCCAATTTTCAAAGACATTTACATGGGTAACTGCCCTAGTTACCCGTGTAAATGCCATATCCGGGATTTTTGAAGAGCACCTTCACGGGTAGTGCCCATCGAAAATCCCGGATAAGTCCCTAACGCGCCCAGATGCTATGCAGTTATCATCAGGACATGTTAGGGGCATTCCGGGGCGGAGGAAAGGGCTAACCGGGTAGCACTGATTTTCGATGCTACCCGCTTAGCCCTCTGCACCTTCAAGATAGCTCCTACGGCTTCCGGGTTGCGCGGTGAGACCCGGATTTTCAATCCCAGGCCGCATATGACCCGGCATTGAAAATTCGTGGTTAAGTGGAACGGGAGTGGAGTATGCGCCGGCGTGGCCCAACTGAAAATCTGGCCCATAGTTCTTAACAGAAAGGAAGGGGATGCATGGAATCGCCTCCTAGTGGAAGTGGAAGAGACAAAACTAGGATCTGAATTCCAGAAAAGCAAAGGACAAGATCAAAGGATCTCTAAGGGAGAGGCAGGGGTTTCAGAGCAGTTGGATGGCAGACTCGATACACCGCTTCATCTTCTCCGCTGTGATTTTCTGTGTTTCATGGACACATGTCCGCTCTCAGAAAAATCATTTAAGAGTCTGAGATCATACTCCACATGCCCTAGCTTAGGAATGAGGTTCATGACTGTCATGGTATGTGCCAAACTAACCAATCTAGAGAAACTGCCCCTGAGAAAAACCTATTGCTATGTCACACAGTCCCTAATCCCATCTGTGTTATCCATGAAGTTGTGCTGTGCAGCTTGGATTATCAATGAAAGTGTCATCTACAAAGGGCTTTCTACTTCTACAGCAGAGAGTATAGCCAGGTAGCCAAGAACACTAACATGCTACAAAACCATTTAATACATTAATCTAGATATGCTCCAATCAAATGTAACACAGTAACATGGAAAATATGGCAGAAAAAGACCAAAATTGGCCCAAACAGTCTGCCCAGTTATTTTGTCCACACTGCAAGCATATAGCCCAGCAGTCAGCCATAGGGATTTGGCCACTTGTACAACAGCACATATTATTTAATTAATGTATTTATTTATTTACAATAATATGTTATACCACTATGTGACACTGGGTAAGGTTGTGGGGGAGAGAGGGGAATGAGAGAGAGAGAAAGATACTGGATGACAGCCGGGTGGAGGGGGATGAGAAAGACACCAGTTGAACATTTGAGTAAGGCTATGAGACAGAGAGAGACACAGGGGTGAAGCCTGGAGGGGAGGGGGGCTAAGAGAGAGACTGGGTGAAGGCTAGGGGAGGCTATGAGACACTGGGTGAGGCTGTGGGGAGGGGCTATGACAGAGAGAGAGAGAGCCTGGGTGAAGCCTGTGGGGATGCTATAACAGAGACATTGAGTGCCGGATGGGGGGAGGAGGGAATGAGAGAGAGAGAGAGACACCGGGTGATAGCTGGGTGGAGAGGGATGAGAAAGACACTGGTTGAAGGCTATGAGACACACACAGGGTGAAGGCTGGGGGGGGGGGGCTGAGAGAGAGAGATTGGGTGGCTGTGGGAGGGGGCTATGACAAAGAGAGAGAGACACACACAGGATTAACCTGTAGAGGGGGCTATGACAGAGAGAGAGACATTGGGTGATGGCTGAGGGGGGCTATGAGAGAGAGAGAGATTGGGTGAAAGCTGTGTGAAAGGGCTATGAGAAAGAGAGATACTAGGTAATGGCTGGGGATAGGAACTATGAGGGTGATGGCGGGAGGGGGGGGGCTGTATGAGAAAGAGACTGGGTGAAGCAGGATGCAAGGGCTATGAGAGACTTGTTTTACTTCACAAATTACTAGGCCAAGGTGATATGTGAAGCAAAAAAGGAAGTTCCCTCAGGTGCAGCTACACAAGGATCACCAATATGCTGTCATCAGCCTATTCATTGGAGTCGGTGGAGGGGGGAGGAGGAGAGGTAATGTTACCTTCTGTTGGTACTGTGTAATAGCAGGTTAAGGACCTAATTTATTAAGCTTTCCTTTTCACAGAAAATGGGAAAACAGTACATCAGCTCCTTAAAAACAGTACATCACAGCTCCTTAAAAAAGGAGCTGTGATATAGCTTTTGGGGAGTGGGGTAGAGTGGAAGGGCACTGTGACAGAGGTCTTGGTGGCTGGCTCCTACATTTTTAAGCTAGCTTCTAGATGCCAAGAAAATTTGTCTAGGCCTGTCTTATCCAAATCAGTTTTTGTTTTGCTCCTTCCTTGTTTTCCGCCATCCTGGGCAGATTGAGTATGCAATCCTGCATACTTAATCTAAAACCCAGCATGCCACTGTAGTATAATGGTTCCTTATCGTTCCTCCAGTTCAGTCCTCTACCTCTGGGTTGTCAACCTCCTCCTGCAGCTTGGAGACTGGCATGACAGAATTCTGACATCACTGGATATAGTCTGCTGGAAACACTCATCAGCCCGTGTGACCAGTCTCCATGCAGCAGGAGGACGTTGTGAGCCTGGGCTGAGGCTCACTAGAGTGACAGATAAGGAATCTGTAGGAGAGATTAGTTGAATGGGGTTTTAATTTGAATTCATTTTAATTTGATTTCATTTGATATAATTTGGTTTAAATTTGGGTTTACAGGCTAGAAATTGGGTGCTGTACCTAAAAAAAAAAAAAAAAAAGAAAATCT
This sequence comes from Ichthyophis bannanicus, assembly GCA_033557465.1. Classification (NCBI taxonomy): domain Eukaryota; kingdom Metazoa; phylum Chordata; class Amphibia; order Gymnophiona; family Ichthyophiidae; genus Ichthyophis; species Ichthyophis bannanicus. The sequence goes on from CM066033.1 coordinate 1,047,506,386, forward strand.
CTCTTACATGCTCCCTGACTTGTATTACAGCCCTTGTGTTTGAACCGGGTGTGCTCTCCTCCCAGACTTGCCGGGGGAGAGCCTCCTGCTTAGCGCTCCCTTCACGCCGGCTCAGCACTGCTAGTGAGCATAGCAGCTGCAGTGAGTCGGTTGCTGATTGGCCTTGTTCAGGTCATGGTGGAACCGGCGGCTGTGTGCTGTTCGAGGAGTGCCGGATCGCCGGGGGACCACAGGTGCAAGCAACGCCGTGCTGACCGGTAGGCAGTTCACCGGGTTCAGACTGCTGGAGCTGCGGAGGTTGATCCGCTAAGGGGGCAGCGTAGCAGTGGAGGTAGCAGGGTTCGCTGCTTTGGCGCCCTTTTTTTCTTCATTTCTAGAGCGGGCGGTGGCCATTTTAAAGGGGAGCGCGTGGCTGCCGAGTAGCAGGGGCACGTGTGAGACCCTATTTTGGCGATTTTATTTTTCTTTGCCGTTTTGGGTCGGTACCTTTAGACAGCGAAGGGTGTCACTTTTAGTTTTCTTTAGTTTTCTTTTAGTTTTCATTCGTTTAGTGGGTTTGCTGTCCTTTTTGTTTTGGCGGGAGTTCAACCCCCGGGAGGGGTGGGGGTTCCTGCCGGGTCATCGGCTATTGCGGGTTTCCTGCCTTTAGTGGCTTATCTATAAGGTTTTAAGGGCTAGATTGGAGGTTTTTCCCTCCGCGTTCTCAAAACAACAACAAAAAAAAGATGATATTTAGTTGAGGTGCAGAGCGGACAGTATCACTTGCAGCCTTATGGCATCAAGGCCGCAGTGTATAGTTTGCGGCACCCGAAGAGGCACGGTTGCCAATTCGGGTATCTGTCACGGCTGTGCTTCACTTTCCGCTATTGTGGAATCTCAGATGGAGATCAAGGAGGCCTCGGAGGCGCATGGAGCGTCGACTGGGGCAGTGTCGGACTCAGTGCAGTCAGCTGTGCAGAGGTATGCTCCGGAGGAGACGGCAGGACCTTCAGGGGCTCCCTCAGTCCCGGGACCCACAGATCTGGGGGACTTTTGCCCTGATTTTATATTAATGATGCATCAGGCCTTTTGTTTGCAGTGGCAGGGCAAGTCGCCTGCGGCGTGGCCATTTTCTGTCCCGCCTCAGCAACTGGACCCTGAGGGTAGGGGCGGGGGGCCGTTGGCACCTAAGAGGGCTAGGACCCGCGCTCTATCTTCCGCAGAGAGCGATTGGCCGGACGTGGAGGACCCAGACTGCGAGCGTGAGGAAGGGTTGGAGGATCTGGAGGAGGGAGAGATCCAAGAACCTGAAGATCAGGCGAAGATCATAAGGGTCTTCCATAGGGAGGAGCTGGCAGCTCTGATCACGGAGTCGATGCAGATGTTGAATCTCACTGCACAATCTGCTAGTGAAGAAGAGGTGGAAGATCCAGTTATTCAAGCGGTTAGGCAAACACAGGTGGTGTTTCCGGTTCACCGAGTGGTCGACCAGATGATTCAGGAGGAATGGGACCAGCCAGAAACGGGGCTCAGGGGCATACGCACGATGAATAGGCTTTACCCCTTAGCCAATAAGGATAAGGAGAGGTTCCGCTCACCTCGGATAGATGCGGCAGTGGCAGCGGTTACGAAGAAGACCACTATCCTGGTGGAAGGCGGTGCAGCCTTAAAAGATGCGCAGGACCGTAAGTGGACAGTCTTCTGAAACAGGTTTTTGATGCAGACGCGCTATCCTTGCAGGCCTCAATCTGTGGGGCTTGGGTAGCACGGGCCTGTTTGCGTTGGGTTCAACGACTTCGTCTTTTGCCGCTCCTGGATCAGGAGGAGCGTAAGGAGCTGGACCGTCTGGAGTCCGGAACAGCATATCTAGCAGATGTGCATTACGACCTCATTAGGGCTCTCGCGAATAGCACAGCCTCAGTAGTGGCCGCCCGCAGGTCTGTGTGGTTGCGAAATTGGTCGGCCGATGGCTCGTCCAAGTCCCGTCTCGGCAAGTTGCCCTTTTAAGGATAGATTGCTGTTTAGGGAAGATCTAGATAAATTAGTAAAGAACCTCGGGGAGACCAAGAGTGGCAGACTCCCTGAGGATAAACCGAAGCAGGGTAAGGCCAGTCAGAGCTTTCGGGGTCAGTTTCGTGACTTCCGAAGATTTCGTACCTCGCATTTTGGGAGCTCGCAGAGGGGCCACTTTACGTCGCGAGGCCAGGGGTTCCGAGGGTTTCGAGGAGCAAATAGGGGGTTCTACTCGAATTCCTCGGCAGCAGCTCAGAAGCCGCAATAAAACGCGGCGGGTCCCGACAGTAGGATCTCCAATAGGCGGGAGGTTGAGGGAGTTTCTTTTTGCTTGGACCCATGTCACCTCCGATCAGTGGGTGTTGGAGGTTCTTCGTCGGGGATATGCACTGGAGTTGGCACGTCCGGTGCGAGACTCCTTTGTCATGTCTCCCTGCAGAGGTCAGAAGAAAATTTTAGCAATTCAGAGTACTTTACAGCGGCTTCTACAATTAGGAGCTGTTGTAGAGGTGCCAAAAGCAGAGTACGGCGTGGGTCAGTACTCCATTTATTTTGTGGTGCCAAAGAAGTGCGGAGCATTTTTATTTATTTATTTACGTTCTTTTATATACCGCGCTATTCCACATCAGTGCGGTTTACATGGAATACAAACTTACACATTTCAGTTGGTTGATCTGTGTTTACAATGAACTGGTACACAAACTTGGATAACTATTTACATCTCAACAGGCTGGTATTGCACATTCATCTGTACGGCATTGAACTAGTTCATTGATGGGGGTGTTGCGGTACAAACTTCCAGGTAGTACAAGAGGAAAAGGTGATGTTTTAATGCTTTCCTAAACTGGGCTAGGTCAGTGATCACTCGGATGCTGGGTGGAAGGTTGTTCCAGCATCTCGGCGCACAGAATTTGAAAGCCCTGTTTGCTGTTGCCTGTATGCACTGAGTTATTGCTTTCGGGACTATTAGAGTGTTGACCGTTACTGATCTTCTCAATCTGTTAGGTTGCGGCCTATTTTGGATCTGAAAGGCGTAAACCGCTCTTTGCGGGTTCCGCATTTTCGGATGGAGACCCTCCGGTCGGTCATTGTGGCAGTGCAGCAAGGGGAGTATTTGACGTCTCTCGACCTCACGGAGGCGTACTTGCACATCCCCATCCGGTCCACTCATCAAAGGTTTCTGAGGTTTGCCTTTCCCTGGGGGCACTATCAGTTCCAGGCGTTGCTCTTCGGGCTGGCGACAGCACCTCGGACTTTCACCAAGAATCATGGTGGTGGTAGCAGCTGCATTACGCAAAGAAGAGAGCCTAGTGCACCCTTACCTCGATGATTGGTTGATTCGGGCCAAGTCCGAAACGGAGAGCGTTCAGGTAACGAGAAGAGTGATAGAGTTTCTTCAAAGTCTTGGTTGGGTGGTCAATTCGGCCAAAAGCCGGTTGGAGCTGTCCCAGAATCTCGAGTATCTGGGAGTGCGGTTCGACACCAAGAAAGGGCAGGTGTTTTTGCCAGAACGCAGAGTCCAGGGTCTCAGGGGTCTGGTTCGCAAGTTCAGGACAACGCCAGCTCCCTAAGTGTGGGCTTATCTCAGAGTGCTGGGGACAATGGCGGCGACCCTAGAGGTGGTGCCTTGGGCCAAAGTGCATATGCGTCCCCTGCAGAGGTCGCTCCTTTGCCGGTGGTCGCATCAGACGGACTCTTTGAGCAAGTGGCTCCCTTGCCTGGCCACGGTCAGACAGTCTCGGTGGTGGTGGTTGCTTCCGACCTCACTGGCGGCCGGAATGCTGCTGGAACAGCCAGACTGGCTTCCAGTGTTAACGGATGCCAGCCTCGACGGTTGGGGAGCCCACTGCGAAAGCTCATTCGCGCAGGGGTTTTGGTCGCCACTAGAGAACTCTTGGTCGATCAAGATGCATGATGGGGGCTTTTGTATCCCACTGCCTAGCAAAGCCTCAGCAGGCATGTTTCCCCAAAATACCAGCTCTAATGTACCATACAACTAGCAAGACCATTGGACTTACAGGACCGTGGGAAGTAGGGCTAGTAGAAATACTATATCCCAATATTTGGGAGAATATTAAGGAAGACATAAAATATATTGTAAGAAATGTACAACAGGAGAGGGCATTATACAACCATGCAGAGTTTGGTGGAATCCATGAATCAGGACATTAGCAGTGTCTATAAACCTGTCTCACCATGAATCGTTTATGACCCCAACGCACAAAGAATCTAAATAAAATCAGAAAATAAGGCTGTTATTTCTGGAGAAGGTGATTTGGCAACCATTTTGGGGGTAGAAGCTAATGTTAATACACAGTGTTCCCATTTTCTAGCGGATATTATGGGTAGTTTTAATACCCTCTACCTGTTCACAGATACTATACAGCATCAGTTAGTAGGTGACCATTTTGTGCCTCTGCTACGCTATGTTCCAACTAAGGGGTTTAGGTATGAGTTTATCACTCTCACGTATAATAAGCCATACTATGTCCCTATGAACAAACAGCACATCGACACCATCACATTTGAAATAAAGATGGATTAGAACAGATACGTCTCATTTCGTTACGGGAAGGTGATCCTTAAGCTTCATCTGCACCCCTGGAGGGCTATTGCTTTTTAAACTGGTGGTGGCTAAAGACTACAGAGACCTGTGATAAGGAAGCTTATCAGGACCCAAGAGAGAGGGATAAAGAGAAGGAATTTACCCTTATAAAAGGACCTATTTTACCAGGTCAGAGACACAAAACTCCCTTTACACCTAGAAAGCAGGAAATTCCTAGCTACAATAGGTTGCAGAATGCCCCTAGTGGAGAAAAAGAGAGGGAATACAGGCTCAGGGTAAGGAACCCTTACGTCACTGAATTCCCCAATTACTCAGCTGCCACGAGGCAGTTTGATCTCCAACACCTGAGAGGAGAGGGGGTGGAGCAGACACCTGAGAGGTTTAAGACTAGGTCAGTTTATTCAGATGAGGGAGGCAGGAGAGGAAGAAGAAGAGGAAAGGAGAGAGAACGTGAGAGCAGTAGGAGTGCCTACTGGAAGAGGAAAGGAACTGGATCAGTGAGAACAGCAGGAACCAGGAACACAGGTTGGAGAACAGGACGTGGAAGCACCGGTGAATGGTGGCCAGAGCATGAGTTAGGAGAAGCTGCTACAAGCTTTGACCCACGTATGAGCATTAGAAGCTTGTCTAATTCTGAGCACTACAGAATTGCCAGAGACAGCCTTAGCCCTAACGGAAGGCAGTCAGCTAAGCCCTCTGAGCCAGAATCAGAGGAAGTGCCAATACAACTGGGTGAACCAGACATAGTTTTAGAAGAAGTCTCATACATGGATTGCTCTTTATGCCAGTCTTCCAATACAGAGGTGTTGCAAGGGAGTCAACCATAAGGAAAACCTCCAGTGTCCGGTAGCCCTAAGAGCCTGTGGTTAACTTGTGAAGGTCCTGAGTTAAAGGCAAAATACCTTTTTTTTTTACTGTGCAAGCCGAAGCTGCCTAATTAAGTTGGTGAATCAGCTGTGAGCCAGAGCAGTGCTCAGCCTGAAGCTGTATTAATGGTGAAAGTAAGGAAAGCTTTTGTTTGGCTGTTTATAAGAAAACCTTTCATAGAGAATTGCTTGCCTGTGAAGAGTTTAACTGCCTTGTTGAAAGTTTTTCTATGTTTAAGAAGACAAACAGCGTTCTAGACTGAGAGAAAAAGAAACCTGCTTTAGGAAAAGCTGTTTTCTGTTTGTTTGATCAGCATTGCAAGCCATGCCTGATAGCATGGGCTGTTATTTATGTTTATACTGGAGAACATTGCAAGCTGTTTTGTTTGGAATTCATTTATATCCTGATGTTCATTTACAAGTATCCTGGAGAAATAATCCAAAGGTGGAATTTGTGAACCTTAGCGTGTTTTTTTTCAGTTAATAAATTGTCATTACCTTACCACTCAAGGCAACTACAAAGGTGTGGTTTTTTTACCCGAGGTTGAATACTTTCTGACTGAACTACCTTTCCCATAAGGCATTACAAGGCAATCAGTCAGTTAAAAACCAAAAGGTGAATCTCTCTAATGACAACCACGCCCCTCCATACTGCATGTAAGGGGCTATGGGCGTGACAGACCCCAAAACATATAAGCATTATTATACAGCACAAACTGGCTATGGACTTTCAGGATACCATGGAGCCCCAGTCATGTACGGTGCTGATGTCGGCTGTGTGTTTCAAAGTCTCTTTATAAAAGCTATTCCACTTTTGAGAAGGGGTTTTGAAAGTATTAAGCCACATGTGAAAGGCGCCGCAAAAAATATCGCCAAGGATGTCATGAATCATGTCACAATGTCCGTTCTAAATAAAATTAACTATTCTACAGAGCAGACAGGATCAAGAGATTGCCTTTCTGTTCCTTGAGAAGAGGAGTGCTTTCCAGAGCTCTCCCAAAAGGTGATTTTTGCTGAATTTGCTGCTTAACTGTGAGTTCTATCTGTCTGTCTGTTTGTCTCCACATATTTATCTATCTATTTGCCCTTATTGGTGGGTTCCCTTACCTACTCCATTGCTGTGTGCCCACGATTCAGGAACAGCCTACTGGCCAGAGACACTTAGGTTCCCGCCCACCCTACCCCTCACCCCACCCGCCCCAGGGGCTACATTCCCTATACAGCGGTCACATACATGCCATCTGTCATTCGTAATTTGGGTAAAGCCCACATCTTCTTCAACTTTTCTTATTATTATTTTTCCTCTTCTGGGACTGCTTAATCAATATGTCGTATATTCAGTGTAATAACTGTGGTACTTTCATTCAAAGAAGAATCATTTGGAGCCTATGAGCTTGTCCTATATGCCTAAAGTCAGCTGCCATGCATGAAGAACTGACTCTACTAAGGAAAGACCTAACTGCCATGCATAAAGAAGTGTCTCTACTGAGGGAGGAACTGGCTGCAATGAAGCGCACCTCTTCTAGGATACAAACTGAACAAAGTCCACCACCGCTCCCACAAAGAATCAAACACCCCAGGAACAAATGGATCACAGTGGGTTCTGGAAGATTGCGACCTGTAACGCAGAGACATCCTACACATCAAGAGATATCCCTGCACAATGCCTTCTCTGCCTTGGCTAATGAGGATGCCCAATCCAAAGAAACTGAAGGGCCCTTAAATGAGTCAGACAATGCCCAATCTCCTGCTAAAGCACCAAATATGAAGAAAATCTCACCAAACAGAAAACTACTACTACTTGGAGATTCCATCATCAGAGGCACCAACTTGGGAACACAGTTCAAAGGAGAGAAGATAGTCATGTGCCTACCAGGCTCTTCAGCCAGCAGGAATACAAACCAAGTTGTTGAAATACTTAGCGCAAAAAGTGAACACTCCAAACCTGATGTTATTATCCACTTGGGCACAAATGACCTGGCTAGAAGCAGTGCCTCTACAGCCCAAAAGGACTTCCAATCTCTGGGAGAGAAACTCAAGCCCATTGTTAACACTGCTGCATTCTCAGAAGTTCTAACTGTTCTTGGTAAGGGGACAAAAAGGCTGCATCGCATTAATAGCTTTAATACATGGCTCCAGACCTGGTGCAAACAAGAAGAATTCAGATTTATTGGCAACTGGGGCAACAGATGGACCAACAAGAGACTATACTGTGCTGAATGACTACATCTCTCTGTTGCAGGGAAAAGAAACCTAAGTGAAAAATTCAGGCAGTATGTGGATATGCATTTAAACTAGGAAAAGGGGGTGATGGATGTGGAAGGTCAACATCTGCATGTCATCCGCTGCAAAATCAGAATAACATCAGAAACAGACACACTTTTAAACCACACATCAAAAACAAGTGGGAAGAAGTGGGCAGAATAAAATCAATGCAAAATACACACAAGCCAGGTAAATGCTGGAAAGCAATGAGCACAAATGCTCGAAGCTTAGCCAATAAAATTCCAGACCTGGAAGCCCTAATGGTGGAAACAGATTTGGACAACGTGGCCATTACAGAAACATGGTTTAATGAATCGCATGATTGGGATATAGCCATAGCTGGCTATAATCTATTCAGAAGAGACAGAGAAAATGGAAAAGGAGGAGGAGTAGCCTTGTATGTCAAAAGCAGTATTAAAGCTACTGAAATGCAGGGGACATGGGGAAAAGAAGAAGCGCTCTGGATTGCGTTGGGAAGAGGAGATGGCACTGTCATCCATATTGCTGTAGTCTACAGACCTCCGACTCAAATTGAAAAGAGAGATAATGAATTGATTATAAATATTGCCAAGATAGCAACAAAGGGGGAAGCAATCATATTGGGTGACTTTAATCTACCTGATGTGGATTGGATTACTCCTTCTGAACATCTGGAAAGAAGCAAAAAAATTGTGGATGCTCTCCAAGATGCATTACTTAGACAAATGGTGATGGAACCAACCAGGGAAAGCTCAACGCTGGATGTAGTGCTCACCAACGGTGATAGCGTGTCGAATGTCTGCGTGAGTGCCCCTGTGAGCAACAGCGACCATCACACGGTGTGGTCTGAGATAAAAGCCATGGTACAGGCCAATCATAGCAAGCTCAAAGTCCTAAACTTCAAAAACACGGACTTCAATAAAATGGCCGAGTACTTAAAGGAGGAGATGACGGGGTGGAAGGAGATAAGGGAAGTGGAATTGCAATGGGCTAAACTAAAGGCAGCAATAAAAGGGGCAACGGATAAATATGTAAGAAAAGTAAATAAAAACAAACAAGAGGAGAAGGAAACCTATTTGGTTTTCCAAAGAGGTGGCTGCTCAAATAAAGGCAAAAAACACAGCTTTCGCAAAATTCAAAAGCTTGCACACAGAAGAACACAGAAATGAATACAGGATCAAGCTCAAAGAGTCTAAAAGAGAAATAAGGATAGCAAAATCAAAGGCAGAGGAAAAGATGGCTAAAGATGTTAAGGGTGGCGACAAAACTTTCTTCAGGTATATTCGGGAAAGGAAGAAGATCAGAGTTGGAATTGCAGGACTCAGAAGTGCTGGGAAAGGACTCGTGGAAAGTGACACTGAAAAAGCGAAAGTGCTAAACAAATACTTCTGCTCTGTTTTTACTAAAGAAGATCCTGGAGATGGACAAACTGTGACTCCCAAATATAAAAATAGGAATGAAGTAGATACCACACCATTCACAGAAGATGAGGTGTTAGAACAACTTGCTAAACTGAAAGTGGACAAAGCCATGGGACCGGATGGGATACATCCCAGGATACTGAAAGAGCTCAGAGAGGTTCTTGCAGGACCGTTAAAGGATGTCTTCAACAGATCCTTGGAAAAAGGAGAGGTTCCTCAGGACTGGAGAATGGCTAATGTTGTACCTTGTGGCAAGGAGGCCTATCCGGAGTCCGGGGGAGGACAAAGAGACAGGGAATTCACCCTAGTAAAGGGCCCCCTTTCACCGAGGCAGGGTAGGAAAGCCACATACACCTCCAGGAATCAGAAAACTTCCACATGGCCCACATTTCATGCTACCCCTAGTGGAATGAAGAGGAGAGGATACAGAGCCCAGAACCCCTTAGGCAGTGAATGCTCCAAGCACTCAGGTGCCCGAAGTCAGGCTGATTGCCATCACCTGGGTAGGGAGGGGTTGAAGCTAGAGCCTGGAAGTATAAACCTAGGCCAGAGTATATGAGAGAGGGAGGAGGAGAAGCAGGAAGCCAGACTGCCACAAGCCGAGGCACAGATGCAAGCAAGGGAAGCTTAACTGGTGCTGACCTGAGCAGAGGAACTGAGCTTCCAAGAGAGGAGAGTGCTAATTGGCATATAGCACATCTGCAGGAGAGTTTGGAGCCAGAAACAGGAGAGACTCCAAGATTCCCCAGGAGGCTGGTAGCTGAGCACTGTGAGCAGGATGGGGAGTCAGAGCCTATGCAGCTGGGAGAGCCCGAGGTAAAGCTGAATGATGAGGACACTCCCATGGACTGTTCCTTTTGCCAAGCTTTAAACCTGGGAACAGAGAGAAAACAAGCCAGTCTTGAAAGAGAGTCTACCAGGAAAAGGAACCCATAGTCCACAAGCCGGGTGGCTGTGATTCCCTCGTGTTGGTAATGGGGAAGGTCACGGGGACTAAGGAGCAAGCCTGGAAACTGTGATAAGCTTGTTAATCACCGGCTGCTGGAATAAGGACACTGGGGTAAGAAAGTAGCTATTATAACAAAGCTTTCTTGTGCCCCTGAATTATATTTGTTGCTTGAAAGTTTTGAAGCTGAATAGAAGCTATACTATCACGGACAGTGAATGTGATTTTGTTTTTGTGCTTTACCCAGCAAGGCTAAAAAGGGAATGCAATATCCTTGCTGTTAAAGACTGTGTATCCTGAACTATAGAGAACCTTTAAACAACCATTTTTGGGTTTGAGTTTGTTTTTGGACAATGCTCTACTTCACAGAGTCCTGAATAAATATCCTATATGTGGTATGAACGAACCATTGTGTATAAAATTAATTTCTGTCATTTGCCTTACCTCTTTGAGCCTGACTACAGCTTTCTGCCTGATGCAAACATACAGCCACACAAAGACTACATTTCCCAGAAGGCACTGCGGGGAAATAGTTTGAAAAAGCTGGAAAAAGCAGATAGCAGAAAGTTCCTCTAAAAACCACGCCCCTCTAAGCTAGAGGCGAGTGGTGGTGGCGTGACAACCTCTACACAAAGGTGGTGACAGGAAAGAAGTGTCAAACTACAGGCCCGTGAGCCTTACCTCAGTGGTGGGAAAAGTAATGGAGGCGCTCCTGAAAGAGTGAATAGTGAACTTTCTCAAAACCAACAGGTTGCAAGATCCAAAGCAACATGGTTTTACCGAAGGACGGTCTTGCCAAACAAATCTGATTGAGTTCTTTGACTGGGTGACCAAGGAACTAGATCTGGGGCATGCAATGTATGTCATCTATCTGGATTTCAGCAAAGCCTTTGATACTGTTCCTCATAGGAGGCTTGTCAATAAACTCAATAGCTTGGGGATGGGTCCCAAGATAGTAAACTGGATTAGAAATTGGTTGACTGACAGACAACAGAAGGTGATGGTACATGGAGCTCACTCGGATGAGAGGAAGGTGATTAGCGGGGTGCCCCAGGGTTCGGTCCTAGGCCCGGCACTGTTCAATATATTTGTGAGTGATATTGCTGAAGGACTGAATGGAAAAGTCTGTCTTTTTGCAGATGACACAAAAATTTGCAACAGAGTGGACTCCCCTGAGGGAGTGGTTAACATGAGGAAAGATCTACAAAAGTTGGAAGACTGGTCTAATGCTTGGCAACTACGATTTAATGTGAAAAAGTGCAGTGTCATGCACTTGGGTAGCAGAAATCCAAGGGAAATGTACACGATAGGGGGTGAGAGGCTGGTATGCACGGTTCAGGAGAAAGACCTTGGTGTGATTATCTCTGATGATCTCAAGGTGGCAAAACAGTGCGATAAGGCGGTGGCAAAAGCCAGGAGGATGTTGGGCTGCATACAAAGAGGGATTACCAGCAGAAAGGAAGAGGTACTTATGCCACTGTACAAGTCACTGGTGAGGCCTCACTTGGAATACTGTGTTCAGTTTTGGAGACCATATCTTGCAAAAGATGTAAAAAGACTGGAAACTCTTCAGAGAAAGGCGACCAAAATGATTTGGAGCCTGCGTCAGAAGCCTTATGAGAAGAGACTTGAAGACCTAAATATGTACACTTTGGAGGAGAGGAGGAACAGGGGAGATATGATTTAGACCTTTAAATACTTAAAGAGAAATGATGAACAAACAAACCTCTTCCAAAGACGGGGAAGCTGTAAAACTAGAGGGCATAACATGAAGCTGCAAGGTGGTAAATTGAAAGGCAATGTCAGGAAATATTTCTTCACTGAAAGGGTGGTGGATGCTTGGAATGCCCTCCCGATTGAAGTGGTGGGGGCAAACATGGTGATGGAATTCAAAACGGCATGGGACAAACACAGTGGATCCCTTTACAGCAACAGGATAAAAACAAAAAAACGGTACCATCTAACTTCTGAACCATCTAATGTCTCAACAAATAGGGGTGTCATAAGAACATAAGATATGCCATACTGGGTCAGACCAAGGTCCATCAATCCCAGTATCCTGTTTCCAACAGTGGCCAATCTAGGTCATACCTACCTAGCAGTTTCCCCAAAAGACACAGGTTCCACAATGCTTGTACTCCTACATGGAGTGGTGGGTTCATCCCTAAACAAAGACATGGGGAGGGGTGGCCTGCACAGAGCGACAGGTGCACCTACTCTTGCCATTTTGCTGGGCAGACTAGATGGACCATGCTGGTCTTTATCTGCAGTCACTTACTATGTTACTATGTTAAGACTGGCAGTGATTAGAAGAGCTGTTAAAAGAAAGAGAAACAAGCTCAAGAGTTACTGCAAGGACCTCCCAAGCCTTTTAAAAGAAAGAAACCCGAGGGTGACAAGTCTCAGAAGTTTAACCACAGGTCTATGGAAGAGAAGCACCTGCTCTAGGAAGCGGGATATATTCTAAAAAGCACATGGCTTTTGTACACCACGGCTCTGAAGAGTGCGTTAATTCAGAAATGGACCTGTTTCAAATTAGCGCTGACCCAAACCAGTATCAAAAAATAAGTATTTATGTGGAAATTCTACCACTACTGAGCATTTGTATAGTGCTCCAAGGCATATGCAGCGCTGCACAGACACGTTTCTCAATAAGACCAGCCCCAGAGTTCTTAAAACATGCATCTTTAGAAAGAAATACAGTTCTAACTTGTGGTGCAATGGTAGTGTACCTGTCTGTGCTTGCCTTTGTGTGGGTGTAGTGCAGAGGTGGGATGCCTGTGTCTGTATCTGAATTGTGTTATTAGCCTTGTCGGAAACATCCCCTTCTACATCGTAGGTCATGATGAAGACTACATTGATTTAAATAGTACTCTGTTGCAGCTGACCTGTAAAATTGTATCTATTTTTAGTCAGCTGGATGTCACCTTGGGAGACCAACTCATTAGCCGAAGTAACAACTGCTATCCCTATAGAGCCCTCATAGGGCTGCTTCTCAATTATGGTAAAGGACCCCTCAAAATCACAGTTTACAAGTAGTCTCTTTTACAAAGATACAGCCAGTCACAGCATGAAGTGAGAGAGGTAGGATCTCGCAAAGTCGGTTTTACCAAAAAGGCCAAATTACCACCTCTAGCCACGGAGCTATTGGGGCATTTACATAGTGATCTATTTTTTCAAGAAAAGCTAATGATTAATGGAGTGGATCTCAAAATTAAACTGACTCGTAACAAAAATGCTTTCTGTTTAATGAGTGGCGATGCTGATGAAAGTTATAAATTCCTTATCCTAAATGCTGCCCTCTTTGTAAAGAGAGTTCAAGTTTCCCCAGGAGTGCGCTTGGGACATGCAGAAGCTCTGCTGAAAGCTAATGTCAAGTATGCTATTGACTGTGTGGGGCTGAAGGTGCTTAGCATACCAGCCGGAGCCTGTGTGACTAACCAGAAAAATCTCTTTTTTGGACAGTTACCAAAGCTCATCATGCTAACAGGGTCTCTCCATTTCAAAGCAAGGTACCAAAGCTCCACCAACTGAACAATGGCTGGGAAAAATAGTATTGCCAAAACTGTTGCCCCCATTACAGCTTCTACCTCTGTCCAGACAGAGATCCCAATGCCAGTTGAAGGTCCGGTTCCATGTGCAGGATGCCTACATGCTGAAGCTCTCAGGAAACAGGTGGAGGAGCTCAGAGAAGAGTTGGCAAGGTTGAGGAGCATTCAAGACAGAGAGAAGTTCATTGATGAGATGCTTCTTGAAACATCCAAGCTCTCCAGCAAAAGTGAGGATGGGAGCCTACAGAAGGACCAAGGTTGGACACGAGTCACCGGGGCCTGCAGAATCACCAATCCAACTCCTCAAGCCCTTGAAATGAAAAAACATTTTGCAGCCCTGGAAGTGGAGGAGACGGAAGCATCTCAGGAAAGGGAAGAACCAGAGCTCGAGCACCCCAACGTAGCTGAATCAGTGACCACTAGGAAACGAAGGGTAGTGGTGGTTAGTGGCTCTCTTCTGAGGGATACTGAGGCATCCATCTGCCAACCAGACTTGATGTCCAGAGAGGTATGCTGTCCGGCAGGTGCCAAAATCCAAGATGTTACAGAGAGTTTGCTGAAACTCAATGTCGGCACAAATGATACTGAGCGTTTCAAGAGTGACTTCATGGCTCTGGGACAGAGGGTGAAGCAGATAGGGGTGCAGGTGGTGTTCTCTTCAATCCTCCCTGGAGGGTAAAGTCCAGGGCAGAGAAGCTTGCATCCTGAAGATAAATTCATGGTTGTGTGGATGGTGTCATCGAGAGCATTTTGGTTTCCTGGACCATGGGATGATGTTCCAAGGGCTGCAGAGCAGAGATGGCGTCCATTTGTCCAAGAAGAGTCGACATGTCTTCAGTAGCAGGCTGGCTAATCTATTGAAGAGGGCTTTAAACTAGATTCATTGGGGATGGGTGAAGAAAGCTCCCAAGTAAATGAAACATTAAATACTTTTATAAAAATAGATAAAAGGGCAACAGCTGGAAAGCAGTGTCTATAAATGCCTATAGCATAGGAAATAAGATCCCAGATGTTGAGGCTTTAATGGGAGAGGCTGACTTGGATTTAGTAGCAGTTACAGAAACATGGTTCATGGAAAACTATGACTGGGATATAATTATACCAGACTATACGTTATTCAGAAAGGACAAAGTAGGAAGAAGGGGAGGAGGAGTGGCCTTATATGTAAAAAATAATATTAAAACTATGGAAATACAGGGCTTAAAAGGGAGAGTGGAGGCAGTGTGGGTTAAACTAGAAAGAGGGAAAGAGAAATCCATTTGCATTGATGTGATATACAGACCTCCATCAAAGGGAGAAGACGTGGATGGAGATTTAATAGAAGACATACATCACATTGCCAGGAAAGGGGGAGTGCTACTGATAGGGGATTTCAATATGCCAGATGTTGATTGGCACATCCCTACTGGGGTGTCATCTAGAAGCTAAGGAGATCCTGGCTTGTTTTCAGGAAGAAGTATTCAGGTAACTGGTGACAGAATCCACACATGAAGGGGTCATATTGGACTTGGTGCTTACCAATAGGGAAAGTGCTTCTGATGTTATAGTTGGAGATCAACTCACATCCAGTGATCACCAGATGGTGTGGTTCAGTATTAGGACTAGGGCTGATAAAATCCATTCAAAAGCAAGGGTCTTAGAATTTAGGAAAACTGACTTTGCCAAGATGGGATAATACCTCAAGGAGTCGTTAACGGGAACGTAGAAAAACATTGGGCAAAACTGAAAGGGGATATTTTAAGCACAACCAATGTTTTTGTTAGAATGGTAAATAAAAGGAAAAGGAGGCCACTATGGTTCTCAAAAGAGGTAGCTGAAAAGATAAAAAAAGAGGGAGGTCTTCATGAAATACAAGTGATTACAGAGAGAGGAAGAAAGGCATCTATATTTGGATAGAGAAACTAGCAAAGTAGTCAGGAAAGCAAAGATTGAAAAAGAGAATGAAATAGCGAATGCAATAAAATGGGGGGATAAGACATTTTTTAGATATGTTAGTGAGAAGAGGAAGGGCAAAAGTGGGTATTGTCAGACTCAAGGGTGAAGGAGAGGAATATGTAGAAGCTGCTGAGGATAAAGCAGAATTGCTTAACAAATATTTCTGTTCTGTGTTCACAGATGGAAGGGCCGGGAGCAGGACCTCAGACAACACTTACAAAACAGGAACAAAAGCGAGGGGCATCTCTAACAATTTTCAGAGGACTGTGTTCGTGAGGAATTAGCTAAACAAAAAGTGGACAATGCGATGGGACCGGATGGGATACACCCTAGAATACGGAGGGAACTGGAAGACGTTCTAGCAGCTCCACTGACTGACCTTTTCAATGCCTCTTTGGAGTCGGGAGTGGTGCCAGAGGACTGGAGAGAGGCACATGTGGTCCCTTTACACAAAAGAGGAAGTAAGGATGTGGTTGAAAACTACAGGCCGGTTAGTTTAACCTCAGTGGTGAGTAAATTATTGGAAACACTGCTGAAAGAGAAAATAGTGAGGTTTCTGGAGTCCAATGGATTGCAGGATTCGAGGCAGCATGGATTCACCAGAGGCAGGTCGTGTCAGACAAATCTGTTTGATTTCTTTGACTGTGTGACCAGGGAGTTGAACGGAGGGAGAACCCTAAATGTGGTGTATTTAGATTTCAGTAAAGCATTTGACATTGTTCCGCACAGGCGACTTATAAACAAACTAAGCACCCTTGGGATGGACCCTAAAGTTACTGCTTGGTTTAGAACTTGGTTGAGTTGGAGACGACAAAGGGTACAGGTAAATGGAGTTTACTCTGAGGAGGAGGTGGTTACTAGTGGAGTGCCGCAGAGATCTATCCATAGTCTGATCCTTTTTAACATCTTAGTTAGTGATATTTTGGAAGGGCTGTTAGGTAAGGTTTGCCTCTTTGTGGATAATACCAAAATCTGCAACAGAGTAGACACCCAGAAAGGTGTTGATAACATGAGGAGAGATCCAGCTAAGCTTGAAGACTGGTCTAGAATTTGGCAGTTGAGATTTAATGCTAAAAAATGCGGGGTCATGCATTTGAGCTGCAACAATCCAAGGGAGCAGTACAGTATAGGGCAGCGGTTCTCAACCTGTGTGTCGCCACAGGATTTAGCGGGGGTCGCCTCACTCCGCCATTAAAAAAAAAAAAAAAAAAAAAAAGCACATAAGTTGCTGCCGCTGCCGAATCAGCTTCTTGGCAGCGGCAAACTCACAGACTCCAATCTTCTGCAGCCGCGGCTCCCTGCCTCTTAGGGAACCGCGGCTATGCCTGTAAAACCGTTGCGGAGCCTTCCTGCCTCTCAACGGGCTCCGTCCTCCGTGCAGCATGGTCCTGCCTCCAAAGGAAGTTGTTTACCATTTCCTTTGGAGGCAGGACAGTGCTGCACGGAGCCCGTTTAGAGACAGAAAGGCTCCGCAACGGTTTTACAGGCATAGCCGTGGTTCCCTAAGAGAGTCAAGAGACACGGAGCCGCGGCTGCAGAAAAAGGAGGCAGACATGGGCAAAGGGGAGCAGGGAACCTGCAACAGGGCTGACATGGGGGAGGGGGGCTGACATGGACAGAGGAGGGGCTGACATGGAGGGAGGGAGGGAGGGGTGCTTACATGGACAGAGGGGGGCTGATATGGATGGAGAGAGGGAGGGGGGCTGACATGGACGGAGGGGGGATGATATGGATGGATGGAGGGGGAGGGCTGTCATGGAGAGAGGGGGGCTGACATGGAGAGAGGGGGGCTGACATGGAGGGATGGATGGAGGGAGGGGGGCTGACATGGATGGAGGGAGGGGGGCTGACATGGACAGAGGGGGGCTGACATGGACAAAGGGAAGAGATGGGGGGACGTACTGGATAGACGGGGATAAATGCTGGACAGAGGGGAGAGACAGTAAGGGTTAGGATTATAATGGGCAGATGGGGGGGCTAGGACTGGTAATGGGTTGATTAGAGAAGGTTAGGACTGGGAATGGACTGATCAAGGGGGGTGTTGGGACTGGTAATGTGCTGATAGGGGGGTAGGACTGGAAATGGGCTGATTAGGGGAGCCTAGCATTGGTAATGGGGTTGAGGAGGGACTAGCACTGGAAATGAGCTGATTAGGGGAGGCTAGCACTGGTAATGAGCTGATGGGGGGTAGGACTGGTATTGGGCTGATTAGGGGAGGATAGCACTGGTAATGGGGTTGAGGGGGGACTAGCACTGGAAGCAAGCTGATTGGGGGGCTTCGACAGGGAATGGGCTGATTGTGGGGAGGGGAGGATAGAGCTGCTGGCCCTGGAAGAAAACTGGGGGCTAAGGCTACAAATGGGCTGATACGAGGAGATGGGAGAATGGAACTGGAAGGGAGTGGATCTGAGAGGGGCTGCCATGATATTTGTACTAGAAGGGACTGGTCAGTGGGGAAGGAGGGGGACAGGAAGGGAATGGACGCCAGTGGCAGTCATGGGAATGCAAATTGACATTGGAAGTCACTGAGTGAGGACTGGAAAGGGGCCGATACTGGGGAGGGTTACTGGGACTGGAAATAGGCTGATGGAAAGAAGTGAAGAAAATGAAAGAAGAGATAAGAAATGGCAGATGGACCACAGACCACAGAAAGAGAGCTAAGAGAAGACAGGAAAGCAGAAGCCTCAGATCGGGACCAGCATGATCAGAGAATAAAATGGTCAGACAACAAAGGTAGAAAAAATAATTTTATTTCATATTAGTGATTTGACTACAAAATCATCATAATTTTGAAATCAAATATTGTTACTTGTTATTGTGATTAATTATTGTGGTTTAAATAAGTAAATTTTATAAATAAAAACATATTGCAAAGGCCTATACAGTAGTGTGGTAGGCTATGGCCTATAAACTAGGCCTAGACCCCAACCCCCATCTGAGAGTAGTGCTGAGAAGGACCAGGGTTTGAGAAACTGCTTTTGACCGGTTTTAAAACTGTTTTTGAAATGCTTGCACTTCTTTATTAATTTCTCTGTACTGATGACAGACATGTTCCTGCATTCTCTGAGCTAGAAATGGCCTTGAAGTAGAAATGTATCTATGTCTAAGACTGTGCCTTTGTTAGAATAGTCTGAGCAGGGGGAGCAAGGAGCTAGGCCCAGAGAGGGTCCCCGAATGGACAGGTGCAAGGGGCGTTGGGACCAATAGAAAGTTTGCCTGTATCAAACTGTGAAAACTGTATATAAGGAATTTGCTTCTGTACTCCATTGCTCAGTCCTTTTTGGATGCACTCCTTGTCTGAGCCTGTGCACAATAAATTGGCTTGGAACCTGCAACTGACTCCTGGTTTTATTAATTGCATGCACTTCGCTGCTACATATTCTTGGTGCATTGGCCGGGAATGTGCGAGTAGTGGATGGTATTCAAGTGAATATACCACGTATTACCGCCTCAAGGTTTGGTCCGGTTGGAACCGTGTCTGACCGACCGCAGGGGAAACCTCAGGCGCCACCGGTCCTCTTGTATCGGAGAGGGTTCCGCCTTGCCTCGGCGGACCACTGGGTCCGACCGGCCAACACCTTCGAACCCAAGGGGAGTCCAGAATTCAACCCAAGAGCTGGTTCTGTATCGGGTACCGGATCCAGTGAGTAAAAATTTCCTTGTTCAAAAGTTAGTTAGGTTTGCGTAGGTCTTGCATGAGTATGCGCGAGACTGATTTGGTATAGGGTACCAAGAGTCTGATCACTTCTTAGGGCAGGCCCGAGTAAGCCTTGCATGAGTATGCGCGAGGCCCAAACTACCGCCCTCTTCTTGGTTTGTTAGCAGTCCGAACCCGTCTTGCATGAGTATGTGCAAGACCGGCTGCACTTGGTTAGTTAGATAGGGTCTGGGAATATTTGGGAAAATGTTTTGCTAGCATGTTTGGTTGTGTGTGCGTGAATGAGAGGTCTTGAAACACAGACCACGTGAGAGCGGACTCCTGAGTAGCGCAGTTCCTGGCCGGGCGACCGCGCCCAGGTCGCGAAAAGGAGGAAGCGTTTGGTGTTTGTCTCCCTATTTGTTCCTAGGGCTGTACGGACCCCTTACCTGCAGCCATACTACTTGCCCTTACTGTCTGTTGTTGTGTATGTTATTATGGGAGGGGCGGAATCCACGCAAACTCCGCTAAAATGTATGATCAAGAATTTTAAGAAGGGTTTTGACGGTGACTATGGAGTAAAAATGTCTCCGTCCCGATTAGGAATACTTTGTGATAGGGAGTGGCCGGTGCTGGTCACTGAGTGGCCCCCTGGTGGTACCTTTGATGTTAGAATTATATCCCGAGTACATCAGATTGTACGCAGAGAACAACCTGACCAGTTCCCTTATATAGATTCCTGGTTGAACATTTGTAAAAAAGAGCCCTCCTGGATGAAGCGCTGCCATGAGGAACAGTGTAGGATAACGGTAGCGATCACAAGGGGGCCTAGAAGTCTGAAGGAGAAAAGCTGCCCGTCTATTCAGCCCCAGAATCGCCAGAAATACCGACCTATCCGCTCCAGTTCCTTTATAGGCCAGTTCCCTCGGCTCCGCCGCAGCCCCGAGCAGAGCCTGGTGCAGGAGGATCCACTCCTCCCAACTTGCCTCTAGTCCTCCCGCCCCCTCCGCACCCGGAGGAGACGCACCCCCACCCGAGCAGAAGCCCCAGCTCTGGCCCGAGTGACTCGGAAGAGCCACAGTCCACTGATGAGACAGCAAGCAGGGATTCAGTTGCCAGTCCAGGGTCACCTGTTGCTCGAGATCGGAGCAGAGGAGCCAAATTCCAGCAAACCAAGCTACATTACGCCCTCAGAAGTACAACAGCAAGTCAGAAAGATAGTCACGTTATGCCGTTACGCCAGGTCCCGGGGCTACCTATCCTTAACGATCGGGACCAGGTTGTGGTGGGGCCCACCAGTCTCATTTATGTGCCCTTCTCCACCACAGATTTATTGAATTGGAAGATGCATTATGCATCCTACACTGCGAAGCCCCAAGAATTGACAGAATTAATGTCTAGCATTATGCAAACCCATCAGCCTACCTGGTCTGATTGCTGATTGCTGCCAGCTCCTGTCTACCCTCTTCACTACTGAAGAACGAGCACGGATTGTGCAGGCAGCCACCCGATGGTTAGAAGAAAATCCTGTGGAAGACGCAGACCTAGATCCCCGGCAAGCAGCCGCCGCGGATTTCCCAAATGACGATCCCAAGTGGAACCCAAACAGTGCAACCGGGGCGACAGTCCTTACCCGGTTCCGTCAGGCCCTACTGCAGGGCCTGAAGAGAGGAGGCCAGAGGGCCATGAACATCGGAAAAGTAGCTGAAGTCATCCAGCATCCAGATGAGAGCCCAGCAGCCTTTTATGAGCGCTTATCTGAAGCTTACAGACTTTATACCCCATATGACCCAGCGGCTCAAGAAAATTTACACATGATGAATGGAGCCTTTGTAAGTCAGTCCCAGGGAGACATAAAACGGAAACTGCAAAAGTTGGAAGGATTTGCGGGCATGAACACGGCCCAGTTAATGGAAGTTGCTCAGAAGGTGTTTGTGAATCGTGATCAAAAACGTCAGAAGGAAAGTGTGTTTGGTATGCTATTTTATCTACTGCACATGCACTGGCGTTTTTTCAAGCAGCTGAATCTTTGTGGCAAGTTGGATAGTTTGCAGAGCTTGGCAGCGGTCTCTATTACTTCCAAAGCTGAATTCAGTGGCGATAATTTTGGATCCCTTAATATAGTCAGGTTTGTCTAATGGTCATTTTATTTAAACGTTGGTTCTAAAATTTGCCAATTAGGATTCACGTCTGTTTTTTTGTTTAGCAGACTGTATGCCGATGATGTATCATTGACCAGACTTCACTCTGCCGGTGGCTTTAAAAGAACCTTTTTTTGTGTTCCCTTGAAAGACCTGCCGAACTCGGCAGCGTTTTTTAGAGTATTTTCTATCAAAGTAAGTTTTTTATTTCGGAACCTTCTTCTGCAACCTTTTAAAGTTCATGGCGATATACTGAAAGTTTTTTTTTATTTCGTTTTTTTCAGCATATGTCAGGCTGATAATAACACTTGTTGTAAGTAAATGCCTTTTAATTTTTGTTCCCCTTGGCCTCTTGCATGTGATGGATATATTTTTTAGAATACAATATGTGTATAGAGAAAGATTTGCACGGTGGTGATAATGTTGACGGTTTATAACCACATGCGGGGGTGACATCTTTTTATTCTACTGCTGATCAGTTCTATTTCTTCTCCCCTTTCTATGTAGAAGTACCCACAAAGATGTTTCATTTTTTATTTTTCCCTTTGTGTGGGTGATACAATTGTGTGGCACTCTTTGGCAGACAGAGAATACTATTAACCTTAGAAATGGTGGTTTTTGTATGAGCATATTGGTTCCTTCAGACTCACTCCTGTTGCTTCTTTCCTCCTCCCTCCCCCTCTCTTTTACCATGTATATATGTATAACTTTTTTTATATATACTTTTACAAGGAAGTGTATTTGGTCTCTATTTTTATGATTCAATTTTCTTTGTGTTTATTGCTTTGTATTTTTATGTATATTTAATTTATTTATGATGTTTTCTATGTTTTTATGCACATTTATGGCTTTGTGTGATGATTTTTTAACATATGGTGTTACATAGCGTTCCAACATTTTGGTCTTAATTATTTATTCATTTATTTATTTATTTACTTATGAATGCACCTTTATTGTTATGGCTTTACACCTTTTGTATGTTTTTAACAATGCTTTATTCGTTATGTTTGATTATTTGAACATGAATGTAAGAGGTTTTTATTTTAATTATTTTTTCTGGTTTTAGTTGCCTTTACCCCTGATGAAGTTTTAACGAAACACGGCCTGTGTCGGGTTGTCAATAATTGTTGATATTGTTAATAAAGATATTATACATATACATTTTGGTTCCTGGGTTTACACCACGTTCTCTGACTGTGCCCTAAATCAAGACCTGTCAAGTTATCCTGTGACTCCAGGGGAAAGAGTTCTCCTTCAGTATGTGGATGACTTACTAGTAGCCACCAACTCCAGAATCGAATGTGTGCATGCCACCAGTGATCTCCTGCACCTCCTGAACGAAGCTGGATACAAGGTCTCCAGAGCCAAAACGCAATTGTGCCAAACCGAAGTAAAATATCTGGGATTCCATTCTGTCCAAAGGGATCCGGAGATTGGGACCAGAGCGGAAGGAAGCAGTGTGTCGCATCCCTACCCCCACCACTAGGAAGCAGGTGAGGGCCTTCCTGGGAGCAGCAGGCTATTGTCGAATATGAATACCCAACTTTGCGCTGCTGGCAAAGCCATTGTACCAGGCCACCAAAGGCACGGAGCGATCCCCCTTGGAATGGGGACCAGAGCAGGATACAGCATTCCAAACGTTGAAATCCGCCCTGATGTCATCACCAGCCTTAGGCCTGCCGGATGTACAGAAACCATTTCGCCTCTACGTACATGAGTCAAGTGAAACTGCTTTGGGAGTACTGACTCAATCCCTTGGATCTTGGTAGCGACCTGTGGCATACCTATCAAAGCAGCTGGATACCGTCGCAAAAGGATGGCCACCTTGCCTAAGAGCCGTTGCAGCCACAGCTCTCCTGGCGGGTGAGGCCGATAAGCTCACTCTGGGTCAGAACCTCCAAGTTACAGTACCGCACTCTGTCCTAACTCTCATGGAGCACAAGGGAAACTACTGGCTCACGAACTCCCGGAAGTTGAAGTATCAGAGTATGTTATGTGAAAATCCCCGCTTACAGTTGGTTGTCAGTCAAGCTTTGAACCCTGCCACACTATTATCAACTGGTCCAGGCCCACCTGATCATGATTGCTTGGAAGTCATGGATACTGTGTTCTCTAGTCGTCCTGATCTAACTGATGTCCCATTGGAGAACCCTGATCGAACTTTCGTGGATGGAAGTAGTCTTGTCGTCAATGGACACAGATGTGCTGGCTATGCAGTGGTGACCCTGGACATGGTAGTAGAGTCATCAGCTTTGGCCCCAGGAACTTCAGCTCAGAAAGATGAATTGATAGCCCTCACAAGGGCACTGATAATAGGGACAGGGCTCCGCTTAAATGTATACACAGATTCTAAATATGCCTTCACAACATTGCACGCACATGGAGCCCTGTACAAGGAACGTGGGTTAATAACCTCGGGAGGCAAGTCCATCAAGTACGGCCCTGAAATATTGACATGTTAGATGCTGTATGGGCCCCTAAACAAGTTGCAGTGATGCACTGCCGGGGTCATCAGGTAGGAGAAGGAGAAGTTACACAAAGAAACAGATTTGCTGACACTGCGGCTCGAGAAGCAGCCACCACACAACAAGCTTCTACCTTTAGTACTACGGTCCAGGCAGCCATATTCCCAGTGCCCCTCAACGCATGGACTCCTCGATACACTTCCAAAGAGCTGGACTATTATTGCCAAACAGAAGGAGGAGTGTTATCAGAGACCAGGTGGATAGTACTACCACCGCCAACAGGTAGTCTTCCTCCTGGCCCGACTGTGATCCTTGAAACGTTAGGTCCTGCCTTTGTCCAAGCTTTCCACCAAGCCACACATTATGGGAAAACTGCAATGGAGAAAGCTCTCAAACCACACTTTTGCATCTCACTATTAGGACCCCTGACAGCCTCAGTAGCCCGAAGATGTTTAACCTGTGCCAAGAATAATGCCCGGCAGGGTCCTAATCTGCCCCCAAGAGTTCAGTCAGTAGGAGTTGCCCCCATGGGAAATATTCAGGTGGATTTCGCAGAAATGCCACGAGCAAATTGATACCATTACCTGTTAGTCCTGGTTTGTACATTCTCTGGATGGGTGGAGGCTTTCCCCACCAGAACTGAGAAAGCCAGGGAAGTCACCAAAGTTCTGCTCCATGAAATCATTCCCCGGTTTGGTCTACCATTAGTTATAGGATCAAACAATGGGCCTTCATTTGTATCCCAAGTAACTCAGCAGCTGGCCCGAGCCCTACAAGTGCAGTGGAAGTTACATACAGCCTATAGACCCCAAAGTTCAGGAAAAGTGGAGTGAATGAATCGGACCCTAAAGTCCCAGCTGTCCAAACTTTGTCAGGAAGTGCACCTGAAGTGGCCCCAGGCTCTTCCTATAGCCCTCCTTAGGATACGTTCAGCCCCCACCAAGTCATTAGGAGTTTCCCCTTTTGAGGTCTTGTATGGGCGACCTCCACCCATTGTTCAAGGGATAAAAGGGGATATGAGTCAAATTGGGTCTGAAATCACCAGACAAGAACTAGTGGCTTTAGGTTCTGTTTTACAGAGTCTCCATGCCTGGGTGCAAGATCAGCTGCCAATCAACCTGACCGAACCTTTGCATCCCTATAAGCGTGGAACGTCGGTGTGGGTCAAAGAGTGGAGAAACACACCGTTAGCACCTCACTTGAGAGGATCCTATCTCGTCATCCTATCAACCCCTACAGCTGTCAAAGTTGAAGAACTGGAACCTTGGATCCACCACAGTCGACTAAAGCCAGCGGCGACCACTGGACTTCGTCCCTGGACTTCAACCACCCATCCAACGTCACCATTGCGACTCACACTGCGACGACAACCACTACTGTGAGGAATCTACAGCCCTACTCCTGCCACCCGGCTGGAAGCTGGCAGGTCTACATACGGCAGAAGCTTCAGGAATCTGCAACCCTACTCCTGTCACCCCCGGAAGCTGACAGGTCAACGTACGGTGGAAGCTGTGAAAAAGAGAACTTCAGTAAAGACTTTTGCAATACTTAGACATACTCACTGAGATATTGTAATCATGTTGCCCTTCTATGTTTATATTGTACTTGCGGTAGTCCTGGGGTCCCCTGAAATAGCTTTTGCCTTACCTCCCTGTGGGGCTTGTATAACTGCAACCCGAGTCGGGACCAAAGTTACCCAAACTTTGCTTTATCACTCTTTCTACACCTGTACTGGTGTGACTAGCCGATGTGTTTATAATGGTACGGAATTGAGTATCTGTACCAAAGGGAAAGTAAGAACCTGTTTTAACCCTCAGCAAAACCCCTCATACCATGTACTGGAGTTGTGATGGAACGACGAGGATGGAGCCCTCCTAACTGCTACACGACAGCTCGCAGATCCCACCAGACCAGCCCCTCTTTACTTTGATGCTTGTGAGGCCATCAACAGGAATGGCTACTGTAGCTGTGGATCTGTCGACAATGAGCGAATTTATTACCATGATGAGAAGTACATGTGCCCTGAAGGAGCCTACAAGTGGGGAAAATGTACCGGAACGCATACCTCAACTAGTTATGTTAAAGCATCAGAATACGCCTACTTTTGCCCCAAGTGGGAGTGTGTATATTATGCTACCTGGACTGATGGACCTCAGGGACAGGATGGAGATCATCGCCAAGCCAGTTGGGAAAGACTACCATTGTTGACACCCCTTAAGTGTCTGAAGGGTACCTGTAATCCCCTGAAGCTCCTCGTGTTTAACCCTAGCCACTGGCAGCTAGGATATCGATTTGGGATACGGATAGCAGGTAGAGGAGTAGACCCTGGAACCTTCCTACATATACAACTTAACACCAAGACTCGTACTTCCTCGCCTTATCAAATACACCATACCTTCTATGAAGCCATGCAGATGGAGATAGAACTGCCCAAGCCTACGCAGAACTTATTCATCGAGCTTGCTGGAGCTGTGGCCTTGAGTCTACACATTTCTAATTGTTTCTTCTGTGGCGGAACCAAGATGGGAGACCAATGGCCCTGGGAAGTAAGAGAACTCAACTACTCCGTCCCCTATAACCAGACTGCCTTGAACAAGACTGCTAGTGAATGGGTGTTGGCCAACACCATCGTCGGCCGTCTCTGTTTCGTCCGCATGGGACCACAGTTCACCATACCAGTGGGACAAATGCTCTGCCTGAGCCAGCGAATTTATAATGCCACCACAAAGAAGACGTCCTGGTGGTCAGGTGTTAATGCTACAGAACCTTCCAACCCCTTGATCTCTTTCCCTCATCTTGTCAAGCTCTGGACTAACCTCGCCCTGACCAATACTTGGGAAGCCCCTCCTGGACTTTATTGGATTTGTGGTGCTCGAGCATACGCTTGACTCCCTAATACCTGGGGAGGGGCCTGTGTTTTGGGAACCATACGACCTTCATTCTTCCTTATCCCACTTTCTCAAGGGGAAAAGTTGGGTTACCCCCCTTTACAATGGAGGACGCAAGCTCAGCACTCTCAAAATAGGGCAATGGGATAAGTGGGAGGGTGATGAATGGCCCCCGGAGCGAATTATCTCATATTATGGCCCAGCCACTTGAACACAAGATGGGACCTGGGGGTACCGCACTCCTGTTTATATGCTGAATCGTATTATACGCTTACAAGCTGTTGTGGAAATTATAACTAATGAAACTAGTAGAGCACTAACTCTTTTAGCAAAGCAAAGTACTCAAATGTGTACAGCTATTTACCAAAACCGCTTAGCACTTGATTATTTACTAGCATCTGAGGGTGGTGTGTGTGGTAAGTTTAATCTAACTAACTGTTGTCTGCAAATTGATGATCAAGGTCAGGTTGTTGAAGAAATAGCTGATAATATGCGTAAGCAAGCATATGTACCAGTCCAGACATGGAATGGCCTTGACCTCAGTGGATGGTCTGGAAGCCTATTTTCAGGCCTAGGTGGATTGAAGACTTATGTTTGCAGTTCTTATCATGATTGCTCTGTGCTTGCTTCTCCCATGTTTTCTGCCTCTCTGCATCTGCATGTTTACCTCAATTCTTGATAGCACTGTAGAACGTAAGGCAGAAGCCCGAGTGTTAGCTATCTGACAGTATCAAGCTGTACCCTGAGACGAAGCTTCACTTTGAAACGTGTTCGATTTGTGATTATATTCTCACCCTCTTTTAGTCGGGTTAAGAATAATCAAAGGGGGGAATGTGGTAGGCTATGGCCTGTAAACTAGGCCTAGACCCCAACCCCCATCTGAGAGTAGTGCTGAGAAGGACCAGGGTTTGAGAAACTGCTTTTGACCGGTTTTAAAACTGTTTTTGAAATGCTTGCACTTCTTTATTAATTTCTCTGTACTGATGACAGACATGTTCCTGCATTCTATGAGCTAGAAATAGCCTTGAAGTAAAAATGTATCTATGTCTAAGACTGTGCTTTTGTTAGAATAGTCTGAGCAGGGGGAGCAAGGAGCTAGGCCCAGAGAGGGTCACCGATTGGACAGGTGCAAGGGGCGTTGGGACCAATAGAAAGTTTGCCTGTATCAAACTGTGAAAATTGTATATAAGGAATTTGCTTCTGTACTCCATTGCTCAGTCCTTTTTGGATGCACTCCTTGCCTGAGCCTGTGCACAATAAATTGGCTTGGAACCTGCAACTGACTCCTGGTTTTATTGGGACCAGCATGATCAAAGAATAAACTGGTCAGACAACAAAGGTAGAAAAAATAATTTTATTTCATATTAGTGATTTGACTACAAAATCATCATAATTTTGAAATCAAATATTGTTATTAATTATTGTGGTTTAAATAAGTAAATTTTATAAATAAAAACATATTGCAAAGGCCTATAATATATTAATAATTCAACAAATGATTACAGCGACAATGCGTTAACGGTAAAGGAAGAGAGACGCATTTGATTTTATCATTGGGGGTCACCACAAGTTGACCAATGGTAAAAGGGGTCATGGTACAAAAAAGGTTGAGAACCACTGGTATAGGGGATGATGTACTTCTGTCCACGAAAGAAAAACAGGACCTAGGTGTAATTGTGTCTGACGATCTTAAAGTAGCTAAACAGGTAGAAAAGGCGACAGCAAAAGCTAGAAGGATGGTTGGGTGCATAGGGAGAGGAATGGCCAGCAGAACAAAGGTGGTGATAGTGCCTCTGTATAAGTCTTTGGTGCGACCTCATTTGGAGTACTGTGCGCAATTCTGGAGACTGCACCTTCAAAAGGATATAAATAGGTTGGAGTTGGTGCAAAGGGTGGCTACTAAAATGGTAAATGTTTTTTGTTATAAAGCATATGAGGACAGACTTAAGGATCTTAATATGTATACTTTAGAGGAAGGAGGGACAGAGGTGATTTAATTGATTTGTTTAAATACCTTTGTGGCATAAATGTACAGGAGGAAAGCCTCTTTTGACTGAAAGAATGGTCTGCTACGAGGGGACATAGGATGAGGGTGAAAGGGGATAGACTCAGGAGTAATATGCGGAAATATTTCTTTACGGAAAGAGTGGTAGATGCATGGAAGAGTCTCCCAGTGGAAGTGATAGAGATGAGGACAGTATCTAAATTCAAAAAAGCATGGGACAGACACAGAGGATCTCTAAAGGAAAAAAGGGGACTGTTGTAGTGGTTGATATGGAAGGGCAAAGTAGATAGGCCATGTGGTCTTTTTTTTGCCATCATGTTTTTATGTTTCTATGCTGGGATTTGTGGATAATGATGCTTTCAGCAGTAATTATGCTAAAAACCCCTTCATTTTTAAACATTATGATATTAATTTTGCCGCTGTGTATGTGGATGGTGAACAAGTACTCAGGAAACCTCTTCGACCTGACTTTGAAAATGGAAGTTTTGTAAGAGAATGTATGCAACTGTGCAAGCAACTGGCAAACATCTGAAAAACAGTGTGTTGCTGATTGACCGTAGTTTTACAAAGGTTATACCTTGCTGGCCTTTGACCTTTCGCCTGATCAGAAATGTGCAGACCACTACTCACCGATTAAAACCAGTAGCCTGCAGGCTGAAATACGTTTTGCCAGAGCTTTACCCCACACAGTGAACATGATTGTTTATGAAGTTTTTGAGAATGTGATAGAAATTAATCATATAAGGAATGTTCTTTTTGATCATTCGTGAAAATAAACACCATACAGATAGTAACACAGTATATGACTGCAGATAAAGATCAGTATGGTCCATCTAGTTTGCCCAGCAAGGCGGCAAAGGTAGGTGCACCTGAGGCTCCATGCAGGTCACCCCTCCCCATCCCTTTGTTTAGGGGTGTACCGACCACTCCGTGTAGGTCACCCCTATTTGTTCAGATATAAGAGATAGTTATGTTTATTTTGATTTTATCATGTTGCTATAAAGAGATGTGTCTGTCCTATGCCATTTTGAATTCTGCCACTGTATTTGCCCCCACTACTTCCATCGGGAGGGCATTCCAAGCATCCATCACCCTTTCCGTGAAAAAGTATTTCCTGACATTGCCTTTCATTTTACCCTCTTGCAGCTTCATGTTATGCCCTCTAGTTTTGCCCTCTAGTTCCTTGTCTTTGGGTTTGTTTGTTCATTAATACTCTAAGTATTTAAAGGTCTGAATCATATCTCCCCTGTCCCTCCTCTCCTCCAAAGTGTACATATTTAGGTCTTGAAGTCTCTTCTCATAAGTCTTATGATGCTGGTTCCAAATCATTTTGGTCGTCTTCCTCTGAACTGCTTCCAGCCTTTTTATATCCTCTGCAAGATATAGTCTCCAAAACTGAGCACAATATTCCAAGTGAGGTCTCACCAGCAACTTGTACAGTGGCATTAGTACCTCTTCCTTTCTGCTGGTAATTCCTCTCTGTATGCAACCCAGCATTCTCCTGGCTTTTGCCACTGCCTTGTCACACTGTTTCGCCACCTTGAGATCCTCAGAAACAATTGCTCCAAGGTCCTCCTCCTGGTCCATGCACACCAACCTCTCGCCCCCTATCGCATACAATTCCCTTGGATTTCTGCTTCCCAAGTGCATAACACTGCATCTCTTCACATTAAATCTTAACTGCCAAGCATTAGACCATTCTTCCAGCTTTTGCAAATTTTTCCTTATGTTCTCCATTCCCTCAGGGAGTCCACTCTGTTGCAAGTTTTGGTGTCATCTGCAAATAGACAGACTTTTCCATTCAGTCCTTCAGCAATATCACTCACAAATACATTAAACAGTACCGGTCCCAGGACCGAACCCTGGGGCACACCACTAATAAACTTCCTTTCATCTGAGTGAATTCCGTTTACCGTCACCTTCTGTCGCCTGTCAGTCAACCAATTTCTGATCCAGTTCACCATCTTGGGACCCATCCCCAAGCTGTTGAGTTTATTGATAAGTCTATGAGGAACAGTATCAAAGGCTTTGCTGAAATCTAGGTAGATCACATCCATCGCATGCCCTTGATCTAGTTCTCTGGTCACCCAGTCAAAGAACTCAATCAGATTTGTTTTGCAAGATTGTCCTTTGGTAAAACCATGTTGCCTCTGATCATGCAACCTGTTGGTTTCGAGGAAGTCCACTATCGCTCTTTCAGGAGCACCTCCATTACTTTTCCCATCACCAAGGTAATGCTTACTGGCCTGTAGTATGTCACGTTTTCCCAACTACCACTTTTGTGAAGAGGTACCACATCAGCCCTTCTCTAGTCCTGTGGAACTTCTCCCGTCTCCAAGGATCTATTAAAAACATCCTTTAAAAGCCCTGCAAGAACCTCTCTGAGCTCTTTCAGTATCCTGGGATGTATCCCATCTGGTTCCATAGCCTTGTCCACTTTCAGTTTTGCAAGCTGTTCTAACACATCATCTTTTGTGAATGGTGTGATATCTACTCCATTCCCATTTGTATATCTGTCAATCACAGGTGGTCCTTCTCCAGGATTTTCTTTAGTAAAAACAGAACAGAAATATTTGTTTAACATTTTCACTTTTTCAATGTCACTTTCTACGAATCCGTTCCCAGAACTTTTGAGTCCTGCAATTCTACCTCTGATTTTCCTCCTCTCCCAAATATATCTGAAAAACGTTGTCGCCACACTTCACATCTTTAGCCATCTTCTTTTCTGCCTTTGATTTTGCTAGCCTTATTTCTCTTTTTGTCTCTTTTAGTTTGATCTTGTATTCTTTTCTGTGTTCCTCTGTTTGCGAGCTTCTGAATTTTGTGAAAGCCGTGGTTTTTTGCCTTTATTTGTGCAGCCACTTCTTTGGAGAACCAAATAGGTTTCCTTTTCCTCTTGTTTTTATTTACTTTCCTAGGTATGTATCTGTTGCACCTTTTATTGCCTCTTTTAGTTTAGCACATTGCAATTCCACTTCCCTAATCCCCTCCCACCCTGCCAACTTCTCCTTCAGATACTTGTCCATTTTACTGGTCTAGATCTTTAGCATTTTAAAAGACCCCTCTGTTGCAGATTCCTTTTTAGATGTGCTGCCCAGCGACTGGCTACTGAAGTACAAATATCAAGGAAGCCTATGTGTTTGGTGGTAAATACACACCCTCACAACTTACCTAGAGAACACTGATTAGCCCTCTATGTGGGTGGAGATGGAAAAGGGGAATTTTTTGATTCTTATGGACAACGCCCAGAAAGCTTATTCTTTCCTACCAGTATTATGAGCTTTTTCAGTAAACACTAAAGCAGTTTTGTACCACAACAATATTTTAGAAATGTATTCTGAAGATTTAATGTAAAATGATGATATGGTGTTAAAAGTTTGTAAAAAGCAACCAACAGGGCTGTTCCAAGGGTTTCTGCCACCCTAGGTAGAAACTCTGACCTTGCTGCCCCCCCTCCCCCCCCAGCTGCCGCTGATTCCGTTTTGGGAGGGAGTGGCAGGATTTCCAAAAGCGACGGCTTTTTACCGCCGCTTTTGGAAATACTGCCACTGCCCGCCTCCCCCCCAAATGGAATCAGTGGCAGTTGGGGGGCAGCATGGCTGCCCATGTGCCACTGCTGCCACCACCCATGTGTGCTGCTACTGCCGCCCACCCGGGCCAGCTGCCCTAGGCTGCTGCCTAGCTGGCCTAGTGGACGGGCTGGCCCTGGCCACAAACAAAGAAAACAAACTTTGTGTAGATCTTTTAGAAATCCATTTCATAACCATCAGGGGTGTGTTTCCTACCATGAATGTTATGCTGTTTCTAAATAAAAAGTAACCTCTAAGGGGTTTTTGAAAATAAACCAATGTCTAAAGTCTTATTTTTGTTTTAAAAAAATTTATTGAAAATACATTTTTTTATACACTCAACCATCGTGAGATAATTTACGTTTTTTATAAGGAAGGGTTCTTTGGTCTTTGTAGGCTTCCTGTATATTTTCGTAACCTTCACAGAGAGATTCTCCATGAGGCGTGCCAGCACATCTCTGTTGGCTGCATTATCCATTACCGTGGAGGGCATATTTAATTCAGCTAGGGTTTGCATGAACTCCCCCTAGCCTTTGGGTATTCTTCGTTGTGAAAGAGCTTGGGGGTGCATAGCCCCACGAATGAGGTCAAGCAAGTTAGAACCACTGACAGGGTTTCCTCAGTATACAAATATTCCATTTCCCTCCCAAGATGCCACATCCTTGTTTTTTAACAGTTTATTAAGCAGCACCTCAGCATTTTTCCTATTGCGCATACTGATGATGTTTAACACTTCTTGTATTAGAGTCTGGAGATATAATATTTTCTAGAGATGCGATCGTCTATGTGCTTGTAGATACAAGTTTATTTTCTCTTTTTCCATATCCCTTTGTCTGTTAAGAATGAGATAGCACTCTAACTCTTCTGAGTAACATTTAGCCTTACCAACGCTTTGAAGGATGCTTTTCATTTCTTCATTTAACCTATGGATGGTTGCGGTTCTCATATTTTCTTTCCGATCTGGAGGGTTTCTCAAGTGCTCGAGTTGTTGACTAGGGACTAGGTACATTTTTCCAGCATGCTGCATTAGTGGTTTGTCAGAAGCCCCGTTATCAATGGTAAAGCAAAACTTAACAGGGAGCCAATACAACCACCCGATTGTCTCACCTATTGCTTCTTTTTTTAAAGGGTAGTCTTTTATCGCACAGACTCTTTATGGTGTGATGCTTCCCTTTTAAAACCTTTATCTGGTGTTGTGAAAGTGAGATGTTACCTTTTAGGGTGATGAGAGCGATTTCAGCTATGTCAATCACCAAATCATTAGAAGCTGTATTTAGGAAGGATTTCCTGTGCTGCAGAGAAGATTGAACCAAAAGTTTTAAAAGGGGCAGGTTTCTCTTTACACAGCAAGGCATGTTGTCTGAGACACACAAGCATGTATGAAGGACTGGTTACATATTCACTTCTTTTTATGGGGGCTTTGTGTTTTTTCACAGTACACTGTAGTCCAATCTGGCGGGAAGATAGCCATCCCCAATCTGTAAGCCTCAGGCATTGTGGTGTTTAAATCCACAAGATAACCATATGGCTTTCTGGTGGCATCCTCAAAGACTTCTAAAAAGATTTTTGATTTTCCAGGGTACATCTGCCTGCTAGAACAGCAATCTGTAACTTATCTCTAGGATAAAGAGCACCATTTATTTGGTATTTTAAAGTTATAGTTTGGCTTGTTTTGCCTTGGCAGAAAACATTCTGAACAATATATTGATGCTCAGGTTTCTGTGATGCACATACTTGGTAAAGGCTTTCTCTATTTCACCACTTTTACGGGCAGAATCCATTACATCATCTACAATAACCAGGTTTACTTCATTGGTTGGAAATATTCAGTCATCATTAAAAGTATCAAGCAAAGTGTCCATACATGTAATAAAAGGATATTTAACATTTCTTTATACAAAGATTGCCAGCAACTGTAACACCATACAATATTGTCAGATATGACAGTCAATATATGACCAACGTGTTCTAACAGCTTTTTAACATGAAGCACTTGCCTGAATTGGATGGCCCTGCTAAAATACAAGAAAACAGATGTGACCAGTGCACATCCACCATGCTAGTATCTGTAGAGTAGTGTGCTAAAGCCATCTTCCATCTTCACCCTTTTGTCATATACAACCTTTTGTGTTTTTAATCACACCAATCTCTATTGTCCAACTCTTTTTGTTTCTTATAATACCAGGTTACTGTACTTCTATCTTTTTCTGGTGTAAATCTGCTGCCCCAGGTTTGTAGTCAAAAACTAGATCTTTCAAACTAGTGACATTGATTTTCTAACAGTTTTTTTACGTTTAGCATAATCCCTTTCACTTTCATACAGGTATTTCCGCTTGACAGCATGTAACCATATATTTTAGGCCCTTCTGATACAAACTCTGATATGTTCATCTACGGGTATCTTGCTTTTGAGTTCCCCTAAATAATCACCCAAAGATGGATTCTGATCACCCTCTTGACTTAGAAATATCACAGAATCTGTATCATGGTACAGGGAGCGCTCTTGTAAACTGTCTAGAAGATTGCACAACCCTAGACGTACATAAGTCATTGTAAAACAGGCAATGAAAACATTGGTGCTACCCGACAATATGCATCTTTTTTATATTGCTTCAAAAGAAAAAGAATCAAATGTCTTGAATCTCTGATGCCTTTAACCAACTGTTAAATTTGTCAGGCCATCCTCTCCATTTTACGAGGTACAGTTTGTTCCTACCCCACGCTTTTACCTTTAGATCCTTATTGATATGGTAAAATCTTGTATGGCTTCGCGGACATAATCATGTATTTTTTGTATGTCATTTTCTGATCCCTGTTTAAAACATCCGTTATAGCACAGTTACTTACCTGTAAAGCACAGTTACTTACCTGTAACAGGTGATCTCTGGGAACAGCAGGAATAAGTCTTCACATATGGGTACGTCGGTACCGACGGAGCCTGTGCGGGAACACTCCCCAGCGTCCAATCAGAAAGCTTTTGGGAGCATCCCTCAGCGCCTGCGTGCTGCCTTCCCGCCTTTCCAACTGTCTCTCCTCAGTTGAGTTCTATAGCTGAGACAAAGAGAGAGAAAGAGGAAAGGAAGATAGATAGAGAGATACAACTCCTAGGGGAGGTGGGTGGGTTGTGAAGACTTATTCCTGCTGTTCCCAGAGATCACCTGTTACAGGTAAGTAACTGTGCTATCTCAAGGAACAAGCAGGAATGAGTCTTCACATATGGGGACTCCCAAGCTAAGATGTCTGGAGCCCTAGCATGTTGAGGATTGGAACATGCTACACTTCATATGGCCAGGCATCCTGAGGATGGAGGGTAGGAGTTGAAAAGAGAGGCGCTGTAGAAAAACAGCTAACCTAAGGACTACAGGTAAGGAGTCCTTTTATGTATGGTAATTATCATGAAAAATATTGACATGAACAATCACAATATGGACCTCACCTACTGGATTGCAGGAAGTAGAGAGGCTGAATGAGTCTACTGGAGATCCAGTAGAGGAATCTTCAAGGTGACCTCACTGAAGTGAAGGTGAAGGTCCAAATCTGGAATTGACAAGGGACCCAGGTGTCAACTGGGGTAGTACAAAAACGTCAGGTCTTCAGTGGAAGCTTTATGGAAAAAGCTGGGAACTCTTTTGGCTACAGAGTTACTAACATTTAGGAGCAAAAGAGGAAGACTGACCGATTTGGACAACTAGCCCAGTCCTGGAGGGAAGAAGGGGTATGGGGAAAAAGCCCATATTCCCAAGGAGGAGAGATGTCTGAAGGGTTGAAACCTCAGATCTACTGAAGATACACCCTGTCTGTCCTAACTGGTGAGAGATAGGAAAGATATTGAAGCATGGAGCTTCAGGGATACCTAAACCTAGGGTTAAAGTAGGAGCTGTCAGTACCACAGTAGTGGTTCTGTGCATAATACCCCAGACATACTGAGGGACAGTATGAACATATGCAAGCCCACTGTCTGGAACTTATAGGAAGGTAAAACCTTTATAAGCATAGACAGTTAGAGAGATAAGTATGTAGATACATATCTACCTATAAGGAAGCATTTCGACAGATACACATTAATATAGATATATAGTGAAATCTGGAGGGGCATAACATATGCACATGCAGCTTACAGACATATGTATCTATAGAGAAGTATATAGAAATATATACATACATGAATATATATGTCTAAAGATAAATGTCTGCAACTAAGCAGATAGAGATATGCCCATAAGAACATTCACATGGGAGATGTGAAGGAGAAAGATTAATCTAATAACAAGAAGGTGAAACCTACTTGAGAAGATATATAGAGAATCCATTCCCCCTGGCTAAGATGGTGCAGGAATGCTATCCAGTGAAATAACCAGGATGGTTGCGTGAAAATACAGAGGATAATATCAGTCTGTAAACAGCAAGTCCGGAGTCCTGTAGAACTCTCGCATGGTAAATGGACAGAAAATGCACAGGATGAGATACCAGGTTGACCATTGGAGGGACACAAAGGGGTATCATGCGTTATTAGTTAAATATGTGCTGTCCATGAAGGAGTAGGATACCATGAGGACAAGCAAGGAAAAAAAGAGCATATTCCTTGTAGGAATTGGAGAACTCTTTAGACATTCACGTAGAAAAGGCTTATGTCCTGTATTATAACAGGAGATAATAGGGTGTGGGAACCCTGACAGTCATGGAAAATGACTGAGGAAGCCTTTTCCAACCATATAGGATAGTCAGAGACAAAACCCCATGCTCTCTAGCAAGGGCCCATGGTAGAAAGCTTCTCTGTAGATTGCAGAGAGCATTATGCAGGAGAATTGGGAAATAAAACTGGCTGTACATCAACTATGCTGCCAAATCCAAAGAAATTGGAGATGGCAAGAAAAGAAGATAGTGTGATAAGCCTGAAGTGATTAGGATTATTCAAGATAGATGAAAGCACTATCTTGGAATCACTACTAAGGCCTGACAGAAGTAGTGGAAGACAGACTGGAAATTTGTGGAAAAGTACCAGTAGTCCAATCACTGGAACTCCTGCATGGGCAGCTGCTGAATAAGACAGCAGAGAGAATCTTTCTGTGTAAAACAGAGAGAACAGACAGAATAAGAGGAGAAATTCCTGTCTCTGTCTGATGAGCTGCCCAGAGAAAAGAAGGGAGTTTATTCGAGAGAAAAAACTCCACACTGGAATGAAAGAAATGACTAGAAAGGCTAGAGAAGCCCTGCAGTGGTATGGTACCACTCTTTCAGGGGAAACCCTGGATAAGAGGGTAGAGAAACAGGAGCTGAAGGGTGACTTACCATGTGGTAAGTCTGTGGAAGGAAAAAATCCATGTTGGAACAGAAAACTATCATGGGATAGTTGTTAACTTCTCTTCTTGGTAGGAAGAAGAAGAGAAACCTGTGACCCATAGACATGAATATCCTGACAGCTCAGCATACCTAGGAGCAAATGGATGTCCTGAGAAAAGGAATCCATGTGTAGAGTTTTGAATGAAAAAACAGTGAAAAAACCTCTGAGAAGAACTCAACTGTAGGTTGTAAACTTCAGGACCCTATGGTTGCTGGGTTTGTTCAGC
The DNA here is from genome assembly GCA_033557465.1 of Ichthyophis bannanicus. Classification (NCBI taxonomy): domain Eukaryota; kingdom Metazoa; phylum Chordata; class Amphibia; order Gymnophiona; family Ichthyophiidae; genus Ichthyophis; species Ichthyophis bannanicus. The sequence goes on from CM066033.1 coordinate 1,047,544,179, forward strand.
CTGGCTAGAGTTTGGATTCTTCAGACCAGGGTGAGGTTTCCCCTGCTTGGGAACATCTGTATGATGGGCAGGAGAAGAGTGAAACCTTCTTCTCCTAGGGAAAGAAGGTTTGGTAGGGCATTTCCTACCTACTGGGGAAGGAGAAGGCTTAGGATAGCCTTCAGAAACAGGGAAGTCAGTGGAACACTGAGCAACCTGATGTAAAGACTCCTTATTGAAGAGGTTTTCCCCAGTGCAAGGAGTATTACCCAGTCTTTGTTGTGCCCATCTGTTTAAGTCTGAAGCTTGGAGCCAGGCTCTACGTAGTGCCCCTATGGCTATAGCAGAAGTTCTGCTAACAGACTCAAAGGAGTCTAGGGAAGCACGAGTAAGAAACCAAGAGATACTTTGAATATGACTAAGTAGTAAGGAATAGTCTGCAGTCTTGGGTTCTGAAAGAAAAGGAGTCAAAAGAGATAATTTCTTTGTGACCTCCTGAAGGGATAGACTCATATAAAAAATATATGAGAGAATCCTTGTTGACAGCATGGATGTCTGGAAGATTTGACGTCCAAAGGCATCTAGTGTCCTAGACTCACGACCTGGTGGGTAAGAAGAGTGCTTCTTCTTACTTTTCACCTTCCTCATTGCCGATTCCACTACAATGGAATGATGGGGAAGTTGAGTCTTTTGAAACCCTGGAGAGGGGGGCACCTGATACAGAAGATCAGTTGCTCTAGAAGGTGAAGGAACCCTTAAAGGTGCTTCCCACATTCTTAGAAGAAGATCCTGCAAGGAATGATGTAAAGGAAGCATTATATTTTCCTTTTCTTTAGTAGAAAGAGAGCCTTGTGTAGGATCATAGCCAGGGATAGGACTAGCAAGAGATGTTGCCATAGTCAGGAGAAAATTCTGAAAAGAAGGATCTCCAAAGGGAACCGTCCCTGGGCAGGCTAGCCCTGAAGAACTAGCCTGGGCACCGGAGGATCTACTTGAGAATATAGGAATATAAGATCCTGTACGGTGCAAGGAAGGATCCTTAAGGGATGGATGCTGGTACTGGAGGTCATGACCTGAGACAGTCAGTACTGCATCGTCCATGCCAGGTATCGACTCCAAACTTGGTATAGAAAGGAGCGATCCTGGTGAAAGAAGCATGGAAGGCGCTGGCCCCGATGTTACTGCGGGTACCGGCACCGATACCAATACCGGCAGCTGTGTCGGAATCGAAGGCGACACCAACATCGAAGCAGTCATCGGTGGCTGCTCAAGTGGTACCGAGGTAACTGAAAGCCTTTGGTAATCATCATCGGTACCGAGCATCCGGAACCGGTAAGTGTCGGTACCGAGACGTATCGGTACCCAGTCTTCCAGACTAGAGATCGATTCCAGACTCGGCATCGAAGGGTACCGACGTCGGTGGTAGTATCAGCGTTGATGCCGATACTGGAAAGTTAATCTGGGGCGTATCGACCGGTCCCGAAGGTACCGAGAAAGCCAGATGACGATCCCTGGTGAGGAGTGAATCGCTCAACACCAGTGCCAATGCCGGGGTATCAGTACCGCGCGAAGCGGATGCCACCACCGAGCATGGCTCAGGTATGTTCTGTGAGGGGTGAGCCCCAGGAACAACCTGAAACCCCTGATAGGCTTTGGAGGCCGAAGACTCCCGCCGGGGCTTTGAAGCCAATGGACCCTTGAGGACAAGGCCGGAACCGTCATCATGCTGTGCATGAGACATGCCACTCAAGGGTTGGCTAGTCTTAACAGACTGTTTGTGGGTTACCTGATCTTGTGGAGAAGAAGAAATAGTCGGTGCCCTGACACTGGAAGGGAACTCAGTATCGAGGGAAACTCGAAATGGAAAATCTCCTCACAATATTGCAGCCTAATGGCTCCGGAGGAAAATGGTCAGGACCCAAACAGGTTAGACACCAGTTCTTGGAGTCTAAAAACAAAACTGTACCGCCACAGCTTAGGCACTTCTTAGGGAAAGAAGGAGGCGGCTCCATGATGGAGAGGCCCAGAAGGCCCAAAAAATTTAAGACAGAAACTGAGGGAAAAAAAATTCCCTGAAAAGAAAAAACACCGGCAGTACCGGTGGAGTCGGGGAGACAGCCGCGACCGCAAGAAAACAAGAATTAAGAATTAAAAATTTTTCTGCGGTGACAGGACGACGTCCTGCCGGCTCCGCGGAAAAACGAAAACTGAGGAGAGACAGTTGGAAAGGCGGGAAGGCAGCACGCAGGCGCTGAGGGATGCTCCCAAAAGCTTTCTGATTGGACGCTGGGGAGCGTTCCCACGCAGGCTCCGTCGGTATCGACGTACCCATATGTGAAGACTCATTCCTGCTTGTTCCCAGAGATCACCTGATCTCCAGGAACAGCAGGAATAAGTCTTCACATATGGGTATGTCGGTACCGACGGAGCCTGCGCAAGAATGCTCCCCAGCGTCCAGGAAGAAAGCCTTTGGGAGCATCCCACACGCATGCGCGTTGCCTTCCCGCCTATTCACTTCCCTCTCATCAGTTGGGTTTGTAGCTGAGACCGAAGGAGGGAAGTAGACAAATTAGAGAGAGAGAGAGAGCACAACTCCTAGGGGAGGTGGGTGGGTTGTGAAGACTTATTCCTGCTGTTCCCAGAGATCACCTGTTACAGGTAAGTAACTGTGCTATCTCCAGGAACAAGCAGGAATGAGTCTTCACATATGGGGACTCCCAAGCTAGAGATGCCTGGAGGAGGTCCCAGCATGTTGCAATCTAATAGATGGGCCATGCTACTTCCCAGAACCTCAGGCATCCAAGGGATGGAGGGTAGGAGTTGAATTAAAAGAAAGAAAAAAAAAAAGGGGGTGCTGTGGAACAGGTTGACTAAAAAGGTATCCAGGGGGAGTCCTTGTGTAGACCATAATTGTTAATAAGTGAAAAATGAGTATCAATTTTCTAACGTGGACCTTACTCAGAAGTATTGTGAAGTATTTGTTGAGGTTAATATGGGTCTGTTGTTAAGAGCCATTACAGTATCCTCAAAGAAATTCCTTTACTGTGAAGTACAGGAAAATAATTTCTGCAATACAGGTAGAGATAAGAAGCCTTAATGGCTAAAACCAATCCAAGGAGAAAAAACTGGGGAGTTTAAATGAGGTTGGACTTTGGAGAAAAAGCTAAAGCTTGGTAAAACCCAAAGTTTAAAACTCTTTTTCCTTGGAGCAGAATAAGGCCCTAGGAAAGAAGAGAGAGAAAACTGACTGATTTGAATGAAAAGGTAGAGATACCTTTTGCAGAAAAAAGGATGGGTCCCTTTTTTTTTTTTTCTTTTCCAAAATGAAAAATTTGTACTAGGCAGTGTAGCCCCCAATTTCTAAAGATCAGTAATGTCTTTCATAAGTGACGTCACTTAGGATAATGAATTTACATGTAGAGCTTCAGCTGTGACGTAACCAGAAAGGTTACGGTAAAATAAGGTATTTCCTAATTTACCATAGAAATTGGTTGTCCATTTAAACCTTATGGTATGCTGTAACAGCATTAATATGGACAGTAACAAATCTTTCAGAGTCAGATATTAAAAAAGAGATTCATCTAATAACAAGAAGGGTTAAGACCTACTTGAGAATATTGATGGAGAATCTCTTTCTGGTTAAAGTGAAAGAACCATAGAACCAGTAGGATGTTCTTTACTTATAACGGGAAGTCTAGGTTTCTTTAAAAAACCTAGCCCTGGAATAACCAGGTCTTGAGACGTACATGAAGGAGTGCAGAGGAGATCCTTAGTCTTAAGACAGCAAGTCTGGGTCCTTCTAACTTCAATGTAGTAGCAGGAGAAAAAGACGCAATATAAGGAGATACCATGCTTGCCTCTTTATGAGGGCAATATGAGTATCATGCATTCTTTGTTCATTATAAGCTTCAATGAAGTATTTGGAATTAGAAGGAAAACACAAAATAAGGACAGACTGCAGTGAAAAAGGAATGCATTCCCTCTGTAGAGGTTCCACTGGAGATGTGGAACAACTTAGGGAATTGTGCAATTCCTTAAACTTTCACGTGGTCTAAGCACTGGTTCACTTTCCCTAAAGAAAATTTTTAGGAAGATGGTAAGAATAGGAGAACCATTCAGGTAGGAGCATGACTGGGCAGAGTCTACCAGCTGAAGCCTTTCTAACCATCTGGGAGCTACCTACTAGGGGTGGCTCTGATGCTCTCTGTCAAAGGCCCTTAGTTGCAGAGCTTTATTGTATAGTTTGTCAGACAGCTGCCTGGGTGAGAATGTTCACAGTCTTGGCAAGTGCATATGTCAATATGATTGGCAAGGGATTGTGGGCAATGCAGTCCATTCACACCCGACACAGCTGCTCACAATAATTTAGTTGTGCTCAAGTGTAAAGCCAATAAGATATTTATTTATGGGGTTATTTCTCCCAACACAGATATGCTTGGTAGCACATAAATCAGGTTACTTGCTTTCAGTGTTAAACTTGGAAAAACAAAATCAGAAAACATTTGAACTTGTCAGGCAATCAAAGCAAAAGAAATAAGACCTGGTTGGCAACAAACTGGTCTTTTCTGTAGGCATTAGCTAATGTTTTCTTAGCATATATCAAACAACAAACCAAAAGCCACAAAGAAGAGAAAAACTGTTCTTTTTAGGTTAACTTCTTATATCTTCCCACATAGATTCAGAAGTGATTCTCTCAGAGCTCACAAGCAATTAGGTAAGGCTCAATTGCTAGCAGTTATCCAGCTGAAACCCCTTAGCTGGCTTGCTTTCTACTGCGTGGCTAAAAATCCTACTCAGGAGCTTTTCTGAGTAGATTAAAGAACAAGTTTGTATTTCTTTGTGATGGTTGCTGTACTTTATAACAGAAAATCACCAAAGGAGTTTAGACAGAGAGCAGTCCATGTAAACAGATTCTTCATCTGCTATCACCCCCTCTTCTTCAACAAGCATGGGTTCAATATCATGGATTGGCACAGATGAATCTCCCAATGGAGTACTTTCAGGAGAATACTTGTTTCCCTGCTGTCTTTCAAGGTTATAGCTAGGGCATAGATCAGTGTTCATACCTGAGCTTCCATTGCTGTTAGAGTTCCTCTCTATATAGCCTGGCCAGTATGTAGTCCAGTTCTTATGTCCAGCCTTCCAATCCAGATCCCTGGACACTGGATCTCTCTTCACATACCTTCTGGCACGGGTCTTAGGGTCCCTTCCACGTGCAGCCGTCTCCCTCACAGGTACCGTCTGGAGATTCCTAGCTCTGCAGCACCATTCCTCTGGCTTTCCCCAGTCCAATGGTGTATGCTGGCCCTTGGAATGCCTCCCAGTATACGTACTGCTCTGGACTCTTCTAGACCTCTCAAAGGCTTTTCTCCTCTTTCTTCCAAAGGGTTTCTTTCCCTCTCTGTCCGACCGGTTTGGCTTCTGCTTCTGATGATCCTCCTGATGAAGATGATCAAGCTCAAGCTGATTCTCTGTAGAATAAACTCTACCTTTATTCTGCTTAGATGAGTGCTCCTCCCTAACACAGCGCAGCTGTGCTGAATCAGGCCCTGCCCTTTGAGATGAGTGCTTAGGGATTACCTCATAGCCCTCCTGATTGAACACACGTTTCCCCACTTCAGCTCCTCTAATGGCTGCTGGAAACCTGGTGCATTCTGGGACTGGTAGTCTTTTATGGGAAAATTCTGTTTTCTTATTTCTACCAGAACTGACAGGTTGCTTGTTCAGAGTCACTTCACCTTTTCTATAGCTCCTTCCTGAGCTATGATAAGCTTCCTTATCACAAGTTGCAGACAGCATGTTGTAGGTTGCTTAGATGAGATCTGGCTGTTTGATTGCCAGAGTGCAACCTAATCTATTCTGCTGGAGCCAAAAGAATTGGGAATGGCTAAGAATAGTAGACAGGCCTATTGCCCTGCAATGATAAATTGTCCAAGTGGGTTCTGGAACCTTTCTTGGAGTTATCCGTTATTAAGTCAGCAGAAATGTTAGATCCTATAGATTGGAAAAGGATCGACAGACATAATTAGGAGTGGTAATACTCAATTTTTGTCTGATAAGCTGTCTTAAAAGAAGTATTTGAGAAGGTCAGCTGGAAGATACGCAAGCAGCGTAGATTAGGCAGAAACCTTTGTGAGCTATATGCTTAAGCGAGCTCATATAACCCACATGGTGTTTTTTTTTTTTTTAATGTTTCGTAAGCGTTTGAGCTGACTATACTCAAATGAACAGAATAAATCTGGTAGGGATTTCCAGAATGCTGTTCTGCATTTTGTAATAATGAAGAAAAGATGATCGCAAAGGGAAGAACCCCTTGCAGTCAAATTATGAGATATCCTCATACAGGAGATTGTCAAGGTGAAGGGTATAGCTCACCTTGTTGTTAGTTGTTACTCCTCTTTTTTCGTTCAAAAAAGGAGAGGAGAAACCCGTTACCTTTAGGGCATGATTGTCCTCAATAGCTCTTGGAGCTAGAAGAGTGGATTTCTCTTGTGGCAAGAGATTCATGCCTAGAGTCGAGGATTGATTCGGTATATCACTGATATCGCAGTATGGATGAGGTGAACTGTAGATGCTTCTGTTGATAAGAAGTAGATTTACAGGTTGTAAAACTCAAACAGGCAAGAAAGATTTAGTAAATAAAATATCAGAAACCCTGCGACTGCTGGGTTTGCTGAGTCTGTTGAGGGTTTGATTTTCTTAGCATGGTTTGATGATGCCCTTTTTGGGAAACCTCTGTATAATGGGTAGAAGATGGATAAAACTTCTTTCCCCTAGGGGGATAAAGCTTCTTAGGAGATTTTTTATTAGCTGGGATAGAGAAAAGTTTTGACAATCCTCTGAAAGTAACATTATCAGTGGTTAACTGATTAGCTTGAAATAAAGCATCCTTGTTAAAGAGATTCTCACCACTACAAGGAGTATTTCCCAGCCTTTCTTGTACCCATTTGTCCAAGTCTGAAGCTTGGAGCCAGGCCCTGCGTCGTGCTCCTATGGCTATAGCAGAGGTTCTGCTAATAGACTCAAAACAGTCCAGGGAAGTATGATTAAGGAACCTAGAGATATCTTGAGCATGATTGACTAATAAGAAAAAGTCTGCTCTTATATGCTCTTGAAGAAAAGGGTTCAGAAGCTTTAAGTTCTTTGTGACCTGTTCAAGAGAGAATCCCATAGAGAATATATATGAGATAATTCTTGCTGAAAGCATGGATGCCTGGAAGCATCGAAGTCCAAAGGCATCTAACGTCTTAGACTCACGACCTGGTGGATAAGAGGAGTGCTTCTTTGCACTCTTAATACGCCTCATTGCTGATTCTACAACAATAGAATGATGAGGAAGTTGAGTCTTTTGAAAACCTGGAGAAGGTGGCATCTTGTACATAGTGTCAAGTGTTTTAGAATGTGGAGGTACCGTTAAGGGAGTTTCCCACATTCTTAATAATAGATCCTGTAAGATCTGATGCAAAGGAAGCATGATCACTTCCTTTGGAATCCAGGGGAATTGCAGGGTTTCTGAATTCCCTGGTATAGATTCTTTACCAGGTATAGAAATGGCAAGTAACTTTGCCATGTCAAGCAGAAAAGCTTGAAAAGAAATCTCTCCTGAAGAGGACCCTCTGAAATGAGGGGTAAAAGCTGGAACTGTTGAAAGTTCAGCCTTGGTACCGATGGATTCATCCTAGTCATCGGGACCAGAAGACTTGAAAGGATGATGAAGCATGGGATTTTCTTTAAAGAGATGTCTTCGGTACCGCTCGAGGCCGGTTCCGAGGCGAGTCAGTACCGAATCCTCCATGCTAGAGAGCGATTCCAGGCTTGGCATCGAAGGAAGCGAGTCTGTCAAAGAAAACATCGACGGTACCGACACTGGTGACGATGTCGATACCGGTACCAGTACTGAAGCCGATACCAATACTCTGGAAACGGTCTGCAGCGACTCTAGCGGTACCGAAGTAGCTGAGAGCACTAACTATGTTCATCGGTGAGGTGTGTTTCATCCATCACCATAGCCGATGCCGGGGTGTCGGTACCGCCCGAAGCGGCCAGAACCACCAAGCATGGCCCAGGTATGTCCATGGAGGTAAGAACCTCGGGAACAACCCGGAGCCCCGTTAATGCTTTGGAGCCCGAAGACTCCCGCCGGGGCTTTATTGCCAAAATGTCCTCGAGGGCAACGCCAGAGGCATCTCGATACTTAGGAGATCTACCACTCGAGGACTGGCTAGTCTTAACAGACTTTTGTTTGGTTACCTGATCCAGGAAGGAAGAAGATATTCTAACTGGTGACATCGAGTCCAATGTGAATCGGGTATCGAGTTGTGCTCGATTCTGAAGACTTCTATCTAAAATCCTGCTGGAGAGGCACTCCGAAGGGGAATGGTCAGGACCTAAACATTTTAGACACCAAGTATGAGTGTCTAAAAATATATTTGTACCGCCACACTTTGGACATTTCTTTAGTGGCTGGCTTTTCCATAATGGAAAGGATAGAGGCCTAGTGGCCAAAAAAAACCCAGTCAGGCACTAAACAGGAAAATATTTCCTAGAAAAAAGAAAAGATTTTTCAAGAAAAGAAAGAAAAACACTGGCGGTACCGGTGGGCGTCGAATGAAGGCAGGCGTGACCACAAAAAATAAGAATAAAAAAGAAGAATTTTCTGCAGTGACAGGGATATGTCCTGTCGGCTCCGCGGAAAACGAAGAACTGATGAGAGGGAAGTGAATAGGCGGGAAGGCAGCGCGCATGCGTGTGGGATGCTCCCAAAGGCTTTCTTCCTGGACGCTGGGGAGCATTCCCGCGCAGGCTCCGTCGGTACCGACGTACCCATATGTGAAGACTCATTCCTGCTTGTTCCTGGAGATTATAAATATCTCATCTGTCTATGTTTGTTCATAACCTTTTTCAAATTTTCCTTTAGTTTTTGAAAGTCTTACAAGATCTCCTTTCTTTAAGGAGTCCTTGGCGTGCTTACGTTTGATGTTATCACCACAGACTCTTTTCCAGATCTGCAGAGAGTTTGTGGATGTCACAACTACAAGCCTTGTCTGTATTGTTCTGTGAAAACTATGATTATAGCAATGTACAAAAGCCTGCAGTATGTCTTGATACCTAAAGGTATTGTGTGCTGCAAAATAACACCACATTTTGGATTTCAAAATCCTATTAAATCTTTCTACTACCTCTGCTTTAACATCGCTATTGATCACAAAATGATGAACCCCTCTGGTTTTTTTTTATTTATGAAAATTTTACAATATATAAACAAGTCAACAATACTTAATATGGAAAAAAGGTATGAGCATGTAATATCTACAATGCAATTATCAAGGCAAACTGAAATCAGCAAAGACCCATGCCTTACTAGTCCTCACACTAAGAGAGACCCAAAATGATACAGGAAAAATACAAACAAGAGTCACTCAAGAAGATAACAGATCCGAAAAGGTCCGGAATTACTAATACCTACTAATCAACCCACCCACCTAGGGAACAGACACAGACTGTATTTTAACTAAACATTTGCAAGGAAATTACAGGAAAAATAAACCTCCCAACTGAATCACACCTGATTTAAGCAATAAAAACTCCCTTCTTCTTTTCTGAGTGTCTTGAGATAAATCAGGAAACATTCGGATAGCTAAACCTTTAAACAAAACAGAACATTTTTTGAAATACATTCTAAGTAACCATTCGTGATCAGATACCAGAGCCAGTGACAGCAAAAGAGTTGCAGGAAGCACAGTTTCTGATATAGAAGTGTCCAAGATTTCCGAAACATTTAAAGTATCCATAACTTCAGCTTCAGCAGGTGTTTCCAAATCCAATCCTTTCATCTTCTTACTTGTAGGAAGGTAATATATTTTCGAGAGAGGAGGATGAAACTCCACAGGAACATTCAAAACTTCCAATAAGTATGAGTTAAACATATCTCGAGGTGAAACTAACAGAGAATGAAGAAAGTTCAATAATCTAATGTTCATAGCCCTGTACTGATTTTCCAACAATTCAATTTTAAATTTAACTCGGACATATCTTTACAAACAGTGGCAAACTTATCCTCCAGCGATATAACCTTATTGTCAATAGTAGAAACTTGAGATTGAAGACCAGCCACCAATTCCTGGCATTACTGAACAGCAGCAGCATTTCCCCGAATTAGCAACAAAGTAGCATTAGTTTGAGATACCAAGCACTCACCAAGTTTTGTTAGTGCCATCCAAATAGAGTCCAGGGTAATATTTTCTGGACGCTCTAAAGAGAAGGGAGCCAAGGAAACTTGCTCAAATGAAGCTTCATGAGAAACCTCTGAGCTTCTTAACTCCCCCGGTAAAGAAGTAACACTTCGGGGGGGTTTGTGACTCAACTGCGATATCCAACTTGGCTCCTGCAGACGCTGACCCCAAAACATCCGAACTTGAGACGCCAGCCTTCCCTCCCACTGAGGAAACATCGTCGACCACATTGGGACGCACAGTTCCAGCAGGGCCAAGGCTCAGGAAGTCTGCAGGCAGCGCAGGAGGGAGTTGCAGGTCCGGAGTGAGATCACACCCAGAGGAAGACGCCGGACTCGCCGGTCTCGGCGTTGACACAAGCAGGCTTACTCTGGAATCTGACCGAGCCTCTCCATGCAGCTGCAAGAAAGTATCCATCGGACCAGTCTTAGTGGCAAGGGCAGAAGGGGATTGTGCCGGCTGGGGAGGGTTCCCCCGTAACTTCCCCTTTTGCTTCGGCATCAAGAAAATCAGCTCACAGACACACGGATCTGGCAGCCATCTTGGAGCACCGAACCTCTCTTTGGGGTATGTTTACTAAAAGCCCGGTAAAGTGCATGCCGCGGTAGAGTGCGTGTGCCGTATAAGGAGTGGGCGTTCCGTCCTGAAGAAGAAAAGCCGTGATTGACAGATGCGCTAAGGTGCGCGGCGCCCGTGTGCGCCCCGCACCTTACCGCAACTGAGAGCTGAACGGGAGGCATATGTGTCGCGCTGATCTGCAAACAGAAGAACAGAGCCACAGCACAATGGTTAAAGCACTGACCAATGGTGCGGGGAACCCCCACAATGCTCAATGGCTTGCTGAGGTGTTAGTTTATGAGGCAGAGAAATACTGGGCCGAATAAAGCAGCGCGCTGTTTTTTTTTGGCGGCACATCAATACTGGACGGCATAAGGCGGCGCGCTGTTTTCATGCGGCATATTAATACTGGGCGGCATAAAGCGGCGCGCTGATGTTTCTGGCGGCATATTAATACTGGGCGGCATAAAGCGGCGTGCCGGTTTCGGCGGCAATCGCATACTGGAAGGTATAAGTGGGGCGCTGATGTGCAAACAGAAACACAGAGCCACAGCACAATGGTTAAGACACTTACCAATGGTGCAGGGATCAGGAGTTCTATCCCCCACTGTGCTCAATGAACAGGGCTTGGTGAGGTGATATTTTAGGAGGCATACAAATAATGGGCGGCATAAGGCGGCGCGCAGATGGGCATTAGGCTATTGCTTAAGGAGGCTATTAAATAATAGGAGGCATAAGGCGGCGCGCTGATGTGCAAACACAGGAATAGAACCACAGCACAATGGTTATGACACTGACCAATGGTGCAGGGAGCAAGGGTTCAATTCCTTACAGTGCCCAATGAACAGGGCTAGCTGAAGCATTACGTATTATGGGGAAGGTTGCTTTAGGAGTCAATTTATGTTTATTTTAATTTACAGTACTAGCAAACGCACCCTTAAAGCGTGTGAACATAATGCGCCCCATAAGGCACATTGTAAAGTGCACTGTCTGCCACGGCACCCTAGAATGTTGCTCACAGGGCGCTGTAGAGGTTGTCGTATGAGGTACCGCAATGTCAGAGTACTGTTTTCGATGGCAGCACTGTGCAGTTTAAGGAATGAAAAGCATAGGTAGGTGCGTTGACATGCAAGGGAGAGCAGCAGTGGAGCACAATGGTTAAGGCACTGACTGCTGATACAGGGGTCATGGGTTTGCTCCCCATGGTGCCTAATACGGAAGGCTGGCTGTGGCAGCAGGTTTGCAATGTACATATTTTGTCCTGCAGCACCATATGTTTATTTTATTAATTTCTGCCAGCAAACACGCCCTCACGTGCCGTAATTGAAGGTGCCGTATAAGGCACCCTATACGGCACTCCATAGGGCACATTATAAAGTGCACTATCCGCCACGGCACCCTAATATGTCCCCCATAGGGAACTCTATAAGTTGTGTCACAGGATAATGTATAGTGCACCTTATATGGATGGAAACCATAGGGTGCCCGATAGGGCGCCATATAAAGCAGCACCCCATGGGTACAGTATGCTGAGGGTTTGTTTGCTGGCAACAAAATATGTACATTAAAGACAAATAATGCTTTGGATAACCCTAACAAATAACCCCAACGTGGGTTTGAACCCATGACCTCTGGCTTCACAGGCAGGACGTAACCATTAGGCTACAGCTCTATAGCTGCTAGCAAGCCCCTGGCTGGCTGCAGAAAACCTACACGTCACCACACAGAGTCTGTTGTGGTCACCAGGATAGGGTTAGCCCACCCGTACCCATGATGCACTGCACATGCAAATCAGCTGTCCACAGATGGACACAAGATGGGGAATGCACCCCCACAGCACCTCGGCCTGGTTGGGGGAAGTGACCGGGTGCACCCACACAGCACCTCGGCCTGGTAGGGGGGTACTGACCGGGTGCACCCACACAGCACCTCGGCCTGGTAGGGGGGTACTGACCGGGTGTTTTACTGGCACAGAGTAGCTACACACTGTCACATCGTGCGGGTACTGTGCTCACCCTGAGTGTGCAATGAGGCGCCCAGGACCAGGTCCACAACACCTTCCATGGCTGATGGAGGCCATGCGGGAGGTCCAGAGCAGTGTTAATGTGTAAGATAGGTAGTGTCTGCACAAACACCATGGATATCTCTGTCTGCCTCAGTCAGGTGCAGCCCCCAGGCCAGGCCAAGCCAAGCGTGGCAAACATGGTCTCCCATCAATAGATCCACACTCTACCTCCCTGCAAAGGTGGCAGTAGAGGGCAACATCAACCCCAGTCCTGCTGAGGAACACACCCCCCACAGGGCAGTCAGTGCAGCTCTATACACAGCCATACCACAATAGCAGACAGACATAAGACCAGGATATGGTAAACTGCACCCCACCACCATCTGATATTCCCCTGCAGCAAGCCAACAGCCACTGCACCCTGCAAGCCACTCCAGCAAGACACATACCAGCTACAAACAGTCTGCTAGTTAGTCCATAGTGCATGTTCCCAGTGGAGATGCATGCACCCAGAACTGGGCTGTCAGCATACACAGCAAGCAGATAAATCAGTGACTGGGCCCCAAATGGAAACCCATATCTATCACATGAGAGAAATACTATATAGCACTATGGTGGTGCCTAGCCATGCTGTGGTCACTGCACAGTCAGGGTGAGAGTGATCTCTCAGCAGGACATACTGAGGTCACCCTGTCTGTGTTGGTGGTGGCCGAGCACTACAATGTCCCAGTCAGTGCCCTATGCCCTGTGCAGATGCACCCTGGCCAGGCCACCCTGTCCGGCCTATACCCATGGTACCTTGCTCCTCATTATGCACATTGCCAGCCCAATACTGGCAACATTGCTGGCAGTGTGGGCTGTAGAAGGTGTTTGCAGCCACCACACCTATGCCAGCATTGTGCTACTATAGAGGGGTTCAGCAGCCATACCCACCACACCAGTCCTGGACACAGTACATGCATGGATATGGTACGCATTACTGTTGGGGGTCACATCCCAGGGTGGTAAACACTGTCAGAGACCAGACCTGCAGCACACACCGCAGACATCTGTTTGAGTGTTATGGTGGAGCTGAATGAGCAAACTGTGCTTTACGTAGGACTGGAGATCTGCCAGTTATAATGGGAAACGCTTGATAGCTGTGTACCGCATACCCAGGTGTAGGGTGGCAGTGCTGAGGTATGCAACTGTTAGTATTGGGAGATACAGGCAGGGCCCAATGTCCTGCCTCTCCAGGATGCATTGGCCAATGGGGCCTGTGGGGGGGGGTGTCTGGCCCTGTTGGCTGCTGCTTTACGGCAGAGTTCCCCAAATCCAGTCCTGGTGTTCCACACACTGTTCTGGTTTTCATGCTATCCCTCATAAATATGCATGACTACATCTGCATACCATGGGGGTGGTGCATAGCTATGCAGCACAGGCATCTTTGTTAGAGGCAGCATGGAACCTGAATGGTGTGGGGCCCTCCAGGACTGCATTTGGGAGACTCTGCTCCAGGTAATGCGCCTGTTTATGGTGTCTGTGAGTGCTGTGGTAAAATATAGGCGTATTAATCATGCATATGTTCCTAGCTATACAGTTTTGTCCTTACTATCACGGTTTAGTTGTAGGAAAAATATGTGGACTGGATTGGCAGTAGCCCCAGCTGGGCTTTGAACCTGTGACCATCTGTTCCTGCACACGCTGTCTGTGTGCACTGCACCACCGTGTTGCCACAGATATGCTGTGTTCCCTGGGGAGTACATGACTGTACATCCGACAGAGCCTGTCTGTTGCGGTGGACGGTGCCAGCCTGCACAGGCCTAGGCCACTGTCTGCTGTGGTTTGCAGCCACTGCCCCCTCCGCCACCTGTACCCTTCCGCAAACATGCAGACATGTTCCTATCTGGGAAAAACATATGACCTGAGTGAGTTGTAGCACTCCAGGACTGACTTTGGGGGACTCGGCTGTAAGCAATGCCCATTGTTATGGTTTGTGTGCAGTGTAGGGTAAAATATAGGTGTTGGACCATGCTTATGTTCTCTGCAATAAAAGAGTGTCTGTATTCTCACTGTTTAGTGGTGGGTAACATGATGGGGACTGGGTTGGCAGGAGCCCCAGCTGGGCTTTGAACCTGTGGCCCTCTGGTCCTACAGGTACTGGCTGTGTCCGCTGCACCACACTGTGGCCACAGAAACAGTGCAGTCTCTGGAGATGTGATACCTGGCTGCACGAGTCAGACACCCTGCTCTTCACAATTTTACTGTGGGCTCGTTGACCTTGTATGGGGACAAAGGTGCAAATAAACCTCACAAATGCCCTCCAAAAAAGGGGAAGAAAACCATAACCAAGCTGCGCAACAGTGATATCAATGGGCAACCTGGAAAACACTCCCAGGAATGCTCCATTACAATGCAGTGCTTTTGAATGAGTCTACGGAGCGTAGACCCTTCCAAAAATCATTTCTTTTTTTTGGAGCTTTCCTGGGAGTGTTTTGTATGGTTGCCCATTAATATCACTGTTGCCCTGCTGGATTATAATTTTCTTAGAATGTGTTGTGGTCATTTTCATATCATATTTGCTATTTTGTTCTGTGCACATGTATCACACTGCTCACGTTTTTTAGGTTTCCCCGATTTTGCTGTACATTGCTGACGGAAATGGTTTCTCTTCCCTTTAAATGCACTCTACCGCGAGTGTTTCACTCGCGGTATTTTTTCCTTGTAAATTCGGGCACGCTCCTGTGCGGGGAGTCTCTCCCCTCCCACATTCCACCCATTGACCCCGTCTCGCCGCCCCTCGGGGGCCTTCCTCCGCCCTCATTTCGCCTTTCCACGCCTCTATCGCACATGAGCGCCCCGCAAACGTGCGCGTTTTCGACGCACGCATGCAGGGCCCGTTAATGTGACACGCACGCATACGGGGCGCTTAAGAGCACTTAAATGCATCATTTTAGGGCGCTCAAGTGCGCCCCGCACAAGTGCGCCGTTTAGTAAACATACCCCTTTGTTTTAATAATTCTTTACCCGTGTCTCTCTCTTTCTCTCTAATAATGAGGTGCTAATTGAGTTAAACACACATGCTGAAAAAAAAGTCTGTTTTAAAATTATTCTACCAAATGTGTGCCAGCAGCACATTTTAAAAGCTGCATTTTCAGGCTGCATTCTTGTATTTCACTAAAGAATACACATTTAAATAAAGCCCTTATTGGTTCCTGTTGCTACCAAAAGATTTATTTTTAACAATCAGTTCTAAATAGGTTGCAATACACACCTTTCACTAAAAGCAATGAGGCATTGCTTTGTGAGAAAAAAAAAAAGGCTCAGGCATGGGAAAAAACATTTTTGTTTTCTGGGTTCTTGCCAGAAGCAGTCACTTGTATTTTCAGGATCAGACACTCTAATTCCGGTGATGTCAGCAAAAACCAGAAGCAAACACTTGCATTTCTGGGGTCAGACACCCTGTTTCCGGTGATGTCAATGAAAAGCGACACAGTCCATTTCTGATGTAGGCTGAGGTGGGGCAGGGTGTGGACATGGCCTAATTCGGAAGTAAGTGCTGATTGGCTGATGGCAACCGTAGGGGCATGGTGGGGGTAGGGTGTGGGGTGTGGTGCTTAGGAAAAGCTA
Source organism: Ichthyophis bannanicus (assembly GCA_033557465.1). Classification (NCBI taxonomy): domain Eukaryota; kingdom Metazoa; phylum Chordata; class Amphibia; order Gymnophiona; family Ichthyophiidae; genus Ichthyophis; species Ichthyophis bannanicus. Next base: position 1,047,560,562 of record CM066033.1, read on the forward strand.
ACCCCATTAATTTCTATGGGAAAGGTGGGGGGGGGGCATGGGCAGGGCCTAATCCGGAAGTGAACGTTGGTTGGTTAAATCATCCTTATCTCACCTGTCAAATCAGTTTGACTAGTAGTGTACCCATTATATTACTAAGATACACCAAACTTAGTGAGGCTGTTCCCTGAACAGCCTGAGAGCACTGGTCCAGTTGGTTGGTGGGGAATGAAAGCCTGCTGGTACCAGATCAGGTAGACCATGATGTGCAGCATCATCTCAATCCTTTTTGCCTCATCACCTCTTCTTCTTTCCTCTACTCGTGAGGGAGCAAAGGGTGGCCTGACTGCACTATTGCCACCTCCCCACCCTGTCCCTATCACTGTTAAAATAAAACAGCAGGTACAAAACATTAGCCCCATCCAGTCTCCACATTCTCATTCCTGGCATAATGCCATCGACTTTCATTAATCTCTGGTTTCTTCTTCATTTCTCTCTCACCAAGGATACACTGTACTTTCTGCATAATTTTTTTAATTTTATTGTTTTAGTCTTCACTATCTAGGAAGACCACTATGATGCGATGTGTTGCATGCTGTCAAATCAATGCTGACTTTGACTCCTAGCGACCCAGCCCCTGGGTTTTCTTGACAAGATGCGATCGGAAGTACATTGCTAGTTCTTTCTTCCATGCAGTGAGTTTACAGAACCTAGTATTCCAAGGTGGTCACGCTATGAAATTAATCACTGCATAGAATTTGCTAGGTTCCCAATTATATTTATTTTCAGACTGTACTTTCCTTAGAAAGCCCCTCCCCCCAACAAAATGGCCTACGAGGAGGTGGGGCAGCCCTCAAGAAACATGTAAAACTCTACCCAATGCCCACCTCCTCAATGGTGGGGGGAGGGAAGGCTGCTTAAGGGGGGTGGAAGTAGGTGGGACCATAGGATGCAATTCCCATATCACTTATGTTATCAGGTATGTATACTTTGAATATGCTAAAAACTTAAGTTAAAAAATGCATATAAAGTCCATAATACCTAACATACTGGGTCTGAACAAAAGTTCAAGCCCAGTATCCTGTTTCCAACAGCGGCCAATAAAGTCACAAGTATCTGATAGAATCTGTCCTCCAGGCCATGTGATATCCTCTCACACCGAGGATGTGTTTCCCATGAGGGAAAGGTTAGGGCAGCTATTATAGTTGTCAATTCAATCATTAGACGTGTAAATAACAGGGTGGCTGGTGAATACAAAGATCGCCTGGTAACTGTCTGTTGTTCCTAGAAGGTAGGCAGATTCATAGATACATGATGGCAGAAAAAGACCACACAGTCTATCTAGTCTGCCCTTCCATATCAACTACTATAGTCCCTTTGTTTCCTTTAGAGAACTTCTGTGTTTGTCCCATGCTTTCTTGAATTTAGATACTGTCCTTGTATCTACTACCTCCACTGGGAGACTATTCCACGCATCTACCACTCTTTCTGTAAAGAAATATTTCCGCATATTACTCCTGATGGGGGTAAAGAATGAGACAGAGAAGCTCACATCCTGGAGATGAATGCATGGCTGCGTGAATGGTGGCGTTGAGAGCATTTTGGTTTCCTGGACCATGGGATGATGTTCCAAGGGCTGCATAGCAGAGATAGCATCCATCTGTCCAAGAAGGGTCAAAGTGTTTTTCAGCAGCAGACTGGCTAACCTACTGAAGAGGGCTTTATATTAAATTCATTGGGGATGGGTGAAGAAAGCCCCCAGGTAAAGCCTTATTACTCACCTGTAACAGGTGATCTCCGGGACTAACAGGAATCAGTCTTCACATATAGGTGACGTCAGTACCAACAGAGCCCACGCGGGAACATTCCCCAGCATCCAACTGGAACGTTTTTGGGAGCAATCCACTGCACCTGCACATCTGCCTTCCCAACTCCTCTCCTCAGTTGAGTTTGTAGCTGAGAAATAGAGGAGCCAGGAACACAGAGGAAGGCAATCTTCACATATGAGGCTCACTAGCTTCCAGGAACCAGACTGGAATGCAAGTAGCTATGGTATCCAACACTTAAGGATGGAGTCAAGAATATGTGGATACAGTGTGGCCCCATTGGACTCGACTGCAGTCAGCTAGACCACCTCTAATGGAAGTCTGGTACCTTGAAGTCCCGGACAGAGGGTAGGAGTTGAGTTTAAGTCCCAAAAAGGTGCTGAAGAACAGCCTGGCCAAAGACAGCATCCCGACAGGAGTCCCTGTCTAGACAGTAGTATGCAGCAAAGGTATGAATGGAGGACAAGGTAGCTGCCCAACAAATCTTGTCAATGGAGACAGAATGGAGGTTGGCAGCTGAGGTTGCCATGGCTTGTATGTTGTAAGCGGTGACATGACCCTCAAGGGAGAGTCCCGCCTGCTTAAAGGCAAAAGAAATGCAGTTTGCTATCCACTTGGATAGGGTGCACTTTGTCACTGGAAGTCAAAGGTGATATGTATCAAAAGAAATGAATAATTGTGAAGATTTTCTGTGAGCTTTGGTTCTGTCCAAGTAGTAAGCTAGCGTTCGCTTGCAATATAAATGTGTAGCACTGCCTCGGCCCAAGAGGTATGTGAATTACCGATTGGTTCAGGTGGAAGGCTGAGACCATCTTCAGAAGTGTGGATGGGTACAGAGGGCCACCTTGTCATGGTGGAACCAAGTGTACAAAGGATCCGCCACTAAAGCTTGCAGTTCGCTGATGCAACAAACTGAGGTTAAAGCGAGGAGGAAGATTACCTTCCACATCAAGAATTTTAATGAGGTGGCACCTAAAGGCTCAAAGAGAGGCTTTAGAAGTTGCGCCAAAACCACATTGAGGTCCCAGGCCACCGGTGGTGATTGACAGGTGGCTTGGAAAGCAGGAGACCCCGCATAAACTGTTGCACTAAGGGGTGCTTTGGGGAACATCAGAGTCTGAATCTTCGCCATTTGAAGGTGTCAGAATGTCTGGTGGACGGTTTGCATGATGCAAGTAGGATATCCTTGACCTGCTGTGGGAGGTCAAGGTCAGCAAAGATTATGCATTCAGCAGCCATGCCACGAGGAGGTGGGCCCGTGGATTGGGATGGAGAAGCATCCCGTGGTCCTGAGAGAGGAGGTTGGGTGCATGTCCCAGGCTGAGAGGTTGAGTCTGCGCTAGTCAAAGCAGCAGAGGAAACCATGGCTGACAGGGCCAATAAAGGGCTACAAGGATCATGGAGCCATTATCGGCCTGTTTGAACGGGGTCCTGGGTATCAAAGGGGTGAGCGGAAATGCATATAGTAGGCTCTGTCCCCAATGAAGAAGGAAGGCATTCGGCGCCTGTCTGTGCAGGGAGAGAAGCCGTGTGCAGAACAGTGGAAGTTGTGTGTTCTCCTGAGTGGTGAACAGATCTATGAATGGGGTCTCCTACATGTGGAAGATCCAAGATGTCGTTTCTTTATTTTGGGTCCACTCATGTGGATGAAGGATACGACCGAGTCTGTTCGCAAGGAGACAAGAGTTCACCTGGGACATTTTCTCCAAATGAGTTAATTTTGCAGATATCATGACAGTCCTGAACCTCACTTCTAAGCCAGGGTATGTGGAGTATGATCTCAGTCTCAGATTTACTGCTAATGATCGGTGTAGTACTTGAATCATGCCAAAGAATGCTTCCTTCTGAAGTTGGTAAGATGTAACAGGTATGGGAAGTTTGTCAAGATGTGCTTGCAAATTCTTCTTTATCAAACCTGCGGCTCCCAGTACAATGGGAAAGATTTCTGTGTCCTTCTGCCACATTTTCTTCATCTGACAGAACTTTTTTGGTACTTCAGGATCTTCTGCTTTTCCACGCAATTCACAGAATAATCAATTGGCAATGACACTTCTATTATCAATGCCATTCTGGAGTTCTTCTCCTTTATCACTGTCAGGCTTCCTCGCATCCAGTTTCTTATCCGTCAGAATGGGAATGTCCCATGTGATCAGCACCTCTTCATTCTCTGTTATTCTGTTAGGGTCATGATCCCAGTGCTTTTCAGGAACAGTGATTATGTAATGTTTACAGAGTTTCCAGTGGAGAAGCCATGCTACGTTGTTGTGCCTTTCTGTATAGAAATTTTCCACCATCAGAACTTCACAGTCTGCTATAAGGTGAGTCACTGATTCCAGCTCTCTCTTACAGAATCGACATATGTCTGTTTTGCCAGTTTTTTTAAAGCTCACTGTAAACCATCTCATCCGTAATCCACTGTCCTGGGCTGCAACTATCAATCTTTCATTCTTCAGTTTCAGTTCACCTCTCATTAACCATTCATGTGTCTGTTCCTGATCGACAAAGCACAGTTACTTACCTGTAACAGGTGATCTCTGGGAACAGCAGGAATTAGTCCTCACATATGGGTAAGTCGGAACCGACGGAGCCCGCGCGGGAAAGCTCCCCAGCTTTTCAGATGAAAAGCTTTTGGGGCTTCCCACAGCGCATGTGCGCTGCCTTCCCGCCTTCCTTACCAGCTCTCTTCAGTTCGAGTTTAAAGCTGAGACAATAGAGAGAGGAAAGGAAGGTAGACAGATAGAAGATACAACTCCTAGGGGAGGTGGGTGGGTTGTGAGGACTAATTCCTGCTGTTCCCAGAGATCACCTGTTACAGGTAAGTAACTGTGCTATCTCCAGGAACAAGCAGGAATAAGTCCTCACATATGGGGACTCCCTAGCTAAGATGCCTGGGAGATCCCCCTCCAAGGGTAAACCATCTTCGTATGGATCTCAGGCATCCATTCAGGGAAGGTGGGCAGGAGTTGCTCAAGTATGGAACAGGTGTTTGAGGACAGCCTGACCAAACAAGGCATCCCGGCGGGAGTCCTTGTCCAAACAGTAATGGGCTGTGAAGGTATGAACCGAGGCCCAAGTGGCTGCTCGACAGATCTGATCTATGGATACAGAGTGAAGATGAGCCATAGAAGTAGCCATGGCTCTCACATTGTGAGCTGTGACATGGCCTTCCAGAGAAATGTTCTTACTCTGGTAAGTAAAAGAAATACACTGTGCAATCCAATTGGAAAGTGTACGTTTGGTGACTGGAAGTCCCAAATGAGAAGGATCAAAAGCCACAAAAAGTTGGGAAGACTTTCGATGTGGCTGAGTCCTGTTGAGGTAAAAGGCGAGAGCTCTTTTACAGTCAAGAGTATGAAGGTTCCTCTCTGCATTGGATGCATGAGGAGCCGGGAAAAAAACAGGTAGATATACCTCTTGATTAAGATGAAAAGGCGAGACCACTTTGGGCATAAAGTGGGGATTCATCCTAAGGACCACCTTATCATGATGAAATCTGGTATAAGGTGGATTAGCCACCAAAGCCTGCAGTTCACTGATGCGGCGAGCCGAAGTGACTGCAATAAGGAAAAGAACCTTCCAGGAAAGAAATTTCAAGGAGGTAGAGTCCAAAGGCTCAAAAGGTGGTTTCATAAGCTGACCTAGAACTAGGTTCAAATCCCATGCTACCGGAAGAGGTCGGATGGGAGGTTTACTTAGGGTCAGGCCTCTCATGAACCTTGCAACGAGAGGATGAGAGGAAACAGGTTGTCCGTTTATAGGTTTTAAGGATGCTGCAATAGCACTTAAATGGACTCGTAGTGAATTCGTCTTGAGGCCTGCATTGGAAAGATGCAGGAGATAGTCTAGTAGAGAATTCAAAGGAAGTGCCAGAGGGTCAAGACCCTGTTGAGCACACCAAATGGAAAAACGTTTCCATTTGAAAGCATAGGAACGCCTGGTAGAGGGTTTCCTAGAGGCATGAAGGATATCTTTCACTGGCTGAGAAAGATTAAACTCATGAAGGCTTAAGCCTTCAGTAACCAAGCTCGGAGATGTAGGGACTTGGGGTTTGGGTGCCACAAAGTCCCTTTCTCCTGAGACAGAAGGTCTGGCGCAGCTCCCAGGTCCAGGGAGGAGCCCTGGGAGAGCTGTAGAAGTAGAGGGAACCACACTTGGCGTGGCCAGCGTGGAGCTATAAGGATCATCAACCCGTGATCCCTCTGAAGTTTGAACAGAGTCTTGGGAATCAAAGGAATGGGTGGAAAAGCATACAGGAATTCCTGACCCCAATGCTGGAGAAAGGCGTCGTTGGCCTGAGCTCCCTGACACGGAATCCTGGAACAGAACCGGGGAAGTTTGGCATTCCACGGACTTGCAAAGAGGTCTATGTCCGGGGTCCCCCATTCCTGGAAGATTCTGTGTATCTGGTCCATATGCAGGGACCACTCGTGTGGAAGCAGAACTCGACTGAGTCTGTCTGCCCGAGAGTTTTGAACTCCTGGAAGATACACTGCCAGAAGATGAATTTGATGCTCTCTGGCGAACGCCCATAATCTGAGAGCTTCGTTGCAAAGCGACAGAGAGCCCGTCCCTCCTTGCTTGTTGACATAGAACATGGCCACCTGATTGTCTGTCTGAACTAGGACAGTCAGGTTGGCAAGGAGGGTATGGAAGACTGTGAGGGCAAGGAAGATTGCTCGCAGTTCCAGAAGGTTGATATGAAGGGTGGTCTCTTGGGGAGACCAGGTTCCCTGAGTGGAGAGATGTTGAAGATGAGCTCCCCACCCTGTTTGGGAGGCATCTGTTGTGAGGGTTGCTTGGGGCAACGAAGGTTGGAAGGGGGTCCCCAACACAGATTTTTGGAGGATGTCCACCACTGGAGAGACCAAAACAGACGTTTTGAGGTGAGTACCTGGTCTGACAGCAGTCCCGATGCTTGAGACCACTGGGTGGCTAATGTCCATTGAGCTGCCCTCATATGGAGACGAGCATAGGGCACCACATGAACCGTGGAGGCCATGTGGCCCAGAAGTTGCAGCATTTCTCTGGCTGACAAGTGACTTCTGGACTGAGCCTGGGAGGCCAAGCTTATTAGCCGTTGGCCTCGGACCAGAGGAAGGTAGGCCCTTGCAGTGGTGGAATCCAGATAAGCCCCTATGAATTCCAGGGACTGAGTAGGGATGAGTTGGGACTTGGGAATGTTTACCACAAGTCCCAGATATTGAAGAATACGCCTTGTGCGGTCCAAGGAAATCTGGACTTCTGACTGAGATGGAGCTCGGATGAGCCAGTCGTCCAGATATGGGAACACGAAGATTCCCATGCCTCTTAAAAATGCGGCTACGACTGCCATGCATTTTGTGAATACTCTTGGAGCAGAGGCGAGACCGAAGGGAAGTACTCTGTATTGGAAATGTTTTCCCTGGAACAGAAATCGAAGATATTTTCTGTGGGATGGATGGATGAGTATATGAGTGTACGCATCCTTGAGATCTAGAGAACAAAGCCAATCCTGACTCTGAAGGTATGGAAGGAGAATGCCCAGAGAGAGCATTTTGAATTTCTCCTTGAATAGAAACTTGTTCAATTCTCTCAGATCTAGGATAGGTCTGAAGCCCCCTGTCTTCTTTGTTATGAGAAAGTAAGGGGAGTAGAACCCTAACCCCTGTTGAGGAAGAGGAACCTCCTCTATTGCCCCTTGGGCAAGGAGAGAGGAGACTTCCTGACCCAACAGGGTCAGAAGAGATGGGGGAGAACTTACCATTTCTGGCTCTGGAACAACCAGAGCATCTCACCATACCGGGAAGATTAGCTCACTTTGCTCCCAGATGGGAGCAAATAACATCAGAGCAATGGACCCTCTCTATCATCAGAGAGGGCTACAAACTTCATTTCTCCAGCCTTCCTCCCCATACCATGGTGAGGCAATTCAGTTCTCTAGGGGCAAGTCAAAACCCCTGAGGGGGTTGAGCCTGCTGGGGTGTAGCAGACACTGCAGACTTTGATTTTACTTGCTTAGATTGCTGACGTTTAGCAGCAAAGCGAGGCTGAGAAGATTGTTGGCCAGTATTTGTGGAAAATCTGACCTTCTTGTAGTACGGCCTTTTAAAAGGTTTCTTTTTGGCAGGAGTAGAAGTAGACTTAGAAAGTCTATCTAGAGTGGCATTTTCTGCGTCCATTTGAGCAGCTTTAATTTGCCAGTCCTCACCAAATAAGTTCTCTCCTGTACAGGGCAGATTCCTTAAGCCATCCATGACCCAGGGTTCTAGGTCAGAAGCCTGGAGCCAAGCAAGACGTCGGGCTGCAATAGCGATTCCCGAAGCCCTGCCAGCAACCTCAAAGGAATCAAAGGCTGCCCTGTTGGAAAACTTGGAGACCTCTGAAAGTTTGTGTCACCAGAGTAGTGAAGTCCTCCTTTTTATCCTCAGGGATAAAGGGGGCTAAATGCCGTACCTTTAGGGCAAGTTCTCTGAGAAACATGCCCATATAAAGGCTGTAAGAATTGATCCTGGCTATAAGCATACTAGCCTGAAAGATCTTTCTACCAAAAGAGTCGAGGGTCTTACATTCTCGCCCTGGAGGGGTAGAGGAATGCCTTTTAGGACTCTTTATCTTCTTCATAGCAGACTTCACCACAATGGAGTGGTGAGGCAGCTGAGTCTTTTGAAACCCAGGAGAAGGAGGGACCCGGTACATGGTGTCCAACCTACGGGAATGAGGAGACAGGGTTAGAGGAGTCTCCCACAAATCCATCAAGTGTTCTTGAAGGATTTCATGGATAGGCAGAGTAACTGCCTCTTTAGGAGGTTTAGAGTATCCTAAAATATCCAATTTTTTTGATCTGGGTTCCTTTTCAGCAGATGTAGCAATAGAAAGTGCTTTAGCTACATCAACAATGAAATCCTGAAAGGATAAATCCTCTGGAGGAGACATCCTCCTCTTTAGAGAAGAGGGCTCCTCAGGAAGATCAAACTCAGCAGTGTCATCAGAGGAATTGAACTCATCAGAAGAATCTGAGTATTCTCTCTGTGCTTGCAATGCACGATACGCGTACCGATCGATATCGACATCGGGCGTATCGGGCATGGGATTGGTATCGGGCAAAAGCCTGAATCCAGCAAGCGGAACCGATCGACGCTTGGAAGTCGATGGTCTCGGTTCCGGTGTGGATACCGGAACCGGGGTCGTCGCAGCCTTAATGAAAGCCAAAACAGCCTGCTGCATGGTCTGGACAGTATTGCCCATGGACGCCACTGCTGCCTGGATGTCGGTACCGGTATCGACGGTACCCCAGAGCAGTCTAACCGGTGATCAGTCGAGGCCGTGCCATCGATGTCAACCTGTAACCCCATAGGTGATGCTTTGGAGGCCGGAGCCTCCCGCCGGGGTTTTTTGGTCTGGGCAGAATCCTCGAACTCAAGATTGAGAGCCTCTCGATCTTTTGAAAGAGATTTGCTTTTAGAGGATTTGCCCACAGAAAGTTTGGTTACCTGAGATCCATCCGGAGAGGAAGACCTGGATGACTGTGATGCTGGATTATCTGAAGCAAACTGCACATGGAACTTGTTGGCCCGGTTCTGCATACCACATTTAGACATCTGGGAGCAGAATGGGCAGTCCGGTATGGAGTGGTCAGGTCCTAAACATTTAAGACACCATTCATGGGTGTCTGTGAGAGAAATAACAGCATTGCACTTGGTACACTTTTTAAAACCAGGAGCTGGTTTCTCCATGAGGAGAATTTGTGTAGGCCTGAAGGCCTAACAAAAGTTACCAAGCTGTGCTGAGAAAATAAAAAAAGATTTTTTTTTTTTTTTTAAAGAAAGAAAGAGACCGGCAGTACCGGTTTTGGTATGGGGAAGGCAGGTACGCGGTCAAAAGAAACAAATTAAAATAAAAATTTCTTCAGCTGTGACAGGAACACGACCTGCTGGCTCCGCGGAAAAAAAGAACAGAAGAGAGCTGGTAAGGAAGGCGGGAAGGCAGCGCACATGCGCTGTGGGAAGCCCCAAAAGCTTTTCATCTGAAAAGCTGGGGAGCTTTCCCGCGCGGGCTCCGTCGGTTCCGACTTACCCATATGTGAGGACTTATTCCTGCTTGTTCCTGGAGATAAGGTCCTTGGAGTAGCATTCTGTACTTTACACTGTATTTGTACATTTGCCACTTGTTTTTCCTTGCTGATCCAATTCTTTGAAGAGTTTTTTCTCTTGTTTTGCAAATTCTGTTACTTCCTTTCCCATGCAACTTGGCAAAGTTTAAGACAAATCCCAGATGTTGGAGCATGGTTATGCAATGAAAGGAGAGTTTTACCTCCTGTGAGGATTCTCCTTTATTAGTCAGTTGTCTAAATAGGGGAAGACTGAGATCCACAAAATTCGAAGATAGGCAGCAACTACTGCCATGCATTTTGTGAATATGTGAGGTGCAGAGGCTAAGTCAAAAAGGGGACCATCCTGGAGCCCTTCCTGTACTTTGGATGATAGATCCTTCTGCTGGTGCTGTTTGGCAGGTCAATCTGCATCGGACGCACCCTTCGGTGAGTCACGATGGCAATGAAGGGACTTACCTCTGGATTCGGTATCAGTCCTCAATACCAATGCGGATGACTTAGACTTGGTTTTATGTTTGGATTTTAAGGAGACCTGAGAACCATGAAAGGAGGCCGATGTCTTCCATGATGTGGAAGCCACTGAAACCGAGTCCAGGGAAAAACAGTAAACCATACTGTCTGGTTGTATTCTTTAGGTATCTTTTTGTCATTTGTTGGCACAAAGGACAATTGTTTGGTACATGGTCAGGGCCCCAACATTTTAAGCACCAGTCATCCGTGACTGATATTGTACCAGAGCAATTGGTACATTTTTTAAAACCACTAATGTATTTTTCCATAGTGGTGAAAAAAGCAGGCCAAAGGATCAGCTGGCGGTCGAAACCACCAAAACTAAAAAATAAGAAAATAAAGAAAAATAAATATCGGGGCCAATGTCAAAGTGAGGAACCGACATCGATGAAAAGACAGAGCACAGAGTTTTAACTAAAAAATAATATTTTTCGGTGGTGAACGGAAAGAAACAACCTGCTAGCTCCGTAGAAAATGAAGACCTCAGGAGAAGAGTTGGGAAGGTGGGAAGGCAGATGTTCAGGCACAGTGAATTGCTCCCAAAAGCTTTCCAACTGGACGCTGGGGAGCATTCCCGTGCAGGCTCCATTGGTACCGACGTCACTTATATGTGAAGACTGCATTTCTGCTTGTTCCTGGAGATGTGAAAGTCCCCAAGTAAGTGAAAAAATAAATATCTTTGTAGAAATGTGTAAAAGGGGCAACATCTGGAAAGTGGTGGGTCTAAGTGCCCATAGCATGGGAAATAAGATCCCAGATGTTGAGGCTTTAATGGAAGAGACTGACTTGGATTTAGTGGCAATTATGGAGACAAGGTTCATAGACAACTGTGACTGGGATGTAATTATACCAGGCTATACTTTATTCAGAAAGGACAGGGAAGGAAGAAGGGGAGGCGGAATGGCACTATATGTTAAAAAAAAATATTAAAGCTATAGAATTATAGGGCTTAAAAGGAAGAGAGGAAGCACTGTGGGTTAAACTAGAAAGAGGGAAAGGGAAATCCATTTGCACTGGAGTGATATACAGATCCCCCTCACAGGGAGAAGAAATGGACGGAGATTTAATAAAGGAAAAATGTTACTGATAAAGGACATCAATATTCCGGATGTTGACTGGCACAACCCTGCTGCAGTGTCATCTAGAAGCAAAGAGATCCTAGATTCTCTACAGAGAGAACTATTCAGGCAACTGATAAAAGAACCCACACTTGAAGGGGCCATACTGGACTTGGTGCTTACCAATAGGAAAAGAGTTTCTGATGTGATAGTGGGAGATCATCTCGCATCCAGTGATCACCAGATATAGTAATTAGATCTTACCTGCTAATTAGTGTTCGTGAAGGAACGACAGTCCAGTCCCTTTACTTCTGGGTTGCGCAACCCTTCCAGCAGCTTGGAGGCTGAGCCCAACCTTTTTGGGGATGGAGCGGTATAAATACCACTGGGACCACCCCCATCTCCAGTATTCGAATGAAAAAGCAGATATAACACAACTTTCGTGAACAACCTATATAATAACACATCTCAAGTAAAATTAACCACCAACATATGGCAAACTTATTATATGGTTTTTTTTTTTTTTTTTTTTTTTTTTTTTTTTTTTGGTTTTTTTTTTTTTTTTTAATGGTATAGGAAGGGATATGAGGAATGGCCCCAGGCGGAGGGAGGGTTGCCCGAGCTTGCCGAAGCTGGCCTGCTTTCGTTTTGATGTTTCTCTATAAACCATAAATCTTAACTTTAGCCGGAACCGGGAGGGATCAGGGACTGGACTGTCGTTCCTTCAGGAACACTAATTAGCAGGTAAGATCTAATTACTATTTCCTTATCGTCACTCCAGTCCAGTCCCTTTACTTCTGGGATGTACCAGAGCAGTTCAACCCTGGGTGGGGTCCGGCATACCGGAACGAAGAACCGCTAGGCCAAAACGAGCGTCTGCAGCACTCTGAACGTCCAACCTATAGTGTTTGGAGAAGGTATGGAGCGAGGACCAAGTCGCTGCCCTACATATATCCAGTGGCGGAACTAGGCTGAACTCCGCCCAAGAGGTAGCCTGAGCCCTAGTGGAATGCGCACGCAGGCCCACGGGAACCTGCTTCCCTTTCAGAATATAGGCAGAAGCAATTGTCTCCCTGATCCACCGCGAGTTGGAGGCCGTGGCCGCCGCCTCCCCTTTGTGTGGACCCCCAAACTGAATGAATAGTCGTTCGGACTTTCGGAAGGGCGCTGTGTGAGAGAGGTATTGCTTCAGAGTCCTCCTGATGTCTAGGAGTCGAAGTTTGCTATCCCCGACTCCCAGGCCCTCCGCTGCGAAGGCCGGGAGGGTAACTGTCTGGTTCACATGAAAGGGAGAGATAACTTTGGGCAAGAAGGAGGGAACCGTGCGCAGAACAACTTTGTCCTTGAGGAGGGACAGAAAGGGGGGCTGGGAGGACAGCGCCTGTAGTTCCGAGATCCTCCTGGCCGAACAGATGGCGATCAGGAAAACCGTCTTTAGGGTCAAATCCTTTAAGGAGGCCTCCTTCAATGGCTCAAAGGGATTCCCGACCAAGGCATTTAGTACTAGGTTAAGATCCCAAGGAGGGATGATCGACCTCCGCTGGGGGCGTAGCCGTCTGACTGCCCTTAAGAACCTCGAGACGTCCACGTGGGCCCCTAGGGGCTTCCCCCGGACCTTGCCTCTGTAGCAAGCGATGGAGGCGAGCTGAACCCTTAAGGAGCTGTGAGCCAGCCCCTTGTCAAACCCTGCCTGCAGGAATTCCAGGACCTCCGGGACTGAGGCCGAAAGTGGTCTCTTTTGACGCTCTGCACACCATGCCTCGAAGATTCGCCACACTCTTACGTAAGATAGGCAGGTCGAGCGTGTCTTGGACTGTAACAGAGTCGAGACTACTGCCCCTGAGTAACCCCGTTTCAGGAGCCGCGCCCTTTCAACAGCCAAGCCGTAAGCGAGAACCGATCCACCTGTGGCATCCGTACCGGACCTTGTCTTAGCAGATCCCTTTTGCAAGGGAGCCGCCAAGGATGGTCGGCGATCATCCTCACCAGATCCGCATACCAGGGTCGGCGAGGCCAGTCCGGGGCTATGAGGATTACCCAGCCTCGGTGGGACTCCACCCGCTGGAGGACCTTTCCGATCAGAGCCCAAGGAGGAAATACATAGAGAAGACCCTCCGAAGGCCACTTTTGAGATAGGGCGTCTAGGCCCTCGGACATTCTTTCCCTCCGTCGACTGAAGAATCTGTCCACCTTGGCTGATGAGAACCGTGCCATGAGGTCCATGACTGGTAGTCCCCATCGAGCTACTATTTGATTGAAGGTTTCCTGATCCAGTTCCCCCTCCCGTGGTCTATTCTGCACCTGCTGAGGAAATCGGCTGTGACATTGTCCGTGCCCGCCACGTGCTGAGCAGATAGCGCCTGCAGATGGACTTCCGCCCATTGGAAGAGGGCGGCTGCCTCCTTCTCGAGGGCGGGGCTGCTGGTGCCCCCCTGGTGGTTGATGTAGGCCACCGCGGTGACATTGTCTGAGAGCACGCGAATTGCCCTTCCCTGTACTAAGGCCTCGATAGCTTTGAGCGCTAGGGTGACGGCCCGCAATTCCAGTCTGTTGATGGGCCATTGCGCTTCCAACGGTGTCCAGCGACCCTGGACATACTGGCCCCCGCAGTGTGCTCCCCAGCCTGACAGGCTGGCATCCGTCATCAATAGTAACCACTGTGGGGGTTCGAGAGGCATCCCGCGGTCCAGGTTCCTCGGGCACCTCCACCAGTGGAGTGCCTGTTTGGTCCGCGGCGCGCAAGGTAACTGCAGAGAGAGAGGATGATGTTGGGGAGACCATCGACGTAACAGTGAGCGCTGCAATGGCCGCATGTGGGCCCTGGCCCATGGTACTACCTCTATTGCCGCCGCCATGGTTCCCAGGAGCTGGAGATAATGCCACGCCGAGGGGCTTCGTCTGGCTAGAAACTGTGAGACTAGAAGTCTTAGCTCCCTTGATCTTGTTCGTGACAAGAACACCCTGCCGCTGTTGGTGTCGAATCTTGCCCCGAGGTACTCGAGTTCCTGGGAGGGAATCAGCCTGCTCTTTGCTCGATTGATGACCCACCCCAAGTCCTCTAAAACCTGGATCACTCTGGTCGTTGTCGAGCGACTTTCCTCTTCGGACTTTGCCCGGATCAGCCAATCGTCTAAGTAAGGGTGAACTAATATTCCCTCCTTCCGAAGGAAGGCCGCCACTACCACCATTATCTTGGTGAATGTCCTGGGGGCCGTAGCTAGGCCGAAGGGCAGAGCCTGGAATTGAAAGTGGCCTTCTGGTACCGCGAATCTCAGGAACTGTTGGTGGGACTTCCTGACCGGGATGTGCAGGTAGGCTTCTGTCAAATCGAGGGATGTTAGGAACTCCCCTCCCCTCACGGCTGCTATGACAGAACGTAGAGTCTCCATCCGGAAGTGTGGCACCCTGAGGCAGCGATTGACCTGTTTTAGGTCCAGGATCGGTCGAAAGGAGTCTTCTTTCTTTGGTACCACGAAGTAAATCGAGTACCGACCCGAGCCGCGCTGGTTTGGTGGGACCGGGATCACGGCCCCGAGCGCTAGTAGGTGCGCGAGAGTTGCCTCTACCGCCGCCCTCTTTGAGGAGGAGCCGCAGGGAGATCGGACAAAGGCCGGAGGTATTTGTTCTGCAAATTCGAGGGCATAGCCTTCTCTGATCACCTCTAGAACCCATTGATCGGACGTGACTCGGGACCAGGCGGGAAGAAAGAGTCTCAAGCGACCGCCTATCTGGCGCCTTCCCTCCTGGACCCCCGTCATCTCATTGTTGTTTTCTGGGACCCGAGAAGGAGGATGAGGAGGAGGAGGATCCAAAACCTCGGCCAGCTCCTCGGAACCCTCTGAAACCTTGTCCCTTTGGGGAAAAACGGCCCTTGGGAAAGGGTGCTGACCTGGCTGGACGAAACCTCCGGGGGTCCCTAGGCTGGGTACGCAATGGTGGCAGAGAACGCCCCTGTTTTTTGCCTGTCTTCCGGAAGCCTGCCTCCCTTTGACTCCCCCAAGTCCTTTACTAACTTCTCCAAATCCTCGCCAAATAACAGTTTCCCCTTAAAGGGAAGTCGACTCAGGCGCGCCTTAGAGGAGGCATCCGCTGCCCAATTCCTGCAGCCACAGATACCGCCTAGCCGCCACCACCGAGGCCATGTTCTTGGCTAGGCTTCTGATGAGGTCATACTGACTATCCGCCAAATAGGCTGCTCCGGATTCCAGCCTAGCCGAGTTGGACTGTGTTTCGGGCGCTGATCCTTCGGTTGTCTGGATCTGTTGCGCCCACCTTAAACAGGCCCGAGCGACCCAGGCTCCTGAGACGGAGGCCTGCAAGGCGAGGAGCGCTTATGTCAAAGGCTTGTTTCAGGAGTGTGTCCAACTTCCTATCTTGAGCGTCTCTCAAGGCCGTGGCGCCCTCAACTGGGATAGTAGTCTTCTTGGTGACCGCTGAAACCGCTGCATCCACCCTGGGGGACTTCAGCAGTTCTTTGTCTGTCTCTGGGAGAGGGTTAGAGTCGAGCCATGGTTCGTACCCCTCTCAACCCTGATTCTGGTTGATCCCACTCCTCCTGTATCATCTGACGTACTACCCTGTGTACAGGGAAAACTTTCTGGGACTTTCTGATGGCCTGAATTAAGGGGTCCTCTAATGCCTCGTCCTCTGCTGGGGAGTCTGAGGCTACATTGAGGGCTTTCAGGGACTCATTGATTAAAGAAGGGAGCTCTTCCCGGCGAAAAACTCTGACAATGCGAGCATGATCCTCCTCCGGGATCTCCCCTTCTTCCAGCTCCTCCTCTTCCTCCTCTAAGTCCCTTTCCGAGCCTTCCTCCTCTGGAGTGCCCTGCGAAAGGGGTGGGGAGGATCTCCTCACTCATCAGTCTGGAGCGTTTGGCGGGGATCCCTGAATCCTGACCGCCTGCTCTCATAGGTCTGGGTAACCTGGCTTCTGCTGGCGAACCTGCATCCCTTGGTGCCAGCCCCTGCTTGCGCATGCAGTAAGCTTGGTGGAGTAGGAGGATAAAATCGGGGGGAGAAGAGGTCACCGGCCCCCCCATCCGCTGTGGAACGAAGCAGAGGGGGTGCGAGGACTTCTGAGCTAGCAGCCGGAGGTAATTGGGTCCCCACCTCCGTCTCCAGGGAGTCCCCCGGTCCCTGCGGTACTTGGGGCAAAGACAAGTTGATTTCCTGCTCTACGGAGGTAGAAACTGCAGCACAAGCTTTGCAGATTCCTGACTCCGAAGAGGTACCTCTCCGTGTGCCACAGGATGGGCACTTTGTCTTGGTAGCCATGCTCTACCAGGGCTCAAAGGAAGCTTAATTGGCAAGTGGCCTGCTCTCCGGGCTATGCAAGATTACCTAAAGAAGCCAACACCAAAAGGCAACTAAAAGGCAAACCAAAGATGCGAACAAACAAACCCCGATCCGCTGAGTAAAATTGATCTGGGGAAACAAAAACAGCTAAGCCCGTGCTGACCTTCCCAACTAAGGCCAGCAGAACCGGGAGCTAAGAAGACCTTGCCGTAGAAAAAACGATGCACAGCAGATGAATGGATTGCAAATAAAATACCAAAACGTGATATAGAAAAAGAATAAAAAACTGGCCGCCAAGGCTAATACTTGCTGTTTGAAGCGCTGAAGATGTTTAGAAATCAGGTCCCGTTCAGCGATTCCTCTCCGTTGGCTCAACACGTGGTAGGCCGCGACCACGTGGAGCCCTGAACGGAGGATCGCGCTCCAGCCCGCTGCCTTGTGCCTAGACTGTTACCGCTGCGGAGGGAGAGACGTGCTCGCGCCGCCCTCAGCTTGGTATGCCCCGGCGTCCTCCGGAAGCCCGACGGCTTGATTTCGCGGCTCCGGGAATGTCCACCGCACCCCGCTGCTCTGGGGGGGGGGGGGGGCGGGGGAGCGTCTGGGCTCACTCGCGTTGCTGCCTCCAGCGCTCAGCCACCGCAGGGGCTTCGGCGCGAGGCAGAGCAGCTCCTGAAGAAAAAGGTGCAAAGGGCTCCGGCAGGTAAGGAGAGCTTCTACCACCCTGCAGCAGGCAGCTCAGGCATCCGCTCCGGTCCCCGGCCCGGCCGGGGGAGGGAGGAGAGAGATTGCAATCAAATTTAAAGGAGCAGGCAAGAAATAAAAGAAAACTCAAAAGAAAACCAGCTTTCTTAACTAAATAAAGGAAATAAAGACTAAATAACTTGGTTAAAATATTAAATTAGGAGAAGGAAGGACTCCAGTAAGCCCAAGGCTTACGGAACCCTCCAGCTGCTTGGAGGCTGAGAATACTGGAGATGGGGGTGGTCCCAGTGGTATTTATACCGCTCCATCCCCAAAAAGGTTGGGCTCAGCCTCCAAGCTGCTGGAAGGGTTGCGCAACCCAGAAGTAAAGGGACTGGACTGGAGTGACGATAAGGAAAGTGTGGTTCAGTATTAGGACTAAGGCTGATAAGATCCATTCAAAAGCAAGGGCTTAAACTTTAGGAAAACTAACTTTGCCAAGATGGGACAATAACTCAAGGAGTCGTTAGCGGGATGGGAACAGCTGGGGATGTAGAAAAACAGTGGGCAAAACTGAAAGTGGATATTTTAAGATCAAAGCTTTTTGTTTAGAAAGGTAAATAAATGTAAAAGGAAAAGAATGCTGCTATGGTTCTCAAAAGAAGTCATTGTAAAGGTGAAGAAAAAGAGGGAGGCCTTCATGAAATACAAGAGATCACAAAGGGAGGAAGACAGGCATCTATATTTGGAAAATCTTAAGAGAAGCTAGAAAAGTAGTCAGGAAAGCAAAGATGCAAAAAGAAGAAGAAAAATCCAATGCAATAAAATGCGGGGATACAACATTTCTTGGATATATTAGTGAGAGGAGGAAGGGCAAAAGTGGTATTGTCAGACTCAAGGATGAAAGGGAAGAATATGTAGAAGCTGATGAAGATAAAGCGGAATTGCTTAACAAATATTTCTTTCTGTGTTCACAGATGAAGGGCCAGGAAACAGGAACTCAGAAAACACTCACAAATAGGAACAGAAATGATGGGGATCTCAAATGCTTTTCAGAAGACTGTGTTCGTGAAGAACTAGCTAAGCTAAAAGTACACAAAGCGATGGGACTGGATGGGAGACATCTGAGAATACAGCAGCTCCACTGACTGACCTTTTCAATGCCTCGGAGATGGGGGTGGTGCCAGAGGACTGGAGAGAGGCACATGTGGTCCTTTTACACAAAAACAGAAGTAAGGATGAGGTTGAAAACTACAGGCTGGTTAGTTTAACCTCGGTGATGAGTAAAATTATTGGAAACACTGCTGAAAGAGAAAATAGTGAGGTTTCTGGAGTCCAACGGATTGCAGGATCTGAGGCAGCATGGATTCACCAGGGGCAGGTCGTGTCAGACAAATCTGTTTGATTTCTTTGACTGAGTGACCAGGGAGTTGGACCGAGGAAAAACCCTAGAAGTGATGTACTTATATTTTAGTAAAGCCTTTGACATTGTTCCGCACAAACTGAGCACCCTAGGGATGGACCCTAAAGTGACTGCCTGGGTTAGAAATTGGTTGAGTGGGAGGCGACAAAGGGTACAGGTAAATGGAGCTCACTCTGAGGAGAAGGATGTAACCAGTGGTTTACATTGCTGCAAGCATCTGTCCTTTGTCCAATTCTTTTTAAGATCTTTGTTAGTGATATAGCGGAAGGGCTGTCGGATAAGGTTTGCCTCTTTGCAAATGATACCAAAGTCTGCAATAGAATAAACACTAAGGAAGTAATAGATAATATGAGGAGGGATCTAACTAAGCTTGAAGAATGGTCTAGAATTTGGCAGCTGAGATTTAATGCTAAAAATGCACAGTCATGCATTTGGACTGCAATAATCAAAGGCAGCGGTATAGTGTTTAGGGTGAAGTACTTACGTTCACAAAAGAGCAGGACCTGAGTGTGATTGTGACTGATGACCTTAAAGTAGCTAAACAGGTAGAAAAACTGACAGCGAAAGTCAGAAGAATGTTTGGGTGCATAGGGAGAGGAATAGCCAGCAGAAAAAAGGAGATGATAGTGCCTCTGTATAAATCTCTGCAACCTCATTTGGCGTACTGTATGCAATTCTGGAGACTACACCTTTAAAATGATATAAACAGGTTAGAGTTGGTGCAGAGGGTGGCTACTAAAATGGTTAGTGGTCTCCGTTATAAAGCATATGAGGACAGACTTAAGGATCTTAATATGTATACTTTAGAGGAAAGGCAGGATAGAGGAAATATGATAGAGAAGTTTAAATACCTCCATGGCATAAATGCACAGGAAGAGAGCCTCTTTTGACTGAAAGCAAGCTCTGCTACGAGGGAACACAGGATGAGGGTGAAAAGGGATAGATTCAGGAGTAATATGCGGAAATATTTCTTTAAGGAAAGAGTGGTAGATGTGTGGAATAGTGTCCCAGTGGAGGTGGTAGAGACAAGCCAACAGAAGAGTAAGGCAGAAACCCTTGACCCTTCGTATGTAAAACCAGCCTTTATTATACCCCTACACCGACAGTGATTCGGCACACAAGCATTCGTCAGGGGGTATGTTGCCAGCTTCCAAGAGATGAAAACAAAAACATTAAAAACATAATAACACACAATAATTAAAATGAACATTTAATGACAAACCAACTTGTTAGTGCCAGTACAGCTAGAAACATGCAAAAACTGGCATGTTTTGCCTTCTTTATCCATTGGCGTCCATTTTCTGTATTTATATTCTTAAGGCATCTTTTCCCCATTCTTTTATGTCCTCTTCTTTAGATTGGATTTTAAGAAGTTGTTATGACCAGCATTTTACACTACATTTTATCTTTCGTTTACCATGCTTGGTTATATTTTTGCTTAAGTTATCACGGTTATTGTTCTTAGTAGGTTCTGAATTTTTTTTCTCCATAGCTGTTATCTTTGTTTTTATCTTTCTATAGTTTTTAGTTTTAAATTGATACCTATTTTTGAAAGCTAACATATATTTCAAGACTCACACACTTATCCCCTCCCTCCCCCCATTTTACTTTGGGGTGTATTTTGCACACACTGCATCAGTGGCCTCCCTTTGCTTTAACTTATAATTAGCCGGCTTTTATTATTATTACTTTTTATCCCATATTTGCTAGTCTGGTACCAATTACTAATAAACTGTACCACCGAAGCCGCTAACAGCATTTAGTATGGGCTTTGACACTTTGCCTTTCCAGCTATATGGAGTTACAATTATGCACTTACAGTCTCCATTCCCTTTATGAGCTTCATTTTTTTGTCCAATTTTTTGTTTGATCTTGGCTCTCCAGTCTCTGCTCCCATGGATAGAACTTTTCTAAACTAATGCAGACCCCTGGCTATAATATATCATGTTTACAGTGTTTTGAGTCACTTTCAATCTGAACTTGATTTAGAGGTGTAGATTTGCCGGAGGAACTTGGACGAATCAGACTGGCGGTACAAGGTTCCCTTTAGGCAGCCTCTGTTTCTTTTATAAAAAATGGTTTTAAAGAAAGGTTTTAAGGACTATTTTTATAACATTCTCAATTCTTTTACTCCCCTTTTATGACATTTTATTATTATGGTTTTAAAGAGATAATGACATTCGCATCATCTTTCCATGGTTACCCTCGGTTTCGCGCCAACAGCAGAGCTTTAAAAGTCACAACGTCTTGGTGGCGTGGTTTTATTAGAAATTTGGTGATAGAATCTCATGTTACCAGGTAAGCTCCTCTGGGCAACCCTCTTTCATATTGCTGGTTCATTGTTTACCTGATATCGCTCTCATTCCGTGCTATAGCTCTGTTTTGGTCTACTATTTTAATCATAATATAAAGCATTATTTTATACTGACTAGAGCATCTTTATATTCCAACGATGTTTTTAGTTCGTAGTTTTCTTATATAATGGCAAAAACTGTTAAAGTTAATACACTTTGCTTGTTATTTTACAGCTTAAGATACTATTAGTGGTGTATCCTGCACTCCTGATATTATAACCACTACTGTGCATAGCACAGCAGTTTACAGTAAGTTATGTAGTATCCTTTGACTCATGTTCCACAACCCCTTGTGTATACCACTCTGAAAGAGTTAATTCACCTTATATTTTAAAGTGTTAACATTTGTTATACATATCCCATTTTAACCCTTTCAGTCCCTGTTTTGGACGAGTTACAGTTTTGTAATCCTTCAGTTACATAGTGTGGCACTGCAGAGCCTATTCACACAGAGAAAAAGGTTTTAAATCCTGAAAAAAAGATTTCAACATCAGTTGCAATGCTATGAGGAGCCTGATAAGGGGAGCAGGAGTGACCTTCCAAGGCCTAGAGAACTGCACCCTAGAACTGATGATGTAATGCAACCTAACAGCCAATCCAGGAAAGGGGGAGTTCCTCTTAGGAAAGGCTGGGAAGTTGAAAAGGAGGAAGTAGGACAAGTAAAGAAGAGGCACCCGAGGACACACCAGGAGACTCATCAGGAAACACACCAGGAGGAAGAGCACCAGAGAGCGCACCAGGAAGAGCATCAGCGGTGGTACCAGCAGCAGCAACGGAAAGCAGAGGCTGTGGTAGAAGCTGAAAGAGAAAAGAAGTCTTGGCAAAGATACCAGAGAGGAAGGAGTTCCTGGCAGGAAGGCGCAGTAAGTCCGGTGCAACAGAATTCCAGGAGTTCTTGGCTGAGAGATACTGGAAAGAAAGGCACAAGGGGAGAAATAAACCCCAGAGTTTTATATGAGGAACCGGCAGTAATAAATGCAGTACACTGTGGCTGTTACCAGGGAAATGATGAAATCATTGCTGTAAGAGGTAACACTCCTTATTCAAATAACAAAAGGTGTGGGTGTGAAAGAGTGCTGATTCTACAGGAAGGCCAGCTGAAGTCTGAGAAGCCTACTGCTCGAGTAAGGCTGAACTACAGCAAGGCTGGGCCTCATGACTCAACTAACTGGGACAATCTTAAGAAACAAGGTAAACCACCTTTTTATTCTGCTAAGCATTATAACTTACTGAAACAAGAAGCACAAGATACAGAAGTGTGCCCTCCTTATCAAACTGTCCGTGAGATAGGACACAAGCCTTTGGTAAAAGAAAGACTGTGTAACATAAGGCAGCAAGCCAAAGGAAGTTACTGCCCTAACAAGCCTTCACATGGGCGCGGCCCAAACCTAGACTCAGAACACTGGAAGCTAGTGAATGTGCTGTATGAGAAGCCCCAATACTCTCCACAAGAGTATATTGACACAGATTCACAGTTATCTGACCCTCAGCCTATGCAGGTGGAATTCAACGAGGACCCACCTGAGACCGTTATGGATTGTAGCTACTGTCAGGCAGGAAGCCTAATGTCTTTGCATGAAATGTAAGCAGTCCTCAATAGCAAAGCCTGTGTAATTGGTTTATACAAAGTCCTGTGAAGTAACAGTAGACAAAGCAAGTTTTGAATATTTCTTCTTTTTGCCTGAAGCAAGGTTTCTTTATTTTGTTGAAGTAGTCTCCACTGTTTGAACCATTGTGCGTAAAGGGAAATAAAGCCTTACTTTCCCTACATTCGGACTATTGTGTTCTCTTGAGGTTTGGTCCCCGGTAGGTCCTGGGAACAGTACCCTGACCCTTACATAAAGACCAAAATTCAAAGTTAAAAAAAAAAACTCTCATGTCCACCCGACCTGCCCATACCAACCTTGGCCTCTAGGGCGGCGGTGCGACAATAGACATAGGGCCCAATTCTCAATGGGGCACATCCAGCCCCTCCAGACATCCAGAATCTGGACGTCCCCGCAGAATCGGGTGCCACTGGCCTGTATGGGCAGGACATGCCACAATAAGGTCTCAAAGACTTACATAGAGGCATATGTCATCTCCTTTTTCCTGCTGGCCATTTCTCTCCCTACGCACTCAAGCATCTTTCTGGCTTTCGCCATCGCCTTTTCTACCTGTTTACCCACTTTAAGGTCCCGCTCCTCCTTTGTGGATAGAAGTACTTCATCCCCTATATTGTACCACTCTCTTGGGGTTTTGCAGCCCAAAATGCATGACCCTGCATTTTTTTGCGTTAAATCTCAGCTGCCAAATTCTCAACCATTCTTCAAGCTTAGCTAGATCCTTCCTCATGTTATCTACTCCTTTCTGGAAGCAAATTTTGATATCATCCGCAAAGAGGCAAACCTTGGACCCGATGGCCCTTCCTCAATATCACTAACAAAATATTTTAAAAAATTGGACCAAGGACAGATCCCTATGGCACACCACTGGTAAAATCCTTCTCCTCAGAGTAAGTTCCATTTACCTGCACCCTTTGTCGCCTCCCACTCAACCAATTTCTAACCCAGTCAGCCACTTCAGGGTCCATCCATGCTACTTAATCCAGGGGTAAGCAGTGGACCTCCTCAGCCCACTCTAATAATGGTTTGGGAACTTGTCGAGACCTCTATTAAACACAGCTACTCAAACAGCTTTTACTACATCTTCTGGCAACAAATTCCAAGAGTTTGATTACACGCTGAGTGAAAAAAATGTTTTTCTCCTATTAATCTTAAATGGGCTATATTGTAGCTTCAATGCATGTCCTCTAGTCTTTATACTTTTTGAAGATGTAAACAACCCATCTACGTTTACCCATTCCACCCCACTCATTATTTTTAGACCTCTATCATATTTCCCCCTCAGCCCTGTTTTTCAACCTGAAGAGCCCTAACTTTTTTTAGCCTTTCCTCGGAGTATTCTTTCATCCCCTTTAGCATTTTGGTCACTCTGTTCTGTACCTTTTCTAATTCTACTATATTCTTTTTAAGCTAAGGTGACCAGAATTGCACACAATATTCAAGGTGCAGTCACACCACGGAACGAAACAGAGGCATTATAATATCCTTGGTTTTATTCTCCATTCCTTTACTTATGAATCCTAGCATTCTATTGCTTTCTTGACCACTGCTGAACAGAGAGTAGAGGATTTCAACGTGTAATCCACAATGACGTCTAGATCCTTTTCCTGGTGGTGATTCCTAATGTGGAACCTTGCATCATGTAACTATAGTTTGGGTTTTCTTCCCTAAGTGCATAACTTTGCACTTGTCCACATTAAATTTCATTGGCCATTTGGATGCCCAGTTTCTTGCAATTTGTCACAATTCTCTTACCATTTAACAAAATTGGATAATTCTGTGCCATCTGCAGATTTGATCTCACTTGTTATTCCCATTTCCAGATCATGTAATAATATGTTAAAAAGCGGCAGGCCCAGCACAGTTCCCTAGAGTATTAAGTGGAGGAGTGTAGTGGAGGATTTGGAGTGGAGGAGGAGGAGTGGAGTGGAGGAGTGGCCTAGTGGTTGAGGCAAGGTACTTCAGGCCGGAAGGTCGGGGGTTCAAATCCTACTAGAGGACAGCAACCTTGGGCCAGAAGGACTGTGGTTTCTAGTCCCACAGGTGCTCCTTGTGGTCTTGGGCAAGCCACTTAACCCTCCATAGCCCATGTTCCCTGTAAAATAGTTATCTCCAAGTTATAATGCCCTGTTCAATGTAATTTCAGTTTGTTCAATGTAAACTGCACTGATGCAGAATAGCGTGGTATATAAGAGAATGTAAATAAAATAAATATTACACTATTCACCTTTCTCCATTGAGAAAATTGGTCATTTAGCCCTACTCTGCTTTCTGTCTTTCAATCAGTTCCCAATCCACAATAATACACTGTCTCCTTTCCTATGACTTTTTCATTTCCTCAAGAGTTTCTCATAAGGGACCTTGTCAAAGGCTTTCTGAAAACCCATAAACACTATGGGAGTTATTTTAGAAGCCCTATTTGTGCTTTGGATATCCAAAAACGGGCATAGAGACATCTAAAGCACAGAGACTGTCTCCAGAATTATTTAGAAGCCAGCAGTGGGGACATCTGAATCTGAAGAGGGCATGGAAGAGGCGTGGCTGGGGTGTTCCCAGAACCCTGGAGGCATGGTTAGAGCATTCCCAGGGACCAAAACGTCCCCACCTGAATACAGAAGCATCATGGACGCCCAGAGTCACGTCTAACTTTAGACCAACTCTGAGGCATGCATAGCAAACAACGGGCATCTGAAAAGTGCTTATTTTAGCTGAAAAGCAACCACAGAAACATAATGGCAGAAAAAGACCACCTGGCCTATCTAGTCTATCCTTCCATATCAACTACAATAGGCCCCTTTTTACCTTTAGAGATCCTCTGCGTTTGTCCCATGCTTTTTTGAATTCAGATGGAGGCCAATTCCGTTTGGGGCCCATCTGGACAGCCATAATCTGGACGGACCGGATTTGCAACCGAGTCTGATCCCGCAGGGGCTATACATCCCTGTGGGATCAGAATTGGGTGCAACCGGCCTGGATGGGCAGGATGTGCCCCAATTCTGGCCTGCTGTATGTCCAGTCCCTTCCCCATACACATCACCCAAGGCGCCTGCATGGAGCCCGATGCTGTGGCATCCCGTCGCCATGGCACAAGGACACCATGCAGGAGCCCTGATTGCCGGCAAGTATTTTACCCTCCGATATCCCCGCCGCCCAAACCCCAATCGGCCCTGTCAAGGCCAGGGTCAGGTGGCGGGTATCCTCCTGCCCCTCTCACCATGTTTGTGCTGCCCTGCCCTGCTGTCTCCCACATTGGGGGGACTTATTGCACCTCCAAGATGTAATAGGTCCCCTGTCTAACTGGCCATGCCCAGAAGTACAGGGTTGTTGCTGGAATAGGCCCTGTACGTCTGGGTTGAGGGTCATGCCTCTGGCCTGCCCTTGCTCCTCCCTCGGCACGCCCCCTCCCGACCTGGTACAGAGCTCCTCATTCATCTCTGCTGTATGTGCAGGGAGTTCTTAAGGGAGAATTGGAGCCGGGCGTTTATGAGGAATATATGTCCGACCCAGACGTATATCCCAGCTAAACACTGATCAGAATAGACCCCATACTGTCCTCGTGTCCACCACCGAGACTATTCCATGCATCTACCACTCTTTCCATAAAGAAATATTTCCGCATATTACTCCTGAGTCTATCCCCTTTCACTTTCATCCTATGTCCCCTCGTAGCAGAGCTTGCTTTGAAATGAAAAAGATCCTCCTGTGCATTTATGCCATGGAGGTATTTAAACATCTCTATCATAACGTCCCTATCCCACCTTTCCTCTAAAGTATACATATTAAGATCTTTAAGTCTGTCCTCATATGTTACATAAAGAAGATCACCACTAACCATTTTAATAGCTACCCTCTGCACCAACTACAACCGGAGTCGCACCAGACTTATATAGAGACATTATCACCTCATTTTTTCTGCTGGCCATTTCTCTCCCTATACATACAAGCATCCTTCTGGCTTTCGCAGTCGCCTTTTCTACCTGTTTAGCTACTTTAAGATCGTCAGACACAATTATACCCAGGTCCCGCTCTTCTTTGGTGGAGAGAAGTACCTCACCCCCTACACTGTATCACTCATTTGGATTTTCTGCAGCCCAAATGCATAACCCTGCATTTTTTAGCATTAAATTTCAGCTGCAAATTCTAGACCTTTTTTCAACTTTAGCTAGATCCCCCCCTTCATGTTCTCCTCCTTCCTGGGTGTCTACTCTATTGCAGATTTTGGTATATGCAATATCACTAACAAAGATGTTTAAAAAAACTGGATCAAGGACAGATCCCTGGTGCACACCACTGATAAAATTCCTTCTCCTCAGTGAGCTCCATTTATCTGTACCCTTTGTCGCCTCCCACTCAACCAATTTCTAACCCAATCAGTAACTCTGGGGTACAACTTCTTGGTCACCCAGTCAAAGAAATTAATCAGATTTATCTGACAAGACCTGCCTCTGGTGAATCCATGCTGCCTCGGATCCTGCAAGCCATTGGGCTACAGATACCTCACTATTCTCTCTTCTAGCGTCCTTTCCAATAAGGTGAAATTAGACTTACCTGATAATTGTCGTTCCTTGCGGAACTCTAGTCTAGTCCCGGACATCTGAGGTATAAGCACCTCCTCCCGCAGCCTTGGAGACTGAGCCCGTCACCTTTTTTGGTGACACCAGTATAAGTAGATGAGGGACCGCCTCCTTGCTCCAGTAACCTATTGACAAAGCAGACTCACCAGAGCAATAAGTAAGCAGATATAACATTCTGAAAAGCTACTAACGGTAAGTACATCTCAACTAATTTATCTGTCAAAAACATTTGCTGAACAATCAAACTTGGCAAAGCACCAAACAAGGATTATGTCAGTCTTCGCTTAGCCTTGTGTGGCCCCCTGTCCAGGACCTCCTAACTGGTACTGTAACACTGCCCCGTAAATACTTGACCCGCTCCACCCCAGGATCACAGGCCATGCAGGCGCTGCTGTAGCCAAGAGATACATACCGTTAAAATTCTTCAGGCTACGGATCAACGTCAACAGTAGGCAGGGACACGGGACTAGACTAGAGTTCCGCAAGGAACAACAATTAGCAGGTAAGTCTAATTTCACCTTCCTTGTCATCCCTCTAGCCTAGTCCCGGACATCTGGGGATGTAACAGAGCAGTAACACGTCAACGGGAGGGACCCACTAGACCAGCCTGAAGAACCGTTGATCCAAAACGAGCATCCCTTTCCGCTTGTAAATCTATCCTGTAATGCTTGACAAAGGAATGTAACGATGACCAAGTCACCACTTTACAAATCTCTGCCGCAGGCACCAAACTGTACTCCGCCCAGGAAACCGCTTGCGCCCTAGTAGAATGAGCTCTCAATCCAGTCGGCACGGCCCTGCCTTTTAAAATATATGCCGACGAAATGGCCTCCTTAATCCATCTTGCAATAGAAGCCTTGGACGCAGGCTCTCCCTGCCTTGGACCTCCAAATAAGACAAACAATCTATCCGTCTTACGGATAACAGCCGTTCTCTGCAAATACAGCCTTAATACTCGACTCACATCCAACTGATGCAACCTCTTCCCGTCACTGTCCGCAACTTCCTTCTCGAAAGCCGGTAAAGAAACTGCTTGATTCACATGAAAGACCAATACCACCTTTGGCAAAAACGAGGGCACTGTGCGCAATTCCACCTTTTTGTCATAGAAGGCCAAAAACGGCTCTCTACACGATAAGGCTTGTAACTCCAAAATCCTTCGCGCTGAAGAAAATCGCTACTAACACCGCCTTCAGCATGAGATCTTTCAAGGTCGACTTAGACAAAGGCTCGAACGGCTTACTCACCAACGCCTCCAGCACCAAGTTGAGATCCCAAGTCGGTACCTGAACTCGGTAAGGTGGTCTCAGCAGGGATGTCGCCTTCAAAAACCGCTTCATGTCTGGGTTAGCTCCAAGCGCTAAACCTTGCACCTTTCCCCAATAACAAGAAAGTGCTGCCAATTGGACCTTCAAGGACGCTGCCGCTAACCCCTTGTCAAAACCGTCCTGCAAAAAGTCGAGAATCTGCGGAATAGATGCGCTCAACGCCACCACCCGCCTAAGCTCGCACCAAGACTCAAAATGTCGCCATACCCAGATATAAGCCACCGAAGTAGACCGACACCTGGACCTCAGCAAAGTGGCAATCACCGCTGCTGAATAACCCCTGGCCGTCAACCTTGCCCTTTCAATAGCCAAGCCGTAAGCGAGAACCGATCCACCTGAGGCATTAGTAAGGGTCCTAGCCCCAACAAATCCTCCCTGATCGGTAGCTTCCACGGTGCCTCCACCAGGAGCCACACCAGGTCGGCATACCACGGTCTTCTTGGCCAATTCGGCACTACGAGAACCACCTGCCCTTTGTGCTTCTGTATTCTCTGAATTAATCGACCTATCAAGGCCCAAGGAGGGAACACGTAGAGGAGCTGCTCCGTCGGCCACCTCTGCAACAGTGCGTCTAAGCCCTTGGACATTCTTTCTCGCCTTCTGCTGAAAAATCTCTCTACCTTTGCCGAAGCGAAAGTCGCCATGAGATCCATCACCGGAATTCCCCAGCGATCCACCATCATCTTGAAGACCTCCTGATTGAGGACCCACTCGCCCGTGTCCACTGCATTCCGACTCAAATAATCTGCAGTCACATTGTCCACTCCGGCTACATGTCCCGCCGTTAAAGCTTCCAGATGCATTTCGGCCCAAGCGAGAAGCTCCTCCGCCTCTGCCTCCAGCGCTACACTGGTGGTGCCCCCTTGCCGAATGACATATGCTACTGCTGTGGCATTGTCCGACAGGACTCGAATTGCACTGCCCTGCACCTGGGGCTGGAATGCCCTTAACACCAGGTTGACAGCTCAGAGCTCCAACCTGTTGATCGACCATTGCCTTTCCCGATCTGACCACTGACCTTGGGCAAAATGCCTTTCGAAGTGCGTCCTCCAGCCGTAAAGACTGGCATCTGTCGTCAGGGGCTTCCAGTCTGGCGACTTCTAACGGCATACCTTTTTCTAGATTTCTGGGATCTAGCCACCACTGAAGTGAGAGCTTCACCGGCCCTGGACAAATTAACCGTCGAGACAACAGATCCGACTGATTGGACCACCGCCGGAGCAGCGCCCTCTGCAACGGCCTCATGTGCGCCCTGGCCCAAGGCACGAGTTCCAGCGTGGCCGCCATTGTCCCCAAAAGCTGTAGGTAATGCCACGCTGAAGGGGCCTTTCTCCTCAGGAACTCCCGAATGAGCTGACGCAGCCCTTGGGCCCTGGCTAGCGGTAGAAACACCCTGCCTGTCTTCGTGTCGAAGCGAGCTCCTAGATACTCTAACTCCTGGGTCGGTGTCAACTTGCTTTTTGTGACATTTACCACCCACCCTAAGCTTTGCAGAAACCGTACTACCCGGAGAGTAACCTCTTTGCTCTCGCACTGCGACTTTGCTCGAATAAACCAATCGTCCAGGTATGGGTGAACTAACACCCCCTCTCTGCGCAACGCCGCCACCACTACCACCATCACCTTGGTAAAAGTCCATGGAGCCATCACTAAGTTGAACGGTAACGCCTGGAACTGAAAATGCCCCATCGGAACTGCAAAGCACAGAAACTGCTGATGCTCTAAGCGAATGGGAATGTGCAGATACGCTTCGGAGAGGTCCAGAGAGGTGAGAAACTCTCCCTGCCGTATGGCTACAATGACGGATCGCAGAGTTTCCATGCGAAAATGAGAAACGCGGAAGCACTTGTTGACTCCTTTGAGGTCTAGAATCGGCCGCCAAGAACCTTCTTTTTTGGGCACCACAAAATATATCGAGTACCGACCGCAGTCGTACCGGCTGGCTGGGACCGGCACTACCACTTTTAGGTCTCGTAACCTTTGTAAAGTCTCCCGCACCACCCGATGCTTGGACTCTGTCCTGCAAGGGGACTGGACGGAGGATTCGGCAACGGGTCATTGAAGTTCTAGGGCATACCTCTCCTTTATGATCTCCAGAACCCATCGATCCGATGTTATTTAGACCCAGGCAGGGTAAAATTCTCGTAGTCGCCCCCCTACAGCCACTAACTCTGCCTGGGCCCCCTCGTTTCATTGCGGCTTCTTGAGGGCCGAGGATGAGGAGGCTCCAAAACCTCTCCCCGTCCCCCTAAATCCTCAAACCCTGGGACCTATACTGAAAACGTCCTCTTTGAAACTGACCAAACCTTGGCACCCGAAATCTCCGAAACTCTCTCTGTTGACTTCTGGAAGGCGCGAGCGGGCGATTCTGCTTATCTTCCGGCAGCCTGCCCCCTTTAGACTCTGAGGTCTTTCACCAATTTGTCCAAATCCTCTCCAAAAAGAAGCTTGCCTCGAAAGGGAAACTTCCCTAGCCTCGCTTTTGAGGCGCCGCCCGCCGCCCAATTGCACAACCAGAGATACCTTCGCGCCACTACCACGGACGCCATACTTTGCCAGACCTCGAATAAGATCATACTGCAATCTGCTAAATAAGCCGCCCCCGAATCCAGTCGGGCCGTCTCTTCCACTGTCTCATCTTCCCGGCACCGCGAAATCCGCTGAGCCCACTGTAGACATCCTCTAGCTACCCACGCTCCACAAATAGCAGCTTGCAAGGATAAAGCATTGACAAACACCTGTTTCAGCAGAGTATCTAGCCGACGGTCCTGTGTATCCTTAAGGGCCGCACTGCCCTCCACTGGAATCGTGGTCTTTTTGGTAACCGCGGATACCGCTGCATCACCTTAGGCGATTTAAAAAGTTCCTTATCCTGTTCCTGCAACGGATACAGCCGAGCCATTACTCTGGAACCCTTTAGCCCGGCCTCAGGCATGTCCCATTCCTCCTGAATCATTTCCTTAAAAATCCGATGCATCGGAAACACCCTCTGGGACTTCCGCGTTGCCTGAAGTAACGGATCTTCTAAAGCCAAATCCGCTACACTCTCTGCCACCGGCATGTTAAGAGCCTTCAGAGTTTCAGAAATAAGAGCTGCTAGTTCTTCCCGGCGGAAGACTCTAACTACCCTTGCCTGGTCCTCCTGCTCTGCAATCTCGCCTTCCTCCAGTTCCAGATCCACATCCGAATCCGGACTGTCCAAGACCTCCTCTGAAACCACCGCGGCTACTTTAGCCTTTTTATATGGGGTGCCTTCCCGGCCCTCGACTAGGGAAACCCCAGGCCTTTTCAGGCCACCCACCAACTCTGCAGCTCCCTGCTTCCCTGCTAGGGCCTGCTGAAGTAAAGAGAGAAAGTCTTGTGAGAAAATGGTTGCCAGCCCTCCTTGCAAGCCCGAAAGGGACGTGGAGGGCTCCACTGCCAAGGGAGGCCCCTGAGTTGGCCCCAACGAAGGCCCTGCCGGAG
Organism: Ichthyophis bannanicus; assembly: GCA_033557465.1. Taxonomy (NCBI): domain Eukaryota; kingdom Metazoa; phylum Chordata; class Amphibia; order Gymnophiona; family Ichthyophiidae; genus Ichthyophis; species Ichthyophis bannanicus. Next base: position 1,047,592,751 of record CM066033.1, read on the forward strand.
AGAGTGGCTCAGGAGAGCCCAACGCCCCCTCCCTCAGCGCAGCGCCGTCCGTCTCTATGTGCTTTGACTCCGCTTCCAGCGCGCAGCCTTTACAGACCCCCATCTCTGAAAGTGATCCCCTTTTGGCTCCACACATGACACACTGGGGCCTGGATAGCATACTGGCAAGCTTCCCCACAGCTGCCTCTGCTATACAAAAAAGGGTCTTCCTTCTAAATTTCTCTGTCTTTTTTTTTTTCCAAACTACTTATTCAGGCTAAGGAAAGGGCTGTCCTCTACACAGAACTGAACCCCCTACGGCCCGCCAAAAACCTGCGCGTGCCCACTCAGCGCTTCCCGATGAAAATGCTGTGTGTGGAAGGCCCGCGCGCCGCTCACCTCCAGTGCGAGAAGTTTGCCGCGCTTTTCTCCTGCTAGGCCTGCAGTGCCCCGAAGCCTCTACCAACTGCTTGCTCTCTGCGAGGCACTCACCGCGCTCTTGACGCCACGCCGCTTCTCACCTTTGTCCCACTGCCATAAACAAGCGATCCTTCGGCTCTGCTACTGCTGCCGTGAATCCCGCCGCGGCAGCTAAATCAGCCGACGTCGCGGCTCCAGACCCCGGGGCGAGTCCTCTCTCAACGTCTCCTCACCCGTTGCATGGGTTCAGGAGACGGAGGCCCCAACAGCAGCTCCCACACTCCACCCTGAATACAGTACCTCCAGGGAGGGGGGGGAGAGAGGGGGAAAAACTCCAGCGTGTATGCTAGCAGCCGTTCAGCCGATAAAAGGCCCTGGCTGGGAAATTTAAAACTGCAGGCCCGTCTTCTTTTATTTATTTATTTATTTTTTAACACCTAACTATAAGAACTCCTCACTGATTCCTCTAGTGAGCCTCTCTGTGGTTCACACCTCCTTCAGCTGCCTTGGAGACCGAGCTTACTGGAGCAAGGAGGCGGTCGCTCATCTACTTATACTGGTGTCACCAAAAAAGGTGAAGGGCTCAGTCTCCAAGGCTGCGGGAGGAGGTGTTTATACCCCCGATGTCCAGGACTAGACTAGAGGGACGACAAGGAATTTACTAACCAGAGAAGGTAGACTAACTGGCCTGTAGTTCTCAATGTCATCCTTACGTCCGATCTTGTGTAAAGGGACCACATGTGCCTCTCTCCACTCCTGGCACCACTCCTGACTCCAAAGAGGCATTGAAAAGATCAGACAGTGGAGTCCCCAAGTTTCCTTGGCACTCTTTGATGTATCCCATCTGGACCCATGACTGTCTACTTTTAGTTTAGCTAGTTCAGAGTGTTCAAAGAAGAAAGCAGTCTATCATCCCCAGTATGCGGCACAATTTCAACTATAGCAGCAGCGGAATTTGAACCCTGGCTGCCCTGTTCCTAACCCACTACTCTAACCATTCTGTTATCCTAGAGGTCTGGGTTCTGAAATATGGTTCTGGGGATGTCTAAGTAGACACCCCTGCAGACGTCCGTATCAGGCATGTCCAGGTTTGTGAAATGTCAGTACCTGGGCGTGCCTGCATTTTTTTTCAGACGCTTTTGGCTTAGATGTCCCAGGTTGCACTTGGACAGATCTTCTAAAATTTCTCTCTATATCAAATGGCTCACTTTATCTACCCGTTTATTCACACTTTCAAAATAGCAGATTATTGGACAAGACTTTACTTGGCTAAATCTATGTTGACGTTAACCATTAAAACATGACTGACTATATGTCCAGTAATTTTGTTCTTTATAATGGTTTCTACCATTTTGCTGAACACTGACATCAGGGTCATTAATCTATAGTTTCTTGGCTAACCCTGGAACCCTTTTTAAAAATTGGCGCTACGTTGACCACGCTCCAATCTTCAGATACTACAAATGATTTTAATTATAGTTTAAAAATTATTAATAGTAGGTCTGCAATTTCATTTGAGTTCTTTCAATATGATTCAGGTGAGAAATATGATAAAGACTGGACAGCTCTCATATAGTATCCGGAGAAGAAGTAGAGTAGTAAGGCAGGGAAAGAGTCGGTGGTGATTTATTTTCAGTTTAAGATTTTCTTGGGTATTGACAATCATCTCTGGGAGTTTTGTTACAGAGATAATTTGATGTCTGTACTTTTTTTGTAAGAAATTAAATTTTAAAAAATCATTCAGGGACACCAAATGCATAACCTTTAGTTAGATATTTTGATATCCAGCCAAAGCGTATGCATTTCAGAGAAGGCAAGATTAAAGGCATTCCAGAGGCGGGGCCAAACGTCAAGTAGATAGCCATGCTATTCAGCTGCTGCTCAGATAACTTTCTGTTTAGTAGTGTAAGGATTACAGCCTATGCATCCTGTTGGGGGCCACATGAATCAAACTGCCATAGACTCTACACCAAAGGCATCTCAATTCACGATACTACAGAAATGACAAGCCGCCTGTGTGCATTACTGCCAGAGGCTTTGTTGTTTTCACGGCTAGTGCCGCTGAATATCTCTGATCTCTCAGACACACCCCGATACTAACCGCTTAGCATTAGGGCATGTCGTGGGCGTTCTGGGGAGGAGCAGAAGCGGCGAGTCCATAACCAGGCAGCAGTGATATTGGGTGCTGCCCAGTTAGCGACCTGTGACGAAGAGATAGGTGAAGAAAAAGCTCTTCTCTTTTGGCCAAAGGAGCTAACCGGGCAACAAGCAATATTGCCGCAGCCCGCTTCACTACTGCGGCTAGGAGGCTGTGTGGCAAACCCGGATATTCAATGCCGGGGCCACCTATGACCCCAGCACTGAATATCTAGGGTTAAGGGTCAGCACAGACAACAATGCACCGTAGCAGCGCAGAGCAGACCTAGATGAATATCGGGTCCTAGGATATTAGTACAATACTATAGGAGCTTTGCTTGTTACATATATCATTGTGGTTAAGGCATAAGAAATTATGACTTTTTCTCAGTGCTGGAACACTTCATTTTTCTATAATAAAATTCACTCATAACAAACAGCTGAATCAGATCTGTCTATCTCCAGGAACAAGCAGGAATGAGTCTTCACATATGGGTATCGTCGGTACCGATGGAGCCTGCGCGGGAACGCTCCCCAGCGTCCAATAAGAAAGCTTTTGGGAGCATCCCACAGCGCCTGCGTGCTGCCTTCCTGCCCTTCCCAACCGCCTCTCTCCAGTTCTTCTTTTCCGCGGAGCCAGCAGGTCGTGTTCCTGTCACCGCAGAAGAAGTTCTTTATTTTTTCTTTATTCTTTTGTGTCGCGTCTGCCTTCTTCGACTTCAGACCGGTACCGCCGGTCTTTTTCTTTCTTTCAAAAAAACAAAAAAAAACCCCACCGCTTTATTTCTACTGTGCATTTTCCGTTTTTGGGCCCTAGGCCTAAAAATATTTTCCTCATGGAGAAGCCCGCTTCTGGGTTTAAAAAAATGCACAAAATGTGGCAGTACTATTTCTGTCACCAACACCCATGACTGGTGTCTAAAGTGTTTGGGACCTGACCATTCCATCACGGATTGTGTGTCCTGTACCATGATGTCTAAGAGAGGTCGGCAGAAACGAGCAGCCAAGCTCAGTACCCTGTTCCCTCTGATGCAGCTTCGGTAGCATCGACATCTTCCAGGGCCTCCTCTTTCTCCCATGGATCTCAGGTAACCAAGCATAAATCTGGCCGGTCCTCAAAGGGCAGATCTCCCTCCAAGCATCGAGATGCCTCCGGGTTTGCCCTCGAGGATTCCACACCGGCAAAATTACCCCGGCGGGAAGCTCCAGCTTCCAAAGCATTATCTGTTGCCGTGTTCTGGGGTACCGGTGGCTCCCACTGGTACCGACATCCAGACTCTGGTGGCGTCGATGGATCAGAAAATTCTGACCATGCAGCGCACCTTAACGGCTTTCATACAGGCTGCGACGCCTCCGGTACCGCAACAATCCCTGTTGCTGGTACCGGCTCCGGTACCGGCATCGCTCCCGGTACCGGTACCGGTACCGATTGCATAGACATCGGCTTCGGTGTCGACTGCAATGGTACCCTGTCCTATGATGCCCATCGGTACCGATTACTCCCGATGTCGATCCCACTCGATACGGTTATCGGGCTTTACAGGAGCATCCAGACAGGCGATACTTCGATTCCTCTGAGGACTCTGATGAGTCTGAGGGTTCTGTAGAAGCATCGATACTTCTTCCTCAGGAGTCTTCTTCACCTAAACAAAGAATGTCTCCTCCAGAAGACTTGTCTTTTCAAGACTTTGTTAGGGAAGTGGCTAGGGGCCTCTCTATCACAGTGGCCCCTGAGTCAGAACCCAGAGCCAAGGAGTTGGATATTTTACAATATCCTAAAGCTCCTAAAGAGGCAGCTACTTTACCTGTTCATGAGATTCTTTATGATCTCATGTTGAGGATGTGGAGACACCTCTCACCACCTCTCCTCATTCTCGCGGGTTAGACACCATGTATCGTGTCCCTCCTTGTCCTGGCTTCCACAAGACTCAGCTTCCTCACCACTCTATTGTGGTAGAGTCTGCCATGAAGAAGATAAAGAGTGCAAAAAGACACTCATCTAATCCTCCAGGGCGTGAATGCAGGACCCTGGATGCTTTTGGCCGAAGGGTTTTCCAAGCTGCTATGCTAGCTGCTAGGATCAAATCCTATAGTCTCTATATAGGAATGTTTCTAAAAGAAGTCACAGATCATCTGCAGACTTTAACCCCTTTCATTTCAGAGGATAAAAGAGAGGAGTTTCTCACTTGGCTCAAACATGCCCAAGATGTCTCCAAATTTGACTCTTTTGAGTGTGTAAGCAGAGCTTCGGCTATTGCCATAGGGGCACGCAGAATTGCTTGGCTACAAGCTTCTAATTTGGAGCTCTGGGTCCAAGATCAATTAGGAAATCTCCCTTGTACAGGTGAAAACCTTTTTGGTAAGGATTGGCAAGCAAAGGCCACTCAGATGGATGCTGAAAACTGCTTTAGATCGAATTTCAAAGTCTACCTCTGCTCCTGTTAAGAAAAGATTGTTTAAAAAGACATCTTTTTCCAAAAAGGGAAGATACTATCCTGCTTATGGTCAGCAGGCATCTTCTGCAGGTCATTTTGCTGCAAAGCGTCAGCAACCACCTAAACAGGCCAAGTCAAAGGCAGCTAGACCTTCCACGGCCCAGCAGCCTCAGCCTCCTCAGGGCCTTTGACTCGCTACTAGAGAACTTAGCCTTTCTAGCTCTGGAAGGACCAGAGCCCCTTACCATCCCACGAAGGTTGACTTACTTTGCTCCCAGATGGGAGCAAATCACAGCAGAGCAATGGATACTCTCCATCATAAGGGAAGGGTACAAGCTTCATTTCTTAAGCCCCCCCCCCCCCACACCATGGTGAAACAGTTCAATTCTCCAACATCTCTCCTCAACCTTCTAGGTCAGGAGATTGCCATCCTTCTTGCCCAAGGGGCAATAGAAGAAGTACCTCTTCTTCAACAAGGCACAGGGTTCTACTCCCCTTATTTTCTTATTCCAAAAGAAAACAGGGGGCTACAGACCCATCTTAGATCTCAGAGAACTGAACAAATTTCTATTCAAGGAGAAATTCAAGATGATTTCTCTCGGTGCTCTGCTTCCATACCTTCAGAGTCAGGACTGGCTTTGTTCTCTAGATCTCAAGGATGCGTACACCCGTGTCCTCATCCATCCAACTCACAGAAGGTTCCTTTGGTTCCTTTTTCAAGGAAAGCACTACCAATACAGGGTGCTTCCTTTTGGTCTGGCCTCTGCACCAAGGGTGTTCACGAAATGCATGGCAGTAGTAGCTGCATTTCTACGCACTCTAGGAATATTTGTCTTCCCATATCTGGACGACTGGCTCATTCGAGCTCCATCTCAAGCAGAGGCCAAGACTTGTCTAACCTGCACAATGCGTATTCTTCAGTATTTGGGACTAGTAATAAACATCCCAAAATCCAGTCTCACCCCTACTCAGTCCCTCGAGTTTATAGGGGCTTGGTTGGATACCATAACTGCAAGGGCCTATCTTCCTCAGGCCCGTTGCCTACGCTTGGTGCAGTTAGCCTCCCAAATACAGTTAAAGCCCCTTTTAACTGCTCGAGAAATGCTACAACTTAGGCCACATGGCATCCACTGTGCATGTAGTTCCATATGCTCACCTTCACATGAGGGCAGCTCAATGGACTTTGTCCACCCAATGGACTCAGGCATCAGGTTGCCTGTCAGACAAAATAGCAAACTCCAGTCGCCTTTTTTGGTCTCTCCAGTGGTGGAAGTCCTCTCAAAACCTATTGCTGGTGTCCCCTTTTCAACAGTCATTTCCCCAAGCAACCCTTACAACAGATGCCTCTCCAAGGGGTTGGGGAGCTCATCTGCAAGCTCTCTCCACCCAGGGCATCTGGTCTCCACAGAAGACTTCACTACACATAAATCTCTTGGAACTCAGAGCAATTTTCTTAGCTCTCAGAGTGTTCCACTCCCTGCTCAGCTACATGACAGTCCTCATCCACACGGACAATCAAGTAGCCATGTTCTATGTAAACAAGCAGGCTCTCTGTCGCTTTGCAACGAAGCTTTGCGACTGTGGGCCTTTGCCAGAGAGCATCAGATTCATCTTATGGCAGTAGATCTTCCAGGCGTTCAAAACTCTTAGGCAGACAGACTCAGTCGAGTTCTGCTTCCACACGAATGGTCCCTCCACAGGGACCAGGTAGCCAGGATTTTTTGAATTTGGGGAACCCCAGACATAGACCTATTTGCAAGTCCGTGGAATGCCAAACTTCCCCGGTTCTGTTCCAGGATTCCATGTCAGGGAGTTCAGGCCAAGGATGCCTTCCTCCTTCATTGGGGTCAAGACTTCCTTTATGCCTTTCTACCCATTCCCCTAATTCCCAAAACATTGTTCAAGCTTCAGAGAGACCGAGGTTCTATGATCCTCATAGCATCACATTGGCCACGCCAAGTGTGGTACCCTCTACTTCTGCATCTCTCTCAAGCTCCGTCCCTGGAGATGGGCTCTGCTCCAGATCTTCTCTCCCAGGAAGACGGAATGTTGTGGCACCCAAACCCCCAGTCTCTCCATCTGAGGGCCTGGTTGCTGAAGGCCTAGACCTTCAAGTTTTCCATCTCTCTCAGCAAGTCAGAGATATTATTCATGCTTCTAGAAAGCCTTCCACTAGACGTTCCTATGCTTTCAAATGGAAAAGATTTACCATTTGGTGTTCAGAGAAGGGTCTTAACCCTCTTGCAATACCTTTGAATTCTTTACTAGAGTATCTTCTGCATCTTTCCCATGCAGACCTCAAAACGAATTCGGTAAGAGTCCATTTGAGTGCTATTGCAGCGTCCCTCAAGCCGCTCAATGGACAGCCTGTTTCTTCTCATCCTCTTATAGCAAGATTCATGAGAGGCCTTCTTTTAGCTAAACCTCCCATTAGACCACCTCCAGTGGCATGGGACTTAAATCTGGTTTTTGGCCAGCTTATGAAGCCACCCTTTGAACCTTTAGCCACCATCTCCTTGAAATTTCTTTCTTGGAAGGTTATCTTTCTCATTGCAGTCACCTCAGCACGTCGCATCAGTGAGTTGCAAGCCTTGGTGGCTAATCCTCCTTATACAAGGTTCCATCATGATAAGGTAGTCCTCAGGACCAATCCACACTTTATGCCCAAAGTGGTCTCGCCTTTTCATCTGAACCAGGAGGTATACTTACCTGTCTTTTTTCCAGGACCTCATGCATCAAGTGCAGAGAGGAATCTTCATACTTTGGATTGTAAAAGAGCTCTCGCCTTTTACTTACAAAGAACACAGCAACATAGAAAGTCTTCTCAACTCTTTGTTGCTTTTGATCCTTCCCATTTAAGACTTCCAGTTTCTAAGAGAACACTGTCCAACTGGATTGCTCAGTGTATTTCTTTTGCCTACCAAAGTAGGAACCTTTCTCTGGAAGGCCATGTCATAGCTCACAATGTGAGGGCCATGGCAGCCTCAATGGCTCACCTAAACTCTGTGTCCATCGACCAAATCTGTCGAGCGGCCACCTGGGCCTCGGTTCATACCTTCACAGCCCATTACTGTTTGGACAAGGACTCCCGCCGGGATGCCTCGTTTGGTCAGGTTGTTCTCAAACACCTGTTCCATTCCTAATCAACTCCTACCCACCTACCCTGGTTGGATGCCAGAGATCCATGGGGGGAGGTGGAGCCCTTTTCAAGGACACACAACTCTAGGGTCTCTCCCTGGCATCTGCAGCTAGGGAGTCCCCATATGCGAAGACTCATTCCTGTTTGTTCCTGGAGATAGCACAGTTACTTACCTGTAACAGGTGATCTCTGGCAACAGCAGGAATAAGTCTTCACAACCCACCCACCTCCCCTAGGAGTTGTATCTCTCTATCTATCTTTCCTTCCCTCTCTCTCTCTTTGTCTCAGCTTTAAAACTCGAACTGGAGAGAGGCGGTTGGGAAGGGCGGGAAGGCAGCACGCAGGCGCTGTGGGATGCTCCCAAAAGCTTTCTTATTGGACGCTGGGGAGCGTTCCCGCGCAGGCTCCGTCGGTACCGACGATACCCATATGTGAAGACTTATTCCTGCTGTGCTTTACCAGGCTTCTGTAGAATTAGTGAGGACAGATACACGGGGTTATCCCTAGACAACATATCACTGTAAATCCTCTACAGATAATTTGGAGTCTCAACCTTTGTGATATTGCTGTTACCCCTTATACTGGGGCTGCACAAAGAGCAGTCCTAACTTAAGTGGATGGCTTATGCATTTAAGTTTAGGGCCACATATTCAGTGGTCCTACCTAAATGGATGCAACTGCTGAACATTAGGCATAAAGATAGCAGATAAGTCATCAATTTACCTCTATGCAGAGGCTGTATGTCTAAATATTGCCCCCAACATTTTTACCTTTTTGTGTAAGTATTGTGCATTATAACATTTCTTGCAGATTTAGTTGTAGAAGAGAAGGACTGATGGACATGGAGATACAGATAATGTTTGTATGGAAAGGAAGATATGAGAAAGAGGTAAGTTTGGAAGAGAGGGGCACACGTAGAGAGTTAGATTGGCTGTTGTAAGACACAGGATAAGGGAAGCACTGTTAACTAACATGCCACATTCTCCTACAGAAAAGGGATACCGTCTCTTAAAAAGACCTTTTTCCATAAGAAAGTACAGAAAGTGATCTCCCTGGAGCTGAAGATTGTGTCACTGGAAATGTGCAGGCAAAAAACTCTTTGCTTTGTTTTTATATTTTTCTAAATGTTTCCAGATTTTTGGGTGGGGTTTTTTCAGTTCATTTCACACACTTGGTTCAACAGAAGTGTTGTAATGTGCATTAAAACATTTTAGGGGGTTATTTTAGAAGCCCTATTCGTTCTCTGGGTGTCTGAAATGGGCACAGAGACACTGAAATCACAGAGATGTCCCCAGAGCCATTTTAGAAGCCAGTTCTATAGATATCCCTCGCGAAGAAGCGTGACCAGGGGCATTCCAAGAGAAATGGACATTTGCTCCTGATTTCAGAAATGGCAAGCACGTCTCCATCTACTAGTGAGAGCATCCATGTCTATTACTGATCCAGGGCACAAACAGGCATCAGAAAAAACTTTCGTTCTGCCATCCAGACACCCAGAGGGCATAGAGAGGAAAGTACCTTAATATCCCCTATACTTTCCATGATGAAAATGAAAACTGCAGGGAAGCAAGGACACTTGTTTTTGGTTTGGCACGCTGATGTACATCCTTGCATGCAAAATAGCTTGCATGGACATGCAATCAGCATAGGATAGACATCCCCACCCCAAGTGTCTGTAGCAGGGACATCTATGAGGTCACCTGTGCAGCCATCCATGTCGGTGACGTCCAAGATGCTAATATTGGGCCAAAACAAACATTCCTGGTCTTTTTTATGAATGCTTTGCCTTGGATGCCCCAGATTTCACCTGGACATCCTTTCTAAAATGCCATTTTTAATACGGGCAAATTGATTGTACATGCGTTGATTCGTAGGTTAGTGCACATTAACTCAAATTTGTACACACTACACACTATATTTAAGGTGTGCTAACAAATCAAATGTGCACCAATGAATGCACGGCCCTATTTGTCATCTTTCTATCTTGTGATAAATGGCACTGCTCACAGTGTGCAACGTTTAGGATGGATGCTTCAGGGCCTGGCATCAGGCATCAGAAGGCAAAGATTTAACAATGACAATTCAGAGGAAACAAACATCCTGCTCCTAATCCACTATCTCAGTGTAATAACTGAAAACGAGAAAACAAGATACCTTGAGCCAGTGCACTAAGTACCTATATTCTAGCAGTGACGGATGCTGCAGTTATTGGCCAGTACTCCAGATATATCATCCCCAAAGGCGTCTTAAACATTTAGGATTAGAGTTACAAACATGCAGCATCACACTGGCAAGCGTTAATGCCAGTAGCACGCATTAATAGTGACTAGGTGCCAAAAATGGGGCCTATGGTAAAACACACCTTAATACTGCTAACTGGAAACAGACGTTAATACGCTAGGCTTTAATCTCCTATTGGCACAGTCAACGCTCCTAAAACAATTCGGCCATGTCCCACATTCCAGCCTAGGAGAGCTCAACCTCAATTGGATTTTCAAATCAGCTGTAGCCCAGTTCAGCCTGAGCACTCAGTTGATACTGGACTTCAGTCTGTGTGAATATTCTGCTTGGCATGTGATTGCGGGCCGGTTCTGATTTGCCCAGCTGTCTCTGTGCTGTGTGAGCAGGGAGTTTCTCATGACCCAAGAACCTGCTCCTCCTAAACTACAATGACTCCTCACCTGGTAAAGCAGCCGCATCTGGCTCGTCCTCTGCAACCAAGTCGTCCAGCTCCTCTGGATCCATGACTGCTTGATCTGCATCTTCATTCAGCTGTAAAGAATGAGAATGATGGTGGCCTTCAGGTCGCAGTTATTGGCAATTTGCAGCTATCTAACCCAGCTCACAGCCATAGAATCCAGGCTACTTGAAGGATATCACCACTTATCCAAGCCAGTTTTTGCTATCTTCCTTTCTGGTTCTTTATCATACTGGACAAATGAGCATAAAAAGATCCCATACTTAATTCAACACCCAGGTGCCTCCACCATGTCTTACCATAACAAGTTTTGTAACAGTCTAACAGCTACCAAAAACTAGAGAGGTTGCTGCCTGCTGTCTTCAACCAGACCATAACCCGCAATGTCTGTAAGTGCCGCTTCCTTTATCTTGCCTTTGTTTTCTCTGCATCTCCTTCCCCCCTGCCTCTGTTCTCCAACCTTCCAACCCTGTTCCCCCTGCTTTGCTGAACATGCTTAAATTCTGTCACAATGCTGCTTTCTACAAACTTTACTGATATGTTCTACCCAGGGCTCAAACCCCAAGCGCCAGGTTTCCATGGTGACTAAAACAAATCAGACCTGGCAACTGGAGATCAGAGCACACAGCCAGGACTGGCGATGTCTGCCCTGGGGATCCCATCTCCCATGGGCAGAAGTGCTGGACCTGTGGTATCTGTTGAGCCTGCAAAATAAAAAAGGTAAGAGACAGGGGGTGGGCAGCAGACAGCTGAAGAAATTTAAAGGGATAGTAGGGTTTTAGTAAATAATAAATGGTGGGAGGAATGCAGGGCAGGGGGTGAGTACAAGGGAGAAGGGGAGAGAGCCTGGGAAGGGAGTTGGGGATGGTAGAACAACAGCAGGAGAAGGGTTTGAGTGGAGGGATATGGCAGAGTGCAAAGAGTTGGAGGGTGATGTTTTACTATCAATTAATGGCGTTCCTTTCCTCTTTTCATAACAGCTAAATTTTATTGTAAAATCGCTCTGGTACACAAGTCTGAGCAGTATATTAAATGACACGTTAAAGAGATGAATGCACGGGAAGTAAAGGGCACACCCCTCTACCATCACATACACACACAAACACACCCACAAAGGCATCCCCACCTCCACACCACACACGCGCACCATCTCTGTAACACACACACACACACGCACACGCACACACACACACACACACACAGGTATAGCTTAAATGGTCAGCAGGGATTGTAGAAGAGGGAGAAGGAGGACTGGGCCACTGCCTTCTCCTGACACTGTGCAGTGGCCCATTAAGAGAGTCAGATTTATTAATCGTTTTCCCATAGAAAATGGGAACCGTCTTAGTAAAGTAGACCCTAAAAATAGAAATTACACTTACCTGGTAATTGTTCCTTGAGTGACGACAGTTTAGTCCTCTACCACTGGGTTGTGCACCTCTTCCTGCAGCTAGGAGACTGGGCATGTCAAAGTCGTGACATCACTGGATATAGCCTGCTGGTATCTCCCATCAGCCTCCAGTGTACTATTGACAAAGCAAACTCAAAGGAACAACAAATAACTATACCATAACTTTAAATAAATAACGTGAAATAACTCCCATTCCTCAACCGGAGGAGCCTTTTTAACCGTATCCGTCTTATATTTTCTTTTCTCTTTTTTTTTTCACTTTACATTCATGTCCCCCCTATGCAAACACGTTTCCTATACCATCACCTGGTTTAAATAAGAGAAAAGGAAAAAAAGAACAGAGAGGGATACTCACTGCGATCTAGAAACTGAAAGGATCTGTCTACTCCTTGAGAGTGATGCTCCACTCCGCCTGAAAATAAACTCTGAAGAAATCACACTCCCGGGCGGGAATGAGGACTAAACTGTCGTCACTCAAGGAACGACAATTACCAGGTAAGTGTAATTTATATTTCCTTATCGTTCCTCCAGTTTAGTCCTCTACCACTGGGATGTAACAGAGCAGTAATCAATGGGAGGGACCTATCCAGCCAACTCAACACACCATCGACCCGGAACAGGCATCCTTTACTGCAAAAAACATTTAGGCAATTGTGGTTACTGAGGAAATGAAGAGATAACCTGGAAGCTGCTCTATCAATCCCCCCTGGTGGAATGACACAGTGATTCACCATGAAGCTGCTTGTGCCCTGGTAGCAAGAGTCAGAAAGCCCCCCGGAATCATACAACCTCACCACCAGAAAGCTGAGGCAACCACCGCCTTAACCCAGTGCAAAATGGCCGCCTTCGCTGCTGCTTCCCTTTTGTGGGGACCTCCAACCAGCACACAAAAATAAAGAAATGAACTTCGCACCCTGCATTTAATGTTTCCTATCGGTGTAAGCTACGAATAAAAACCTCCCCTTCCAGAAAAACCAAGAACTGGAAGAGAAACCAATAGGCTCAGGAGAAAAATTAGATACCACCTTTTGGAAGGACGACAGGACTGCTCGCAAACCCCACCCTCTATCCAGAAAGGGTGAAAACGGCTCATTACATGACAACGACTGAAACTCTGAAACTCGTTGCACCGAATGAGCTATCAAAGCCACTGTCTATAACAGCAAATCCTTTACCGATGCCTGGAGTAAAGAATCAAAGGGCTCTTTAGCTAACACCTCTAAGGCCCAATCGGGATCCCCGGCGGCACCCAAACTCTCCTTGAGGAGCACAGTCGGATCCCAACTGAAGGAAACGCTACACATCGATCCGAACACCTAGCGCTATCCCCTTCACAGAACCTCTACAGCCGGAAATAGTCGCCCGCTGGATCCTCTAAGGAACTGGCCGCAAGTTCCTTCAGACACTGTCCTGCAGAGAACTCAGACCAAGGATACAGATACCTTTGTCACCTGGACTTGCTGCCGTGAACAGCCGCCTTCCAAAAGGCGCAAAGCACGGACCTATGTAGCAGAAGCAGTCTGCCTCCTTGCTCACAACAAGGTGGCGAAGACTGCCGCAGAATAACCCTTCTTCTTGAGCCCCGCCCATACAAAGGCCAAACCGTAGGCGGGCATCGATCCACCTGAGAAATTCGGCACGGACCTAGCCACAACAGAACGTCCACTACCGACAACTTCTAGAAAAAGCCTGTCGAGGAGGCGAATGAGAAAAGCCTAGATTGGCCGTCTCGTCCAAGCGGGTGCTACCAAGAGTACCTTTATCCGGACGCCCCTGATACGCCACCTAGTTGCCCTATGAGAGCCCATGGGGAAAGGACAAGACAGACTTAATTGGGAGCTTACTGACCCTCGACTTGGACGAACCATCAGCTGCCCCATTCCTCCACCAGAGAGACCTCCGGGTGAACCCCAAGGAAGCCAATATTAGCTAGCGCTTGAATTAAGCCATAATGCACATTTGCCCCATAAAGCAAATCAGGATCTAGTCGATTCAACTCCCTGACCCTTCCTGTTCCAGGCGAGTAGACTGCCGTAAAACACTGCGACCACCTGAAGCATGCTCTCGCCTCCCCAGGCTCCTCCACAAATGGGAGCTTGTAAGGCCAGAGCATTGCCCCCAACGATCGCTTCAGTGAACCATCTACTTTCCTATCTTGCGATAAAGAAGATTGCTAGGGCTCTCTTTCATACAGTGAGTCTACACCCCATGGTAGTGCAAGGTGTGCACCCACCCACATAGCACCCAGGCGTGCCCCTGCTTAGCCTCAAACTGTCAATCAAGAACAGGCGAATTCAGGACAGCTGAATACTTTTTTTTTTTTTTGACAAAGACACCTTTTAACCAAAAATTCCGTCAGCATAGGTTAAGTGACGCGCTTTCTGAGAGCCAACAACATGAAGTAGAAAGAACTCCCAAACACAGGCATACCAATCCACGGCCTTCCTGCTAGAGGAACGCCCCATTCCGTCTGACTGCACAAAGATGGACTTTAATATTTTAAGTTCAACTAGCATCTGGTGATATGAAATACAGCTCTCATTACGCAGTGGCAATTGAGTCAGCAATGAAGAAGCCGAGAAACTGCAGACAAGGTCCCATTATACCACCTGGTAAAGACTCCACTTTTAGACCACTGAAAGCAAAAAAGCATGCGAAAGTGCCTTGTGTCCTGTCAGTAGCTGATCGAATTGAAGTGATTCAGTGTATGCAGGGCATTGTCCAGAGAACGCAAGGCCCCTCCTCCAGGCTGACTCCACATTCACAGTCTAAACCGGCAGTCACCTTGGCTGATGCCGATCAGCGTGGAAGCCATCTTGTAAGCCCAGCATATGAAGTATGCCTACTAGAGTCTGAGCCGCTGTCATTGCTGCTAGAGAACTAGCCTGGCTGCGTGCTTCTGGCCCCCCATTAAGGCATTCGCTGAACACTAGCAGAGACTCTCCGTACTGGAGAACCTCTGAGAAATGGAATGGGAGCCTAGATAGCTTCAAAGGCCAGAGGTCTATTTTGCAACCCCTCTCCGCTGAGCTGCCTTTTCCATATGTACAATTAAACCACATATAGCCAAAATTAAGACATTACAAATCTACCGTAAAAATCTTATAATTTGGGCAAAGCCAAACTAAACAGGAACATGTTCCATTAAGAAACCACACAACTATAAAATCCTTCCCCATGACATAATGCTTTATGGCAGAGCATTCCACATCTGTGGACTGGCCATGGCGCTCACCCAAGCTCTTGTCCAAGAGAGTTATCACCATAATTCCTTTTGACTTGAAGATGTTTACAGCGGAACACAGCGCTATAGCACAGCAGCTAAGCCAAAATATTACCCTGCCATATAAACCGACTTGAACGCTTTATAGGACCTTCTATGGCTAGCGGAAGGAGATTCTTGTAAAGCAACATAGCTATGCCCCTTTTTCTTCTCTTTTCTTTTTTTGTTTTTTTAAAGTATAGGACTCCAAAAACCAAGTTTCCGCCAACTCCAATGAAATCCAAGCAGAGCAGCTAAAATTACCCAAACTGCTCCTATAGCTCTGCAAGAAGCTACCAGCCCCCGCTGCATCCAGTTGTCCTTCCCCCCTTATCCTGAGGGATTTTGCATTGGGGGCAGCGGCATTGCACACCCCCTGCCAGCCTCCTACTGCATCTGCCAGGGAGCTGAAGAGCAAAATAGAAAGTAGAACCCCTGGAAGCAAACAGTGACCCGTCCTTGGGATTCAGGACGCAAAAGGTAAAAATCAAAAGGAAAATTAACAGGTTAGTTAAAAACAAACAAGGCTCTCTCTCACTAAAGCGAGTTTCTTTTTCTTTTTGAAATCCCACGAAGTCCGTGGGACCCAAGCTTCCGAACACAGCCCCTAACGCTGTGCATTAACCACAACCAGAGAAAGGAAAAGAAATGAAACCCTGCGCTAGTAATAGATGAGAATTTCCTGGGAAGGGCATGCTAAGTGCTGCTATGAAACACACAGGCCCCTCTCCCGGCCTTCCTGCAGTCAGAGAAATAGCAGTGGAATACACCGACCACCTTGCAAATGGAGGTCCTAGAGGGTGTTGCCTGTGTGAACCTGATGAGTAATATGATTTTGTATTGTACCACCCCCCCCCAGGGATGGGGGGCACTGAATACTATATGTGAGTCATGAGCAGCGCTGTCATTCGGTGACCTTTAGGGCACCAGAAGCCCAACCAATGATACCGAAGTTAAGAGCTTTAAATCTTGGTCATATAATCTGGAGTCTCAAAACCTTACCTCACAGTACAGAGGCTCTGTGGTGATTTCTTTCCTGACTTGCAGAGAACGATCAATTTGATAATTAATGGCTGCATACACACAGTCATAGAAAGGCACTATTGAGAGTACCAGCTGCCCTCTGGTGGCCATAGACCGTAGCACAGGCACTTAGTTGACAGTTTAACAGTCTTTTTTTTTTTTTATATCCTAAGGTTTCCTAAACCTGCCCTAGTGAATTTTGGGCAGCTTTCACTATAGAATACATAAAAGCATACTTCTAGGCTGTCCCTCCTAACTACAAGTTAGGGCTCTGCCCTTGAACCTAAAAGCTGGCAATTGCCTAATATCCTGGGACTTAACAGATGCTCCTCAGAGACATGATTAGGAGGGAAAGAACATGAGGTATCAGTGAACAATGCCAAAACTGCTGTCCTATAAAACTAAGAATAAACTTAAAAAATAAAGAGAATTGACAACAGCCCCCTTAAGGCAGAGGAATACCCTGAGCCTAAAAAAAAAAAACTACAAACAAAAGAAAAAACAAAACACTAGGCCCAAAATCTAGCTATTTTGGCTGTTTGTTTTCCTCACACAGGCAGCTCACTGCAACTTCCACCATGCGGTCCAAATACCAAGAGAGGAAATGGCCGCCCCTTCACCAATGAATTTTGGTGCCAAGAACAGCAAGCTGCTGCAAAAAATGAGGCCTCAGTAGACCGACTGAGCCCGAAGGCCTTACCTGCAGGACCGAAAGCCACACAGTCTGCTCCTATAACCTTGAATTCATCCGATCCTCAAGCCACGCTGAGGCACCTGGCAGCCGCGGCGAGGATTCGTTCAGCTGGTTCCACAGAGTAAAATTAAAATCCCGCAGCAAGGGAGAGGCTCCATCTCACACAACTTCAGTGTGGCTGTACAGGTCCCGGAGCTCTCTCCCGTACAGTCAAGGGAGAGAGATCCGCACCGGCAAATGCCTGTAGCAAGTGAAAAATCACTGACAAGGAGGGAAGGCGAGAGCTGCTATTAATTTAAAGAGTCAGGCTCAAATTTAAAATTACTGTAAATAAGGAAATTTGCTCCTAACCAAAGGGAACTAATCCCTGATTGCCAATTAACCAAAGGTAACTGAATGAAAAGTAAAATTAAAAGTAAATTAAAGGTAAAAATAAAAAAATAGAAGAATTTGTCACACTAAAATACTCCTTATCTGTGCCCAAGTGAGCCCAGAAGCTAGGCTCACTATGTCCTCCCACTGCAAGGAGACTGGACACACTGGAAGCTGATGGGAGATACCAGCAGGCTATATCCAGTGATGTCACGGACTTTGACATGCCCAGTCTCCTAGCTGCAGGAAGAGGTGCACAACCCAGTGGTAGAGGACTAAACTGGAGGAACGATAAGGAACCTAAAAATGTAACTGTGATACACCTTGGGGGGGGGGGGGGGTAAGGGGTGCCCACTTTGATATAGGTTTTTGGCTGCCCAGCCCTAGATGTTCCGATCAGCATCGAGCAATGGAGCGAGAAGTTGAACTCCTCCACGCTCCTCAGCACCAAGTCAATCAGGCCCGCACCATCAAAGGACTTTAAATTTGAAGCGCCATCGGGCACGGGAAGACAAGAACAGTGCCGGCATCCATTGCTCTGCCCCGATCGGCATCGAGCAAGGGAGCGGGATGTTGAACTCCTCCCCGCTCCCCAGCACCAGGCCAATCAGGGCCGCACCATCAGAGGACTTTAAATTTGAAGCGCCATCAGGCGCACCCATGCCTGAGGTCCTCACCAGAGGACCCTTTGGCGTGGCCTTTAGGCGGAGAACGCAGGCGGAAAAGAGAACAACCTCAGGTACCCAAAGACTGGTTCTCAAGATCGTTCAAAGCTGCTTGCACCACTTTCTCCCTTCCTCAATCGCAATAGCACAAGTAAAGGCATAATCACCACAGAGCTGATCCCTTACGGAGATAACCAACCACCACACCAACATACACAGTTGCTTCCGACCAGGAAAGAACCTCCTCTGCCTTCACAAGTCAACATGAACTGTAAGTAGCAATCCAACAGGGATGGGACAGAAGAAGGAACTAGGCCACTAGCATCCCAGTTCACCCTCCAAAGCACCAAGCCACAACTAATGACATGGAAACACAAAAGACCCGACACTCAAAATATTTATACCATCCTGCTGATCTTGATCCTCCTCCCCCACCTCATAAGAGCTTTCCCCACTATTACTATAACATCAACAGCCCTACTACACCCACCACTATACATTGCTACACAACCAATATGGCAATACACTTTCTGACACCCCAACAAGAGACCCACCAGACTTATAAAAATCCAATCAGCACTACACACAACTGACCACCACAACCAACCCACACAGAGCTCTCCAATTAACACAGCACTCATTAATGCCAGATCTATACGAAATAAGACCAACACTAGTAAAGACCATCTTCAATCACACCATATAGATATACTTTGCATTACTGAAACCTGGCTAAAAGACACTGACTAGATCTTAAACCAAATTACACCTCACACTCACAAGGCATTCAACTGTCCGCGTAGCAACAGAAGAGGGGGGAGGGGGGTTAATCCTGCCAGATGAGATCTCAGATTCAAAACCTCCAAGTCAACAAGCACAGATCACTACAACATAATCACTGTAGAGAATAGGCATCTAGCCATCTGACTTAGCTACAGGGCCCCCAACGCCAATGCTGATGAAATATCCACCATACTAGAAACAGTGTGTGCAGCTATCTCTCCCTACAACCCACTCATCTTATTGGGTGATCTCAACCTCAACTCCACACTCAAAACATTTGCCACATTCCTCAGAGCAATGGAGTCACTGCAGTTCACCCTATTGCATATCGTACCCTCCCACTGCCTAGGCACCACCCCAGACCAAATATTTGCACCAAGAAGCCTCCTGGAACAAGACAACATAACGCCTCCTCAATTCACTCTGATTTCCTGGTCAGACCATCATGCTATTCACTTAAGCTGCACATCCCACACCAAAGATCAACACAGAAAACATCTCAAACTGAAAGAAGATTCAAAGGATTCAATAAAGACCAAATCCTTAAGGAAGCCCTCGATAAACTCCCATAAGACTTCACAAATATGGAAGCGACATCAAAACTTGGAACACCAACACTGCTGCAGCAGCCAGAGCTCCTGAACAAGTGAACCCCAGTCGTTCAATGACGACTAACATCAGCTCCTGATACTCTGTTGAAATAAGGTAAGCGAAGAAATCCAAATACTATGCAAAGACAGAACATAGCTGGCGTCTAGAACACAGTCTGAAACCACTCTAAAACAATATCAAATAAAACAAAAACAATATAAAGGTCAACTGACAATAAACAAGTAATACCAAACCATCATATTAAGATCCACACCAATGACAAAGGAAACTGTCCCCAGACTGGTGAAGACCGATCCACCTCCAAACCTTTGAACATTTTCTGCTCGCTTCAAACTCACGCCCCCTCTGAGAGACATACCTCTAGGTGGATCCCCCACGACTGCAACAGTCTCCTCCCTCAAATACAAATGGATACGAGTTTTACACCCACAACTGAATCAAATTGTAATGCACTATTGTGGAACTAAACACCCTGCAACAGCACCATGATCCATGTCCAGAAAGATGGATCATATCAAGCCAAAGGATGAGCTCATCCCAATATATTCCACAAGCTAATAAGCTCCTCTCTAAACTCAGGGATACATGCCCCTCCCTCAATAACACACAACCATTCTGACCAATTCACAAAAAAACAAATCGTAGATAATGCCAGACCCGAAGCATACCGACCGATATCCAAGCCTTACATTTCCTATCCAAAATTGTCGCTGTACTAATCTCTTTTCCAATCATAACTACAGAACTACTTTGGACCTCCTCAAGTCCCTCTGGACCCCCCCCAACATGGATTTTGACCCACCACACAGTTGTCAAAACCCTTCTCACGACAGCTATTTGACAATTTGATCAGAGGGATTGACAATATAAAAAGGACGGCATCCTCCGCATCTTTATCAAAGACGTTATCTCGACTCTCTGCATTGCTGTACAGTAGTTATACAACATCTTTCGAAACAGGCTCCAAGAAATCGGGGCTCCCGCAGCCCAATTATCAGTTCATACCTCTCAATGACTGGTCGTGCCGAAGCAAGTCAAAAGTAGGTAGCCAAAAAAACCCTCCCACCCCATTTGTCGCAGAACAGAGGAGTCCCACACAGGGGTCCTCACTGTCCGCTCGTCTAATCTCTTCAACCTTTATATACACACCAATCTGCAGAATCTTCAATAATCATAAACATCCACTATGCCATATATGCGGACGACATCAATGGTATATACCCCAATCCACTTCTGAACATTCCAGACTACACCAAAATTATGTAGGATTGATAACCAGACATTCATCTCTTGTAAGCAAAAAATCTCTAAGGATCATTTCAAAAAGACTGAGGTCTAACACCTCCTTTACCCCCCCCACCCCCCCCCAAAACTCAATCATCTTGGCAAATACCATCCATACCAGTTATAAAGAAGAAGTGAGGTTAACCTAGGAGTTACTCTGGACCAAAACCTAATCTAAAAGCACGCATCAACAAAATCACTAAAAATGCATTCCAAAAAATGGCCACTATCAGAAGACTCAAACCTCTTCTCAGCTAAGACCACTTCCACACAGTCTGTCAAAGCCTCCTTATCATCTTCTATTCTGGACTATTGCACCCTCCATTGCTCAAGTGGTCTTCCGAAAACAAACTACCAGCGTCCTTACAATTGGCCCAAAACACTGCTGCTCGAATCACCTCTGGCTCCACAAAAATCTGACCACATACGCCTATCCTACACCCAGCTCCACTGGTTCCCAATCACCTCACATTATGAAATGACAAAACAGCTCTGACCATCTTCAAAATCCAACAAAACCTGTCAGCCAACATACTCCAGGACCTAATCTGCACACAACCCAGCAATAGGCCATGAAGACAAAGCAACCTTGAGACAGCATCCTCCAAATACCCAGCTCCATTCATCCAAAGCCACCACAAATTCCTAAGACCAAGAGAGCTTTATCTCTTGTAAGAACTGCCATTGGGAACTACTTCTCAGCTGAGACAATAAGGACTACCACGGACCTACCCTTAAACGACTTTAGGAAGATAAACTGAAAACATTTCCTCTTCATGGAACCACTTCTGTGAACTCACATAGCACGCCACAAAATCCTGGACCACCCTCACAGCCCTAAACAGTTTACTGTCATGCTGACTAGTTAATGTAAGATTATATCACAATGTAAATAAGTTATGCTTTCTAGCATGTCCCCCCATGCTTACCCCCCTTACCTACCACAAGTTCTCTGTAAAGTTTGATTTGAGTTATACTGTAAAACGCTTTGATTTTATGATAGAGGGACAGTATATAAAAACTTGTTAAATAAATAAAAATGTTGTCAAAGCCTTGCGGTCATACCAGCAACTTACCATCCCTCTCAGTTAAAAAATAAATTATTTTGTTCATGTTTTCGTCTTCTGATCCTTATCATCCCTTCAACTTAATATCATCGGTTGCCCTTTCCATGAAATTAACTTTTCGATGGAAAATCTTTGGACCTTGTCATTTATTAGAAGGGCCATTAAACATTTTGCATTCATGTTTATCATATTTACCTACCCCCCTTGCCCCTTCTTTTCCTTTAAAGAGGAATACTTTTATAACAGAGCAACCTTTGTTTGGAGGGAGATAAGGCGCCTATTTTATCAAAGGCGACAAGGAGCCTGATTCACATAGGGCACGTCTGTGAGGGCCCCAAGCACCAGGACAGGCCCATATGGACCCAATTCTGGACTGGGAACAAAACGTTCCTGCGGGGGCATAGAATGGGCATGTGGATGGGCCTGGGGTTGCCCCCTGGCATCTGTTGTGGACCTCCTCCCCGAAGGCAACACCCGACTCCCACGGGCTTCCCGACCCAACCCCCCACCCCTCTTCCCCACCACCTGATCTTACTAGATCCTACTACGGCTGGACTGCCAGAGCCTTGGCCGAGCAACAAGGACTCCCCCACACCCTGGCCCCAACCCCAGGGGTGATCCCCAGGACTGATTGCCGGGTCGGTACTACTCCTGCTTAATTACACCTTAAGCAGGCCGTCCCCTTTGAGGGCCTCTAGGCATGTACAGGGGCTGTGACCTGAATCGGCCCTGTACGTCCTACTGGGTTTGGTTTCCTTCCCCACCCGCCGCCCCAATCCTGCCCCTTCCCAACCCTACTGCTCAGGGACTTATGGGTGGTGTGAGAGCCAGAGGGGGGAAAATTCGGTGCCATAGGCGCCTCTGTGTCTTTATAAAAATACTAGCCACAAATCCTCGTGCAGAAATAGCCAACTTACATTAAGGGGCACGTGGTCATGTTATGCCATGCTTCAGGAGTTGTTCGTAAATTTTGCACGTAATTGTATGTGCATTAAAATCACGACTCTGCCCATATTTGGCCCCGCCTCCTCCCCTGAGCACACCTACACTAAGTATGCTTCCAAAGGGCACCATGCATAATCGTTTAGGTGGCTGACCTAATTTTATAAGCGGCCTTTCACATGTGGAAAAGGT